>OZ012716.1:21184051-23584051 GCA_963942605.1 Poecilus cupreus | reverse complement strand
GTTTCAATCAAATTTTGAAAGATGTTTAAATATATCATGTTTACAATAATAATTAATATTTAAGGACTTGTACTAATTGACTCAGTATATTATTATTGATGTTCAATATTTATTAATCAGTAACTTAACCTAAATAAAACCAGATAATTAAAAGAAAATTATTATTATGAGGGATTATGATTGGCATTATTCACGAAGATGCAGTTTGCGTCACGAGCTGTAGACGAGTGATGCAAATCATCCGAGTGAATAATGACCATAATCCCGAATATAATACTACACTTTTTCTACTCCTGTAAATTTGGAAATCACTTTTGAAAATGATCGAAATTCACTAAAAACACACGTTGAAAAACGTCAACATAAAAATTCATAATGACAACTGACTACATGTCAACTATCAGACGGCCGTTGCTTGGTGATCCACATCACGTCTTTAAAATAACCGTGAATTATGGATTTTTCTGTGATAGGTCGTGACGAGTGAATTATGGGTACTATAATTCATCGAAAAAATTTAAATAATGGGCATATATTTATACAGGAGTAGAAAAAATTATTATCAGCATTATTCAAAATATTGTTCACATATGTAAGACCAGTTGTAAATTTAAATGCATACTGATAATTCTAAACAAAATAATAAGAATCCATTTACACGTCCATTTTGATATTAAATAGCTGCTATTATAAAGACTTGTTTTTATTTTGTGGGTTGTCATATAATGTTACGTAAAAAACACTGATTTACTGTCATCAATGAAGATAACTTAAGGTGATTGGCATAAAAGCGATAAAAGCCATATTATTCCTGGTAGGCGGCTGTGAAATCGCAGCACCTATTCATTATCATCCAGCAATCAGAGCTATCTTGGATCTTTATCACAATAAGAAGAACACTTTCACATTCAAATCAGTATGATTAAAACAAGTATAAAAATGTTTATGCGCAATTTGCAAATAAGAAAGTTTTCGTCTTCTTCCAAACAAATTTGTGACAATGGTTTATTTTGACACTGAAATATATTCAGACTTGTAACAAAATAAACAGTTGCAAACGCCAGGCGACTTACTTTCTCTCAGTGTCAAGGTTGGCTAACGAAACACTTTAGTGCTACTAAACTAATACGAGTACAACTTGAATAGTGAAATATACAAAGAAATATTTACTTACGTTTTATATCCAATTATTTTTGTGTTAATTAATTTTACTTTTTGTTTGTGTACTTATTCAAATAGATGTTCACTTTGTTTTTATTTTAGTTAAATTTCTGTGTAAACTTTCATTAATTAAAATAAAAAACACATACTTAGTGACAAATAATAATAAACTATGTGCACTGCATTTAATATTATTCGTACCTACGTCCATATATTTCAAAAAACTTTTTTTATGTACGTTGACTGATTACACCGTTAATAACTGCATACTTACCTCTAAATTAGTAATAAAACTAAAATATTAGTTGCAATTTTAGGTAAAAACTTATTTATATTTTATTATACAGGTTTATCTATAAAAATTACTACTTGGAAAAATTGTTAACTCATATTTCAAGAAAAATTGCATAAGTATTCTATTCTAAAAATGAAATAAATATATTTCAATGCTATTTTTACTCATTTCTAAGTATAGTAGTAACTCCAAACTGTATATATATTTTAGGCTACAATAATCGTAACAGACAACCAATGTTGTTCCTGAAATAATTTAAGTATTTGAACTGTAAGCCACAAGTAAAATATATTTCCTTAGATGTTTACATTTAAGATCGTATTATTACTGATTATTTATACGCTGAATGAATTAAACATTAATTCATATATTTTATATAATATTTCATTCAATTTTAACAGTTAAAAATGTAACATACTTAATTTTAATTTTATTTACTATAATAATATAGAAGTTTGAAAAAAATATATTTTAAATCGCTTGTTAATAAAACATATTGGTTTTATGGATAGAATGATAGTTATTTATATTACTAGTGAGGTAGAGGCCTCATTAACCCACGAATGGATTATGCCTCTAACTCACGTATGAAATAAAAGACTTTATCTGCGCCACAAATATTTAAAAAAAGGTATTTTTCTTCAAACGTCATAAAAGTACGTTGTTATGTATTTGTATTCAACAAGCAGAAGTTCAATATTGTCGCCGCCGGCGTAAAAGTGTATCCCTGGCAACACATTTACGCCGGCGGCGGACAAAGTAAAATATTATGAAAAATAGTTAGGTTGTAATTCAATAATTTGACAGTTAAAAATGAAACAAATAAACAAAAATAACAAAACAGCACATTCTACGGTAACTTGAAATGCTAGATAAGACAGAATATTTTTTGAAGTTTTGAGCATTTTATAATATTTATAATTTTATTTTCTATGCTTGAAGAAAAAATAGCATGTGTTATTCGGAGTAAATGTGTCTTTGGGTGCTTCGCATGTAATTGTTCGACTCGCTTCGCTCGTCGTTCAAACTTACATGCTCAGCACCCAAAGTATCACATTTACTCCTAATGACACAATATACTATTGTTTAACTAGGCCTCAAAATACCAGATTTACAGCAGAGGCTGCCGTTTCATTGCCTCGGCTTCGCCTAATCAATGAATGCTGCCGAAGCTATAAATCTGTGTTTGATACCGAGTTGAACACATAATTTTTTTGCCGATTTGGAATTAAAATTAATTTAGTGATTATTTTATATAGATATTTTGAAGGTTATCGCTGTCAAATTTCGTTGCCATGCATATGTTGAATGGTTGCTATGTATTTATTGACGGTTGCTACGCGTTTGTGAAGCGGTTGTAAAATAGTTTCACAGCCTAGGCATAAAAGTGACACTTTACAGACTATTAGCAGTCCGTGAAGTGACATCTTTATGTCAATCGGCAAAAAAAATTAAATAAATTGTTTGTAATAAATTATTTACTCAAAATCAAAGCAGCAGAATAGATCGAATTTGTTTGTTTCTATGAAAATTTTGATAACCGTCCGGTAATAGATTTTCTATGGAGTAAAGTAGAGCGAACAAGTAAGGTAATAGAAAAAAACGCATCATATTACTTAACTGAGTGGCGTAATAGACAAAAACGCATCAAATTACTTCACTGAATGGAGTAATATGTTATATTACTCCACTAAAATGATGGGAATATGTCTATTATACCAGTGGCGTAAATAAAATCATTTAAAAACCTCAAAATTATATGTAACAATTTACCAAATATTTTTTGCTGTAAATATAGAAATCTAACAAATGTATTGGCTAGTATTACGAGATATATTTTTTGGTTTAGATAATTAATGTATCTTTGTATATATTTTCTATATAATTTCCCAAAATTAAATAAATATATAATAAGCTCAATTACCCATTTTTGATAATGGTCCTCTGCATTAAGCAGATCTCATTTTTTTAAATATTTTTTTATACGTGCAGTGCGATTATCAGCCGTTAAATCACGCCCATCATAGATGTTATGGCTCCCCCATAGGAAAAATTTTATAATATTCTGAAAATTATTTCTAAAAGTTGTCGACTGCGGAGATCGAACTGAATAACATTAAGCTACCTATATTTTCTTTATTATATTCGATAAAAATTCATTAAACTAGGAAAAATATTTCTACATCTATTATTACAAGTATTTTTTTATAGAATCATTGTACAATTTTAGAAATTCCTGAAACAATTCTAGTAATATAATTAGAAACAGAACAACAATATTATTAATGGTAATACTTTTTTCATATTGATAAAAATCTTCCTCAAAGGCGAATACATAATTAAAAATTAGTTTGTCAATGAGCACATTTTCCACTTAAAATCATTTTAGTTTGCTACTAATTATAATCAAAACTGATCCAGTGACATGAGGAAACATTTATTAAGCTCATACCAAAACAATTAGACAGTTTAATAATATACAGTAGAATCTGCGTAACATTCTTTTGTAAATAGTCATATTAATTGTAATTTAATTAGTAAATAGTGAGCATAATTTCATGCTATCAGCGCTTCTAGTTTAAATACAAGTTATATTTTTGAATCCATCTCGTTAATTCTTAATTATAATTTGAGAAGTCATTAAATAATTAAAAATTATAGCGCAGCACGCTACCATAGTCATCACATCATATTTAATTAGTCAAAGTCAAGTTCCCCATTATTTATCAATAGACACAACGAACAATAGTCCAAGTCTTCCGCTTAATTGTTTCATTGTTGCCGGACAAATCAACATTTTATTATCCAATATAATACACTCCGCCGAGAAAGTGCATTTTACCGCTTTTGCCGTGTACCGTTTAGCAGTAATTGCCAACCGTGCATCAGAAGAAAGAAAACGTGAATACATCTCCGATACGTCGGCTGTATTGCACTACCACTTTCTATAGGTTGGTGCAAGTGAAAAGAAAACGTAATGCTTATTTGAGTTGCTCTAGTCCACGCATAATTTTAATGTCATAACAAAAAGTACTAGGAAATAGCAACTTCCTAACTTTGTTGATGTTGGTTGTTACCGGCTTTTTACTTTATTTCTTTTGTGAGAAAAACAGCGTTACGGCATATCAAGACATTTCTTGTAATTGGATTACTTACTGGATGGAAGTGTTTATTTGCTATTCAACTACATGCATGATGACGCGTCAATATCCATCATTTGAAATTTATAGATTAGTTTGGAAATATTTAGTATTATATTCCTATTTAGTATGGGATTTATTTTTGCAGTATAATGTTCTACTTTAACATATTGCACACCCAAGAATGAAATGGACATGCTTTTTGAACGACCACAATGCCCTATTAATTTACATTTTATTCACGATTTCACTATTCCAATATGACAATCCCAAATTAGTATTCTATCAACGTAACGAAAATTAAATAATGGAGAGTGATAGCAAAGGGGATTTTGATTTAACACCAAATATTATAACAGCTGCGGAAATAACATCTCTTTATTTATTACCACCAAATAAATAATTTATGGTTTTAGAACATCGCTCATCTAAATGCTCGATGGAGTGTTTATAGTGTTGTATTAGTGCCTACATTGATGTACGGCTCTGAATGTTGGGGAGAAAAGCATTTACAATATATCGTATAATTGCTAAGCAAATGTATATTGGTATATGAGACTTGATCTTATCCGGAATACATTGGTATAAGGTGGGTGTGAGATTGAGAGGAATGTTGTTAAAAATAGGAGTGAATCAGATGAAAGGTTGGTGAATGGTGATGCAGGTTATATTGAGGCTGAACGATTATGTGAGCGTCCGAGGAATAAATGGTCTATATAGCTATGATTCATGGTGTGTTGCGTGATCAATTGTTTTCGGATATGAAGAACAAATATCAAAATACAAAGAAAAATATGAGTGTGTAGATTATGTAAATTTTACGCCGTAAAACGTTACAAATTTTGAAATATAGGCTACAGTAAAATGAATGAATTATTGTAGAAATTTTAGGCACTTTTTATTAGTCTAATAGATAAGTTTTTATTTATTCCTTATGTAAATAGGTAGTAAGTTTGATCGTATAATAGGTATACCCAACAGGTATTAGGGTAGAGTTATAGTCAGACCTATGTAGATATTCCAGCATTTTATAGTCGTATAATATTACTGATTAACGTTTACAAATGAAAAGAATATAACTGCATCTATCCAGTTTCACCCCTGTAGTTCCCTTCCACTAACAAGTGCAAAGTTCGTATCTCGATGGCTGGTAACCGCATTTTACATGCAATAATATTTTACTTAAGTGTCGAAATCTGCGAAAATATAGTGCAGCTTATATCTGGCAAACAAATTCACAAAAGTTTGTCAGGCAGTAAATAATAATTTCTCCCAATGTTTCATTTGAATATTTATAATTAAAATATTTCACTCATAAAAATTAATTAGTACATTTGTTTACATTAATTTACACAATTTATAGACTGCCGGAACACATGTTATTTTCGCTACAATGTATTGTAGATAAGCGCCTACTTTCTTCGTGTTTTGAAATAAAATTCATTGACCTAGGAAAACCACTGAGAAATATAATATATTCCGACATATTTTAGCGTTCTTCACTCTCTTAGAATTTTTACTTTTCAGAGCAATTAAAGACGAAATTTGAATTATTCACCACGTGAGATGAAATTTACAGTATTTTCGAAAATTTCTACATTTTTAACACCAGTTTCCAAATTTAATTAATAGTTGTAGTATTTAATTTATTCCTTAACTAGAAATTGGAACTAGGTAATTAATAATAGTTTTGCTTCTTCACTTCCTTCATTCATTCTACCCAAGTTGAAAATTATGGAGCATTAAATATACTTTTTTTTTATTAATTGTTTTGGAAATGGTCTCACTTGTTACTTCTTTAATACTTAATTTTTGTAGTTGCTTCTATCTTTCGATGAACTTTGGCAAATTATTTTAGACATTTAGAACTGTTGCAAAATTCACTATCATGTAATGTCAAGGAAACTTCTATAAAGGTTTAAAGCCGATCCTTTAAAATAGTAACTACTCCTTTCAATTTTATTTCCGATAATACTACACTGCACTCTATAAATGTTTAAGGTACATATATCTACACCGAATGATCAAGAGTTAGTTTAGAAATATTCAACAGCGTATTAATGTCATAAAATTGAGCATAAATATTATATAAATTTGTAGTTATTTTAACAAAAAAAAATTATCGAAACAAAATAATAAAATAAATAAACCTCACTATTTACACTCTGCCTTCACAGATCTAATAAGTGAGACAATTTTGCGCATGAAGTATGATTACAAGTTCTCGTGTACAATAAAAAGAATAATGTCGCATTTTATACTATAAACACACAAGATTTACTTTTAAAGTCATAAATGCAACAATTAATATTCTATATTGCTCCGTGGTAACGCGTCGGACTGTGGAGATCCTCAGTTCGAATCCCACAGATGACAATTTTTTACCCCTGTTGTTCCCCCTACACTAACATCTTTGAGGGCTATGATTTGACGGCTTGTAACCGCACTTCATGCGTAAAAACCTATCACTTACCGAGATCTGTGTAAGCGGAGTGCCACACCCATAATGGGTAAAAGGCGTGATGATATTTATTTATTTATTTATTCAGTGGAGAAATATTGAATCATATTATTCATATTTTTGGTTTTCTAAATATTTGAAATGACTCATCATTCGTTATATTTTAGTCTATTTAGTCATAAATTAAAAAGTGTCATATGCAGTAAGTTCCAGCGAAGATGCAACTTTTACTTTTCTATCATTAATTTATTACTATGGATACCGGAATTGTTCCAAATAAAATGGAGAATGGAGAATCATTTCATTGTTAAATAAACTGGCAATCCCAATTTGAAAACGTTTACTAATAAAAAATAAAAAAATTCGAATGGTTGGTACAATTTAGGTTATAGTAGGTACATCTTTACAAATCAGTAATTTATAATGACAATTTTTGGTTAAAAAATATTTAATGAAATCTTTATATTTCTAATCACGTGTGCAAAAGTAACCAATCAAGTCACAATTACACTGATAAATTCCCTAGGAAAAGCCAAGTTTTAACCAATCACGACGCAAAACACTTATAAATTCAACCAATGGGAACAGTATTATACTGAAAGTTTTTGATTAAAATAATATCCAATTCCAATCAGGTCACAATCACACTGATAATTTTCCCGGGAAATTATAACTTGTTGCTAAGAAATAGTTGTTGACAGTCGGTTTACAAATAATTCAATATTTGATTTGTTATTTCAAAATGTCATTTTCACGGCATGTGATTGAAAATAATAATAATTTATCGCAAACATATTTATCACCAAATATCCCTCGACCATTGATAAATTCTCATAACTTTATCACAACTACCTCAAGAACCTTGCTTGAAGGTAACAGCCCTCCGCCTACGGCGTCGGACGGTTACCAAGCAACGGTAACTGTGATAAAATTATTTCGTAATTACCACTGGCCTAGGGATATTATGGTTGATAAGTTCATTCAGCATTGACAATCCATGTTGTATTTTATCTGGAACAGTACGGTTATGTATGTAGTTGGTTTGAATAGTAATATATTAATGATAGAAAAATAAATGTTGCACTTTAATTGAAACTCATGATATAGATATGTTTAACTGGGAAATTGCATAAATATGAAATTAAATAGTTATTTGTGCAACTTGTAATGAAGGCAATACTGTTAAAAACAATTTGTAGTTTGTTTCAATCAATAAAAAAAACGACAAAAAATATTCCTTATACACGTTATTGTTTCGTATATTATTCAACAGAAATGAATATTAAAAATCATTTTGAGATTAGGTGAAATTTTAAATGATCTCCAATAATTTGTTACTTTCATTATGATTAAAAAAATTTAAAAAGTATTACTTTTATCATGTTTTTTTTTTTTTAGGATGAAAATATAATTTACAATATTAATATGCAAATATTTTTATTTTCAGTTAAGCAGTAGCAAAATGTTTTACATAAAGTGATAGATATTTTTGTTCCTTGTTCTTTGCAGTATTAAAATAATGTTTTATTTCTGTAAATATAATTTTCTACATACAGTAAAATTAAAGTTTTAAGAAACTACGAAGAGTATTTTCTGTGAATATATTGGGACAAAAGTTAGCAATGTTATTTTCATTTTTATTTTCTATGCCAAATTGAAACAATACCTCGTATAGATTTCAAGATCTGAGCGTGGAAATGCTAACATGTCGAGTGAAAATTTTCATTCATTCGAACAATATACAAAAGGTGCAATGCTGGTATTTTTTATTTGAAAAAAATCATAAAATAAATGCGACCGTGAATACTGTTTTTGTTCTGTTGGCAAACATGCGCTTGAAATTACATTTCCCACATTTAGTGCACGCAATAATAATAACCCATGTTTACACTTTTGTGAAAGGTAAATAGTTAGTTGGCACCTCTGCGGTATCCTTGAATTAGAAATTAATGACTGCCTTTGAAAATTAATTTGTAAATTTTGCTCTATAAGTTATCGACCTTTGTGCAAATTACGAAATATGTCGGTATAATATTTTGTAATGCAATTATTACGCAATTAATTTATGCATATAAGGATTACTTTCCACAATCTGTATAATTAAATAATTCATTAAATAGTGCAGCGCAAATCAGAAATTGATTCGAGTAGCCAGCCATTACAGTTGTATTGAGTAGCAATGATGGATAATTTCTATATTTAATCCATTGGAATATAGCTGTCAGTTATACTAATATGCATTCTAATGACGGCAATAAATATATCATAATCATAACGCCATTAACAGAGTAGATGACTCAATGATCATGACTTTAATTGCAGTAACCAGCCCTCAAATTACAGCATTCATAGACATTTATATTAATTAATAGTTTGAAGAGTACAGATTTGAATACTGCAACAAATATGCGTCTAATATAATTTGTATTTCTAATTTTTTATGTTAATTATTAATACAATATTTTTTATACATAGGTTTTCTGTAGAGTGTAGACAATTACATTTTTCTATATAAATATATTCCCTTTATTACAATTTTTTAGATGAATTATAGTACCCATAATGCACTATTTTCGACCAATCACAGAGCCAGAAATCCATAATTGACTGTTATTTTAAAGACGTGATGTGAATCACCAAGCAACGGCCGTCTGACAGTTGACATGTAGTCAGTTATCATTCAGAATGTTTATGTTGACGTTTTTAGCGCGTGTTTTCAACGAATTTCAATCATTTTCAAAAGTGATTTCCGAATTTATAGGAGTAGAAAATGTTCATTCAGAATGTTTATGTTGACGTTTTTGGCGCGTGTTTTTAACGAATTTCAATCATTTTCAAAAGTGATTTCCGAATTTATAGGATTAGAAAAAGTATAATATTATGTTCGGGATTATATTATTCACTCACACGATTTGCATCACTCGTCTATAGCTCGTGACGCAAACTTCATCTTCGTGAATAATGACTATCATAATCCCTCAAAATGATTTTAAAAATTTATACTGCTAGGATTCAAAATCATAGTCAAGTTTTTAGATATTCTTAATAATGATGATCTAAAAAGAGAAATTCAGGAATGAAATTATTATTAAATATAAATATTTTAGTTTTATTTAGATTAAATTTATTAAACAATTTCCTGTTATATAAATATTGGATGTTATTCAATTAAAATGCTCATAATAAAAATCATGTTCTCATGCGATCACTAGAATTTATTGATTTACATGAAAAACTATTTTAATGCTATATTTTTTTATTTCACACGAGTATATTTTAATTATTTTTTTTACAATTATTATTTACTTGTTCCCATGGCAACTTGGCAACTATAGAATATAGAATTAACCATGAGTACGAGTGAGTTTGAGCTAAGATGCAACATTCACTCTGGATACCAATTCATATATCACCGTACAGTTCCAGGACAACGTTAAATTAACTTATCATAATTTAAAGATGTTTACTATTGAAGAAATTATTTGAATAGTTACATATTTGATATAGATGTGGTTATAGTTTAAAAATGTTTACATATTTATATATAAATCAGTAAACTATGATGACAAATTCATTAACATTGACAACCTATGTTGCATTTTATCCTGAACAGTACGGTGTACGGTTTTATATTTAGCTGGTATCAATAGTAAACATGACAGAAAATTTAATATTGCCTCTTAACTGAATCTCATTGTATAATTAGTTTTTTTTTTCCTTCGGAAATTAAAGTAGATACAGTAAAATTGCAAATAACATTTTTTTGTTACAAATATAGGTTTTTCAGTTCCTTTTATATTTGAAAAAACTTGATTTTTTTTGTATTCAGTCAACGTCTACTTCCGAATTAACTATTACATTCAAAATCTTTTATTATTTTCTTCTTTCGTTTGTGAGTTATTTATCATGTGGGCCAGCCATCAACATAGACACATAGTGTTCTTAAAAAAAATTGTACGCACCTCATAAAACGATCTTAAATTTTATAAAAGTAAGGGAAACCAACTTAATTTGTCAATTTAAAGGGGGTAAATGGAGTCGCAAGAGCGATAAATGTCGTAAAAAAGGCGATTTTCTAATGGGTTTTACAAACTATACAATAGCATATTTTGTTCTTAGGAGTAAATGTGCATGTAAGTTTGAACGACCAAAACGAGCCGGGAAATTACAGGAGAAGCACACAAAGCATTACATCTACTCATAATAAAACAATATAGAATATACTATTTGAAAATCACCTTTTTTGCTATCTTTATCGCTCTTGTGGTACCATCTACCCCTTTTTAAATGACAAATTAAGTTAGTGTTCCTTACTTTTATAAAATATACCTAAGATCGGTTTTATGAGGTACGTAAAAATTTTTTTTACGGTTACCCTAATAGACACCCTAGATGATATGATCAAAAAGGAGTCAGAGGACCTAAAAATATATATTTTTTTATTGAAGATTGTATTTGTTCTCTTTTTATTAAGGTTGTTTTTATATATTCTTTTTTTTTTCAAATAAATAAAATATTTGCTTATAAAAATGAAATTTTTGTACACATTTTGTCAGTTAACCTAAACTAATACAAAATAATTTTTATAAAATTAACAGATCCGATTATTCTAAGTAAATGAAATCTAGTAACATCTTGGCAAGCCTGGAAAACCCATTTTAAATTTGAACATTACTATAATTCGACTTTTAAATAGAAATTAATTTTTAAAAATGATTATAAATAACATTACTTTATTGAAAAGATAAACCAATAATTCGTTCAATAAAATAATTAAAAATATATGGTTATTTTTGCAGTTTTTATCAATTTTCTTTTTTGAAATTGCACAATTTTTCTTATTTTACTAAACTCGTATATCTTGACATACAAAAATTATCGACACTTAGTAAGCTTATGGAAACATTCTATATACTTGTTTAAGAAAGTAAAAAAAGAACGCAGTATAATGTTTTGATAAAATTAATTTATTACATTGTATTAAATAATGCATTCATTGTGATAATTATTAAAATTTACAAAAAATTGTAAAACAATATTGCAAAATTTTATCAATGTCCTAGGTGCGATAAAAACTGAGTAATAAGAATTATTCAAAAACTCAAAAACGTCGTGGTAAATTTAAAAAATGCACATATCTTCAAGTTATTGTACCTACCTATATTTGAGAGCAACAGCTGTATTGCATCAGATCTTTAAGTGAAGTTATTTTTACATGTGTAAAACGGAATCACTAGTTATCAAATCAACACCCTTGAAGATACTAGTGGAGAGCAAGCCGCAGGAGTAGTTTTATATAGTAAAATTTTCTATTCTGCACTATTGCAAAGTCTTAAATAGATTTAGAAATAATTTTATTTAGTTGCATTGTAGGAAACTATTATTAGTATGACATATGTCATAATTTAAAAGTACATGTCAAAGAGGGATAGGTGCTTCTTGGTGTACTGTTTTATAAAATTTTTATTTATGTTTTAATCACAGTATTTTTGTTAATATTTTTATTCTAAATAGGTATGCTAGAACATTATAAAAAGTAAAATATGGCATTTTTCTTTCGAGTAGTTTAATGATTGATAGATGCTTATTGGCGTATATTTTAATAAGAAGGTAATGTGCTAACCACAATAGATTTTTAGAATTTGTTAAAAAATTATGTTATAATTGAAACAAAGATTTATTTCACCTATTCAATAGAAAGTATTAAAATATTTATCTGAATTCAGTTCTTATTTGAACAAAGTAACGACTCTTGCTGAATGGAACTATATTATATTAAGAACAATGTATATATGCATATGAATATGCAGATAGTTTATTTGTCTAATATTTGAATATATTGTTATGAAGTATACGTACCGACAAAAAATTAAACCAAATAAATATCAAATAATGTCCTTATTAAATAATCACTGAATCCTGTAGGACGAGTAATCCTATCCAGCCTCATCACAAAACCACAACATTCATAATAATACACAACACTCACTCAATTTTAAACGCTACTAAATTTTAGTAGTAGCGTCCGACAGCTACCGATATCCACAATCATTTCACACAAACAAACGTAGATAACCGCTAAATGCAAATACTGTCTGTTAGCAAGCTTTACTCACATTGAAAGCAAGAGAAATGGGTCCGTGCTGTTAGCGGTCCATCCACTTCCACAATTCCACCGCACGCTTGATCGTTTCAGACGAGCGAGTATTGTGGGCCGATGGGCCGTAGCGCAGGTGAAACGAGGTGAGGACCACAGGACCTGCACTCGCGAATTGGAAACAAAGTACGTGCATCGCAAATATAAAATGTTTCTGATGAAATGATAAGGCTGAGAATGTTATCAGATGTTGCTGATTCTAGTAATTGAGGAACTGGTTATTATTATAGGTTTGTTTTAATGACTGTAGATTTGTTTAACGACAATTTGTTTATTGTTTGTTGCATACTTTTGTTATGATTCGCAAACAAACAACTTTTGCAATAAATGTAACATATACAGGGTATCATAAAAATTAGGAAAACTGTTCCCGTATTTATATTATATATAACCAAGTATTTCAACCAATATGGGTCAAGTCACCATAGGAAAAGTGTCATTAATTATTGATTCAGTGACCATACTGTGATTATTTAGAATGTGATTTTAAACAAACAAAATTATTCTCAATTTAAATAAATAAATTACTAAATATGGGAAAAAGGTATAAAAAAATACGTGATATGCGAATATCAAGAAAAAGACATATCGAAGGAAAATAAATAAATTCAAACGTTTATCTATTAGTTTTACAAAGTTATAAAACCTTTTTTTGCAACGGGACGCGACATAAGCATTTCCACACTTGAGAATTGACATTATTTTTTTTTTAAATTAATTGTTTTGTTTATCAAATGTCAATCCCATAGCCATTTTCTATGGACAATAAAACTGTTTAAAATTTGTAATTAATATTTTTTATGGTTGCACACAAATAGTGTGTACATCTTGTCCAAGAAATCCTTTATCGCCCTCGAGATTGTCCTGCGTCGGCCTCACGCAGCCTTGGCCAAAATTTTTCTCTCGGTACACTAAAGATTGATTTCGCAATTTTTTATACAAATAACTATAATGAATAATGTTAATAATTGTATGTACTAACATAAAATAATCTTTATTTTGAAGTTAATTTACTCAAATAATAAATAACAGTACGGTATTTCATTGAATGACGCAAAATTAATTGATTAGAGTTATACGTAGTAGCATAATACGTAATAATAATTGTAATAGACTTCGTAAATGGAAATTGTTGTCTTATTTAAGTTCGTATCTATTATAGCTCTCGGGATAGCAATGGTGGCACACTAAAATAAAACAACCTGTATATTAAAGATTAAATTTCGGACTACGCTGGGGTATATTTTCCCATAGGTATCATTGGTATCAGTATCAAAGCATGACATAATAAATGTTTCATGGTACGTGACCTAATTTAGATTCTTTAGAATATGATTTTAGAGAAAACAAATTATTCTCAGGTTGCAGAAATACATTTTTTTCTATTTTAATAAGTACAAAAATACTTGATATGCGAATAAAAATAAATTCAAGTATTATCTGCTACTTATACAAAGTTATAAAAACATTTCAATGAACAATCTTAAAAATTGTATATACTTACTTACAAAATAATCTTCATTTTAAAGTGATAGTAGCCCAGTAATAAAAGACAGTACAGTATTTTAGTCAATGACGCGAATTGCAATAAATTTAATGAATTATTAAAAAATATACATTGTGGCATGGTGGTAAGGTGTATTTCCATTTCTTTTTGAAAATCTCTAGAGGTGGATCATTCTTCATTTCTCTTATTTCAGATTTTTTTTACAATATCTCTACAAATCTCCCAGTGTGTTGCTTTTCTCTCTAATTATTTATTCCTGATTATCGTAGGTCCTCATTTACTTCTTTTAGCCATTTGGTCATGGGTGTATCATCTTCTGCCGCCTGATTCCCTCTGTAATTATTATCTATTCTGCTCTCCTTATATGACTTATCTATTTCACTTTCTGTTAATTTATTTTCTTGACTATGCCTTACCCTCCTAACTATTGCTCTATTTCTTGGTTCATTCTTATTTTGAATTTCTATATTTCAAAAGCAAAATACGATATATACAATTATAGGTTCAAAATGTACATGTATAGTAAAACATGTTTAAGCACAAAAAATTAAGTAACTGGTGCATATCAAGAGAATTAACAATGATAGAATAACAAAAAGGCTTAATCCAAGGAAACCTAGGAGAAAAAACAACCGTAGACGAATTTAAAAAAATGGAAATTAAAAACTAGACATCGAACGTGGAAAAACAGAAGAAATGGAAATAGCAGAACAAGAAAAATTCACAATGGATACTACAGTAATTTATTTTTTTTTATTTACCTAATAAAATACATTTTCGATAGTCATGGCGATTCCCCCGTTAGACTCAAATTCAACACAATTCCCAGGTCAAATTAAATGATAGATTGACATTATTTGTTGCTTCGTCCCTACTGATGAACCTTGGGGTATTTAGTCCCCACGGGTGACAAGTGAAACAAATTGAACTATTCGAAATGTGAAAAATTATCCAATTGCATTTAGGTATAGACACTATTGACCGTTGACTACATTGAAATATCTCTGCTTGATAAAAAAGACAAATAATTAGTGGACACTAATTATATACACTCTTTTATGAATATTTTTATTACAAATAATTTAGCATTTAATAAACAAAATACAAGTTTAGTACATAACTGGTTTCGATGCTATTTTTTTTTTAATACTACTTTATCTTTTTACATGTTCCCTTTATAACAAAAATTTAATTGGTATATAATAATATATTCTTTATTATTCAACAGAACTATGTTTCAATTACAGAATAAAAAATGAGATAATACTATAAAATGTTTACAGAGTAGATAACCTAATTTAGAAAAAAAATATTTTAAATTAACTATACAAGTATTACCTTATGTAGCTTATTTCTAAATTCATTGACATTTAAAGCAAAATCTTGTTGAATATAGTAATTATTACATATACGACACATCATATTAATAGGCGAATTTGAACAGTAATTTGTCTGTGAAAAATAACAAAAAAAAATATGTTTGCGCATCTTGAATTACAAACATTAACATAAAAATTTAACTTACTAAACTAATAACTTCAACAAAATTATTTATAATTTTATACTGAAAGAAAATTATGTCATGTCGTTATTATTAAGGTATCTTGTATTGCATGTATTTTTAAATACTGAACTTTGGTTGCAAAGTAAATATGTAAAAAAATACAGGAATAAAACAATTGAAACCCCTATACCCCCATCCTACTGGTTGAGGATTGCAATAGCAATTATTTCACACTGAATAGCTTTTCGTTAAATTTAAGGAAATGAACGAGGTAAATAAATGCATACTATAAAGAAATTACGGGCAGTTGTAGTACTGAAGATTTAACTTTCGCCTCGCAATTTATTACAAAATATACAATTTCATTCCAATTGTTTTGGATTTAATATGAAAAAAAAATTAAAGTATATTCCCCTAAATTGCATTTGATAATTGCTTTCTATTTTGTGTTACTATAAATAAATAATAGTTAAATCTAGTAAATAGAAAATTGAATCATTACTCTAGAGTTTAGAAGGATAACATGAATATTAAATAAGCTATGCACTTATTTAGAATAAGTTGCATAATTTGTTAATTTGCACCATTCAGTTTCTAATTGCTCGAATGTTCCAGCTTCTTCGTACATGTATTTAACTTTCGCTTCATCTTATTATAGTAACACGTATCGTAAATAGAAAAATTATTTATTACACATAATGTAAATTATTTAAATTTTATTCGTCTTTGAAAACTGCAACTTTATTGCTAATACATTCTAGATAATAAAATTTTGATTATAGCGATATATCTTTTTGAAGGAAATTATTGAATATTTGCACGGTATTTCACTATGAATTTAGTGGAAGAAATGGGTTAAAATATGAATAATTTATAAATATTTATAAGTTATATTATTTGTGGTAATGACCGAGATGAGTTTCACAATGTTTTTGCAATTCTCAATGTGTTTGATGCATTTTTTATCCTCTTTTAATATTTTATTAGTTACGCACGTTTTCCTTAACCTATTTCTATTCAAAATAATTAATAAAAGTAAGTTATTGTAAGACTTTTAAAAAATTCTAATTGATTTTCTAAATTAATTAATTTACTCTTGCAACAAAAACACGAATGTTTATGAAAGTACAGTTTTTATAATTCTCATCGTTGAAACAAAAAATAATAAAGATATTGTAGCTATTAGTTTACTTCCATATTATGTTTAATGTAATTTTAATATTACAAAATTATTTTTATTGCTTGTCCTAAATTTACAATAACCTTTAAATTTTTTTATACAGGAACTTGACATAGACATTCAATATCAAGAAGAAAGTCGTAATCGTAATTAAAATGTTATTAAAATGAATTCATAGGAAGTATTCTGATGGCCCATTAAGCCACTCTCATTACCAATTTATCTTTTATGCCGCTGGCAAGAGTAAAAGTGTCAAATTTGCAGCTAAACTCATTTCAACTTTACAAACATTCATATAAATTATTTCAAGACCACTTTCTTTTTTTATTTTTCGGTTGATATTTGGGTTTGGTTTGCATAATCGATCATTTAAAATATAAAGAAATTTTTGGGGTCAATATCGCTGCTACTTGAAAAACGAGACTTAGTAAAAGTGAAACAAAACTTGTTTTGATTCTTGGAGACTTCGTTTGATTAATGGGAGCATGCAATATAGAGACCCTAAGAAATATTAATTCACATTTTAAAAGCGACAGAAATTAAATTAGTTGTATAAATTATAAATTGACTGTTTTGCTATAATTAGTAATCTTGGGGTTACAATGTACATTAAATACTCCAGACATGAATTAATATTACTGTCTTATAATTTTTGGTATAAAGGGAGTAATTGTATTGTTCTTTGAAATTAATTGAAAATGAACTTTCTTGCTTAAATATTTGTAAAGGGTTTTCAAACAAATCCAAATCCAATTCGTCTTTTATATTACAAAATGAATCCCTGTCAAAGAATGTAATTAATTTTTAAATGGAAACAAGAACGTTTCAGATCATGAGTATGAGATTTAATTTTAAATCGGCTTTTCACAGTATAATGAAATTTTACGGTATAAGTCTGTAAAAGAATATAACGTTTCAGAAAAGATATAAGTTTAGGAATATAAACACAATCAAAAGGAATCAGATAACGTCCTCGTAAGCTAAAGTGAATATTAACTAAAAACAATATTTTTTTTTTTAAATATTTACCTTTCATCTAAACGTAAAAGTTGAAGACAATCATATACCTATATCAGCAGTAAAATATTAAATACAAGTTTTTTTTTTCATGACGCGGAATATTTGTGAAAAATCTACACAATGATTGTTTAAACATTACCGTTGCCTCATATTTGACATAATATAGAATAGAGGATTCAGATATTCTGATTATTAAAAATAGTTCTTTACATAGGAAGTGCGGAAATGCTTGATTCCCGGATAAATAATTTCTTAATAATTGCTTTAGAAATAAGAATGTTTCCCCGGAATTACTTTGTTACGGAGACCTGACATTTCTTACTTTGCTTAGACAACGCGAAACAAGACAATTTCTTATCTGTATTGACATTTGGAAAAATAATTAAAGTATTGGATAGTAGTCACTCAATATTTGTAAAATATCGGCATCTATCGGTTTCGGCAACAAATTTGCCTTCATCAGGAGGTGATTTTGATTAACAAAAACTTGTAATTTCACACTAAACTTGTAAGAGTTCAATTATCTATTGAAAATAAAAAAACAATTGATGATCGTACAAATATAATTTTAGGCATTTTGGTTTAACTCTCCATCCTGAGACCTTTTATTTGACAAGAAATACATTTACTTAACAGAACTGACGACCGTCCAAAATTAAATTTTATATTCAAGTTCAGGTCTACTCTTTAATTTGGAACTCGATGAGGTATAATCGGCTACTTGTTGTTGGGTATCTCATGGGTCGGTCTGTGGTTCGTTCGAAATCATCAGTGCGAGACTCACGTTCAACAATATCACTATTTTTATTTTCAACCGCTGGTTTCCCTTTTCTAATATCTTTGGAGATCGTGACTCGACGGTTGGTAATCACCCCATCATGTGTGAATACGAAAGTGTAAATTCAAAATATGTTCAGAATTGAAAACTGCACCCCAAATAAGTTTAAATTTATTGATGTGTCATGACAGCATGAAATAATATAATTTTTAGCCGTTTCCAGAGTGCCATGGTAAACGAAACATACAAATAGTTGTATTGTTTAAGTTTGACAGATAACATTTGGCGTTAAGGATTATTGACTAAATGGTAAATGAGTCCATGATTACTGAGAAATAATTTAAACAAGTCGAACTCAAACAATACGACTGCTTGCATATTTTGTTTACCTTGGCACTCTTGAAACTGCAAATTTTTTATTTTTTATTTTACGTGTATCGTAGGACAGAAATGAATTCATTACATTAATAAATTTAGGCTCATTTAGTGCAGTTTTTATTTCTTTACAGTTTGTATATTTGCACTTATTTTCTAAGATTCATGGGGAACGAAGTATCGCATAACGAAAATTTTAACATTGTATTTCCTATGTTCTATAAAAATGTAGACACCCGGTATATTATTTATCGTTTATCGAGATCTGTGAAAGCAGAGCTCCAAACTAAAAATGTGTAGAGTAAATTTGTTCCTAGGTGTTAAATAACAATAATTATATTATTGATAACCTATTTATTTTTATCTCTTACATACTCGTATAATGATAATAGTGAGTGTATGATGTTTCTTTCGTCCACGATAACTCAAAATCTAATGATGGCATCCTTTTTTAATTACACATTTTTAATTTGGATGATCAAGTTACAGTTTGGTAGCATTCCTTCACCTGGAAGTGGAAGTTTTCTTGAAAGTCTACTCGGTTTGTAGGAGATCACATACTGGTTTATCAGATTTTTAAACTTGCGATAAATGTAAGTGAACTTGAATTATTTTACTAATTTACTTACATTCTACTTGCACACCATAATAAAATTATATTGTCTTGCCATTGGCATTGTCATTGAAATATACTTTATCCAGTGTCATTACCTACAATGATTACCTACGCATTACGCACTATTTGTTTAGAATATTACAATCATTACTATTCTCCTCGCATATGAATTACTTCGTAACGTCAACAAGTTATCGATTAACTAGCCGTATTATAGTTTATTATATCCTTAATATTGTTTTTCACTTCTACATTTGGTATCAAAAACTATTGAAATCTTTTTTTAGATCTTGTGTTTGTCTGATGTTAATTAACTACAAAGTAATAATCCTAACCTAGGACTACCGCGAAGGTTAAAATGAATAAGTTATTGCGATATTGTCCTCTAATTATTGTATACAATTATCCAAATTAGTATAACATATTTTGCCTGGAAAATTGTTGTAGAAATTACTGATACTTTGTAACTTTTGATTGCGTTTTAGTTTTATAGTTATTTCCGTAAATACGCTATAAAACTAAACCACGTATATGCTCTGATTAAACCGTTTAATTACTAATCGACGTAACAGAAAATAGCTTCAATTTTCCAATGCGAGTTTGTTATTTTGCTTCACTAAGCAATGAAGTTGCGGTTTTAATTGTTTTCGCTTTTTACTTTTTGGTAAACAAACTCACTTTCATTTTATTTTTCATTCGAGATAAAAAAACAATGAAATTATAAATAAGTTATTATTACTTTATAATCGTGAAACTATATTCTAGGCTCTAGGAATTCAAAAACGTGTTCATCTGACATCTGCTGATAACCGACTATCGTAATTTTGAATCCGTTACTTCCCTTGAATAATACATAGTTTCTCTAAGTAAAAATACAATCTAGGTATCATTGTTATAAGAATTCTTATAAACACTGAATTATATTTTCCAAAAACATTTCGATTAGAACTCTGCATTAACAAAAGCAAGTACCAAATACTGTTCAATATAATAATTTTATTATTATTTTCCTTTTTAAGGACATATTAATATTTGTTTATTTTGAACATTTTGATGTGAATGACCGAGATGGCATTTCCATTTAATTTAAATAAACTCGTTTATGTAAAACTCATTTAAATTTTAACTGAAACCGGCATATCCATCTATATAAAAGTGAATGTAGGTTTATGTTTGTTTATTTATACAGATCTGCAGTCCACACCGTTTGTCATTTTACACAATAATTCTCTATGAAAACTCATATTAAAGACAATTTATAAAAAAAGTAAATTTTGCCACAAATACCTCTCCAATTAGTTGTCCAACCCACCTATTTTCTATGCGCTTGAAGTAAAAAGGCTAACAAAATATACAGGGAATTTGAATCCACTTTTTTTGTACCTATATAAATAAAATATTATTTCGTGGATTTCATTATAATTGCATATTAAAGGGAGGGGGGGGGGGGGTAAATTTTACCGAAAAGTTTCAAAATGTTCCAGGACTTCATAATTCATGCATTGGCAATTTTCATTACGATATTCTTTGAGGAACACTATACTCGTTCGCAACATATAAGTAAAAGTAATCATTACTAAATATGAGAGACTAATAACTAATAACTAATGATATCTTTTTACATATTTTTTTAATTAATACCTATGCACTACTGGTCTAATTTGGTTCCTCTAAATATCACAGTGTCTAAAGCGGGTATTACACGATGAAGTTTTTCTTTTCGAGTGATTTTAAAATGGCATTTGATATCTAATTCGCCTATTGCAAAACATGCGGATGGATGGTAATAAGTAGCAATTCTTTTTGTAGATTCATATATATCTCTCTTACACTTACTTCATTGTGCGAGAGAGAAATCTTTTTAATGTCACTTGAAAAGAAAAACTGCGTCGTGTAATGCAGGCTTAATGAATTTTTGAATCTAAACAGGAAAATTGTTCCACTACCGAACCCCCCCCCCCCCTCTCCAATTTTACGGTACTGATAAATATAATGAGTTTGAAATGAGAGGATTCAAGGATTCAAATTGTAAATAAGAAAACGGATGTTAATATATTGTAAATAAAACAAATAAATGATTTTTATATTTTTTATTAATCAGAAAAAATATAGCATTTGGAATACATGTTTATTATGCCTATGGCACACTGGTCGATGAGCGTCGATGAGCATCAATGAGCTCATTGATGAAACACCAGAACGAACCCACCTTTCAAAATTTTTAATGCCTTCAATTACGAATATAGGGAATTTCTCTGTGACAAAAAAAGTTAACATGAAATGAGACACAAAGATACGTCTGATATGAGACCCGTTTGTTTCCTCGATGCTCATCGATGAAAAATAGAGGAGCCTCTATTTTTCGTCGATGACGGGTTCGTTCTGTTGTTTCATCAATGAGCATCGATGCTCATCGACGCTCATCGACCAGTGTGCCATAGGCATTAGAGAAATTATCACATTCATCGGTATGTTAGTGAGCAAGGAATACAAATACAAAGATTGAAATTATTAATGTTAAACATACAGGGATATAAAACAACTTATACAATTTACTAATTACATACATATAGAATATAATGTATGCTCTATTTTGTTTCATATAAGCAAGGCCGGATAAAGAGGCGGGCTAGATGGACGACCGCCCGGGGCGCCAATTTTAAGGGGCGCCGAATTAAAACACAGAATATTTTTTATAATTAATATTTTCAGGAATTAAACATTGATATTTATTATTTCTGCAAACAGTACATTTTGTACATATTTCAATAATTTTAGTTTTATTTTTAAAAAAATTGTGGTGACATTACGGTTATTTTCATTTTCAAAAAAGTTTTTACTTGTGTCCTATTAATCTTAAAAGAGAAATATCCTGCAAATCTAAATCGAATGACAAAGTATTTCGGACAAGAGATTGAAGATTTGCAAAGAAAAAAATTTCCGACACCCCTATCGCTATATAAAAAGGGCACCAGAATTAGTTTTGTCCGGGGCGCTCAAAACCCTAGATCCGGGCCTGCATGTACTGATTTATTATAAACTTTAAGCATTGAGCACATGTTACTATTTACTAATCTTCAATGTTTGTAATAAGCACACGGACATAACTATTATGATTTGAATGTACTTATGAATAATTTGATCTGCTAAATGCGAATACTAGTGTACTTCAATACTCGTAATTCAGTATTGTATTATCATTGTCATGGAAATGAAAGCACTAGAACCCTATTGATTGTATAGGTATTAGGAATTGTAACATAGACGTATTGAGTATTCGAAATTAACATGTAATTTTGTCAAGAATAATATTCGCAATCATTAGATCTATTATTATAATAATTCTAGTAGTTTTATGAAAATATTAAGGAAGGATATAAATTTTTATTCAACAATAGCTATTAAGCACTAAATCTAATAGATTTTCTTAAAAGATTATAATAACTAAGTACTAGTCTAATACATATCACATTTTAATTCTTTATTCAATATTCTTTAAACATATATAATAAAATTAGCGTCTCTTATACGTTATTTTAAAGCTCATTTCGATAATTATTTACTATGCAATTGTATTTGCATTTCATGTATTATACAAAATACTCTGGTCCCTTCAAAAATAAAAGCTTCCACTTTAAATTTTCTTACCCTATATCTGGAAACAATATTTTAATTTCTTAAACATTCGATAAAAATATTAATAATCGCAGAAAAATTCAGTCCTGATTACGTTTATATGAATTAATAGGTATTTACTCTTTTAGTGGGATAAAAACAAGATTATCGCATGGCTATGAAAGTTGCTAGAGGCCGTAGTTGCACACTTTAGTACGATAATCATGTAATATCCCACGTATTCCGTACAAAATTTTATCTATTATCGTTGGTTATTATGTGAAATAGTTAAATTGGTTTGTTCTTATTGAAATATTGTTAATTTTTAATCAAAGTTGCAACAGGCTGGATAGTTTTTATAATGAGAGCAACGCGTTAAAACCCACGGCAACGAAATCAAAAATGTGGTAATATGAAAAAAATGCACTAGTGCATTTATGTCTCTCATAGATAATAGTAGAGTAAAGTCGGTGAATGTGGAATAGTCATCTAATGTGGAATAGGCGCTTTTTTAGAAAATGGTACACATTATATGTGATCTAATGGCATAAATGCACGTATGTTTTGGAGTTACTACATACATACAGACATCAACTTAACTGCATTATGCCTAACCTCAAAAACCTTGAAAAATAATCTGAGTGCCTACTGAATGTTTTGGGTAAGTGTAAAGAAAATTAGTTTTAAATACTGATTGTTTAGTAGAAAATATAGTGTTCTGCAACTGCAATATGGATAGGGGCTTAGGGATGTAGGCTGGATTGAGAAAATGTCTTTCCAACTAATTTTTAAATGAAATTCGATGGCCGGAATTTAATGTCAACAAATCCGCTAATATGGAATACCAAGGGGTATGCTAAAGTGGAATATTATAGTATTAGTAATATAACTAACTTAGGTTTTGTGCTTGCTGTGCCAGGCCTGGGTACATGAGAAATGTGCAGGTATATAAACAGATACCTATGTTTGCGATTTTTGGTGTCATTTTTAGTTATTTAAGTAAAAGAAACAATTTAAGTTTGTTTAAATGCCTTTAGTTGATTATTTATTTATTTATTTTTTTATTACGACGATGGGAAGCGGACTAACTGCTTTGGTAATAAGCCGCTTCATGTGTGGATGATTATGAATTTATGAGAACAACACAAACGACCATGCTCTTCAGTGGGATTTGATCCCACGACCTCTAGCGTGCTAGGCGAGTAACATTGCCACTACGCTACCGAGATCGGCATTTATTTATTTATTCAAACAGGCAATTGCTTAATATTACAAATAATACTCATAAGTAGTATGACTTAACAATATATTGATTATGTAATATAGGTTATTTTTGTTAAATTCCAAAAAATTATTTAAAGTAAATATATGCATTGTTTTCCGAATTTTCTTATACTATGAAAGTACGTACAGTTATGTATATTTTTCTTTAATGCTTCATGGTATTCCACATTGCCGACCCATTTTCAACAGGTAAAAATTTAATTTTTGAGAAAATCGCCCTATAAGTGAATTCCTCTAGATAATAATCAACCTAAAAGTCTTAATACTCTGAAAAGTACATTTCAATTGACCTATATGCAAGATTTGATTATTACCGACAACTTTTCGCATGCTTTCTTCAATGAAATAAAAACGGTATTCCACATTCATCGACTTAATGTTACTAGGAGTTAAAACAAAAAAAAGACTGTTCAAGTCCGAGTGAAGAAAACTGAGATGACATTTTTTCTCTGTCATTTTAAACAATAATATATGCGTCTCGTGAAGCAAATAATCCCTCATATAATAATATAGTTATATTTCATTCATTGTTACATTGTAAATTTTGTAAAATTATTTGCGCTGAACTTGTTAATTATAAAAATAATCGTACTGTAATTGGAATATTTGCGTCCGGTGTACAAGGTTCTTAAATAAATAAATAAGTAATCATTTTGTTTTCAAAGGGGATTAATTCATCGGGGAAAATATTTTTTCCTACAACTGTCAAAAAAACTTGACATTTTTTCATTGTTTTCAATACGCAAAATATGCTATTTCTTGGTTATATATAAACAACACTTGTGTTTCCCAGGCAACGTGAAAAAAAGTATTTTGCGCACATGGGCTACAAACTCTTTTCCGCATTGTAAGAAGATTGTATAAAAATACGTATATTTGAAATGTATCCAATAATTTTTTTGTAAATTAAACATGCGCAAACGCACAGCTCTTGCATCTTTGCAACTGACTGAACGCGCCCTACGTGCTAAATGAATCAGTTACTTGTAAATTTTATAATTTTTTTTTATTTATTGAACACAAACTTGCAACTTATTAAGAACAGAAACGACATAATAGAATTTAAAGGATGTATGACATATTCGATAAATAAAAGATTGAATTAAATTAATAATTTATGACATTAACCTAACCTAACCTAATCTAACCTAAGAAAAATTATACAATTGGTAATAAAAAAACTTATTTAAGGTAACGTTAAGTATAATTATTTATTAATATTTAAGGTAATGCTTCAGTTTTTATACGAGTAATGGTTAATATATATATTAATGCCCGATAATTTATTGGTTGAAGCCCAGAATTTGGTTTTCTATGTTGATGTTGACAGGTACGTGTTGAGTGTTTTTGTTGCTTAGTAACATCCAGGGGGAGGCAACTTGGATGACAAAAGTCAGCACAATGATATGATTAGTGGCACACCACGCCACGAAGTTGGGAGGCGCCACTTTATATAGCACATATAATAAAACATGTTATTGGAATCGAGTTACTTTGGAAAAAGAAGAAGAAATCATAGTGAATTTTCTTGTCAAAATTTATGTGTGTTGACAATTCGTTCTCCTTGCTATTGTTGTTAATTATTATTGTGCAATAGGTACTTTACAACGGGTAAGTGTAAAATTTAATATTCTCTTTTATAAATTACATGTACACTTAAAATACAACAAATACATAATAACAAATTTAGTCCGTTGTAAAAAACGTTTTGGTTAAAAATTTAATTCACGTATATTTTATCATTAATTATTATTATTTATATACAAGTACATAATAAAGCCATTAAATATTTATAGTTGCATTACACTCATGCATTTTCCATTATGTATAATCCAATTCCTTTATTTCAATCATTTTCTCTCCTTCCTATCTTAGAACATTACAAATATTGCAACAATTTTGGATGGATATACTTGGGTTATAAATGCGATTACGAGTGCCTCAGTTGAGTGGCCGGGAATGAACATTCTACGATGAAACTGTAAAGAACCGACTGAAGATTGAGACAAGAAGAGACCGAGTGCACAGACTGAACTATATAACTAATTGTTTAACAAAGGATTTTCTTTTTTCACCAGTACAATTGGCTCAAAAAAAAAATTAGATGTTTTTCGACACAAGACAAAATGTAATACTGAAATCAAATATAAGAATATATAAATGTAGATAATTCAAGGGAAGAGATTACGAAGAACGAAAAATAAAGAAAATTTTATAATGAATTCATAGATTTATGGACTCCAATGTTAACCAATTTGTGAAGACGAATAACGATGATGCGAATCTACGGTGTACTAACTCTAGAAGTAATAAATTTCATTTTCATTAAATAGGTATATTTGTTTCAGGATGAACAACAATATTTGGATATCTCCACCACGTTGAGAAGTATTTATATAACACAAGAATTTGGATGTATCACAGGCGTCGGTTAATCATAAAGGAATAATGATTAGTGCTGGTTATTAAATGGAATTTGACAAGATAATTTTTGCGAGAATGATTACTGTTTTAAGTACAGTTTTATTCTTATTAAGGATAATTTCTGGTTTCTCTTATAAATGCACGTTTACAATTTAAATATGTTTATAGTGACACTTTAGTTAATAACAAATGTATTCATATAATCAGAGATATCAATAATAATCATCACCAATCAATCGTTCGGCTCTAAATTAGATGACGTGGATTTTATATTAGCACTTGTAAAAATCTCATACCTGCATCCAAATTCGTTATAGTTCGAAGCGGTAAAATCTACATGTTTTAAGAGTTTCAGAAACTTAGAAAATAACCTGTGCTAGTTAAAAAACATAAAATACCATTTTAATATTATATTCAATGTAATAGCTTTTTAAACACTGTTTTTGTGATTGAATCTGACCTATAAATGTTTGTAATATCTTTAACCACAAATACTTTGAAATTCGCTGTTAATTGCAAGCACAAATGCAGATATATTTTAAATGTGAAAAGTTGAGTTAGAGTAAAAATATTGTTAACATAATCTGTTAAAATTCATTCTTAAACTTAAACACAAAGTGGTAATATGCCTATTTAACTCTTATTTTATAGTAAAGTTAAAAGGTTTCTAATAATTATATTAAATTCTCATTTTTAATATTTTAAAAGGAGCTTTTCATAGTAAATTTATAAACTTTCTTTTTTAAATATTAAATTAAATTTTATTAGGAATCTTTAATATTATATTTTTTGTCTAAAATGTATGTAAACAGTATTTAATTGAATAAATTTATTCCATACATTTATTGTTATAATTTCTAAATAATAAAAAGACATTTAAATATAAAATAAAAAGTATCAAGGAGGCTAAAAAGCAATCTACTATCCTTCTATTGTCATCCTTGTCTAATTTTAGTGGCACACCACTCCCACGCGGGTGCAGCACTTATGCTCAAGACTCGTAACCATAGAGAGGGCGATCTGATTATGTTTCTAATTTGTGGTAACATCAAAATGTATCAATAAATTAGTATGAAAAATATAATAATTTTACATATTTATGTAATTCATTTCTTTTATTTGAATATTAAGAAATGCCGATCTCGGTGGCGTAGTGGCTATGTCACTAGCCTAGCACGCCAAAGGTCGTGGGTTCGAATCCCACTGAAGAGCATGGTCGTTTGTGATGTTTACATAAATTCACAATCATCCAATCATGAGGCGGCATATGACCATAGTAGTTAGTCCACCTCCCATCTTCGTAATAAAAAAAAAAAAAAAAAATATTAAGAAAGTTGTAGGAAAAATATTGTGTGTATTACGGGTGCAAAATGGCATTGCTGCTCTCGCATAATTGAAGCTCTCAGCTGCGCTTCGAGCTTCGAACTTTATGCTCGTGCTACAATGCAGCATTTTGCACCCTTAATACACAAATAACTATTACAAGGAGTGAAATTAATTGGAATACTTTCATACATTGACATAAATTAATTTAGCGGTAAAAAATTCCGTTAGCCTATGTTTCATATTAATTTTTAATGAAATTGGTTTCTGTTTTACCTTCGTCATTAACCAAAGTTACAGCTAAGTTCCCCGTTTGGTTTAAATACCCATCGCTTTGCGATAATTTTATTAAATTCCCGGCACGAATTTGACAGCTCCTCAATAAAGGACTTTCACTTAATGGTAAAGCCTGTCCCTTCTTCCTTTCATCCACGGAATCCTGCGTCATCTGCGAAAGAGCCCGCGTCGCCGCCATCGTGTTTTCATTCTCCACCAATGATGACTCAGGATCAGGAAGGCCAAACAAATGCCGCCATGAGGACCGGAACTGGAGGATAAATTCAACATACAAGTTCAACAGGAAATTCTAGCGACAATGAACAAAAGAATTAAATATTTTAATGTTCATCATTTGTTGCTGTGTAAATATTATTTTTAATTTTCCGTAAACAAGGTCGAAAACTGGATTGTTTGCGTTTTGATGGTATCTTTATATTGTATTCTGAATTCAGGAAATGATTATTGAAATTATGAACTTGTGGATGCAAACCTTGCCCTTTGTACTTTTATTTCCTATATTTTAATCGATTTAAAATTGCAATTCATGACAATTATATAAATATTTGTAATGATACAGTATAAAGACAATTTTATTAAGATAATGTACTGGAAACAATTATTTTAATTAATAATTATTTATAGATATAAATTCCTTGTTACGTATCAATGATATTTATTGAGTTTCACTTTATAATGACGGTTAAAATAATTTACTTTGTACAAGGAAATATAATATAAATGCATAAGTCTACTTAAATTTATTACAATAATTGGTTATTTAAAGACAAATGACTTGAACTTACTTTATCAATGCTTAATTTTATGTGAATTGATTGAATCATGACAAAATAATTCATTCTCTTTCAGTTAAGAGATAAAAGACAGACCGATTAGAGCTTTAGAAAAAGTAAAAGTTCAACGTGAATCTGTGAATTATATACAAATATAAATACTTGTGAGTTTAGTAGCTTTCTGAGCTACCGAATTACTAATTATTATTAGCAATTATAGCAATTATTAGAATATATTGAGTTACTTGCAAACTCAAAACGTTCCAGTTACAATTAGTGGAAAAGAAATACCATGGTCATCCTTTTTTGTCAAAAATATCAAACAGTATCGTATACCCACTGAAATAATAATACGGGAACGTGCAATTGTAGTCTTTTCGAAAAAAGCGAAAAACAAGCATATAGATGTCGCGGGACTCTTCTTTGTTTAACACTTGTAGAACGGTTGCTATGCGTTTTTTTTTTTTGCGGTTTGCGGTTTGCGTCAATCCTGTCATTATTATACTAAGAATAAAGCTCTAGAGATTATTTTCGGGAATAATCTCTGTAGATTTGTTTTTTTTTTAACAAATGTCAGATGTCAGATAGTTATCAACACAAGTAAAAAATGAGCAAAAAAGATAGATTTAGTAGCGTGCCTGATAATGAAATCAAAAAATTAAATAAAACTCGAGAGTTCGATAAATTAAAAAATAATTCTCTAGTATCTTTCTCAAATTGTTGCCATTTGGAAAAAGTTTTCAAAAGATCTGTCAAATTATTTTCAATTTATTCTCACTCTCATGTCTCAAAACAGAGAGGTCGTGTAGTATTTGATGAGTTAACTACCAAAGACAACTCAAAATGATACTTGAAATATTAATTAACTGTCACACTGCTATAAACATTAACAACTGTTTGTTTACTTAGAATCGGGAATTTTCCAGTGTTTTGCATCATATTTGGATAAAAACTAATCGCAGAAATTTATCAAAATAGTAAATTGCAATTTTCAATAAGTTTCAAACAAAAATTATACAAGTATAGATTATACAACAAATTCTACTTTATTTATTATTGTACAAGTATAATGAAATTATTAAAATGGTTCTTGATTACTTCAACTATATTCAATAGATGCTACTTTTCCACTAAACATACAATATTGTACAAATTTGGCCGCCTTATTCTTTCATCCTGTGTATCCATTTTTTTCTAAAATTATTAGTTAGCCAGCAAATCTGATTGTTTGCTTTGAAATACTCACCATGTGTTAGATGGAGTGTATCATTTACATTTAATGAAAATATATGAAAATTAGTTTGTATCTATTTCATAAAAACCTCAACAGAAATATGTTTCAATATTGAAATTCAACAGGTTGTTTATTTTCGAGATTGGAATAACTGGTCATCCATCAGTATATATTACCAAAAACCTTTTACATTAAAAGCGACATGAAACTGTATCAACTCGATAATAATAAAAAACGTATAATTTTTATATCACGGAGAGAAATTTTTCGATTCAAATGTCAGAAAAAATACAAAAAACCATTGATATGTACCGCTTGAAGAATATATAAAATATCTCTGAATTGTTAGAATTATACAAGAGACTGATAAAAGTTTGTGTAATAAAATTTTAAAATGTGATTTTTTCATTCAATTTATAAAACTCTTTGATATGCAAAGTTAAATTTTTTCATGCAAGTTAGTCGGATAGCTGAAAATTACGATAGTGTGATTTTACGCGTTAAAATTAAAGTTCTGAGAGCCGTGTTCAACACTGTATGTGTAATATTTTTTATTTTTTTAACCAGTTCGTCACAAAAAAGGATTTTAAACTGCTATCACTAGAACATTTTTTGAGGGACTTGAGCAATTCAAAGTTACTATCACTTCGTACCGCTGCAAAATTAATCTCATTGAACAATGCTGCATTGCTCAAAATCGTCTTATAATGGGTTACTTTAGTAACAATGTATAAACTTTTATTGACGATTTTTGAGCACTACAGCCGATTGACATTAAAGGTGACACATTATGGACTGCTAACAGTCTGTAAAGTGTCACTTTTATGTATAAGCTGCAAAAATATTTTACATAGCAACCGCTCAACAAACACATAGTAACCGTCAACAAATGCATAGCAACCGTATAACAAACACAAGGAAACGTAATTTTAAGGCGATAACCTTCAAAATATGTATTAAAAACAATCACTAAATTAATATTCGACAGCATTCATTGCCTCGGCTACGACTTGTCAATGAAACGGCAGCCTCTGCTGTAAACCTAGTATTTTGATGCCTAGTTAAACAAATAACTATTATCCCAGCCGGGGATATTACAATCCCCTCAAAATTAACTTTTTATCTACTACTCATAAGTTAGTTTTATCTATAGTTTATTTAATGAAACAAAAATGTAGAAAGATGTTCTTGGTGAAGGACTTAATCACTTAATTCAAAGAATTACAATAGTTCGTGTATCTTCAGCTGCACGTGTACATGGTTCTAGTGCTATGAACATTATACATACAAAACTACGGAATAGAATGAACATCGCAACATTGTCTACAGTTATGTTTAGCTGTAAATGGTCCATGCTTGAAAGATTTTGCAGCCGATAATTTCGCAGCAGAATGGTTAAAAGAAACACATGACAATTCTTCAGAAGCAAGCGAACTTTTTCTAAGTAATCCGTAAAAATTTGAAATTTATTAAGATAATGAGCATTGTATGTTTATTATTTTATTATTACAATATAATTTTTGTTCATTTTTTTTTTTTGCTGAAATTAAGCGGATCGACTGCTACGATCATTACCGCTGTAAAAAAAAATTAATTAAAGCCAACCAAAATTAAATAAATAAATAATGGTGGTAAGAAAAGCAAAAGAAAGAAATGAACTATAAAATATCATTTATTTCTGGCTTAATCCCCCTTCAACAAAATGTTTAATTCGCATACTGCTAACATCCGGTAACCGTACTTTATGCGTTTTTACGTTTCACGAAAAACTCTAAGTCAAAGTTTGCATCTAACCAGCCAACAAGAAACCTAACGACCACTTCAGTCCATCTTGAAAAATAAGACCATCTTTCACCCTACCTGCGTGTTAAGTCCAACGTAAATGAGCGGATTATAGCAGATGCTGCTCTTAGCGAAGAGTGCAGGAACGACGGCCATGGCAGGACTCACGTAATCCGGCTGGCCGAACTGAATCAGCAGGGCAAAGATCGCATATGGAGTCCATGCTATGAGGAAGGCTGCTATCATCACTGCTACCATGTAGGTGACTCGGCCTTCTAGCTTGTTGACACGACCCATTCGCATTGTGTTCTGCAAGAGAGGTATTAGATTGGGTGTATGATATGAAAGCTGAACTGTAGAAGCTGGGGTAATTGGCATTTAGTACGCCTGATCAAAATCTCGTTAATTCGGACGACTAATCAAACTTACATATGAAACTGTATCCAGTTGAAGTTTAGAGTTCGCTATAAGTTATAATTTTTGCATATACTGTTGGTTGACAACCCACTCCACCTCAAAGTACATAAATGTCGCGATCTACATAAGTGATTCCAAAACTGTACTCTGTAGGCTCCCGATAGTTGAATGAAAATATTTAGGGGTTCACGATTTATTATACATAATCTATATCTATCTATATAAATGTGAATATATGTATATATTTTTGTTGTTTATACAAATCTATACCATATATCATAGACACATAAAATTTGTTGTTCTTGTTCTTTGAAACCATTAGAATATTACTTCCTGAATTAAGAACAATATCCTCAAAATTTAGATGCAATTTAGCCAAGAATGCCCATCTCTCTATTTACTACACCCTACACATGTAAGATAATAGGCCTAATGAGAAAAGAAATAGATAAGCATGGAATTTTGATCCGTTTGAAAATCGCGCAAATAATTTAGATTTTGTAAAATCCAAAATCGAGAAAAGGTAATAAGAAATCGAGTTGGGTATGAAATTAAAGTTTTGATGACCCGGTTACATAAAGCATTGTTACCTTCGTTGATAATGTTACAGAAAAATGTTGATTTTTTATAGATTAATCAACCGGGCGTTAGCATTATATCTAAAATATACACTAATGTACATATATAAATATAATAACTGTCAAAGATTTACAACAAAATGTAATGTTATTTTGCACAAAAACTATTTTACGTAGGATGAAAGTCATGCGAGCTTGAAGAATGTTAAAATATATACGAATAAATCTTTACAATTATATTTAAAACAAAATCCACAAATGTTTTGAAAAAGTGAAATCTTTTATATACCATCTTGCCAGCGTAAGGTTTCCAGAATTGATTATAACCACTTACAATTCATCACTAATGTATCTGCTCGAGCTCAAGAACTTGATGGATAAATGTATTTACTGTTTAACTTTAAACTATTAAATAACACATACTGGTTTTGATATTTACGAGTAGACAATGCATTTTAGAATCCTAAAAGATGGTTTAAGTCTCGCACAGTGCCGAACATTGTTTCGTGTTTCAAGTAAACATAAAGTGAGACAAACCGCACACCAGTAAAAGACTTTTTAGTAAATGGATGTAGGAATACGAAAATGCTTACAAATTTTAACAACTTTTAAGCACCAGATTATGAAATGAGTACAAATTTTAAGCACCCAGCAAACACAGTTATGTGTCGAGTACATAATATAATACATAACATGGATAGACCTATGATACCCCAGCAATACTTTCCAAAAAAACAAAGAAGATATTATGTTATTTAATTAATAAAAAAGATAACAGTAAAATAAAATATGTACCTATACTTTAGTTTGTTAAAAATAACTCCATTCAACATGAATGGTTTTTCAATCTATTCTGTTGCTTTCAATATACTGTATACAGAGAGAATTTGTGCATTGCACAGTTGTTATTTTCAGATTACCTGTTTCATGGTTCTTATTATATTCAGGTAGCTGAAAGAGATGACGCAAACAGGAACAACGAGACCGAAGAAGAACAGGAACAAAATGTACGTTGTCGTGTTGAATGTCTGTTCCTGCCAATTCACTGAGCAACTGTAATCAGACATATAGGAAATGTGAACATATGTAGCAGTCAGTACGAGCTATAATCTTTAGAATTATAGAAACCGGTACTCATTCGAGTAATGGAGAGCATTTTAATGGGATTACACTGTAATTTTTATAATGATAGACAATTAAAATGGATTAAATATTTTATCGAACAATTTCATCAAGAACTACAAAGAAATGAATACATTGTATAAGTGTTGCAATATTTCACCAGATGAAAAAGGTAAAAATGTAATCAATGCACAACTAATTTAATTGGTTTATAAATAAATAAATTCTGGAATACGACATAGGATGAATTCAATAACAATAATTAAAAGTATTCTAAATGATTAATAAAATATATTCCAGCATTAATAGAATATTAAAAATAGTACTTATAATGAGAAATAAAATAAAAATTCAAATTATTGAATAATTAAAATTCCTTGAAATTTAGATTCGTGTTTTTTGAAGGAAGTGAGGCTGCGGTGAGAGTTGATGGTAGATTGAGTGATTAGTTTCGTATAGATGTTGGTGTGAAACAGGGTTGTGGAATGTCTCCTTGGTTGTTTAATTTGTATATGGATGTGTTGTTACGAAAGGCATTGAATGGAACAGATGGTGTACGTATTGGTGGACGTGTAGTGCCTGCGTTAGCTTATGCGGATGATGTTGTTGTGTTGGGTGAAACTGAGGAGCAATTGAGAAGAATGATTGTGAGCATAAATGAAGTAGGGAAAGGTTTAAATCTGCTATTGAATGTCGATAAATGTAAAGTGTTGGTGTTTGAGAAGAATGATTTATTATTGGTGACTGATTGTAATGTTTCAGTGAATGGTGTGAGATTGGAACAAGTGAATGAATTTGTATATTTGGGTAGTATGTTCTCGAGGGATGGACGTATTGACCGGGAGATTGAAAGGCGAGTGTCTGCAGGGTGCAAGGTATTGGGTGCTCTGGGTACATTTGCTCGAAACGTGAATGTATCTAGAGATTCTCGATTGAGTGTTTATAGTGGTGTGTTAGTGCCTACATTGATGTATGGTTCTGAATGTTGGGTGTGGATGAACAAGCATGAACAACGTATAGCTGCTGTGGAAATGAGATATTTGAGAGGAGTATGTGGGTATACGAGACGTGATCGTATACGGAATACATTGGTGTATGATGAGTGTGAGATTGAGAAGAATGTTGTTAAGAAAGTGGGAGTGAGTCAGTTGAGGTGGTTTGGACATGTTGAGCGAATGTCGAATTAAAGGTTGGTGAAACTAATATATGTGGGTAAGGTGAACGGTTGCGCGGGCGTCCGAGGAATAACTGGTTGGGTATGATTGATGGTTTGTTGCGTGAACGAATGATTCCGAGTGTGAAGAATAAACGAGCATGTATGAATCGCACTATGAATGTGGACGAGGAGAAAGTGGTGTGTCAGGATAGGAATGTTTGGAGGAGGTTGATTGTTGGTTGACTGTTTTTCTGGGTTCGTGCTACCCCACTAAGTGGGACATAGCGTGACGTTATGTATGTATGTATGTATGTATGTATGTATGTATGTTTTTTGAATATTTCATGCTTCACGATAGCATAATTTGAAAAGTTTTACAATTAATGCTCATCGTGTAGTTTATAAAAAACAATTAATTTCGATTCTCTATGTCCCACTTACATTTTGTACTGTACATATTGCAATAACGTGTATATGGAAAAACTGTACTGGAGGATATAACTCATGACAAGGATTATATTACCGCGATTATTTTTTGACATTTCATAAACCCAATGAAATGTGTCATTGTTTTTCGCGTGTCTGGGTTTAAAGCAATGCTGCCATTATTATACTGGGAATAAAGTTCTAGATATTTTTCCCGGCGATAATTCTTAGCTGTTGTTTTCCTTGACAAATGTCATATAGAAATTAGTTATGGTTCGAATTTGTGGATAAAAAAAAATCTAGATAAAAATAATTGCTGAGTTTGATGAATTAGAATATTATATTGTACAACAAGCAAGTAATGGTACTCTTTTCATACGAGTATGAAAATTTGTAACATTCGCCTTCGGCTCATGCTGCACATCATACGAATATGAAATGGACATTCCATGTGAGTTGTACACTATACTTTTTCTACAGCCATGACATTATTTCATAATTAATTTAATTTTAATAATAAATATATCCCGCTTTCACCTTGCCAATATTTCTAAATAAGTATTCTAGCAATGGCACTTGTACTGAAATGAAGTGTCCAGTATTGATGTACTCACAAAATAAATTCATTTCGCACGATGCTTACAATGTACCTCATATCCCTAGCAATAACAACATACAATGAGCAGATTTCTAAATGGTCGTAGATATTAGTGTATTGTATTAAGAGCATGGAATGGTACTCACTTCCTACGAGTTCGTCTCATGCTGCAAATCATATGAAATGGATATTCTATGCGAGTTGTACACAATATTTTTTCTACGACCACGATATTATTTCCTAATTAATTTAATTTTAATAACAAATTCGCCCCGCTTTCACCATTCCAATATTTGTCAATTCAAAAAAAGTATCCTGGCACCTGTACTGAAATGAAATGACCAGTATTGACAAACTCACAAAACAAATTCATTTCGCACGATGTTTGCAATGTACCTCATGGAGCAACAACAAACATACAATCAGCAGATTTCTAAGTGGTCGTAGAAAACATAAATTTTCAGTTTCTTTCTCGAATTTGTTGTCATTTGGCAATACGTTTTCGAAAAAATCTGTCAAATTATTTTCAATTTATTCATACTCTCTTTGTAACATTAGTACTAATTTTTTTAGAGAATTTCTATGGTGTGATTAACAAATACGATTTTATTACGTGTCTCTCATGTTGATTTTAAATTTTTAGAAATTTCTCTCCGTCTAATTAAATATTTTTAATAGTTCCATTAGTCTGAGCCAAGTCTAAATATTCAAAAATATAATATGTATCATTATCGAAAAATTTCATTAAAAACCATTTAATTAAGAATGTACAACACGAAACGTAATAAAGAAAGTATATGGATTAATATTCATCGTATTTGCTTGCTGGTATCTCGTGATACGCTGAAAAATGGTAATATATGAAAATAGTAACCATGAATTTAGTCTCAATTAAAATTGACTATTATTTTTCTAATCCAGAAAAAAAAGAATGAATATTTAATGAAATACATTGAGCATCCATCTATTTATATTTTAATATAAAGAAATATATGTATATCGTCTCTTCAGACCATTAAAATAAAACTTTGATTTGAATTGCTGAATCGTTACTTTATTCATGTGGAACTGCGAAAGAATAGAAAATAGTAGCCCGTACGTTTTCTCAAAGGAGCCATTTTCCTTCAATTCATTGATATTAAAATTTAAAAAAGCTTAAAGAATACTTCCACAACAGTTTCTACTTCTCTCGATTCCATTTCTAACACAAATATTTAATCACGCAATATACATTATTTACTTTACAGTATTTGATATTACTTACTTACAACATGATTTTGTTATCGTCATATTTCCATTACTGGTTCCTTACCCACTGATTACCTGATATTAGCCGCCTCGTTGACGTAGTCCCCCCAGCCTAAAAGGGGCGGCGTCGTCAAGGCCGCCGAGTACACCCAGATTCCTATGACGATGAACCCGGCGTTACGCCGAGTTAGGTGGTGCGAGTTAAATGGCTTGGAAACCATCACATAACGCTCGAATGATAATACTGTCAGGGTTGTTATCGACGTTATTCCTGCAAAATTACCAATGGAATTGTTAGTTAATCTTGAGGTATTTCAGAGATTTATTACAATAGTTAGACTGCTGAAATTTTACAAAGACATAAATATTAGTCAGGATATTATGAATGAACTCCGAAGCCCTGATATACCGTCATACATTCATTTTAATACACACACACACACACACACACACACACACACACACACACACACACACACACACACACACACACATAGTCGTCATTAGAAAAATGGTCAAAGCTGATTCAGGAAATATAAAAATGTGTATTTCCGACAAAATTTCGCCATTAGTTTATGCCATAAGTAAATTAATAGCGATTCAATTGTATTAATTACAATTACCACTTATAACTTAATATTAGTCGGTTGAATTATCTTAAAACTACTGCTTTAAACTTTAAATTATCCTTACTCAGAACTACCACTTAGTGGAAGGACATCTATTGTAATGTTGTTTAAGTAATCGGAAACGATTTTTATAATTTAATTATACAGTGAAATAAAGTAGTATTTATTGTATAAACCATAAAACTTATCTGTGAAACTTATATAAAATATTTTCATTTTGATATTTGTACGGTTAGGTTCTATGCTGTTTGACGTTCAAAGACCACAAGAAAAAGAGATATTATATCTCTATCCCACTAATTATAAGTAAAAAGTTTGGATTTTATATACTCTTCAATCAATACTACTTACAATTATTAACACCTTACTTTTGTAACTGTGAACGCAGATTTTGTTTCCATAAACCAAAGCATAACTGTTAATTTTAAATGTTAATCTTAATTGAACAATGGGTAGCTTAGTTACGCAAAAAGACATACATCAATCCACAAACCCACATAGAAGTCATCAGAAAATGGTCAAAAAGAATACAGAAAACGTAAAAAAAGGCAGAAAATCTTGCCACTGATTTTTAAATTTGCTTTTAATATCTACAATAAAGTAACAATTATCTGTAATGCACAAAATTGTTTGTATTCCAAAGCAATTATTAATTAATTTTACACTATCTCTATAAATATAAAAGATAAGTGTATGTTCGTACGCTATAAACTCAAGAACTTCTGCACCGATTTTGACAAAAATTTATGTATGTGTTCTATGGATCGTGAGGAGTGTTTATGTTGCTCCTTATTAGTGAAGTGACGAGCTTTCTTCTCCAATGTACTGACATGAAAGCGAGGAAAGAAGTGACGAGCTTGCTTCGTTAATGTATTCACATGGACGCAATGAACGAAGTGACGAGTTTTTGACATAGAAACGAAAACTACTTAAAGTTACATCTTTTTAAATCGAGTGGCAATACAACTCAAAAATCTTACTTAGTGCCAGCAACTCTGTCCGGGCCCAGCTAGTTTTTAATATTTCATGATATTAGTTAATAGGATTTAAGCCGAGCTGAAACATAGTCAATATTTCTTGAGTTAAATATTCAGTTGTTATATTATACAATTTTAAATTAAACTAGAACTTTAAATGTCTAATATAAGCCTTGATGCATGTGTATGAGGCGCCGTTTGGGCCAAAATATAACTTTCTGCAATATATATATATATTATTGCTTAATATATATAAAATTTCGTTATATATAATATTTTCCGTTGTCAATATATACAAATTTTATTGTGATATATAAAATTTCGCTGTGATATAGAGAAAATTTTGTGATATACAGCAAATTTTGTGATATATAGAAAATTTTGTTATATATAGAAATTTTTGTTATATATAAAAATTTTGTGATATATAGAATTTTTAGTTCTATGAAATGCCGCGTTATAATGAAGGCGCTCACTTTTACGTACGGTCTTGCCAGTGACCTTTATATATTATGGACTGGACATACAATCTTGGAATCATTTGATGCCATTTTCTTAATCACTCGATATGTTGGTACTTACATATCTAATTGTTGACTGTTGAGGTAAAACAATAAAAACAGATCCCAATAGTGAAATTTATTTAATGCACTTTGTCATTATTTACCAAATAGTTGGTAACTGTTTAATATTTATTAAATTGCACCGGGAACTAGGAAGATTGAACTAAGGTTATGGAGAAAATGGGGAATGTCAAATCTGAAACACCTGATCGCGTTCGTTCAGCGTACGGGAGTCGGTAACACATAAATCTATAAACTTTAACAGGAAATAACACGCATGTTGCCAACATAAGTTTAATTGTTTTAATTATATGTTTATAATTAAATGTAAATTATTTATTTGTATACGTAAAATATATTTTAAAGATATATTATTAAACCATTGGTACACAAAATTATTTTTTTCCATTTTGACCTTACTGTGGCTTTGTTACATTGTAAACATAAGTTTATATATTTCATATAATATTTACATCGATTATTCAAATACATTTCACATTTTTTTACAATTTGAAATGCAGATCTTCCTCTATTTAATAGGTCACCTTCAATCATTTGGTACAAAATGATTACTACATGCAAATGATCTTTTGGATTAATTCTTTTGATTTCTAGTAAGCTTAGGTTAGCAACTATTATTTAATCATGGTAACATGTATTAATTATTTATTAATCCAGCTAACTCTTTGACATTTATAAAAAAAAAATGAAAACCAGCCCATATTATAATAAAATAAATAAAAAGTAAATACTTACCTATCAAATTTCAGTTCTTTACTAATACTAAGTATTACTACAACCCAATACAATACATTTTGTAACCATATTTAATATTGTGAATAATAATGTGTTTTTAAAATTATGCTCAAAACTAACATAATATAAAATCAAAATGCTTCAACTTGTCACACACGAGGTGCAATAAGGAGTAATTTTAATAAATGGAAAATATTCCTGTCGACGCCAGAGCTAAGGGTTTACCGAAATGCGGACCATACGCAGATTTTACGTTAGATAAAGATAGCATCTAAATATGAACATGGACTTTCCAGTCCATAATATATAAAGGTCACTAGGCAAGACCATACGTAAAAATGAGCGCCTTCATTATAACGCGGCATTTCATAGAACTAAAAATTCTATATATCACAAAATTTTCTATATATAACAAAATTTTCTATATATAACAAAATTTTCTATATATCACAAAATTTTCTATATATCACAAAATTTTCTCTATATCACAAAATTTTCTCTATATCACAATAAAATTTGTATATATTGACAACGGAAAATATTATATATAACGAAATTTTATATATATTAAGCAATAATATATATATTGCAGAAAGTTATATTTTGGCCCAAACGGCGCCTCATACATGTGTGCAATGTAAAAATAATAAGACATTTAATGATGTAAAATGATAAAAATAATATAGAGATTTGCAGAACAAATATTTTATAAAAATCAGATTAAAACTACAGTTCAAAATTTAATTTATTTGTTCAGATGTTAATTTTATGACTTCTCCAGTCAAGATTAATTATTTTAATAACATACCTACTCATTTTACTAATATAATTATTATGACATAACACAACTTCATATGTTATGAACATATTTCAATCTCTTCATTTACGCTTCAGTTTGTTTGTCAGTATAATTTCAGCCTCACTACATCTCGCTGATTTATAAACAACATTTAGTTGGGGATAAGTAGATTAAACATCGCCATTTTATTGTCCAATTCATTCCGCAATGTTCATATTGATTATGCTTCCAATGCTCATTCTACCAATATATTAACGTAATTTTATAACACAGAGAAAACTTCGTTCCAACTACAATTGTATAAATATTTCTTGAGATCTTATATTTTAATTTCACGGTTTCGTGCGTGTCAAACAATGAACATGTCGTGAAAAGACTGACGTCAAAAGTTCAGTAATATTTATTGTTTAACGTAGCAATCATTACGATTCTACTTACAATTGCCTTTTATTTTCCAGAAATATACGAATAATATTCAGTATATATTCATGGTCTTCTATTTAAGTTTTAAGTTCATTATAACATTGTGAAATTACTGCATTGACGTTCTTGAAACGTAATACCAGATTTAGTATTATCAATTTCAATTCCAATCATCCTGAAATCCTAGCTTAGCTATCGCGAGTTCTGGAAAATTACGTATCGTATTTAACCTTTGTCAGAACTCTGCAATTTTATGCATTTGAAATAAACAATTTTTAATATATCCATGCTTCATTCTGACAGCCATCACTTCTAAACTTTAAAATCTTCCTACTTATTGTGACATAATTTCCGGGTATAATAGAGCTTACATTTTGCTTTCTTTTACACAATAGAAAGAAGTATTTTATACGTTACTGTAAATACTCAAACTACGGTTCTGTGATCATCGTTCATTTAAAAACTAACTTAACTTGTTAAAGTCCATCAATTGGCTAACTCATGTCGGTAAATCCTAAGATTTACTGGTAAAACTTAAATGAAACGAATAAGTGACGAGATTACGGGGAACAATATATTTTGAGATCCTCTGAATTCGTTTTGGTGTATGTTCGATAGTTTAATAATCATATTTATAAGTTTCATGACAATACAAAAATAAGATGATTTTGGTCATAATTGTTAAATTGACACACAAAACAATAAATTTAAGTTATTTTAAATATGCAATAAGCTAAGACACTTGCAATAATAATTGGAAGTAAATATTAATTATATGTGTAATTTTATTTTATATTTATATCTTGGGGGAATTTTTCATTCAATTTATTTCATTCATCACTGTTGTTTTGTGAATCAGAAATATTTAATTTTTTACTAAATAAAAAAGCTTTTCTTTTGTTAACTTCAAAATATCATCAGTAACTGCTTTCTGGCAATATTAATTCATTTCCGCTTATTTATTTTCTTTGTAATTCTTCGCAGTTTGTTTTGTTTAAGAAAAATAGATGTTGATTTATTCATGTGAAATGCACAAAACAGAGGTAAGTTTAGTCATAGTAAATCAATCACGCTATATCCCACACAGTGAGTTAAAATGAACACAATCAACCTTCAACCACAATCATTCTCATGTAAACATTTCCCTTCTGGCACAGCACTTTGACTTCCTTCTTTCATTTCATTTTAAACATAAAATCTAAACTAAATCTTAAATGAAAGATTTTCTCAATATTTGGAATCAAAAATGTTATTTGCAATTTTCATGTATCTGTATCCAATTTTGAAAAGAACGAATTTATGTTTAATAAAATATTTCGGAATCATAGCTACTATGAGAGTAAACAAATAAATGAAACATTATTTATAGCGAAACATGTGTCCAGTATAATTAAACACTCAAATACGTTGTACAAAGAAGTTGTCTGGTGCCCACAGTTAGTTTCAATAATGTTTAAAATTCATTCCATACATCAGAATAATTGCTAGATGTATAAAAGATTCTAAACGAAGCTGAAATCAGGAACTGGAGTGAAATAACAAGAGACAAAAAAGAAAAGTAAGTAAAAAATTATAAAAAAGTAAATGGGGACTGCCATACAACCGGAAACTAATCTAGAAAGCCTCATTTAAAGGTGGCGCAAAGCTTCAGGAGTTGTTTTAAGTCAACATATATAAATACGTTTCATAGAAGAATTCTTTTAAAAATTCATAAAAATAAATCAAAACGTATACTCATTGCAAAAACAAATATTTAGATAGAGAAATTTTGTTTATTAAACAGTTTTGATATGATCATGCAAATCAACCACTTTAATTTCAGTCCAAATGATTATTCGCATACAAAACACCAACCACAATTCCCTCTAATCAAATATGGATCTCCATCAGATCAATATGCTATTTCACTGTATTATTTTTTCTTGAAGTACATAAAAATATAAGACCACATGTGAAAATCTGAGTTAAAAATTCCTCCAAATAAGCGAGATATTAAGGTCTGAATTTCGAATTACACTGATGACGTAGAAGGTGTATTATACCAGAAATAAACAAACGGCGGTTCACAGACTTTCGAAAATGGTTGAGAAAATTACAAAATAATATATGTATTTAAATTGTAATATTATATTTCATTATTAGAGAAATAAAATTAAATATTATACTTCACCTCGTGCTCTTAAACTCGTCGTACGTGCTTTAAAAGCTTACTTATACACTTGTATCATAATATACTATTAATGTAAGACCGCTACGTTATTGTTATCATAACAGCCCGGCTATCAGGGCTATTATATACCAAATAATACTCTAGGGTTTTGTAAATTTGACGTTGCTGCATTTGGGCACAGAAACACTTGCTTCTGTTGGCAGATAGAAACAGTGAAATAGAAAACAAATAAGAATATCGCTTTATCTAGTTTCTATGATTGCAAGATATAGATTAATCTCTCTAACAAAACTCAATGATAAAACAAAAATCTTCTATTATATCTAGCATGATATTTTTTGGGTTTCATTATAACATATATTATTATTTGCTATTTTAGTGAAGGACCCCATTGAAATTTTCATGTGCTACACGCAGAAGAACAATAACATATCTACAATATCCCAGCCCTTAACATTGTTCCCTAACATTAACTAAATGAATCTAGAAAACTAATTATTGTAAAAGCATGATATTAATATTATTGGTAGATAGTAACATCTATTTAATGAACAATTGTGTGCAATACCTACTAGAAGCTTGCTTTCACATCGACTCCGGCTATTATTTTCTTCAAGAAAAACTATCTTCAAGATAAGTTTTTGTAAAGTACTATAGATAGAAATTCTATTCTGTATGATTTATTATAAAGAACATCGAGAGAGAAATTTTCAATAAATATTTATTACATATTGAGTTTCATACGATATATAAAATGATAATTAGACAGAATAATGTTAAATTATCATAGATTAAATTCAATAGGTCTCTAAATTTCGCTTGATTATAATTTTGTGATGTAATTTTAATCCTGATTTACGGGCTATACTCAATAATACAGTTCAGTAAGTTTTAAATAGAGAAAGAAAGTAGTGAATATGTAAAAAAAAAAAACCTTGACTCATAGAGAAAGCAATATATTAAAGCAGAAGATTGAATAGAATTTACATGCACTTAAAATATTAATTATATCATAAAATAATTTTATTATCCTTATATTTATAAAAAATCTGATGAGATCACTTTCTTATATAAATAATCTAATTTAGTTTGTTTAACAATAATTATGCATGACATATGTTTGACATATGGAATACATATTTCAATTATTTGTTCTTATAGCAACTATATACTTTTTGAAATATATTCTTTAATATATCATAAATATCAGCTAAGATGCAACATTTATTTTAATGTCAATAATCTTTAATATTATTTTTTCACGACATGCCAGGCAACCCCACCGTCCTTCTCCCGAATCATTGAGGGAAATATGTTTTTCTTCTCTAAAAAGGAAAATATAAAGGTGTTACCAAAATAAATACCGAAGTATAAAGCTTATGCCAATTAATATCCATAAACTTATGAGGACCAACAAAGATATATGCTATGTTATTCAGATAAACACATTATTTTATTATTTTACCAATTTTAACTCATTTTAACTAATAATTCTAATAGTTTGAAAAGGGAAATAACTGATCAATGCTGACATGCGCTGACTGTTAGAAACTATTAAAATTAAAATCGGTAAAATAATATAATAATGTTAATCAGGATAATATAGCATAATTTTGTGTTGGTTGTTATAAGTTAATAGTTATTAATTTTATTGGTAGCCCAGTGCACGTCCAGTGTAAGCTCTACACTAGAGTCAGCAACCGTCAGCGGTCAGCGTTGGTCAGCTTTTTATTCTTACCCTCGAAAATCCTTATTTTAAATATATACATTCTTTAAATTGTCTTATTTTTCTTTTTCTAGATTAAATCACAATTTGAAAACTATAATTTATATTTAAGATTAGTTCATTGGCAACACTGTTACACCGCCTTGCTTCTGATAACCTAACTTTAACGTGTCAGTTGTGTAGTAAAAGTGTATTTTAGCAAATCGTTCTTAGAAACATGTAAAAAAATGTTGTGTCTAACACGAGAGGAAAGGCATTTTTCCAGTCTCGCTCGAAATGCTCGATTGGGAAAAAGGAGCGCTTTCCTCTCTAGTTTGACAAATAACTATTACCTGTATATCTCACTGTATTGTTCCAGATAAATTGCAATATAGGTTGTCAATGTTAAATTGAACTTGTCATAATTTACTGATTTATAAACATATCAGGAATAATTCTCATACATCAATCACAATTGCAACAAGTATCAATTCGAATGATTTTTTTCATTAGTGAATATCTCTAAATTATTATAAGATAATAGTATAAATGTTACATTTTATAGCTTAAACACATGGTCCAATTTTCACTTGAATACTTTTCGTAGCTATTTCTTTATTTGGAATAAATTCAAATAAACACAAATAATTGTTTAATGTGTCGAGTAAACATACACATTCGATTGCAGTTATTGACAAAAAATTACGAAGTAACATTATTCTATCAGTTATTGAACATACTGACGCACATCCATTATTCCCACAAACATCACTGAGATAATCGTCAGAACGGTTTCAGGAGACTTAAAAACATGAATGTATATTACCATCACGATATAATAATTTATTAAAACCATTCATTTTAATAATTTATGTTTCCGGAACTTTTTGCTTTCTGTAACAAATAGTAAAACTTTACTACCAAAGATATTCACGTAAAATCTATAATTGTATTTTGCGCTCGTATTTTCTTTTGTTATTTACGAGCAGATTTATTCAGCGAATTATTATTTCAGAATGAATTATTAATAAACCGAAAGAAAAATATCTAAAAGAAAAGTGTGAACATTTTTAACATTTTTTAATATGTTTGCCTGTTTAAATGACGCAATTTATTGGTTAATAAATTATTAACTTAATTAATTATTAAAGTTATTTTGTCAATAAATTGCCAAGAAATATTGTCGTTCGTTTTACATACGTCTTAAGTTTTCGTGAGACAATTTCAATAGTTCCAACATGATAATCAGTGGTCACCTATTATGCTACTAATATTTTTGGTTCTAGCTATACGCAGAAAAATGACACCTGACCTAAGCATAAAAAAGTTTGACTGATTGGCAATGACTAAAATCTTCTAGAATTCGCTAAAAAATTGTCGAAGAATAGAACATCTTCTAATGCGTCAATAAATTGACTAATTTATTCGTAAAAAAAATTTACTCAAAGTCTTATTACACACAACAATGAATTGACAAGAAAACTTGGCCAATTTGTTGACCAATAAATTGCGTTGTGTAAAACAGGCACTAAACATTAAATTTTTCTGATATCTACTTAAATTTTGCTGTCTTTTCTACATTAGATGCAATCAAGAATTTAATAATATTTTTATATATACATATAAATATTTAATATCTCTTGAATTTGATTTGCTTTATAAAAATGAATCTCAATTTTTTATGATTATTTTTATTTTCCAGTAGTTCGTAAATAGATACTTTTCTTATTTGACTAATGACCTGTACTTCAATTTTCTCGTAACTATAAATTAAGTTAATAGGTAATATTGCATCGAAATAATGGTTTATATTGTTTTGAATTGTGTTTTTGGTTACTCGATACTTTATCAAAGGATTGTAGTAAGGTATAATAATAATATTTACCTAGTAGAGACATAAAGAAACCATAAATGACGCACATGACTTGTCCAAAAATCCACTCATGGGCGATGGAGGAAGCCAGCGTGAAGGGGTTTCCCAGAATTGACACGGACAAGTCGCTGCATACTAAGTTAAAGAGTATCACATTTAATGGAGTCCACAGCTGTAATCAAAAAGAATAATACGATCAAAATATTATAAATTTTAATGTAGAATACAATTTTACTTCGAAAATATTATAGAGCCGTAACTATGTTAATGTCCGACCGCTAAGTTATTGTTATCTTATATTAAATAATAGCCCTAGGGTATGCTATAAATTTGACGTTTGCTACTGGGCACAGAATACACGAACACTGACTTTTACTGGCAGACAGAAACAAACACTGACTTCTATTGGAAGATAGAAATATTGAAATAAACAAATCAGTATTGTAGACAAACAAGAATATCGCATAACCTATATAGTTACTGTTTACAAGCAAATATATTAATCTCTCTAAAAAAACACAATATCGAAAAACATCTCTTATAAAATGATATATTGATCGGATATTAAACGTTGAACGCACCACGACAATAATGTCGGAGGCCGGAGGCAGCACACTGTTGATCTCACGCATTATTGTCCTTATAATTATCCGATATAATCCTTGATAATTAAACTGCTAGAACACATGACGTAGTGTGCGCTGACGAATAGTTTTGGTGTTTTTCACTTATTAAATTTAACTCTCAAAATCAATTCTAACACCTAATCAAATTATATTAAAGACTTCTTCTGAAAAGTTGTTTTTGCTCCCATGTTTATTCATTCAGATTATTTATTATATATTGTTATTTAGGATTGGTAAGACTGCATAATATACAAAGTGATTGAGATAAGGTTTTACATGGTCAAAAAAAGTTTATTTTTATCTGACAAAAAAATGTGTACACTAGATATAGTTTTACTTCTGTTGAAACTTATATATCAATCTTGAAATCATATTTATCATATACAGGCAGTTCAAAAATAGCATTTTCTGGAATTTCTGTCAAGAGTTAGGTAGGCATTCTATTATTGGAGATAGACACAAATTCTATTTGAAGAAAATGTTTCTAATTATCCCTTAAATAAAATTTTTAAATATAAGAATGGCAGTTAAAAGTTTTTATTTTTCATACATTTTCAAAGGTATTAGAAATTTATTAAGAGACAACAAAAGTGTTTCTAATTTTACATAACAACTATAAATATTTTATAGCACTTCAACGTGACCCTTTCTCCCTAAATGCACTTCTGTATACGACGTCCAACACTTTTTGTGACATTATTTAATTTTTGTGGCGTAATATTTTCGCATTATTCAAGAATTATTCTGCCCTTCCGTGACCAGAATAATAAACTTGAAAACAAAGAATTCTGCGAAATTAAAATCATAAAAATAATAAACTTTGTTTTCTAAATATCCCCACAAAATTAAATCCAGTGGCATTAAATCGAGCGATTTTGGAGCCCATTTCATTACACACCTTCCTCACCTCATTGCCCAATTCATTTGTTCGGAAAATGATGAGTCAACCAATTTCTGCAGGTATGCGAAAAATGTGCAGGAGCACCGTCTATAATAAGCATATCCTATCGTTTCTCTAAAGACACATTTTCTTGCGATTCTAAAAATCTGTGTCTAAACATTGCACAAAAACTTTTTAAAAATTAAATGCTATTTTCAAATAACCTATATATGAAAATTATGAATACATAATTGATATATTAGAAAAGCAAAACTATATTTGTTGTTTAAATCTCTTTGTTAGATCAATCATAAAATTTTTGAGAATATGTTAACACTTTTGTGGAAAACCCCAATTTTTTCCGAATTTTTCCTTCTGCTGTCACCAGAATTTACATTTGAATAATACCTTTTATAATTCATTTCAAACTATTATTTTAGCATGCATGTAAACGTAGGTAGTCACATATATCTACTTTACATTCATAAAATGGAAGGTGGTGGTACTGCAAACAAACGCAAAAAACAGAAGCTTTAGTGCAGAGGCGAAGAATAAAAAACCGGGTACTTGAGACATGAGTAGGTAGCGGTAAATATTAAAATCCAGGGTAAACTTCTACCTCTTCTTTATAGTTTATGTGCATTATTCAAAAAAGTGAAAATAAAGGTCGCATTATTTTATAACGCAGTTTAAGCCCATATTTATAGCATAAACAAACAATTTCTGTATCTTACAATATATAACCTAAAAATATCTTTCTTTCAGATGCAGCTTGCACTTTAATACATATTAATATATCTTTTTCAAAAGCTAAGTGTAGCCAGAAAGTCATATTCCATGAAACTACTTTATTTAAATATTTTAACTAATTTTATTAGTAATTCGAATAATACCATAATAGTACCAGGCTAATTGGATTTATTATATTATTAGGCACGCCTTAGTATCACCAGGTGGTGGTGAAAAGAGACAATGTCTTCTAATTAAATGAGGTGGTTTATTAATTAATTAAGAAATAGTTATTTTTCTACAATCGTTGCACAATATCGACATTGTTATTCCATTTTTGGTTAGGAAATGTTCAAAATTGTCGCTCTAGGGCGACAAAGTGACATATTGTCGCACTAGAGCGACAAAAACAAAACAAAAATAAATTAGGTAAAAGAAGTAAATGAAGCATTGGATTTTTCTGGTAATAATCTTGCTATTGCAAATACAGTTGGCATATACGTACATACACTTCAACTTAATCACCATAAACGTATTCACTCTGTAGACTTTATGTCAAATGTACTCCATATGTCAAATGTATTCCATGTGTCAAATTAGGTTTTCTTTGAAAATTTTTATTTTGTTCATAAACGTTGTCATGATTACGGTGACATGGGTAACTACAATTTTACTGAAATGTTATAGGCGTGACCAAAATTAATTTTGAAAATTAATGTTTTTCTACAGCTTGACATTGTGCAACGATTGTAGAAAAAATATTGTGTGTATCTCGTCGGATAGAGCTTGTTCGGTGCACTTGTCGAGTTGTTGATCTCGGCTTCGCCTCGATCAACAATTTCTCGCCGCGTGCAACAAACAATGCTCTATCCGCACTTGATACACAATAGTTATTTTCAAAGAAATCATAATTTGACACATGGAGTACATTTGACATATGGAGTACATTTGACATAAAGTCTACAGAGTGAATACGTTTATGGTGATTCAGTTGAAGTGTATGTACGTATATGGCAACTGTATTTGCAATAGCAAGGTTATTACCAGAAAAATCCAATGCATCATTTACTTTTATCTAATTTATTTTTGTTTTATTTTTGTCGCACTAGTGCGACAATATGTCACTTTGTCGCCCTAGAGCGACAATTTTGAACATTTCCTAACTAAAAATGGAATAACAATGTCGATATTGTGCAACGATTGTAGAAAAATAACTATTGTATAACAAGGTTGGAAACTGCTATTTTGAGAGTGCGAGTTTATTTTGATAGGACGAGCCATAGGCGAGTCCTACAAATACGAGCACTCGCAAAATAGTTTCCAACCGAGGGATACATAAGATTTTTCGCGCCAACATTTATGTAAATTTAATAAATAAATTTAATTTATTACTCATTTTCTTAATGACAGGGAATTTTTTCATGTTGATAACTTCACAATATTTGAATGTCAATTATGTTTATTTTCCAATATCATAACCAAAAATATCTACATATTTTTATTTGGATTTTACACTGCAAATTCAATTATAATTACTTACAAATATGTTTAAAATCCATATATATTCTGTTTTCTTGTATTGCAAATACTCAATTGTAGATATATTGCCATAATATTTTTAAGTCAATGTAATACTTTGACATTTCTAGCGTCAGAAGTTAGCTAAAATTAATGAAGTGATGCCAACATATAACCATAAAAAGTTAGCAATTTTTGTCGAACTAGTTCGACAATAACATGATTTCCGACCGCTTTAGAGATATGTAATTGTGGCAATGTCGGACGGCGGCGCGAAAAATATATAACGGGTGTACAATTGAAATGTAGCGTATAAGGATTTGATGCTATTTTGTAATGATATTGATATACATTTATATCAATTCACTTTTTAATAAGTTGTGCAGAATTTATAAATGCATGCAATAAGGCCTATTTCATTACATAAATATTAGTATTTCACGATGTATCAATCAAATTAAAATTATATTTATTAGGAAAATTATTAGGAAAATTGTAACACAGAAATAGAAAATTAAAAAGAAACGAAAAATATTTTACATTTCGCAAAACAGTTTTAGATTTATTTATCAGAAATAAATGAAAAGAAATTCGTCATTATATCAGTACAATCTTCTTTTCTACCAAAATTAATACAACTCTGTAAATTTAAGATTTTGTTTCAATTTACATGGCCATATTACAAATTTTCTAATAAATATTTATTTTATTTTATTTATATATATTGAAATTCTAACATTTCGGTAACCAAATAAGTCTTATTACATGCATTTTTAACTTCTGATCAACTGTTGCATTTACAGTTTTCCTGTAAAGTTTAGAAAAAAAAAAAAAATGACTACACATACAAGTATCTAAAAAAAATTGCATTTAAATTCTGCCATCGGTATATTTTGAAGGCTAATTTTGCTGAAATCGTACGTCTTTTTGGACAATCGTGTGCCATATTTTGAGAAGCACTGCTTTAAACAACAACTAAAAATACTCAAATTCCGAATCTTTTCAAGTGGATTTTTAAAATAAATATGCACTATTAAGAAAGTACGGTGAAAGTGATTAAAATAATAAAATAAAAATAAGATAATTTAGAGATTTTGACATTTTAAACAACAAAGAAAGAGAAAATTATTTTCACAGATACAGTGACAAGTTATATAATTTAAAGAAGAGTTCTTAAATATTTTTTGTACATTACGTATTATTATCTAACGAAATTGCGCACTCTTAATGACCTCTACACACATAAGGTCAACATTGAATCTATTATATAAAAATAATTCTTTATTTCCCACTGTGTGAATAATTTTCTAAATGTTCCAGAATAATATTATTTTTGGCGAAATAAATAACTTCGTAGAAATTGAATTTAATCTAACCAGAATAAGAATAACAAAGTTATACTGACAGAGAAATGCAAAGTTTAAATCCAATTCTGAACTGCATTTTAATGATATTTTATATAAATATGGTCAAGTAAATACAGCGTTGCAAATTGATGTTCAAATTTACTTGTTACCTAACAATTAATATTCGTTTACATATTCTGTTCTAGAGCTAATATTTTGAATTAGTATAAATGAATTGTTCTAGTTACTATCAAAATAACTAACGATAATATTTTAATTTCAGAGAAGTCTGCGGCAAAACAGAGGGACGTGCACACAAAAAGGTAAGTTTCTGAAGCCATTTTATGTATTTCATATAATTCACGACAAGCGGTCCGATGCTGTTAATTCCGACCGTGATATACATAGTAACTTTAACTTAGTTAATAATGTTGAAATGCAGGCCAACATAATTCGCCGTTTGTATAGTTAACCAAGCTGACGTTGGTGGTAAATTAGAAGTTTGCATGGTAAAAGTTCAGGCGTAATTTTCATTCAATTTTATAAACATAAATTTCTTTTTCAAAACATAAACATATTTGTATTTTAATGTTACCAATTTGGTTTAAAATTACCTATAAAATTTTAAGCGAAATAACCTCTCAATATTATACAAATATTATTCAATATTAAAATTAAATCTGTACATGTAACCAACGCTATATGATATCTATGACAATTTGAATTGAATTAAATGTTGATTATGCTATTCCTATTGATGTTTGCAAATTTACAATATTTTAAACAATGTTACATGGATAATAACATAACAATAAACAGATACAACAAAGTAGTTAATAATGAAATGAATTGACGCGCAATTAATTCTACGCAACATTGTAATTCATTGATTAAATTAATGTGTACAAAAGATTTCAATTAACCAATAAAATTGTTGGTATTATTGTGACTCAATATTGCTATCTAGTTTTTATAACACTTGAAAATTGAAACTTCACTAGATTAACTTCTCTATACCAGTAGTTTTCTGCTTGATTAGTTCTGCTCATCGACGTTTGTGGAATCATATTCCTTATTCTCCTTCAGTTTCAAGAAAATAAGAAAACTCATCGTGAGTATTTCGATTTAGAAATTAAATGCATATCAAAGTGGTTCATTCAATTTACAATAGCATTCCCCTTCCAATAATTTAATTTCATGTTTGAAAACGATCAAAAAGATTTTGAGTTTGGATGAAACGCCAGAATACTCTCTTTGGTAAAATAATAGTATAGCGTTAACATGGGAACAAATAATTTTAGGACAATATTTAAAATTCATCTGACTGATAAGTTTTACGTCACTATATCTATAGATGTAATTAAAGTTTAAAAATAAAAGTCGTATTCAAGTGGTTGAACGATTTCAGCAGGATTGGCAATTGAATAATTTAATTTCAAGTACTTTAAATAAAATCCCTGGATAATGAAGTTGGAAGTAGATCGGTTTCTTTTCAACTGTAAGAACTATCAATATCGAAAATGAGTAAAATTCCAGATTACTGTGGTATAGTGAAATAATGCGCCATCAAATTGATTATTTAATTGTTGAATTTTAAACATCATTGAGTACATGTCTAATAAATTTAATAGTATCAAAATTGAATTGCTTTATTCTGCATTTCAAATTAATTTACAATAATAAAGTATTCATGTTTTTATTAAAATAATGATGTAGTTTATTTAAATAGGATTCACTATCAAATACGTAATGAAATACATGAGTATTTCAAGTTTGGTTGGTTACGTTAAGAGGACTATGAAATGCTACTGTGGTTGAAACACTAGAGTACTCAGATTTACAATTTGTAATCTGATGTTCATCCAGCACAATCACTTCGAATTACAAACAGATCACTCAGTCCCAGTAACTTGAAAACAGCAAAGCTAACTAAAAGATCAGCTATTCTGCTAAACTTTGCCTAATTAATCCTTTAAAAAATGCAATGGTTAGTGTAAAGAATGTGATTTTAATTTTAAATTATATTATGAATGTATTCTATTCAAGCATTATTAATTGAATACCAAGTAGTTATCATAAATTATAGAATTCTTTTAAGCCCTTGTCACACGGTCAATGAATACTTCATTTTTGTTTGTCAAACTATGTTTGATGACGTCATATCATTCAGATTGATGTATGATGAAAAGAAGGTGTGTCAGACGGTCATTCTTTTCACTGGGGTGAAGTTCGTCAAACAGAAACATACCAATGCTATTGAGAACACCACTATTTATTTTGTAACCTATAAAATAATTATATTTTATTTCTCTTTTCAATAACATTAATATATAGATGAAAAAAATTGATTTATTTAATAATAGTATATCCCAAACCAGGTTAATTGACGAATTTATAATAATTGTTTAAATAAAATCTTATTAACATACTAACTTTATTCATTACTGCTATCAAATGCACTCGATCTGTCAAAACTACAAAAGTCAAAACAAAATGTATGACAGAATAAGAAACGTTTCTATTTAGAGCATTTGACCAAACTGTATGACTTGACGTCACGTTTCTATGTTTGTCATTCAAAAGTTTTGTCAAACGGTGGAAACACTGACCGTGTGACAAGGGCTTTATGAATAATATAACATTGATGAGGATGATAAACTTTCATTTAATTAATTATATTTAATGTCCGACCATTACGTCATTGTTATTATAACTGCCCGGCTATCCGGGCAGTTGCATACGAAATAACGCCCTAGGGCGTTATAAATTTGTAGCTGTTCCTAGTGGACACAGAATACACAACCACTGACTTCTATTGGTAGATAGAATTGTGAACAAATAAGATATTGCGTTACTTAGTTACAGTTTTTGCAAGCAAATAGATTAATCTCTCTAACAAAACGCAATAATAAGGTAAAAATCGGGCGTTAAACGGATAATAATGCCTTCAGTCAACGTACACACCTCGGGCCAGAGGCTCTCGGCAGCACACTATTGACCTCACGCATTATTATCCTTATAACGTTAATAACTATTTCGTTCAAAACAAATCTTTTTAAACAATAATAAAAAATCTAATTTTTCCAACATTCAGTACATCTTAGTATTTAGGTAAATAGCTACATTGTAACGTATTGGACAGTGTGAGATCTTTATTACATTCAAAGATAAATTTTCACTACGTCTCTCCTACTCCACTAACATCCATTAGGACCGTAAATTGACAACAAGTAACTACTCTTAATACACAAATATATTGTTTTTTATGTACTTATCGGAAAACCGTCGTTTTGGTAGGTAGAAAATAGTAAAGTAAAATAACTTGTTAGTCTGCTATCTTTCATTGTTTGTTACATTTTACTCGTAAGCAACAGTTTACTCGTATGAAATGGAGCTACATCTATTAAATAACTTTGATTAAATGAACAATAATAAATATGCAAAGCAATAATAACGTTTTAAGTTTATTTACCAAATTATTCATAGTATAATTTGTTAAATTGTGGAAAGTTATTCCACATCAAGTGGTTGTAAAATGACAGTCATTAATTGAAGTATCAAAGCATCAATGTTTTTTTTGTTTACCTGTAGCTATTAACGGTTTGTTAGTGGTTACTATGAATTATAATTATATTTTCACAATTTAATAAAGAAAAAATTAAACGTCATAAAGGATATCAATTTAACGGTCTTACCTGTTTTTCTCTGAACATAAGTATTATAACAAAAAGGTTAAGAAAAAACCCAAAGAATCCTATACAAAACAGGACAATCGCTGCTCCAACATATCCTAGAGGACTCATCAAGAGCTCCCCTTCCCCTCTAGCTGCTCCATGATCCTTTGAGGTGTCAGATACATTAACCTCAACGGCTTCTAGTAGCACCATAGACATTTGTCTTATTACGAGTTTATTATCAAGTTATTCTAGACTTTACGAACACTATATCTTATTTAATTTTATGGTTTTCAGTTACTCACAATTAATTAGTTTTGGAATTGGTTCATTTTAGATGCAAATATGAATGTAAGATAGTTAATTTTAGTTGGGATATATACAAGAATTATTAAACCCATGGCACTCATATTTCAGGGTCTGTTAGATTGTTCATTAGCTGTTCAAATTAGTTGAGGGTTCGTATTACATTTGGACTTTACTCTGTACTTAGTTTAACATTTTGTTAACACAAATATATTGTTCACAGAATAGAAATATTTATTGATTTTTAATTACTTGTTCAGTGCAGCTTTTAGACAAACAACAATACTTGAAATTTATTTTGAATCGAATCCCTTTTGAAAATATATATTAAATTTTTATTTACGCTTTAATATATACAAAATCACATTTTGTTTATCGTTGCTTAAATTTTTTTACATATTTTATTTTTATTCGATGCGATTAAAATACAATAACAAATTAGTTTATTTTGTAAGAAGAAATTTGTTAAAATTGTGTACACAACACTATAACTGTTACAAATGTGTTCGCAGCAGCACGCAACAAAGTTCGTTCAAATGTGTGTCAAGTTCAGGATCACGTGAACTTCAGCAGGACACTGTCAGAAATTCGCGCGAGTAAGCTTTATAAAGCTCTGACCACGTGCACTTGAAATACATGCGCACTAACAACTCATCACAGTCAGATTTTCAAAAGCTCTTTTTAATTAAAATCACTTGTTATATGCATTATTTCGCGTAATACTCATATAATCGCCCTTTGTTCTTTTCAAAATGTGCGTTTCTATTTTGTATATTTCTGTTATAATGTTAAGTAAAAGCTAATGAATTCATGAAAAATTTGCATTTGTATTTTAGATATTTATGTTATAATGTTAAGTAAAGGGTAATGAATTCATTATATTTTAATGTTAACAAATTCGTACAAACAAAGTATTATCAATTTAAAAGGTTCATAAAAAATAATCCTGAAAAATACTGGATAAACAATTCCTGAAAAAATGTCATGAAACATAATTATTTGTTCAAATACTTCAATGTAAAATTGAAATTAGGTTTTCAAAAGTTACTCTACTTATTGAAACATGATGAAATTTATCGAAATATTGCAAATTGAATTCGGAACATAAATTTAAAACAAGTACCATAAATATTTCACACATAATTTGCATGAATATACACCAGAACTTCGAATAACTCGACTTACTACTTGCTACAAAAAAGTTCGAGTTATTGAAGCTTCGAATAATCCAAAAATTGTAGAAAAAAGTAAGTCTGAACATACAATATTTATTTAGTTATATACTTCTATACAAATATACATTATATGTATTTCTCTTTGTGTAACTGTGTACTATATATACAAGGTGTAACACAAAATGCGGGCTATAGGCGATTAACACATAGTTTCTTCGTGCGAATTGTCTCCCAAATCATTTTAGAAAAAAAATGCTTCAAATATATATTGTAGAGCTTAAAATATTGCATGTGAATCAGTAAACAGAATTCATTTGCTATAGTTTGTAACTGCAGAATTAAAACTTACGAAATTATTATTTAATAATGTTCGTTATGGAATAAAACAAAATAACAAACTAATGTGTAATATGCCGATCTCGATAGTGTAGTGGCTGTGTTAATAGCCTAGCACGCCAGAAGTCATGGGTTCGGATCCCATTGAAGAACATGGTCGTTTGTTTCATTTTCATCCACTCGTGGATCGGCATATGATCTGAGTAGTTAGGCCGCTTCCATCTTTGTAATTAAAAAAAAATATATGTGTAATGTTTTACTATACAATATTTTGACATTATTGTTTGCTTTGCTTATTGAAATAAAGACTTTTGCACGGAATGCCAGGAAACCGTTTTCTCCGGAAATAGTGAAGAAAATGTGTTTTTCCTCTCTAGTGAGGAAAATATAGAAGTGTGACCAATATGAATATTATTTACAAAAAATATATTGCAAAAACTATAAATAAATGCCTAATTTTATTGAAAATCCTTATTTTAGTGATATACATACTTAAAATTGTCTTACAATTATGTCTTTTATTTTTCTTTTTCCAGATTAAATCTCAATTTGACAACTTTAATTTATATTTAAAATTGGTTCATTAGAAACACTGCTGCCCCACCTTGCTTCTGATGATGAAGTTTATTTTAGATCAAAGCAAATCGTTTTTAGATACATGTCGTAAAAAAAAATGTTGTGTCTAACATGAGAGGTAAGCCCCCTCGAGTTCGAGTTGGAAAAAAGCGCTTTCCTCTCTCGTTTGACAAATAATTATTATTTTAGTCCATGGGGAACGCCATCTTTATAAATAACATCCACTGTATCTTCATTTGCCTGCAAACATAAATTCAAAATTTTAAAAGAATGATCGATAGTTCATCATTTTCGCTGTCATTCGTAACGCTGTTTATATGTTCGGAACTAAAGAACTCGACAATATCTTCATCAACGAGAAACTTCGTTGTATCATTATCCATTTGCATATAATCAGCAAGAATGCCAGTTTCCTTTTTTTATCATTCAAAAAGTCGGCTTAGTTTCATTCAACAATATTATAATTTTGTTTAATATTACATTAGTTAGGTTACGTGTTCGTATACAATCTGATAAATTGAAAGGAAATTTTAGTAATGGATTTAAGTTTATCTGGTTATCAGATTTCTTTTTAAAGTGCAACAATATTAACCTCAAGCTAAATATAGCAGCGTACAGTTTACGAACTAATTTCAGAAATGTCTACCTTCGTTGGAGCTTGAAAACTGAGATCAGAGATAACTAGATTTTATATTTATAACTTGTATACACCACGTAGGATTTTATTAAATTTTTTAACTAATCGCTTTATAACTCGAAAATCAATTTTTGAGCTTGATATTTCAACTTATTATTTCTGCAAAATTTGTTACATAAGTGTTTGATAAAATATATGAATGTTCAACGCCTAACAAAACAGGCATTGAAAAAAATTTCAATTTAAATACAATGTCAAACAATGGTTGTTTACACATTGTTAGTTAAAGATATTACAAGCAATACTATGCCTCTTGCATATGTATTACTTTGTAATGTCAACTTTGTAGCGACAAACCACCATATAAAAATTAATAACAGTAATATTATTTAAATGTATATACTTGTATCTATATACTTCTTAATAGGTAAGTTGAAAATTTTTCTAGTAAAGCATCATAATAATTACTAGCAGGGGTTACATTCAAATACATATTTATTTCTCGCAGATAAGAACAGTGGTATCATATATGTATACATATTACCTTTCCATTTTACCAAAACATAGAACTATAACGAAAATTATGAAAGTAGAAACGTATAATATTTTCAGAATCTATTAATTAAATTATTGTCGTTAAATAATATATTTTTTTTATAATTTAAGAAATGTTCTTTTTCATTTATTATAAGTTATCTATAATTTTTAAATTATACTTTTTACGATTATACCCATCATAGATTTTATTAGTTCTATGATACCAATGCTTGTACAGCCGTGAATGAATTGATTTTTATTATGAAACAATGAAATAGTACTTCCTGATTTTAGTTAATTCTGTAGTGATCTAGATTGTATGTTTTATAATTGTTGTTGTTTATAAGTTAGACTTTGGTGAATATTAAAAAGACGGTTTTATTTAATTAATTTTTTCTATTTAAACCCTTTTTATTATTTATAAGTAAAGTATATTATACATCTAACAAGGTCTAGAAATCGAACAAATTTCCGTTAAAGGTTAACCGAAATTGGGAACCAATTTTCTTATTGTTTTTGATTAAAAACTGGTTAACTGACTACGAAACCGGATTTTAAAACTAGTTATTAAAAGGGTTTAAAAAACAAACAGTAAAACTGGTATAAAGTATGGACTGGTATTTGCTTAGTGTTCTACATAGTTGCACCGTACACGTAATAACAGTAACTACTAGACAACATAGGGTATTATGACCAAATAAAGTACTAAAATAACCGGTTTAAACAACCGGTTTAGGAAACCGTTTTTTTTTGTAAACGATTACTGTTTTTAAGAAATATTAAAATCGGTTTTGGTTTCTGCTATAAATCTCACTTTAGGCCTAAAAATAACGGTTAACCGGTTTTTTAAACCAGTTTCTTGCTCTGCATCTAACTTTATAATGGTAACCCCGACTTCCACTGAGACATTGAATGATGGGGATGGAGGCAGAAGATGTGGATGATGTTCCCTTGTTGCTTACGCAAGTTCCTGAGATATCTTTTCTACGTGAGGATTTCAAAGTGCATGAATTTTTTTTTTTTTGCTCAACAGCACCTTAGGTACTTCTGAATCTTCTAAATTTAATAAAATTGTGGCAGTTTTATATCCACAATATGCTGCAGTCGTTCGGGATTTAATCTTTAAAACTCCTATTTAACTACCATATACCAAATTGAAGAAAGCCGTAATACTTCGAACTTCTTCAGAAAAGGAGAAAATACAACTGCTCACGGTTTCTGAATAAGGTGATTCCAAACCTTCTTTACTTTTACGTAAACTCCGTCAATTAGTTGGTATCAAATCAATGAATGACGCATTTTAAGAAGAAATATTCATTCAAAAACTTCCTACTAATGTGCAATTTTACTTGGACGAAAATGCGGATGTAGCAGACAGGATTTTGAACATCACAGAGCCTTTTTTCAGTGAATTAAGGAGCACAGGAACTTCAAAGTTTGAAAGAAGAAATTGCTGAAATGCAAAGTTAGATGTATTATATACTTTACTAATACAGGGTGGGGCAGAAAAACCTATCCGATTTCAAATCCCTTTTTCTCAGAAGAGGGAGCAGGTAGAAGAGTGGGGTAAAAACCGTTAGAAAGCCGGTTTTATGCCATTTCTCAGTAGTCAACATGCCTTGGTCTGGTGAACATCGTGCTTTTGTTATTGAGCGGTTTATCGAATGCGGCGGTTCGATAATTGCTACACAACGTGCTTTTCGAATTCATTTCGGACTCGGGCGTCATGATCCTGTTCCACATCACGCTACGATTAAAGTGTGGGTGTCAAATTTTAGACAGACGGGTTCAGCATTGAAAAAGAAGTCGCCTGGACGTCCCAGGACAGCAACAGGACCTGAAAATGGGCAAACCGTAACGGTCAACAGCGAGCGCTATTGTTTCATGCTGGAAAATTTTCTTAGACCCAAAATGGAAGAAAATGGCGTGGAAAATGTGTGGTTTCAACAGGATGGGGCAACCGCCCACACATCGCGACGATCAATGGACATTCTCAGGGAACTGTTTCCCGGTCGCCTCATTTCCCTGAGAGGTGATCTTGGCTGGCCGCCGCGCTCACCGGATCTCACTCCATGTGACTTCTTCCTTTGGGGTTACCTCAAATCGAAGGTTTACCAGCATCGACCAAGGACCCTTCTTGCTTCACGAAGGGAAATTGCTCGGGCAATTGAAGAAATTCCTGTGGAAATGACGGTGAAAGTCATGGAAAGCTACCGCGAGCGCCTATTTTATACTAGCATAGAAATGAGCTTTTTAAACGAGTTGCACACTATACTTTTTAGGCGACCACAATAAATTGTAAAAATAAGAAACTTAATATACTTACAATTCCTTCTTTAATGATTATTTACACTGAGTTTATTTTATTTTCATTAAAATTTACAGTAATATTGATACAATTATTAAAAATTTAATTTCATACTTCTTTCTTGAAATTTTGGGTAAAATATTAAGAGCTGTACTATCACTGTGACTCATTTTCGATAAAAATTATTTTTACACTTCGTGCAATAATTTTAGTACAAAATATCAATATATTTGACAGTACTATATAAATAATTTTCACACAAACAAAAAGAATCGGTTTGTCAACCAACAATTCATCATGGTAACCATAGTAACAATTAAGAGAATAAAGCACATCGACTTATCTGGCCTGGTGATTGGTTAGCAACTGAATGGAAGTAATTTTGATTAAATATGATTGGTTTTTAGGTAAGACGGAAATAATATTTCCGTCGCCTCTCTATATATCGTGGGCAATTGTTCCTTTTGACAGATGGTGTGTCAAATGGAAATGAACAATTTTCTGTGATGGTCGCCTAAAAACATGTTTAATTCAATGCGATATAATTCTAACACAAACACAAATTATAGTTGCCTTCATTTGTTATTAGAATTTAAAATATGATATAAATTTTTCTTCAAAATATAAGTACATTAAACTACTATCAGTATTGTTGATACATTTTATAAAATACTCCCAAGTTTACAACTGTAAACTCAATGGAGATGGGAAAGGTATAGAGATAGATATTTATTTCATTGCAATTCTTTCATTTTTCGAATATCTGGTTATATAAATATTAAAAGATGGGACACTTTTTCTTTACAGTTTCGGTTAAGTTAAAAAAAGGTTGATGATAGTTAGTGAAAAGTTGAAACACAATAAAAGTACAATGACAAAAATAAAACAATGTTTAAACTAAACAATGATAAAGCTGTGTCCAATTTTTTTTGTCTAATAGTATAGTATTTGTGACAACGCATCGGACTGTAAATCATTAGATCCTCAGTTTGATTCCTACAGTTGGACAATATCGCTACTTTCTCTTGTAGTTTCCGCTGCTCTAACGTCTATGGGGAGCGTGACTTGACAGCTAGTAACCGCATTTTACGCATATTGATCTACATAAGTAGATTTCCACGCTCAAAATGGGTAAATAGAGTAATGATATATATTTATTTAGTTAATTTTTAGTATTACTGTTGTTTCAATTACTGAAAAGTTATTTATTCACTTTAATTTAATTTACAAAAACAAAATTTAATTAAAAACAATTATCAAGTAATTATCAAGCAGGATTTTAGTTAATTTAATACAATCTACCCACGATTTTATTATGAAATATTTCGCTGCAAATATAAACAGCAAACTATACAACAAAAAGCTATAAAATTATGTAGATAATTTTCATTAATTCCAACCGCAAAAATAATAAACAAAACTCTCACAATTCGCAAAATGCAAATGTTTATTAATATTTGTCATTGGTAGTCAGTGAACTATTGAATATTCGCACTGAATCGAACACAATCGCATTTCGAAGCAAACCATTTAGGTAGAAATCGTTTAAGGTGTAAATGCACATTCATCAAGTGTTGCTGAATAGAACCAGGCTGCTTTTGCAGCGAGTTCAGATCACTTCGTCGACTGTTAACGTTTTAGTTAAGTGGTACACTTGCTAGAAAACATGTGTTGGAAAGTTATTCTGGTAAGCTGTCAGTCAATGCATTCGTTACTTCAACTGTACCTAACCTATATTTTAAACCTTAAAGCTATTATTTCCTTCTAATATTGTAATTGTATACTTCAATATAACAATTAACATTGAAATAATTAATCAATAAATGCTACCCTCTGGGTTGTATGTTCTATTTACATCACTTTGTTGCTGCATGCTTTTGTATTCATTTTAACAAAAATTGTTTTGTTCATTATTCTGCTTCAAGGGGATATGCTAATAATAATAACAATTTAATTTAGAATTAATACTGCTTTGCCATTAATATAAGTTGAGTACAATTATATTTGAAATTATATGAACCAGAAATGTAATTTCCAATAATTATAGTATAAAAAGAAAACTACATATAGAAGAACTTTCTTAACATTGGTCATAAGAGTAGCAATTTATAAATTTTAATGTGTTATTCATGAGAGACCAGTTCGAACCCCGTCCTCTGAGGTTCACCCTCCATTAATATCATTGGGGGCTTTCACTTGACGGCTAATAACAGCATTTCACGCATCAGTATATGTATATCAGTTACCTAAATCTGCGATTATATATTTATTTATTTTAAATTTTAATTTATATTTAAAGATATTAAAGACTCATACAAAAATATAAGACATATTACATACCGGGTGTAGAAAGGAAATTTATCGTAGGTTTCAGGCCTACTTTTTATTATACCTGTATCTTGTACCTATCCAGCGAAAGTGTAAATTCAGAAGTTGTTTAGAATTAAAAAATGCATGCAATAATATACATTTGGATAAATATAAGTATTTCACGATATATCAATTAAATTAAAACTAATATTTGTTAAACAAAATTGTAACACGGTCATATCATATCATATAACGTTAAACAAAAAAATGTTTGACGTTTCATAAAAAAATGTTTAGATTTATTTATTTATTTATTATTGGGGTAAATAGCTCCGTGGTAACGTGTCGGACTGTGGATCGTGAGATCCTCAGTTCGAATCCCACAGCTGACAGTTGCCAATTTAAATTTACCCCTGTGTTTCCTCCTGCACTAACATCTTTGGGGCTATGACTTGACGGCTGGTAAGCGCATTTCATACGAAAAAATATATCACTTACCGAGATCTGCGTAAGCAGAGTGCCACACCTATAATGGGTAAAAGGCATGATGATATATTTATTAATTTTATTTTATTTAGGATTGTATTAATTTGTGCAGAAGTTTCGTAAAAGATTGTAATAATACAATGGCGAATTTTACTGTTAAATAAATATATCTTAATCTGTTTTCTGAAATGTAAAACATTTTTCGATTTTGTATAATTTTTCATCGTCGTGATACAATTTTTCTAGTAAATATTAATTTTATTGTAAAGTAAATAGGTAAAAAGATACAGCAATATAAAAAAAAAATCATTGAAATCCCTATGCGCCGAATTAAAATTCCACACTGTATAAAAAGTTATAACAAAATAGTTATTTGTATATCAAGGCACTAACGTATAATTTTTTATTACGAATATGGAATTTATTATCCGAGGCGAAAGCCGAGGAGAATAAACCACATGAGTAATAAAAAACACTTTAAGCCGAGGTATACATTATAATTTTCTTCGAAATCGATAAATTATTAATTACAAACAAAAATAAATAGCATTATGTATTTGTACAACGTCAGCTAACTGTTGAGACGGGGATGGCAGTAATAACAAAAATTCTAACAAAGTGTCAAATTTGGTTATAATTTTCATTATTTGTGATATGTTCTTAGACTTAGACTTAGAATTATTGTCAAAGGTAAATAATAAATAAATTCACCAATAGTATTATAGAAAAATTTGTTTGTTATTTTAGGTTTGTAATTCAAATTTGACATAAGATTCTGTGAAGTAAAATTTTGACATATGAATCTGAAAAGTTTAACTATAGCTACTATTTTGGCTAACTTCGCGTAGTAATATCATGTGCTCTAGTATCGCTTTCGGAAAAAAGCAATTATATCATTGCACCATTTAGCCATTTTGATCGCGACATTCTGATTTCACAAATCTGGATAGGTGATATATTTTGTACGTTAAGTGCAGCTATCTGTCATCAAGTCAAGCCCCAAAATCGGTAATGTTGTGAGGTAGGTGGGTTTTACAAAGGAGCTATTTACTACAAAAATATGATAAACATTAATAAATTATAAATAAGTGACGAATTATGCCCAGTGTCATTAACTATTTGAGATGTTTCTATTTAGAGTAATTTATGTTACCAATCACAGCAAAATGTAATTATGTAAGTATTATTTGAATTTAGGACAGACGTAATTATCTGATTCCTATAAGAAATGTTCAAGCGAAACAACTATTTTAAAACAGTAATTAGAAGTTCGTTAAGATAATTAATTAAAAATAATCTTTTATTTGCAGAAACTTTGTGATTTTCTGTTCGCGTGTTATTCAACGAAATAATTTGAACTTCAATGAGAAATATTTCAAATTGCTGGTGGCAGAATTATAAATGTTTTTATAACTAATATATACATATATTTTAAATTATAAAAAATTTATTTTAAAGTTTTGTTTATGCTGAAATTGTTAAAACTTCAAATGAAATGGTAAATTATATTCATACATATTACAAATATTATTAGTTATTTATAGAAATTCCTCGGCAATTACGCAATGTTATTAACTCTATGGTAAATATTTGAGTTACTAAATAAATAACTTTATAATTTATTCAAAACTTTTAATTATTAACATACCAGCAACTTGTCATAAAATAGTGGTACGAGTATAAAAATTATAACCACGCATAAAATAATATTTTAATTCTGTTTTACAAAATTTCTAAGCGTGAGTTTATAATTTATAATGTTAAACTAGTTTTGCAATATTTTATAATTGCAATAATAATTTGTTTGACAAATGATATATTTATTTCATACCGCATACTAATTATTATCACAATATATGCGACATAAATAACAAAACATTAAATAATTAATATCAAGTTTGTTATAATAATTTATACAAAAATAATTGTTTTAATGATGAGTCAGAAGTTTATAAATAACTACATGGTAGCATTTGCATATTAATACTGGTTATTTTTGTTTCTAGACCACATTCGAATTATTATTATGAAATATTTTTTATGTAAGTTCAAAGTATTTCGTAACCAATAAACAAACAATTTTAATTAATTTATTCGGTTGAATGTCCTTAACATAATCATGTCAAATTTAATTAATTAATTTTTGTGCCAAACGTGAAATATTTGCAAATTTTTAACACTTTAATTAGAAATTATTTTGCAACGTTCGCCAGGGGCGTATCTAGAATTTTGCAAAGGCTGATAAGCAATGAAAAACTTAAATTTTTAATAACTTTTTCATATTTCCTAGCCCTAGGGCAAAATCATAGAAAAATTCTTTACTGTAATTCAAGGGTGACATTACAAAATGAGTACGAAAGTTGAAACACAAAACAAATGCTCCAATAATATAAGTTTTTTAACAGCACTTTCCCACATGTGTTACATGTAACTTTTTTTTTTTGTTGTTGTTCAATGTGAAAATTATATTTTTTGAATGTTTGCTTTAATCAATTTAAGTAATATAATAATTAAAGTATGGACGTATTGAACGGGAGATTGAAAGGGCGAGTGCCTGCAGGGTGTAAAGTATTTGGTACTCTGGGTATATTTGCTCGGAACGCGAATTAATGAATAGACGCTTGATTTAGTCTGTTACTGCCTACATTGATGTATGTTCCAATCAAGATGTTGAGTGTATATTAAGAAGCTTGAATGATGTGTAGCTACTATCATAATAAGATATTTGAGGGAAGGGTGTGGCTATACGAAACGTAATCTAGTCCGGAATAAGTTCAGTACGTTTAGTGTGAGATTGAGATGAATGTCGTTAAAAAAGTGGGAGTGAGTCAATTGAAATGGCTTGGCCATCTCGAGCGAATGTCAAATGCAGTTGAGATTGAAGAGGGACGATTTTATAAGCTTCCGAGGAATAAGTGGGTAGATTTCATTGAATATTTGCTGTGAATGAATGATTCCGAGTGTGAATAATTGACGAGCATGTATGAATAAAGATTGATTGTTTGTTGATTGTTCGAGATGTCCCACTGCATGGGATTCATCATGACGTTTTGTATGTATTATAATGTATAGATGGACATCTACATACACAATTCAAACAGTTGTTCAAATCAAGTTTGACAGATAAAAGAATATTTATGCATACGCTTTTTTAATATGATATCTTGACTATTGATTCCATTTAAAAAATTATAAGTTTGTATCATATCTTAAATATGAGCCGTATAAAAAAAAATACTACGCCACTGGTTAGACAGCAAAATATTTTAGAAATTATTTAAAAATGAATAAATCAATGAAAACAGGTTTTTTGTTCATATCTAGTGACCTATGCACTTTTTCGAGAAAAGAAATACAACATTAAATTGATGAATCTGAATCTCCTTGACTGGATGGTTGTTTGAGAAATTAATTAAAGTTCTGAATAGCAGTCAATCAATATTTATTGTAAATCGGCCTCTAGCGGTTTCGGCAACACATTTTCCTTGCTTCAGCTGATTTTGATTGATTCTTATGCATATTCTGATATTACACGATAAAATATAAAATTAACACACATTTGGACTTCAACAGGTAAATAAATAAATATGATAAAATACTATAAATTCGTTTACATATAAATTTGTAAAAAAAATCAAAATAAAGCGCAATAATATTCCTAATATTTAATGACAGTGCATTTTATTCAACTTATGCAGGATTTGACATTGGTTTTTTTTTTTATTATATTTGTAAATTATATGGGGAAAATAGCTCCGAGGTAACGCATAAACCATTCGATCCTCTGTTTGATCACACAATCGACGGTTACCATTTTAACTTACTCTTCTGGTTAGGTATTGCATGTTCCTTGACGGCAGGCTTCCGCATGTCACGTGTTAAAAAACATTTACCAAGATCTGCGATATAACAGAGTGCCTCACTCAAAATGGGAAATAAGTTAAATTAATATTTATGGCATGTTTATACCCATATGTGAAATTTCTATTGTACTTGTATGATAAACTTATGGCCAGTTGCACCAAGCAAACTTAAACTTAAAACTTTGTTTAAATAAATAAAAGCAAATCAAAGTTGCATATCATATGGAATAATTTAACATTCGATTTGCTTTTGTCCAATTACGCCAAGTTAAAAATGTAAGTTTTGTTGGTGCAACTGGCCCTTAATCACCTTTTTAACAATGAAAAAATAACTTCAATGAAAGTTCTATACATCTCATTCGGTATTAAAAAGAACGTTCTATTTGCATTAAATACTTAATTTAATTTTCTGTTGTATGGCATTTATTTCCAAAATTTTCTGTTGTATGGCATTTATTTCCAAAACACTTTTTCATCAAGGGAACCAATCACAAAACTATTGCTTTTATTTCTCCGCGTTCTCCCCATGGACCAAACTTATACAGCAAACTTCAATTGCATTATGTTCTCCGCACCATTCGTTCGTTGGTTGATATAGCAACCAGTTTCTAGTTTCCATTTCCCAGACATGTGCTACCAGCTACACAAAGTCGAATCAAATACTGACCCGAACTGAACAATATTGAAGGTTGCTTCTATTTAAACGAGATGAAAGTGAACGCGCTTGCGGTATGAACTGTCGATTGAGTACGAACAGCGTACACTGCCACTAACCTTGATCTTTCTTGCTCCATACGATACAGACGGAAATTTGATATACAGAATGTTCGGGAGAGTACTGATAAGCTTCAAGTTGAACAATTCTTTGGATAATAATAATACTAAACCAAAAAATTTGTGCGGCCCTTCATAAAGCCAATCAAACAATATGGAACCAAACAATTGTTATATCAGGTTACTATACAAATCACTACGAAAGGTATATCAACATTTGACAGTCAGGGGAAATTCTTATTTGCAATAATAGTACATTATTCAATGATCATGTAATGTATACTATTACTCATAAGAACGATGAAAATCATTCGAATGAGTAAAAGCCATTACAAGCGAGTAGAATACTATACTTTATCCACATTTCGTCGAATATTTGTTTTGAAATTATGAGTATAAATAGAATTTTAGCTTTGACCAATTTAAAAAACTGTCAACATAGACAAATTGTAACAATCATCACTAGACCACGTACTGAGAAGTGATTTGACATTTAGCAGAAAATCTTAAAACCAATTATTCAGCTACAATTAAAGCTTCAAAAGAAAATAAAAGTGTGAAAAATGAGAAAATTTGTGTTTTTGTTTTTTTAGGTGGATTATATTACTTAAAAGTTATTTTGATTTTACTCTTTTGACAGGTAAGAATTGAATTTCATATAACGAATGAATAATATTATTTCATTAGCAACAGTAACAAAGCTCAATAATTGACAAACAACGGTTAAATTATGAATATATTATTTGACATATGTGGATTTACTTGAGATAACAGCTTTACTATATTAAGTACAAAATTAAAATTAATTTTTGAAAAAAATAGACGCCTAACCAAAAATCAAATCAATTTGACAAATGTCAAAAATTGATAAACGTCAAAATTTGACAACTTATTTTTCAATTCTTTTCTTAAACAAGAGGAGTTAAAAACTTAAAGTTTTGGTATTAAACGATTAGCTACATGAATGCAATTTTACACAATTATCTTGAATATAAACAGAAGTGGTATTCCATAAAAAAATTAAAAATTTCGCTTAATTGTATTCGCACATTTACAAGTTTGATGGCTTCGTGTGGCTTTAGAAAGAGAAATTTTGCATTAGGATTATCGACTCAGAATTAACGAAAGAATCGTTCTACTTGAAGCTTATCAGTACTTTTTCTAGAGCTCTAGAAGAATGTAGGTATTCTCGTCCGCCATTTTGGGTCCAGATGTCATAAATAAAACAAGTTATTGGAATCCAGTTACTTAAAAAAACATTTAATATTTGTATCTGTCAAATTTGAAAATATATTTATTGAAATTCTGTAAAATCCTACTACACAAATCATACGGTAATATATTATTATAAAGTATTCTGTACACTTACCTGTTAGATATAAAATATAATAATTGAAGGAATGATATATCAAAATTATTAATCAATTTCAACTTGAAATTTGACAGAAAAGAATTAAAGTAACTGGATTCCAATACTTTGTTTTATTTATGACACTTGGACCCAAAATGGCGGATGAGAATACTCATATATTCTAGTGCCTTACTTTTTCGAACATGCTGTTTTGTAGTTAATTAGTTCTGTTAATGCCAAAGTTCTTGAATGAAATTTTACTAAGTTAAATATAGTTTTTTAGCAAATTACACGTAATACATTTGTGTAATATTCCAGACAAATATACTTTAAAAGAATTATTGATTTCGTATATAATGTTAACTCTCAGGAGATCATTTTTGCGCTTGTGACATGTGCTTGAAACTGTGACGTAGATATACTTAAGTTGCTTCTCATTTCACGCTGATTCCAATGACAGCTCTGACGTACTTCTGTCTAACATATTGTTTCTTTTGTTTACGTTGCATTTTGTTGTTTGATTTGGATTTTCCTTACTTTTTTATATTATTATGAGAGTACTTTTTGTTATATTATTCATTATTACATAGTGGTTCATGTACAGGACATTTGTCTAATTTCAACTGGGCGTTGTGTATTTGTTGTAAATAAGACTTAGGTTTATAATATTTTGCATCTTTTTTCTTTTAACCAATCAGGTAAATGAAACAAACAATTCAAGGATGGGTAAATGAAACCTTCAATATTTCATTTTCAAAAATTTGGTTTCTATTATGATATCATTGTAGAAATAAACATAAAATTCAAAATGAAATATGCAAATATGCATGCATATTGTCGAAATTCTTGAGTATTGAACATTTCACTACACGAATAAACTATGCAATATTTCTCCGTCCCAAGAATTTGCATATATTGCATAATAAAACAATTTAGAATTTAAAACGAAATATGCATATTATCGATTGCAAGCGTTACAAATTATATTCTATAAAACTGCGAGCTATGTAAAATATTCCATTTAGTCTCAATTTGCATTCACTGACCGTCAAACTGCGTTTCAGAGATGAAAAATGCAATTCTATTTTGCGAATGCGTCACATCATTTGACGGATTTGATTTTGATTTGCATAAGAATCAGGTGTCGATCCTTATTTGCATGTTGCCAGGGCCGTAATAACTAATTAGGTATTGCGATGCCAATATTAAATTTACCCTTTCATATTTTAGCTATAACACAATATAGCATCATTTGAAAAAAATCTGATGGGCCAGCACATAACCTCCCGCCCAATACTACTCTTAAACGATACAAAATAGAACTTGATGATACAGAAACATACTTTCTTTATTTATTTTCTATTTATATTTCAGAAATTTAATTTTATTTCGTACTTTTATTTAATTTTTTGACATATTTCAATAAGAAAACAGCTTCACAATCAAAATGACATGTGTCACATTTCGTAAAAAATTGAAAATTTTTAAGTGGTTCCATGGTGTACAAGGAGTGCAAGATTTGTGAAATCTAATTTATATTTTATCAACTCTAAATCCAATGAAAATTAATAAAATTAATGTAATCAAAACAGATGTAAAATTAAATATTCTACTTTAAAAATAATATAAATTGTTGAAAAAATAAATTTAACCGTGTTTTTCACGAAAAACTGTTAAGGGCTTGAAGTAAACTGCTACTTCCGGTTGACCAATTTTATCCAAAATCTAATTAACTCTTCATTTAAATATAAGAATCAAAAATTCACAAATTAGTATTTTTTGTTTTATAGTATTTGAGTTATGCGAGACGAAAAAATTGCCACAGACTACACACGAAAAAAGTAAAATCGTATTGTAAGGATCCTAAAACGTGCTTATTCATTGAAAACTCACTACCCAATTTTTTGCCCAAAAACAATACCTCCCTAACCTGAAGGTAGGCGGGAGGTAAAAAACGTCCTTTAGTTAACCTCTTATGATTTGTTCTATGTAAACTAATCTTCCAATATAAATAACTTTACACTTTATTCCAAAATTGAGGTCGCACGAACCCTTAAACACATTCAACCAACAATTCATCTCCTCCAAACTTACCACTTTCGCTTCATTTTCATTAATACTAGTCTGTCAATTCCTAAAATTCTATTATTAAAAAATTATAAGTCTTTAGAATAATTCCAATGCACATTTGCTCTGCCCGAAATAAAGAAGGATTCAAATTTGAAAGAATCAAATTATTTGTGTTATAAATATAGCTATAATGGATAAAAAATTTTAAATTGAATTTTATTAAATTTTAATATTTCAACCACAATCTTTAAGTAAACATTTTTGCCGGTTCCTTTGTCTAAAATATTGGAAACTATTATGCACATTACTGCATGCATTAATACAAAATTTCGCAAAGTTACAAATTTCTAATATCAACGAGTGCAGTCAATACATGATTAATAAACTAATGTTTCGGAATTGGCAAAGTTTATAGGTTCATTACATGAGAATCCTTTGATCATGTTCCGGATAGTCTCCTTGATATTACGCCAACTAGATTGCCAGTTATAAAACTTCTCTAATTTCAGGAAGCTACTCTAAACTCTGCAGTTTAGCTGCGGTCAAAAAGAAATTGACATAAAAAGTTATGGTCCAATAATTTGCTATAAAGACACGATAATATTTATAAGTAGGTAAACATTTTTTTGTTTTTAATTAACGATACTTTTTATCCTTTTTACTTCACATAAATTCATGTATTATTTATTGACTTAAATCCATTGTTTTTTCTTCTCTAAAACAAACAAATTCCTAAAAGAAAAAAAATATTTGTTACGCTTTTCAACAGGGTTTTTTACAATCATTATTATAACTGGCTTCCGGGCAATTTCAAGGATGGTTGACATTTTCATTATCCAAGTCTCCTCTTTTTCTCTATCCTTGATCCTTAATGATGCTACAATAAAATCCTAACCTCTAACATCTAGAGTTGGAGTCGCATGTAACAGAGATTACACTTTGAGAACATATTGAATATGGCTTAAATATACAACAAAAATTAATATCAAAACAACCGTCCATAGTACTACTCTGCTATCACTAAATGCTTGTAACAATTTTAATGTTAACCCGAATTGATTTCTTACAATTTCACTTGATTATAAGATTGATATCAACAATCATTTTTGTATAACTATTTAAATAATGTCCAGTATAATACTGTATGATTTATTTCCTCTAGATTAATAAACTTGTGGCAACAAAGAATACGCTATAATAAAAAGTAAATAATAAACATTATTATTAGTTATAAACGCTAATTATGTTTAAATATCAGTAGAACATAAAAATAAAACAAATAGATCTTTAGTTAGGTTAAAGTTCATATTTATAGTATATTATTAATGCTATAATAATTAGCAGTCGTGTCAGATTTTCTTTTGCATCTATGTTCCGCTTCCTGGTAGGCGATGCTTGGACAAAGCAGTGAATTTAAATAAACATCCAATTTAAATTGTTAAAAAAAAAAATAAATGATTAAACATAATTTTTGATAAAAGTTACATGTTTTAATTATAACTTTACCGGTTCAATGGCAAATTTTCACTTTACAAAAATACTGGGAAATGCGACTACTGTTTATAATAGCATTTATATTGTGGCTATTGAATATATACTTCAATATATACAAATTTTACATTATATTTGCATCTATTTTTATTTTTATATAAAAAAGTGGTTTTGGGTACCTATACCTATTTCTTAATCCATCTACATTTCGGTGGTTGTTGATAAATTTCTTCTTTTTCCATGGATTTTGCTTACAGGTGTCTTTTCATGCTTTTCTATCTTCCATCATATTATCTCTTTGGCAAGTAATACCTGTCATCAATTGTTCTTCTAAAAGGAAGAGCAATTAATTCACTTTAGATTTAAAATTGGCAGGTACTTCACAGTTAGTGATGTGTCGCCAAAAAATTACCGTCGGGATTTTGATATGTTTTCCCCCAATATTTTTGTTAAATTCTTAGGGATATTATTTTCTAATTTCCCGGGAAATTCTAAAAGATCTAGACCTTAATGTATGGTTGCGCGCTTGTGTCTGTCTGTTAGCTACCCCTACTCTAGAAACAAGCAATGTGGAATTCGGCGTATCAAAATTATGACTAAACAGACGTCTGTAGTAGTTTAGTGCGTTTTTGATCATTATTTAGAGAGTGTTAAAAAACAATTTTAACAATAATGAGTGCAAAGAAAAAGAATTAAATTTTTATTCACATTTGAAATTCATTGAGAAATTTCCCGGAAAATGTTCCAAAAAGAATTCCTATAAATTTCTTGGGATTTGCATCTTTAAATTTCGGTAATTGACCCATCTACTTCACACTCTATTTTGCATATACCCAATTTTTCTAAATAAATATCGTATGATCGACAGTTACCATTTCAATTTTACCCCTTTGGTTCTCGCTCCACTAACATCTTTGGAGGCCGTGACTTGACGGACGGTACTGCACTTCACACGTAAATAAATAATTTTATAACGACTTAAGACAGGGTTAAAACAATTGTCTTAGTATACGTTAAAATAAGGCTTACTAGTCTATAACTATGAACCTTAAACGTTCAACTAAAAAATCAATTTCTTAGAATTTCTCTATTTCAGATAAAAGCAATCTTAGTTTCCACCCTCCTTATCACATCTTCTTCACCCCTCGAAATCGGCTACGTGCAGTTCTCCACCCTCCATCACACCCCGCACATCCACGGAGTCACGATCCACCTGCCATCTGTCGTCGTTCACAACACTAGCACCGTCGACAAGCCCCACATGCTCCACTACCGCGACCACTGGGTGCCCGGCCACGTGGAAAACCACATCTTCATTCCCGGTAGAGTGCAGCATGTGCTGGTGCCCAGTACGCTGGTGGTGCTGCATCCGGTTGTGGAGCATATGTCCGCCTACCGGAAACACTATGGCGGGTTTGGGGTGGGGGTGGATTATGGGGGGAGAGGGGCGGGGCATGGGTTTCATGTTTTGTAGGACGTGATGTAACATCGTAGATCAAAGCATGATGGTTGAATCTCCTTGTTGCTAATGGACGTAATCTGACCATTATACTGGGTATTCAGTTATGTAACTTAAGAGATATAGAGTGAAATTAATTTATGGTCATTAATATCGTATGTAGTTAGTTATAATACAACGTAAAATATCGAAATTGTAGTTATATGTTGATGTATTTTGATTAAAATTATAGTTTAATATTATCAAATAAAAATATATGGTCACACCATTTGCCTATATCTGGATGTGATACTCTGCTTATGTAGCAGATACCAGCCGTCAAAACGTGGTTCCCAAAGATGAATATTTTATGTGATCAGCGGTGGAAAACAAACTGAAAATATGACTATCACAGTTCGATGTGTTACCCCATAAATCACAAAATATTCTATAAAGTGAAAAATAAATGTTACTTGTATAGCTCTTACTTATTTCTTGCGATTATCTTTGGGAAGCACAGCAGGTTCATATATAATGATTACATATAAATTTCGCAAAATATATTAACAGTTAATAGGAAAAAATGTTATAATGTATGTTTTTTTAAAGATAAATACGATACAAAATATAAAACAAATATTTTGTTACATCTTATACTATGTAGTATAGAATAACAACTCCTGCTGGAATGACTTACCTATATACTTCCAAGGAGTCAAGTGAATAAAAATAAATGGAAACGATGAATTAATTTAAGAATTCATACATGTTTAATTTTTTTAAATATGTATATTTATTTTATAATTTGGTTAGGACCAAATTTAATACAATATATTTTAGTTTAAGTACTGTGATAAAGGTTTCTTTATTTATATTTTTTAATTGATAATACATAACAAAAATTCGGTACCTATGATTTCTTGAAATATGTGTAAAGCAGGCATTTCTATTTATCTTCAAGTACTTTTATATATATTTTACCCCAGTGTATACTGTGTTTAATAAGTATAAGCAAAAATCTAAATAATGTACTGTGTACCTATGTATTTAATAGTTACAGATGTAAATAAAGAAAAGATATTTATGTAAATAATGTACAATTTTATCTATGAAGTGGAAGATGAATTATAATGAATTTGATAAGTATATACAAAAATTCATATTTACAAAATAGTATACATGTTCGCTCATTTATTTTAAATACAAATAAATTTACCAAACTTATCTAACTTGTCTACAATTAAAGTAATGTATAATTAAAATTTCAAATTGAACTGTCAATAAACAATGACAAGTTGTCATTCATTTATTACTTTATTGAAACTTTTAATGTACAATCAAAGCGAAAACATTTATTGGAAATTATTTTCTAATTTTCATATTGATGTTTTAAAATTTTACAAAATATTATTAAACATGTACGCTCATATTTTCTAAACACAAATAAATTTACCAAACTTTTCTAACTTATCTACAATTAAAGTAATTCATAATTTCAAAGTGATTCATCATACATCATTATCATATATTTTTATATAAGCAAAAGCGATATGTAATTTACCATTTCATTGTAGGACACCTAGCGACAAATTTTCTTAATTCGAACAAATTCTAGACATACAAGAGACATCTACAACCATATGTGGGTTTGCTGTCTACACATATGTTGAACTCTCTCGACTCGCAGTTTCGCTTTCCCAACACAGATGGCAACGCGTACATTAAATTTGTGAACTTCATTTTCCTATAAAATAAATATTTTTTAACACAACCACTTCAAAATTAATATAACGCAAATGTTTATACTAATATTTTACACAATTCCAATAATCTTTTTGATTTAATGAAACGTAGCTTTTATAAATCGCTAATATTAATTGCAGGGTTTAGTTTTAAATTAAAAAGCGCTAGACAATAGTTACAAAATTATTATTTATAATTATAATAATTAATATTTTCTAAATATCCCATTATTAATTATTTTACAACCCAAAATTATGACAAAGAGATAATTACTATAATATTTGATAATAATCTAATTGTAGTTACCCGCCTACCTACCAAGAACACACATTATCTATACAAGTATTGTTTTAAGTAGGGCAATGTTGTTTTAATATACGTAACAAACAGTCGGCAGCCTACCGTCGTACGCAGAGACCTCTTTAGCGAAGACCTTGTCAGATAATTATGTGAAAGTGTTTATATTCATATTTTATAAACCATGTAAAATTTTAAAACTACGGGAACTCTACTTGCTTTTATTATTTACGTTTTCTAAGAAATTCATCAATCAGTGAATTCAATCGAGAACAATTTTATTGTATTATGGTTGGAAAATACATGTTGTCCAATTAAAGATTATTCACAATTTTAAAAGAATCGATCACAGTATAATCAATAAAATATATTGATTTTAATTAGTCTCGGAATAATTATTATATTTTTATAGACAGCTACTTACAATTTTAAGTTTAATTAATACTAAATAGATAATATTAACTGTCATATTAGTAACACCGTGCAATAACAAACCATACATAACAAGTGTATATAGAATTTAAAAGTGGCGTATAGGGATTTCAATGATATTTTATTTATATTGCTGTAAACTTTTACCTATTCACATTATAGAAAAAATATTACTACAGAAGTCGTTCAGAATTTGAAAATGCAAATGAATAGCCTACATATCAGTATTTGAGAGTTATTATGTTTTTGTTACATAAATAATATGTTTTTCTACTCCTGTATAAATATATCCCCATTATTTCATTTATTTATTTTTTTCGAAGAATTATAGTACCCATAATTTACGACAATGAATTATGATTTCATAATTCACTCATCTCGACCAATCACAGATCCAGAAATTCATAATTTCACTATTATTTTAAAGACGTGATGTGGATCACCTAGCAACGGCCGTCTGACATTTGACATGTATTCAGTTGTCATTGTGTATTTTTATGTTGACGTTTTTCAACGTGTGTTTTCAACGAATTTCGATCATTTTCAAAAGTGATTTCCAAATTTACAGGAGTAGAAAAAGTAAAGTAATACTATTGTATCCAACACCCCTCAATAAATGCTATATAACTATGACGATTTTAAACAAGCAAAGTAACAGATTATCCACTAGTGGGTATAATTTTGAGGAAAGCCACTAGTGAGTATTTCTTTATTTATAACAATAATAATAACACACAACACCTTGGTAGCTACTTCGATTGACATTTTAATTTAAAAATTTAAGCATATGTCACTGTCACATAATATTTCTTTCATAAAGTGGAATTACCCACTCGATAAAATTTCTCTCGTGGGTAATTCCTTACTTTGCCCACTTGTAAAGTAAATAACTATTATTTTAGAATAGATGGCAAATAATATTTCCTAAAACTTTTATTTGAATTTATTTTACCTAAGCACCATTTATAAATTAAAGATAATGCCATTTTGATTTCGCAGATCTCAGTAAGTAATGTGTTGTTACTAATGCGGTTACCACCCGTCAAGTCACGTTACTCAAAGATGGTAGTTGAAGGAAACCACAGGGGTAAAGTTAAAGGTACCTGTGAATTGTGGGGGTCAAACTATGGATCTCATAATTCATAGTCACGGTTTACCACCTCTATTTACTCCATACAAATTTAAATGAGCATAATATAAAATAATTAGATTTTTGCAAAAATTTGTTAAACGGGCATAATATACAACAGTTTACTTAAAAATTAATACTTTTTGCGTACAATCTTCATAAATATATTTGGTAATTGATTTAAAATTTTTAAATAGATGGTTATCAACGCTCTATAAAATTTTTATTTGAAATAAAATAATTCATATGTAATGACATATTTTTGTTAAGAGTAAAATAACATCTAATAAGTTCTTTAAAATATACTACAATGTTACAGAAATTTTGTACATTGTTTTCATCGCCAGCAAGAGTTCGTTTAATTTAAACTTATATTTAATCTCAAACTTGATATAGTAGCTTTTCGACTTTCTTATTATGCACATCGTGTAAATTTTAATCTGATTTTTAATACTTAAACACATATGGACAAAATGTTTTATTGGTTTATTTACTTCTAATCATCTGTATATTTCCGTGAAAATTACTTCAACTTTTTCCTATGATTAATATACTTCTTTATACTAAAAATGTGAAAATACCGTATTGCAATTGTTTGATTTGATTTTGAAAAGCTTATATTGAGAATTAAGTAATGTTCTTCCTAAAAGTTATATCTGCGGGGCACTGAATCTAATTGTGTAATTTTTATATACTTAGAAGCTTAAGACTTAATGCGTAACATGTCATTGTACAATACATGATGAGCGCCAATTTATTCAAATACACATTAGTTGTGCAAAACTTATTAGGCTAATTGAATTTTGAACTAGTAATCTTAGCTACAGCAGTGCGTAGCGTACGTATATTACATTGTACGCAAGTAATGTGTAAGGCAGATGACAGTTCTTAGTTTTTACTTTGTTGAACACGCTAATAACGTAACTTTCGTAAGTGTAAAGAATAAAAACACACATTTTGTAATAACTATCTCTCTTGTTTAGCTGAAGCTGGTGCATTGTATACTTTTGTTTGTATTATATCATTTTCATTATTTTGTAAATAGCGTCATTTTGTTACTAAACCTTTTTTTAAACATTGAGAGAGTATCTAATTATTCTATAATTATTATCGTTTTTGCAATGAAAAGATACAGAAACAATGTATAGCGGAAGACAATTTAAATGATTAATTACGATAGTTTAGCAGATAATATACAATTATTCATAATATTGATTTTTTAAATGCAGAAAAGTAGTATTTTAACATACGAGAATATCCTTACATACGTAAGTCTAATTGCAGGAAATATTAAAAATCAATAAAAAATTTCAATGACATATTATTTCTAATTAGAACAATTATTTATGAGGGAATCAAGGAATGTAGAAATGCACATTTTACATAAAATTAGTGGTTTTAAACAAAAATACACAATTAATGGAAATATTATTAAAATAATGTGAGAATCTCTGGAAGTAAATATCTGACTAAATTTAAAGAAAACTTCCCACTTTAAATCAAAGTTATTTTTACAAAATTAATTAAAAACATAGTTTTTATTAGGTCTTGCCAAGTAACAACACACCGTTTTTCTTATTAAGATTTCATTACATTGTGCAGTTAGCTTAAAATTGCAGTTATTAAAAAGTGTAAACATAACAGTTTTACAATATTATTTCTAACATCCTGAGATGATTTCTTATTACGTTTCTTGAAGAATTATTACATGTGCATGTGTGTGTAAATTCATATGCCATCACACTTATTTTTTTGAAATTCTTTACAACATAAAATAATTTCCAATTATAGTACAGGAGTCGGTCACAATTATTTATTATTGGTAATAAGTTGACTCTTATTTCATATTTTGTCTTTGTGTGGAAAAGTAAGTTTAATTTAATTTTATCTGACTATTTTTTACCTATTTATTAATCTATTTATTATTTTAATTGTTGACGAAGAGATAATCTGTATTTGTTGTTAATATTTATTGTTTTTAAAATATATTTTTGAAAATTTCTTCTTGAGGAAGCCGAACTAGTTGAGGATGATATCTCAAAAATAAACCAGTGGCTTATTTCCAAGAGTTTCTCTTATCATCCATTATCTAGCCAGAAAGAATTCCTTTATTAGTATAGTCCAGAAAGTTCTTAGAGGAACAACGAAAAATAAAGCCAGACAAAAATACTCGTAGTTTCAATAACCCTTACTCGATGACTTACACCAGGGTTCATGATTTTTAAAGAGTAACTAATTTTATTGGGTATGGGGCTCTCTGCTTATAGCAAATCATATAGGGATAGTCCTCGCCAAGTCTTTTACCTGGTAGATCAGAGTGGCATATTTTAAAATATTGTGTTTCTAAACATATTACGTTGACTGCAATTTGTATAATTTTATCTACAGGAAAAACAAAATTTATAATCTGAAAAGAATTAACGGTAAATAGTAGTAATAGTACTATGAAGAATGTATTTATAATTTTTAGCGATGACAAATTTTTACTGCTTTTAAATACGTGTCTGTATTTTCAACCCCTTAAATCCTTTTATTAGGTACCTGCTGTGAAGGTCTACCAGGTAAGTAACCATTTTATTTATTATTATTATTATTATTATATATATATATATATATGCAAATGAAATACGATTACTACTCAAATATGATCAACATTTAAAAATGGTTAATGATTATACATATTTCCTCTTCAGATTGCTCCAATTTCATTCTAAATTCGATATAATTATAGCAATTTTTATGAAAGCAATTGACGATCGGTCAAATTAACGTTTGTTATTTTATTTAAATACCCCTTTAGAAGACTATTAATTTAATACAAAAGTCGGTAGAATTTAATTTATATTTTATTGACATGCGCCAATTTCAGTAAATAAAATTAAAGATTAGTTTAACTCCTTTTTGTTACGTGTCTCTAAGTTTCTCTTTTTGCAGGATATAATTTTCCTGTACAGGATAACAGTCACATATGGACTTTTTCTCATTTGTCAAAGCTACAATTATTACAACAACAGATTATACACGTACTTGTTTAAATATGTAAACAAACACTTCAAAAGGAAATACAAGATATAAACAAACAGCTATCAATAATTACAAAGAAAATAATAGAAGCAGGAACATATATTATTCAAATTAGATGAATATATTATAATAGTAAAGCATTTGATTCATAAATGTTTCAGTGGAAAACAACAATTACAAACTTACTATCTTGCTAGTAAATAATTACACGGCGTATTCACACTAATATTACAGACCATGTGAATTCTGGCGACAAAAGAACCATTGTAAAAACTATTGCGTAAACCATATGTTGTTCTTACCTCATGATTGATATAATCGACACTTGGTTTTGAAAAAGACAATGTCACTAGCTTCATTATTATTTTAACAGGTAGTGCAATATTTAAAAAATTTAGGAAGGAATTTTAATTAAGAAACAATTATTCTTCACATGTGAGGATGCTGATTCTGTATCTGCTGTTGTAGTAGATATTGTTTATGTAAATTGGAGAATGTTAAATTTTTAATTGCACATTTTGCAAAAAGTTACCTTGCTTTAATATAATGTATCCGAATAAAGAGAAAGGATTAAACATATTAATATGCTCCATTTCCGATTTTATACTTAGTATTTGAGGCAACTCAAAAACAATTGAATTAAATTTCTTTTCCTAATTTTAACATAATCCAAACCAGGAAGTATACTATTAATAATACAGGACCTTTTTAAGAACCTATTTTATTATAGACACAATTAAGGAATACGAAAATAATCGTAATTTGAACACAAGATATTTATACTTTCTATTTTGACGATTTATTTTTCTTAAAATAAATGAAAAGTAACGGCATAAGGAAATAAATATTTTAGAAGTTTTTGAAATGTTTTATCCTTAAATTTTTGACTATAAATTTAAAATATTTTTATTTAGAAACTGTTGATACTTGAGTTTTTTAAGTATTTTAATATGAGCATAAAATGTTTAAATCTATATCAATGTTTGAAATGCATATATTTAAAAATATGTCATGTATAAGTCATGTACATATCATGGAATATGTTGATATGAGATTATTTCGCTTTAGGGTACAAAACTATGTTAATAAATTATAGATTTTTACAAATAATTAGCAGAATAAAATTTGGTGTTGGTGTTGGTATAAACAACTGTCAATAGAAACATACAGGGTGTCCACCAAGGTCACTTACAGTGATTTTGGTCACTTTTTTCATTTAAAGTAACTTAAAGTCACTTTTTAGACGAAAAAGGTTATTATAGGTCACTTTTACAAACAAATATACTTAGTTAATAGTCATACTTTTCAAATAAATGTTTTTTATTTTTGTGGGAATAAAAATTATAAGTTTTAATTTATATTGTGTTGGTTTGGTAATTTTTATTTTGAATAGTTGTGCGCACGCTATTCTGCTCTCGTCAACTCATCTGGGCTGCGTACCAAATTCAAGAATACCAAATAGGGAATTTTTATTTTTATGTGTTACATAAAGGTCTATGCTGTAACTTCCATGTTAATTTTTAAATGTATGTTAAAATTTTAACCAAAAAAAATGTGTGTCAAATGAAATTTTTAATTTTTATTCAATGACGTCTGTTATCGTTCGTTAAATTCTTTAACAGGTCGTTACAAATTAACATGTAAGTTATAAGAATAGGTCCCTAAATGGGTCACTTTTGATCACTTTTTTTTAAACTGTGAGGTCACTTGATAACTTTTTTTTCTAAAAATTAGTGGACACCCTGAACATATTTTGCGAAAAAATATTTCATTTACTTATATACAACATAATACAGGATGTTTGAAAAAGTGGTAATAAGCTTCATGTAGAACGATTCTTTGGAGTTGACAATCTAAATGCAAAAAAATTGTACAGCCTTCGTAAAACCAGATGAAGCTATCAAATTTGTAAATGTGCAATTCATAGGACAATCTTTCACAAAAAAGTCTTTGGTTTGAAAAATAAATGAATAATTTGTCAAATTATGTTATTTAAAATTTGAAATTTTATCATTCGCAGGTACTGATTGGCCTAGTTACCTAATGTTTGCTTTATAAATTGTTTTATTCGATGTAGCTTAATTTACATTTCTTTTGAGTAACGCGCGTGGTTTTACTAAGGGCCGTAAAATGTTCTGCATTAGGATTATCGTCTTAGTGCCAATTCACAATGAGCTTAAGCATAATAAATACGTAAGAAAATACATAAACGTAACGTTGAGCTAATGGTTTTCATTGGCCGTATTCACAAGCCTTTATGTATTTCTTATGTTTATGTAGGTATAGAAGACCATCCGTAGAAAAAAGTAAAGTTGGAATCGGTTCAATTTTTTATTATTATTTTTCAGTAATCGGAGACAAATTTACCATTTAGAAATAATTTAAACAAGCCAATAATCATTAATGCAATTTAGACTCATTTAATTACAAATTTTATTTTGCGTCTATCTCATGCCAGAAATGTATTACATTAATAAATTTAGGCTTATTTGGTGCAATTCTGAACATATTTTGTATCGACACTTTTGTTCTAAATCTTAAAGGGAACGAACTATCGCATAATGAAAATTTTAACATTATAATTGCTCTGTCCTATAAAACAAGTAGACACTCGGTATACACACTTTGAGAACTAAATCATTATCTCCAGTTGAAGTAAAAAGAATCAATCGAGATTACACACCTTGTTAACCGAGACAGTGGTCAAGTTACGGATGCAATTTTCTGCAATTTTCTTAGTTGACAATGTATTTAATCTTGATGGTTCCTCATAGTACTACTGATGATATAACTTAAATCTCGGAGTATGTATATGTACAGGATGGTCCATCGGTGTGTATTTTTTATTTAATTCGATTATTATAAATATTACCGAAAATGTTTTCAGACAAAGTATATTTTACATTAAAATGCCCATATATCTGCAGTCTAAGTTTTTATACCGGGTGTTTCATTTTCTCGCAATGATATGTAACTTTTTATTTAACTTGAAAGACCTTTTGTTTCTCTTTAAAATAGTTCTTATTCATTATAGTCCTAAAATGATCAGTACAGAAACTATTCACGTTTTTATTAATGAAGAATCACACACAGAAAGTATGCTTTGAAATTAAAAATAATAAATAAATTTATAAAAAATGTTCGAACAGAACAAAATATAACAAAAAAAAAACGTTGTTCAACTAAGTGAAAATAGTAAATAATAATTATTACATATCTGACATCAACTAATCTGATTGTTTAAACATTTGCACACAATTTTATGGCATATTTTCTGCGTGATTATTGAACCATAAAAACGTAAATAACTTCTATACTGATCATTTTAGGACTATATTAAATAAGAACTTATTTAAAGAGAAACATAAGATATTTAATATTTTATAAAAATATATAGCGTGTTCCATTTAAAAATACTAAGTCGTATACCATTACGCGAAAATGGAGCACCCGGTGGAAAAACTTATACTACAGATACGTGGGCATTTTAATGAAAATAAACTTTGTCTAAAAAAATTTTCGGTAATATTTACAATAATCGCATAAAATAAAAAATACAGACCGATGGACCACCTGGTATATTTAAGCTAAGGGTTAAATACAGTCCATTATATGCCCTGCTTTTTAACATAATATTCAGTAGGCACATTACGTATTGACACTTTTAAATTGTTATTTAAATAATTATATAAGGCACACAAATTGCAACAGACTTGAACTAATTCCAAATTATTTACAAAATCATGGTCAATTTCATGCTTCAATAAATATTCTTTTAATTTGTTTAAAGTTCCTACTGATTTTGGTTGCGCAGAACATAAACAAAACATTGCCTTAAGTAGTATATAATCAGATGCAGACCTAATTTCTCAATTATTCTGAAATTCGTCACCGTTTTTACAAGACGACTAATCACATAAAATCATCTAATAAGTCACGAAACCCAAGAAATAATGATAGAAATTAATCCAGAACTTCTCCTTCAGTTCTCGGCGAAAATAAAAACACATCGAAGGTCTTAAAGACGCATTCAAACAAATCCCGCTAATTGTCAAAAAATATGAATAAAAAACGACATTGAGGAAAGAAATATTGTCAGTAAACCATCGAACCGTAGCACAGAATGCGTGGACAACGCATCTAAACTTCCTTCTCCTGGGCATAAGTTTCTTAGCATTTTGCGTTAACCTTAGAGGTTGACACGTTTTGCAACCGCGAGGGTGGGGTATAAACAATAGAACTTCGTACGTTGGTACGAATCCCGGGCGAAACAGTGGCCGAGTATAAATATCGTTGGGTGGATGTTGAACTTCAAGTTAGTCTGTGTACAACACTCAACAATGAAGTTACTGGTGAGTTTAATTAATTTTTGTTTGTAGGGATAGACGGTTGTGGACGAAGGGTTTGATTGTCAGTAATGGCGGACAGTTGCGCATGCGAATAAATGGAGACTGGAAACACAAAACTGAGTTTGGGTTGATACTATAAGCATGAACTTAGGTAGATTATAAATTTATTTCAGAAATTCAAAAATGTATTAATAATTTATTTAGTTTTTATTTTAATTTATTTTTTTACTCCTGTACATATATCTATGTAAGGAAGACATAATTTTGATAGTGAATTTTCAACAGTAGCACCTTTTAGGGTCCCTGTAATTCGATTTAACTATTTTTACAATAACGTCTACGGGAAGATTTTTCGTCCACGATATCTAAAATTATTATTGTTTTATTTCATATTTAGAATTTGCAACGCCGAGTTACAAGTTGATTAGATTATGTTAACAATCAATCAAGAAGAAGTGCTATTTTACTTGGCCTATCAAATTCTTCGGTCATATCTCAGTAAAGAATTGAGTTAGAGTAAGTTTTATATTCTCAATGATATAGGAATGAAATTGACTACAATTATCATTTGAAACTGATTTCAAATTTTGTACAGTAAAAAATTTAAATTTGCGGGAAATAGAATAAATAATAATAAATAAAAATAGACATACAGTTTTCAAATAAATATTGAGCTAATAATTTTTTCATATTATCGATCATAATAAAATTGAACATAAGTAATTAATTTACTGAGATAGTTTGAAGAACTTCATAAGGTTTATGGGTTTCTACCAAAAGCAGCCGGTAACTTAAAATCCAAATTCTGAATATGATATTTAAAAATATTGGCTGCGATTCACAGGTCTATACTAAGGGCTACTAACTAGGGCATTTTATGATTTAACACTGTTGCTATGAAAAAATTTTTGATCTTCAAGTTAATCAAGAACTTTTGCAAAGTAACAGTGCCAAATTTTAAAATATCCTAGTTAGTAGCACTTAGTATAGACACCTGTGAATAAGAACTATTGTGATCAGATTTTATCCATAAAAGAACTTTTTAGTGATTTTTTTCTATCAAAACACGTCCTTTACATATGTTATATACGGGAAGTAAAAATAATAGAGTTGTATAAATAAATATGTACAGTCTTACCCGAAACAAAAATGTTCTTTATAGTGAGATATATTTATTTGATTCGGACAATCTGTCAAATTATAAAAAAAACGTTTCACGAAAAAAATGTCTTGATATATATCTTGAAGGTTTGTTGTGTTCGACAATATTAAACAAATAATTACATAATTAGAACCAATAAAACACACATGTTACGAGTACCTATTAATTAGAAAAATCATATAAGCAACCTTGAATTAAATTTACCGGACATACATTCTATGTCTATAGGCGTTTCCTGAAATAATATCGATTATCTGAAAAAAAATCTGCTATATTGCCTTTGTTTGTAATAATAAATACATTCTAATTAGTATAAAAACTGAAACTATTGCAGTTAATTTAGTTTTTGTCTGATAATAATAACGTTAATATTTATTAATCTACTATTATTTTGTTTACTATGTTGTTGGAACATATTTTTTTATTTCGTTTTTTTTTTTGTGCTAAATTATAAAATATGACCCTTAATGTTTAGATGTCTAATTATTTTGTGATTGGTGGTGTTTGACAGTATTTCATAATAAATATGTTCATTTCTAGTACGTTCAGACATAGATATAGTAAATTGAGATTGAAAAGAGGAACGTAGTAAACTAATATCAAAGGCTCTTCCACTAGGTACAATGCAATGGTTCAAAATTCCCAAGAAAATAAATTTGTATTCACTTATTCAGATATTTATATATTTTTTTAACTTTCCAATTATGCATCTGCTACATAAAAATTTAAATAGGAACTATTTTTTTCTATAATTTTTTTTTTATTTATTATTAGGTTTATGTACATGCCTGCCTATTAGTACAAAATCATAATTAAAACAAAACATTGTGAAATATTCGAAAGGTGAATAAACTGAATACATCCCCGTTTTTGTACCTTTACTTTTGTTTGTTTATCCCTTTAAAAATTTGTTGGTTAATTTTTGCCTCACAGCATAACGTGCAGCATGAGGTAGCTACAATATCTATGAGTCTACTGTACCTATTATAAGAAGTCAATTCGATTCACTATATCTTTCGACAAACTATACAACTCAGTCAACAGTATCATGTATTAAATTGCATTTACATTCTCCAATTCTGAGAATCATAGCTTTGTTATTGTAGATCTCGATACAAACTTTAGCGAATGTTGAAAAAGTTAAAATTTTTGATGGTACATTTTAATATGCAGCTAAGTCAAAAAAAATATTTTTAACATTCTCAAACATATTTACATCTCTAAAGATAACAGTTGTTGTGCTATGAAAATGAATAACTATTATTAAAAAGTAATAACTTTTCCATAGTATTTGATTGAAAAATATTTCATAATTTCTTACATTATTACCTACAAAAAATGTTCGCTCGAAACAATGTACAATTCAAAGACGTCCAAGTATGAATCGCACCTATGAATGTGGCCGAGGCGAAAGTTGTGGACGTGGTATATAGTTACGAAAATTAAAATTTAATTTGGTAAATAAAGGATCGTTGTTATAAAATTCTCTAGATCTTCCTCACCATTTTCATCGCCTTCGCCGCTGCCGAAGACCCCAAACCTGAAGACCCAAAACCCGTAGCCAAACGCGGTGTCCTGGGTATCGGCTACGGAGGCTACGGCCACGGTTACGGCTACGGCCACGGATATGGCTACGGGAGCTACCCAGCCGTCACCAAAGTGAGCTACTCCGTGGGACACCACTATCCATCATACCATGGTCTATATGACGGGTACTACGGTAGCGGGTATGGCCATGGTTATGGCTATGGGCATTACGGACTAGGGGGTTATGGAGGATACGGACATGGATTAGGACATGGACTGGGACACGGGGGACTTGGCCTGGGACATGGGTACTACTCGAGTGTGTACAGCCCCGTTCATTATGGATACAGCGATTTTGGACATCTGGGAGGGTATGGAGGGTATTATGGTGGATTGCATGGACTGCATGGTTATGGTGGATACTATGGCCATGGATGGTAAATTGTAAATAAATTGTAAATATCATATTTTTCTTTTCATGTAATAAAATCTATTTGCTTGCTTTTTTTGTACAGTTTTGTATCGATGTGATGTATTTAAATAAAAGACAGTTTTTATGTATGTAGATGCTTTAATTCGTACATGATGTCTACATTTTCATGAACTATACAATGTATACAACAAAAGTGTAAATATATAAAATGCACGTCTTTAACCCATTAATACCCAGCGAATGATGGATCATACGTTAAAGATGTATCATATTCTGCCAGGCTATGGCATTTCAAACTGGATAAACTATACCAGGTTATTCTTTCGATAATGCTCGGTATATTTAAACATAAAATATTTCCTACATAATTATAATTACAAGTTACCAACATACAGAAATAAGAAATCAATATTAAAAGAAAAATAGTTCTGGGCAATAATGGATTAAGTTGATCATGGAGTTCCATAGAAAACAATATACAATTTGATTTTCAAATCAAAATAATAATATTAAAAATTTATTATCAATTCTCTGCCAAATAAAATCAATACGTTTGTTTGAATTATGTATCAATATTTTAAATATAAGAAGTAAAAAAAACTTCAGCTAGATGGACAACTGTAATTATATTAAAGTCTTCATTACCAAACCTAGGCACTTTACTTACTGTACAGCTACCGTAATTTGTAATTGAGACTCAATTATTTACGGACTGTTTTATAGTTGCTATAAATTCTTTTTACCAGGTTACGAGGGCCTAGTGCTTAATTTGGTTACTTGTGCGTACGCTGAACATGAAGAAATATATTTACTATCTACTAACTATATACGTAACTCAGTGGTACAAATATCATAGCTGAAAATTTTAATATTTTCTCCACAAAATTATATCGGGATTTTTCCTTTCCTCTGAAATCTTGATAACTGATAATCACATTATAAGTGCAAAAATATATATAGCTATGTAAAAAGTTTAAATTTTACCAAAATACATAGTTGTTTTACATTCGGCAATATAAGAGTAATAATTCATTTGAGCAATTCACTCGCGACAAACTAGAATCACAGTACTCATCTCTAATGAAATATGTTTATCAAAGAGGAAGGTCAAATTGCTGAATATTGTGATTTATTAGAAAATTAAATTCAAAAAATAAAAACGGTCTGTGGAGAAAATGAAATGAAAATTATGAAATGAAATAAATAGAATGAAAACAGTGACTCATTACATCATTTTTGAAATATATTAGTAAAAACAATTTAATTTTCTCAAAAGTTCAATGCAAATGTAAAAGAATTGCAATTAATAGTTTTTATTCCAAATATAGTAGTTAAGATACTTGAAAAAATTTTTCGCATCTGATTCAATATTTAAAATAATATAAGTTTAGTAGTGAAGGAGCCACAAGGGCTATCTTAATATGGCGAAAAGATTTCGGCTATGGGAATCGAACTGAGGATCTCATGATCCATAGCGTTGCAAGGGAAGCTATTTACCGCATTATTTTGAAATACTTTGCTATCACCTCAGCATCACTTCAAAAATTTTTTGATTTAAAATAAATCCTATGTTTTGTTTGTTTTGTGTGTCCAGTAACACTACCACTTCCGGTTCTGGAATTATCAAAATTTTTTAGTTCTGCTCATAACCAAGAAACTTACAATTATAAAGTTTCATAAATATGTATTCTCTCGTTCAAGTTATTATGAAATTGCATATATCATTATCATTCCAAAGGTCCATGAACACTCACACGAACGTCCTTGGAAAATTATCAAAACGGATTCGTGGGACCTCAAAACATACTTCCTTATACTATGTATAACTAGTAAAAGTTTGAATAGTTTGGAAATAAAGCATTTACGGGCATTTATTCAAATGAACTTTTCAATTTATACATGTTTAATTCAAGGCTTAAAATTAGCTGAGCGAGATTTGGACGTCGTATATATTACAGGTTCTTCATAATTCTTCTCAATTTTAAATGTTCAAGTTTATATAATTAATGACGTACGTACATGAAATAAAAATCATCCTAAACCGCTGAATATATTTTTATACTTAAATTGTTAAGTAACTATACAACAAAACAATAACGGCAGGTTTATTCAAAATTATACAACATCAACCGAAATAAACAATACGATTCTCTGTTAGTTTTGAATTAGCTCTTGACCAGTAGTTATTGTAATAATTATTATAAAGTTTTGCGACTAATTCGCTGCATTTTGTATTGATGATACATATTTTCTGTATATGTTTAAGGTAAGATCTTAGACATATAACTAACAATAACCTATAAAAATATATAAGAATAAATGAGCCAAAACGTATAAGTTAAATAAGTCAATGCTGCTTTAATTTTGTTAATTATTATTTATTGTTTTAAAATGACTTCTGAATTCTCACGCATATATTCATATTTTGTTTTTAGACCGAAAATATTTCAATAAATCATCACTAATTAAAGAATAATGAATATGTACAAATCGCATTAAATATTCAAGATATGTTTTGTTATTATAAGATGTATATTTTCCATGGCTAAGTTTCAATTTCTGCTCTGGAATAAATGACAGAAAATAAAGTTGAATTTAAAGCACGTCGAAGTGAAACAAATTCGTCGCAATACGTTTTAGGAATTGGGCACTTGATAAGACATTATTTAACAGAAGCCAAGTTGAAAGTTTGACCCTTGATGCCTTGATTCACAACGTTACGTGAAATTGAAACTAAGCCAACTGGGATTAACGTGACTCTAAACTCAAGAGCTTCTCATTCTTCTTTTATGAGTCCGAGTGCAACTTCTTCCACACAACTTTCCAAAATAGAATCAATAAGTAAAATGTTCTTCAACGTAGGTACTTACTACAAAAAGGAAATACAACAAAAATAATAATAATATTAAAAATGTCTTGTGGGCACCATTCGACATTCTTATACAAATAAATCTGAAATTGATTGTTTAATATTATCTACCCTTGACACATGTTTGACATATAGAATATATGTTTCAGTAATTTGTGTTCTCAAAGCAAATCAGGAACTGTATATTACCATTGTTTGGCCACCACGCGGCTTTCTTAAACATATGAATATAGAACAGATGTTTCAGTTATATGTTTATTCTAATGGCACAAACGAAATTAAGAAAATTTTATAGCTAACTCGATCTGGCTTAATCCTTAATTACCTTAATAACAGGGTGCAAATGGACCCTAACAAAACTTTTTCCACATTTTACTTACTTATTTATGGAAGGTGAGAGTTGCGCTTTAGTGTATTCTTCTATGATGTTGTAAGCTACCGGTAGCTCATATGTATCTTTATTTTCAGCTTACTGTTCAGCGGGAAATAACATTAAGGGTCCAATTGAACCCTGACATGTTATTAGTTTAACAAAATTGTCGGTACAAGAAATGACTGGCTTTAGTGGACATAAAAGACATTTAACGCAAAATGAACGTGACAATAACGCACAGGATACGAATCAACGTGATGAATTTTCGGAGGAAACTAGTGAACACAGTGAGCACGAAACCGATTCTGAAAGTAACAGAGATAACGAAACATATGAGTCAAATCAAACTAACTATTTTTATGGAAAAATAATAATAAAGAAACTGTCATATGTGATGGGTGCAAAAAATTTACCTGCAAAATCAATAGGATAATATCCGCAGTTTGCGAAATATACAATAAACATAAAGTCAAAAACAAGATGGATAGTTTTTGCATGTGGAAAAATCTATGGTCTTTTATGTTACAGATATGTAAATTAGACTCTAGACACTGCCTTGTTATAAGTGTAAAAAATTAGACCATGCCAGTTAAGGGTTTATCAATATTTATTGCATGCAATTTTCCAAAATATGTTACTGAACATATAATAAGTAATTTTACAAAACCGAGAGCAGATACTATACACAGTAAAATAATTTGATTTGCGATTTGTTAATTTTGCGGTTGTTAAGTATTTTTAATTAATATTGACAAATATATTGTATTAAATTAACAATTTAAACAAACATGACAATTTGTTAAATTAAAATTTTGTCAATTATGAATTTTTAATAAGAAAAATTGTTGTTTTTATTTATTTGCTGGATTTATAAAATTTAACAAATAGGCTCGTCAGTAATAATACATTTTTTGTGCAACCGGACGCGAAATAAGTATTTCGCAGCCGTAATACAGACCAGAAGTTTGTATCCTTTGTAACAACTCAATTTGTTATAATAACTATGATTTATTGTTCTGCTTCAATACAATTACTTATATATTTAATGAAAAGCATATAAAAATAAATGTTAATAATTATTATATTCACAAATATATTTAGTTACGAAATACACTAAAGTAATCTAAATTGAAAGTTAATTAGACTTGTTAAATTAACAAAAATTAACGGTGAATCGTTTGGGACTAAAAATTTTGTTAAAATTTTGTCAATTTTGACTAAACATTATAGATTTCCTTTATTGCTTAAATATATTTGACACGCGATATACTCAGAATAGAATGCTATTCCTTCTTCTATCTTGAGTAGCTCTTGGACTTACTCCTCATAAATCTATATTACTATTTTTCGCATCAATGTAAATTAGCAACTTCTGTTCATTTGTATTTTATGAATAAACTAGAGTTGGTGGTAATACCGGTAGAAAATACCACATTTTGATTAATTTAAATCCTCCTTAACGGGTTCCATGCGGCAGCAATAACTTTATAAAATAATCCTTTAATGAAGTGGGAACTTAATCGTTATCCTCTTAGCTCTTAAGTTGCAGAAATAGGTCACACAGCATATAGGTTAGGTCTCATTGAAGCTGTCTGACATATTACCCACATTTGTCGTAAATGTACGCTACAGCAGCGCCACAAGTTCTCCGTGGCAGCGTGATGAATCAGTCCAGCGCCTGTACACCCTGAGAAATGGTTGACGCGATCTTCTGACTTGTTACTACCACGTCCATTCTATGTTCAGATTAATCGTCTCTCATTAATTTTGCGGTGGCCCTGCACTGGACCTTTGGACGAGACGGCCGATGCGGCAAGAATTGCTGGCTTGAGCAAATAATTATTACATGATATATAATTGTGACAGGTTGTATTTCTGGGAATGGCACGCGATATTTTGCGGGAAATTTTGGTGATTTTTATTGTTGTGCGGACATTCTTTGTTGGGCGATTTGTTCGTGAATTGCTAAAATTTAAAAGAAACAAAACTTATATTTTCGTTATAATATATTTAATGAGGCCATATACGACTATGTAGAAATAAAAGCACGTGCTTAGATAGAGACCAAAAAAGATAAATGAATGAAACACATACAAATATTTGTCATGTTACTATAGTGCATAGGAAAATGAGCTGGACTAACAAATCAAAATGTATGCGGGAAAGTAGTTATAACAATGGTAGGCAACACACATAGCATCTACGTAACATAAAAATTTTAAATCTAAAAATAAATTTAGTGCATGTCCATCCAAGGAATCTAAGCCATGTGGTTGAAGTTCCGAAAGTACATACATACATACATAAATTCACAACAAATTAAGTGTACGAATTCAATGGTACCAAAAATGTAAACCATCCAAGTTGCAATTCTTTTTGAGAATTTTGAAAAATTCGAATCAGTGTTGTTTGGGAGCTTGTCACTTCTATTTCCACTCCACATCACTACCCCTTTAGTGGGGATTAAGCAGGAATGGTAACCACAAAAATTATCGGTTTGGGTTTCGGTTTTGGTCATCGTGAAAATATAATTCCAGTTTTGATTAAGGTTTTGGGTTTAATTCAATAATCGGTTTTGGTGAACCGGTTTTACTAAAAGGGCTTCGGTATTGCAAATAAAAATGAACTAAGTATAGTTTACGCATGAAATAAATTAAAACTCTAGCACTATAATAATGAACAAAACTAAATGTACAAGTTTAAAGTTATTTTGTTAAATAATTAATGTTTAAACTAAGTAATTAAACATCTTGTAATGTCTTTTCATCCATATTTTTGATCGTCCACATGACTAAAGTAGTGTAACCTTAACAAACAAAAAAATACACTGGATGAATTATGGTAACTGAACTGATAAGCAATAAAGTTGATACAATACTTCTGTTTTCAGAAATATGTTAAAGTTTAAACTAATTTTATATATTAACCAAGCAGAAAAATGCAACCAGCTTCTTATATCTAAGAAACGGAAATATCTTTTAATAAAATAGATAACTAACGTAGGCCATGACTTGACAGTACAGTAAATGAAGTAGTCTACTTCGCGGAGTATATCTTGCATCCAATGGACTAAATATTGTAAAGTTGGAAACCAGTTTTCGTAATGGAAATTCGCAACATTTATCAGGGTGTTCACCAAATGAAAGTGAGTGAAGTGCGGTGACCAGATAAAATTGAAAGTTAATTAGAGAATTCAGCTGATCCTATAAATTCATCTTAAAACTAATAACCATATTTATGAATGCAATGCAGGTATTTGCAGATTTATATAGAAACAGGAAGAGTTAGAAGAACTATAATTTAATAATAAATAAATAAAAAATAAATATATCATCACGCCTTTTACCCATTACGGGTGTGGCACTCTGCTGACGCAGATCTCGGTAAGTGATATATTTTTTCGTATGAAGTGCGGTTACCAGCCGTCAAATCATAGCCCCCAAGGATGTTAGTGGAGGAGGAACCACAGGGGTAAATTTAAATTTGTAACTGTCGGCAGTGGGATTCGAACTGAGGATCTCACGATCCACAGTCCGACACGTTACCTCGGTGCTATTTACCCCATAATTTAATAATAGAGCGGGATATATTTTACAAAGGGTAATGCATTTGCCAGAAGATATCATTCGTTAAATGATTTAACACTGAAAACCCTAGGAAAAGGTTGTAAAAGGCATTTTTCACTTTTTTGTATGTATTCTAGTATAAAAGCCTATACAGGTACAAAAATAAAATAAAAATTATGATATAACAAATAGCATCTTATTAAGGTGTTAATAGCAATCTAATATAAAAATATACATAAACATATACATAAAATTCAACAAATCAAAAAAGATTGGATAAGGATAGCTATATCAGTCTGTTTTTGTAAAATATTTTTCAAATTGTCAAATGAAATGGATTTAAATATAAATTTAATTTAAAAAAAAGCACTTGCGTAGGTACAATGCGTTAAAAGACAACTTGGAAAAAGCTGATATGCTGGTAGGTGTGAAATTGTTATCTTGAATGTACTAGATGGCAGCACATGTAAATTTATATTTTATTTTCGAAGCTGTGAATGCGAATCATAAAATCTTATTTATAATTATGTTTATATTTTTTATTTTCATAACTGAGAATGAGGCTTAGGAAACAGAGGATTCGTGAAAATTAACGATTAAGAGATACAAATTTTGAAATCCGTTAATCTTAATGATGTCTTTGTGCGGGCGAACAAAAAACATAAAGTAACGAAACTTCATAATTGTAAGTTTCATTTTCATGACATTATATAGAGCTGGTAGCATTAATATAATTTTGGAAATTAATATCAATAAAAAGCACACATATTTGCTTAAGTGTAAAAAGTTTTGTTTAAATTAGTGATGGGTGAATACCATTCGCGAATACCTCGAATAATGAAAGTATTCAAGATTCGAGATTTCGAATATTAACATCAAAACAACAAATTCGAATAGCTCGAATATAGCGCGATATTTGTAGCTAATGCTGTGTTCAGCGGACAGAAAAAATGTAACTGTATGTAATTTATTCTTTAGTTTTTTATAGTTTATCCCTGGTAATATAAAAAGGGTCGATATGTAGTAAGTATTAAAGTTTATTAATTAAATTTTATTTAATAACAGTATTCGAGGTATTGGACTATTCGAATATTCGAGGTCCAGTTAATATTCGAATATCCAAAACTGATATTCGTCCATCTCTAGTTTAAATCTAACGTCTAGTTAAATCAATCAGAATCAGTAAAAATCCGACCTGTGCAATAGTTCAACTAGAGAATGATATTGAGGTTTTAATTATTTTCTGTGGTTCCTTTTCATAGGTTTACGCTATAAAAAGTTTGAAGATACTGAGGCCTTAATGTATTTTGCTGAGAAGAACTACAATTGTAAGGAACCCTAAATAATGTCTGTACTTTAATAGATATAATATACATACCCAGCCAAGCACTAGACTTGAAAATTCCACAATCATATTAGCATATTTTTAATCGAATTGTTGAGTCAATTTTACACCTGCATATATCCCTGTGTTGTTATACGGAGATTATAACTTTACTGCAGTTATGCATCTGTTTTAAGTCAGGCATGCTAATGTTTTTCTGGAATTTTCAAATGAAACAATTTGACGGGTATCTAAATAATAAACCTTTACTTCCTATGAAAAGAAACCACGACCATAAAGTAATTTGAACGTCAACTTTCGTACTTAAGTTAAACTATACCAATACTGCAAACTTATACTCTGAAGAACCCTATTGCTTCTTTATTTGCACCAGTTAGTTTAAATTTGATGTTATGAAAACAAATCGTTGTAAAATGTCATGGAATTAGTTTACATTTGTCACAACTATTCGATTCGTTATTGACAGTGTATAATATTTAAGTTAGTAAAACCTAAAATGTATTACTTAAAATATATTGATATTTGTTTGGCTATGTGGCAAAAAACAATACCAACTACAGTGTTAGAAGAGAAACCGGCAAACTGATGGTTTAAAATCCAATTTCTACGAGAATCAAGGTACGTCAAGATGATCTATAATAGATTACTATTTCTCTAAAACCAGAGCTCTGTATCCGACGACAAGCAGCAGAAATACAACTGGTGTAGCAGTATCAAAACTATATTAGAAAAAGCTAATTATCTTGACCTATGGGATCAACAAAATTGTATACTTTTAAAACAAGAATTCCCTAATATATTACTTTCCTAAAACAATATTTTCAACAAAAATGATACCTTAAGAATCTCAAAGTCTTCCTACAGTCCCTATTTTCAAACATATTTTTACAAGAACAACTTTTTGACTCTAAACTTCCCTTATCATGTTCTCAGAGTAGTTGGTCAATTAAGGACTGCGAATTCAAGGTAGCAAATAATGTAATTTTCTTAAAATCTTTTCATAATCTTTATCTTAAGTTTGCAAATATTTAAACTTTGTGTCTACTCATTTATATGATTTTTATCGATATCAAATATATCATTATTATTATTATTTGGCTATTTCATTGTGAAAATGATTGGTTGTGTATCAAAGATTTTCAGTGATTTGATTGATTCCTACTGCCAGACAGTCCCGTGATTCCCCATTTAATAACACATTTGGGAAACGCTTGAATTGACGAATAATAACCATTTTCCATGTAAAGAAATATATCACATATCAAGATCTGCGTATACAGAGTGTCACACCCAAAATGGGTAATTGGCGTGATGATAAATTTATTTATTTACAACACATTATTTCAAAAAATGTGTTCTGCACTATTTTGCAATCAAAATAAATATAACAGTTTTGACATTTTAAATAGAATTGATTTACGTAATTTGATATCTACTCATCTTCAACGAACAATTTTTATTGATTATTAGTTTTATTATATTCAATATTACTCGCTATATGTATTTTACACGCCTTTCTAATATCTTTTTGTAATAAAATCAAGATGAATTATCAAATGAGTAATTTAACATTGCTGCCAAACTTTCGATCGATATTTTTAATTTGAACATTCTTTAAAATATAACGATTGGTGGTATAACTGGTTATCAAAAACACAGAAAACAAAAACTAAACGTGATACCTACTTATAGAATCCAGGACGGTGCATCATTTTATTTTTGCTTTATTTAAATTATTAACTAATTGTTTTTTGTTTTTAAATTCTTGGCTGAATTCCAGTAGTTTTCTAGTTACTTGATTTTTTATATATTCGTATAAATCTCAGTATAAATATAAAAAAAAAATTAGTAGATGGGTAATGTTTTCTCAGCATAATGTGCCTAGGAGATTTCTAAATATTTTCACACAATAAATTATAATATCTACAAAAATTTCTCAAGTTTCAGTCTATTAAACAATTTACGACGTATTAAAACCGCACTGAATTAAAATAACAATAACTCCCTCCACTTCTGATTAATTCATCCTGTCACTCATAACCTGAAAAACAAAACAAACATTCGAACATTCCAATCACTCCAAATCTCGATAAACAAGATAAAACCAAAGCCCGAAAGTAAAACGTCGTTCCATTTCGAAGCAAGTCTTGATTGTTCCGTAAAATATTAATCAAGGCAACAGGAAATGTAAGTTGTCGGGCGACGGGCGAGCCCTGTCACTTTCTTCGGTCGATGTTCGATGACGCGGTTCCGGTCTCGATGCCCAGTTGCGGCTGCGGTTGCTCGGAGAGTCGGAAATCGCAGGTGCGATGTTCGAATAGAATCAAGAATGGAATCTCCTCGCTGGAGTGTGGATGTGGAATAGCCGGTGTCCGTTACAAGACGTATCGAGCTGTTGATCTACATTGCAATGTGCTTAGGATATTGACCTTCTTGTCTCGTGTTTCAAAATATGGATGTTGTTGTGCAACGGAAATACGATTATGTCGCAGTTTTGTATTTAATTTCTGTAGAGGAATGCCTTTAAACATCCACATCTAAAATTTGTAGACTAAATTAATCCATAATACTTTCTACAGTCTACAGCTTATATTGAATAAGTTCTAGGGTTGAATTATTAGTAAATCGCAATTATATTTATTACCTTATTCACATTTTAGAATTGTAAACCATTATTTTAACAGCTTTACTTTTCAGCTATGGGTATCGAACTGAGGATCTCATGATCTTAAGTTCAATGCGTTGCCAAGGACTTTTACCCCATTTTTTCGAAATACATTACAATAACACCAGCATCACTTTTTAATGATTCCAATTGAAATATTTTTGGAAAGGTTATTAAGCCGAAAAATTGTTGAGAAAAATAGTAAATAAATCCTAACTTCCATTACCTAACGGTTTTGCAATTATGACCAAAATCAACTCAATTCTGTACCTTTTCATGAAACTTATAATTATGATAAATCATTACGCTAACTTTTCCGCAGCTATTATACATAAAACACATATCCATCCATTTCATCCAAACAAACAAGGAGCACCAGGAGATTCCACTCACATGTAAAAAAATGGTACCGTCGTTGCTATGGTAATTATAATTGCGGCCACAACCGTTAGATGGCACCGCATGTAATATTTATACATATTTTTTAATATTTATAATTATTTTATTCAAGACAATAAAAATCAAAGTCACATATGTCAAAAATAAAATATATTTTGAAAGAATTATTAAGAAATAAATACAACGTACAAATATCGAATGTATATTCGCTGATCCATTTGCATGATACATTTTATATCAGTGAATTTAACAATTTCATTCTATCCACTATTCATCTAACATTGATATTTTCCATCATACACCCTAACTTCGCAGAGAAAGGCATATATTCCTTGTCGCATCTTTGAAAAATATTGAAAATATAACTAATAATTATATTCTATCGGATTGTGCATTGGAAATAGCGACAAATTTACCTATGGTCAAATTTAGTTTAAGGCTAGAATTCCATCACGCAATAATGCTCTATGAATCTTTCATTTATTATTTAAAGGAAAATGATTGGTGGAAAATAAGATCTTCGTTTCGTACTTAATACATTATTCAAATTCGTATATATGTACTTCCCAGTTGATGGAAATCCACTGAAAATTAATATTCAATGTTAATTACATAAATATCAATATTTGTAATTAAGTACTTACAATATAGTACCATTGTACATCAATGAAATATTACTTCACATAACGTTAAAATTCTAATTTTAAGAACTTTTCAATATATACTTGTGTTTTTGGAAAAATTGTGACAGATGTGACAGATTTTGATAATTGTTTTAAATAAATCGTAGCCTACGTTAATATTCTATAAGCAAATATAAGTGCGGCCAGATCCGGCAGATGGCACGCGCAACGCGAACCTAATTTTCCTATGCAAGTGAAATCTCCTGGTGCTCCTTGCAAACAAACGTCATTGAGAAAATTGTACAAATGTATTCAGAATATTCGTTGTCATGGATTTCTTCATGATTCCCTATATAAAAAATCTGTTGTGAGCACCACAATATCTCGTACCTCCTGCCATAGATTTCTTATCGATAAATGCAGGAACACGGACCACCACTATTAAGAAACGCTCATCCATTCAAAAAATTATGACACATGTCAAAAAATGACATTTTTCAACCAATGTTTTGTTTTTTCAAAAACAAAAGAGCAAATTTAAACGAAAATATCAAAATATTATTTTTCTTTAACGTGTTAATTCGTAAATGGTGACAATAAGAGGAAAATGTGTCAAACAATAATTGTAGATAATAATATTTGGAACATTACTCTAATAACGAAATTTTAATTAAACAATTATTTACTGACATATTTTAAAATAACTTAATAGGGCTTAAAGTAATCTAACACTTCCGGTTATTGGATTATCACCGAAAACTAATCAACTCTTCCAAATGGTATACAATTGATATATACAAAACATCAAAATTTTCAATTTAGTAGTTTTTGAGAAACCGTAACTCCAGAGATCCACACAGACTGACAGACAGACAGACAGACTCACACACACACAGACATCATCGCGAAACTATTAAAATCGTATTCTAGGGACCCTACAACGTGCTCATTCATTGAAAACTCACTACCCAATTTTTAGCATGATTCCTATACCTCCCCTACAGGATTTGGCGGGAGGTAAAAAGAGAAACAAAATTTGGGGTATATTTTGTCATATACATATTTACATCATATATGTTTGCGTTTCGTTTAAGATTGAGATAGCACGCTGAAATACTGGAATCAAACCTGGAAAATCTAGAATTACTCATTATTATTTAAATATATTAGGTATGATAAAGAAATACTATTATATTCCAGTAGTTCGACGAAAATGCATGATTCAAATTTGCTTTCAAAATATGCATTTTCAGCTCAAGTTACCTTCAATCAATATTCCCGTTCCCGTCCAAGGTTCAATCATGTATAAAATCGCATTACCACACTATAATTTAAATAGTAGTAGATGGACCAGCAACAATGCTTCATCAATCTGTCACAATATGTCATTATGACACCATTTGATCGTTCCCACTTCTACGAAAATCAATATCTTCAAAGCAGAGATATTACATATAAGTGACATGCATCGTCGCTAGAAGCTTCGTGAGTGCAATTTCGATGCAAATATGGCAACATTGCATTTCCGAACTCGCTGAAATAACATATTTAATTCAATGCAAATATGACTGCGTTAATATTGCAACTCCAAAATGATTTGTAAATATTGTCGTAAATATTTTGTTGATAATTCACCTCATGTATACGAATAGTAATTGCCAAATCATTTTTGTTAGTTTGACATGAGATATGTAAGGAAGAGAACTATTTACAAGAGGATAAACTTTTATTTACCTTCATTCAAATTCAATGTTAAAAATAGAAAGGAAACATACGTGATGTAAATTTGGTAGAGAAAGATAGATGTATTTTACTCGAATTCGCATTCTACAACTAAATTGTTATGGAATCATTACCATTCCATACACCGCGTATGGAATATTTTCGACGAATCAGACCCGCGATATATGAAGTATCTTGATTCATACTATGGTTACGTCTGTTTATTTTAATTTAATTTTTTGAGTTTGACGTTTTCGGCAGTTTTATATTTGTTTTTTTTGTATAATTTCCAAAATCTTGTTATAGAAAGTATAGTATACAACATGTAACGGAATGGCATATCCCACACTCGCAAACCGTAGCCCTCGCCTTCGGCTCGGACTACAAACTTTTTGCCCGCGTGGAATATGTGCCATTCCATTATTTGTTGCAGAATATACTATTCTTTAAATTCGACTATGATCTGTCTAAATTCGTACAAGATTTATAAAGTTTATCGGATTTGATCAAATATCAAATTGCTCGAGTCATTTTGCTTGAAAACAACAATGTTTTATAGAAAGAAATAAATACGACTAAACCTTGTGTGATAGTTGGTGATACGTAATACATATGCCACATTCATCGAAGAGCATTTCTGTTTCATCGGTAACGAATATCTTTGTGACAAAGAAAGTTAAGTTGCTAGTAATACCTGTGAAATATTCCTATACCGTCGGTTTTTAAATTAATATTTCCCTAGATTATTATGCTTTTGTGATTGTGTTTCAAAAAATTGTTTTGTAAACTCACGCTAACGTGAAATGAGACACAAAAGAAACTTGTGAAATGAGACACGTTTGATTCATTGATGCTCTATCAGATGGAAATATAGGAGCATCTATTTTTCGTTGGCAACGGGTGCGATCTGCTGTTTCATCGCAGGCTAGTATGCTACAGGCGTAAGATAGTTTGCTGAATGTTTATAAAAACGTTTACATAGTTTTTATGCATGAGATATTTTATCGTAAGTAAATCAAAAAGTTATTTTTTGTACTCATACATTGAAAAGTTTTGTTTATTGTTTAGCGTTGCCTAAGCAACGTTCGAAATGTCCATTTCCCAGGTCTCCACCAGACAGACAACCGGGAAATTTCGACGAAAACATTTTTATTTCTAAAGTGATTATTATTAAATTATACAAAAAATAAAAATATATAGTATTTAAAACTTTCCTTTACATAATATTTATATAAACAATGATGAAATAAGCATGAAATTGAATTTCAAAATAACAAATTCAGTGCATTTACCAATGTTGGCAACAAAATCTGTCTGATATGACAGCTGTAAAATACGTAACTTACAAGTTTAATGTTAGTTATCTCAATATAAATAAGAAATATAATAAATTTACAGGTCAATACGGTAAATATTATAAATATTTTAATTGTTTTCTAATATATTAAACAAATTATTTTGTGTGTTTATATTTATAATGCAATTATCAAAATAACTAATTGAAGAACTTCATTTCTTTGTATGGATTGTTATTAGTTTTATACTTTTCGTACAAAAAATATTGTACAAACCTTTTGCGTGAACTCAGTTTCCGGATTCGTTCTATGACAGCGGGGAACCATGCGTTCCCGCATTTGGTATGTAAATAACTATTACAATATATTTGTTTGTAAATTTGTATCAGCAAAGTTATGAAAATATATGTACATTATATATTTTTGTTCTTTTACACAATTTGTAACAAGAAATTTCATTCTTATTAGCCTGGTGTTCATAAAGGAATGCACTAGAAAGAAAAACGATATTTATATTGGACAAGAGTTATTTCCTTCACTTATAAAAGTACTAACGCTACTCGTACTTTCAAGTAATCATTCAGAATATTTTTGTTCTGCGGGTGAAAGATCATCATGTACAATCCACAGCAAAAGTGAATGGATGTACGTTCAGTCAGTAGTACAAGTATATGCATTTGATGTCTGTATTAAACTTATATTATTAAAACGGGACCATACTAAATAACAATTAGAAAGTAAAACCTTATCCACATCACAAAAAATATGATCACAGATTTACATATAGCACATCGAATAATACGGTGTTAAAAATGCTATTCAGTTCACATACAATCATGTACAAATCATTTTTATTTTTGGCTCATACATATTCAAGCAACAAAAATTTGTATCTTTCATTTCAATGCGGTGTTCACTTTCGTTTTTCCTTTGTTGTCGCGGTAACAATGACCGACACTGGCGTTCAGATGTTAAATCAGCCGCCTAGGATTTAATAATAGTTCGATCCGATTATTAACTCGTAAGATGTTATCATTCGTATAAATTACGGCAGTAGCTGATATGATTGCGGAAGACAATTGTCCTGTTTGTTTAAGTACTACAGTTTTCTACGATGATAAGCAAAAGTTTCAGGAAATATTTATTAATAAACTGTCATTTCTTAATTATGTTTCGATTTAATTTGATTATCATTATTATTCTTGCGCAGTCTTCTAATTCACATATTTAAATATAATGCGAGTATCTCAGCTTCCTATTCAGTTTATACAATTATTATTATCTAGAAATAATGGAATTAAAATTATTCTTTAATGTTTATAACCTTAAAATTTTCCTCATACAATTAGAAATTCTAGAACAATCATAATCATAATTATATGTAATAGCCTCTATAATTATAAAATTATACAGCTATTTATTAATTATAATTACCACGAGAAATATAAATATAAATAAAATATAAAAATCTTGTGTGGACATCACACGACTTTCCTATACAGATTGCATGTACAATAATTACACTTGACACATGTTCAGTAACTTCCATCTACTATGTTTATTACTATTTTTTAAAAAGCTAAAGATTAGGTATTGACTTTTTGTCAGTGATTATTGTTACAAGTTTCTATTGTTTGGTTGTTATGTACAATTAATTAATTAATTGTTTTTCAACTTCATTAAAAAGTGTATTTAATTAGTAATTAGTGTATTTATTTATTTATTACATTTTACAAATATAAACGAATATTCGTAATAATTTTGCTTGACATAATATAATACATAATAGGTATTCGTTATTTCTTTTTTCTCATAGCATCTATAATGGGGAATTCCGACATATTCCGTTTATTTTTGTTTTTTTTTTAATAGTTTAGATCACTGTTAATACAAATGCGAAATTTTAAATAAAAAAATACTTTCATTAATGAATTTTTTTTTAATTTTCATCAAATTATAAGTAATTTCAACGTAAATAAGCCATGTCATTGTCTCAAATATTTGAAGAAAATTGGTCACAAAAACACACACCTGGAATCAGAATATCAAAATGTTTAAAAATAATATTTGAATTAACAAAAATGTGCACAAAACCAAACATATAAGCATGACTTGAGCGGTAGGCGTTGTGACGTCATAATTGTAACGAGAATTTACAGTTCCAGTTTTCCAACATAATTATGAATGAAAACTTATTATTAAGCATTTTTTATTGTATTATGGTATAAATTTTACAAAAAAGTTTTTACTTCGGATAAATTATTCTTATACTTACAAATCTGAATTTGAATGTTTGATAAGTAGGTATTCATAGATATTTAGAGAAATGATTCAAATATGAAGTAAATGTTTCAGTTCTTAGTTTGTTCTCATTAAAACTTAAAGCTATAATTTATAAAAGTAAAATATATTATTGCCTATTACCTTCAATACATTATAAGCTAATCAGAATGCTTCATTTTCGTCAAAAAGACGAATTTCAGCAATAAAATTTTGATACAATCCCTGCTCAATATTAAGCAACCGTTTATTGATATCGAAAATTTTGACAATGAAAAATTAGTTTGTTTAGGGCCGGTATTTTCAACGTTAGATATACTAGGGAATACATTAATCATTAGAATAATAAAAAATATCGCATCAAAAGATGACAGATAGAATAATAATAAACATATAAGTTATGATTTTGATGTGATATTTTTTGTTTAATCCACTGATAAATTTATTCTCTAGTTTATCTGAGATTGAATATACCGATCCTTAATGAAATAATAAGACTTTTGGATATAGTTCTGTAGATAAAAAAGAAATATCTAGAGAACTATTTTATTATTTCATTATTATAAGTACTGAAAGTTTTTTTTTTTTTCAATTAATTAGTTTGTTTATTTTTATTTAAATTTAGGAAAAATTCAACCGCATATAACTCGAGCCATGAATTTATTTGGTAAAATTCCTCATATTTCTTGCGGAGAAACGTGACAGCCGAGAGTCAAAAATGACATAAATAGATCCCGATAAGGTAGCTGGAGAGATTTAAGTGTCATTCGAAATTTTACAGATAAATTATTGGTATTATCGGTATATTACCTATGAATCTATGAATATATAATTAGGATTTTCTCAAAATTTGAAAATTTAAATTATTGCTTCTGTGTTTAGTATACTTCCACTTCTGGTTTTTATATTATGACTAAAATAAAATCAGTTTTGTCCTTTGTTATGAAACAAGTAATTGTGAAGTTTCGTTAGTCTTTCTTTTCTCATTCGTGCATAACTATAAATTAAAATACGTATATCATCACACCCATATATTCATTTTGGATGTCGCACTCTACTTTCACAGATCTCTGTAAATGTTGTAGTTTTGCAAGTGATTTGGTTATTTGGCGTTAAGTCAAGATCTATAAAGCTGTTAGTAGAGGAGTAACCATATGGAGGGGTAGAAATAAAAGTAGTATTTAAACTGAAGATCTCATGATTTTATTTAATAATAATTTGTTGTTTCTCTTATCGCGGAGCATAGGACCGGAATTCCACCGGTTTCAATGACTGAATGTTTTACTTGCATTAACGAAGTTGCTGATGGTCAGTCAATAGACAACTGCAAGGGATCGCCGACTTATCCGAATCAATCAAATCCATTTGTGGTCGTTTATCATAGCTACGATTTATAATTATTTTTATAATTCGCGATGAATCATGCCGGGCGCGAACCCCGACCATTAGATTACAGACTGAATTGAATTCAGCACTCTTAGCCTCTTGACCACCAATAACTGTTAAATCTCATGATTTTACCCCATTAAAAAATCTAAAATTTACTATTCCTCAACAGCGGTTATTATATATCCTTTCTGATACAATTTAGTAGGGTTGACAGCGAACAGTCAAGTTATGAAAACTAATTAGTCATCCATCCAGTCTAGCTGCAAGCCTCGAGCAATTACTGAGTTATGTGCGAAAACAATTATTGCAGTTAATAATACATTTAACATATAATTAAATTTCTTTAAACACACCGCTTTGCCGAATTAGCAACTTATGCAAGATCTACTTCAAATTAAACAATCAAAGCACTGACAGCTCTCTCAGCACCATTGCTTAAAACACATGTTTAATTTAAATGGCACTAAAAATTTCAGACACGCAATTCATAATTCCCTTTGCATGTGACCACAAAGTGCAACTGAATGAGATGTCGGTTTTGTAACGCACAATTAAATTTTAAAAAGGTACGGCCGAGAAGACTGCTCGCTTGTTTTAGTGCGTATGTGTTTAACAATGTAGACTGCTGCGCCCTGTGGGCACATCCATGGAAAGTGCGTGACTTCATGAGCGCCCCGCCAGTGGCGGAGGAGCGGGCTAGCCCCAGGGGGAGAATAACTTACGATGCTAGCTTAATTTTGCCTCTAAAGTACTTTTATCTTATGATATCCTGTTAAATTAGGTTAGTGTTTAGCTGAAATTATGTATTGTGCTACTAGACATGTTTGTTGGCTTGTAAGTGATAATAATTAACTTGTCGGAAGGTTCCGGTAACTTGTATTTTACCCAATTTGGATCTTGTCTGTATTTTGCTATGTTCGTGTATAGAAAATTACAGTTGGGTAACTAGGAACTAAATTCTGTTTAACATTGTACCTAGTGGCCATTTGTTTTCAATTTTATTTAATATTGTTTAAGTGACATAATTTTGAAATATTTAAAAACATAAGATACACCAGAAAATACTACGTGCCGTTGACAGACGGTCAAAAAAGGATTTTAGAGAGATATTTAAAGAAAAACAGATAGATATAAATAAATTTATCCTAAAAGCTATAGTTTTTTCAAAAATTTTGTATATCTATAGTACGTATAAATATAGTTGTAAAATGTAGAATATATAACCCGACTTTTAACTAGCACCAGTTTTCAACGCACTATAACATACCGCAATGTAAAATTATAAGAATATGTGTTATTTCATATCATTGAAGTTAATTTACTTGTTTTATAAATTCATTTTTTCTACGACCACTTAGAAATCTGCTCATTGTATGTTTGTTATTGCAAGGGATATGAGGTACATTGCAAGCATCGTGCGAAATGAATTTGTTTTGTGAGTATTTCAATACAGGTCACTTCATTTCAGTACCGGTGCCATTGCTAGGATACTTATTTATAATTGTAAAATATTGAAGTGGTGAATGCGGGACATATTTATTATTAAAATTAAATTAATCAGGAAATAATATCGTGGTAGTAGAAAAAGTATAGTGTACAACTCGCATGGAATGTCCATTTCATACTCGTATGATTTGCAGCATGAACCGAAGACGAATGCTACAAACTTTCATACTCGTAGAAAATGAGCACCATTCCATGCTCGTTGTACAATATACTATTATATATTTTTGCATTTGTTTTAAAATTTGATTAAATTAAATTATTATTATACCTAATAATATATTTTAATAATCATATTTTCTACGGGAACAACAAGCAAATAAGTGAAACATCTTTTCTATATGTCTAATATTTGTCAAGTGTAATTATTAGTAACATTCAAATTCCGACTTATATACATTGTATAATAAAATCAATGGTGACCGCAACAGATTTCTTTTATTGAGAAAAATATCAAAACAAATATTTAGTTTACCTATTCAACTGTAAATATTTAAAAAATTACCTAAATACACCTCGACAAATCAAAAGGAATCCGCAGTAGGAATGGAAGTTATCTCCATTCCAAATATAGTGGCGTCCCCGTTAGTGAAAAGTACAGTTCGGAAGGGAAATATTTGTTTTAGTATATTTTTTGTGTAAATAGAAGATAATATAATAACGAATTGGATGTTCATTTCATTGTGTTAAAAAAATATATAGATTCATAAAAATTTAGAACTATTTTATGAAATATTAAACTTTTCGTCTTTTTTCCATGGTCGTGTTACAATTTTTCTAATTAACATTAATTTTTATTTGATGAAATACTAATATTAAGGCAATCAAAGGTGCCTTATTGCATCCATTTTTAAATTAGGAAGATTTTTTATATTTACACTTTAACTCTAAAGTGAATAGGTAAATAAATAGGACACTATAATAAAAATTGCACAGCTATCTCTATGGGCCACATTTCATTTCTACACCTGGTACATAAAAAATTCGATGCATTCGAACATTAATTTATTAATTTGTGAAGTAGTCTCGTTGTAACTTTAGGCGTAACAAATGCAAGTAATAGTTTTAATCAAGCCGTTACTACTTAGTAATAAATATAAAAGTTCGTTTGAATTTCGCCGCCTCTGTCACACGCTCACCAAATAAGTCCACTTGGGATCCTCACCTCACCCAAACACCAAGCACACTAATGCGTCAGGCTCGCCACGCGCCTGGGGCCAGCAACAACTCATGTTGGCGTTCGGATTTAAATATTTGACATCAGTTTCACTTGTCGTAACTGAGGTTATTCGCACCGGCAGACATCGGCTCGGGCCCACCCAGATCCACGATCGCTTTTTATTGTTTTGCGTCTCTTGTCTCGGTAACTGTGTCGCGAGTCTCTTGTCTTCACTCTGATGACCAAGGAGGATTAAATGGAGGTATCACTTCGTATGTGTGAGAACTGTCGTATTTGAAGGTGCTCGACACACAGTAGGTGGCTCTGCTATCATTAGCATAATATCACAACAAAATTTTATACAACGTTTCAACACAAAATATCTTTGTAAATAAATTATAACAGAAGAAACAACAATAAAACCTTTTAAACAAAAAAATTAACCGACGTAACTAAAAAGCGAAAAATAAAATAAAATCTTTTTTCTTCTAATTTTGAGTTGGCGTTCGTTGATAGTTTGATTGGTGCCGACTCAAAGTTATGCGTGATGAAATCGGTTAAACAGGTAAAAATTCAGTGAGTAAACAATAAATCACTCCCTATTTTCCTACCCTTAAGTTTAAATGGGACCAACTTCGAGATATATCCTATACCAGGAATGGCGAACCTTTTTGAAACGTGGGTCAAATTTTGTTCATATTTTTATTAGTACTAGCTCGTGGGTCACTAATGCTTATTTGCACTAGACCACTAGAGTTAAGTTGAAAAATTTTTAATTGAGTATTTTTAAAACTAAACATTTTTAAAATTCAATTGGCTTAACGGGTAAAAATGAGCGCGGTTTGACGATATAAATTTTTTTAGTGGGGTTAAAAATCCTAAGTTTGCAAATGGCAATAAGTGTTTGAATGAAAGCAATCGTGGGTCAGTTAAAAAGCTTGCGTGGGTCAGTGTCTGACCCATGGGTCATAGATTCGCCATCACTGTACAATAAAAGGAATAATCAAAATCAGACAACTCTGTAAGAAGTTATACGCGGTCGTACATAAAAAAAAAATTATGCGCGGCGGCTTAAGAACCTCCACCTTTTTTTCGTCGGTTAAAAAAATATTACTCATCACACCTAAAATGAGGAAATGGCGTTATGATATATCTGTATTTTTTTTAATATATAGCAGTAAATAATTGAGTTGCAGTAAATTTTGTTATATTCAAAAAGATGGAGCATAGTATTGGCTACAATTTTTATTTGAATTTTTTTTTCTATATTTTGTGCCGTTCTGAAATTATAATTTTCCTGGAATTATATGGTAGCCACATCAGATTCTAATAACAATACAATTTCTAAATTTTATAGACGTCAAAATTAAGAGCTGATTATAATTTGGTGGTTGGCCAGCAACCGGGATTGGTAGGTTACATTTTCATACATATGTATCCAAATAATTATAGTTTGCAAGAATCATTGCGCCGTAGCGCATGAGTGTCCCACCTAGTGGACCAGTTGACGGTCACTACATGTCTTCTACTAGCCTAAACAACATATTTACAAAATCTTAACGATGTTAGTATCACCGACGATTTGTGACGCTGGCTCTCAGACTACATACCTTACAATGATGTTTCTAATAAATATATTTGCAGTTCTTTACGATTGATGTGTCCTGAGTAGTATCCCAAATGAAAACAATCATTGAGAACGTAATGATATGCACTTGTCATCGGATAGTCCTCTTTTCTTTGATACTGTACCTTAAAGAGTAAAATTTTCTGGCAATCGCTAGAGACATTGCAGTTAAGAGTAGGGTGATGCCTCCAGTAATATCCTCTCCGTTGCCGACAGTCTCTGATAGCCGATCTTGCGATCTCAGCACTAAAGGAGTAGCATGTAGAAATGCAACGTGTAATGTAATGGTTATTACGATGATTTCATCAGGGATGTGTTTAAAGTTAAACGAATGATTATTGTTTTTATTTAGGTTGCATATTGAATGGTTGATTCAACAAGATTAGATTAGATGGTATGTTCTTGATAGGAATGAAGGTTTTAAAGATTTAACAATGTACCTATTTCCGTTTTTCTTTGTGCTAGATATTAACTTAATTCTCAGAGAAAACACTGGGTCAATATGACCCATAAAAAAATTATACTTTGAGAGTTTCCATATATATTGTTTAGCTTAAAATATTAAAAAATAAAAAGTTTTTTGAGATTTATTTAACCTTGTCAAAGACATCAACAATTAGAACATTTTCAATACATCATTTCTATCGGATCTTAAGAATACCCCAGAATTTTTTAGAACAATCGATCCAGTCATTGCAGAATGGTAAATGATCTAAAAAAGTATTGGGTCAGATTGACCCAGAGTGTTCTCCGTGATCGAAAAAAATAGATGTGTTTATTATACCACTTTTTTTTGTATTTTAACGCGTCGGGCTGTGGATCATGAGATCCTCAGTTCGAATCCCTCAACTGACAGTTGCCAATTTAAATTTACCCATGTGGTTCCCCCTCCACTAACATCTTTGGGGGCTATGATTTGACGGCTGGTAACCACACTTCATACGTAAAAATATATCACTTTCCGAGATCTGCGTAAGCAGAGCGCCACACACATAATGGGTAAAAGGCGTGATAATGATGATATTATACCACTGCAACTGAGGATCACGAGATTTAGCACTAATATTATCCATTAACAACAAATAATGAAATAATGTTATCCGGGGTAATATGTTCAATTGTTTTTTTATCAAAATCTTAATCATTTAGATCTAAATTAAAAATAAATAATTACAATTTACATTTCTCTTAGTTATTTTGTTATATCAAGATACAATAAGTCTATTTGTTGTATTCGGAAAGAATACTGAATTAAACAAATGAATAAACAAAATAGGCCTCCGTTTAAAATAAGAAAGTTGTATTCCGTATTTTGTAAACCACTGGTAGAACAAATTATACATTTTATAATATTATATAAGAAATTTCTTTTATAATTTCATTACATATTTAAACAGTAACATTTAAAATGTATACTTCATATAAAGTGCAATTAATTTTGTAAATTTATAAAATTTCTTTTTCATACCGTAGTCTATTCATATTATAGTAACTACTATTTACCTTTTATTTTTATCTAGGAATATTTAAAATCTCTATATATTTCATCTAAAAATGCCTCCAAAATAACTTTAACTCTTCTAAAAATATATATAAGTATATATTTTTTTACAAAATATTTCCGAGATATTTAGTCAAAATTTATTCCTAAATTCACCCCAAAAAGAAGAATATTAAGCTAAAATGAAATATTTAAATTTAAGCCAAAATTACGTATTATCTCCTTTAATATTTGCTAAGCTTAAATTGTTTTAAATCAATACAAAATAACGAATATTTGAGTTGCTTAAACCAATATTCAGAAAAAGTATTGGAATTTTTTGGTAAAAGCAGTTTATTGTATTTCATTTAAATAACATTTGCCGAGTATTTCATTCTTTCGATTAAAAACGAAAGTAATGGCACATAATTTTGCTGTGAATCACAATTTGAACATTTCCTGTCCATTGTAAAATGAACAGGCAACCAGTAAATTTGCATTTAAAAAATTACCATGGAAATTCTTGTTCCCTGCTAAAATGTAAACATTCTGTATTGAATTACGAGACATGTAAGCAATTAAAAAATTTGGAACCGAAAAAAATTAAACAGGTTTGTTTGTAGATTTATAGCAATGCGCAAAATAAAATAACCACATATTTTTTCTTTACATGATTTTCAAACGTAAAGCAAACGTTTTTAATAAACAGTACGAACCAATAACATTTAGCATTATGACAGATATACAATGTAAATGCCAAGTATTTATGAATTTGCTTTTATTTATTATCGAGCTGAAAAAAATCATACGCCGCACGAAACTTTCCACAATGTGAAAATAATAGTGAACGCAACATTCTTAATTATCTACTACATTGTAAGGATAGACATTATGTCTTTATTTGCTCTTTTGAAATAGAAATAAAGTATGTATTTAATATAAACATCTGTTTGAAATATCTATATTGCCAACTCTTTTGACCTGTGTGCCATGTCTTCCCATAAGTTAAGATACTGATCTATTGTAAATAGTTACCAGTTACACTACGGGGGGTCTATACAATCTCTTACTTCTTTATACAGAATATAAGAAAGCAATGCAATCTTGAGAAAAATCTGTTGCGAGATTTTCGCGGAAATACATATTTTGAGGTCCCTTTAATCCGTGTTGACTATTTACTCAATAACGTATGTGTAAATGCATGTATAAATTGATAAATAGATGACTGGAGGATAGATGTATGTTCAGTAACTCACGAAGAAGACAAGAATGAGGAAACTTCATAATTATAAGTTTCCTGACAATGCGATGAACTGAGTTGGTTATACTTGCAAAACCGGAAAAGGAAGTTTACTATAACACAAAATGATAATTTCAATTTATTTGGAATATGAAATCAGTTACGAAAAAAGTTGCGAAAGACGTTAAAATTATTATTTGGAATATAAATTTTTTTTGAAATTTTCTAGTATCTGCTTTCGGTTTTTAGAAAAATGTTTTTAGAATAAATAAATAAATAAATATATCATCACGCCTTTTACCCATTATAGGTGTGGCATTCTACTTACGCAGATCTCGGTAAGTGATATATTTTTGCGTATGAAGTGCGGTTACCAGCCGTCAAATCATAGCCCCCAAGGATGTTACTTATAACATATTAACAATATATTTTTTAAATATGACATGTATTAAATATTGATTAAAATCTTTTAAGTTTGGTGCCAAAAAATTTGTTCTGTAATTTGATTTTAAATTTCTTTGCAATATTAAAATAATTGCGTTGTTGAATTTACGACTTCATAAAATATATAAATATATAAAAATACTTGTAATGTTACATTTTAATTCACGAAAAAAAAATTAAATTGTTTGTTAACAAGTTTAAAAAGTTGATGTCAATCGTGTACTAATTTGCTACAAATTATTGTTCTGTTGAATTTAATGGAAATGGAAAATAAATAACTATTTTAGTTTTGATGTTTTGTATTTTGATTGTGGAAAAAATCAGATTTTACACTCGTGATCAAATGTGCAACACTCATCAAGTTAGGGCCCTCGCCTAAGGCTCTGGTGCCCAACTTCTGGACTCATGATTAAATGCACTACTTTGCGCACTAGTATTAAAAATAGCTATTGAGCGATCATAAATTGTTTTTACAATAGCAAATTAAGTGTCAAATTAATGGTTTTTCTCAGATGAGAGCTGAACAAAAATATCAAAAATTAATTTTGAGCGATCGTCAATTGTTATCACAGTACCTAGTTATTATTTCGAGATTAGTACCAAGTTGAAGCTTTCAGAGGGAGAAAATATATTATCAGATTATTTACCCATATTCAACTTGCACGCTGCTTACAATATATCATGGTATACGATATATTTTTTAAAGACATGTACGTACAATAAAATAAAAAACTTAAATTTATCCCCTAAGCCTTAAAGTTATAAAGAAATCTAATAAAGAAATCTAAATGCGTATTTCGACAACTAAGTTGTCATCATCAGTAGAACAAAAAGAGGGATACAACCAATATTACACAACTTGTGAACCAAGCCAATGGTCAAGATTGAATTTTACGTACATACAATTTTTTAAGACCCATGTTTGCCTTGTAAATAGGAATATATCTGAAATGTTAATTCCTTATTTATTATACTTATATGTATAAGAAAGTCGTTTGTTGATCGCAGTGGAATCCACTCCATTCAACTTATTTACAGTTATTTTGAAGTAAGATGAAGCAAGTCAGGTTCAATTTATATTTGTGTAATTTTATTTTCATCTTTACTCTATACAATTACTGATTTGGGAATATTTCTCTGTTGTACAAAATATTAAATAAATTGTGTTATAAAAATATTTACATAAAACAGGTCACAATTTTATGTCGACAAAATCTATTTGGAAATTCTTGTCAAGTGTGTTCGGTTAAACTTTAATATAAATGCAGTTATTAAATTTTAAGATGTCACATAAAATGCAATATTGCGATATATTTCCGCATTTAATACAAATTTATGTGGGGCGATATTAAAAGTGCTTGTTCCGCAGGGCGAGCACGTGTCCCACATGCGGATATGGCCGCGAAATGACATCAATATTATATTTACAGACGTACATGGATATTCGGATTTATCGATACTACATTCCAGTTTTGCAAATGTCGTAAAGAACCCATTTCGGGGAACGTTTCTGATACAAAGTCAAACCGCGGACCCCAGAGAGCGTAGTTTTACTACTTGTACGTGTGTTCAATTGGATAATAATCTATATATGGATGCTATTGGTATGGTAGGTCACCATGTTTTGGAATTGTAGGTACCTACTTTAGGTTAAGTGTGAGTAAAGGCTTAGTCCTCAGAATGTTAGTTGCCAGTCATTTGAGACTATAAAAAATTTAACGTGGCGAACATAACTTCCCGATCTAAGGGTATTTTTCAAATTGCGTTATTTTGAAAGACGTATTGATCAATATAAAAATGTTTATTTATCGAGTATTTTATTAATAAGCGTTGAAAGATAGATAGTATATTAGGGCTTCAATTTTGTTTGACATCGGTAATTCCTTAACGTTCGTGATGCTTATATATGCAGATATAATTTTTTTTTATTGTTAGTAATTCTGAACTCAAATATATTAGGTGGCTTTTCTCTAGTTGCTACTGTTTGACAGATGTGAAAAATTTGTTTATCCAACACCTCTCAATAAATGTTCTGTAACTATGGCGATTTTAAACAAGCAAAGTAACAGATTATCCACTAGTGGGTATAATTTTGAGGAAATCCACTAGTGAGTATTTTTTTATTTGTAACAATAATAATAACACACAACACCTTGGTAACTACTTCGATTGACATTTTAATTTAAAAATTTAAAGCATATGTCACTGTCAAATAATATTTCTTTAATAAATTTTTCATTTATTAAGAAGTGTTGGATAAAACGTTATACTTCACACGTGGGCAAAGTGAAATTACCCACTTGTAAAGTAAATAACTATTATCTAACACCTCTCAATAAATGCTCTATAACTATGGCGATTTTAAACAAGCAAAGTAACAGATTATCCACTAGTGGGTATAATTTTTAGGAAAGCCACTAGTGAGTATTTTTTTTATTTATAACAATAATAACACACAACACCTTGGTAACTACTTCGATTGACATTTTAATTTAAAAGTTTAAAGCATATGTCACTGTCAAATAATATTTCTTTAATAAATTTTTCATTTATTAAGAAGTGTTGGATAAAACGTTATACTTCACACGTGGGCAAAGTGGAATTATCCACTCGATAAAATTATCTCACTCAGCCTTCGGCTTCGTGTGCTAAAATTTCTCTCGTGGGTAATTCCTTACTTTGCCCACTTTAAAGTAAATAACTATTATCTAACACCTCTTAATAAATGCTCTGTAACTATGGCGATTTTATATAAGAAAAGTAACAGATTACCCACTAGTGGGTATAATTTTGAGAAAAGTCACTGGTAAGTATTTTTTAAATTTATAACAATAATAATAACACACAACATCTTGGTATTCACTTCGATTGACATTTTAATTAAAAAATTTAAAGCATATACAGGCTGTCCCATTTTACATTATATCCTTGAATATCTCGAAAAGAAAGCATTTTACCGAAAAGTATGTCGAATCATAATCGTCATGGTTTTGAGGGGGATATCGGATTTTGACAAAATGGCCTCCCTAGCCCCCCCAAGGAGGGCCGGGAGGGGGGTCAACTTACAAATTTTAAATGGGAACTTTATTTTAATTGCAGATTCTGAAATAGCGTTAAAAAATATGTAGGGTTTATTCGGATACTTTTTTCAATTTCCAACAGGTGGCGCTGTAATCGTAACCTCCCCGTGGTGCACATTGGGTAACGCTAATGCCGACGGCACGCAAACTCTTTAACGAAAAAATGATTTTCTGACATTTGGGGTCAAATGGATAACTTTGACGTGTTGGTTATCCATTTGACCCCAAATGTTAAAAAATAATTAAACTCGATAAAATTATCACACTCAGCCTTCGGCTTCGTGTGCTAAAATTTCTCTCGTGGGTAATTCCTTACTTTGCCCACTAGTAAAGTAAATAACAAAGTAAATAACTATTATGCAATGACTAGTAATTTAGTGTTGTGGTGTTGTTTAAGCTATTCTTTTTGTAAGAGAAATAATTGCAATGATCGATTCCGATAGAGACAAAATAGACCAAGAGAGAAACGTAGAGTTTTGGATGTTTGACAATAATTCCCGAAAATTCGAATTTTTGAAATGACAATACTAACAAAAATTTCAAGATAATTTACTTGCCGTTCAGTGAACGGTCAGTATTACTTACCATGAGCTTACCAGGTTCATTGCTCTCATCGAATATGTCCCTCAATAAATCAATTGAGGTGCACGCAGTATGACATGTTGCACCGTCTTCTTGAAACCTTCGCTCCTTCAGATTAACACCATTTAATTAGGGACAGAAAAAGTCAAATTGGATATGTATTTTTTTACGATAGCTGTTAAATTTGAAAATAACAGTTGATGATAATCTGTGAAAAGTTTAAAGACAATAAAATGAAAGCGTAATAACCAAGCAACAATAACATAACAGTTAACTAGTTAGTAGTTAAAATGAGTTTTATAGAAAATTTAAACAAACGATGAAACAATACCTAATTATAAATAAATGAAAATAAAATTACATTTATATTTAATAGCGATTATTCCATTCTTATAGCCTTTGATAATAACTCAATAAATGAGAAAAGAAATTTTCTGAGCATTCAAGATTTAATTTCAAACTTCCTTATGGATTTTCATCCGAGATCTCTTTGTTATTTTGTTGCATTTTAGTACAACGCATTTCCTTACCCGTATCGCAATATTAAAATGCCAGTAATTATTGCTTAGAAATTGTGTAGATCCTCCATTAGCTTCGTAACTAATTTGGTCCTCTGTTATTAGTAGCAAATTGTATATTATGCTTACGCATATTAAAATTACAAATTCTTAAACACCCGTAACTTTAATTGGAAGTTATGTAGATTTCTATCTACTTTGAATTACTGCTTTTTACAATTATTGCACTTTTACTCCTTTACAATTTGATTTACTAATTAATTTTTAAATTCATATTAATTAAAAGTAATTAAATTTAATCCTAAGGAATTGCATTTTATTAAATGCTGATGAAATTCGAAACTAAGTAGCGAATAATAACTTCAACACATTAATTACGAGTAAAATAGTTTCCGACTTCTTGTTTGTTTTCTGCAATATTTGGCAGTGGAGTAGGGTCTTATCAGTTAAATTTTTCTTTCTAATATGACTTGATTATAGGCTGTGGTATCTGATACAACTCAGAATCGCAATATATAATTTAGAAGCCTACATAATAATAATGATTGTGCGTTAAATATGACGAAAATTTCTATTTAAATGCACCGCACCTATGTTTTGTGTAACATAATTATTGTCTTTGCGAATTTGACTAATGCCATTATGTGGAGACAACTGCAGAGCGAAAGATCAGGAAAGGCCTTACATTATTTTATTATCTAATAAAATTTATCATAAAAAACAAACAAATAGAGAAATATGCAGCATATTTCCTGTTTTGTTTGATATTCACCGTTGGGTTGTAGAAAACTCTTAAGAGATATAATTAGTTAAAACAAACCACAGAAATATAGTAATACTGGAACGTCAACTTGTAGGCTTCTATGAAATCGAAAAACGAACCTTCTTTGTCTAACACTTGTTTGTAGAACGGTTGATATGTATGTAAAAACATGTTGCACAATCTTATCCAAAAGTGATAAATATTATTTAAAAGTGTATTATTTAATTTCTTTAAATTAACAGGCGTATAATAATAATAATCAGTGTGTTATTTAATTATTATGTTAAATATCTTATATCAAAATCAATGAATGTTTATTCCTTTATATTTTTTGTACAACAAAGACAGATAGCCTAACGACTGACTGACTCTATCGACTCATATTTTCAACTTCAGTTTGCGTTCCATTATCAATATATTTCAGTTAATTATGAGCAGATCGCGGTCCCGCGGTAGGCTTCAAGGGTCACTCTGAGTACAAACTACATTTCTACTTCATAATATTACTAAAATATATATAAAAAAAAATATTAGAAATTTTAATCATTTCCTTAGATACTAATTTATTGTGTCTTACAATACTAATATTTGTACATGTATTGTATAATATTTTAACTTGTGCAAATAGATGTTAACTTCTTTCGTTATATATTTGGATGACCTGAGTTAACTGCAATCCTGCTGAGTACGTATATAGGTTTGTCGACATATGAGCAATTTTATATATAAAAGTCATCTCTGCACTAGTAAAAAAAAAAAATTCTAGGCCAATAATGTATTTGAAACAAATGCACATATTTTTTATGCCAAGGAATCAAAGTTTTAAATAAATCCATTTTTACAAAACCAGAAATTGTTTGTAAAATTTGGAAATGATTTTCTCAAAATTGAATAATGTTTAACATAATATACCGTGAATTTAAGCTTTAAGCTAAGTTGCAACATTTACTTTTCTGTTATGAATGAATTACTATGGATATCAGCTATATACATACATATATTGCCGTACTGTTCCACATAAAATGCGATATAGGTTGTCAATTTCAAATGAACCCTACTGATATGTAAACATATCAAAAATATTGTACCAAATAACCATTCGAATGATTTCTTCATTAGTAAATATATCCAAATTATGATACGTTCATTTAACATTGACCATCTATGTTACATTTTATCTGGAACAGTACGGTGATATATATATATATATATATATATATATATATATATATATATATATATATATATATATATATATAAACCATTAATGATAGAAAGGTAAATATAGCATCTTAGCTGAAACTCACGGTATATGTAATTAATGAATAGGTGCTCTATGTCTAACTCATTATTAGTAAATTAAAATTATACACTTTTAAATAATAAAAATGAAAATATGGTACTATACTTTTGATGTTACAATTAAAAATGTTCCATAAAAACGAATCAAATAACTTGATAATAGCTGTGTATAGAATATATCAAAGTACAAAAATACATTACAAAACAATTCCGCAGCAAATATGAAACATTTTGTGTATATAATATATTTATAACTAGCATATTTCTTCTACAACTTTCCTTGTGCTTTTTATATTAAGTGCCATCTGAACAGATTTTTTAAATAAATAATATATAAACAAACCTAACAATTATTTCAGTAATACAAAAAAACTTAAACTATATTTGTAAAACAATTTTTAGTTTAAAATTTTTACTCTTTTTGTAACATAGAAAACTATCTGGTATTATACCAGCAAAAAATTAACCGCGTTTGAAGAACTAGCAGTAAATTATAATTTAACAGCTTGTAATAATTTCAATTTATTTTTTCAGAGCAAACTTAAAAACAAATCCGGTAGAACCTACTGAAGAAGGTCAACGTAAATAGCCAGGATGTATATATGGAATGGCAGAAGATAAGCAAAGGGAAAATACGGTTACAATGTGGCAGGACAAAGAAGAAAGGGACAGCCAGACAAAACGTGAAATGAAGAAGTGAGAGAAGCGACAGAACAACGAGGAATAAAATGTATTTACCTAAGAAAACTAACTAAGAAAGAAAAAGAAAATTATAGAGGAAACAATGGAGTACAAATGTAAGAACTTAAGGGCCAGTAAACTTTACACTTATAAAGATCGAATGGCTCTGTATTATGTAAGCAAGTTATTTCAATTTACAATAAATATTGTATATTTACATTTTGAAGTTGCAAATAGCTAACGAATTATATCATTAGCTCCAAGGACTTTTTATTGTAATATTACATATTTTTTGCATCAAAACATGTACCAGAAGCTCTGAATATTTCCTGTAATTAATAGCCATCTTAATTAACAATTTTTACATTAAATAATTAACATTAGGAAGCATCCCAGGGCTTAAAAATTTCCGATCATGTCACTCGTCACATACTCGCGGTCAAATAAGTCAAAACCGAATTCTCCCACTGATTGCGGACCCTGTTCGCCTGACAGGAGCTGGGCGTGGTGGCTGGAGAAAGGAGAGCATCCCAGACTCGCTGTATATAAAGCAGAGCATGCCGAAACACTTCGACATATTGTATTCACTCTCACTTATAGTTTCAATTACAACATGCGGTTGTACACGGTGAGTACATCTGTGATCTTGTTCTACGAACGGAATATTAGGTTATGGTTGCAAATTTGGGGAATGTTTTAATCAAATTTGGATTTGTTAGTTGTATTTTGTATTCATAGCACAGAAATATTCAGATTTGCGAAGTTGAAGAGTGTATTTCTTTTTAGTTTGTATTATTATTGGATAAAATAGTGTTAAAAACGATTACAGTTAAGTGATAAGTCAATATTCGTTGATTAAATGATACATTTTACATGAAAAGTAATGCTCTAAGCTAGTATTTTGCAGGCAGATTCATAAAAGGGATTAGCGTTAACTCCATTTTTTCATCATCTGTAACTTAGTTTCTAAATTAATTACATTATCAAAATGTATCAAATTTTATGCTAACTAACCTTGATTACAACTTTAGTTAAAATAATTATGTTCTGAGAATGGAAAATGAAGTTATGAATAATAATAATGAATCTGTCTGTAGAAGATTATTTGAAGCACTATTTTTTGTTTATTAGGCAAAAATATAGTAATTCAGTATAAAGCATTTTATCCCTAGGAATGTGTGAATTACATACGTGTAATATTTCGAGATAAGTATTTTTTGTTGAATCGTCTCCTGCAAGCAATATTCATAATACGAAATTTAGTTATCGCCAATGGTTATAGTTGGCGTTAGAAGTTTGGCATACGCGTTTACGTTACCGTTGCGATAATTATGTTCAGCGCAAGGGTTTGGCAAGGTCCAAACTTTTGGTTTGTAGTAGTTGCTAGGATGTCCTGATTTCCAGGCAGTTCTATATATACTTATATAGGATAATTCAAGCTTACTTAAATTCATTCTATTTTTGAGTTAAAAATGCAGAAAGATTACTGAAATGTTGAAGGGAAATAACGCCGACTTGTTGAACGATAAAAATGTTTTAACGAATTTAAAGGCAATTTGGGAATAAGTTCAAACATTGTTAATTCGATCTTTCAACTCATTTCCAAATTGTTTTTAAAATTTGTTTATGAGTACTATAATGTGTATACTGTTCTTATTTTACTGTTAATTTTTTCAGGTCTTCGTTGTGGTAGCGGTTGCCGTAGCTGTCCAAGCTGCTCAGAAATCCGACAAAGAAAAACGCCGTGCACAAAACTACGCATCATCAGCATACACCGCAGTTCCATCCTCCAGTTACGCCACCGCGACGGCTGCTCCAGTCTACGCCACAGCCGCCCCTAAAGTGAACTACATCTCCCAGCCTGTCAGCTACGAACAGCAACAAATCACCGTTCAGCAGCCTGTCAAATACGCCTATGCCCAACCAGGACAAAGCTCAAGAATTGCTCCTCAACAGCAGTTCAGCTACTCCTTCGAAGCTCAACCTGAACTCAAGCTCGCTTTAGCCCAAGCGCAGGCTCAGAGCGCTAAGTACAACTTCGCTCAACCCCAACTGGCACAAAACGTAAAGTATGTGGCTCAACCAGATGCCAAGTATGCGTTTGCTCAACCTCAGCAGGCGGTGAAGTACACGTATACTCAACCTAAACTTGTGGCGGCTGCCCCAGCTCAAGCTGTTGCTAAGGTAATGTCAAGAACGTCAGTTGCGTGTATGCGGTTGAATGCTTGTCATGCAATTTTAATGGTGTGTTGTAAAAAAAGTAATAGGGTCTGAATTTGATGGAGAAAATTGTGGTCGTAAAAAATAGATATTTGTTTTATGAAAGCGGAAGAAAGTACATGCCTAGCGTTCGTTTTTTCGTGAGTTTTTTTAGAACATAAATCCACAAATTTCGTTTTATGAATAAGATCGGCTTTTAACCTGAGGCGTGTGGATTCTTAGATCGATATATTTTATAATGTTACGTTGATTTTTACGGAAAATTTTGGAATATATTTTTAAAACAGATTAAATTATTCAATAACTTATAAATTAAAACTAACTTTCTCCTTGTAGTATTTTTTAAAATAAATAAATATATCATCAAGCCTTTTACCCAACATGGATATGTGGCACTGTGGTTAAGTGATATATTTTTGCGCATGAAGAACGGTTACCAGCCGTCAAGTCATCAAAAGTGTTAGTGGAGGAAAAATATAGGGGTAAATTTCAAATAGCAACTACCAGCTGTGGAATTCGAACTGAGGATTTCACGATCCACAGTCCGATGCTTTTTAACTACTTCCCAAATTTATCTTTTAAGCATCGTTCAGGGATATTGTAAATTCAATTCGAATATTTGAAGAACTATTGTTCGTAATGGCTTCATATTTAAAAGGACATTTGAAATTTACTGGCAGATTGTAGAATGCTGAAAGAAGTAACGACTTCTTGATAGATAAAGTACTGACAGATTTATTAGCAGTTATTTTTTATGTGTGAATCAAAAGATCTCAGTGTATAAGATAATTTTATTTAATCCATTATTTTACAACAATTTTGTTGCTTCATTAGGTAACATTTTGACAAATATAACAAATAGAATAAAATTACATTACAGTGAATTGCAAAAAAAAAACATTAAAAATACCAAATTTGTACAAAATAATTTTAAATGTAAACTCGATTTACAAATCCCAATATTTGGTTTTATGATTTAAAATGTACTGCAAAATATTAAGTACTTAATATAAATAACGGTAACTATTATAATTTACTTACTGGAAAGTTCATTCTTTTTATGAACTTGCATAGAAAATGTGGATGCAACAACCTATAATTTATTGTGTTGACACAGTATAAATTGGAAATAAAACATGCAAAAAATTATAGAAATTATACCAACTAGTGAATCGTACGATCCATCGCATGTAGAGTAGCATATATTTACTGACGCATGAGATTTTACTCAAGGAATTCAAAAAAGAGTAGACTATCTGTGATCTACTTATCAGCGTGAAATGAATAGGCGTGTATGAATGTTAATTACAATTTCCGTTAAAAACAATCAAGCGGTTTTACAAAGTGTTTTACTCACGCCATGAGTACGAACCGAAGGTCGTGAGTAGGGAAAAGTTGGCTCATTTTCTGATGATCCGTTCGTCAAATCGCGTGAATTTACTTTCACTGTCACGGAACAAATATTGGAGAGATCGAATTTTTCATTAGCTGATCAAAATAATCAAGGTCAGTTTAGAACGTCCGGAATTTAAATGAATTTGTATTTATTTCATAAATGTGAAGTCATTTAATGGGTGAGTGAGTCATTCACTTTCTTCTTTTTTCATTGTTTGTTTATATTATCTATGAAATTATTCTGCAAGTAATAAACTTTGAAATTAATATTCAAATAGCAACACAAATCAAGATTTAATTGATTGTGGTAAAATAAGCTTCTACTTTCTCGAGTTTATTAACTCATTAATAATATATTAAATTAACTTGCTATTTAATTAACAGTAATTCCAAATTTGAAAATTTTAATTTACTACATAGTTTAAAAATATATTCAATTGCATTAAAAGATTAAATTAATATATTAGTTCAAAAATGTTCTAATAAATATTCATTGCAAATTGTTTAATCTTCAAACAAAATTGATTAAATACTTAATATGCATTAATTTCATATTATATATTAGTGTATTAGATACGCGTTTTAACAAAAATAAAAATACTTATAATATTAAACCATAACTCGATCGCAGAAAAAAATGTTTAATTTTTTATCAAAACTCTTTTCGTTATTTTTTGTGCTAATACCTTAATCCTTAATGAGTGTACTTTGAAGAAATTACAAATAAGAAATTCTTAGTACGTCATAGTACAATTGTCAAAATGGTACGAGAAAAGTCTTTATCCTCTGATATTCTATTGTTTCTGTTCATCAAAATGAGCTTCCTGGGCATTCATTTACAAAGAATTTAGGTATTCCTCAAGAAACATTCAAATATATACACTTATTCGTCATACTATGAATAATGTGTATTTATTAAATTTTAGCTAATAAAAATAAAACTTAATTGTATGTAATTTTGGCCCAATTCATGTGCGACTGGGATCATGACATTAATATTTAAAAAGTATAATTTCAAATTTACAAAAGCTTGTGAGATATTTGTTTCACAGGGACAAATTTTACATAAATGATTTAAGTAGAAACAACATCTGAAACTGTTGAAATATTAGAAAATTGTGGTACTCATTCAAACTGTCAAAAGGTGCCACCTAAATATGTTAATGTTGTTTATGGAGGTTACAATACAATAAATTTGTTATATCAAAATATAAGATGATTGACCGTTCACTGAACGGTAAGTACAATTTTCATAACGAAATCAGAATTTTTCTGATATTATTGTCAAACATTCTGTACTCCTCTACCGGAATCGCTTATTTTAATTATTATTCTGGCTTTTCAAAAAATATATTTGGTTTTATAGTATTACTAATAATGAAGAAATTTATATTTGCGTATTTATATACCGTGTGTCTTGTCTTAAAAGTGTACATAGGAGATAAACATGGGAAATCAGTTTTTCGCGTGCTATTGCACGGTGTTCTACCGGACAATAGATATTGTGGTATCAATCGAAAAATATATATTTTTTTAAATAAAACGATGTAAAATACATTAGAATTTAGTTGTAATTTGGTTCCGTAAATTAATTTTTAAACGTCAAATAAATAGCTTGAAAGAAATAAAAACAAAACAGTCATAGGTAACTATATTTATTTTCGATAAAAATTTAATAAATCGGATAATTTTCAAAACTTTAAAATTAATTTACTGAGCCAAATTACTACTAAATTGTAATGTATGTTACATCGTTTGATTCAGGAAAATGATATTTTCGATGGTACTACAATCATTGTTGTCCGGTAGAACACTGAGTAACAGAACAGATTTCCCATGTTAATCTCCTATGTCCACCTTAAAACAGACACGGTATAAAATTTGCTTACTCCAATTGTACAAAAAATATACATATTCGCTCCAAATTGTCTTCCATCGGTTAACTGTGCTTACCGTTCTTGATACTTAAAATACTATTTCATCTATCATAACAAAGCTATAGGTGACAATTTCAGTTATCGGCTGCGATAATTGTTCTCGATTCTTATTCACTGACAAATTCTCAACTTCCAGGTAGCTTACCCAGCACAAGCAGTATATCAGCAAGTCCAGCATGTGCAACAAGTTCAACCAGCACACCAAGTCCAGCCTCACTACTCGCCAGCAGGCAGCGTCTCCAGCTTCAGCTTCAGTAGCCCTCATGTATCCTACTCCAACTTGGGCCTGCTCTCCCAGGTGGTAGGCAAGGGATACAGCGCTCCACAGGCTGCTCAACAGCAAGTAGCGTACGTAGCTCAACCTGCTGCTGCATCTGGAGGACACTACGTCGCTTCGCACGGTGCACAGCCTGTCCAGTATGTAGCTTCGCCTCAAGCTCAACATTCCACGCAGCAGTATGTTTACGTACCGCAATCTTACGCACAGCCGCAAGCTTATGCGCAGCCACAGGCGCAAGCTTATGCGCAGCCACAGAAACCTGGGATTTCTTACGCCTAAAAGGAAGGTAGACGCGTTCGTTGAAAATTAAAACCAATTACTCTTAACTTAAGATTCTGATACTGATAATTTTTCACCCTTCTTGGGCCTAAAATAAACTGAAAAGTCAGATCGATATTTATTTCAGGCAGTTATGTTACTGTGAGAGTTCACTTCAATTTTATAACCAAAAGATTTAGTTGAAAAATAACCGATGAATACCAATCTGTCAGTGAGTTACATATAGATCGGTGAAATAAAATTGGTATTGTCTTTCATATTCAAAATATGAGTCAATGAGTTGATGCCAGGATTTGACATTATGTGAATTTATTCAACTACTCTTTCAATCATGGTTATTTCAATGATAAATGAAAACTAATAATTAATTAGAATTATACTCATCCATCCAATAATTGTAGATATTCTTCTTTATGATTTGTAATTAATAATTTTGAGATTTGTATTGCTAAGTCAGTGTAAATGTCCTTAGTTTTATTCTAGCTCTTCTTGTTATTTTATTTTTACATACTAAGCGTAAATATTGGTTTTAATTTTCTATGAATATTTGTCTTGTACTGTATTTGTCAGACTGTTGTAAATATTTGTTTATTTTTCTGTAGCTCTTTTCTATAATCGTGTTTCTGTTTATGTTTTTTAGATAATATATAATAGATAAAATAAATTTTTATATAAATATTATTACATATTTGGAGTTATTTCTTTAGTAAGATTTATAAACTACTCCTTGGATAATTACCCAATAGTGTGTGATGCATTAACAACAAATTCAATTTAACTAGAATATTTAAGAATATATAGATACAATGTAAATTCAATCATTGGGTAATTTTTTTTTATATAGAGAAGGAATAAATATATATTGTAGCTATTTATGAATTTAAAAAAATATTCAAATACGAGTACGTCTAAAAAGAATATTGAATAATTGACAAACTAAGTATACTCGTATGTTTGAATGCAGTTCAGTTTGTTAACAGAATTTAATACCAAGTAATTGTTAAAATCATTCAATTGTTTCTATCCTTTCTTTTTAATTATTTTTAAGGAAGATTCATAAAAGGGATTAGCGCTAACACCATTTTCATTATTACTCGTAACTTCATTTTCAATTCTCAGAACATAATTATTTAAACTAAGGTTGTAATCAAAATTAGTTAGCATAAAATTTTAAACATTTCAATAATATAATTAATTTAGAAATGAAGTTACACATGATTGAAATTAACGCTAATCCATTTTATGAATCTGCCTGTTAATGATTTGTTACAGAAATATAGAATATTCTTTATTCATCTGTTTACTTGTATTTGCGTTTTATAATTTTGCATAATATACAGGGTGGTGACTGATTTAGCCGATCATAGGCGTTTTACATATTAAAAAATACTTATATAATTTGCTGTTTTCCTAGTCAGTTTGAGGTAAATCGTTAAAAATAAGAGTTGTAGTAATTTAATAAGTGCATCTGAATCAGTGTACAAATATCATTTTACTTATTTAATAATACTTTCCTCTAAAATGATTAAGGAAGCAGGAAATTTCACAAGTATTTGTTAATTTTCAGTGTTTGCCGTGTTCTTTCGCATCGGTTTCAATGACGGCGTCTTCAACAAATTCTATTGTTGCATTCGTCTCCTGCAGGATTGAGTGCTGCCCTAGAAGTCTTAGGGATCCCCGGATTATTCGTAACAAACGTATGTTTCTTACATCTGTACATATTTTTTAAACCAATCTTCATTTAACATGCATTCAACAATAGTTTTGCAAAATAAATTTTAAGGTTGGCATCTTACGGAATAAATAAACAATATTTTGATGTAGTTCGAAGTTCATTAAATATAATTTTTGGTATACCAATTAATATGTCATAATTTTAAAAACGTTATTACATTTATAAGTTTGCTACACTTAGAAAAATACTAGGTAGGGTAAGAAGTAAGAAGTTAAGGAACAATCCATCATTGAAACCATTATTGAAGCCAGCGACGAGGGGAGGAAACTGTGTTTGCTGTGTGATGTGTTGAATGAATGATTCACTATAACTTTATCATTCTGTTTCATTGCCTTATATTTTTCAAACAACTACTAAAGTATGTATGTTTTAATTTTATGTTTTCAGCTATTCCCTTGTACTGATATATTGTTTTCATGTGTGTAGGGACTCCACGGACCTAGGTTCATCCTGCAGCAGCTGCTGTTTTGACCACCGAAGCTTACAGTAGTACGTAATAGGTATAATGTTATCATGAAGATGAATCACGGAAACTCAGCAGCATCAACAATACCAATGTCCACTATTCGCAACATAAGTATGAATAATTTAATATTATATAAATATATTTTTTCCTTTCTTGAATGAATTGAATGAATTTCATATTCTGATCAATAATAATTTTATGTTACATTATATCGGCACATTGTTTATGTATTTTTTTATTTTTTTTTATTACTGTTAGATGGATTTTCTGTTTATAGAAACAATACGGACTTAAATCATACCTGCAGCCACTTTGGTGCATCGTAATCACTATCATCGGATTGTTTAATTGGTTTTGATCTCGGAATTTGCTACTCGCAACTTCTGTGGGAAATAATTTAATTAATTTTAAAATAATATTGGTACGTTAATTGAAAGTAATATTTAGATATACATAAGTTCAAAGTATTATAATTATGTTTAGAAAGGGGTGTTATTTTTGTGTGTTATATTTAAGCTATATACGTATATTGTAATTCTCTTTTATTTTAAATTGTTAATTTTTGGTTTTGTGTGTATAGCTGCAGTTGTAGCGTCGACGAAGTTGGTCTTTTGCCAAAGGTTTTCGATGGTTTTCCTTTGTCGTTAAGGGCGAATTCTCGGAAAATCAGAGGTCAACTTCTCACCGTCAAAGTCAATCTAATTCACCATGAAGTTGATCTATGCTTTATACAAGATCAAATTTAATTGTATAATTTATAAGTACATACTACAAATATTTATTATAATAATTAATTTAATGTTGTAAATTGTAATTTTCTATTTAAATAATCTTATTTATTTGATTAAAGATATGTATATGTATTTCATTAAATTTGTCAAATTTATAGAAAGAGGTAAACATCTGTAGTATGTTTGTCAATGATCAGCGTATTCACACCTGAAGAATGTCCTCAACTTTTTAATTCCTCATAAACAATTTTAAGTTATCATTTCAATGATAAAATTACGGATTCCTGTGGAAAAATTAGTATTAAGTACCTATGTTAGATATATAAAATTTTTGCAAAAAATACTTGATATATTAACGATATAAAAATTTAAAATATGACGTTATTCTCAGTTTTTTATTTTGTTAATACATCAAAGAGTATTAAAGCTATGGTGTCAATTCTAATAAATATGTATGGCATATGGTGTCTGTAAGAATTTTGTAAAACAGACATATTGGTTAAATAAGATTGTTAGGTATGACTCCATGTTGAAATTTTTGTTTTGTTTATTTCTTAAAAACTATTTTAGTTAGAATTTTCAAATACGAATTTCTTATCTCTAGGATAATTGTTAAGCCAGGAAAAACCAAATTTGTTGATATTATATTGTTAACTTAGAAGATACAGACGATATAAAATGTTCATCTGTAGCTCATAGTATACATTTTTCTAATGTTGTTTCTTCTTAAACTGTTTGAACTAAAATTGCCTAGTCACAATCCTTAATACTAAATTAATTGTAGAGTTACAAAATATCACATATATTAATTTTGCTATGTTAATTAAAAAGATATTAAATAATTAAACATGCTCATATTGCATTATTTGTAATATTTATTGTTTATTTGCATATTTTGTATGATATATTTACTTAATTGCAATAAATAATTAAAATTATGCTTGGTTCTAGTATTATTTATCCTCCCCATCCCTCTTTTATTGAACAATTTTTAAAATTAAAGTGTCAAAAAAATAAACAAGGCTAGAAGTATAACTTAATTTTGAGGTAAAAACAGAGATAAACACGCTATACCCTTCATTAGATACCACAGATTCAGAATCTGTGATTTATATTACTCTAGGTGTAGTATTTTCCCGTAATTTGCACTGAAATATCTAAAGGTAGTTGTTTAATTTTGATGACAGTGCTGAGTGACAGAAACCCGATTTTAAAAGTTTGTACCAGGGCAGCAAAGATTGACAGAGCACTCTTTGGATAAGAAGAAGAAATTGTCCATTTTTGCTATGGTTGGCAACACTGAAAAATCAATGTCGCCAACGATAGCAAAAATGAATAACTTCTTCTTATCTGAGGGCTCTGCCAGTCTCTGCTGCCCGGATACAAACTAAAAAATTCGAGTTTTCTGCGACCAAGCCAGGTGCCATGACGTCATTTAATCGTAACGGGAACACATCATCTCTTTATTTAAAGGGAATTTCAATAAAACAGGTCATCATCATCAACATCATCTCTTTATTTAAGGGGAATTTCAATAAAACAGGTATGAAAAATGTTAAATTACGCTAAATTTAAACATAATTTTAATTATTTATTATAATTAATGCAATATTTAACACAAAATATACAAATATATAAAAAATATCACTAATAATACAACATGAACATTTCAAATATGCACATATCTGATTAATTAACAATAATATATTAACATAAGTGAAATAACCTGATTCTACTATTAATCTATAGCTAACAAGTATATATTAACTAAAATAGTTTCAAAATAAACAACAACTGAAAAATGTCCGCCATGAAGGACAAATGAACATTTTTATATCTTCTTAATTAAGAATAATAAATTAACAAATGTTACATTACAATTAACCTAGAGTTGAAGATTTAAGACTAGACATTTTAGATCAAATATTTTAAGAATATACAACAGAAATATGTCCGCCATGATGGATAGATAAATATTTGTATATCTTGTGTATCTTCTTAACTGACAATAATTTTTTGACAAATATGACATTTCCTAACATTACAATTAAACTAGAGCAAATAATTTTTGACTAGAGAATTTAAGCTCAATTAGTTTAAGAATAAATAACAAGATAAAATATCTGTCTTAAAGGACAGATGAATATTTTCATATCGTCTGCATCTTGTTAATTAACAATAATGTATTACCAAATGTAATATTTCCTGACATTACAATTAGCCTAGGGATGAGGATTTGTGATTTGAAAATTCTAATTTAAATAATTATTAAGTTATTAACAAAATACAAATTTCAAAATGGCGTCATACTCAACAACTTTAATTTGCCAATAAGTCAATAATGTTTTGAAAAATTCTAACAAATCTGTTAATTCTTAATACTACACACAGTGTTCCATCCACATTTGTTAGAATTGACGAAATAGTCTTAATACATTTTAAGATAAGCAACAACAGAAAAATGCCCACCATGAAGGACCGATAAACATTTTCATAATGTCTGTATCTTCTTAATTAACAATAATATATTAACAAATGTATTATTTCCTAACAACAGTTAACCTAGGGATGGAATTTGAAAATTCTAACTTAAATAATTATTAAGTTATTAACAAAACAAAAATTTCAAAATGACGTCATACCCATTTTATTTTGCTAATAAGTCAATAATGTTTTGCAAAATTCTAACAAATCTGTTAATTATTAATACTAGACACTGTGTTCCATCCATATTTATTAGAATTGAGGCAATAGTCTTAATACATTTTAAGATAAACAGCAAGAGAAAAATGTCTGCCATGGAATACAGATGAACAGTTTCATATCATCTGTATCTTCTTAATTAATAACAATATATTAACAAATGTGAAATTTCCTGAAATAACAATTAACCTAGAGATGAAAATTTGAAACTGGAAAATTCTAACTTAAATAATTATTAAGTTATAAACAAAATATAAATTTCAAAATGGCGTCATAACAATTCTATTTCGCCAATAAGTTATTAACGTTTTGCAAAATTCGAACAAATCTACTAATTCTTAATACTAGACATTGTGTTTTATCCATATTTTTCAGAATTGATACAATAGTTTTAATACTTTTTAAGATATTAACGAAATAAAAAAATCAGTTTGAAGCCATAACATACATTTTTATTTCGCCAATATCTCAATTATTTTTTACAAAATACTAACAAATTTAACAATGCTTAATGCTAATTTATCCTAGACATCCATATTTTCAGTCATTGAAATGATAAATAAAACAGTTGAGGACATTCTTTCAGGTGTGCAGACGCAGATTCTTGGCGAAGATGCCGCAGATTTGTAATCTCGGGCCCGCAGATTTATCGTCAATCTGTAGCAGGTGAAATCAGGAGCCCACGACTTCTAGAAGCTAATCGTATGCTTTATTGTTTGTATCACCAATATTCTTTAAGAATCCCAAGGTATTCAGCGTGCAATATATTCATCATTTCACCCTGAAAAGTATAAATCAATTGTAAGTGGTCAATTTTATAAATAAATATATAGAATTCAAACAACAACAAATTATACCTATTAATCTAACAAGAATATGATGCGATATATAATATTTTAGGAAGTTGCTAAGTGACGAGGCGCAAGCCGAGTCACTGTAGAACGTCCGAGGTTTACATCGCTAATTTTCAGTTGCAGTTATATATTCAAAGCTTTATCGTATCATCGAAGATAGCGATTCAAAAACAAATCAACAATTTTATCCAACATTTCTTAATAAATGCTCTATAACTATGGCGATTTTAAACAAGGAAAGTAACAGATTACCCACTAGTGGGTATAATTTTGAAAAAAGGCACATGTGAGTAATTTTTTATTTATAACAATAAAAGCAACACATAGCTTGGCAACTACTTCGTTTGACATTTTAATTTAGAAAATTTAAAACATATGTCACTGCCAAATAATATTTCTTTAATAAATTTTTCATTTATTAAGAGATGTTGGATAAAACGTTATACTTCACACGTGGACAAAGTGAAATTACCCACTCGAAAAAATTATCTAAATTTATTCTCGTGGGTAATTTTTTACTTTGCCTACTTTTAAAGTAAATAACTATTGTGTCATGCTCGAAAACTGTGGCAATTTTAAACAAAGAATGTAACAGATTACCCACTAGTGGGTACAAATAATATTTCTTTAATAAATTTTGCATTATTAAGTGATGTTGAATAAAACGTTATACTTCATATGTAGGCAAAGTGAAAAGTGGGCACTCGATAAAATAATTATTAAAATAACTATTGTTAATAATGTACTTACTTATTGTGTAGTGATTGTATCTAGCGTATTAAGTTCGTAATTAATGTATTATAATATAAGTAACTAACGTATTCGTTTTATGTTGTAAATAATTATAAATAAATGTTTAATATTATAAGGTTATAACAGTCGGTGATACGATAAATTAATTATTCATATATCTTGGAATAAATAAATTACAACATTTTGAAATGCGAAGAATATTCAGAAAAATCTTCAAATATGACAATTTCTACTGGGCACACTTCTACGCTGTTCTAGATCTATCATTACGGACATACAAGTTCTTCCAGATAGTTCCATTTACCAGAAGTAAATATAATTGTGATCTACAAAATAGTACATAAAATTTGTTTGTGTTTATATCAATAAATAGGTTAAGTGATTGTTTTGTTTTATTTACCTATTATTTATTTATGTTCTTTTGCTATGGCAGACAGTCAAGCAATACCAGTTATGATATCATCCTTGTACCTCTTCCTGTAGACTATAATTTGATAGCTGGTATCTAATGATTAGGCTAGAAGTTGTTGGATGAGATCTTTAGTTGAAAACATGCAGAATTATCATTCGAACGAATGATGTGATGATATAATCACTTATTTTACAGCTCGACTACTGTGTTAAAAGAAACCTAAAAGCGAAAGAATTTCTTATTATATATTTTATAAAATATTTGCAGCAATAAATACTAGAAACAAAAGTGCAAACGATAACAAGTATAAACAATAGTACTGTGTATGGGAATATTAGAATATCTACTATATTTTCTAAGTAGTTCTAGAGGTCCTTGTATAACAGTAAAGCACACTTTCAATACTAAACATATAAAAATACTATTAAAAAGGTTAAAATGTCATCAACCTCTAACGAAATTAATAAACAACGCAGCCATTTATAATTAAATGTCATTGGTAATAAGTAAATAATAGTTAATTAACAATCCAACAGATGACGCTAGGGTATGTAAAACCATAAGACAAATGATTTATTTCAACATATTTGCAAAATAAACAACAAAAACATTATTTTGCTATAGAATTCGTCCTGTTTTTAATTCAAAACAACTTTTGACAACCTCGAGTTGAATTACACAAGTTTAAAAAAATTTAAGTAAGTAATCTGAAACAATTGATTTTATATCATTCAAATTTCAAATTAAACACATTTGCGCCGACTCGAAATTATTGATTTTTTAAGAGAATGATCCTCAATGCGCATGAGCACTAATGGATTTGTTAAACTGCTATAGAATTTGAAATATGCCGAAGTAGGTCACAAAATATAGTTTATAAATTTGGCAGTAGATGACAGTAGCAATCTCGTCCTAAGATTGACAATAACCGTTTCTGGCAATTTTTAGACAAACGGTTGACTTTCCAAAAAAGTCGTAATGAAAGATAATACTCGTTAATACTTTCTCTATCGGTTTTATTTGAATCATTCTTTTGTACAATAATTTTGTTGTTCCATTCTGCCAACGTGCAATATTTTAATAAAATTTTGACTTAAATCGCTGTAAATAAATTAATTTGAGAATCTTTTTCATTCTAGCAACATTTACGGATATTACACAACTTGTTTCAGTAATTTTTACTCTAAATAATATGTAAAAAAAAAAAAACTATCTTCGTCATTTTGTTCCGTTGTTTACGAAACTCGTCATCTCTGAAATTAAAGCCTAAATTTTGGATTCGAGGATGTTTTCCACATAAGATATAATATATTTAGTTAATGGGAACCACTTGCTAATTTTATATTGGTTAACTATTTTCAAATTAGAATTTATTTATTTGTTTGAAACATGGTTTATTAATAATCTCTCATGTTCAAAACCTTTAATCAATCAATGCACATATTCATTTGAGATATATGGTGATTTGGCAAAATATACCACCTTTCAAAAAAAAAAAACAGTTATAAACAATTTTATAGTTTATTGCAATAGGTACTATAGAGTTTACAATAAAAATGAATTAAAATTAATTTTATTTCCAATAACTTTTACTTGAGCCATTTTACAATTAGAGGAAGAAAATTTTTCACCGCAAATGTTCAGCTAGCAATACGAGAGTACCAGCGCGTAAGTTTCTGGCATTCGGCACCCGGAATGTGCGGACTCAAAGTACTATGTATATTTTAAATATTTCTACTCGCATATGGTTAAGGATTTATTTAGAATATATCAACCTGAATCCCTTTGAGTGCAAGGGTAACAGGAATCAAACAAAATCAAAAGTTTTAATTGTTTTGTGTACTAGTCATATTAGAAACAATTGTCGAAACTATTATTAAAAATTTATTTCTCTAATTAGTAATCTGAATATAATTCTTGGTAAAATGGGATTAGGGATTAATATAAATTAAAATACATATTTATTGGTTGGTAATTTGTTTTATTTTGTTGACGATGTGTACTCCAAGGCGAAGTCGAAGATTTCTAGGGCATCTACTCAAAGTAAAGAACAAGAGAGCGACACTGATCACTTTTACCATGACATAAAAATTACACATTTAATAAATGGTTATTAATTTTACACTTTAAAAAATTACATATATATATTGGGATGACATGTAACGATATACCATCTAGCGTTTTATTTTCGAACACAAAGTAGAGTGAAGATTCCGTTAGAAATACATTACGTCAAACGAGAATAACGATTTTTGAGATAAAAAATAACCGTAATTGCAGTTAAACACCGCGCAAAATTGAGAAATAAAGTGTACTATGATGTAAGAGGGTGTAATAACAAGGCCCGTAAAAATCTGGACGAAGTTGGACAAACATTTTATTTATAAAGTAAAATAATTTGGAGTGCGAAAAAAACTTTGGAAAAAACTAAGAAAAGAGAAGAACATAAATGCGTTTACAATAAATCGAGCAATAAATAATATGCTCTGCATATTTTGTACCAGACGGTTATGTATGTACATCTAAGTAAGTATAATTTTAGGTTATTATAATACGAATTTGTTTCAAAATCTTTTCACTTCGTATTTATCTAACTTCATAAATTAAATTAAATCTGTATTCACAGTTAATGTTCTTTATATTTGTTCATTTTTAGTTATTTGTTTATTTAGTTAATTTAGATCAAGAAACGTACAACTAACCTATAACAGTACAACAAAGTATCAATGCAGTTTTTGCATTTTTCACTATAAACCAGCTATGCTGGAACAAACAACACTAATCACTTATTCATCTCCTGCAATTTTCCTATTAATTTGATACGGGATCACCTCGTAAATTCGACGTTGACATAAAGAAAGCCACTACGCCCACAACCACTTTTATTTAATTTTTTCCCGCATTTAATTAATTGTCAAGTATATAAAATGCGTTCAGCTTATTTAAAATTTACTTTGCAGGATCTGTTGTAGAGCATTCGCAAATACGGCTACATTGCAGTAAAGTGCACCAACTGACAGCTCCAGCCAAAAATTATCCCCGCCCCGGACGTAGGCATGGAAACCAGTGAATGTAAAACAGTGCTATTTTTAGTTTGTTTCATTTGACACTTAAATATTGTTGGATTATTGCTTATTTTTGTCCTGAATTAAACTGTAGTACGCAGTCAATAAAGGGAGATTTGGTCTGGATACGTTAAATTAAATATTAATTTAGTTTTTTTTTTTAATAGCAAAAATTATTATACAATCACATTTTTGAAATCACTAGTTATTGTTTACCTTGTCAATTTGTTTGTCAAAAATTCTGGTTTTGTTCCTGTGCTGTACTGCAATTTTCCTGCAAATATTAGTAATCGTGAGACTCATTTTTTATACACGACCAGTACTAATGTTACATTCGAATCTTCACCCTAATTGACGCCATCTTGAATAGGCCACGTCCCCATGTTAGATCCCAATAAAACAAAAAATACTGGTAATATATTGTAGTGATGCTAATTTATTATAGTTTGATTACCTGGGTTGTGTTTGGTATCTGCAAAAAAAGTTCAATATTTATAAGAAATATTTTTATTAAGATTTACATATTTCAGATATTTTTTTAGATACAACAGTATTGCAGCCTAATAATGTAACAGTTTATAGCACATCGTCCATATAATATTATTTATTATATGCCTGTATTATCATAGGTAACACAATATATTATTATTATCATAAGCGTAAGGTTTCACAGAGAGCGCGAAATTTGAAGAAACGCGGAAACATGTGGCCGAGGAAAGGGGCTCAAGCGAGCATGCGCAGCGGTACGTGGGGCTGAGCGTGTCCGCAAATTCCTCAACCCTAGTTTCCGGCCCTTTACAAACGTTATGAGATCTTTACAGTGCATAATTACAACATATTTACAATCACGTGATGCTATGCCATCACGCGCTTAGAAATAACCTAATCGTTTTTTGGAAGTAAACACATAACCTTACTTATATGTACATTAAATCGATTAAAACAAATTTGTCCCACCAAAATCGTACTGAACTAATAACAATTTATAGGTAAATATAGTTTCAGGTGTCTCGCGAAATCGTTGTAGCAATTTAACGATAGTTACAGAAGCCATTAAGTCAGTACGTTTTGTTTACATCTCACTCTTATCATATTTAAATTAACTTACATTTAAATCACAGACAGAAACGAATTGGAGAAGGGAGGGATCCTACAGAGTATCACTATAGCTAATTTTTACATGGATCATGATATCTGTGAGAAGTATAAAAACTATTTTATATTGCTATATTATTTTATCATTATACACTTATTAAATACTTAACTGTATCTAGACAGTGGAGACTCTCATGTAGACAGAATCGTCAGAATAATGAAGCACGTTTTTTTTTTGTAATTTACTGAGGAAATTTTATTCTACGACGTTTAATGTTCTAATCTAAATAACGAACATCTATGACATTTTATATTTACATAGTTATTACTTATGATTAATTTAGGTTTATTTACACAGGGATCTGCACAAGAGCCTCCAAAGAATAAAGCTCATTTACTGGTTCAGCGTGTAATTTGTTCGGTATTTACATATGTGTGACAACAAAACTGTTTTTAATAGTATCGAGTCGTTCATTTACTTGATATGTTCACAATAAATTCGGTATATGTTTGATTTTTCAAAGCCAGATTTTTGAATGAATTTGTGTCTGGAACCAAATGATTTATAATAATCTTAATGTATGTTTTCATATAATATTAAATTTTAATTTGATTTTCAATTTCTCATTATAATAATTTATCGATATTCTAATGATATTTAGTGTATTTATATCTTAAAAATATAAAAATTCATTTAGAAAAAATATTTAAAACAATTACCAAAGCTATATTTGAGCGCTTAAGAAATCTTGTGGAACGACATATTTATAATAATGTACTGTCTCATTAATACTGTACGTAAACATTGTTATAATAAACATATTTAAAGAATAGTAATGTTATTACGATATACAAAATGCAGTGATACTACCTGTAAATACATCAAAATTTAAAAAGTTCAAGATATTTTGTTCCGCAAAATTAAAACTATATTGTACAATTGGTTTAAATGATGTTCGTGAAATATACGCATTTTAAAATCCATGAATAATTAAAGCTGATTTATTTAAACCAGAGATATAATTATTTAAATAGCAGAATCATCACAGAATAAAATATTGAAAATTTGAAATAAAAAAATATGATATTGTAACAATTACGAAGGTGTAAATTTACAAGCAATTTCAGATTAAATACAGCTACCGTTACATATAAATAAAATTTTATGTCAGCATTAAAACCTGGCAAAATTTGCCTGAGAGCTTTTATAGTATTGATTATACATAAAAATGCTTAACTTTGAAAATGATTGCTGTTATTTGAAATAAACATGTAAGTAAGTATACTTGATATTTTCAATTGGCTTCATAAATAAAAATGTGCTTGAATTTAAACAACGTAGTCAAATTTTATAGGAAGTTCTTGATGCATTGTAGGTAGTACATTGCAATTGTATTATGAATACAAAGTTTCCGAAATTATGCGATAGAAGAAAGATCAGAACTAATAACTTGTGAACTGCTTAAACGTCTAAATTAAATTATAAATATCTATATAATTACAGACATTAAAAAAGGGTTACCGAAAGATTATTTAACATAAATAATGCAGATTGCATTATTGTAAAATGTCTGTTATATATTTCAGAAATATTGTTATAGATGTTAAAACTGATTTCGATTTTAATGAAACAAAAATATTCACAAAACTAAAATATTATAAAACTATATAAATTTTACCACATATTTTTGGAAACTATCGCAGTATAAAAATAAATTACCAATTTTCTTTGGAATAATATGAATAAGTACATACTTTTATAGTCAATTCTAATTATAAAGATAAAGATACAATCAATTAGCAATTATTGAGAAAAGCTAATCCAAAAATAAATTTTGTATGGTTTAGTTCAACTTATCTTTAATAAAAAGTACGTATAATATTTATTTTTAGATAAATAAAACAATTGAGTACTAGTAGATAACTATTAATTCACTAATTTTATCATTTGCTGTCGTATATTCCTATATCAAGTTGGAGTAAAATGCTTGAACTTATTTTATGAAATACAACGTTTGGCAGCGAAACATAAAGTTACACAAAAAAGTTTCATATTACGACACTTTGAAAAATATTTCTCTACGCCATTGGTACCAAGATTTCACACCCCAGTCTAGGGTCCCATGTGCATGAGTTTTTTGAACGCCTTTCTAAACTCCGGGTTGAAGATGGTATAGATGACAGGGTTGACGAAACTGTTCATGTACCCCAGCCACGTGGTGAGCAGGAAAGCGGCGACGCCGGGCTGACATGACAACCCCAGCTTGCTGCACATGGCGTCCATGATGTTGCAGGTGAAGAATGGCACCCAGCAGATCAGGAATACGCCTAGAAATAAGAAAGTTTTGATTTGGTGTGCAACCAAGTATACATTGGAGTAAAGAGTGTAATTTGATTTGAATCTTAAGGTGAATCTATGCTATGAACTTGAAGACAAGAAATAAAACAAATGCACAAAATGTAATTTGTTTTGTATTACGTACATTCATATAACCAAGGAGTTAAAGTTTTATAATTAAACATCCATTTATTACAATTAAATTATAGTTGATTTGAAATACCTAAAAGATATTAATGATTCTCTAAAAAAAAAAAAATATCAGACTTTACGAATTAAATATGTGTATTTAAAATAAATGCCTATGCATGAATACATGTTTAACAAATTTAACGAGAATTTTCAGTTATGCCTTATAACACACTTTACAATGAGATATTTTTTTCAAATGGATCCAGTAAATATCTCGCTTATTTATCAACATAGCAACTTATTTCACATAACATGATTTTTACAGCAACATATAAAATAATTGATAGCGGATGTACATTATTGATATCATCATCAATTAGATTATATGTTACTCCATAAATCATGTTATTTGAAATAAGTTGCTAAGTTGATAAATAAGCGAGATATTTGCTGGATCCTTTTGAAAATAACACCCAGTATAATTTTAAAGTACAAAATTTTTATTTTTCGAATATATAGTCATAGAAATTTTTAGCTAATCATACCTAAAGTTTGTATCTTTGAAAATCATTTACTCTAGTGTAAACCATTTAGAATTTTATAAAAAATGATTTATTAATATGAAACCTTAATTCCTTGACTACAAAAAATATAGTAGTAATTGTAACAATGATATTTTGTTTAAAATAATTATGGCGAAGGAATGAAATGCATCTATTGTCATAGTGCATAGTTCACCTTAAACCTTCATTAGTATCAAATAAATAAGGAAATATAAAATAAATAAATATGTCATTACTCATGTTGGGAGTAGCATTCTGATTTTGTAGATCTCGGTAAATACCTTATTTTTTACTCGTGAACGTGAAGTGTGGTTACTAGCCGTCAAATCACTCTTCAAAAGATGTTAGTGGAAGGGTAGCCTCAGGGGTAAAGTTAAAATGGTAACTATCGGCTGTTGGATTCGAACTGATAGTTTTATGACAGAGCGATGCGTTAGGAAAAATTAGGAAAAGTACTGTAATGAATATTGATAATTTTGCTTTAATTATTTAGTTATCATTTGGAGTTATAAAACTACATAGGTATTGTGTTATTATACGCGAAGGAAAATATACATTAAATATTGAAAAAATATACATTCTTATATTTCTATAATTGAAACCATATCTAATTTAAATGTCAACGTCATTCGAATGTTTCAATAAACAGAAATCAATACCAAGAATCTCATTTCGCTAGCAGAACCATCAGATAACTTTTTTCCAAGACGAGGAAAAGAAATAAACAAAAATGTAGACATTAATAAACCATAAAGAGCACATGGCCATATTTACCGAGAACAATGGCGAGAGTTTTCGTTGCTTTTCTCTCCTTCTTGGCTGATGATTTTTCACGTTTCTTGCGGCTCGCCTTGTTGACTTTATAAATGGTGAATCTGGCCGCAGCAGTCGCCTTGCGCTCCTTCTTGGAACCCGTGGTCCGGTCGCCTCGATCAGTGGCTGCATCTGATATCGTGCACACGGTTCTGCAACAAAACGACAATGTTACAACGGTGACTCTCAAAAAGATAGCCGGAATTTTTGCAAGAGGCAAGGAAAATACTGCTTGTTTTCTACATATTATAGTAACATATAGGTAAATAAGATATTCATTATAATTAGACCTTTATGACAGAAACCATCGGTAAACCTGTCGATCACTACTCCAACTCCACCATCCTCTCCACCTATAACAAATTGCTGCTTTATAAAGCAATAATCAAGCCAGTCTGGACCTACGGCATCGAACTATGGGGTCAGCAAGTACCTCCAACATCGAAATCATCGAAAGATTTCAAACAAACATCCTTCGTATGATTATCAATGCTCCACCGTTTGTCCCCAACTGGATAATTTCACAAGATCTACATCTAAATTGACATTTGAATAAATGACAATTGTCAAAATCGCTGTCAAATTTTCATTTTCGTCAGAAAATGCTCATTTTCACATATATAAGTAATACTTATATTATATGTCAATTTTGACATTAAATTTGAATTCAGCGCTGTCAAAAACATATTATTCCAAAGTTGGCTAAGTTATACAATTTTGATCATGAGCACCACCAAATCTCATGTTAAATGTCATTTAAACTTGGACCCCTTGGTGGCACGGGTTAGTTCAACTGAAAAAATTCCACAATTTTTTTCTCCTCAAACTTAAAACTTTTAAGGGGAGCGACCTGAAAAATTCGTAGTTTTGCAAAATAAGGGACATCCTAACCTATATACATACATCTACATATTTGATTTCATTTTATTTGTTAATGATTCATTTGCGATAAAGAGAATTGTATGTCTTTATTATAAAATAGAGAGCAATTCTCATTGTAAGTTCGAAATCTAAATTAAAATCTGAAATTATAATTGTAAAAACTAGACAATTGTGCGCATTTTATTGCGTTATATTTTGCATACTTTTGTTGCGTTTTGTATTGTACGAATATAAATGATGAGACAGTTCCAAACTAGCTTCATAAATTAAGGTAAAAAATAGAAAAAATGTAATGTAAAGACATCTAAAATTGTAATTAATAGTTCACTCCGCTCATATAAGCAGAAACAATGAAACAAAAGTAGAAGCAAAATAAAAATAGAATTTAAATCTTAATGGTTTGTAAGTTTCCCAGGAGGAAGGATTTTGTATATATTTTCTTTTACTGGCCATTATTTAAAGTATTTTACTTCCTTCGTCTTTTATTTTGTTTGCAATTAAGTTAATGGCAAGAAGTGGATTCCAATCGCTAAAATCTAAATTTCGTTCCTGAAAAATCAGTCCGAGAATTTGTATTCATGAAATAATCTCAATGCCTAAATAGCTTCTTTTATAAAAACTCTCTACAGTCTACAAATTTGTTTGCATTCACAGATTAATTTCTCATGGATATTTCTAAGCATAATATTTTATTTTTAATGTAATCAAAATTTTTATTCTACTGGACTAATTAAAAAAACAAATAAATATATCTTCATGCCATTGGCTATTTTGTGGCACAGCTTTACAAAAAAATCTGAAAAAAATAATTGAAATGATAGATAAGGTCTGGTGGTACATTGATTGATTTATTTCGATACAAATCAATTAGAAATTAATTTGAACTACTAACCTTGGCAAGGGCAAGCTTATTTGGATACATGTAGTATGTAAATATTTAGATTTATATTTTCATATAGGTAACTCATGATTTTTCTGTAAGATTTTCAAGGATTGTATAAAATTTTAATAATAAGACGCTGCATTGTCTGGTGCAGATATATTCAATTTATAAATATGTATTTGTATAACTAGTACTAATATTTGATATTTATCAATTACATATCTATTATAAATATAATATACCTACCAGTTGTTCCATCGGTCTGTATTTTGCATTCTATACTATACTTTAAATTAAAATGTCCACATATCTGCAGTATAAGTTTTACTACCGGGTATTCCAATTTCGCGGAATGATATGCAATTGTATATTTTCTTTTTTTAATTGAATATCCTACATGTACATGTATCTTTTGTTTCTCTTTAAAATAGTTTTTATTCATCATATTTATAAAATGATCAGTACTGAAACTATTCATGCTTTTAATTATATACGAATTTTATTTATTATAGCAAATTTCGTTGTACTTTTTCTACATTTTCATGTGTTACTTTTTGTTTCACAGAAAGTATCTCATGAATTTAATAACAATAAATATATTTAGAGTATATATCCTGTCCTTCGACATTAATACAATAAACTAATTAAAATATATCAATGAAAAGTTGATAAACTAAGTTAAATAAACACATAATAAATAATAACTCTCAAAGATCTGACAGCAAGTAATCTAATTTTTTAAACATTACACAGAATTCATGGTGTGTGATTATTTATTAATAAAAATATGAACAGTTTCTGTACCTACTGATCATTTTAGAAATATATTGAAAAAGAATTGTTTTAAAGAGAAAAAAGCCGGTAATATTTAAAATATTCACATAAAAAAAATACAGACCGATGGACCAACCGGTATTGCAACAATTGAGTACTTTTAAGTTTTTGCTGTTCAACATTCCTAAAATATATTTTATCTACGACATTTGTTAAAAGTGGCCTTTTTAACGGTTGCTTAGCAAGTTAAAAATGTCACTTTCAGACACTAGTGTAAACAGAAACGTGTGAAAAGTGATTTTATTGTTACTTTTAACACGTTGCTAACGATTTGTGTCAATAAATCAACAAATATAATCCTACCTGTCAAAATATCATTCTACATTTTTTAGTACTTACTAATACACTAGGAAGATCTTAGACAAAATTTTGTATGATATATGTACTATAAGCGAATTATTTCGTTCGTAGGGTTGTTTCACTCGGTTTCGTCTCGTTTCACAAACTACCCCACTAACTCATTAAATGTCTCTGTTAACACTTATATCATAAATAACTATTAAAACTGAACAAAATTCAAAATCCGGTCTTTCATTTGTTTACAATTTTCCATGCTAGAAATATTTATAATTATTTCGTCATAATGTTAATGGCATTTATAATAATAAAATATATATTATCTTTGATGCACTATCTCTTCATTTATGCAACTTCACGCAAAAAGTGATAAGTGATATCTTGATTTAATATATTTGCTAAGAACAACAGTCAACAGTCAAGTGAAGTTTGAAGGTCGTATTTTATTTGCAAATAAAATATTTTCCACCGTATATATTTAAACAAACCGGATATATTCAATTAGTTTAGATGTAATTTCTACACTGTATAAAGCAGTTTGCAAATTTGTTGTTAATAATATATATATAATCTTGAACTGTTTGACCCTAAATAGAGTGTTGAGTTAATAATAATAATAATAAATGTAAGTATTGAGTTGTAAATAACACTAAATAATTGATTGTTTTATTAAATTATTTTAGATTCTTCAAAATGGAAATAACAACACTAGCGTTAATTTTAATATTCTTCACAACGATCTACCTATATTTCAAACACAACTTTAATTATTGGAAAAATCGTAACATCCCTTATTTACCTCCATCCATACCTTTCGGAAACATAAACTTTACTTTCTTCCGAGCATTTGGACAAGAAGTAGAGAAACTCCACAACGCATTGAAGAAACAGGGGTATAAGTTTGGTGGATTCTATATGTCTGCAAGAAAAGTGTTTCTTCCGCTAGATCCAGAAATAATTAAAACTATTTTAACAAAAGATTTTAACGTATTTAACGACAGAGGAGTGTACAACAATGAAGAGAAGGAATTTTTGTCAGCGCATTTATTTGCAATTAGTGGTCCAGAATGGAAGAAATTACGAAGCAAATTTACTCCGACTTTCAGCAGCAGTAAACTTAAAAATATGATGGGGTTGATACTGGAAAAAGCTGCAAAATTGGACGACTACTTAGGACAACATTTAAAGAACAATACTCCAGTAGATATTAAAGATTTAACCAACAGATTAACAAACGATATTTTCTGTTCAATTGCCTTTGGCATTGATTGCAACAGCTTAGTCAATCCAGACGCAGAATTTCCTAAATACGGGAAAATGTTGCTAGAAAATAATTTTATCCACGGAGCTAAAGTAATTTGTGGCATGACTTGGCCAAAATTATTTGACCTGCTTGGTGTAGACTTCTTCAGACCTGAATTCTCAAAGTTCTTCATCAAAGCAATTACGGACATCGTTGAACACAGAGAAAAGAATTCAGTAGACCGCCCTGATTTTATGAACTGTTTAATCAAATTGAAAAATAACCAAACTATTGATGATTCTATGACAAATGAACACAAAGAAGAAAGCATTTCTTTAAAGCAGTTGATAACACAATCTTTAGTATTTTATATAGGTGGATTTGAAACTTCTTCTAAAGCTATTACGTTCTGTATTTTTGAGCTAGCTCAGCACCAAAGTATTCAAAATAAATTGAGAGAAGAAATACATGCAAATCTTAAAAAACACAACGGCCAAATTACGTATGAGGGAATTTTAGAAATGCAGTATTTGGACAAAGTAGTTTCAGGTAACGCTACACGAAATTTTATTTCACTGCCAGTTTAGAAATCAATTACTTATTTACAGAAACAATGAGGAAGTACCCTCCAGTTATAGCCCTTAACAGAATAGCTGCGGAAGATTGGAAAATACCAAATACAGATTCAGTAATTGAAAAAGGAACTGCAGTATTTATATCAGTGTTAGGACTTCACCATGATCCTGAGTATTATCCAGAACCCGAAAGATTCGATCCTGAAAGGTTTTCGGAAGAAGAAAAAGCGAGGCGGCACCCTTATACTTATGTACCATTTGGGGAAGGCCCCAAAAACTGCATAGGTAAAGAAAATGTACCGGATGTACAATGCTATTTTTTTATATTGCTGTATCTTTTCTTGTATTGATCTTACAGTAAAACTGCAAATTCAAAAGTTGATCAAAATTTAAAAATGCATGCAATAAGACCCATATGTTCCCATAATGTTAGTATTGTTATATCAATCAAATTAAATTAATATTTATTAGAAAAATTGTAATACGACCATGGAAAATTAAACAAAAACAGAATTCAGAACAAAAAATACATTTTTTGTCCATTGACATTAAAGATGACACTTCACAGACTGCTAACAGTCTGTAAAGTGTCACTTTTATGCCTAGGCTGTAAAAATATTTTACATAACAACCGCTCCAAAAACGCAAAGCAACTGTCAATAAGTACATAGCAACCGTTCAACACATTCATGGCAACGAAATTTGACAGCGATAACCTTCAAAATATCTATACAAAATAAACATTAAATAGAGTACTTGCATCAAGGTCACAAACTTAGCGCGCGAACCTGTTCCTGGGCAACCAGACAAAATTTTAACATGGCGTCTTATGGAGTATTCATGTTTACTTTTGTAAAATTATCTGTTATTCGCATTCTACTTTGTTTTGAAAAAAGAAAACTTATGAGGTTGATTAAGGTAAGTTCATAATTATACTGGTTACACTAAATTCTCCTAAATATAAAGCAATTTTAAAATATCGTATTTTAAAAGTATAGTATCGTAAATGTTGATGAAAACAATTTATAAAACTGTAATATTCTCATCATATTTTGTGTATTTTCTGATAAATGGTATATGCTTATTTATTTAACAATTAGTGAAAATCCATGTAGATGTCAGAAATATAATAGTATTAGAAATTAACCTCAATTTGAAGAAAATTTTGAGAAGTACATTTTGCATCAACTAACTAAATTAAAAACTGTTTGCTTATTACCAAAATAAACCAATTAAAGTAAGTTTCAAACCACCTACCAATTTCAACCCCAACAATAAATGAAAAGAGGATATAAAAAATAATTTTGGTTAAGTTTTTCAGTTACTAAACAGTTTTTAATCAGTTATCAAGGGTTTCGACAATTATCATCATAATTTTAACAAGACTTAGCATTGTAAGACTTGACAAGTATTATTATTTTAGTTCTTTGATATAACTGTTTTCTTTAACTTTAAATTTTAAAATATATTAATTTATATTCCATTTTTAGATGAGTAAATTAAGTGAATATGTGAAAGCTTTATCGGGAGAATCTAAGGAGTGATATTTGGAAAAAATATCTGTCATCAGTATTGATTCATATACTATACATCAACTTACCAATACATTTAATGTGTTTCTAATACATTTCATTTAAAATATACTTGCTCTACATATATGTATTTAATGCAAATACATTATATATACATTTACCTTTCTTAAAACGTATATAATATAAACAAAACACGCAATCAACACCGACAAAACACAAATATAAATCACAAGAACCAAAACCTCCATAAGACTCAATGCTAACCTGAACGGTCGTTGCCCAGAAACAGACTCCCGCCAAATAGGCCACGCCTCATGCAAGTACTCTATTAATATTAATTCCAAATCGGCAAAAACATTATGTGCTCAATTCGGCATCAAACACAGATTAAAGCGGGATTTATAATGAAGTAAAGTAAGAAGTAACGCAAGATGCAACGCAGCCGGTGACGCAGAAGTAAAGCAAGAAACTTCGGTAGGCTTTATAATGAAGTATCCGTGGCTGCTTGCAGCCAATCACAGTGCTAGTGCGTGTTGCTTCTTCAGCTGTCTGAATTTGACGTTTGTACTGTATAAAGAGAGAACTTGCTAGTCGAATGTAGAACAGAATCGGTTTTAAGGGGAATATAAAGTTGAGGATGGTAACAATAATGTACCCTTCAAATGGTAGAGCTGAACAGGCCACGAAAGAGGCATGAAAAATTCTCAATTCCAACTTTCTGGGAATTTATGAATTTGCAGATGTTCGCACAGACGGTAATTAACAGCTTAGGCGGCAGTCTGCCTGGCACTAAATGTATACAAAGGCAATAAATTGATCATACAGAAATGAAATCTTTTAAGCGCCTTTACAAATACTTGAAAATTAACTAAATTGTTAATAGCGCAAACTGCAAATCAGAAAAAATAAAATGAATACAAGTTGTGGTTTGAAATCAGTTCCGAGAAAACAAATAAACATGTCGGTAATATAGCTTTCTGCATTGTAGTTTGAAATAGTGCATCCGGATTGGCCAGAGGTAGAAAAGTAACGCAAGAAGTTGAGAGTTGGCCAACTATTGCGTTGCGTTGCTTCTGCGTCTCTGCGTTGCGTTTTGTTATAAAGCAGTATGTGTAGTCCCGTACATTTATCTTTTGCGTTACTTTACTTCAACCGCGTTGCTTCTTGCGTTACTTCATTATAAATCCCGCTTTATAGCTTCGGCAGCTTTCATTGCCTCGGCTTCGCCTCTGCTGTAAATTTGGTATTTTGATGCCTAGTTAAACAAATTTATTATTTATTACCGTGTTGTATTATTTTCCGAAGAAATTTCGCAAAAGATTGTAATGATATAATGGCGAATTGGAGAATTTATTTATTTCTGTAAAATAATATGTCAAATATTTTTCATTTTTGTATAACTTTTGATGGCCCTGTTACAATTTTGCTAATAAATATTAATTTTAATTAAATGACATACCGTGAAATACTAATATTTAGTATTTACATCTAAAGTGAATACTTAAAAATTTACAGCAATGTAAAATAATCGTATTGAAATTCCTTTCAACTCCTACCCCAGTATGTTAAACTTTTATTTTGCGCTGTCAAACGTTCCAAAATTATTTCAGAGTAAAATGCTTCAAGCAAAACTATATTTCTAGATTTGCCTGACATCTAAAAGTGGATAATTTTATTAAGCTTTTGTATGAGAATAATTTAGTCAATGAAACAATTACAGTGTTTAATTTTGTTGCAGGTTTACGGTTTGGACTACTTCAAGTTAAAGTTGGCATAATTCATTTAATAAATAAGTATAAATATACATTAAGTTCAAAAACTAAATTACCTTTACAGTTAATAACTGAAGTTGTTTTTATTTCCAATACCAATACCATTTGGGTGGACGCCCAAAAAATTTAGGATATTTGTTATTTTAATAAAGCAATGCTAATGAAATTATTCATTTATTTATTTAACTGAATATGTTGAAATTATTCTTATTTGCAGAACAGATGTTCTTTTTATGTATCAATTAGCTCCGATATACATTTTATTCATAATACTATAAATAAATGAGATATGATTACGTGCATCTCTGCTCTCTTTCTAGCTATCTCGCTCCCACGATTTGACGTCACTGGTGACACCCGTTCATCACTTGTCTGCTATTTTATAGCTCGGCGAGTGCTATTGTGGCAGAAAGTGTACAAAATCTAGTGTTTCATCAAGACAAGAAATCTTGTCTTGATAACCATTTCTTGTCTTGGGCTTGATTTTCAAGACAAGAAATTAAAAGATTCTTGTCTTGATCATTTCTTGGCGATGTATTTCTTGTCTTGTTTCAAGAATTCTTGATATTTCTTGATTCTTGATATTTTAAGGGAATCCCCTTTTTCTATCACTCAATAATCTAAAGTTGGCGTCTGTCCATGCCGCTGGCCCTTTTAGTTAAATGTTTCTTAAATGGTCGCGTTTCGTTGCACTTTGATATTCTATTCTTTTTATTTAAAGCAATGAGTATTAAAAGAAATACAAATCATATTTACTCGGATAATGATGAAATCGATCTAACAGAATCTAGCTAAACTTAAGTTGATCCACCTTCTTCAGTTAAGATATGACCCGGAATTCTATTCTCAGAACCAAACGAATATCCCTAGCGGCCATTCCTTCTTAAAATGCTTGCGATGGAGTATCTAGAAGGCATGCATAATGTCATCGTCACTTCAATTGTTTTTATTTAGTAGGTAATTGTCAAAATAACAGAGCAGGAAGTTTATTTTTCCGTTGCGCAAAGCATAATAATTAGATTTCTTGTGAATGAAATCTGCCAAACAAAGTAATATGCAAAGACTTCAAGTACAGTGTGGGAATTCACCTTATCAAAAACCCAGGTGTTTGAATGGTGTAAGAAATTTAAGGAGGAACGCACAACGGTCGAAAATTTAAAGCACGTGATACGTCCGAAAACTTCAGCCCTCCTTAAACACCTGGATTTTTGGCGATGTGGATTCTCCATTTTGTGCTTGAAGTCTTTGCAAAATATCACTTGGTTTGGTACCCTCATTCACAAGAATTATTATGCGTAGCGCAATGGAAACATGAACTGCCTGCTCTGTCATTTTATCAATTACTAAATAAAAACAATTCAAGTGAAGATGACATTATGCACGCCTCCTAGATACCCAATTGCAGAGTGTTAAGAAGGAATTGCCGCTAAGGCCATTCATTTGTTTCCGAGATTAAAATTCGGAGTCACTCCCCTCGTACATACCTAACATGTCTCATTTGAAGATATTGTTTGTAATTGATTCCATATTTGAAATATATTAAAATTATTGTTGTGTATATCAAGTAAACTTCAATTTTCGGTTTTGAAATTATGATCTAAATCAACTCATTTCTGTACATTGACCTGAAACATATAATTATAAAGTTTTATTGCTATATTTTTTCTCGTTCATAAGTTATCGGACGTGAGTCCACACTTCCTCCACCCATCCATGCAGACGCACGTCTGAGTATAAGAAAGTAAAAGTTCCATTGTACGAAAATCCGAGCTGCTGAACTGCTAAACTTGAAGATAAACAGATCACAATTAAAAGCAGAGTACTCTCCTCGGGGAGCACAGAATAAAAATCAACCAATAGAATATCAGATCATTAACTGAAAACTCAAACACAAATAAAACAAATCCATATACAGAGCTACGGGAAAGTTAATTACGCTGGGGAACCTTGGCGGGGCTGGCGAGGAAGACGCATATAGCGGGTAGGAGCATAATGTTCCATAATTGGGAAAGTTCGTGGTGTCCTACATCAGCGGTGGAGTGGCGGCGACGCGCTGCACACACGACAACGAAGTCAGAGGAGAAGCCCTGTTTAGGTACAGCTTTGTCAGAATTTGCCACGTCGCCAGATAACGCTATGTTTCCGCCGGAAAGAAATTAAAAGTGAATAAATGATTACGGCCGTGTCAGATGCGGGGGTTGCTGCTGCTGATATGCTATGCAAATTTAAATGCGTCATTTATTTTCACTTTATTGTTTTAATTAAATATATAATGAATATTTAATTGGTATAATTCTGTCACTTTATTCTCAGGTACTTGATGTGTAAATTAAATACATGTTATAATACTATACCTATATACATATAAGTCTACGAATATATTGAAGAATATTTAAGTGTATAAGACTTCCTATAACACTGTTTTGGAAACTAGGCATTCCACAAACAAAAATTGTTATGGAATCACTAACATTCCATACGCTGCGTATGGAATATTTTCGACGAATCAGAGTTGCATATTAGCGCGATATATGAAGTATCTTGATCCAATTACTATGGTTACGTCTGTTTGTTTAATTTGATATATTTGAGTTTGACGTTTTCAACAGTTTTATATTTGTATTTTTTGTATAATTTCCAAACTCTTGTTATAGAAAGTAAAGTCTACAACATGTAACGGAATGGCATATCTCACACTCGCAAACCGTAGCCCTCGCCTTCGGGCCGGGCTACAAACTTTTTGCTCGCGTGGAATATGTGCCATTCCATTACTTGTTGTAGAATATACTATTCCAAATCCTTATACGTTGAATAAGGGAGTATTGAAATAAATGACAAGATTATCACGAAAACAAATTATTTGAAATGCTCTTAATTCATTTTAACCATTTTATCAATGGCCTCAATGTGGATGAATGGATGATTGTGTTCGTATATTTAATTACTCACGAACAAGGATAGATAGAGTAATAAAACTGAAAAATTACCTATAAGTTGTATTAAAATGCGCAAAAAAGGGTTAAATTAGTCATACCAGATCGAAAGGGAAAGCTGGAGATACAAAACAATAAATTCAATTTATTTCCAATATACACGTAGAGCAGTAATATTTGGAATAAAAAATACTATTTCCAATATATTTGTTTCCAACGGTTTTTTCGAGTAGCATTCATTATTTTTGTTTTTGTTTCATTTATTTTTAATCTCATTTTCTTTCCTTTTACCAAAATGGAGTAACATCTCTTTTATTATCTTTCTGTTTATTATGATCATATTGCATTATTTGCCCACCGCTTATTCTTAATGTTCTTTTTTCTATCTGCCCTATTACGTATTCTAAAGCCAAATTAATTAAAGTTGCTGCTAGTGAATCTCCTTGTACTCTTTTATTTATCTCAAATTCCTCTCATTTTTGTTTTAATACTGACTCTTGATCTCTTCATTGTCACCATAATTACACATTACAATTTTCAGAAATAAAGATAGATTTCAAATTCGAGCAAGTTGAAAAAAATATATATTTAAGCATAATGCTAACAAGCAAAGAAGAAATAGAAACAGAAATCAAAGAACAAGAGTTTGAAGAAGAAAACAATGAAAAACAACATAGTGTCAAATGGTTTGGACATATATAGAGTAGAAGAAAAAGATTCAATTAAAACAATAGTAAAATGGAAACGATGTGGTAGAAATAGATGAGGCAGACCCGGATCAACATGGCTAAAGGAAATAGAACAAGATTTAAAAATAACAAGAATTAAAAGATGGCAAAGTAAAACAAAAGATAGGAAGATGTGGAGAAACCTAACTACAAGGATTTAAAGGAAAAGAAACGGTGAGTGGTCTACTCCAATAAAAGATCTAGAGAGGTTCATAAGAAACGTTGTTATCCTATAGGGGTGATGTGTCAAATGAAATTAGTAGTAAACAATTAAATTCACACATATATGTTTAAGAAAGTCGTATGTTGAACACGCCTGATATTTTACTTTTTTTGAACATAGTATGACTAGATATTTACAGAAATACACGTTTTGAATGCGAATTTTATTTATAGTCTATTAATATAAATTAAATTTGATTCATTTTCAATTTAAATATTTTTTATCTTGTGAGATTCTATTTAAAGAAATTTTTTTTTCACTATCCATTTAAAAAAATATTTTCTCTACTTACCCTGCCCTCACTCCTTGGTCCCCAACAAAGTCATTTAAGTTTTATTTTGTATTTTTAACAATAAAGATAATAATGCCAGTGTGCGGTTTTATAGTATTTATATAGTAATTTGTAAAGTACAGGTTTATTTAAATATAACTTCAAACTATTAAAAAATGAAGCTAGTAATTTGGATGTATAAATGTACCCAGAAGGTTAAAAGTTGTAGTTGTAGAATGTCGCAAATAATTAGCACAGGAAAGTTGTCGACCGCACATGGACGGGAATCAGAGCTACATCAGTTGTAACATTAAACAAGCCCAAAATATCACAACGTAACAACGGTAGTGCGATAATAGAACAACCCGACATAATGTTCCGCTCACCCTCATGCGGTGCCCAACTTCTGCGGTTCCGAATATTTACAAATAGCCGTGGTTTTGTGGCACAGGCAAACAAATGAATGTACGAACACATCCATATAGTGGTTTGTGTTGTCGTTAACATTTGTACGAGAAATTTACTCTGCGAGTAGTTTAATACCATTATTTAAATGAGAATATAATTCAAAATGTTCTGTTACATATTTGCAAGGATTTATTTTTCTTTGCAACCAAAACAGGGCATAGGGAGGGTACCTGTAATTATTGTTCTGAATATTAGTAAAACCAAACAAACTGGAAATCAAGATGTTATAATTTCACGATGACATACGAAAAAACATTTTGTCCTCGTCATGTTGATCTTTAATAATTCTATCTGCTTTCATTTTTTTACCATTTGTTGTCACAAATAGGCATTTATGTATCTAGAACGAAAAGTGACAAGCAAGTTGCTTACGGCCGAAGCGTGAGCCGAGGTCGAAATTATTTACGGGGACCTTAAAGTCACTTTTCGTTCGAGGTACATACAAAATTTTATTTCACACTGGTTACTAAAGTTAATAAATTATAGTATTTATTAACAGAAATTATCAAGAATCATAGAAATATGAGTTGATATAAATATTCTAAATAACAATTTCTATAGGAACAAGTATTTGTTTATAAATAATGAACATATTTAAAGTCAAATTTTACTTTAAAGTCCTAGAAATTTAAAGTTTCACTTTTCGTACGATAAATAGTGCGAAAAATGTAACATAAGTAACTAGTATGAAATAAAAGAATTTATTAAATAGTTACATGTAATTTCTAATACATGAGAATCTTATGATCCACAGTCCGATGCGTTTTCACATAGATCCCTATTTATGCTATAGAATGACATATTCTCGAATGTTTATTAATGATAAAATGAACTATGCGGTTTTTGGTAACATACACGTATTGTTATCACATATAGGTACGGCTGAACTAAATATACAAAATGTGTACGTAACGAACAAAATCAATTAAAACTCCCCGTAATTAACTTGAATATTCTACCAAATATTTCCCTGGATGGAATTTGTGAACTATTGTTATAAAAAAATGAAGTAAATGAAAGCCATAACAAGGAAAATAGTAAAAAACACTCGTAACAAAAGATTTTTAATTATTCGTCTGTTCGTCCCCACACATCTGAATTTCAATCTCCTGCTAATTTTAAGTTGCCTTCTGGAAGATGAACATTCACATACTACGATATTATTTGAAATTGTATCATTTGTTAAAAATTATCAATTATAAATGTTAAAGATAACCCTCTGTGGTAAAAGGATACAAATTTCTGTCCTTACACATAAGACGTTTGAACTTATTTATTTCCAGAATGTTTGTAAGATAAAACCCTAAAAATGTATGAATTATTTTAAACTTGTGAATATTAATTTTCGAATTAAAGAATTCCTAATAAATTCTGGTACCTCACTTAATTACCACCAATTCTAATACAATAATATGAAACTAATTCCTAAAATTCCTAACTAATAATATACAAGCAATATTGCCTAACTTCCAATAATTCCTAAAACTTCACCGAATCCCTACCAATTCATATAATTCCTCTCTAATTCAAGCAATTCCACGTAAATCCAACTAATTCGGGCATTTCACCTAATTTCAGTAATTTCTAATTAATTCTAACATTTCCATCTAATTCTTAACTAATTTAGGTTCTTCCTATCAAAATCAGGCATTTCCATAAAATTTATACTAATATTTGTATGTCAAAAATCTAATCTTAATATTTTGAAATATCTATTTAAAAATCTCAAATTAATAATAAACAAATCACTAAAATTTTATTTTAATATTTCAAAATTTTATATTAAATATCTTGAACTTTAAATTCAAAGTCTCGAATTTTAATTTCAATTAATCGTAATTATTATATTCCACAAGTATTAATTTTAATATCTATTTAATTAAAACACTATAAAAATTTTAAATATAAAATATCGAAATTTTAATTTAAAAATCTAGAAAATTAAACTTTAAAATGGCGCAATAAATTTTTTTTGTGAAATTTGAGAATTTATCTTCGCTCACCTAAGCTCTGTGTCTGGTGCGGCGCCATTGCGCTTGGCCTGGTGCTTGCTGGAGCCCGAGCGACGGCCAGGGCTATCGGGGCCCGCCGTGTCGGGCTGGCTGGCCGCGTAGCCCGAGTCGTTGTTGCCGTTGGGGTCCGCTAGGGGCGCGGGCGACGCCAGCGTCGCCACCACACTGGAAATACTACTAAAACACGCATCAGAATATCGTCGTCGGAATTGTTAAAATTCAGTTTTAAAATTACCAAAAAATTATAGTTTTCAAGTAGGTAGCCTACATGTGCTAACTTCAACTGTCATTTGTAACTTTAAAACGTAATTTTAACAAACGTTAAATAGATATAATTTTATATCTATTCGGTTGAAATTTTAAACATCAGTACTTGCACTGATTACATAATCCATATGGATCGTAAAATATATAGATACAATCCTATAATTTCTTAGTAATTGTGGACATTCCAACTAATTCCTTTATTTTCTCACAAATTCCGATAATTCCTTCTAGATTTTACTAATCAATTCATGGTAATTCAGGTTATTTCTGTAATTCATACTAATACCTATATATCCTATATAATTTCATATTGTTAAAATCTCGAAACAGAAATAATTTGAAAATAAAAACAATTTCCGGATTGTATCACAAATTAAAAAATAAAATTTCAACCTCTGAAATAAATTTTTTTAAATTTGTGACCAATCCAGAAATTGTTTTATTTTAATACATATCCCAGTCAAGAAGATTACATATTGGAAATAATATTTTTGAAAAATTTAATTTTCTAAACGACACAACACAATATTATTCTACATCTTTTAGAATGTAATGGAAATACTCCTAATCATTTATTTACTGAGATATGAATAAAAAATCTGATAGGTCGTTAGGTAAACTTCAATTTGCTACAAAAATCTAATCAGCTCGAAACCTAAAACGAAATTCTAAATTTATAGTTTTAGACGTAATCGTATTCTAGGGACCCATAAATGTACTTAATTGTTCAGAAAAATGCATTAAAATAATATGTAATTAATATTTATTTAATAATGGGTATTTCCAAGTTCTAAATTATGAATTATTGAATTAAAATAATAAAAATATAAAATGTTAGGTCAGCTATTCCGACTATTGTTAACTTATAGCTAATAATATGATTAACAATGCTTAATGTAATGGCCCTAAATCTTTTGTATGACGTATTTTTATCTAAAATAATTTTAAAATGGTTGATAAGGTTAAATATATTTAATTACCCTTAACTAACCATACTAACATTGGTATACGGTATGTAGATAAACAATATTTAGAACAAATGTAATTTAAATCGATTTAGCATTTCAAAACAGAATGCTGAATGCAGCAGAAGAAGCTACGTATGTCGTGAAAACAGTCCATTTGTCTACCATTACGACATATCGTATGTATATATGCATGTTATTACGTTTATATTACATTCAACTCTCTACAAATATCAACTTACAAAACAAATTTATTCAAGTAGCTTATAAAATCCGTAATAGATAAATTTTCTGAAACGATTTGCATTTAAAACGAATTGAATAAAGAGTTTCGTGAATTCAAAATACTTTTGCCTTTTGCGTTTCCAAGTTTAAAGTAAACTCCAAGGAAACAAAAGCAAGTAAGCTATTTGTCATTCGAAGTCAGGTGAGATAAATACGAATCGCTAGTGCTAGAACTTGTAACTCGACGAAATGTGATCATGCGACGAATAACTTTTTAAAAGAACACAAAGAGACTTTAATTGTAGGAGTTTTATTTTTAAAAATATAGAATGAGCTCCATACTAATTAATACATACGAGTATTAGTATAGATTTCACAAAGGAATAATATAGCAGGTAACTTTTATTCCAAATCCAAATTATTATGAATTATGTTAGTTTATAAATTTTCGGGAGATAAAATACAAATACAAACATAGCAGATTAAGACCCAACTACGCTACGAAGTTCGGAGAGAAAAAATAAAAGAAACGTAGGTACTAGAATATCTAGGCGGGAAATGCACAATGTTATTTCAAAACAGAAAATAAAATGTAATTTGTTTTGTACTATGCATATACATATCTATAACCAATGACCAGGGAGCCAAAGTTTTATAATTATACATCTATTATCATGAAAATATAATTGGTTCGCTATAAATATTTTTTTTTTTCAATATTTATACGAAATATAAATTATATGTTTAATGAAAGCAGCTTAGGTACTGTATATACATAATACATACATATAAAACGTCATATTACATCCCCCTAAATGGGGTAGCACAAATATAGAAATACGAACATTTTTATTCTGTCACACCTCTTTCGCCTCGTCCACATTCATTGGGCGATATAATTCCTTTGGAGCACATAATTAATAAAGATTCGAGACTTTGCAAAATATTTACTGAAAAATAGATCTATACCTATTTCCTTAAAAATTGTATATTTGAAATAATAGTATATTATTATATGACGGATTATGATAGTACTTATTCACGAAGATGAAGTATTTTTATGTTGAAGGATCGTGGCGCAAATCATACGAGTGAATAATGACCATAATTTCAAATATAATACTACTTTTCTACTCATGGAAATTTGGAAATTACTTTTGTAAATGATCGAAATTAGTTGAAAACACACATAGAAAATCGTCAACATAAAAATACAAAATGACAACTGACTACAAATCAATTGTCAGACGGCCGTTGCTAGGTGATTCAGATCAAGTCTTTAAAATAACAGTGAGTTATGGAATTATGGCTCTGTGATTGGTCAAGAAGAGTGAATTATGAAACATAATTCACTATCGTGAATACATGTCAAAATTATTGAAACTATATAATTCTAATTTGCTCACATCTTACTCATGTATTTAGTTATAAATATTTTTTTCACATAGAAAATGATATAATTTTGAGAGCTTTACTTTACGTTTAGTAAAAATTATTTATTCCAAATCAGTTATAGTGTAAAGAAGAGGAGTCTGTTATTAGGAAATGTTGGTTCTTGTTTACAAAAACATGTACAATATATAGAAAGTTTCATTCATTATAGCAATAACATTTAGTTACAAACAAATTATGGTGATAGGGGTAAAATGTACCTATCTTCATAGCGTATCGTTCACTTTAAAATACTGCCATCGCGCTACGAACTATAAAATATTTGTCGGATTTAATCCCATAGATTCGTCGATGAATTGAACTGCAGTACGAAGAAAAGGCACAAAAAAAGAACGAAAATCTATAAAGAGTTCTGGTTTGGCATGAATTTTTTGCTTGTAGAAATGGATGTCACACTAAGAATATTATAGATATCGAAAAAAGTTATTGTCACTTTTACTGATATTCGAGCGTTTCAATTTTTACATCAAATTTTACTGCAAGATTTGCCTAATGCAAGAAATTGTTTAAGACCTACAAGAAATAGGAAATTGCCAGTAATTTTCATGATAAATGTTCCAATCATTATTTCAATTCTAATTTGTAATCTTATTGTCTAAATTTTTATTTAATATATTCATATTTCTAAAATTTATAATATGACGAAAACACCTATCCAAGAAAGTGTTCAAGGATATTTGTAATTATCAGTTTTCGTTTTCAAAATTTAATATCTTTATACAGGATTGTTTGAAATATAACCAACATTTTTTCAAGTAAAACATTCACAGAAATAACAAAACTCTTTTAATAAAAAGTTGTAAAAACAAATCCAGACGCAAAAAGTCAAAGTGTTATTTCATTTCAAACTAAACTCACTTAATCTTAAAACAAAGACATACATAAACAAGAAATCTCGTAAAAAAACTTCTACTAAAGAACATTATTTAAATGAATTGATAAAGGCGATAAAATAAACAGCGTAGGATGTAGAAGAAGGGACGTGAAAAGGCAGATTACACTGTTGCACATTCGAAACTCGAGTTCGTGTCTTTAACTCGGTGACGGAGCGAGGATGATGATGTTTCGACCCGTGCGAATTTGTTCCGAAAATACAGTACATAATAACACGGTCAGTGGAGAGTGGAGTCCACGTATTCTATGTTACTTCACATTACAGTATCGTTTCTTAAGATGCTACACTCTGAAGTTACAAAAGTGAAAAAGAAGAATTTACAAAACAAATGTGTATGGAGAATAATATGAAATTAGTTAAGTATTACGTACAGTTACTTTAAAACCCAAATATTTTTCTAATTGTTTATCCATTATCATTAAATCTTGCGGATTTCGAGGATATAATGGCAAATGTTGACTGTGAGATTCGAATGCGTTACCACGGAGCTATTAATTTATCCCATTCGTTTTTAGTTATTTATAAAAAATGTATAATTAAAATGGAGGGGATGTATGATTCAGTAAATTTATAGCTAATATGAATAACATATAAATTTAAATATCCTGACACATAAGTACGATATAGAACTGTGTTTTGACAAAAAATGTGGATAGGGGAGACTGGGTACGGTAGAAACAACGTTTACTCGCTATGTATTGACAGGATTGGGGTACAAAGGAAGAAAGAAGCGGTATGCAAGTCTGAACTTGCTTACCAGTGTCGCAAAGGCAACAACGCGCTTATGTCGTGCAGAAAAGCCCTTAATGTGTTTTAAACAATAAAAGTAACTATTTTTGATCGTTTTTTTTTTTCTTCTAATTATTCAATAAGCATTAAGAATAATGTTTCATATATTTGCTTGCTTGAAAATTGAAACTTAATGTTTACGAAAAAGTGATTTATATTGTCGCAGTATATTTGGATTTAACATTTTGAATTAAGTTCGACGAAATGAAGGTGTACGGTTGAAACATTTTTCATGGGTACGGTTGAAACATGGTGTTAACCATTTCTTATTAATCAGATTTGTGAAAAAAAGAGCTGCAAATGACGATGGGCAGAGTGAACAATAGAGTTTTTAGTGAAATTCAAGGACTTATACTCTCGAAATATCAGATTTTTTTTTTAATTTTTAGAGAAATTTTGTATGTTGCCAATAGTTTATATAATTTATGACTGATCCTTAAGACTATAAAACATTTTTTTTATTTTTTACTCAACCCCAACATCTGTTTCAACCAACCCCTGTACAAAGGTCAGTTAAAACAAGAACAGACTTTTCTTTGGATTGCTTTAGTAGAGTGACTATTGTACCTGGAAAAATATTTATTGTATCTAATTAAGGATCGATAAACACCTTTGATTAGATGTGTTTTTTTTAATCCTTCTTATATTAAAGACGCTATGGTCGATAAAAGCAAAACTGTTTCAACCGTACCCAGTCTTCCTAAATAAGATAAACGAAACAAGAGATAAAATGGCAAAACCATAAGAGTTATGAGAAAGGATTTTGGCTAACGTTGAATTGCTCGAGACGTTTTACCTTACAGCAACCATGTTTGAGTGAAAGAAATAAACGTTTGATCTCATGAAAAACCAAATCTCAAATATGGTATTTGGTAAGATAATTTGCTGAATGTAGTTAGTCAAATAAAACGATTTGTGGTTGTTAATACAAGGAAAGTAAATAAAATTTATAGACTTTCAAATAGCTCTCGTCCCTATATATGTACTTAATAAAAGGGAAGAACATTAGATGAATTATCCTAATCTCTCGTGGTATTACCATCGAATATTGAATTGTTCATACAGTTGGTCAAAAAATATTATTAGTAAATGTTTAATTTTTCCATGAAGCTTTGTTTCGGGACGAATATTCTAGAGACAAATCTTCATCATCTAAATTCGTCGTGCGAAACCGCTGCTAAATCAACGACAACGTAAATCTGGAGTGATTAATTTCATCCTTGCCACGACCTCGGAAGGGTTGCTCGAGTCTCTCTTTAAGTGCGCTGCTAATAAATGTTGTGATACCCACTACACGCGTTGAAAGATATTTACCCAATACTTTGTTTTGGAAGTGTCAACTTGTTGTGTTCAAACCCTTCAATTTGAAGAGTTGTTCGTATCGACAGTAACGAGTGGAGATTTTGAAATACATTTATGTAGGTAGTTAACCTAGACTCCGCTCATCCAAGTGTAGAACTAATGACACGACTTTAGTGGTCTGTTAGTAAAACGTACAGGTTTAAAAAGTAGATGACACTAGTAGGTGAAAGTAGGATTTGGAATGAATCATAAAATCAAATATAAAAAGTTTAGATGTTTTGTCATTATTTAGATATTTATGCTGTAATAAATAATTGTATTTGATTAACTTTTCTGCCATTAACACTCACGCATCGAATTGCAAACTACTATTGTTGTAAAAATACGTTTAAAATATTTCTGAAATTATTGTTTCTAATTAATTAATAACCTCGGTATAATAAAATTTGCGGGTATCCATATTTCCATCAAATAATTAGGTATCTAGATATTTAATAACTATTCGCTTTTATAAAACCAGCTATGTCATTCGGGATGAGTAAAGTGATAGAAATTGAAGGCATCGAAGAATATACAGTTTTTGAAAGCATCGACAATAGTTAAAACAAAAGTAGTATTAACGGGATGAGTGAGAGTGATTGTACCAAAAGTGAAGCTGAACTAAAATAGTTATTTATGATATAAGTGTTAAAAGTGGCATTTTATGAGTAAGTGTTTATGTTTGTGAAACGAGACGAAGCCGAGTGAAACAACCCCACGAACGAAATAAATCACTTTTAAGATGTATATCATACAAAATTTTATTTACGATCTTCCTAGTGTATTAGTAAATACTAAAAAATGTAGAATGATATTTTGACAGGTAGGGTTATATTTGTTGATTTATTGATACAAATCGTTAGCACCGTGTTTCAAGTAACAATGATATCACTTTTAACACGTTGACATGTTACTTTTAACTTGCTAAGCAACCGTTAAAATGGTCACTTTTAACAACAATCGTAGATAATAGTTATTTACGATCCAAGTACATAAAGCTAGACTTTAGTCACGAATGGGTCAATTAAAACACGAGCGTAGCGAGTGTTTTAAGATCCCTGAGTGACTAAAGACGCTTTACGTATGTGTATCGTACAATATTTTATCTACGATATAATAAAAAAAACCCAATAAATATAAAAAAAAACTTTTATTTCTGAATTACGATCACAATATTAATTGAGAAGTTTGCCATGTTATCAAATTTTTTGTAAATTTGGCGTTTAAAAATTTTAATCACTCGTTGCTCGGTAACCCGTGACTAATGAAGTCGTGTTACTAAACAACCATTTTACAAATTCAAAACTACCAACTAAACATCAATTTTACACACTATTGTAGATAAAACATATTAAACAATAAATTAAAATTAAGTAGTAATTGATAAATATTTTCATAAAATAAATTGTAAGAGGACCGAAAACAATCTAAAAATTAGATCATCAGTAAATGCAAGAGGAATAAAATTTTTACATAAAATTATAAATGAAAACTTTTTATTAAGCATATTTTATTGTACTGTATACAAGTGATTATATCGGAATAGTCCATTTCCTAATATTTTGTGGGACTTCACAAATTTGCTCAATTAAATACAGATAACAAGGTCTTATCTATCTAAAACCTGAGTCAATAAATACTGATAATAAACAATGAATTCGAATTTTTGCTATATAAAAGAATATAGTACAGCAAAGCAATACATTTGTAATTAGCACCTATAACTTGATACAATATCAGTTTCTGTCATCTGTATAGTGTAAATAATAAATATTTTTAATTATTACTTGCATAATCCCTATATAATTACAGAAAAATATCGATAACCGAACTAAGAAATAATATGGAAAATTTCACATTGTTACATCAAGCAATAGAAGAAGGTAATTTGGAAAAAGTTGAACAATTAATAGCATCTGGAGAAGTAAATATACAAGACGGTGATGGAAACACTCCTTTGCACATTGCTGCGTTGCATGGTCACACAACCATCGTCAAAGTCCTGCTGAAGAACAACGCAGATATCCACAAGAGAAATAACAAAGGTGTGACAGCTCTTCAGGCAGCCAATAACATCGAAATTGCTGATTGTTTAATTCGTTTAGGCGCTAATGTAAATAATAAGCGAGAAAGACTTTGCAGCTCCGGAAGGTAATTTGGACGTTTATCGTGAATACACGGCAAATGTGAAGTGAATATTTCTGATATAAATGGAGTGACACAATCAATGTCAAACTATAACCAGAATTGTAACAAGTATTCATTCGAATTCCTAATTCATTAGTAAACAATAAACACCGTTAAAGTATGATGACAAGTTCATTTAAAATTGACATCACATGTTGCATTTTAACTGAAATAGTGCTACGTCTAACCGGAATCTATTAGCGACATTATTTGAAATCACGGTATAACAAAATAGAAGAAGTCAGATATCTTTTAGAAAATGAAACAGATATTCATATTCATGCAGTAATTAAAAAAATGAAGTTAAATATTAGATATAAGGATAATTCTATTCTTCTACAATTCTACATAATTCAATGTGGAATCACAACTCTCGCATGGAATAGGTACTCGTAAAATTAGACGCGGGTATTTTTATTATAACCAAATGAGAAAAACTGATATATATTTGGCAAAATATAATATTTTTATATACGTATTTTTTTAAATACTTAAGTATTAGATAAAAGTTTTGTACTCTGTGTTTTATATAATAATAAAACAAAGAAAATTTGTAAACTGCTAGTAATTAGATGTTCACAGTAGAAGTCATTATTTTATTATAGTATTGCGAGAGCAGGTAAATTTTGTTTCTGTTGTAAGTTGAAATATATAAATATTATTTATTTTTATATAGAGTAATAAATTACGAAATAAGTACATAAAGAATTAACTGAATGTTAAACAATAATGCATGTTTTGTTATACTTTAAAAATAAAATAGATGAGATAGTGTCTGAAAATAAATTACTTAATTTTCAAATTATTTCAGTGCGCACAGTTCTCGCACGAAAGTACGCTACGCAAAGGTTTGGTTGGTTTCAGCGCAGTTCAATTTCAATTTGATCGATATCTATTTAATTAAGATAATTGGTCCAAATTGAAGTTACGTTAAAGTAGCTTAACAGGAGATTACGAGCAGACTTTTAGTTATTTGGATTGCTTGATCTGAAATACAGTTGCTCTGTTAATCAGTAGAAATTAGCCCTGTTAGGGAAAGGTCAAACAAAAGTTACAACCTTGAGAATAATTAAATTTGCATACATTAAAACTAACCTACAAATTATATGTAGTCACTGAAACTTGGAAATTAATGATCGTGTACAAAATATAAACACAGTAAAATTATATAAGATTTTTTTGATAAAGTTCTGTAAAAATATTTTACTATCAGTTCTGAAAATTTTTTCAACTTATAAACACATTTTGTTTTCTTATTTTCTATATATATATATAGCAAGTAAAATTACGATTAAACGATTCCAATCTACAGATATCAATAAAAAAAGATAATAAAACTATCTAATACTGATAAAATATGAATTTAAGTAATGTCACTTTTGTCTAATATGGTCAAATCTATGAACAAAACTTGAATGATTTTTAATTAAGAAAGCTAAACGCATTTCACGCATGAGTTACAATACTATATTACACACCATGGTTAAAAGTGTTTCTTTGCTGTAGTAGGATAATAGCAAAACCAAAACGGAAAGCGTCAAGGTTAGTTATAGCCTGAGGCTGTGTTGAAACGCCGAGGTTTATATACTACTTTATTCACAATAAAGAAATTTATAAATTTTAATTTTTTATCGTTTGCTTTTTCGGGTGGTGAATTTTATATTTGTTTTATAAACAAAATTAGGCAAGACCGCAATGATTTACTCGGAAAGTGGATTAATGGATTGTACTCATTCCGAATTGAAAAATTACTTGCATAAATAACTATATTATTCACAATCAATTTGTAATAATATATGCACTAAAGTTTTGAAAATAGCAACTTTCCGACCGGTTGGAGAGTGAAATGTAGGAATAATTAACTCTCCAACTTTAAAAAAATCCAAAATGTATATATTACTAACCGATTGTGAGTAAACAATATTAAAAAATAAAACTGTGTTCCTAGCGATTCAATTATCAATTAAAAATACAACTTACAATTAGCAATCTGTTCAATTGAATCATTGTAAAACTACTGTAAATATAATTTTCATGTTTCAGGAATTAATATTTTTTATTTCTATTTAAATCATCGTTCTTTGTTTGTGATATAAACGTCAAATTTAATCTAACAGTTATCAAAGGGAGACGTGGTGTGATTGGTTACAAGTAATCACGGACAACATTATTGTAAATAAAATAAAAGTTTCATGCTTCATATCTGTATTCTCAACTACATTGCATTTCTCGTCACTTCATTATAAATCCAGAACCTACTTTCAACATTTTGCGTCACTTCGTCCTCTGTTCAACTAGGTAGCACTTATAACAGTGATTACGTTGACAAAGGTCATTATTGACTGTTTAACGCCCGTGGTGTGTTCAACGTTTAATGTCCAACCGATATATTATTTTATTAAAGATTTTATAGATTTTTGTCTTATCATTGTGTTTTGTTAGATAGATTAATCGATTTGCTTAACTAGGTAACGCGATATTCTTATTTGTTCACAAAATCGATTAGGTAGTTGATTCCAATATTTCTTTCTGCCAATAGAAGTCAGTGATTGTTTCTATCTGCCAATAGAAGCCAGAGTTTGTGTATTCTGTGCTCAGTAGCAACGTTAAATTTATAACGCCCTAACGTGTTATTTGGTATATAACTGCCCTGATATCTGGGTTACATTAACATAACGGTCGGACATTATAGTATTAATAGTCCTGTTTATATTTTTGGGGTCCAAACGTCATATTTAAGATGTTAAAGTGTTACACACTGTGCTTGACTATATAATTATGGATACTTCATTATAAATGACACAATAGTAATTTGTCAAACTAGAGAGGAAAGCGCTTCTTTTTCCACCTCGAGTTCGAAGTTTGCCTCATGAGCGCAGCGAGTGAGGCATTTCGAACGAGAGTGGAAAAAGAGCTTTCCTCTCGTGTTAGACACAACATTTTTTTCACGACATGTTTCTAAAAACGATTTGCTCGGACCTAAAATACACTTTGAGAACACAAGTGACAGACTGACACGTTAAAAGTTAGGTTATCAGACACAAGGCGGTGTAGCAGTGTTGCCAATGAACCAATCTTAAATATCTTTAATTAGTTGTCAAATTGTGATGTAATAAGAAAAAGAAAAATATAAGACATAATTGTAAGACAATTTAAAGTATGTATATCACTAAAATAAGGATTTTCAATCAAATTAGGAATTTATTTATAATTTTTATAATAATTTTTTTGTAAATAACATTCATATTGGTAACACTTCTATATTTTCCTCTCTAGAGAGGAACAAGACATTTTCCTCACTATTTCGGGAGAAGAACGGTGGGGTTTCCTATCATGTCGTGAAAAAAAGTATTTTGCTTAGAGTATTGTTCACCGACTGCGTTACTTCTTGCTTTGCTCAATTCTGAAGTATCTATTCTAGTGTTACAGATATTATTAGAAAGAAGGTTACTTACGCGGCCTCCTCCACAACCGTGGCCAGGATAAACTCGGTGCTCTTGTCGTTGGGGATGACGTGGCAGTCGGGCTCGGGCGCGTCATCGTCCTCGTCGGCCGACCCGGAGCCCGTGTTGGTGGCGGGCTCGTCCACGGCACTGGGCGGCCCGAGCGCCGTCTCCGCCAGGCGTCGCGTACTCGCCACGTTTTCGATCACCGAGCCTGGCTTGATCTCGCAAGGGAGAGGCTTTTTGGCTAGCCGCGCTTTACGTGCGCGGTTACGAAGCGCCTGGAATATAAAGTGTTGATAGAGACTGGAGAAGAACATGCGTCAAATACATGAAATAAATACTTATTTTTTTCAGAGAACTACCACAGAAATATGCACAGTCGCACATGAATTGGAACAATGATACATTGAATTAATTTTAGAATGTTGAGTTAGTGTATTAGTTTACAGTTAGGTAATAATTAGTTTACCATATTTTATTAACATTCCAATTACAATAATATAAAAACAATATTATAAAGGAATAAATAAAATTAGGTGGGTATCAATCATTTTAATAAAATTTGTAAAAGTCTGTCAAAATTAGAATAGTTATTTGTTTAACTAGGCACCAAAATACTGGATTCACAGCAGAGGCTGCAGACGAGACGAAGCCGAAGCAATTAATTCTACCAAAGCTATAAATCTGTTTGGTGCCGAGTTGAACACATAATTTTTTTGTCGATTTGGAATAACATTAATTTAGGGATTATTTTACATACAAATTTTGAAGTTTATCACTGTCAAATTACGTTTCCATGCGTTTGTTGAACTGTTGCTATGCATTTGTTGACGGTTGCTAAGCATTTATTCAGCGGTTGCTATGTAAAATATTTTTACTGCCTAAGCATAAATGTTACACTTTACAGATTGTTAGCAGTCCGTAAAGTGTTACCTTGAATGCTAATCGGCTATTCTTGACTAACTAACTACATTTTAAATATTACTTTGTATTTTATATTGACGCTTCACTCCTGAGGATGGCCTAAGTAAGGTCGAAATGTTGAGTGATTAATATTTTATTCAAAGGATTGATACCCACCTAATTATATATTCCTTTATAACTTCGCTAATTCAGTAATATTGAAATCTTTACAATATTATATCTAGTTCATATCAATTGGACCACAACTAGAACTTAGAAATAACTATTTACATCTTCATCAAAACACCCTCCATTATTTTTTTTTTGTGCTAATGCCTCACGGAGTTTGTTTTGAAGAAACAAATAAAGAATTGTTGTAAAAGTAGTATGATTGTCAAAATATTATGCGGGAAGTCCTTTTCCTTTAAAATGCGAAATTATATTGCCCCTGCTCATCAAAATTGGCTTCCTAGGCATTAATTTGCAAAGAATTTAAGTATTCCTCAAGGAACGGTTAGAAACATTCATTTAATCGACATTCTATAAATAATTTGTATTTAAATTAAAAAGACTTATGCCTATGAGTTCCGAAAGATTATTTAACATAATTTGTACTCGTATTTATTATATTTTCATTAAGAAAAATAAAATTAATTAAATGCAACTGTGATTCAACTAAGTGCAAAATGAACTCGTATTGTGACTGGAATATTTGCAGTAATTATGCATCACCCTGCGAGAAAGTGAACTTGACTTTATTACTATTTTTTATATTTTCTAAACTTAGCTAACGTACAACAATTATGCAACAAGTTGACGGCTAAAATAACCGACTACCATTTTGGAAGCAACAATTCAATTGTTTCATGTAGCCATGTTCTGTGCATGTTATCATGTATAGATGAAAATAAAAGAAAGACAAGATCTTGGGGCGATATTTCTACTACGTCCATTTCAATTTAATTTAATCTCGTGTAATATTAAACTTCTTGCATACCTTGAATATATTGTAGTAGAGGAACACCATGATGATGCAAGGGATATAGAATGACGACAGACTGGAGTAGATGATGAAATCGCTGTTGTAGAAGAGGCAGGCATCGGGCACGCGGTCCGGCGTGTTGTTGAGCCCCAGAACGATGGGTGAGCCGATGGCGGCTGAGATCACCCACACCAACGCGATGGTGAGCCACACGCGCCGGTTGTTTTTGTGTTTCGCGTACTTTATTGGCTGTGTCACTGCGATGTACCTGAAACAAGGAAAGTTATTAAGTTCTGTGAACGATGCTTAAAATGGAAAAATGTAGGTTCTAGATTGAAACTAAATTAATTGGAGTAAAAAATAAAGGTATAGGTTTAATTTATGTTTGTGTGGTATTCTCAATATATTTTTCACTTTTAGTACGGTTACCAACTTAGCCTGGTTAATCCTACCTTTTCGAAAGAAAAACAAACTTTTAATCATGAAATCTCCATAATGCACTTATTGGTTTGGGGAATATACGAGTATATGTGTTAGATAGTTAGATTTAATGATTCTAATGAACAAGATGGATTCAATACAGCTGGGCACAGATTTTTAAGTTTCAAAGATATATTATCATCTAATTTGTCAAGGTACTCAGATTTAAAATTTGTAATCTGACTATCGGCATTTAGGCCCCGCACGATTCAACTTGAATAATAAATCTGATCTGATCTGATGTATTCGTAAGATGACATTTCACTTAATCAACTTTTAAAAGGGATAAAATTTCAAATAAAAATTGTAGACAATATTCTTCTACATATTTTGGATATTCCCAAAAAACTTGATAGCCGTTCAAATAAACTACCGAATTCACATTCTGAATCTATATTTTGAAATGATATACCAACATCACGCTATTTACCCAGTTTTAGATATATTTTTATTCGTGAAGTGCGGTCACCAGCCGTCAAATCACAGCTTCCAAGGATAATAAGGGTGGAGGAGCCACAAGTTATTTACCCCCTATTATTATAAGATTTTGAGATATCGTGAAAATAGTTCGTTTTCTGGGGACCCCAACATTTTCTAAAATACACAATCGAAAATTATGACCCGTCATCTATGTATGTACGGTAGGTAATAATATTTATAATTCATAAACGTAAATGGATCTGAGTGAAACGGACATTACTATAAGCCGGTGGACCTTTACAGTTGTTTGTTGACTGACAGCAACATCACTAATACAAGAAAAATATTCGTCAATGAAACTCGTATAATTCTGACACTTTGCGCTACATAATGAGAGTAGGGCATAATTGTTATTAATATATAATAGACTAGTTAACTAAAATGTGGAGACGAATTATGTTTTGTACAAAATATGAATATACCTATGAAATTTAACGCCCCAGAAAAGATAGAAACACTTGATTAGTTGATAATTCTATTTACCCGAGAAAGTACTAAGTTTCTGATAGCAACACAGCAAATAGTTTACTGATGAAATCGAAGAAATTCCGGCACCCATGTACCATTTAATATCAATCAATCATAAGAAGTAAGGATCAATAAAATGATAATAGTACCTAAGTAAAGTTTCAAATTACCTAAGTTTTTCAAAGAATTTTTTGTAGGATATACACCGCCACGTTGAGGATCTATAAAAACAATCACAGCCCTCCCTAAGAAGCCTTCACTCATTGACAATCGGCCAGAATGACGTCACCAACAGAACACTGTCGCCTTCGGCGGCGGTGGCACAGGCGTCTGTGATCCCACGTCACTTCCACTAATGAAGTCATTAACGTCACTTCCCGTTCCTTTTCCCTATACAGCACAATGCGAGATGCGCACAAGAGCGTGTGTACGCCTACGCCACGTGACGTCATGTGGCGATGAAAGAAGACAACAGCACTATTGCCTCAAGCGACTACAAGGCCTAATTGTTGATTTGTCCTTATTATTTATTAGAAATGATCAGTTTATGAAGCACTAATTCAAGCATCAGAAATTTAGTAACAAATTACAATAAGCGAAATAAGAACTTGCGAACTGTCGCAAATTAAGTAACTCAGTGGTAACGTACCAAATTATGGTTCATCAAATCCTCTGTAGCCTACAATTGCCATTTCAATTTTATATCTGTGGTTTAACGACTGATAAACATACTTTACTCGTAAAAAACATACTGCTTACCGAGATCTACCAAAGCTGAGTTCCACATTCATTGTGGGTAAATGAGGTAATAGTATATTTATTTAATTTATGCACTAGCGGATCTGGTGACCTTCTGATTTAATCCATGAATTCTTATTTTGCACAAATTTTTTTGTTTAGCAACAAACACGAAAGCAAACTGCATGGTAAATCCCGACTCCGAAGGAGGAGGGATTTTACCTAATTTCACTTTGCTTGAGTAATTTTCCTTAAGAGAAAATCAGAGGTCGTATGGTATTTGATGAGATAAATTCCAAGGACAACGCAAAATGAAACTTGAAATATTAATTATCACACTGACAGTTATTGACAGTAACAACTGATGTTTGTTTACTTGGCAGCGGGATATTACCGGGGTAACGGGTTTTTATCGGAGTAACGGGATTATATCAGTATAATACGTCAAGATGTCCGTGTGAGAAACATAGATTTTCCAGATTCAATCCTACACGGAATATATTAGAACTCAGTTGTAATCTCAAAACATTGCGCATGTACTTTTTTTTTGAACTTATGGGTCACCTAGATGGTCAAATGCATGTCATGAATAGTCAGGAAAATTTAAAACAAAATTCTGGTTCTCGATAACAGTGCCACCTACCGTGTTCAACTTTAGCTAAGAACCATCCAGGTGATCACATAAATACCAAAAAATCATCAAAATCGATTAACCCGTTTAGAAGCAGAAGAATTACCAACACACGCACACCGGAAATTTATAGTGCGAGCGTTCTAACATGTTACCGCAACTATTAGTTTCAAAGCGCTTAAATTCAAATAACATTGTACCAGAGCAGTAAGACGGTTTTTGTGCAACATGAGACGTTGCAATCAATGCGACATTGCGACTGAGATAGCACAGGAAGTGTCCAGCTTCCTTGACCTAGATAAACACATCAACGGTAACGACAAGTTCAATTCTACGTTCTTAAAAAGTTACTGTTATTGCTTAACCATTGCACTTTAATGAAGGACAAGTTCATGAGAGAAACTTTATATCATGCGGTCACAAATGCAGTGGAGCGTCGATTATCCAGACTAATTGGGGGACATGGGAAATCGTAAAATTGTTTATTCGGATAATAGAACTGTATACTTTTATGTACAACATACCAATAAAAAACATATTTATAATATGAATCTCGTTTATTACTGTGGTAAGTAGGAATACATGAAGTACAGACAGTGAACAAAACATGTTGTATGTATAATCAGTAGTTTAGTTATACAGCAAGAGGTTCGAAAATAATCGAATATTGTGTTAAGAGAACGAGATGTGTTTCCTATTTAACATATATCGAGTCCGCAACTATATATTAAGATGATTTTCGAAGCTCGATTTATTATTATTATATTATATTGAACAAATTATTTATTTATGTCAAAAATATTAATTGTTTGTTTATATTCATGTATTAAATGATTACATATGGATATAATTAATTTGTTTGTGATCGAAACACAACTTAGCAACGCAAATAATCGATATTATACAGCGAAACTAAGAAAAATTTATCTATCTAATTAATCTATTTTCCTATGAGTTGTATAATCAATATTATACGTACAATATGCCTATAAAATTAACGATTAAAGAAGTCCTCAGCAGTTCGGTTAAACGGTCGTTCGGTTGATTGACGTTCAGATAATCGAGGCTCAACCACAAAAACAAAGAAAACTTTATTGTTATAGAGGAAATCATTACCCTTAACCACATTGCCAACACTGGGATGCTCAAAATCGTCGTATAATGGGATACTTTAGTGACGAGTTTTGAGCACTTTAGTGCCGATTTCAAATAGTACGCAAGATACATTAGAAAATCAGGACACTCATTGAAAAATTATATTTTGGTTATAACATCACATATTTTCTTTGTTTACTGGGTATAATGGTAAAAATGTGGAAAAGAATACGATTTAGATAAAAAAAAAAATTAAACAGACAAACGCAACACAGAGCACCATAAAAAACATAAAACAGGTTAACAATCCATAAATAAAAATTATAATATTGTATATTCACTATCTATCAATAAATAAAGTTACAACAAAATTACAATAATTTTTTATTATGACAAATAAATCCATAATAAATATAAATTCTGAAGTATAGGGAAACAAAACCGAGTACCTGAATGATAATGAAAACAAGTTTATCATATTACAAAAAAATTATTGAAGAATACTCACGGGAAAATACCGTGTGTAATAAGTGACAAATTAAATTAATTTCATTGGTGTACTCGTTTATCATAAAAATTTTTGCGGATAAAATTTTCAACTTTTATTTGAATTTTAACAAATGAAATACTGAATTTACATATAGATTAAAATATGTCAGAATTATTTCAACTGGGAATTTTGATTCAATACGACCTGATTTCAAAATAATTGATAAGAGTTTTAATTAAAACCATTGATGTAGGCTTGTTCCCAGAAAAACTTCGATTAAAATTTAAAAATAATTAAAAATTGTGTTGGTATTAAGGGAATTTCCATTACAATAAAACAAATGAAAAGAGAATTCGTATAAATTTACACCTATACCTACGTTTACATAAAATACATTTATCGAATTAATATCAAATGGGGTCGTTGACTAAAGTCACAAAACAGAAAAAAGTCATTTATATAATGACTAAACCTAAAAACCTCGCACTAGATATAAAAGAAGTTCAAAAAATTTTATTAATTATTAAGATATTTTAGTTTTAAAGACATTTACAATGACGTCAAAGTATTATGGCGCATATCTATCAGCTGTCAGACTGCCAAAGTGTCAAAATAGTTGGCAGTTAATTTGAAGGTTTTTTGTTTCACTTTGAATTCGTAAGTATATTTTAAAAACATACAAAATATATTTTTTATTTCTAACTAATAAATATTACTTTAGGTCGGCTCAACGAATTTAAGGGCTTGTTGAATGACATAGGTTAACAAAATTTATCAGTGGTAATCAAATATTTGTCTAAAATAATCTTACAGTTTATTTCTGTTCTTCCAGAAATAAACGAAATTCGTGTATTTTAATTATTTACTAAGACAAGTAATTTTAAATCCATTTAAATAATTTTCCGAACAATAAATTAGAACATTCATGTGACTACAATTATTTACAATCTCTACTGTTTGAGATCCACCTAACATAACAACTAATTCTTTTTAAAAGTGCACATACTCTTTAATTTAAATATAGTTCCGTAAAGAAAATTTAAGAAAAATGGTGAAAGACTCCATGAACCACAGTCCGATGCGTTACCCCTGAGCTATTTACTTATTTAAAAATTATGATTGTATTCAGTAACATAATGTGAATAGAATTGTGTAACATGTAATATCATCACTTGCAAATGAACATCTCGAAACTTAACTTCGTTCATTAGCATGTTGAAAACAACGTGGTTCTTACCCACACACAATTAGCAATTGAAGTATACAATCAACAGTGAAGTACGTAAGCATCTTACGTTAATAGCACGGATGTAAACTCCATATCTTATCTGGCAGTTGGCAACGTAGACGCGAGACATGCATTTAACTTCACCGTGATGTCGACTGTCAGCTGTCGGCTGCAACACTCGCTAACTTGATGATGATGACATTGTTACATAGCACTGCGCCGATCGTACTTAGAGAGGAAGTATGTGCACTAACAATCAATATCTCGGAGGTTTTGACGAGGAAGTAGGCATGGTATGAAGAAACTTCCTATGCAATTTACCACAATGTATGTTCATGTGCGATACAACATGCGCAAAGGATGGGGTAGATGTGTTATTCTTGTTGAGAAACAACAAAGTTTGAGTTTAATTTATAGTCGATTCAATGCTTCCAGTTGTATATCAGTATCATTTTTACTATCTTATACGTAGCATAGGAAGTATAGGAATCGCGAAGAAAATCGATGATAAGATTTTTATCACGGAAATACTTATTTTGAGATCTCCGATATAGGTAACCTGATTAATAACTCATTGAAGTTTATGTGGAATGGTGGATGGCTTACGGATGTGTGCCAGTATATTTAATAAGAAATGTATACAAATCTCAATCTTAATTATATGTATAGTAATATTTGTTATTAAGGCCTATTTTTGATATTGGCTGGATCCTTCTTATTTTGTATTCTTCTAGGAGGGTTAGCATCGAAACTAATTTTAAAACAATACCCAGAACTGAGTTGTTTTCAATTATATATTGTGGAACAGGACGTTTACTAGACATATAAAACAATGAATTCAATTCATTTCAAAAAATAGTTTTAAATTAAAGATATTAGTAATAATATTGTAATGAAGAATGTTGTGTGCAATTTTATTTTTCTTGCTTCCAATTTTGAAAGAAACTCAATATGATAAATTATATATCGCTATAACCATAGTTCCTGTAAGAATAAATAAATATTTGAAATATTTATTCCATATAAGGAACATATGCCAAGTGTAATTATTGACAATTATATTCAGATTTATATGTTAAGAAAGTTATGAACAGATTTTTGGATTCAATGACATTTTAAAAATTCCTATCCATTAGGCAGTAGTTTAGTATTAAAAATGTGTACTTCATGTAAGTTGAACGAACTTTGACAATTTGTGAAAATTTCTTTTAAATCTGTGCACAGTATATCATCATATAATACACAGAATTTTTTTTTTCGAATAACGAAACATCAATAATTACAAAAAACAATCAAAACTAATACATTTTCTAAGAAATTTGGAAGTACGGGACATCATGAGATCTCAAAAACTTTATCAAACACAAGCACAACTACCTAATAGTTAGTAGTAGAAAAATATTTTTAAAGAAAATATATTTAAAATAACTAAAGCAGATTAATTTACAAAAATTATGTTTAGTGTAATATGCTCATTTTTATTAGGCTTTAATATTGCATGGGACTGTGAATCTGTGAATTCTACACGTATAATTAAAGACAGTCCAACAGGAGTTACACTTAATAAGAGTACGTTTTAGAATCAAAGCGACTCTCTGAGATTTGCTTGCAAAATATAAAATATATAGGTTCTGTTTGCCTGTATCTAACACATTTATAAAATTTAGAAATAAAAAGGAATATCATCAGTAAAAGATATTGGTTTTGGTTTCGGTTTCGAAGAACGTAAAAGATTAAAAAATCTAAATATAACTTGGTAAAAGCTGGAAAGATGATTTGGTCGGCTTACCTATCTATCGAGATCGCTACCAAATTAAATATTGATGAGGTGGAACACGTGACATCCATGGCGATGTAGAAGTCACACACGAATCCCGGCAGGGCCCATGCTCCATTCACCTGGAACAGATTCTTACGTTAATCCACATTCATTTTACAAATGGTAGGTAGAAAATTTAAATCTACTAAGTATTTTCATTTATTTATTTATCATTTTTCAAAATAAATCGTGATACACAATTACATTATAAGGGATGTACCGCTTACATCGGATATGAGTAATATGTAAGCAAGCTGAAGAGAGTAAGCTATGAATCCAGGAATTTTCAACATTTTCAGGCAGATTCATAAAAGGGATTAGCGCTAACTCCATTTTTATTATTACTCGTAACTTCATCTTACATTCTAAGAACATAATTATTTTAACTAGGGTTGTAATCTAGATTGGTTAGCATAAAATTTGATACATTTTGATAATATAATTAATTTAGAAACGAAGTTACAGATGATGAAAAAAAATGAGTTAACGCTAACTCCTTTTATGAATCTGCCTGTTAAAGGTTTTCTATCCACAGTGATGCCACTGTTATAAATATCTACAAACAATAGCAGTGACGCAAATTCCAATGAAATAGCAGTAAAGCTATCTTCCGTCTAAAACAATTTAATAAAACGTTGGGATCGTATATAGATAAAACAAATATTTGCAGTATGAGTTTCGGTTTGCAACAGGGCAAACGTAATAAAAAAAATCTAATATAATGATGATTCCAGATTCCCTAGCCAAGTGCATTTTATCGAATTACATTTGCAGTCGATGAAAACTTGAAAGTTTACGTACTTTCAGCACAAAACGGTTCTCTCTTTCATTCGATGACTTCACAAAAGCAATAAACATTTAATTTGAGATATGGGGAGATTACGTTTTCCTGTTTTATTTCGACAGGACACTTTAATCTCTTTCTTTATCCCTGAAATGGCCAATATCTCGCTTGTTTGTTTTTATAAGCAGTTGTTTTTTATAGAACGTTGTTAAATTTTATTGTCAATGTAAATCAATTTGAAATTAATTTGCTAGCATCATACGCCAAGCAAACATCAAGCTAAAGAATTTAATGGCTTTAATTTAAAAAAGTGCCTACTCAAATTAAAGGTGTCATGGAGGAGAGAAGTTTCTATCGAGTTTTGAAATGTTGTGTGTGTTTAATATTTGTAGTTGCTATGACAGAATGCAAATAGTTCAAACAACTATTATGCAGAGTGAGTTTTTATCTTGAGACAATGTAATATCTCAAAAAGTACACATTTGATTTAAAAAACGAAAAAATACGAGTTCAACATTAAAAATAAAATGCTATCTGACAATAACACTATTGAGCTCTTGTCTCAGTTCCCAAAGGTTTGGCGGGAGGCAACTTTGAATTTTGAAATCTTAAATAGGAACCCCCATTTTTCATTACCGATTCGGATTCAACTGTTTGGAAGTCGTTGAGCATTAAAAGTTTAAGCATTACAAGTTACTTTTCTCTATTTCCATTTTAATTTTTTGTACTATCGTAATAGTCTGCATTCTAACAAATAGTAATACCGCAGTCAATTTATGCAGGTACGTATTTAAGAAATGAAGAACGAGGTGCACGAATGAAATTAACTCAAATAATGAATGAATGTTTCAAAACAGCAATTATATTAAAGTTGAATACTATCACACAACGAAAAAAAGTTACAAAAAAAGTTACGAATTTTTTTTCGTAGAATCCGAATCTGCAATACAAAATTGGGGTTTCTGTTTAAGATTTAAAAGTTGCCCACGCCCCACCCCCAGGAGTTGGGGCAGGGGGTTAGTAATGATATCGTCGGATAGCATTTAAAAAAATATTGAACATGTATTTTTTGCGTTTATTAATCCAATGGGTAAACTTTCAAGTTATTTCGGTGTCTCAAGATAAAAAATTCACCCTGAATTTTGTTAATTATGTATCAGGTGTAATTATTATACAATTAAATATAGACTTTTACAGGCAGATTCATCAAAGGGATTAGCGTTAACTCCATTTTTTCAATCATCTGTAACTTCGTTTCTAAATTAATTATTTTATCAAAATGTGTCAAATTTTGTGCTAACCAATCTTGATTACAACCTTAGCTAAAATAATTATGTTTTTTGAATGGAAAATGAAGTTATGGGTAATAATAAAAATGGAGTTAGCGTTAATCCCTTTGATGAATCTGCCTGTTAAGTATTAGACATATGGCGACCACACCAGATTTTTCAAATTGATGTAATATTAGTCTATGTTTCTGAGCCATAATCAAAGTGAGATTTCGATAAACCCTTCAAGTTTAGTACAAAATAAAAGTACTCGGGAACATAAGAAGTTATATAGATTTCTCGGTCAATTCAGTAAGTGCCCATTGAATGAGTCGTATAACAAATATAAAAGTTTAATATTTAAAACGAAATTTGCTAAAATAAGTAGTAATAAAACTTGAACCACCTACTAAACTGATTTAAACTAATTAAAAGTTTAGCTTCAATCAATTTAACTTGAAGATAACTCAGTGCTGGAACAAGTAAGTTACCCTTGTCAGGACCATAAGAAACACAAGCAATTATCCGGTGCGCGCGTGCGCACGAGGTATATTCCCATTCTCCATCTCTACGTACAACGTACAGGCAGACTCTAATTAAGAGTCACACGTTAATCAAGAGTGATGGCCGAACTTTTACTTCCTTTTTATTTATGTCTTAGAGGGTTTTAGAGGCAGCAGCGCTTGCTCGCTAGCAGTGCTAGCTCACCTACGAGGCCTGGCTATTAGAGATACAAATTGTGATGCTGTTAACTTAATGTTTCCACGCTGCGGCCCCAACTAACACTCCCACAAGAGGAGCAACGGAATTATTTTTTAATCTTTTGTGAATGCAACGCAGGGAAATGGAATGAAAATTTTGATGGGAAGAAAATAGAATTTTGAGGAGATTATGGCTGTGTTGAGATTTCATTTACACTGAGAAAAATACGCACATTATATTTTATTGCTCGGATCTAGAGTAGCTAGGGTAATAATAATCTATTCGCCACTATATTGCATGCACAATGGGATCTGTTATCGTAACAACTTGCTAATTGTGACAAAACTGAATCTTTTTTTAACAGCATATGAAATATTCTATGAAGTTTTAATGCGATTATGTCACCATTAGCAAGACTCTGGTTCGCTTGGACTGTCAATCCATAGATGATGATATATTTATTAAAATTGACGAATATATAAATTTAAATAAAATTTAAAAGCCACTTGGCTGAACGTGATTTGAAATATTGAAAACATTGTTATGTACAATGCTGAGATACAGTTGTATTTATGATTAAATTACTATTAATGAATGCAGTGAAATTACTGATCAATTTTCAATAAAATATACCCAAAATGAAGCTTTTGCATTAGTATGTATTGTGCATACCATTTGTTTACAATTTTATGGTTTAATTCATGAAAATTCAATGTTTGCAATAACAGAAGCTAATTATAATGAAATTAATTTCCATTTCACAAAAGAGCATGAAGCGAACAACCTCATGATTAAATCATTACTAATACGCGTCATATTTCATTTCATCAGTTTAACATATGCAGGGTATGTAGAGCGCGGACGCGGCCACGGCCACCTTCAATCCTGGTTCCCTGCTGTGCAGTGACAATTACATGCACAGGACTCATGGGAGGGTGTTGATTTCGCCACGTGACGCTTTGTCCGAAAATCAAAGTTTTTTAGCTTCGGCCACCTACTGGAAATGTGATATGACACTATACAACTTTGTTATATTCAGCGTATTAATAATTGTCTTTGAAATATGGTTGAGAATTATAATAGATTTTTCAGTTATTTGTTTGCTCTCATAGCAACGAAATTATTCAAATAAGTTTTTAAATACCATATAATTTATTAACAGATACGAGAACATTACAAAAATAGGTACTTTATATTTCGCATATTATTATTGCTAACATCACATATTTAAAATTTTAGTACTGGTATTATATTTGAAATAATTAGAATTATTGTGTTGCATAATGAAACATCTACAGGCAGATTCATAAAATGGATTAGCGCTAACTCCATTTTTATTATTATTTGTAATTTCATTTTACATTTTCAGAACATAATTATTTTAACTAGGGTTGTAATCAAGATTGGTTAGCATAAAATTTAACACATAGAAACGAAGTTATAGAAGAAAAAAATTGAGTTAACGCTAATTCCTTTTATGAATCTGCCTCTGCCTGGTAATTACTAAGATACGCTATTGTAATATTTCTCGTCTATGAGTTTATTGTACTGGCACACAACTATCATTGATAAAATTCAGGATATCACAAACAAAGTATACATATACGAGCACTGAAATATAACAATACTAGAACGCCAACTGACTTTGAAAATATAAACTAAGAAAGACAGCTAGTTGTTGGGCCATCTGTCTTTGTTGTACATAGATACCGCGCAACAAAGCTTTAGCCATTGCTCTAAAAACAAATGATAGACCAAGAAGGGTGGCTACAACATCTATTGGTCTCAAAGTCATATTTAGCTTTTATAAAAATATACAAGTTACCGTTCCCGTATTATTAAATTTTAATGTATACGACTATATGTCTCAAAATATATCATACACCGAGAGCAGTGTGCCTCGTACAAAAATGGATAAATGATTTGATTGACTCATGGAATTATAATAGTTATTATAGAAGCAAGTGACGATTACACAAAAATAATTTGTGACATCTTGAATGTGATACCAAATTCAGCACGATTCAAAAAATAAACAATTGACGTTCATCTATAATAAACTTTTGATATTTGAGCTTTTTTTCTTATTATTATTAAGCGGCATCAACTGGTGAGTTTATATGCCGTTTTGGAACCTCGTTTTTGGTGGTGTGACAACGGCACGCAATATTCGCTGATATGGGTTATCACAAAGTGGTCACCCATTCAACTACTGACCGCGGACAGCATTGCTTAACTTGCGTTATCGAGTGATCCAGCTTTAACGCTACCTGCCAAGCTGTTGTCTGATATTTGAGTTACAGTTTTCTTTATCAGACCTTTAATTTGATACACGATACGATAGGGTTTAACTAAAATTTAATAAATTACATTTTCCAAAATATATTTTTAAACATACAAACCTATACATACTTTCTGAGTGTGATTCTTTATTAACAAAAATATGAATAGTTTTTGTGTCGATTATTCTAGGACTTTATGAGTTGTTTTAAAGATAAACAAAAGATTTTGCAAGAAAATGTGAGTTATTCCATTAAAAAATAGAAAGTTATATATCATTGTACGAAAATGAAACACACGGTAGAAAACTTATATTATATTACTTTTTATTGCTGCTAATATCTTGCATTTTTTTCTTGTAGGTGATTCAAAATTTAAAATTAATTTAACTGTTTTAAGTGCGAAGTTTTGAATTAGACCAAAATCAAGTTAGTTCTGCGCATAAAACATAATTATGCAGTTTTTCTACTTTATCGTTTCTCATTCGTGAATCGTGAGTAATTAAAAACACGAACACATGTCTATATTCATTCACACAGACACACTGTAAAAATGAACAAAAATATCCAAAGGGAACATGTATTTCCGCAATAATTCGATCATAGATTTTTTTACGATATATCCTAATAACAGAAGTAAAAATCCATATTGGTAGCTCCATGACAGACCCAAGAGATTAAGCTCTTTCCTGAATAATTCCCTGATAATACCAGCAGGCACCGAATTGTTTGCTTCGTGATTACCCCTCGTAAATTAGCAGGGTACAATCCAGCACGCAGCAGTCCACATCGCGGACGCATCGTGCTTCCGACAGACGGATTGAATTAAGCGCACATGTATTACAACAGAGTGGATATCCGTGTAACATGAGCCAACTGCGATCGCGCAGCGGCAGCAGCGCCACCTTGACCGCGTAAATCTCAAAAATGTGACAACTGGGAAACTTCTCTCGCGGACGCGCCGTGATCACTTGCTGAGCGGAGAGTTTCTCCAGATTAAGAGTAGATTTGGATTTTATCTCCGGCCAAGGTAAGAGCAGCAGTTTGTTGAAGGAAATGAGCACGGGTGACATGGTTTGTCGTATTGTCCTTCACAATGTATAAGGAGTATATCATTACAGAACAAACTACAATCAATGTCTCACGTGCGTTGTTACGATTGGTGTTAAGTAATGAATTTTTATTATGTAACACTGTTACGTAATGAAGATGAAATTTAAGTTGGCTATACTGATTAAATTAATGATTAAAATTTGATACATCAAATTTTAGATTTAAATATTATGTACTCAAATTTAACTAACTAATAATAATTTATAACTAAATTCATATTTTGCTGTGTTATTATATATTTTGACACCAATAAGTATTTCAAAAAAATATGTAGAGGGGACTATGTCTTATCATGTATCCCTACGCTCTAATTGTCGTTTATTTTTATTTGAAAAAATAAAGCTTGTTTGACATTTAGGTGTGTAATTATTACATGTACTGGTCATATTTCATAGTCTCCTATGTATAAAAATTCTTATACTGCTTAGAAATGTCAAGCGATAGTGATATTTCAATTAGAACACAAGTGGAGCTACAAGCTAAAACTAAAAGTGTAACAAATAATCTTTTGGCGACTAAATCTCGAGAAAGATACGAATTTGTGTACCAAAAATTCATGGACTGGAGATTAAAAAATACATAATAAATTTATAACTATTTGAATTTTGTTTCTAATTTAGAAATACTATTGAGTGGTCGTAGAAAAAGTAAAGTTCATCATTCGAGATGTAAAGCAATTACGCCCTTGTGAAATTACAAACTCGCCGCTACGCGGCTCCTGTATCATTTTTTTCACTCGTGCGTAATTTGCTTCTTACATCTCTTATTATGTAATATACTAATTTACCACAGCACAATGGCAGATACCACGTATTCTGTTTTTGGGTATTTTAAGAGAAATGTGTTAGCGCTGTACAATATTCCAAAACTATTTCATAAAAAAATGCTTCTAATAAAATAAAATCTATTTACCATCTTTATTTGAAGTATTTTTTATAAAATAATTTTAGAATATTGTACAGCGCTAAAACACTTTTCTTAAAACACCCAACACTGAGCTCATGATAGAAATCAATGATTTTATCTTATATTTCCTAAAATGTAACAATATAATTCATTTTAGAAGTGGTTGGGGTTCCACTATGAATAAATAATGTTTAGTTGTATAAATAGTTTACATAGAGTAACAAGAGTATATAGAAATGATTTATAAATTTTTGATGTGGTGCAGATCTCGATAGATTGCATGTTTTTGCTGCTGAAAGTAGTTAGAGGTGTTACGTCACTTACACAATAAATATTTAAAATAAAAATAAATATATTTTCGCACTTATTATTTGTTTACAATAATTAACGATGATTTGTTTCAATTCGTATAGCAGAATTATATATTTACGGGTATCGTATTTAACTGACATAGTTCATTTATTTAAGCGTATTCCCCAACTGAATTAATTCAGCTTGCCAATACGTTTTGTATCATCAGTACAATTAATTTTGTTTTAATAGGATATGTTTTCATTAAAATAGTTAATTTTATCGTTGCGAAATGTGATTGTATTGAATCTGTTAATAGCATTATAAAATTACTTATATACAGTTCAGGTAGACGATTATTCGGAATACATTAATATAATTATTGTTTCTGTAATTACTGAATACTTATAAGCTAAAATTAGTGGAATCTAGCCTCAATTATATCAATATAGTTACATCTTTTTTAAGTATAAAAAAAAATTAATCAATTTCTTACTAAGATATACTTGCAGAAAAAACTTGTAGGTTTTCATAGAAAATACCACTGCCGGTTGATAGATTGCTACCAAAATCTATTCAACTTCTAACGTGAATATTCAATGTCCAATTGAGAAATTAGATTTTGAGATCTCATGAAATTGAATTCCAGATAATCTAAATGTGTTTCCCTGCTGATAAATTTATTTTAACAAATAAAAATCTATCTGTATCATTTTAAATTTGGTTAAATTTAGAATTAAAATTGTTTCAATTTTTGGTGGAGTCGCCGAAAATATTTTTATAAAATGTTTTATGCTAATACTAGCATCAATAATTCAAAACGTGTACATATTTACTAAAATTCTAAGTAAATTTTTCAAAATTCTGAGCAGTTCCCAATTTGCAAAAAGAAAAATACGTTTAACCTATCATGAATATAAACGAGCAACTTAAGTGCTTTATCTCAAGTAATTCCGAAAATAGCAACGTAAGTTAGTACACCCCTTCAAACATGTAACAAAGTGTGAAGCCCGGGGCGCAACACTGAGGGGTGGGGGGTGAAAAATGCGAGCATCTCGTGGACAAGGCGTGACTGGTTCGTCCCGCGGGTCTCGTTGTCGGAATCAGAAGCAGGAAGCAAGGATCAGGACACCAAAACACGGATACTAATACATCGTGGCCGGCCACCACGTGACACCATTAATCAAGTGTTCGTGACGTCACACAGCGTCACGTGACCGCAGCCAACTTTGGGGTAATGTAGTGTGAACCAATCACAGCTGAGTACCAGCTACGAACTTCGGTGTTCACTTGATTATCTGCATTTATTAGGAGATAAAACTCTATTGTTGAGTTCATTAATATTCAGATTGTGAGGTCACCAGGCACCTGGAGCGGGAATGCGAGTCGGTTGGAGGATAAGTTTGGTGAACTCGTGGGACTGCATGCTGTGAATGCAACAGATATGATTTATACACTGCACTGCCGTTACTTGATAATAGAAGTCAAATAATAATAGATATGAACTTGATGTTTCTATTTTTTCGAATGAGTTTATTGTAAAGTGTAAAAAATACTCGAAATCTTAGTCATGCAGCATTTATTCTTCTTACATAAGCGACGTTTCTGTTTACACTTGAAGCTTCTTCAGGGCCTAAAATTTACAACAATCATTAGAGTAAAATAATTAGTATACACAAGAGACACATTTACTAGTAAGATATTACAACAAACAATCATGTAACAAATACATTTTTTCACGACATTCCAGGAAATCCCACCGTTTTTTCCCGAAATAGTGAGGAAATTGTGTTATTCCTCTCCACTGCCTTGCGTCTGATAACCTAACTTTTAAACGTCAGTTGTGTTTTCAAAGTGTGTTTTAGGTTCGAGCAAATCGTTTTTAGAAACATGTCATAAAAAAAATGTTGTATCTAACACGAGAAGAAAGCCCTTCTTCCATTCTTGCTAGGATTGTCTTCTTCTTCGAGCTCGAATGGGAAAAAGAAGCGCTCTCCTCGCTAGTTTGACAAATAACTATTGTAAACAATCATTCAGTTTTTTTTTTTAACTTCGTACATACAAAACCATAACACATATATTCATGTTCTCAATACTGATAATGGAATGAAACCAGAAACAGCGGGAAGTAGCAAGTAAATTAGAATTCTAGAAGATTCTCGATGGCGTCGTTGGAACGGACTGCTATTGGTGGACGTAGGAGAACCAATGAGGATCACCAAGAAGAAATCTAAGTTAAAAGCAAAGTGAATTTATTTATGTCTCTGTACATTTTATTTAAATTTCTCGTTGATTCTCTCACGTTCCTGATTTCATTCCGTTGACAGTTTTGAGAACACGAATGTGTATGTGTTATGCATTTGTATGTACAAAGTTTTAAAAAAACTGAATTATTGTTTACGAATGTATTTGATACATGATTGTTTATTTTAAGATATTACTAGTAAGTGTGTCTCTTGTTTATACTATTTATTTTACTGTAATGATTGTAGTAATTTTTATACCCTGAAGAAGGTTTGAGTGTAAACCGATACGTCGGCTACGTATAAAGAATAAATGCTGTATTACTAAGATTTCGAGTATTTTTTGTACTTTAATAATAAAGATGTCCACAGAAATTTGAACAGTTTAAAGTTAAATTGCAGCGATTTTAAACGTAGGAGACTTGCTCATTTCGCAAGACGTGAAGTAATAAAGCAGGGTAGGGGAGGGATGTAAAGGCGTAAAAGAAATCAAAATTGTTATTTACGTAACAAATCAGAATGAGTAGGTAGTACGGTGACGAGCAACAGCCTACACAAATTTTGTAAAACACTTTACTGATGTGTTACGTATAACATTTTACCTGAAACTGACATCTGTGCCTGAAACTTATTCAGAAATATACCATATTTGATATTAATTTTAATAGAAGGAAAATGTTTGACGTCAAGCAACTGTTCATATTCATACGAACAGCAGTTTAAGGAAAATATATTTACTGAAATCAAAACAAATATGAAACTTGGACAACAGAAAAATAAAATAATACAGCTATAAATAATAGATTCATATAAGTATATTATCCCTGTGGTTCCCTCTATATTAACATGCTCGGACAATAAAATTTATTTATATTAAAATATATTCATCAGCTCACAAATCTTTTAAATCTGGATGGAATAGATTGGATATGGATTTGATATGTCGGACATCATTACAAAAATAATAAAAAACATAAATGTAAATAAAGAAATAAGACTTTTTTGACAATAGGATGCAGTTTATTTTATGTTCCACTGCATTTTAATACTTCTTTATGATATGATTTAGTGTCCATAAAGTGGCTCTTTATAAACTAGCCCGATAGTGTAAAAGCAATTAACTTCAAAATTATCAATTTTTTTCGTGTCAACGTAATATGTCAAATATAAATGTTCTAAGTAAAACAACATTCTGTAATGCAGTGAAACATAAAATATTATATGTAACCAGGGTACATACATAATAATAAAAAACTGTCTTGCCCTTAGAACCCTAAATTATGTACTACATAAATATCTGTTATATTCCAAATAATAGTACTAACATTTTACGTTTAAAATTTTTTTTTCGAAACTAAACAATTCGAGAAAAGTTGAAGTTATTTTTTTTTGTGTGCTCAAGTAATATTCCAATTCCGGTATTACAAATATTATCAAAATCTTAAATTCTCATGAAAGTTATAATTATGAAGTCAGGTTACTTTATCTTTTCTCTTATTAGTTATTGAACATACGGACACACATGCATTCATCCATTTATCCCCATGAGTGTCATTGGAAAAATTGTCAAAACGAATTCATGAGATCTTAAAATATGAATTTAAGCAAAAATCTCGTCACAGATTTTTTTCCTTACTCTTGTACTAAGAAAGTAAAAGCAACATTTTTGTCTTTAAAGTAGCTTCTGCATAAAATCTAGTTTTCTCATGGAGAATAAGAAAATGGTACAAGTAAAGAAGAGTTCTTTCTTATACATAATATTCAAACAGTGGTTTATTATTAAATTGTTTTTTATTTGGGCACATGCTGATTAGTTTTTCTTCGGCAATTAAGTTACGTTCCAGAGTATTTTGAAATGAGTCTTTGACCTGCTCGTATTTTAAGACTATAGCAGTAAAAAAAACATATTTGAATGCTAACAGAGATGATGAAAAACTTGATTTGAGCACACATATATCGAATACGAAACAACACATGGAAGCTGAAAGTGATCGTTTGACATTCACGTGCGAACATATAATTTACGCCACGTCAATAAATCGCGTCATTGGCGTCAACCAGTACGAGAGCAGAGTCGCGCATAAAACGGATAATATATTCGCGGATTAAACTCGTGGAAAAAGTGGCAATCAAGTCGGCGTCGTCACGCGCGCAACAAAGACTGAGCCTTGACCCTTTGAACTTAATTGCCGGCCCGTCAGAAAGCGGAATGAGATAAACCTGTCGTTTAGGCGACGTGTTTCGCAAGGTATAAAGGCCGATCACGGATCGATACCGTTCGATTTATGTCTCGCCGCCGAGGATCTGGACACGCGGAGTGATTTGTCATTCTGTGGGCCTCTGTTCCGCCGCTGTTCTGCAACCGTCTTACACATAAAGTGGCTTTTAAAAGGCCTAAACACGCACAGGGGCGACAGTATTTCACGCTCAATCTGACCAAATGCTTTCATCGTTTCTTCAATTCTTTTATATTACTTTTCGCCGAAATTATATACCTACAACCAATAGATCACCTTCCATATTACTCGTGGAAATTTTTAGCACTTGTATCGTGTAGTTCGAACCGTAGAAACAAGATCCCTACTAATAAAATACATGATTAGTTACATCTTTATTCTGTCGTACGTACAGATTTACGAACGTACCTAACTAACATTCTGTATTTAATACATGTTTTGAGATCCCTTGAATCAGTTTTGACTATTATTTCAATGAATTTTGTGTGTATAGTTGTGTGATTGGTATGTTCAAATACCCACAAACAAGAAAAGATGAGTAACGAAACTTCATAATTCATAATGGGGTCTTTCACCATTTTTTTTATTTATTTTTTTTATGATACCTTATTTAAATTGAACACTAGTTACACTTTAAAAAATTCTTAATTTTTATTCATTAAGCCACAATGATTTTTATTAAAATGTTGTGACGTCATTGTAGAGGTGTTGCTGTTTCTAAAACAGTACAGATTGTAAATAATTGTAGCCATATATTTTTTTACTTATTTTATTATTATTATTACAATCAAACAGAACATTTATGTGACAAAAATTATTTAAATCAAAACTGTTTGAGATCCACCAACAACTCTATAATGACGTCACAACATTTAAAAATTATTGTGGCTTAATGAATAACAATTAATACTTTTTAAAAGTATAGATAGTCTTCAATTTAAATAAAGTTTCATAAAAAAATTTTTTTTAAAATGATGAACGACCCCATTGTGTCTTGAATTTGCTCAAAATTACAAGGCCGTAAATAGAAGTTTTCTTGACGCATAAAACAATATGTTAAATTTAATTCAAATATACTAGGTGTTCCATTAAAATCTTATCAGATAGTCCAGTAAAAATCTGCATTGAAATCTAGAAAAAATACGGGTACAAATTTTTCGATAATGAGTTTTCTGCAGATTAAGCACGTTTTAGGATCTCTAAAATACGATTTCACTATTTTCACGATGACGTGTGTCACATCATACACTGCTGAATTTAAACACGTACGATAACTATGTAATATTTTTGATCCCTCTAGCGGCGAAAATTCACATATTTTTTATACACATCGATCGGAATTTTTCCGCTCTACAATTTTGCCCTCTTCACATTTTTCTCTAAAACTAAAAGGAAACGTACAAAACGCAATTATTCGAAAAAAAAATTTTTAACCCTTAAAATCAAAATTAGGATATGAAGCCATAGGGGTAGCGTGCTAGATGTTAAATATTTTTACTGTACGAGCAACAAGGAATAAAATTTATTTTTAACAATTTTTCTGGATTTGGCCTCTGTTTCGTGTACATACATTTTTACTGGACTAAGAGGAATATCTCAAAAAATAAACATCTATTGATAAAACTAAAACTGAAATATTGGGAAATATCATTTTTATTACAGAGTTAGATAAAACGTCAAAAATTTAGTCTGTTTTAAATAAATCATACGTATTACTTTATGCTCTATCCGAATCTATCTTAAAAAAATTGAGGTTTACGATTAGGATTTTAGAGTTGCCGCGTTTTTATTTTTTAATGTTTTGTGACTATTTTTCTACCCTTAGAGGTGGAACTTTTTAAATCGAATAACCCAGTAAGTTATACGTGGGAGAATTGGTTAACAGATAAAAAATCAGTGCGTAAACATTCAGTCATCCCCTATTCTTCTAGCTTTAGTGATAGAATTTAGGGATGGAATTATACACACGTCGACTGGAGAACCTCCTCCGTTTTTTCGTCGGTTAAAAATTTACTCTAATTCTAATTCAATTATTTACTTATCTATGACCATAAAATCTGTACATAATTCGATTTATCAACCTTGTCATTTTTTGGAATACCTCAGTAAATAAATGAGTTAGTATAAATTTTGTTATTATTTAAAAAGATGTAGAATAATATTGCATGCAATTTTAACCTTTTTCTGAATTACCGGTTAGAAATTAAAATTTTCCGTAAGTTATACGATTCCACATCAGATTCTGTGTATAGGAAAATCTTGTAGTACCCCACTAAACTAATTAGTGTTTTAAATTTGTGATGAAATCTTTCCCGGACTTGAAGAAGTGAAGATACTTAAAATGCAAACAACTCTGATTATATCAAAGGCACTCACGCTAAATATTTTAATTCTTCCCTCTTTTGCTGTCGGGAAAGTCGTATATCCCTCAAACCTACTGGGAAATTATCATGACATGTCAGGGGTCCGTCGCATAATATTTCGTCCGCAGAATATTAAATAACAAAGTTTTGAATAACATGCCAAATAGTTGTGTAGTTAAGGTTCGCATAGCCACACAAAGAAAAGTTGAAGTATATGTTCGGAAACAGACGCTCAGAAACGGATTGGTCGAATATAGAGTATTCCCAGACTGAGAGATGTCATTCTAACAACTCGATTACCCCTGAGCTTCAATTGTTGATGTTCTCTTTTGTCACTGAAATAAGATCCGAAACTATTGTTAACATATTGACAAAAGCGTGAACACGCACTTGTTAATTAGATCTTTCTCTATCAAGGTAATTCGCGCTTTTTAATTCATTTATTGAAATCTTTAACTATAAATAATTTCTAAGAAATTTATGAAATGTCAAATATTTTCATTTTGTTTAATTTTCCATGACCGTGTTGTAACTTTGCTAATAAATATTGATTTTAATTTGATTCATATATCGTAAAATACTAATATTTATGTAACCAAATTACCTTTGTTACACGCAATATTAAATTCTAAACAATTTTAGTGTTTACAATTTTTCTGTAAAGTTAATAGGTTAGAATTTACAACAATAACAAAATAAATAGAATTGAAATCCCTATAAGCCACATTTCAATTCTACAACCCTGTAACTATATGTGCGGGGGGCAAAAATAATAATGTTCTATTTTGGTTGTACATAATTTCATTTTGAAACGAAGTACTCAAAAATATACAGGAAAATGTAACTTTTGTTTTATTCAAGCACCATTGTATTCGGTTCAATCTAATACATATATTTATAAACATTAATGGTAATTTTAAGTAAAATATGGAATAATTATAATTAGTTTTATTTTAAACAAATTATATTCGAAGGGTAAAGAGCTCTGATCTATGGTTGAACTTAAGTTAAAAGCTTTAATGCCCGACCGTTACGTTATTGTTATTATAACAGCCCGGCTATCAAGGTTGTTACATACCAAATAACGCCCTAGGGCCTAGGAAGTTATAAATTTGACGTTCTTGCTATTGGGCACAGAGAAACAATAACTAATTTCTATTGGCAAATAGAAATATTGAAATAAACAAATTGACATTGTAAACAAATAAGAATATAGCGTTACTTAGTTGGTGTGTTTGCAAGCAAATAAATTAATTTCTCTAACGAAATACAATAATAGGACAAAAATCTTTTATAAAATAATATATCTGTCGAACATTAAACGTTGAATGCACCACGGGCGTTAAACGGACAATAATGCCTTCGGTAAACTTACACACCTCGGGTCGGAGTTAATATAACGGTGGGTATGTCTATCCAAAGTTCTATAACTGAATTTATGGTTTAATTTTACTGAGAACAGTGTACTATGGATAGTATATTAAAACTGCGGTCAATTGGCAGTTTGTTGTGCAATATGCAGAAATATTTACGTTGGTAAAACAACGCTCGAATCGAGTCAGCATTCGCTCACAATCCATTTGCATAGAAAGTGCCGAAGCAAATGCAAACGACGGCCAGTTCGTGAGTAGAACGTTCGTTAATATAATTAGCGGGGTCTTAAACTGGACCTTGTTAGTATTCGGCCATTTAATTGTGCCATTATTCAGTGTAAATTTGTATGTAATGAATATTATTCATGGAGGAAAGCGCAGACATAAACCAGAAATTGTTCGGTGGAATTCATTAGTCCAGCATACGTTATTAAAGTCTTATCTGAATCAGCGTATGTGGAATATAAATTTTATGTTTTAATAACTATGGAATTGTTTTATAAACTGGTGTGAGAGATAAACCCTAATATAAAGACTTAATGGAAATTAAGTTATAAAATATGGTCACGACGGCTAATTTTCTGGCGTCTTCGTGTCTTTATTATGATTTTAATTAGATAAATTTAAACTATGTCCAAGGATTTTAACACATGGACTGTCTCCTTGAATTTTTGTCATTCAGAAACACAAAAATTCAATACGCTTAATAGTTTTTTTAAATTTTTCGTATAAAGATAAAGTGAGTGAGAATCTCAATAAAATAATAGTATTATTCAATGAGCATGTAATGTATGCTATTACTCATGAGAATGAAGCTTGCATCTTAAGCGAACGCGAGTGATATAAATCATAAGAATGACTAGTAGCCATTACATGCGAGTAGAATACTATAATTTATTCACATTTCGTCGAAATATTTGTTTTGAAAAAAAGATGAAAATAATTTATGCTTCTAACAAATACAAAAAATTGTTTGTTTATCAACATCGCTAGGCTACGTACTGTTATAAATAAATTTTGAAGAAATTTGACATTTAGCAGAAAAACTTAAAACCAATTATTTAGCTACAATTAAAGCTGAAAAATAAACTAATAGTATGAAAAATTAGAAAACTAGTATATTTGGCTTATTATGTAGAAAAAAAATTACTTAAAAGACATTTTGAGTTTACTCTTTTGACAGAGAAGATATGAATTTGACATAACGAAAGAATAATATTATTTCATCGAAATGTCAATTTAATTTCATTAATAACAGTAACAAAGATCATTAATAGATAAAAAGGGGTTGAATTATGTGTATATTATTTGATAATTGTGGATAAAAAAATATTATTGAATACGTTAAATTAAATCGTGAAACCTAAATTTGTTTATATCGTTTTGTTTAAATTTATGTACAATCATTGTAAAATCAATTAATCTATCTATTTGAAGTTTTAGATTTTCTAAATTGCGTTAACAATATTTTTAACTCGCGCACAAATATAAGATGCATTTCCTGAAAGTTTACGAAAATTATTTTGAAAATATTTTAATTGCTTAGTAAATTGTTTAATTTTTCTCCGGTCCTTTTTTTTAGTGTATCAGTGACATCTAAAGAAATAAATTATATAATAAGTAAATGAACCATTATGTTACCTCATAAACAAATTAGAACTAGCTACTCATAATCTTGTAATTATATGGTATTTTTTATTTTAAATAAAATGTAAGTCGCGATTAACGGAATATCAAATTGAGGTAAGTTATAGCTGTTTCTCTTCAAAAATGTGAATCTCTCCCAGCAAAACTGCGTCATGTATCCCTTAATTTTTAGTGTTTAAAATATTATAAACTACAAATTATTCATCGATCTAAAAATATATAAGTGATTTATTGTCTTGCTTAGAATAAGATAAATAAAATTCTATTTGGTCACAGATACTATGGCAGTAATGTTCGGAAAAATCGTAGGTATAGTTACTGTATTTTTTATATATTCTTCTATTTAGAAATTTCTTGTTTACTTCACTACATATAGAAAAGGAGAAGAAATGTATGAAATTCAGGTTAAATTACAACTTCATTTATTTACAAATATATTTCCTTTATTTGTAAACAAAACAAATTGAGGTTAACCACTTTTTAAACATATGCATTGCTCGGTATTTTCTTTGCATAAACATAACATTAGAAAACAAATATATTCTGTGTGGAATAAATTTAAATAATGCTTATTGCTTGATGAATAAATACAAGCATCTCGCCAGTCTTGAAAAATTCATAAACTTATTTATTGTTCTGTGAAATCACGCTAAAAGACAGAGAACCAAAACACGCGAATTTTTTAAAATTTATATATGTATAACAAATGAAGTAAATGCGGCATGCGTTCGCCTAGCCCCTCGCCGCCGCGTGACAATTCGGTGTAGATGACAACATCGTGTGTACGACCCCCGCGAGGCTCGCAGTGCGTGATTCTCCCCGTGGGGCTCGCGTCATGCGCTAATACAATTATCCATTGAATGTCTGTGACGTCCGCCGCTGCCACCAGCACCACCGCCACCTCTACCGCGCCATATATCACCGAGAAAACTTAATTAATCGTGCGTAGCGCTCCGCTTTCCCGCAGTTCGCGCCGCCGCCGCTGCGTTCGACTCTTGACGTGTCACTTACGCACCGTCGCTCATTTTTCACAACGCCACACCGAGCTAAATGATTTATGGAAATAATTATACTGTAATCTGGTTAAAGAACTGTCGAGTATTTCTGTATTTCAAATGCGATGGAAGCTTGATGAAATCTCACTGGCTAAAGTAGATCTCTACTTGATTTCAGCGAAATTTACGCAATCATAAGTTTGCATATATATCTCGACAAACCGATATGAATCCGCTGCAGGAATGCGTATTAACTACGCCCATTCAATTATATAACAAATAGCGTGCCTCTATCATGATCTGTAAGTGAAATGTATCATTTTAATTGTGATAATTGAAATGCAGTTACAAGCTCAAGGTTTCAAGGATGATAATAAGAAGAGAATCACAAAGAAAATATTACAAGTGGTGAACAGTTTTTGTCGGCTGTAGGAATCGATTAAAAAGTGACGACAGGGTGCAGGTAGTGCAAGGACTTTTGAGGTCGTCTGATACGTTGTATTATTTTGTACACAATTATATACCTACATTTTTCTGTTACAAAATTATGATCAAAAAAATCAACCGTAACATACAGAAAAATGCACAGAAAAATATTAAAAGTGTTCTATATTTTCTCAGAAAATGCGCACTGTTTTGTAACCTATTGTCAGCAAATAATATTTATAAACTAAATTATTTATTATTTACATAAATCAATGTTAAAGTCGCCGTCTAATACAGTCCAATCGTAATTCCATTCATTTGATTGAAGGAATTATTTTAAACAAATGCACTTTTGTTTAATGATTTTAGGAAATGTATATGTATCGTTTGCACATCTATTCGATTTTTTTCAACAATAATTACTTTTTTTATGACAATAAATAATGCAGAAAACCAAAAAATAAGTTCACAGTATTTTCAAACTGCGAAGAAAAATATTTTATAATAAAAATGAAAAGAAAAATTTATTACAATAAGTAATTGTTGAAAACAAATGGAATTATAATATTTACTTTTTATATTGTAAATTTAGTGCACCGTTTTTCCGGAGCGCGATCTGAAGCTCTGCCTTCGCTCTCTCTACACCGCGCTTGCCACCACCTGTCTTCATGTTATACCTATACTAGCGCTAGCCGTAACATTTACCTAGCATAGTCAAATATTACTCTCTAAAGAGAGGTTGGCGCCTCTCCTTGCGATTATAGCGACGCGATGCGCATTAGTTTGTTAATAGAATTGTTTTAAAATTTACAAGTATATTTACGTTATTCAGGTTCTCTTTTTGTTATTATTTTAACTAGACAGTATTTAAGTATTAGTGTAGTAGTAAATAATGTTAATAGTAGTGTTGAATTATTGTATACAAATGTGATATTGAACAATAACTAGTAAGAGCAAAAGATACTATTCAGTGGCACAGGGTTTTAATTATAAAACAGACAGTATCAATATATACTTGCTTCCTAAAGATCCATTATTATCGAAAAAAATTGGAATTGTTCTCCTCATTGTGAAGCCTATCGCAAAAAGAATACAAATCTACTATTTTTATTACAGAAGTTAACATGAATGTCATATTGAAATCGTCTTCTGCCATTGCACTTATTTTCAGTTGACAGTTCACAGCTGACTGATGTGATGTGGAAGTAGTATGTACGCATGCGTATCCGCAGAATCATGAACAAAATTCTGTAGCAATAGCATACATAGTTAAAGAATTCTGAGCAGAAAAATGTACATTTTTCTGTATCAGGATTTTGAACATAATTTTGTACAGAAAAATGCAAGGTGTCAGACGCCTTTAGTCATAAGTTGAAATGAACGTGGTTTGAAAGTTCGAACTCTCACGTATGAAGCTATCGTTCTGTCTAATGTAGTGCAACTATCTATCTGTAAACGATTTTCGAACTAAACTAGAGTTTTAATATTCGATATTATTATTGTAGTTAATTTATATTAAGGTCACAAAACAATTCAGGTTCAAGTATACGACGTGAATAGAAATACAGCATTTGAAATTGACATTAAGCAAATGGCGAATACGTGTACGCGTTCTCAACAGCAAATCTATAAACATATAAACCGCTTTATTGACTTCAACTCTCATGGACGTAGTCAAAAAAAATTTCTTGGAATAATTTCTGTCCAGTATGAAGCAATCTATAATCTGGAATCTCTATGAGCTTATTAGATACTATCATTCGTAATTAAAGTATGTATGTAGAAAATCAGGAGTATTTATGTACATAATAAATAATGGGGTAAATAGCTCTGTGGTAATGCATCGGACTATGGGTCATGCATGAGATCATCATTCCGCCATTTTAAATTTACCCCTGTGGTTTACTTTTCACTAACAAATTCGGGGTAACCGCAATTCACGCGCAAAAGTATATCATTTAAAGAAATCTGCGAAAGTGCGATAACCAAAATGGGTATTAAAATGTCACACGTCGCTAAATAACATTTTAATAACACCTTCATACGTTTTACTCATAGTGTGAAGTTAACCACTAACTTATCAATATAATTGTCCATTTTTTTTTTCAATTTAACTGTTAACATTTTCAAATAATAAATAAAGTATTACAGTTTTCTGTTACCTAAACCGAAATAAAATGGTATGTTTTTTAAAATACATTTTTTTTTTATCGAAATTTACGGTCGTAGATAAAGTATAGTGTGTCACTCGTAAAATAAACTCTTCAGATATTCGTTTTTTATAAACTGGCTTCGCTTGTTCTTAAAAAGCTCGTGAGTAAAGTGATGTTTATAAAACTTGTTACATAATAGTTATTTGTAATACAAGGACGTTATAATACAAATAAGTCACGAGAGAAAAGTATTAGTCCATGAGCCGTAGGCGAGTGAGGTACTTTTCTCAAGTGACTTATTTGTAATGTAATAACACACATGTACCAACAAAATTTTATCCAACACCTCTTATACTAGTATGACATATCAGTACAATATTTGTTGTACAAATACAAAATATACTGTTGAGAAGGCTATGGTTGCTATTTTATGTTATTAATTTTTTATTATTGAAATAAAATAACAAATTGTTAAAAGCAATTAAGAGAGTTTACTTCTTTTATTGAGTCATCTTCAAGTACGAATATACCTTATAACATAAATATATCAAACTCAAATCAAATTTGTAACCTAGATTAGTCAACTAAATAAACACTTTAGCTTTAATTTTAATATCAATATTAACCTTAAAAATAATGTTAAATTTATGTTATTAAAAACACGTGAATTTTTCGAAATATTGTTTTAATTTTAAGTCACTAGTGAGATATTTATCTCTTATAAACCACATTTTTTATTTGAAACCTTAATAATTATGATGTTATAATTAGGAGGTGTTGGATAAATTACTATTATTTTATAAATTTTGACATCACAGTAAAATAATTACACGTCACATGTTTGGCATATCTATAGCATACAGAATAGATGTTTCAAATACTGGTTTGTTCTCATAGCAACAATGATTATTAAAAATCTCTAAATACTTTAATTTTGTTTTTTCTGATTCGTAAGTTATTGATAAACAATATCCATCCACAAAATCCACACGGTTCAAAACGGATTCAAATGACCTCAACATATTTTCGCGAAATTCAATTTGCTCCTGATAAGTATACTTCCTTATACGTCTTAAGAAAGTAAAAATACTATAATTTTCCTACGTCAATGTGTGAGTGGGTTCTACGCCACTGGATGTCATTCTCGTTGGCGGCTGACTTCAATTTCCAGAATAATAAGTTCTTATAACGCGAACGCCCCACTTTGAGCGGAATCGCCATATAATATAAGCAAAATTTTCAGGGCCAAAGTAGGTAGAAACCTTTGAATACATGTGAATTGTGAAATTCAGCTGTTCAATTTGCCTGAAAGGCGTCCATACTTCCTGGTAACTGTAGCAAAATAGATAGAATATTTCAGATAAGCTGGACGGTAAAGAAACATTTACAGATAGCGGTTTTCATATTTAACCTGGAGATTTGAAAACGTAGAACTGAATTTTGTATTTGGGATAAGTCGTTTCACCTTCGCCTTACATGATTTCATTTTCATACATTGTATATGAGTACGACTTGCATATTTTGAGACGTGGTTCTATGAATATTTTTACATGAAGAGCCTTAAATAAAAATGCGGTAAAAATATAGTGGCTTTTTACTTACAAAATTTAAACTGTTTCAGGAAATATAATCTGGGTCATAAAGTTGCAGGTAGGAAACAATTGTAACAAAACGATATAAATATTCATTTAGTTTTGAAAACTACTAATTCGAAATAATGAATATTAAATACTTATATCACCATGGCATTTACTGATATTACGTGACGTCTCAACTCCCAAATGTACAGAGGGAACCAGAAAAGAAAAGATAAAGTTACGATTACCGACTGGGGGAATTTAACTCAGGATTTCATGATTCACCACTCAGTTCTTTACTCGTATAATCGTAATTTCATAATATTAAGTATATTTCAAATATTTTTATCTAAAAGAAGTGAAGAAAAGAAATCTGATTTGGTAATCACGCGATTTTCTTATACATATTAATCAAAATTTGGTTGTTTACTAATTATACTTGTCATATATTAAACATATATCTAGAATATCTAGATGTGTCAGTTATTTGTTTGTTCCCATAGTAACTATGATTTTTCAAATAATAATAATATTTATTCAGTTGAAATAAAATACACAAGTATTATAAACTAATTCAAAAGGAAAACATTAATAAAGTGATTACATATAATTAAAATTTAAATTCTACAAATTCTTTTACACTGTAAAAAGCCTTATCTAACAAAATTTTTTTTAAATATCTCTTAAACTCTATTCGGGGTAAATCACGAATTTCCAATGGTAGTTTGAATATAAACAGACACATTGTTATTTCAAAGGACCTTAAACAATTTATATAGGTATATTATACATGCTTCAAATATATATCATATTCCGTTATCTGCTCTAAGCAGCGTGCCACGTTCAAAAATGGGTAAGTAACCTAATAATCCCTTTACCCCTTCAGAAAATTTCAATTTAATATCAAACTTAGAATTCTAATTATTATTATATAAACAATTGATAACTTTAGTTTCACCTATTCCATGAGACTTTCAAATTGATTATAAACTCGGTAGAATTTAAAAACGTCGATAGTCTAAAACAAATTTTTGATATTTATATTCAAGTGTGCTTCTTGAGACCATTAACTTGTTACCCAACTCGATAGGGTTTAATCAATATTTATTAAATGTTATTGTTACTGTCACGAACATCTGTGATTTAAAACATTTTTCGCAGCAGACTTCATATTCGAAATATATTGAAGTTATTGGTTTGTGCATCAAGTATACTTCCCCTTCTGGTTTTGTAATTATGTTTCGTTATTTTACCTTTTCTCTGAGTTGTTGAGCATACGGACCCATCATCTTATTGAAAAATAGTCAAAACGGATTCAGTGGACCTCAATATATGTATTTCCGCAAAAATATCGCAATCGATTGTTTCATGATTACTATATACTTCCTTATACTGTGGATAAGTAATTTAGATACCAAAAAGTAATGCGATGTTTCCTGAAGCATGGATAATATAATAATTTTGCACATGGCATAATTTTATATAATGCATGTTATTACTTAAAACTAATCCAGTGTGGCATCACACGACTTTCTCTTAAATATGAATCTGTATTTTATTTTTTAATAGTTACACTTCACACAAGTTTGACTAGCAAACAGACATTTCAGTTCTTTGCTCTTATAGCAAACTATGATTTTTTAATGATTCCTATACCTGCGTTCAGCGTATAATGAAGTTGAAATCTGGTGTGGGCACCACATTACTTTCTTATACACATAACACGTATGACTTGTTCCTTGCGTATGACTTTATTTTGACAAAGATTTAATCCTGTTTAATTTTTTGTTCTCATTATAACTATGATTTTATTTTAAAATAGGTATTAATTAATAATACCTAGTCCTTAAAATTTTCTAACTAATAATACAAATTTACTTTTATAATATTTTAAACGACATATATTTTGACACTTCACAATTATTTCCTTGGTTTTCTTATCAGTTTTACTATTTACAAGTTTTACTATTTGCTCGTTTTAATTTCAAATGTATGTATATTATTCTTATTATTACTAAGATGTTATGTTTTTTTATTGTTATACTAAATTCTGTATTTTGCCATAAAATATGGAAGAACAGCTACTATGCTGAATATTCGCCAATATAGTTATAATTATTATTATATAGATGTTAAAAAATGTTTTAGTTTTAGTTCCCACTGTAACAAAAATTATTGAAATATATAATTTAGTTTTTCTTGAAATTAGAAGTATGTACAAATAACATTTTATATTCTAAATATTTTTGCTAACATTTGAAACTTTTATCACAACTAACTCTATTTTAAAAGAAAAAATGGAATTTATTGTTTTGTGTGTTCTGTAAACTTTCTCTTCCGGTTCTTCAATTTCATTCAAATCAGCTCAGCTCTGCATATTTTGATGCTACTTATAAATTCCAAGTTCGTTTACACATATTGTCTCGTACATGAGATATTGCGCACACGACCATCCATCCATCCATTCATCAATCCATTCATCCTTTCATCCATCCATCCATCTATCCATACATCCATATCCATATCCTTCCATCCTCACACAAAGACATTATTGAGAAATTGGGCTTAACGGATTCAATGGACGTCAAAATATGTATAACAGCAAAAATCTCGTCAGCGATTTTTTTCATGATTCCAATACATCCTTATACTTTGTATAAGAAAGTAAAAAGTATCGTTTGAGTCATTGACATGTAGCATTGTAAAAATGTGGATTAATCTTTGGAATTGGCATTCATAATGAATGCCGCGTCCTTTCCTCTATTTCCTAAAGTTGCTACAACACCATCCTCCTGTCACGCGAAATATTCTCCATTTATTACACCCACTTATTCTTCCCCTTGTTATATTCCTTAAACGCACCTCCCTTATTCAGCACTCGCAGTCGGCACTCGTAGCTCATTTCCATGGACCGGGATCCATTTAGAACGCACACATTTAATGTGTTTATTACAATAACACCCGCTTGAGTTGCCTCATGTGATATATACGTGAGTAACGGGCCCCTCTCTAATACGCATGAACTATGCACGAAGCACGAATGTCCGGAGCCGGCAGACCGGCGCTCGTGGTCATAGTTCTCCGGAAATTACCTCTGGTTACCGAAACCACCCTGGAATTACTGGCTACCGAGACTCAGGGGTTCTCAAAGGAGAGCGCGAATATTCCACAATACCAGAAATAATTCTCAAAATGGTATAATAAAAGCAATAACGCAATACATATCAAGAGCAACTAATTAAACTAAAATAACGATGGGTTATGCGAAAAGGATATAGACAAGAAAAAAAAACTACATTCCGTACAAAGCAAAGAACCGGTGCAAATTACAAATACATAAATCACAAAGTTATATCTTATACAGATTAGTAGAAGTATGATTCACAAATAAATGTTAGAACAGAAATTGCAAGATATACTTTATGAGGCAAGAAAGATATGATTTATGAATATAGAACAAAGAATAACAGGAAAAGTACAGTACAACATAAATAATTACATGGTATAGAAAAAAGTAATGTATAATTTACCGAACTATTCGGTAAATTGAGGATATTATATGCATTTTCTGAAAATTTACCAAAATATTTTGTAAATACTTCTAATAACTATTAGTAGTAGTAAAATAACTAATTGTGTTTATTTTCTTAAAGGTTCATTCACATAAAGAATAGTTTTACGTTTTAGATTAACACAACAAAAGCGTTCACATATAAGATTTATAATAGTTTTAGTTACTAGTTTAAAAAAATTGTACCAATTCTCCTGCGTGTAACGTTTCTACAATACATGCCGAAACCACCATCCATGTTTCCTTTTAGTTATTTTTAACGGTTCATAATAATAAATACGTTAAGGTTGTAAATATTGTTGACATTTCATTCAGAGAGATAACTAGATGGTTCGAATTCATTCTATGCGTATTACTATTGGTTCATTCCTAAACATAAACGTAAACCTAAACCAAAAGTTTGAAGTTTGCAAATTTTAGTTTTAACTGTACACCGCAATTGAGTAGTGTGAACGCTCTCGCATGGTAACATGGAAACAATATTTCTTAAACGTAAACGTAATTATAAACCTTAAAACAAATTGCTTATGAGAATGAGGCTTTATTATGATGAAATTTCCGGAAACTGCATTTTATATCCTCAGCATTCCGAATAGTTCAGTAAATTCTATGCTATTTTAATTTTATGTGGAATCTTGAGTGGATACATTTTTTGTATCCGCATCCGCTCAATTGTCAAAATAGTATAGCTGCATCCAACTCGCATCCGCAGTTTACCCAAAACCGATCCGCATCCGCTACATACATAACGCAACCTTTTTGTTTTTAATAGAAACATTATTCCTAATATTGCACACAGTGTACAACGAATAACGAATTAGAAAAAAATATTACAATTACCTATTTACTAAAGCGATCAGTTGTCAAAGAAAAAAGGGACGCTGCAAATGAACAAACAATTTTAAGATACTTCAATATTCGTAGTAAAAAACATGGTATGTACTTAGAAAACAACAGGAAATTTCACGTTTCGAAGAATAGACCGTTATATAATACATTTGGTCCTTAGGACAGAAATAAACTACCAATTCCAAAATATCGTTAATAGAAAATAAATGTAATTTTCTAAAAAGTACAAAGAACATCACCTTTTAATCTAAATGGATCTAATCCGCAAGTATTTGCAAAATTATTCGAATCCGCAAGAATTGGGGGATATCCGTGGATTATCAGGAAACCAAAAACAACAAGGAAATAAGCAAGGCTTAGAAGAAAATAATGCCATAATAATTAAAAGAAAAATGAATTGTAAAATTTTAAGGCTAAGAACATTAAAAAAAAGAACTCTTAAGCCTTCAAGTGATAAGAAAAAAAATCTATATCTACATATTTCAATACAAAATTCTCAACATCAGTAAGATTAAATGAAGATTATACAACTTATAAACCAAGCGAGTGGCGAATGGGGTGCAGAACATATAAAAATAGTAATCAGTCGGACTGTGGATCATGAGATACCTACTCACTTCGCACACTACAGACGAAAATAATCAACATATAAAAATACCCATGTGGTTCATTAACCTTAACATCGTACGTCTCGAGCAAAAATTTATTGTATAAGAAGCTCTAATGTAAACAGTGTGCCGCACAATGAAATTAGTAAATAATAAAGCTAGTATATTTATTATATTATTTATTTAACGGTAAAAACTGTGCAAAATATCAATTTTTCGTTAAAGGTGAACGAACCTGAAGTTTTGCAATATTGGGAAGCACTGGTACAGGTATACGGTGTATATGGCAATACCGGAGCATCTACCGGAGTCCGGACTTGGACCGGAGTCCGCCTACACCGCAGCTGCGGTGAGACGGTCTCAAGTGAGAGAGCGGAAGTGCCTCTGCATCTAATGCTCATGCTTTGTTACTAATTGATGAGCGAGTTTAAAGATTTTCTTTTAATTAAATTCGGACACTTCAAAAAAGATGCAATTTAATGTAAAATTCATTGAGATTAAGCGCTAAATTCTAAAAGATGTTCGTAGTAAATAATAACAACCATTTATAATTACAAATTATAACTTTGATTACAGAAATGCAGGAATTTAATAAAACTATTACTGTGTTTAAGTAAAAAATGTGTAAATGGTTTCGTAAGCGATTCACAAAGTTAATTGGAAAATAAATAATATTCAAAAGGTAAAGGTTAAGAAAGAAGGAGCATTTGAAGTTTCTTTGGTAGATACCTCATGCATAATTTATTTGCAATCTACTTAAGCGAGGTGTTTAGACAATTGTTTGATTTGTTTCCCTGCACTGAAGACTGAAGAAGAAAGATAAATGCTCAGACATTAAATATTCAACCATAAATGCAATATGAAATTTACAGTTCTGTCTTTTGTAATAATGATAAAAATAGTAATAACATTCTGATATTATATTTATTTATTTATTTGAAATAAACCCAATAGGCCATCTGCACACTTACAAGATATTAATAATTGTTACATAAAGTAACTAAAGTAAATTCAATACAAACAAAACATAGATAATTTCGTTTAAATTAAATACAAAGAAAAAAAATATAAATTACATAATAAATTGAAACAAAAATATATTCAAGGCTTTAAAAAATCGTATACTCCCCGTTAAAATATAAACAATGAATCATTAAAAATTTCAACATTATTTTGAACATTATTATAAAGATTACATATAAAATACAATGGTGCACTGTAAATAACATTAGTGCGAGGTGTAGGCAAATAAAATGTAAGATATAACATATGTAACATGCCGCAAATTTTAATTTTTAGACGGAATAATAGCATATTATAAATTAAGGGAGAGAACTGTATGATTTTGCCCTGCGGAGTAAATAGAAGCATGAGCCGTAGGAAAGGGACAAGGAAAAAATACACTTCTCTCCTGCGGTGTATATACTATTTTTTTCACGTCCCCAATGTTAATGATGTTTTTTATGTATTTAAAAATGATTTGAATTGTAATATATTTTATGATAGTTACCTTTGATTTGTTTAATTTTGTACATTTTTTACATTTGAGCACTTTCCCTCACGGCGGGAGAGAAAGTCCAGAAATCTCCCGCAGATTGGCTGTTTCTGTTATGATCATCATAGAAACCGAGTTTTCTCAAAACTGAAAGCAGGTGTAAAGAAAACTGTAAATAATATTTATTTTTTACAGATTATTATTAACATCTTTCATTTGAAACTCAATATAAGAAAGTAAAAATGCTTATCTAATACATATATCATGTATCTATTACGTGGTGTAACAATCTACGTAAAACAGATCTCACTAAATGATATTTTTTGCGCCTAAAGTGATACGTTGTTAATATGTCGGCTGTGAAAATCGAACTAAGGATCATATGTTCCACGGTCTGGTGCATTACCACGGAGCTATTAACCTCATCCGGTCGTACAAAGAGTTCGTTAACGGTCTAGTGGAAATAAAAAATCCTATACTTAATCCATTTCACTTGAAGACTGCGAACACAGCCCATTTTACACGCATTAATGGACAAACGTATAAAAATATTTATAACTATGTAACACACGACATAGAAAAAAATACCATTTGAATTGCCAAATTAAAATTCAACAAATGTAGTTCTCCTTTTTTATAAGTAACTCGTATACTCAGCAATTTTAGAAAAGCTAAAATATCGCCTAAAATGACAATGTATCGCCACCAATCAAGTGTAAGGATACCATCGTTCCATCTTACGCTACGCAATTATCTTCAATGTAATACAGTGTTTGATTTAGATAGGTAAGTACATTTTTGGTCGTTAGTTTTGTTAGTTATTAAGACAAAATAGAAAAACGAACATTATTTATCGACCAATATGGTCAAAATATTTCATTTAATGTACGAGTATATCACGGTTTAAATATGAAATATTATATTTTTAATATCCATGAATATTATACAATATTATTCATAATAAAAATAAATATGTACATCAATATTGTTTATCAGTACACAGAAAACTTTTTAGTTATAATTTTGACGTAAATACGTTTATTATTTATGTACTTTTAATGAGTGTACAGCACATAAATAATCATAATTTAAATAAAATTTGACAATCAAATATTTACATTTTATCCGCACAAAACAAAAACTATAAATTGGTGGATATTACATTTACATTAATAACAATACCGGAACAAAACTAGCACTAAGTGAAAGAGATATTCGATTTACATATTAAAGTTGAAATTGTTTTCGTAGCATTTTAACCTCCTAGTCTGAAGTTATTGTTCAATATACTTAGGAAACCATGCAGGCGCTTGTGTTCAGTACATGAATATAAAACAGCTATTGAAACTTTTGTAGATCTTAACTTTATAAAACTTTTCTTAAAGGTACCTTCTTGGTCTATTTGTTCACGTTCTTTTTAGCTGTCGTTACGTATAAGCAAAATTTATTCGTATATTCGTCAGACTTTTCTAATTTTACCCATAGACTTTTCATGTTTATTTATAGAGTACTTCATGAAGAATTTAAATATACAAACTGCCTTAAAATGCTATTTATTTTGTGTAGCTATAATACTTCTTCCAATTTATAATTATGTTTATTTTAAAGGGTATCATTCAATATCTGTTTTGCAGATTCCAAATCCCACTCTGATTCTGACGACAGATGCAAATTAGTTAAATATACAGAATACGAAGAAGATTATCGCTTCGCTACTAAACAGCATGATTATTTATAACAAAAATACTTGTATTATAAAATATTAATTTATTTGCTAACTTCCGCTATGATTATATAAGATGCGTATCGAAATGTATTATATGGACAACACTATTCTGATCAGCTTGCTAACATTGCTCTCATTCTTTGATAAAACATTGTACATGTACGATCAATAAGATTTCTAAATCGACGGAATTGAATAGATGAGCATGTATGAATCGCACTATGAATGTGTACGAGGTAAAAGTGATGAAGATAGGGATGTTTGGAGGAGATTGATTGTTAATTGAACGTTGATTGTATTTTCAGGATCTTGTTAACCCAATGCGTGGGATGTAGCGTTATGTTTGTATGAAAAGACAACTTTCCTAATTTTATAATTTTGAATAAAACATTGAACAAATAATAATGCTAATTATTCTGGTTTCATAAAATTTGTATTTCTTCTTTTTTTTCGAGGACCTAGAATTATTTATTCAAACCATCCGTTACAAAAATAGAACACGATTTTTTTCGCGGAAATACGTGTTCAAATGCAAATCCGGAAGATAAATTTTCCTGTACTTACGAAACAATAAATTCATTTCATCTTAAACATGAAATCAGCTGCGAAATATGTTTCAAATGAAATATGTTAATAGTACTTGAGAATAAAAAATATTATTTACTATTTTTTTGTATTTACATGAAATTTTGAGTATAATGAAATCATACCGGGTATAGAATTAAATGTGGCGTACCTATAGGAATTTCTATGCTATTTTTTTTTTATATTGCTGTAAATATTTACCTATTTACTTTACAGTAAAAGTGCAAATATTAAATATATGATCAATTAAAAAATCATGCAATAAGGTATATAGTTAATGAAATGTTAGTATTTTTAACGATATATCAATCAAATTAAAATTAATATTTATTGAAAAAATTGTAACACGGTCATGGAAAATTAAAAAAAAAACTAACATTATTTGACATTTCATAAAAGAGTTTTAGATTTATTTATTTATTTAACAAAAAGAAATGGGAAGAAATGAACAATAATATAACACTATAATAAATAAATCTAAATCTGTTTTCTGAAATGTTAAGTATTTTAAATTTTTCATGGCCGTTTAACAATTTTTTTAATAAATATAAATTTTAATTTGTTAAAGCAGTCTCAACTGCTACGGGTTTGTGCCGCCTCGATTTATCTAATTTTATCGATATATTGTGAAATATATTAATTTATATAACCACGTGGGCCTTATTGCATGAATTTTTAATTTCTGAACAACATTTGTGTTTAACTTTTGCTGTAACATGAATAGCTAAAAAATTTACAGCAATAAGAAAGAAAAAGCAGTGAAATCACTAAGCCACATTTTAATTCCACACCCTCTACCCTGTATGTTTAATAATATATTTCAATAGTAATATTTACCGCCCTGATTTGCATCTGTTATTGTGCAAGTTATGAGTCATGAGGTTTTGTTGATGTTCATACTTACTTCGTGGTTTTGCGCGGTTTTGGTAATTTTGTGTGCTTTCTTGTTAGATTTTATTTGACTAATAATAATCTGAATTAAAGAAAATACATATGTATGAACAATTGCCGAACTTGTAAAACACTAATAATATTCTAAAAATAGTATTATGATCGACTTTAACGACCGACATTTGATGTAATATATGTTGAAGATATTTGACAAGAAATACATGCAATTTTATTACCATGTAATACGGGCATAAAATATAAAACTACAGATTACAATTTGTATAACAACAGTACGAATTCTAGGTATACAGCTCATAAACCCAAGAACATACTTCCACTTGTTCTCAAGCACAATACTTAAAATACATAACAAATTGCAGCACATGCCCAAACAAACCCTACCCCTCTCAATCTTCCATCTCCATCCTGTTAACCTCATTCAGGTCCAGAGAGCTCAAGCTCCATCAGACTCCACAGGACATGCGTTGGGAAATAGAGCGGCAACTCCTAGCAGGAAGGACGCGAATAGCCAACATCGAACAGGAATCAGGAACTACGAACCCGACGCCGACGCCCTGCTAGCGCCAACACCGCTGTATGATATATGGTGAAGCTGGCCCAAGGGATCACACCATCGCACGATCACAGTCAAATTGCTGTCAATGCCGCGACCGCCGAAGTGCACATGTGTGGAACTGACACGGATGAGAGGACGTGATGGTACGGATTGGATTACTTATGTTTATGGGTTAATTCGAGTCGTTCAGAGGGTTTATTTCAGAAAGTTTGGTTAATGATGCTGAACTAGTTTAAAAAAATCTTTTTTTGTAAAGGAGGTGTACCGGGCGTTCCAAGAAATAGGCTTTATATTTGTTTTATAGATATAGAAACTATGTCAAAAAGCATGCCAAACCGCTTAAAAAGTAAAAATATTCTCTTTCTGATTTAACAGGAAGTTATTCTAACTTTCTTATTTTAAATGGAACATCATTTGTCATTATAAACCACAGAAAAAATGGTGTGCGCACCACACTACTTTCTTATACATATAAAACCAACTGAGCATGTATGATTTGTTCCTTGCGTATGACTTTATTTTGGTAACTATTATAGATAGATGATAAACCTGTTTAATTTTTTCTTCTTATAACTATAATTTTATTTTAAAATAGGTATTAATTAATATCTAGTCTTTAAAACGTTCTAACTGATAATACAAATATTCCTTTATAATATTTCAAACGACACTTATTTTTGACACTTATAGATGTTAAACAGTTAAAAATGTTTTAGTTTTTGTTCCCATTGTAACTCGGATTATTGATATACTATATTATTAAATGTATAATTAAGTTTTTCTCAAAATTAGAAGCATATACAAGAAAAATGCAAGACATTTAATATTCCAAATATTTTTGCTAACATCTTTCATTTGATAATGTTTTCACAGCTAATTCTATTTTTGCAAAAATGGAATTTATTGTTTTGTGTGTTCAGTAAACTTCGTCTTCCGGGTTTTCAATTATATTCAAAATCAACTCAACTCTTCATATTTTTAAAAAACTTATAAAATCCAAGTTTCGTTTACATATCTTGTCTCGCTCATGAAATATTGCCCACACGGACATCCATCCATTCATCCATCCGTCCTCACACACAGACATCATTGAGAAATTGGTCTTAACGGATTCAGTAGACGTCAAAATATATATTTCCGCAAAACTCTCGTCAACGATTTTTTTCATGATTCCAATACTTCCGTGTACTTTGTATAAGAAAGTAAAAAACAAACAAAATATATTAATTAGATTCTTGATTCAAATATCTAAGTTATCAAGTTACTTATGACAAAGAACAAACGAATTAAAAACAAATTTTAAACTAAATTTCTAAATGTATGCCACTTTCTTGTATACAAAGATAATCTCTTCTCGCATAACATTCTGTAACATTTTGGTGTAATGCTTTCAATTGTTGTTGGTGGTGTTGTGATTTGTGAATACTACATTATACTAATTACACATTATTGAATTAAGCATAACACGTAGAACTTAAAATTTAAAAAATATACAAGATGTTTCATTTAAAATAAGAAAGTTGGATTAATTTCCGGTTAATCCGGGTATAGAATATTTTCACATGTTATGTAGTTTGACGCAGTTTTTATGTAATTTCTAAATCTATAACATGAAAGTAATTGCTTTAAAAATTAATATTTTTTTTTGTATTAAGTTCTGTTATAATTTCATTTAAATATACAACGTTTCGAATAGCTATACGTAATTCTCCATTAGGAATCATTTTATCCCTTTCCTGCATGTATTTTTGGAAAGAAGAACTGACTGAACTATGACTAATACAGTTAATAGGAAACCTACCCTTAAAGGTAATTGTGATGCAGAACTGCGTAGAAGGATTCGAAACCTATTTAAATAAAATAATTACAGAACTTAATCCAAGTAGTTTATATACATATTTAAGAACTATGAATTCCGAAAAGTATTGCGATAAGGCAAGTATTTCGATAAACTTACTACTAAATAATATAGAACACGATTTCTCTATTTTAACGATAAAGTAACAATAAGTACTTGTAGATTTCATCTTTTTAATATTTATTTTGACAGTAAATAAGCCGAAGAGCAACGTGCAGTTGTATTTCCTAACAAAATTTATAGTTTTCATAACAATTTCGCAATGACAGCATTAAAATGAAAATGGTGATAATCATGATGATTAAATGATGGTCATTAAAATGTTGGTTAACAACAAATAATGATCCAGTTAATGAATGAGTGGGGAGGGGGAGTATATGAGCAATATATAGTGACTCTTTAAAATTTTATAGCTGTTTTAGATGTATTCATTAAGTTAAAATGTACAAACTTTGTTCCAAGTTAATAATTTCTTTAAAACTTGTAAAATAAGTATAACTATTTATAACGAAACTCACATGTGTGAAGTACTTTTATGACAAGACATTAGATAAAATTTTTAATACAGAATTTAAAGTTTTAAAGTTTTCTTACCTAATGAAATATTTCATAGTTATAGAGAGTTATAAAAATTTTAAGACTAAATCATTATTTATTTGAAGTAAAACAATAATTTTATAAACCAAATTCTGTTGGAATTTTGTAAAATTTATGCATGCATATAATATTCGAACTCGGATGCAATAATACTTATTTTATACGAGTCGGTTTCAGTTTTACCGTTTTACATTTCCAAAGTAGAGCGGAAAGAGAAAGTTGATAATCCGTACCTTCTGATATTCCTGTAACGCAATATCTTGGAGGCGAGATGACAAATGGAATGATGGCGATAGAAACGAAACACCGAATGGAAAATACATGTAAAATGGAGGCGGAAAAAACATTCAAGTATTAGAATATATATTATTCCGAGAATGGGGCCATTTTTCAATTTGCATTATGAGTTTCATCTGTAGATCAGTTCTGTTACACCTTGGCCTTAATTTGAAAAGGAGAAAAACAACATCATTTGTTTTATTTGACAACATACAGCTGACGTATATTAAATGAAATTCCGAAGATACAATAACACTGAAAGTTTGTATAAATCTAATTTTAATAATTGCTTAACCAAATCATTTAAGAGAATTTTATATAATTAATTTTGTAGATTCATGCGTAATGAAAAGAGAAACAAAATTTCAGTTATGTGTTTCCGGATTAATATTATTATTATTCGAAAACATGTGGTATGATTACCATATGACTTCCTCATACTCATAAATCTACATATAATTGTTTTATAATTATTACACTAGAGCCTGGTTGTTTCAGTCGTTGTTAACTCCGTCGTTAATCTTAGAACGTTATAAACCTATAAAAATTCATCTTGTAATTCCAATTTCTTGGTTACATGACATATGTTGATTCTTAATAGGTTGATAACGTTGTTCCTTTAACAACGGAGTTAACCACGACTGTAACAATCAGGCCAAGAGGTTTTAGTTATTTGTTTCTTCTCATATCACAACTATTATGATTAATATTTTTTATTGAAATTATAATATTGCTTTCCTTCCAATTGGAAGCAGACAGTAGAAAACTTAATTAAATATTTTTATTCCAAGTATCAATGCTTACATCTTTCACATGAAATGTGTAATAAAATATAGCTGTTTTTATATTTTAAATAAATTGAATTTATTGTTCGAAGTGTCCAGTGAACTTCCGCAATCTGATTTTTGCATTTATGACCACGATTGACTCAGTTCTTTTTTATAATTACTGTTACTATTATTATTATTGTTTACTGCTGGAACTTATTTTTAAAAACTCTTAAATTTTAAATAAAAACGGTATTTTTTGGTATTATGTTTTAGGTCATATGAATAATTTAAGTTTTAAGAATTAATCCGACTATGGGGCCTATTCTGTTAATTTTTAACGGGCTGTTAAAAATTTTAACCAATAATAACAGACGTCACTGAATAAAAATTGAATATTTCATTTGATACATATATTTTTATTGTTTAAAATTTGCGAGAGGGTTTATCTGAAGTCATTAATCATTAGTTTTTAAATCTAAAACTAAATTGTTTATTTTAACTGTATTATAAATCGAAGTACTCGTAAAATAATTTTACTACCTTCATAATAATTCAAATTCTTATTTTATGAACTTTAAACTAGATATGAAATCATAAATTCTTAAAGCAATATTAAATTCAGATTTCTATCTTCAACGACATAAAATAAATTTTGCTCTTCTCAGAAAGAAAAACAAATATATTTCTATCTATAAATACTACAAAAAGTTTTGAACTTGGTAAGTTGGCTTTTCTCTACAGCGCTATTATTTGTTGTGTATGTTCATTACCAACTGTAAACAAAATACAATTCATAACACAATGAAAACAAGCAAGGGTAGTTCTTGTTTACAACGTGCGTTTGTTCTCATTGTTAAGTCAGCTGGGATTCTTTGCACAGGACCACGAAGGGCCCTAGCGATAATGTGTCTTAACCCGGGCCTGTCTAGACACCAAAAGTAAATATTCATTTTGGACTATTTCGTATGCATGTCGCGTGCTAAATTATATAATGTTGAGATTCAAGTTTGTGATGGAGTTAAAGTTGGGAAAGTGTTTAAATTAAGACATATTAGGGAAGGAATATGTAAGGGTAGGTATTACAGAATTACGTAAATGTTCAAGTGGATATTTCGAGTTTGAAACGCAATGTTACACTCGAATTGGGCAAAATGGTGTGATTTTATATTAAAGTGTGATGTTCATGGTTGAATTAATTTCTATATTTTAAACCTTTTTTTCTGAAATATTCCAGAAAGCAATGGTAGTATTGAGACCTCCTGTAGATATCTTAATTGCTGTATTTGACGTCAATCAAAAATCGAAAAGGAAAATGCAGTATGTGTGGGTGAATGAGATGAATGTAGTAGTTCATTTAGTATTTCTTAAATCAATTACGGGTTATCTAGAAACTTACAGATAAAATTGCTCAAGAATATTTCAATTAGTTTTAGAGATATTACAATATAGGTTAAGAAAGTTAAAAAACTATGTTAGAAATATTTGCTCATATTTAAAAAGTAGACCTAAGTTATGAGGATTTAATATTTAACCTGAGAATCATTATAATAGGAGTAAATTTATCCTACGATATAACTGGTTTCATTCAATAAAAGTATAAAAACAAAGCAAAAAGAACAACTTATAAAAAACCTGTATTCCACAACAAATAAAAAAGTGCTACAAGTTTCACTAATTTTAATAGGTACGTAGAGACTGGTATTTATTTTGCAATTTTGTAAAGCGTTTTTTTGTGATTAAACTGAAAAAAAATTAATTGACTTTCATTAGGAACGTACAATACAAAAAAAAAGATTTGTGACCCGTAAGCAAATAACAATAACAAATTTTTAGCCATTTAAGAGAACAATTCTACACAAGAATGATGCAGAATTATTATATCTTCAGTAATAGTATATCAAGAGAGTGAGAATAAATTGAAAATAATTTCACAGATTTTTTTAAAACTAATACTATTGCCAAAAATAGATTATCTTTGACGATTCTTAAAACCAATGAAATGTTTCATTATATGTCACAATGAAATGTTTCATTGTATGTCACGTGTCTGTGTTTTAACCAATTTAATAAATAAAGCTTTAGTGATTATTCCCAGGAATAATCTATGTAGCTTTTATTTTTGTTGACAAATATCAAATAGTTAGGTTAGGTGCATGACACTGGTTTATAACACATGTTAAATGCATTACCAAATTTTGTTTCGAGTTTCTGGATCAAAAATTTATCTAATCAAATATAACTCGAGAGTTTGATAAATTAGAAAATAGTTCTACAGTACCTTTCTCAAACTTGTTGCCATCTGGCAATAGCCACGAAAGCCCATCAAGTTTTCGAAAGATCTGGCAAATTATTTTCAATTTATTTTTACCTATATTTCTACTGAATATTTTTTGCTCCACAAATCCAAAACAAAATAAATAAATAAAATAAAAACTGCAAAGAGAAACAAAAGCTACAGGGATTATTCTCGAGAATAATCTCTAAAGCTTTATTCTCACCAGAATAATGACAGGATTGGCAGGACTGCCACGTGACAAGCAATGATACATAATGATTGGGTCTAAGAAATAAAAATTGTCTAAATAATTATTTTCATCGTTCTTTACGGAAATCAAATATGAACTTGACAATATTAAACCAGATTTTTTAATCCAATGTGTTCGTGCTTTATAGTACACTTCTCAATCTATTAAGACATCGATATTCAGTAAATGCAGTATTATAAAACAAAAATAATACAATTATACCTAGTTCATGATACTGAATGATAAGAAAAACTGTATATGTTTGTTCGGTATATCTAGTGGGTTACGTACAAGTAATGAATGTTTTATGTAGCAGTAAGTAAAAGGATTTATGTTCCAACAAAAACATTTCATACGTTATTCAATATGCTGTTTAAAGACGCGTTTTAAAGATGTGCAGTAAAAATTCTAATATGTTTTCCGACGTTTACATGAACATTAAAGTTTTGTGTTGACGTTAATACGATTATGAACTAACACAATATTAAAGTTGTAAAACGTTGTTTCTCCTTCAAGGTGAATTTTAGTAGCGAGGTTAAAGTTACAGGTCAGGAAATCTTAGAGCTGTGTTGCACGGCTGAAATGCACTTAATAGCGGTAAAATAAATACACGTGTGCACTACATGTATTACGAAGTTTCAAAATGAGAAACTTTAACTAAACAGTTTGCGCGAATTAATTATTTACCGCAGACTAAAGTTCAACGAAACGAAAATGAGTGTGTTATTAAATGCAAATTATCTAATATTGACATTATTTTATTCTCACTCCAATAACAACTCCAATTTCTGTGTAAAATTTGTAATAACATCGTGTAGATATTGTTTTTGAAACCCAAACACGACTCCAAATCCAATGTCAGCAAAGACTGCTCTCATCCCACTCTAGAGCCATCCCTTGCCCTGCAAATGGACCCAACTATCTCCCTCTAGTCTGGTCAGTTTTAATTATAAATTTTGTTTTGAGATGGTTCAGTTTCATGAATATTTTACATGGCTCCATGAACAACAGAGTAATGAAGTTTCAGAACCTACTCCGATCTGCGCTTACGAATTTAGTCCCAAACAGTAAATACATGAGCATGTCCAGGTTGTTCTGTGTATGTGAAGATCAGGAGCAGGGCTGGACCGCTGCGTTATGTTTGTCGGCTTGCGTCTCTGTCCCGCACTCAAACTTTGTCATTTGCTCTGTAAACATGTGACGTTTCAAGGGATGAACACGCTTCAAGTTGAAAGTAAAATGCTGTGTGACCGGGCTTTCGTTTGAGTTTCTTCTTTTTAAAGGAAGTTCGTAGCTTTAATTAATGTACAAGGCCAGAAAATTTAGAAAGAAGAATAGGTACTTTGTATTCATTTTATCTGTGTCGAATTTACCGTTGTTGAATCTACATAATCATACAAATTCTGAAACTAATTTAGTTGATCGTAGGGGCTAGCTCCTTGGTAACGTATCATGGAATGGAGGGTTATGATTTTGACGTCACAGGCAAAAAAGAGAAAGTTGAGGTAAAAGTTGAGATGGAAGTTCATAACACAAACATCCATGTTTTGACGTTTGATATGGAGTTTTAACAAGGTTATGTTTTTATTTTTGAAGTTTATTATTTAGGAAACTTAATAAATTTAACACTGGCCATATATTCATTATAGTAATAACGAAAGTCACTATTGCACAAACCATACACACAGTTTATTTTTCATATTTAGCATCATTTTAAGAACTGTCATTTTGACAGCGTTTTGTTTGTGTTTCGCCCACGTGGATTTCATTTTAGTTCAATAAAAACATCAATAGATGGCAACTCGAAAATTTGCTTCTGTATAACCCTCTATTCTCAGCTCGTATGCACAGTTGACGACTGTTAACCGCACATCACATGTAGTACATGTACATACATGTACCTACGCATACGGGTATTGAATTGAAATATAGCGTATAGGGATTTCAATGTATTTTTTTTTTAAATTGCTTCAAATTTTTACCTACTCATTTCTGTAAATACAAAAGTTGTTCGGAATGCATGCAATAAGGTCCATTTTATTACCTAAATATTTGTATTTTGCGATATATCAATCAAATTAAAATCAATATTTATTACAAAAATTGGAACACTGTCATGGAAAATTAAACAGAAGCGAAAAATATTTCATAAAACAGTTACAGATTTTTTTATTATACCTGCATCATAATCCATGTTTAAAACACGCTATAGCGTTCACAAACGCAAGATTAAAACGCCGTGCTTTAAAGGTGCTAAGCAATAACACAAATAATTACTGTTAATATCTGTCAAAACTGTAAACTTAAACAATAAATATTAACCAAACTCTATGTAAACGATATACGTCAAACGTCACACGCGTAAAATTTTCAAAATCAAAATGTTGCTTTTCAGTTTTTTCCAGAGTATGATGCAGTTATAATAAAAAATAGCGTATGACACACGTGTATATGTGCTTTCAAAGCACTAACGACGTTAAAAGCACTCCGCTTCGCGTCGTACTCTTAAACTCGCGTTACGTGCTTTAAAAGCTTACTTATACACTTGTATCATAATATACTATTTTATTTATTTTACATAAAATTTTTACAGAAAATAATAAAAAAAAATATTATAATAAATAAATATAAATTTTTTTAGCACCCCCTTTATTTAAGAAGACGAGCTACAGGCATGGGGATAAAAATGGAAGATAACTGTCTGACAACCCTTCTGTTTGCTGACGATCAAATATTAATAGCAAATGATGAATATAACATAGATTTTCTATTTAGAAAATTGATCGAAGAATATAAATAATGGGGTCTGAATATGAACATAACGAAAACTAAATACATGATAATAGGAAAAGATTCAGAAGATCCAGAGTTAGAAGTAAACACACAAATTAAGAAATGCGAAGAATACAAGTATCTAGGTACTATAATATCCATGGAAGGAACAATAGGAATTTTTGTGAAATACAAATAAATTTTAACTATAAGTTTATACAACTTTGTTGTTTATTTGTCGTCTAATTTGTAATTTCTGTGAGCATGCTTCGAACCTAGAACACGCTAATCACCCCAATAAGAATTCATCTGCCTGTACCGGAAGTTAACGCACATTCCTATTAGGAACATTATCGCTTGTCAAAATAAATCTGATTTATAAAAATAGGTATTAAGTCGGTCTGAAAACAATAAAACTGGCAGAAGCTTAGTTTTGCTTTGTATAAAAATAGGAATAAAAGTAAAGTAATTTTTCTGTTTATTTTACTCTTAGTAAATAAAACAGTCAAAATTCTAGTTGAAAAATCACAGAACATTATTAACATTAAAAAAAATATAAAATATTACGGTTACCTTGCTTATCCAAATATTTACAGAAGCCGAATAAAATAATCGTTTAAAATTTAAATGAAGTAACAAAAGAAAAAAGAATTATTACAGAAAACAGAATAACTTCAATTTAAATAAAAAAGAAATATGTTACGCTCATGACTGCAGAAATAAGAAATATTTTTCCCTGAAATGCTTTTGTCCGTAAAATTCTTTATGTTCATTGGGCACAAAAAGAAATTATTAAAATGTATCCGGTTCTGTATAAAACTCACGAAGGCAATACCATCTATAATAAGATTATACCGCATTCATTATATTTAAGCAAATATTGTTTTTGTATGTAAAATAGAATATCTATAAGTATTCGTTTTAATAACGTTAAAATTTAAATGAGCTACGGTTTCACACGTTTTGAAACTATTTTAATTTAGTTCCAGGAATTTTCTGCTTTACTTTTATTATAACCTTTTTTACTGCAGTTGTTTCAGTTTTATTACTACGGTAAAAATATGCGCCAGAATGATTATTGAATAGGATCCGGGACAAAAAAGAATTTATGTAAGTAACAATATTAAGTAGGGTGTTTTCTCTTAATTGTAATATTAAACCGATGACTTATTTTATACATATCTGAATTTGATCGTCTAACTACGATTATTAAAAAAAATTTTTTGTGTATCTCAAAATACAAAGTACATTCCACAATATAGAAATTAGGTTTGCTCCTAATTAGAGGCAGATGTAAAATAACAAATAATTTTTAATTCCAGATTTTATTGCTTAAGTTTTCCATTTGAAAGGGTAACCCAGGATAAGATAAAGATAGCCAAAGGTGCTTTTAAACCAAACGTCATAGCGTCACTGTCCACACATTTAGGACTAAAAAAAAATAATTTTTTTTTTTCGATCGAAACAGAATTATTATGAAGCTTGATTTTCAAAGAAAAAAAAAAAAACAAAAAAAGGTCATATCATTTATACGATAAAGGGTGCAGGTTAAGTTAGGTCAAAAATAGGGGTTTTTGAATTGTCTATAATTTAATTTTTTTGAGATTTTTTGTAAAGCTGCACCACTTTTAAAATATGTAAAAAAAATCCATCTATTTACACAAACAGTAATGGCAAAATGGATTCAGAGGACTAAAAATATATCTTATGCTTCCCTATAGATATTCTACAGAAAAATGTAAAAATAATGAAGTTGAATTTAAATTCAAAGATACCACTAGAGTCTTCGAAAAAAGGTTAAAACTGATTATGGGAACCTCGAAATAATTTCGCAAAAACCTTATATTATGTTTACTATACATTTTCATGGTAAGTGTAAGTTAGTAACACTCGTAAATGAATTATTAATTTTGTCTGATAACTTTAAAAAATAAATGCATATAATCGTACAATTATATTAGTAATTGAATTTGAAATTAAATGTCACGCCACTGACTGATGTGAAAGTCGTGTAGCAAAAATTGAAGGTACACTGAAGAATGATAAATAACAAGTGATATTACCTACACCTACAAATTATTATATCGCTTTGATTAACGAGTGTATTGTCATTTACTGCATAGGTATCATCACTATAAAATAATATTTATCTAATTAATTCTTAATTTTCAATATTTAATTTGATAAATGTTTGTACCTGTACACAGACTGTTTCAAATATTTGTGAAATGAAACGTCTTTGCAAAATCCCGCAATATAAAATGGAAAATGAAATTTACATGACAAATACGTGAACACTGCGCGATATTCGGGTGATCAATCATATTCAGTGGAAGCTTATGTTGTTATATTTGTAACTGAAAGATAATCGTAGGAAAAGTAATTTATTTGCAGATAAAATAAATAGATCCATAAATCAAGATTTATTTTTATGAAGTACAAGGAATCAATTTTACTTCTTTCAATTTTTTTCAATTATGTTAAATATCCTCAACGGCAAGGTTTACATACCAAATATGCTTTCAATATTGATTGATTTTTATTCTTTCTGGGTACTTCAAACTAGGTATTTGTGTTTGCAGAAAACAGATATTTATTTATTTATTTTCAATATTTGACATGCATATTTAATTCTGAAAATGGAAATATTTCCCTAGATTGTTCTACAAGACATATTATTTGTTTAAAGAGATTAAAATTTAGAAATAATATCAAATATATTTCATATTATACAGGAAACCCAAGATAGTAACTGATAGTAAAGCTAAAAATTTTATTAAAATACTTGTTTCTTTGGAAATTATAGATAATCTAAGTTCTAAGGAAATACACAATGCTTAGACTTTAGAGATTCAAGTATCGCTGACAAAATCTTATAACCTAAAATATAAATAGGCTGAAAATTATCTGCTAGTAATTAGGACTAAATTTTTAAACTTTAAACTTTATGGACAGGCAGTATATGGCGTTGTTAATTTAATTAACCTATTTAAAAGCTAACAATGGCAAAGAGGACTGACACTAATTTTTTTTTTTTGGTAAAGCGGACTCAACTACTGAGGTTATATGCCGCCTCGATTCCTCATTTTCGGTAGTGTGACAACGACACGTAGTGTTCGCTGGTATGGGTTTTTGCAAAGCGGTCACCCATCCAACTACTAACCGCGTGCAGCCTTGCTTAACTTGCGCTATCGTTGCCATGAGACTATATTTTACACATTTTGTTGTTCCAATAATTTTGAATTTACAATTTAAAACATTTGATGTGGCAATGCATAATTTCCCGCCTAATCAACTTTGGTACAAAATAGAAATATAATTTTTTAAACTAATACTAATCTAAATATTTCTTATTAGTGTAAATTTTATTTTAATTCTATTATTTACGAGACTGAGCAAAAATAGCCAATTTTAGCTAAACAGGTAAACAATAAAAACGTTGAAGTGTTTCAAAGAGTTAACTGTTAGTTTGAAACATTTTATTAATTGAAATTGTATTATTATTCTGCATATAATGCATGTGTTGTTTTCATTTCATTTCAAAATTTTTCTTTGGTAAACAAGGTAATTCACTTACAATAGTTTATGCAACCGAGCATAATAAATAAATTAAATATTCTACGACCATTTAAAAATAGGTTAGTTTATACACATTTTCAGTGTAATAAGTTCCCTTTTATATAGTAACATACAATAAAAATGCTAGAGTCTAGACAACACAAATATTAAATGCGTAATAACACTGAAATATAGTAATACTGGAACGCTAACTTGTAGGTTTTTATGAAAGTAAAAAACGACACAAATAAATGTTGTTTGTAGTTTGCTGTGCGTTTGTTGAGCGCCTAATGTAAAAAAACAAGTTGCATAGTCTCGTCCAAAAGTGAGAAATAATATTTTAGATTTTATTGTTCAGTTATTTAAAAATTCCTTTAAATACACATATATAATAGTTAAATTAATTTCTATTAATGTATTATTAAATTTTTTTATTCGACAAATAATTTAAAAATATTTGAATGTCTCTCTCAGTTCGCGTTCCAGTATTATTATATCCCACTGCATAGTAAATAATAAAGAAATCTGATGTGGATTCCCCATGACTTCCTTGTACGCCTATTAAATTATACACACGGTTGATTGCAATCAAAACGAGAAATGCATAAATAGATATTATAACAGTCCCACATATAGAATTTTATTTTATGGCTAACCGTTTATGTTTAATGCGAAAAATTTAAACAAATCCTTCGACTAAAATTCCCTTTTGCACAACCGATTACGAGTACAACAAAACAGAGAGCTGCACAACTACATACATGTTACAGCAATTCCATGTACAAAATTTCAATATTCTTCTGCTAAACGTTTTTGATATATGCGAAAAGTTATATAAAAAAAACCTTTGAGTAAAGTGCCCTTTTAGGCCCAGTTGATTGCAATTGAAAAGGGAGGTGCACAACTAGATATTACAACAGTTTAAAATACAAAATTTCAACTTTCTATCGTTTTTGAGTTATGCGAGACTAGTCAAAATGGATTTAGGGATGGTCAAAATGGATATTTCTGTTGAAATCTGAAAACCAAAATTGTTTGCGATTACAATACTTCCATTTCTTCGTACAAAGAAGCAAAAACAGGTACATTAATCTGTAAAATTGATTAAACTGTTATATTTATATAGAAGAGTTGTTTCTTGACTGGATGTTAAAGAAAAAAGTAAGATTTTGGAGAAGCAGTCAATTTAATAAAATCCAATAAAATACCGACGTTTCGATTGCAAATCAATCTTCATTAGGGTGATAATTGGCTATTAAAAATTTAAGAATATCATGTAAAAATTTTTAATTTACAGAAATCTGTCGTCAAAATTTGGTAATAGTATATTGTACAACGAGCATGGAATGGTAATCATTTCCTACGAGCATGTTAATTTGCAAATCATACGAGTATGAAATGGACATTCCATGCCAGTTGTACCTACACTATATTTTTTCTATGACCACGGTATTATTTCTTAATTAACATAATTTTAATAATAAATTTGTCTCGCTTTACCATTACAATATTTAACAATTCTAAATAAGTATTTTATCAATTTCACCTGTACTGAAATGAACTGACCTGTATTGAAATACTTACAAAACAAATTAATTTCGCACGATGCTTGCAATGTATCTTACATTCTTAGCAACAACAAGCATAAAATGAGTAGATTTCTAAGTGATCGTAGGAAAAATATTTTTTTACATGATATTCTTTAATTTTTAATAACCAATTATCATCCTGATAAAGACGGATTTGCAGTCGAAACGTTGGTGTTTATTGGGTTTTATTAAATTGACTGCTTCTCCTACATCTTGCTTTTTGTTATATTTATGAATATTTAAAATGGTTGAAATTCTAATTTATGTGCTAGTAGGAATTCCGCATACCATCATCACGTACAAATTCCAATATCTCCATGAATTAGCTAGCTAATTCAGCGTGAAGTGCGCGACAGGAGACTGAACCAGTAAACCAGTACCCAGTGAACCATCATTACTCCTGAGCTGTTCAGCTGCTGCATTAAGCAAGGTGAAGCGAATATGCAATGAGTGCAAGTACAAGGCGGTATCACTTTACTTGTCACCCGTCTCGCAACTCACGCTCACGCGGCGTTGGAACACGAGTGTCTCAGTGGCCCAGATCCCAACACAGCCAACCGCCACCGTCGAATAGAGTTACGTTGGCTCCCGGCTGATATACATGAAGTTGGCGTAGTTTCAAACAACCAACGTGCTGCATGCGGTTACAATCGCTGGAGAATTACATGAGTAAATAAATAATGCGAGAATTTTGGCACAAACACTAATAGGGACTGTAAGATTTTTTTCGGTGGAACACGACGTCGTAAATTTAGACTATATGGGTTTTTTTCTATTTTGTTTCAGAACAATAATAAAAAAAATAAAAAAACCAAGAACTTTGTATTAAAATACAACTTATGAGGACATTAGACAACCTATTCGGACACGAGATGTGATGAAAGAGTATGAATAATCTTCTGTAATAAGTGTTTTTTTTTTTTGTTTAAGATGTACATCACTTTTTTTTAATACAAGAGCTTTATTTTTAACAAAGAATCTTCTGTAACAAGTGTTTTTTTTTCTGTTTAAGATTTACATTACTTTTTTTAATAAAAGAGCTTTATTTTTCACATAGAATAAATATCTATAAAAAAATTAGGGATTTAAATTGAATCCTTGTATTTCTGATCACGTGTGTAAAAGTAACCAATCACTGATTATTTTTTTAAAAGTTTCTTAAAACCAATGAAATGCTTCATTGTATGTCACGTATCTCCGTTTTAACCAATTCTGTAATTATTATACTGAGACTAACGCTCTAGTGATTATTCCCGGGAATAATCTCTGTAGCTTTTTTGTTTTTGTTGACATATGTCAGAAAGTTATCATCTACACTAGTAAAAAATGAGCAAAAAAGATAGATTTAGTGGCGAGCCTGATGATAAAATCAAAAAATAAAATAATTAAATATAATTCGAGAGTTCGAAAAATTAGAAAATAATTCTCCAGTATCTTCCTCAAACTTGTTGCCATTTGGCAATAGTCACGAAAGCTCATAGGGGTTTTCGAAAGATCTGTTAAATAATTTTCAATTTATTCTCATTCTGTTATATTATTACTGAAAATCACGTGTACAAAAGTAACCAATTAGATCACAATTACACTAATAATTTCCCCGGATAAATGTCACTTGTTGCTAAGTAACAGTTGTTGCTAGTCCATTGATAGTTAATTCAATATTTGATTTGTGTATTTGAAAATGTGTTTTCACGGTATGTGAATGACAATAATAATAATTATAGCAAAAAATTTTTCACCGAATATCCTTCATAATTTTATCACAACTACCTCAAGAACTTTTATTTTGTAATTATCAATGCTCTAGCTGCCCTATAGCTGATAACAGCGTCGCTTAGATACATTTAAATAGCGCCTCTCCCCCCCCCCCCCCCCTTCCCTAAGTCATTTATAAGTTTCATTCTAAACATTTTTGTCCGTTGCAATTTTTCGAAATATTCGTGACACTAATTTAAAATGGGACATCCAGTATACGTTTTTACATTACATGAATGAATTGTGTTAGTTATTTTTCATTTTAAAATGTTTTACTTCAGGTGGTTGATTAATCATATAATTTGATTATTGTGATTTGTGATATATTTTGTCCAGGTTTCTGTGTATTAGATAATTCTTTTTTTGCATATTTTGTAAGTTTATGCCACGGCAAACCGATATGAGTCCGTGGCAGGAATGAGCGTATTGACTTCGTCCATCCAAGTTAATAACGAATGACGTGAATTTATCGTGCACCGTCAGTAAAGAAAAGTATTAGTTTTAATTTAACAGGGTGGAAAGAACATGATGTTAAATTCAATGTTGATTCATACGCGTTAATATTTGAAAGAAGTAATAATTTAAACAGTGATGTATGTTCTCTATTTAACTTTAGATGTGTCGTGTGCTTGACGAAAGTTACATATTTCATATGTCCAGATATGTTCTGAAAGAGAAGATAAATATCACAATAAACAAACATCTGCGTCATACAATTTCCAAGAAAGTTTCAATAAAATAAAGTTGAAAACTTACGTCTTCATAACACAAGTTGAAATTTAAAATAAGATATCAAACTCGTGAGACCACATTCACATTCTCTTCATACGGAGAATATTTCAGCGAACTTTAAGATTTATGTTCTAGATTGTTTCAGTTTTAAACAATGTTATTCAAGTAATTTTCGCAAATGTTTGTCATACATACAATTTATATTTGTTTTCTTAACATGGCATACTAGGAAAGTCGTTCGTATTCTACGACATGGATTACTAATTCAGAGATAGGTAAAGTAGGTTAAAACATTTAACCAATAACGATTCTGTAATTCGGAAGGTACTTGGGGTCGGTCCTTATAGCCAATAATTTCCACAAAATAATTATCACCATTGCTCCAGTTTCACAATATTTTTGGGTGCTTAATTTGACGATTGATAGTTGCACTTGACAAACAAAAATATATTAAATACTGAGAGCTGCTCTAAGCAGTGCACCAAAATTACAAAATACAATCTTTCTTAAAAGTAGCCCTTTTAACGGTTGCTTAGCAAATTAAGAATGCCACTTTCTGATACTAGTGTTAAAAGTAACATAGCAACGTGTTAAAAGTGATTTTATTGTTACTTTTAATACGTTGCTAAAGATTTGTATCAATAAATCAACAAATATAACCCAACATGTCAAAATATAATTCTATGTTTTTTAGTACATACTAGGATGATCGTAGATAAAATTTTGTATAATATACGTCTTAAAACTGATTTATTTCGTTCGTGGGGTTGTTTCACTCGGCTTCGTCTCGTTGCACGAACTTTCCCACTTACTCAAAAAATGTCACTTTTAACACTTATATCATAAATAACTATTACGCATCGAATCGCGAGATCCTCAGTTCGAATACAACAGTTGCCATTTCAACTTATTCTAAAAAAAAATTTTTGTACAGATATCTTTACTTAAACTTTAATAAAATTAAGGAATCTAAATTATTTTGTTTAACTTAACTTGCATAAAAAACATAAATCACAAAAAATTAAGTAGGCGGGTGGTAAGAAGCAAAACAACTAGTAAAACAAACTAAAAATACAAATAAAGAAGTGGAAAGTAGACATCCAGACGCCATGATGAATATTCCGGGGACCACAAGAAATGTACGCAAATATATCAAAAATATGTCATTTACCGCGATCTGGTGTAATCAACGTTCCACCTTCAAAAATTGTGAAATGACTGAATAACATTTTCTTCCTTCAGACAGTTTCATGTTGATATAATACTCGGGAAAATTCTAATAACTTTCATAAAAACAATTGACGATCATTTAAAAGTAAATTTGTATATTTTACTTGTACCCTCATTTGTGCATTCTTTAATTTGAAAGCAAACTCGACAGGATTTAATTAAATGTTTTTAAAAAATAAATGACGATCGTTTATCATTTTAGTTTAATTGACTTCCTTGAGTCACTAGTGGTCAAGAAGATAAAAGCGCTCAGCTTTACAATATGTAATTTAAGGGTCGAAGTTTGCGCCCCGCACGATACATCATCTCGAATTATAAAAATTATTATACGTTTAATGCGTAGTTCTAATAAATGGCTACTGTTGGATCTAGATGATCCGGAGGGCACTATAAGTGGACAGTTCCTTGCTCTCATCAACTTGCAAGAAAAACATTCGATCAATGTAACGGTTTAAATTTGCATTTATGTATTCTACTACTTATAAAAAAGAAAATTTCAAATTTAATACGAATATTCGTAAGTTGACAACTAACTACATTGTACAATTATGGCGGGAAACCGCACGTATTTTGTCAATAAAAATCCAAGTAATATATAGAAAAAAAAAATTAACGATATGTGACCCTTATCCTACCAGTAGTTACCTATGGGTGTGAAACATGGACAATGCCAGAAAGCAACACAACGAAGTTGAGAAATTTCGAAAGAAGAATTTAAGGAGAATCTTTGGAGCCACAAAAGAGGGTGAAATATGGAGAATTAGATATAAGTACGAACTAGATTAATTAATAGAAGAAAGAAACATCGTAAGGATCCAATGATTGAGATAGACGGGACATGTGACAATAACGAACAAGGAACGTATTTCCCAGAAAATAATGAATTGCAAAGAGGAGGATGTCCTAAGAAAAGATGGCAAATTGGCGTGCAGAAAGACATGAAAAAGATGAAAATATCTTATTGGTGGAACAAAATTTCTGTAAAGAAGAGAAAAGAAGATTGTCTAAGAGGACAGAGCTGTAGAGCCACAAAATAAGAAGTTGGATCACAAATACGCTTGTTTATAGATTAGTGAGATTATTTTTCCAAAACAAAGTAATTTGATTTCAAGTTGTATGATACATGGCGTATTCAAAGCAGTTTATTCATCGATATAAAAATTCAGATTCTGCCAGTGACATGATCCCGTTAAAAAAAAAACCAATAAATTTTGGATGACAAGTTTAATTTATTTTCTATCGGTGCGCGTAGCAGATCGGCCAAGGTTTACACGATCGCGACACGTAGTTTACCTGTCGATTGATATCGGCCATATATCACACTTACGCAGGGCAGAGGATCCGGGTTATATATTGCCACTGCGAGCTCAAAATCCGCACTGCAAGTTGTTCTTGTTATTGTACTGGTTAAATGCATTGATTCGCATTTCATATGTGCAGTGTCGCATTGACTCCACGGACTTCAGTTAACGGTTTTAGATTTATCGGTTGTTTAAGTTGCATGAGCTGACAATAATGGCTTGTGCCTGGGTGCTTTCAATATGGTCTGTTTGAATTTATGTAATATTTGGAATTTATTTCGCTAGGATTGAGTCGCTGAATATGTTTATCTTCTACGCTTTCAAACTAAAGTGCGAGGATTGGAACTATTACGTGGAAACGGATTTATGTCTATAGAAACAAAAGTGAATAGCGCAACCAAACACTGTATTAAATATTACGATAGCGATTTCCTCTTTAAAAGTAATGGGAATAAGAGAATGGTGATTTTAAATTTCCTTTAAAGCTATTTAAAAAAACTATATGTGTATATACATGTACATTTACTTGAAAATTAGTTCATAATTAGGTTGGTAATTTGTAAACAAGTATTTCGTATTACATAGTCACAGTATTTGTAAGATTTGAGACTGAAAATTTGTTTCCACATTTATGTAATGTTTTTAGGTATATTTAGGAGAACTTCCATTTAATCTCGCTTTGTTTCGGTTTTTAGAGGTAAACAAAATAAAATTAAATTAAATACAACATTAAGAACAAGTAGATCTCTGTAATTCTTTAAAATAAATAAGAATAGAGAATTATCCAGTTAAACTATCTAGTCAAATATGTTTCACAGATTATTTTTTTATGTTTCTTAAAACCAATGAAATGCTTCATTGTATGTTACATGTCTATGTTTTATCCAATCATGTCATTATTATACTGAAAATAATGCTCTTGTGATTATTCCCAGGAATATTCTTTGTGGCTTTTTCATTTTTGTTAACAGATGTCAGATAGTTATCATCAACACAACTAAAAATGAGCAAAAAAGATAGATTTAGTGACGTGCCTGATAATGAAATCAAAAAATAATCTAATTAAATATAACTCCAGAGTTTGATAAATTCGAAAATAATTCTCCAGTATCTTTCGAAAATTTGTCGCCATTTGGCAATAGCCACTCAAGCCCTACGGGTTTTAGTGGCTATTGCCTGGCAACAAGTTTTCGAAAGATCTGTCCAATTATTTTCAATTTATTCTCAGTTTCTTGTTATATTATTACTGATAATATATCGAGAGCCAAGAATTTGTCGGTAATACTTCAAATAGTTGGTGCGTGGACAGCCGCATATCGAAGATGATATAATTAAATTTAAGTGACATTTTAGAAACGTGTTGCCTTTTTTACGCTGGAATTATATGAGGAATAAAATAAATAAATTCATGGTCCGCGTTACATTCGGTTATTATTTCCTGAATTTAAATAAAAATAAACAAACTAATTTGTTGCCTAGGACATGGTGCAGAGATTTTATGAAAATTTTGTCGTTCTTGGTGCAAATGACGCATTCTGATTGGTTTATAATGTAATGAATAATTGCTGTAAAATCGTCAACTTAATGCAAATGTAGCAATCTGATTAACTTATAATGCAATGAAGGAAATCGTCATTTAAATTATCAGTGCAAAATTGTGATCAACTACACACTGTAATAATAAAATATCTAAATTTCACTAAAATTTTAAGCAAAAGACCTTTAAACTTAATTGTTGAACAATACAATTGCATTCGATGTCATAGTGTTATTATTTGAAAGCACATGGTTCACTACAAAGTTGTGGAAATAATAGTAAACTTATGGGATAATGGTACTTTGTAAATAAAAACTGTCCAGCTAGTAACCTTACTACCATATTGCCTAGAACAGTACTGTATCGTTTTATTTTAATACCGAAACATAGCACATATATTGTGTAATACCATAGCAATCCTACTATATTAATTGATTGTCCTGTAGCCTACTTTATTTAGTACATGGTTAAAGCGCTAATAATCAAGTTCACTTACATTTTGATGATTCTACTTCAGAAATACTGCATTTACCATTGAAATAGCACATGGCACAGACAATTACGAAGGTCCCCGCACTACTAATTTCAAACCAAGTTTTTCGTGTATTCTACAACAACGTTGCTAATTAATAAGTTGAAACAAGTTCGTTGACTGCAAGTATAAATAATGATTATAATTATCGAACAAAACACTCTTTTAAGGTATTATACAGAAGTTCTCAAAATTTAATCTAAATAAAGATAAATCGTTGCGCATTTCATATGGTCGCGAGAAATCAAAAATAATTCATGTGTCACAACCAAAATGGCATCCAATGCATCTATAATATATTAAAGGAAATCGAAAACTCAAATAATAATGTGATAAGAAATAAGTTTCAAATAACTAATGTATCTAATATTATTCTACACTGTTAAACAGTTTTCTCGTGCGCACAAATACATGTGTAACGCTTTCCTCCCAAATATTTTGACTTTATTAAGTGATTGCATTGCTTTTTAAAATAATGTCTGAATATTTGACAGGAAAACGACACATTTGTTTGTCTTTGAACAATATTGAGCAGAGAACAAACATAAAATAAATAAATTTTGAGAGTGGTAATCTTCCTTCACAGATTTCGGTTAATAATAATTTTTTACGCGAGAAGTGCGAAAGTTAAAATTCTCGACTGAAGTGGGATTCGAACTAAGAAACTCAGAAACCATAGTCGCATACATTACCACTGAGATATTTTAACCACTTTTGCTTTCCTTGTGAAATATGGAACAAGATCACTTAGTTCAATGGCTGTTATTATTCTTTGCTGATTTAGAGATTTATTTTTGAATATTACCGATAGAAAAATGTTCTAAATATTAAACGTGTTTAATATAAACTACAGGGTATCAGAATTTAGTGCGAAATGACGCAGTGGTGGGTGTAGCATACATAAACGGTATGGTGCAATTAGGGACATAATTGTGGTTTCCATCTGTCATCAGCGTATGTGCATTGGACGACCGCATGTACTCCCAATACAGTTAATTATGACGGGTAATAATCTTACACATTTCGCGGTTTCGCATATCATGTGCAATGCAATGTCATGGAACTTGTAGATGATTAGACCATATTTCTAAGCTGTGGTTGAAATTGAATTATGTATGAAATAACGATTTAAGTGAACTATGGGTATGAAGCTATTTTCAGAATTTATTTAGAATATAGAATTAGCTGCGAAAAAAGTTTCAAATGAGATGTTAGTTAATACCATTTACAATAAAAAAGGTTGGTCGGAATTTTCTTATCTGCTTCCAATTTTTAGATATATTAAATTATATAAATAAACCCGAATTACACAACAACCAAGAAATTATCCTAATAGAAATCTTAGGAATAGTATTTGCAACATATGATGCGAAAAGAAGACAAAAAACAATAACTTGTTTTCGATGTGTACACAAAAAAGTCCAGTGCCTACTGAAGACCAGAAGAAAAAAAACTGCAGAATCTGTAAAAAGGAAGAGGAAACATTTTGCGGGATGGTTCAGGACCAAACACTGGAACACGAGACAAGTAAATGAAGAGACAACTAGAAAAATGTAAATTAAAATTAAAGAAATAGTATAATTAATAAAATGCTACGAATCAAAGTCGAAATATAATTCTATCTATTAAATGATATGTTCTATAATAATTATTTGTTTAACTAGGCATCAAAATACCAGATTTACAGACGAGGCGAAGCCGAAGCAATGAATGCTACCGAAGCTGTAAATCTGTGTTTGGTGCAAAGCTAAACACATAATTTTTTTCCGATTTATAATTAATTTAAATTTAGTGATTATTTTACATACATAATTTGAATGTTATTGCTGTTGAACGGATGCTATGCATTTGTTGACAGTTACTATACCTTTAATATCAATTGGCAAAAAAATATTTTAATAATCATGGTTACTACGAGAACAAACGAATAACTGAAATTTCTATTGCATGTTTCACATGAGTCAAGTGAATATAAAACTTTCCAATTCAGATTTATATGTTTAATAATATCATACGGGGACCAAATCAGATTTAATTGTATCCATTAAGGGTACAAAAAGACAGAAATAGTTATGATAATTAAAGGTACATTGTACATTGTTATTTGCGTTACTCCTGGCCGCCGTACAGGATGTTTGCAAGCCACTGCACTAGATTCCCGATTCAGCTTAGCGATCATAACTTTCCGCTCTAGTAACTTAAACACAATCATTCGTAATTCATAACTATTTCATTTTCCATTTTGGTAGCTTCCGCAATCCGAGTAGCACGGCTCATATCCCGGCGAAGATGGCGGAGGATCTTTCATTAATCTTTCAGGTGCGCGCTGTAGCGAATTACTCGGGGTTTATTTCACGCAGCCCTGAAACCGTTACGACTTCTGCTTTATGTAAGAGCCGACCGTTCTTCGTAATCATTAACTCGAAACTTCAAATTCACTGGGCTCTGGTAATGGAATGAAATATTAAATGTGGCTTTTGTGTGATGGAAATCAAGGCAAGCACAGCTACGCTTGATAAATAGGTCTGATGGGTGGTAAACAAAGCAAACACAGTATCAGTGTTGTGCATTAAGGAGATTTGTTTATAATTGTTTATCGTTAAGCACGAAAATTGTCATCTTTGGTTTTGATTTTGGTCGTAAAGTTTCTATACTTCTCAATGCGAATTTAGATGTTATAAAAATAATACCTAGTATATTTGAATGTATCGATCTGGTATTATTAGAAGAAATGTACAAAAATTGTCATGTAACCTGAAGAAATTCAATATAACTAAACCTATGAATAGAAGGTAGAAATATATTTCAAAACAAACAAAATAATATTTGTATAAGTGAATATATTTAAAATTTTAACAAAGAAATAACAGTAATAAAGATATATGATCACAAGTTATAATAGAATGAATGGAAAGGTGCCAGTCCTGCAATCACCAATTGGTACAACTACCAATTTCCATTCAGTGCCATTCGTGTCCTCCAAATCCAGAGTCGTGTCCACCGAAACCACTGTCGTATCCGCCGAATCCAGAATCGTGTCCAGAGAAACTTCCACCGAAACCAGAGTCATGTCCGGAGAATCCTCCGTCGAATCCACCATGGCCTCCTCCAAGAGACAGACCCTCATCGTGTCCCTTGATGAACACAGGCACGGGCTTCTTGACGAAGACGGGCTCGGGGATGTGCACGGGCACCTTCTTGATGACGGGCACGGGGTAGGGCTTGGGCACATGGACAGGGACCTTGACGGTGTAGGGCACCTTGACGGGCACCTTCACGGGGTAGGGCACGTGCTTCTCAACGGTGTAGGGCACGGGCTTCTCCACGGGGACGGGGTAGGGCTTGGGCACAGGCACGGGGTACGGCTTGTCGACAGGGACCTTCACTTCCACGGGGTACGGCACTGGGACCTTCTTCTCCACGTGCACGGGGTAGGGCTTCGGCACAGGCACGCCGACCTTCTTGGTGATGGTGATGTGTTTGTGGTACGAGGAGCCCAGGTCGATGGGGCCGTGGTGAGATGAGAAGTCAGCGCCAGAAGAGCCGAAGTCAGAGTGTCCTCCCAGGCTCAAGCCGGAGTCATGGCCGCCCAGGCTCAGGCCGGAACCGTGGCCAAAACCTTCATCGAAGATACCACGCTTCTGCCCTTTCTTGGCCTCCTCAGCCGCCAGAGCAGCGGACAGAGCTAGCAGAACGACAAAAAGCTACAACAGAACAAATTATTATTATTGTACTTATGTTTGAAAATTCATTATTATTCTTACCGTGGTGTTCCTCATGATGTGAATGGATTAGGTGATCACAGAAAACTGATGGTTGTTGCTTGTGTTGCCCGCTATTTATACTAGCTTTACCGAAATTCTACTTCACGCTCTGATGGCAATATATTTTACATGTAATATATTCAATTTATATACAAGTATTCTGGTTAATACGTAATGATGTTTAAAAATAATTGATTTATTATAGTCTTAATACATTTATTTTAATTTATATTAAAGAGAAAAATTCAGATAACGGGATTGTAAATTCAAGTCCTCATGGAATTCTCTATATAAACTAAAGCAAGAAACCGGTTAACCTAAAGTAAGATTTTTAACTGAAACCGAAACCAGTATTTATATTTCCCAAAAAAACCGTTTACAAAAAATTTAAAAAAAATAGTTTTTAAACCGGTTAATTTGGTTCATTATCACCCTGTGCTGTGTAGTTTGAACACATCTCTGCCCTTTAGTAGTTATTTCGTGCAACTCTATAGAATTTTAATCAAACACCGGTCCATACTTGTTTATGCCGGTTTCCCTATTTGTTTTTAAACCGTTTTAATAAATCGGTTTTTCGAACAGGTTTGCTTAAATCAGTTTTAAATCGGTTAACTTAACCGTTTTTAAAGCAGATTTCGTAGTCTGTTAACCGAACTATGATCGAAAACCGATGACACTTAACTGATTTTTTTTCTTGTCTTGATATAAACAGATTAATAATTTAATTTTTTTTAAATTAAATTGAAAATTAATTTTAATTTTGTGTTTGTCAAATATAATCTGATATGTAATATTAATTTGTTAATATCATTATAATTTTAACATATTTTAGAAACATCAGTATTATTTGATTCATTTTAATTGTAAGATTAATTAAATTATAATTACGAAAATATTTTATTATTCTGACATAATATAACTACATTCCATATTCGTGCCAATGGTTGACCAAGTAGAAGTGCAAGTAAAAGTTTTACAGTATAAATAGCCTGAATTGGATATGAAAATCATCATTCGATCAACACTGTTTCACTCTGCACAACATGAGGGTTTTTGTGGTAATATAAACATATTTGTATATATTCATCTTCATTACATTAAAATTTGATAATATTTTTGTAGATTGCTGCTTTGGTTTTCGCTGTAGCGACCGTAGGTCGTTGCGGGATCATCAGCTCCGGTTCCTATGAAGGAGGTGACCATGGATTAGGCGGAGGATATGGCGGTGGATACGGAGGTGGTTACGGAGGAGGCTATGGCGGCGGTTTCGGCGGCGGTCTTGGAGGTGGTTTTGGTGGAGGTTTCGGAGGAGGTTTGGGCGGTGGTGCAGGAGGTGGTGCTGGAGGTGGCACCACTGTGAACACCATCACTCAGACCGTCCCCGTGCCTGTGCCGCAGCCGTACCCAGTGACCGTGACCCGCCCGGTGCCTGTCCCCGTGCCGCAGACTGTGCAAGTAGCCGTGCCTCGCCCTGTGCCCGTGCCGGTGCCGCAGCCCGTGCCCGTCACCGTCACCCGCCCCTACCCGGTGTACGTGAACCGCCCGGTGCCCGTGCCCGTGCCTCAAGCCGTCCCTGTACCGCAGCCCCAGGCCGTCCCTGTGTCCGTGCCGCAGCCCTACCCCGTCACCATCACTCAAGCCGTCCCTGTTAGAGTGCCGCAGACCGTCGTCGTGCCCGTGGCTCAGCCCGTCTACGTTGGGGGTGGTGGTGCTGGTGCCGCTGGAGGACTTGGCGGTGGTCTTGGAGGTGGCCTCGGCGGCGGACTCGGAGGCGGCTATGGAGGCGGTTATGGAGGTGGACATGGATACGGAGATGGTGGATTCGGTGGACACGAAATTTCTCTTGGATCTTATGGAGGCAGCTACAAGCATTAAATTCCTCATGTTCTCATGTTTTCATTAAAATTTTATGATTGTTTTTCTGTTTCCTCTGTATAATAAATTAATTTTCTAATTGAATACCTCGTTTTTATTTATAATTTTATACATAATATAGTTATTACCCCTTACTCTTGTATAAGGTAATAATTAGTCATATACGTTTCATGAGTAATTAAAATCACAGTGATAATATGCATTAAAAATGATAAAAATCGTTCTAAAAAAACTGTGGAAACGAGATGTTTACTTTGGGAAGTTATTGAAATACAATCTAAAAATTTTTGTATCAAAATGTTTATATTATTATGCAGAAAATTTAATTAAAGATTATGACAATATTTATTCAAGTTATTTTTTTCTAAATATAATTGAAGATGGCATACATTTACATTAAAAATATTTTTTACTGGGCCTACAATTTTTTTTTTTGCCAGATAATTTTAATTGTCTAACATTAGACAATTTACACTATATTCCACCGACATGAAGCACTAATGATTTCGTTCATATCATTTGTTAGTGCTTCGTAGTGCTTTTTACTGCATTAGTAAGCAACGTTAGTTCACATCACAAATTTATATATAAATAAATATTGAGCGGGACCAACTTTACACAAAAATTTCAATTATTTTCAACTGTAATAATATAATTTGTTAGTGCATCGTTAGTGCTTCCTAACGTGCTTACAAATTTCGTTAGTGCTATTACCGTTTACCCAAAATAATTAAAAAACTATGGGCGGGGCTAACTTCACCCTAATTTTGGAATTGATTAGACTTATTATATACCAATCATTCGTCAGTGCATCGTTAGTGCTGTTACCGTTTACCTAAAATTATTAAAAAACTACGGCCCGGGCTAACTTCACCCTAATTTTGGGATTAATTTGACTTATTATATAATCATTAGAACGAAATCATTAGTACTTTCATGGGCGGGGCTAACTTCACGTCGGTTTAAATTCCGGCATCAAATTTCCACTATATAATTTACTGAGCATTTAAAAAAATACTTATTTGTAATCAGGTATTTTGAAGCACTCATGTAAATATAATAGAATGGAGGGAACTAAATAAAAAAAAACCTACATTCCAAGAGCTAGTGGACGTGGATGCAATGAGTAGTAACGCCAACTTCCAGGGTGCAAAATATTTTTGTGACAATACCTATTAAAAATCTGAAACATTTACAATCTCGTCTTATAACAAAAAATATATCTCAATTTGCATTGCATAGATTTTAAAAAATAAACATATTTGTTTTAAGTTCACAAGTGCATGTTCACAAATGAACGAATATGTAAAAGTTATATTTGCTGCAAATACCTTAACATTATATTATTTTGCTTTTATTCACAAATCATGTTAATAGTAGTTATTTAAATAAAATATCACAGGTTTATTTTAAAGTCACATTTTTTGACGGTTTACTTTTTCATTTAGCAATTTAAATCAAATTCTATGTATTTTAAGAATTCTTTTTATAAATAATGTAATGTAATAATGTAATAGTAATAATAATGTAATAAGATGTACACAGCAAAAGGTGTATAATTAAAAATTCTATTTTGTTAAATTCAAAATTAAATAAACTTTCACAGAAAAATAAGTTGTTATTGCTCCTCGCTATTTTTTATATATATTTTAAATTCCGAAAATATATGTACATATAAAAATATAACATTTACCGAAATTAATGAGATAGGTATACGACCGAACAATATAAATTTTCTTTCTAAAGCTTCCATTATAAAAACAACTGGCGATTGCTCAAAAAATAGTAATTTATTGAAATTTAAATTAATTCTTTACATTTTACTTTTAATTTAAAAAGGTATAATACTATTTATTACATGTCATTTTTGAAATGAATAACAGAAAACATTTTGTATTCCGTATAAGGTTATAAGACAAATAAAATCAAAGTAAAGTAAAATGTAGATAAATGAGTTTATTTAAAAGGTTTAAAAGTATAAAAAAAAAAAAACAGTAATATAGGCAATATGTGATCACAAGTTAAAATGAAATAGATGATAGAAGAATAACAGTCCTGCGATCACCAACTACCAATTTCCATTCAGTGCCATTCGTGTCCTCCAAATCCAGAGTCGTGTCCACCGAAACCACTGTCGTGTCCACTGAATCCAGAGTCGTGTCCACCGAAACCACTGTCGTGTCCGCCGAATCCAGAGTCGTGTCCAGAGAAACTTCCACCGAAACCAGAGTCATGTCCGGAGAATCCTCCGTCGAATCCACCATGGCCTCCTCCAAGAGACAGACCCTCATCGTGTCCCTTGATGAACACAGGCACGGGCTTCTTGACGATGACGGGCTCGGGGATGTGCACGGGCACCTTCTTGATGACGGGCACGGGGTAGGGCTTGGGCACATGGACAGGGACCTTGACGGTGTAGGGCACCTTGACGGGCACCTTCACGGGGTAGGGCACGTGCTTCTCAACGGTGTAGGGCACGGGCTTCTCCACGGGGACGGGGTAGGGCTTGGGCACAGGCACGGGGTACGGCTTGTCGACAGGGACTTTCACTTCCACGGGGTACGGCACTGGGACCTTCTTCTCCACGTGCACGGGGTAGGGCTTCGGCACAGGCACGCCGACCTTCTTGGTGATGGTGATGTGCTTGTGGTACGAGGAGCCCAGGTCGATGGGGCCGTGGTGAGATGAGAAGTCAGCGCCAGAAGAGCCGAAGTCAGAGTGTCCTCCCAGGCTCAAGCCGGAGTCATGGCCGCCCAGGCTCAGGCCGGAACCGTGGCCGAAACCTTCATCGAAGATACCACGCTTCTGCCCTTTCTTGGCCTCCTCAGCCGCCAGAGCAGCGGACAGAGCTAGCAGAACGACAAAAAGCTACAACAGAACAAAATACATAAAACAATCCTGTTCACGTTTTTATTCTATTTACTGTTGTCCTTACCGTGGTGTTCCTCATGATGTGAATGGATTGGGTGATCACAGAAAACTGATGGCAGTAGTTTATATTGTCTGCTATTTATACCAGTCAGACATCGCTTACCGAAATTCTACTTCACGGTTCGTTAATAATTGGCATACATGGAATATATTAATTTTGTATACAAGTATTCGTATGAACACTTTCTTAAATTGCAATAATACTCGCCATATTTTTAGTATATTTATTTAAACTAATTTTTCAGAGAATAATTGGGACGATGAGACATTTCCAAATTCAGGTCTTTGTCGAATTCTCTGGGAGTCTGCGCACATAAATTTATAATTCAAAGAAGATGTATTTTCTTAATAAATACATTTTATAAAATTAATCATGTGACAATATTATTGTTAATTTGAGTAACTTTTTTTTAATAATTGATATATAAGTAATTTCACTTATATGTTTGATTAATGAAATATTAATTTATTAATATTATCAAAAATTTATCATACCCTGGACTGGAGGTATCGCCATTATTTATGATATTGTATAGCACCCCGGGTCTACCCCAAAATCCCGATTACGAAAATCCCGAATTCCCAAAATCTCGATTAACTAAATCTTGAATGCCCAAAATCTCGAATTAGTTAGATACTAAGAAATAATTTACTGAATACGATATCATTTTTCTACTTATATTAATTTTATTAGTTTTAATTTTTCATGTCATCTGAAAAAATAATAATTTTTATATATTAACTTGACTTAAATCCTAAAGCTATTTTTATTTTAATTTTTTGTGTATTTAGAACTTAAAAGTAAGTAAGAAATACTTATTCAATTATTAGTAGTTAGTAATCTTACTATTTCTTTCCCCTATTAATTCATTAAAATAAAATTTGTTCTCTGATTGAGATGAAGATATTAAATCTCTTCAACTTTAATATGAAACATTTTTTCTTTAAAATCATTAGAGAAACAGGGAATTGCATATGCAATGAGTAAGTCACCAGCCTGTATAAATATTTCGAAAAAATAATTCAAATAAAAAATCCCAGTAACATAAAGGTGCTGGGAGTGGCACATACACCCACTTTACGAGTAATAAAAATCCTGATGTGATTATTCAATATTAATGAATAAAAGGAACATCATTTAAATTTACGAACTAATTATATGATATTACCCCATTGAATACAAAAATAAAATTGAAAATTATGATATATTTACATAAAAAATTGTTCAATGCATTTCTCTAAATTATAATTTAGTATTATTAGTCGTATTCTGATCATAGTTTTCTGTACAGACAAACTAGTAATGTTAAATAATAATTTAAAAGTGTTATAAATATATTTTAGTGGCCTTTCAGTATTTATAATCATATAAGAAATTTTTTTCCCCTGTTCATTTGGAAAATTGTATTAAAACATCGGTATCCTACATAATATTCCCAGTATAAACACTTATTTGTAATATGCTATTTTGGTTACTATAAGGTAATTATAATGTAATGGAGTGAACTAAAACAATATATGTAAATTAATTAAATGGGTTAAATAGCTCCGTGGTAACATGTCGGACTGTGGATCGTGAGATCCTCAGTTCGAATCCCTCAGCTGACAGTTGCCAATTTACATTTAGCCCTGTGGTTCCCCCTCCACTAACATCTTTGGGGGCTATGATTTGTCGGCTGGCAACCCTACTTCATTTGCAAAAATATATCACTTACCGGGATCTGCGCAAGCAGAGTGTCACACCCATAATGGGTAAAAGGTGTGATCATATATTTTTTTAAGAGAACTAATGTGTGTAGTAACAAATATAATTTCAACATATCGTCTTTATTTGTTCTATTTTATTTGTATAGTTAATTAAATTATAATTACGATAATATTTTATTATTCTGAAATAATATATCTACATTCTATATTTGTACAATTGATTGACCAAGCAGAAGTTTTGGAAGTAAAAGTTTAACACTATAAATAGCATGAATTGAATGTGAAAATCTTCATTCGATCAACACTGTTTCACTCTGCACAACATGAGGGTTTTTGTGGTAATATAAACTTATTTGTATATATTCATCTTCATTACATTAAAATTTGATAATATTTTTGTAGATTGCTGCTTTGGTTTTCGCTGTAGCGACCGTAGGTCGTTGCGGGATCATCAGCTCCGGTTCCTATGGAGGAGGTGACCATGGATTAGGCGGAGGATATGGCGGTGGATACGGAGGTGGTTACGGAGGAGGCTATGGCGGCGGTTTCGGCGGCGGTCTTGGAGGTGGTTTTGGTGGAGGTTTCGGAGGAGGTTTGGGCGGTGGTGCAGGAGGTGGTGCTGGGGGTGGCACCACGGTGAACACCATCACTCAGACCGTCCCCGTGCCTGTGCCGCAGCCGTACCCAGTGACCGTGACCCGCCCGGTGCCTGTCCCCGTGCCGCAGACTGTGCAAGTAGCCGTGCCTCGCCCTGTGCCCGTGCCGGTGCCTCAGCCCGTGCCTGTCACCGTCACCCGCCCCTACCCGGTGTACGTGAACCGCCCGGTGCCCGTGCCCGTGCCTCAAGCCGTCCCTGTACCGCAGCCCCAGGCCGTCCCTGTGTCCGTGCCGCAGCCCTACCCCGTCACCATCACTCAAGCCGTCCCTGTTAGAGTGCCGCAGACCGTCGTCGTGCCCGTGGCTCAGCCCGTCTACGTTGGTGGAGGTGGTGCTGGTGCCGCTGGAGGACTTGGCGGTGGTCTTGGAGGTGGCCTCGGCGGCGGACTCGGAGGCGGCTATGGAGGCGGTTATGGAGGTGGACATGGATACGGAGATGGTGGATTTGGAGGACATGAAATTTCTCTAGGATCTTATGGAGGCAGCTACAAGCATTAATTCCTCATGTTCTCATTTTTTTTTATTTTAAAATCTATGACTGTATTTTTGTTTTCTTCTTATAATAAATAAATTTATTTTGTAATTGAATTTCACGTATTTATAAATTATTTAATTCATAAAATAGTTATTACCTCCTAACCCTAGTCCCAATATTTATATATGATAACAATTATTGATATACGATTCACGAGTTATTAAAATCACGGTGTTAATAGACACCATAAATAAAAAAAATAGTTATTGAAATACAATTTAAAATTTTGTATATCTCAATGTTATATATTATTACCCAGATTATATTTTGACGTTTCTGCTTCATTGTATGTCAGGTGTCTGTGTTTTATCCAATTCTGTCATTATTATATTGAGAATAATGCTCTTGTGATTATTCCATGAAATATTCTCTGTAGCTTTTTTGTTTTTGTTGACAGATTTCAGATATTTATCATCAACACAAGTGAATATGAGCAAAAAAGATAGATTTAGTGGCGTGCCTGATAATGAAATTAGAAAATAATCTAATTAAATATAACTCGAGAGTTCGATAAATTAGAAAATAATTCTGCAGTATCTTTCTCAAACTTGTCGCCATTTGGCAATAGCCACGAAAGCCGGGATACAAATTTATTCTCACTCTCTTGTTATATTATTACTGAAAATTTAATCAATACTTATGACTATATTATTTAAGTGTTTTAAATTCATTAAAATAAAAGTGATGATTATGATATATTTACATTAAAAATTGTTAATAGCATATTCTACAACAAGTAATGGAATTGTACATATTCCACGCGAGCAAAAAGTGTAGTCCGAGCCGAAGCAGAGGGCTACGGTTTACGAGTGTGGGATATGCCATACTGTTACATGTTGTAGACTATACTTTCTATAACACTGTTTTGGAAACTACGCATTCCAGAACTAAAAATTGTATCGCAATAACTATCATTCTATATGCGGCGTATGGAATAATTTCGACAAACCAAAGCCGCATTTTAGCGCGTTATATGAAGTATCTTGATTCAGTTATTATGGTTACGTCTGTTTATTTTTATTTTATTTATTTGAATTTGACGTTTTCAACATATTTTTGTACAAATTCCAAAATCCAAAACAGTTATCGTGTATGTGAGCATGATTTAGTAAATTAAAATTGTTTCATCTGCGTTTCAACATAGTTGCTGGTAAGTTATTTGGGCATATTTCAGGAAATATATGAGTTATGGTTGATTTATACTGGATTTTATTTACAAATTTAATTTTTTTAATATAAAATGCATAAAAATACTTTTATTTGTTTATGCTGGATTTACAAATTTAAAAATCTATAATCTACATTTAAAATATCATCATATTTCATATTCTAAATTTAAATTTCTCAAACTCACCAATCAACTTGTCTGGAAAACAAAAAACACCTGTGACAACAGTAAAATATATTAAGGTTGTCAGTTGAACTGATTTATTTGAGATCATCATAAAATATGATTGTAACATGGATGTGGAGAGTGTTAAGTACGATATTAATTTAATATGTTTGATTAAAGAACACCATGTGTATACTAGTATGACAAATTAATGTTATTTTTTTGTTGTGTAAAACATTATCAAATGTCTGAAGCATAATCGTAATTGGCAGATTTTAAATTTAATAAATTCAGTATGAACAAGGAGAAATTGCAAATAAAATATCTAAATTTATAAATTAAATCTTATAATAACTAGCCATTAAGGTAAATTTTGTTACATTAAAATAAATGTGGAATTTTATTGGATTTTCATTTAAAGCTTTTTTTTCTATATTTTGATCTGCTTAAAAATTAAATTTGCGGGAGGTAATGTGCTGCACATATCATATTTGTTTCTAATAGTGCTATATCTTTTAAGCTACTTACTTTACAGCAAAAGTGTAAGTAGAGAGGTTGTTCAGAATTTAAAATTCAATACACAGAAAAAAAAATATTTACGATTTGTTAATTTTGAGCTGTTTAAATATTTTTAGTTAATATTGACAAATATATTGTGTAAATTAATAACTTAAACAAATATGGCAATTTGTTAAATTCATATTTTGTCAATTCTGAAATTTAAACAAGAAAAATTGATGTTTTTATTTAGTTGGAGGATTCATAAAATTTAACAAATAGACTCGTCAATAATAACAAGTAACTTATCAATTTGAAATTGCTAAAATTATGTCCTTCGTGACAACTTAATTTGTTATAACCATGCTTTATTGTTCTGCTTCAATATAATTACAAAAATATTCAGATATAAGCACACAAAAATAATTTGTTACTTGCTAACAAATTTGAAACTTGCTAATTTAACAAAAATTTAACGGTGGTCTGGGACTAAAAATTTTGTTAAAACTCTGTCAGTTTTGACTATAAATTTTTTACTGTTTAATTTGGTAACCTGAATACTGAATATTAGTATTTTCTGATATATCAGTAAAAACAGTTTAACATGCATCTAAATGGAACTTAACTGGTTTTTCCTTAAAAAATGTCACATAACTGGTTTTGTCTCAAAAAGACATTTAACTGGTTATGTTTTGTCGAAATTACGCAAAATGTGTATGGGATAACATTATTTTGAGGTCACCAAATGAAAATATACATAAATATATGTCAAAGTGCACTTAACTCAATTTGACAAATAAAGTGACAACTTGTTTTTTCTCAAAACCATAGAATTTATGTAGCCAAAGAATTCGATTGAGACGTGAATTTGAAAAGGTTGCCTCGTTTCAAATTTTTCTTCGTAAAATTAGTTTAAATTAATATAAAAAAATTATGGCTAGTATTATTTAAATATAATTCAATACTCATAAATGTACTCGTATAAGTACAAAATTAATATATTCCATGCAGAACAAATGATTAACGAGGCGTGATAGCGCGATGTGGAATTTCGGTAAACCATGTCTGATTGGTATAAATAGCAGACTACACAAGCTACAGCCATCAGTTTTCTGTGATCACCCAATCCATTCACATCATGAGGAACACCACGGTAAGGACAATACAAATTATTATTAAAATATAAACGTGATTGTTTTATGTATTTTGTTCTGTTGCAGCTTTTTGTCGTTCTGCTAGCTCTGTCCGCTGCTCTGGCGGCTGAGGAGGCCAAGAAAGGGCAGAAGCGTGGTATCTTCGATGAAGGTTTCGGCCACGGTTCCGGCCTGAGCCTGGGCGGCCATGACTCCGGCTTGAGCCTGGGAGGACACTCTGACTTCGGCTTGAGCCTGGGAGGACACTCTGACTCCGGCTTGAGCCTGGGAGGACACTCTGACTTCGGCTCTTCTGGCGCTGACTTCTCATCTCACCACGGCCCCATCGACCTGGGCTCCTCGTACCACAAGCACATCACCATCACCAAGAAGGTCGGCGTGCCTGTGCCGAAGCCCTACCCCGTGCACGTGGAGAAGAAGGTCCCAGTGCCGTACCCCGTGGAAGTGAAAGTCCCTGTCGACAAGCCGTACCCCGTGCCTGTGCCCAAGCCCTACCCCGTCCCCGTGGAGAAGCCCGTGCCCTACACCGTTGAGAAGCACGTGCCCTACCCCGTGAAGGTGCCCGTCAAGGTGCCCTACACCGTCAAGGTCCCTGTCCATGTGCCCAAGCCCTACCCCGTGCCCGTCATCAAGAAGGTGCCCGTGCACATCCCCGAGCCCGTCATCGTCAAGAAGCCCGTGCCTGTGTTCATCAAGGGACACGATGAGGGTCTGTCTCTTGGAGGAGGCCATGGTGGATTCGATGGAGGTTTCTCTGGACATGACTCTGGTTTCGGTGGAAGTTTCTCTGGACACGACTCTGGATTCGGCGGACACGACAGTGGTTTCGGTGGACACGACTCTGGATTCAGTGGACACGACAATGGTTTCATTGGACACGACTCTGGATTTGGAGGACACAAATGGCACTGAATGGAAATTGGTAGTTGTACCAATCGGTGATCACAGGACTGTCATCCTTCCATTCATTCTGTTATAACTTGTGATCACATGTCGTCTATATTACTGTTATTCTTTTGAATAAACACATTTATCTAAATATATCATTGTTGTTATTCATATTTGCTTTGCCCGATGGAATAGATATGACTCCTAATTACTAGGTATAAGAAACTATTGCAATCATGAAAAAATAGGTTGTGATATTTTCATACATAATTAAGTGCTAGTTTGATTTTTATTGCTACGAAAATGACCACAAGTCGAAAACGAGTGGTGATTTTCAAGTATGTATACATATTTTTAATTCAATTAATAATATGTTAGGCATATTTTTAATTCATTTATTATGTCAGAGATATTTAAAATGGATTTGAAATTTTGTATTTGATATGTGCTAAATCTTTATTTAAAAATATAGTTATTTATTTTCTGCCTAATAAAAAATGTAACTCTGAAGTTAAATAGCAACCCATATTTATATATGATTTGAAAATATATAATAAATATCATATTTTTAATTCACAAGAAAATTTAAAACAATATTTTTAAGTACGGATTTGGCATGCATCACATACAAATTGCTAAATAATTTAATATGTGTCTGACATATTATTAAATAAATTAAAATTATGCCTGGCATATTAAAATGATTTAAAAATGCCTCTAACACAGTATGAAATGAATTAAAAGTATGTATGTCATAATCTATCTATTTTTTTAGATCAGGAGTAAAAGATCTTTTTTTTAGATAATGAAAAAGATGAGTAATTTTTTTTCACAAAATTTTTAATTCTTATTAAAAAATAGAAAGGCGTAAATTTTAATAAAAACAAATAAAATACAAATTACTTTTTACAAAATAAAATCAAAAAATAATTATACATTTATTTTTTCCAAAAGATTTATTGAATTTGTTATATAATATAAATATTTAAATTATATTAATTTAATTTAGTACCTACTGAGAGTCAATTTTTAGAGGAAAATATCTGACCTTTTTTAAGATCATAGATCTTATTCCTTTTGATCTAGATCAAGTTTAAGATCAAAAAATATAAAACGATCTAGATCAGATCAAAGATCTTACGGGTTGATCTAGAGCAATCACACCACTGATTATTACAAACTATTTTCAATAACTGGTACCTATATAATATTGAATCACCGGTAAACAATAAAAATCATTTCATCTTTTTATTTCTAAGTAAGAACATAGTTCTAAAACCCATTACTGAAGGATAGATGACTTTTCTATTTAAAAGACTCAGAGATGAAAAAAATATTAATAAAGACAAAGGCTGGTACAACGAGCTCTGTTTTTGGGTGTTTTAAGATAAGTGTTTTTACAACGGGTTTAGCGCTGTACAATGTTCTAAAAATCTTTTATAAAAAAAAATTCAAAAAAATAAAATTACAATTAAAAGTCAAAATGAAAATTTTGTTAAACTTCAGCAGGTTTATAAATATGAATTATAGTGACGAAATATTTAGATAAATGAGTTTATTTAAGAGATTCAACAAAAGAATATAGATGACATGTGATCACAAATTATAATAGAATGGATGGAAGGATGACAGTCTACTGCGATCAACAATTGGTAAAACTACCAAATTTCCATTCAGTGCCATTCGTGTCCTCCAAATCCAGAATCGTGTCCACCGAAACCTCCGTCGTGTCCGCCAAATCCAGAGTCGTGTCCACCGAAACCACTGTCGTGTCCACTGAATCCAGAGTCGTGTCCAGAGAAACTTCCACTGAAACCAGAGTCATGTCCGGAGAAACCTCCATCGAATCCACCATGGCCTCCTCCAAGAGACAGACCCTCATCGTGTCCCTTGATGAACACAGGCACGGGCTTCTTGACGATGACGGGCTCGGGGATGTGCACGGGCACCTTCTTGATGACGGGCACGGGGTAGGGCTTGGGCACATGGACAGGGACCTTGACGGTGTAGGGCACCTTGACGGGCACCTTCACGGGGTAGGGCACGTGCTTCTCAACGGTGTAGGGCACGGGCTTCTCCACGGGGACGGGGTAGGGCTTGGGCACAGGCACGGGGTACGGCTTGTCGACAGGGACTTTCACTTCCACGGGGTACGGCACTGGGACCTTCTTCTCCACGTGCACGGGGTAGGGCTTCGGCACAGGCACGCCGACCTTCTTGGTGATGGTGATGTGCTTGTGGTACGAGGAGCCCAGGTCAATGGGGCCGTGGTGAGATGAGAAGTCAGCGCCAGAAGAGCCGAAGTCAGAGTGTCCTCCCAGGCTCAAGCCGGAGTCATGACCGCCCAGGCTCAGGCCGGAACCGTGGCCGAAACCTTCATCGAAGATACCACGCTTCTGCCCTTTCTTGGCCTCCTCAGCCGCCAGAGCAGCGGACAGAGCTAGCAGAACGACAAAAAGCTGCAACAGAACAAAATACATAAAACAATCCTGTTCACGTTTTTATTCTATTTACTGTTGTCCTTACCGTGGTGTTCCTCATGATGTGAATGGATTGGGTGATCACAGAAAACTGATGTCTGTAGCTTGTATTGTCTGCTATTTATACTAGCCAGACATCGTTTACCGAAATTGTACTTCACGCTTGGATAATAATTTGTTTTACGTGGAATATATTAATTTTGTATACGAGTATTCTTAAGAATACTTATTTATATTTCAATAAGACATTCATATATTTATATTACATATATTTAAACAAATTTGAAAGGGATAATTCGGATAATAGGATCATTTCAAAGTTCGGCCTCCACCATTCTCTTTATAAATTAACTAATAATTTAAATGAGAAGTATTTTCTTTATAAAATATATTTTCTATTAATTATTTATTTATAATTAATCACAATTTTTAAAATTAGTAATAATGATAAAAGATATCAAAATTATTTGTTCTATTTAATTTGTAAGATTAATTAAATTATAATTATTCTGACATAATATATCTACATTCTATATTCGTACCAATGACTGACCAAGTTTTACAGTATAAATAGCATGAATTGGATGTGAAAATCATCATTCGATCAACACTACTTCACTCTGCACAACATGAGGGCTTTTGTGGTAATATAAACGAATTTATAAACATTCATTTCCAGTATAATATAATTTTATAATTATTTTGCAGATTGCTGCTTTGGTTTTCGCTGTAGCGACCGTAGGTCGTTGCGGGATCATCAGTTCCGGTTCCTATGGAGGAGGTGACCATGGATTAGGCGGAGGATACGGTGGCGGATACGGCGGTGGATATGGCGGAAGTTACGGAGGTGGATATGGCGGCGGTCTTGGAGGCGGTTTTGGCGGAGGTTTCGGAGGAGGTTTGGGCGGTGGTGCAGGAGGTGGTGCTGGGGGTGGCACCACTGTGAACACCATCACTCAGACCGTCCCCGTGCCTGTGCCGCAGCCGTACCCAGTGACCGTGACCCGCCCGGTGCCTGTCCCCGTGCCGCAGACTGTGCAAGTAGCCGTGCCTCGCCCCGTGCCCGTGCCGGTGCCGCAGCCCGTGCCCGTCACCGTCACCCGCCCCTACCCGGTGTACGTAAACCGCCCGGTGCCCGTGCCCGTGCCTCAAGCCGTCCCTGTACCGCAGCCCCAGGCCGTCCCTGTGTCCGTGCCGCAGCCCTACCCCGTCACCATCACTCAAGCCGTCCCTGTTAGAGTGCCGCAGACCGTCGTCGTGCCCGTGGCTCAGCCCGTCTTCGTCGGCGGAGGTGGTGCTGGTACTGGACTTGGAGGTGGACTGGGAGGTGGACTCGGCGGTGGATTCGGAGGCGGCTATGGAGGAGGTTATGGAGGTGGACATGGATACGGAGATGGTGGATTCGGTGGACATGGAATTTCTCTTGGATCGTACGGAGGCAGTTACAAGCATTAATGTTCTCATATTTTCATTCAAATGTTTTTATCTGTGTTTCTGTTTTCTCCTCAAAATAAATTTATATTCCAATTTAATTTTTCACTTTTTACTTATTTATAAAATAGCTTTAATTTCCTACACTAGGAAAACGAAAAATTTTATTATGTGCGTTTCATGATTAATTACAATTTGTGTCAATAGGCATTGTAAATTTGTAAAATTAATATCGTTTTAAATTTATTGAGTATGAAAAATGCATAAAACCAAAATTATTAAAAATAACTTAAAATTCACTTCACAGAAAATTTATCACAATATTATGTAACTCTTTGGAATTAATAGCTGAAATTTTAAGGAAAATTTTTATTTTTAATTAGCAATCGATCAGCCATAAAGATTTTTAAAAATCAATAGGGAAAAATTTTGTATGCTTATCCTGCTACACCGTTTATTAAGATTCTTGTCAATTTAGTCTGTAACATAACAACAATATAAGGTTAAGTGGCAAATAATTTCTTTTCAGTAACATCTAGAGGAACTTGTAAGGTTTATTTTTCGATTCCAGTGGTCTTCTTATTTGCAGAACTCTACCCAGATATTGTATATTTATTTATATTTTATTAGTGGTATTTTCACCGGGGTTTGCATTACCTGATATTTATGAAAGGTTCCAAATTATTATATTATTATAAATATTTTACGATTAGCCTAAAATTTTATAATTTGTATCAAACAATTTTGATCGTAATTTTTATTATACTCCAGCGTCAAATTATCGTACAAATTTCTAAGTATTTTACAGGATACTTTTTGGTGATTTGGTAGTTCAATGCGCTTTGAAGTAATTTGGTACGAATAAAAATAGTGAAGTGAACTAAAACAATAAATATATGTGAGCTTCTTTACTGGAACTTGTATTAACATAAAAAATAATTTTTTTAAAACTGTATATTATAGCTCCTGGTCAAAACACATGTGAGCTAGAAACGTGTCAATAATGAAATCATTTTTTATAAAATTTACTGCAATCCAGAAATTGTTTTTTATTTTAAAACAATAAAGATACATTTAGTGATCTAATGTACGCAGTGATAAATTGTGTCAATGGAATAAATTATTAATGAGCCGGCTTTAATACTTATTACAAAACTGAAGGAACTTCATATAAAAAAAATTATATTCTGATAATTAAATCCCGGTATATTTACTAAGTAACAATTTTCCATCGACAGATAATTTAAATTAAAATTTGTTTGAAAAGTATACCTCCGTAAATATTATATTTATTTTTATGGGGTAAAATACCTCTTGGTAACGCATCCAACTGTGGATCATAAAATTCTTAGTTTTCATCCCACAAGCGACTTTGTCATTTTACTTTACCTATATTCTTCGCCCCAATAACATCTTTGATCTTTGGAGGACGTGATTGGACGATTTGAATCGTACTTCACGTACAAATATTTCATTTACCGACATCTTAGAAAGCAGAATATCACAATATAAATGGGTATATAGTGTGATGTTATATTTATTTTATTCACTATTAAAGTCTTGCAACATATAATAATTTTTCATGTAGATATTATATTAATATTTTCCTTTTTAAACCAAATATGGTAATAATTCTCTTTTAAAAATGATAATTCCAATTACATGTGAAGAGTAATAAGGGTAAATTTTAAAAATATATTTTTTAATATTGCGAGGAAGGAACATTTCCTATAACATTACTTCCCATTGTTATTGAAATAATTTTTACAGAAAATAAATTGTTATTGCCAAAACAAAAGGGAATTTTATATCCACTCTATATTAAAAATAAAATATAAATTATACAAATGAAATATTTAGAAAAAAAGAGTTTATTTAAAAGTTTCAACAAAATAATAACAGTAATTTAAATGTGATCACAAGTTATAACAGAATGAATGGAAGGATGACAGTCCTGTGATCACCGATTGGTACAACTACCAATTTCCATTCAGTGCCATTTGTGTCCTCCAAATCCAGAGTCGTGTCCAATGAAACCATTGTCGTGTCCACTGAATCCAGAGTCGTGTCCACCGAAACCACTGTCGTGTCCGCCGAATCCAGAGTCGTGTCCAGAGAAACTTCCACCGAAATCAGAGTCATGTCCAGAGAAACCTCCATCGAATCCACCATGGCCTCCTCCAAGAGACAGACCCTCATCGTGTCCCTTGATGAACACAGGCACGGGCTTCTTGACGATGACGGGCTCGGGGATGTGCACGGGCACCTTCTTGATGACGGGCACGGGGTAGGGCTTGGGCACATGGACAGGGACCTTGACGGTGTAGGGCACCTTGACGGGCACCTTCACGGGGTAGGGCACGTGCTTCTCAACGGTGTAGGGCACGGGCTTCTCCACGGGGACGGGGTAGGGCTTGGGCACAGGCACGGGGTACGGCTTGTCGACAGGGACTTTCACTTCCACGGGGTACGGCACTGGGACCTTCTTCTCCACGTGCACGGGGTAGGGCTTCGGCACAGGCACGCCGACCTTCTTGGTGATGGTGATGTGCTTGTGGTACGAGGAGCCCAGGTCGATGGGGCCGTGGTGAGATGAGAAGTCAGCGCCAGAAGAGCCGAAGTCAGAGTGTCCTCCCAGGCTCAAGCCGGAGTCATGACCGCCCAGGCTCAGGCCGGAACCGTGGCCGAAACCTTCATCGAAGATACCACGCTTCTGCCCTTTCTTGGCCTCCTCAGCCGCCAGAGCAGCGGACAGAGCTAGCAGAACGACAAAAAGCTGCAACAGAACAAAATACATAAAACAATCACGTTTATATTTTAATAATAATTTGTATTGTCCTTACCGTGGTGTTCCTCATGATGTGAATGGATTGGGTGATCACAGAAAACTGATGGTTGTTGCTTGTAATGTCCGCTATTTATACCAGCCGGACACGGTTTACCGAAATTCTACTTTACGCTTCGATTGTAAATGATTGTTCATAAAATATTTATTTAATTTCGTATGCCAATATTCGTACAGATAATTAATATTACAAAATATTATCGTCATAATATTTTAATTATTTATTTTGTTTGCTTCATATTCTAAAATTTATCAAAATATGTATTCCACGTAGATAGTATATTAGTTATTCCAAATTCTTTTTATAATAATAATAATATTTCTAGATATTTTTAAAAAACCTAAACAACAGTAAAAAGTGTAAATATGAAAGGAAATTATAATATTGTAATGAGAACAGAACATCGTTTCCCATTTTTGTGCAAAAAACTTTTACCAAAAATGTATTGTTTTTGCTAAAAGAATAGAGGCCATTTACATCTATTCTACGTTAGAAATTAAATATACATTATTACAAAAAACAGAGTTTTTTTTAAATAATATATTTAATTTGTATAACTAATATTCGTATGAATAATTATTCTAATTTTTAGTGTAATATTAAATACAATATTCTGAAATATTGTTTCATATATAAAAATTAAATTCAGATATTGTTTTTAATTTCACACAATCATCGCAAAAGTATTTTATAGGGTTGTTATGATCACGAATAAAAAATTATTATTTAAATCAAATATTTTTTAAATTAAATTTAAACTGTTTTCCAATTTTATTCACATACAAATAAATCGCCTCAAATTACATATGAATATAAAATAAAATAAACTCATTGGCTGGTACCATGAGTTCCATTTTTGGGTGTTAAGAGTTATTTTAGCCTCAGTTTGAGAATGTTCTAAAATTATTTACCACTTTTATTTGAAATATTTTTTTTATAAAAGTTTTTTAGAACATTGTACTGCGCTAGACCCGTCGCTAAATCACTTCTCTTAAAACACCCAAAAACAGAGCTCGTTGTACCAGCCTTTGTCTTTATTAATATTTCTTTCATCTTTGAGTCTTTTAAATAGAAAAGTCATCTATCCTTCAGTAATGGGTTTAAGAACTGTGTTCTCACTTAGAAATAAAAAGATGAAATGATTTATACTGTTTACAGGTGATTCAATATTGTATATCAGTTATTGAAAATAGTTTATAATAATGAACAAAATAAAATTCAATGAAGTAAAATTCGGATCAACTAATATTAAAAAAATGGATTTTCTTTATTTAAATAAAAAAATACAGTTTTAAATCAAATAAATCGATTTTTTGGTTTTAACAAACAATTGGATTTTTTGCAACCCTAATATTTTATATATGATTTTAATTATAAAATATTTATTTTCCAAACCTAGTAATAGAACTGACATAACTACAATATCATTATTTGTTCCATTTTAATTGTGTCATTAATTAAGCTGAATTATAATAACAAAAAATATTTTACCAATTATTTTACCTACATTCTATATTCGTGCCAATGGTTGACCAAGCAGAAGTTTTACAAGTAAAAGTTTTACAGTATAAATAGCATGAATTGGATGTGAAAATCATCATTCGATCAACACTGTTTCACTCTGCACAACATGAGGGCTTTTGTGGTAAGATAAACGTATTTATAATTATTCATTTGCAGTATATTAAAATTTAATAAATTTGTTGCAGATTGCTGCTTTGGTTTTCGCTGTAGCGACCGTAGGTCATTGCGGGATCATCAGCTCCGGTTCCTATGGAGGAGGTGACCATGGATTAAGTGGAGGATACGGCGGTGGATATGGCGGTGGTTACGGAGGTGGATATGGCGGCGGTCTTGGAGGCGGTTTCGGTGGAGGTTTCGGAGGCGGCTTGGGCGGTGGTGCAGGAGGTGGTGCTGGGGGTGGCACCACTGTAAACACCATCACTCAGACCGTTGCCGTGCCTGTGCCGCAGCCGTACCCAGTGACCGTGACCCGCCCCGTGCCTGTCCCCGTGCCGCAGACTGTGCAAGTAGCCGTGCCTCGCCCTGTGCCCGTGCCGGTGCCGCAGCCCGTGCCCGTCACTGTCACCCGCCCCTACCCGGTGTACGTGAACCGCCCGGTGCCCGTGCCCGTGCCTCAAGCCGTCCCTGTACCGCAGCCCCAGGCCGTCCCTGTGTCCGTGCCGCAGCCCTACCCCGTCACCATCACTCAAGCCGTCCCTGTTAGAGTGCCGCAGACCGTCGTCGTGCCCGTGGCTCAGCCCGTCTACGTTGGGGGTGGTGGTGCTGGTGCCGCTGGAGGACTTGGCGGTGGTCTTGGAGGTGGCCTCGGCGGCGGACTCGGAGGCGGACTCGGAGGCGGCTATGGAGGCGGTTATGGAGGTGGACATGGATACGGAGATGGTGGTTTCGGTGGTCACGGAATCTCTTTGGAATCTTTTGGAGGCAGCTACAAGCATTAAGTTCTTATCATCTAAATGCACCTGATCGAATGATGTATTCTTTGAATAAACTTCTTTTCTTAATAAATCTTTTCTATATGAAAAACGTATTTTTTTACTAGAATACTCATTATTATTAAATCTAATTCTGCTTACAGCGTTGCCAAAACATTGAAAACCCAAACAAAAAAATTTTATACCTACCTATTATTATTCATTTATAAAACATTTATATGTTAAGTAACAATACACACTGCATTAGTGATTACGATTTTAGGTATTTATAAATTCCATATTATTTTTTAAGCCTTATAATTTGCTTCAGCTGCTGAAATTTACATATTTAATCACGGGTGTACGGGCAAAACCCGAATACGCAAAAACAGAATGAAATGTAACCGAATACGCATGCACAGAATATGCAAAAGCCGAAAGGTTACAGAATGGCACGAAATATTCAAAAACAGAATATGCATTTCCCGATAAAATGGGCGTGGCTCTTTGGTTGGTCTACTTTAAACAATCACCGCTAAATGTTAATATGACATTAGTTAGGTACCTTCACTAATAGTATTTTAAAATTTGATTCTGTCACTGTTGTTATACGTTTTATTCACATCAATTCAAAATACTGTTCAATATGAAAGAAGTGCTGTAAAATATTAAAGAAATTGTGACGAAAGTAAAAAAACCTCTTTTGTTGATAAAATCAAAAGTTTTATATATATATCAACAATATCAAAATGGTTCTTGTAATGAATTATTTATTATTTTTAATATTTGTAACATAATAAAAATTGCATTTTGATTCGACTTTCTTACTTTGAATAGCTAAAAAGTAATTATCCGAAAAATTGGATGTTCGAATGCTATATATTACAATAAATTCTATTCAATTTTACAATTGATATATTCTTAAATAATTATATAATTGGTATATAGATTTTTTACAAAAATCAGAAAAATGTATGTTTACATAAAATCAGCTATTTATTATGACATGGTATGTTGACAAGCACAAAGTTATAGATCCCCACATTAATAATGACAACTAGATATCTAAAAACAATGAGACATTATTCATTTATATATTTGACGATAAATCTGACTAACTAAACTACTAAATTAAAGGTTTTTCTAATTTGATAGCACGTAAATGTGCTCGCAAAAATGCTGGTTCATCAATGGTTTTTACATATTGTTACTGAATTATAAAAATAATTATTTAGCTGTCAATTTAACAATTAAAATCGTACGTCTGTGATTTTATCTAGCGGTAATTGCCTAAAGTAGACCAACCAAAGAACCACGCCCACTTTTTCGGGAAATGCATATTCTGTTTTTGAATATTTCGTGCCTTTCTGTAACCTTTCGGTTTTTGCATATTCTGTGCATGCGTATTCGGTTACATTTCATTCTGTTTTTGCGTATTCGTGTTTTGAAGACATTCCCTTTAATCACAACATAATTTTTCGTGTTGCTGTTATTTCAAATATATTGGGATTTGACATGGGGGCGTGGCCTATCCAAGATGGCGTCAATTAGGATGAAGATTCGAATGTGACATTAGTACTGGTCGCGTATAAAATATTTAAAAAATCAGTCTCACGATTAATAATATTTTCGAATGTGCTACAACAGATCCTGCAAACTAAATTTTAAAGAAGCTGAACGCATTTTGTACACTTGACAATTGATTAAATGCGAGAAAAATTTAAATGAAAGTGAAAGTGGCTGTGGGTGTATTGGCTTTCTGTATGTCAACGTCGAATTTACGAGGTGATCCCCATCAAATTAATAGGAAAATTGCAGGAGATGAACAAGTGATGAGTGTTGTTTGTTCCAGCATGGCTAGTTTTGGGTGAAAAATGCAAAAACTGCATTGCTATGTTGTACTGTTATAGGTTAGTTGTACGTTTCTTGATCTAAATCAACTAAATAAACAAATAACTAAAAATGAACAAATACAAGGAACATTAACTTTGAATACAGATTTAATTTAATTTATGAACTTAGTTAAATACAAAGTGAAAAGATTTCGAAGCAAATTCGTATTATAACCTAAAATTTTAATTACTTAGATGTACATGACCGTCTGGTCAAAATATTCAGAGCATATTATTTATTGTAAACGCATTCATGTTGTTTACTTTTGCTAGTTTTTTCCAAGGTTTTTTCGTACTTCAAATTGGTTTACTCGTACTTTATAAATAAAACGTTTGTCCAGCTACGGAAAATAATGGAATCTTAACGGGACTTATTATTACACATTTTTTTGCACAGTACACTGTATTTTTCGATTTTTCGAGGTGTTTAACTACAATTACGGTCATTTTTTATCTCAAAAATCGTTATTTCCTTTTGACGGAATCTTCACCCTACTTTATGTTCGAAAATTATTCACTAGATAGCATATCGCTACATGTCAGATCCCAATAAGTATAAAATATTTTCATATACAGGGTGGGCCATTTTAAGTTGCGTTCAGGAATATCTCGGAAACGAAGCATCGGATGAAAAATCCAAAAAACACGACTAAAATATTTTCGAGGGGGACATCCCATGACACCAAAGTCAACCCCCCCACCCCAACCCTGGGGGGTGGGGCGGGGGTTAAGTTTGAAATCTTAAATGGGAACCCCAATATTTTTTTACAGATTCGCATTCTACGTAAAAAACGGAATTCAGTGACATCAAAATTTTCGCCCCTGCCCTCCTCCCCCGTGCCAGTGGGGCGGCGGGAAAATTTGAAATGGAAACGGCAACACCCACTTTTTCTCGAAGATTCGATCCGATTCTCGAGTCCAGTCGCCTCTAACCAACGGGGTGCACGGCACTGGCACGGGGTAGGGGGGCAGGGGTGCAAATTTTGATGTTACTGAATTTAGTTTTTCACGCCGAATGCGAATCTGTAAAAAAATTTGGGGTTCCGATTTAAGATTTCATACTCACCCCTACCCCTCCTTCCAGGGTCGGGGTATAGGCAGGGGTGAAAATTTTGTTGGTACTGCATGTAGTTGTTAACGTAGAATGCGAATCTTTGAGAAAAAGTGAGTGTTCCCGTAACCAATTTGAAAGTTTCCCACCGCCCAACTGGCCCGAGGGGGTGGGCGGGGGCAAAAATTTTGATGTCACTGAATTCCGTTTTTCACGTAGAATGCGAATCTGCAAAAAAAATTTGGGGTTCCCATTTAAGATTTCAAACTTACCCCCGCCCCACCCCACCAGGGTTGGGGCGGGGGGGTTGAATTTGGTGTCATTGGATGTCCCCCTCGAAAATATTTTAGTCGTGTTTTTTGGATTTTTCATCCGATGCTTCGTTTCCGAGATATTCCTGAACGCAACTTAAAATGGCCCACCCTGTATGTTGGCATGAAACATCATGTCGGCACTTTAATAAGGCTTTATATAAAATATTTGTCACAGTATACGTAGTTAGTTATAATAAATAATAATGTGTTCCTGTTTCTCCTCATGGGAGCATAGGGCCGGAATTCCACCGGTTTCAATGGCCGAATGTTTTACTTGCATTAACGATGTTGCTGATGGTCAGTCAACAGACAACTGCAAGGGACCGCCGGCATAGTGACCTCCGAATCACTCAGACCCATCTGTGGTCGTTAGTTAGTTAGTTATGCTCAAGTTGAAATTTAAGTATTAAATATTTATAATAGTGATTAAAATTTGAATTTTAATAATCATTCACATTTTTATTTTTTACATGTTTTCTCTATGATTTCAGTTATCAAATTTTTGTTGATTATTTCTTTTTCCCAGCCTGATTCATATCCTAAAGATATTACAAACATTTTCATTTGAGTACTGCAATTATAACACAGTTTGTTTTTAAGGAATTGATCTAATTCTTTCAAACGATTCTATAAAAGTTTATGTATTCGGTTATTTTCCATTTTAGTTAATTTTAACCACCAGCAAAGGGTTCGTTTCCGTTTCCAAATCTCCATTCCCTTGGCAACAAGTCCAGTCTAGATCCGGACCATACAATTTGATGTATAAAATAAATCTGACATTTTTCTATGGTTTCAACATGTTTAATTGCCCAATATTAATTAAAATATTGCTTTTATTCGGTTCGATAGTTTTAGGAATAATATTATTCTTGACGAAAACTGGATTTAATGACCAATTAAAGACGCTTTATTATTTAATAATTTTGTGTAATTATTTCTTTCAATACTCGTATACTTAATTAATATAATACATGATATGATATAATATCAAACTTACAATTTATTTTTACCTAAATGTATTTCTTTCTTTAACTACTTAGGTTACATAGAAATTACAAATAATCCAAATTGATTACAAAATTTAGAATAATGCTATCACTCTACAAAAATTAGTTTGATAAATACGAGAATATATTTTTGTATGAGTAAGATAACAAAAATTGGTTCTATCTGAATTATACTTCTTATTCTGTGTTAAATTATATTATTTTATATTAAATCCTGTTCTTTCATATTAAATTTTCTTCAAATAAAATGTAAATATTTTGGTAAACTTCTTTCTAATATAAGCCCTAAGTCTGATAGATGATTGTTAGGTAAAATTATTATGAATTCAGAGTTAATACTGAATGGCATCATTCCATTAAATATTTAATAAAAATCTTTTAGGTGTTGAAACAGAATTTAAAAAGGAAACATAATCCCTACTTGTCAACACCTTTACTCCATATTTTCAATGTTATTACTCCAAAGGATATATCATTTTTTTCCTTTGGTATAATAAAAAATGGTATTTCGGTTTGTTTGTAATAAAATCTCCTATAAAACCTTTATTGAACATTACTGTTCCACGTATTGAACGTACTTCCTTTGTTTTGTAATATTGTTCTTTGTTTGACATGAAATAAACAAGTTATTATACTACGTCGAAAACCACAATCATTAAAAGAACTGGTGAGCAATACACTAAATTAAAATTCTTTATAAGTTTTCACGAATCCTTTGTGTGAGTAGTGGAACAAAATATTATCTTGAAAGGCTGAATAAACAGAATTCAACTTTAAATTTAATATCTTTAAAGTTTAAAACATATTTCTGGTGGTGGCAGAGGAAATTTTCAAGGATTATCTGTACTAGGAACTCTACTTAAACTAGTGTGTCTCTGTATTATGCGGAGTTTAACTAAAACGTTTTCAGCACTACGACAAAGAACAGAATCTATTATGTAATAGTTTTGCAAGGGGCGTTCTTGTAGCGTTAGTACTAAGCGTTATTCCTACAAAACAGAGCGCCTTGTTAACTTATGCAGATGGGCTTTTCAAGGACCTAATTGTGAAGATGTCAGCAAGAAATGCTAATGCTAACTAGGGACATCCATTGTCTAATCAAAGAATTATTTGAATTTACAATTTTACTTAACAAGAAACAGAAATACTCTAAATACTAGTTTAAATACTACAGCTGTTATATTCCACTTTATTTTTCACAATATTAGAAATTGTGCATATATCTTGTATTCATAAAAATGACATACACTTGTGTAATGCTCCCAAAAATAAATAAACAAAATATATATACCTATTTCACACGCTGGTATGGTGGAATCCAATTTTGAAATAATTTTTCATTGAGATTAATAATATTTATTTATATACTACGATTCGAATTATTCTTCATCCTTTCAGGAAAGAAATAAATATTGCAGAGAGTAATAAAAATATCTTTTACATTTTAAGACTATTTATCGTACAAAAAGTAAAATTTTATAGTCCTAGAACTTTAAAGTAACTTTGAAATGTCAACATTTTCTTTGGCACGTAGTGTTAACTTCGATGTCGAAAACATGGACCACAAACATGAAGATACAAAATTTTTTGACTTTTCAAAAAAGTAATTAAAGGACATCCTCATTCAAAATAGTTACATTCACGACCTTCTTTCATCCACTGAATATTTCATATTATTTTTCATACTTGTTTGGTAATAAATTACTCTTTATTTTAGCAGCTGCAGCATCATTTAAAATATCTTCTGGTATGTGCTTTTGGTCCATTATAACGAATAAATATAATCCCAGTATCACAAAAATGCGAAACGTAAGTTTATAATTTTTTCATTATTTATAAACATATCTTAAATCTTAAAAAAAAATTTATCTGGCCCTCTGCATTCACAGATCTAGGTATGTTACATATTTTTGCGCTTAAACTGCAGTTACCATCCGTCAAATCATGTCACTTGAATTGTGAGTAAAGGAGTACCAGAAAGATAAAGTTAATATTGCAACTGTTGACTGCGAAATGCGAACAGATTATTAATGGAACTATTTACTATACACAGTGTTACAAACTGAACACTTATAAATTGCAATATTAAAGAATTTACTTATATTAAAATGAATAATATAAACCCTGTAACACTTATCTATTATGCTAATAAAATTTAATAATTTATTTCAGCATAATTATATTTAAATAGAAAACAGAGTATGATTTTCTCATACATTAACTAATTAAATTACCTCAAAATGACAAAGGAATATGCATCAAAGTGTTGTAACGGAACAAAACAAATAATCATAATAATGCCTAAACTAGAAAGCAAGGAACTGGTACCTAATCGAAGTGATTTCATCCATTAACAACTGTTCATCAGAAAAAGTTAAAAATAAACATGAAGGTGTGCCGATACATTCACATCACACGGATCTTTGGGCGAGAACTACCAAACTTACCAGCTCGTTCATTTATTTCTTACAGCAGAAATCCGAAGAAAACTTTTCACTCTCCAGATGGAGTGCTTCATTCAATTGTTCGACGAGAAACAGTTGCTAGTAACAGCAACATAATAATTATTGAATTATTTACAACTGTATATTTTAAATTGTGTATAAATTTGACATTTATAAATTTAATTAATAATTGAAGTCTATAATAATAAAGTTAATATACTATTTGAACTGTCATCTGTCATGAAAATTAATGTATGGTGTCCTTTCTTACTTTACAACCGAGTTATAATATTTTGAAAACAACTACAGTACGGACTTCGAATACGAATACTGGATAGGTAACGGAGTAGTAAGTAAATATAAATGTATTTGGAAGGTGCAATAATCTTAGTACAATAAAACCAAAAATAGTTTTTTTTTTTTAATTAGGAAGATAATTCAAATGATGATACTTTGATATTACTACAGTACAATATACTACATTACATGGTAAACAACGAATTTCAACTAGACTAGAATACTAAAAAGTAAGTAAAACACTTCATTCTGGAGTCCCAAAAAAATCATTTCTTAAGGCCTGTGTCCACGATGAAAGAAATAGATCCGAGATCTCGGATATAGTTCTCGAATCAAAAACTTGGATCGTGGACACTACCAACTTGGACGAAAAAATCGAATAGAAAACTATGATGAAAAAACGCGTTCTGTTCGATTTTTTCATACTAGTTGCTAACTTCATATAGATGTTACCAAATTAAAATTTTGACGTTTAATGTTTGAAAAGCTGAAAAATTTTCAATCAAAGCTGAAAATTAGAATTTTCAAACAGTTTCTGAAACACGAAATATATTTTTTATTTATTTCTCTTATAAACAAATTTAATTTACTTATGTCAGAATAATTTCTTGAGTTATATTTTATTAGTTTTTAGTATTGGTAGAATTGACTGAAGCTAACTTCATAAATTCGACTAACCTGACATCTGTAGTCATACAAGTTCACTATTTATGATATAGAACTATATCCGAGATCTCCGACCGATTTCTATCACCGTGGACACATGCCTTTATACAGATAAGCTCATAGATAAGTGAAATAACGATGTAGATAAACATATTACCACGAAATTTACCACTTAAGAGTGGCAAATTACTAGAAAATATATGTTTGCAGTAGAATATAAAATAACACACAGTGGTATATTTATTATAAAATATTAATAATGTTGTCTCTCTAAAATGAAAAAAAAAGTAATATGATCAATAATATGAAGTAGTTGTTTGTATTCTACAAAATAATATAACGCACTTAATATTATTTAATATAAAGTAAGTTACAAAATTACACAATTTATCAAATAGGTTAATTCAAAAAAACATTCCCAGCTGTTGTTCTCCATGCATCGAGATTTTTCAGTACATACATATGAAAAACAAATAATTCACTGCGAATATTTCAAATGAAAAGTTTCACAGCTTTTAATTTCAGAGAGTAAGCGATCACAGCATGGAATGGAAATCCATTCATCACAACAGTTTCATTTACTAGCGATTTCTATTTTCATGACAAAAATAATCCGTAGAGAGCTCATACGTTATATATGTTTGGAACAACTTTGTCGTCTACGAATAATGAAATCCAGAATTTTTGATAGAACATGAATAAAACAAATGGAATAGGATTAATTAGTGTACGAACTTTACTCGATAACTTTCACAGGCATTAATTTCAGGTTTGAAAGCTTGAATTCATTTTATGAGGTTTTTTGTTTTACTATTTACTGAATATGGGCGTTTTTCCTTGTCACAGTAATCGTTGTACACTAAATCACGTGTGAGGAGAACTTAAGGACTAGGATTTAAGATAACAAGATGCGGAACAACGAACAAGGAACTAGAAATAAACGGCGACAATGTCTTGGTTTATATAGACCAGAGATTCATATAAATTCAACTAACCCACTAACGCAACATTAACGGGATAAATTTCAATATTTCATGTGCCACCGTGGGAATATGATACCAATATATTATGCATTCCCACCTCGCAATGCAATGAATTTTTCACCTGTATACAGATTTATTATTTAGGTTTTATGTTTTAGACTTTTCCTTAGTTTGTCAATCTATTTCTTTCACTGAAAAATTTCTGTATAACGGGTACGAACTTTACAATAAAACAAAGAAAAGTTACATAGTACAAAACAATTCATATTTGTGCGCAAATTAGAATACGAAAAATCTTACTAATATATTAATTTATGATAAGTTTAAAACAATGAGCATAGAATTTTGTGATTACTTTAATAATTTGAAATATAATATAATGTTTTATTTTCAAAAAGTTATTCGTATCATATAATTTACTTAGTGCCTTGAGGAATGCCTTTATGATATTCGTATTGAGTTTTTCTCAAATCACAAATTAAGTCTTGTTTAAGCATTTGTCTATCTTGAAATAATTTGTTGTTTATTTAAAATTTTTAGAAGAAATATGAACATATATGATTAAAATTTAAGTATTGAAACGCCATCAATAATAATGCGATATGTAAAGTAGTGCCTTAAGATAACTATAATTTTAAGTTGGTTCTATTAAATAAAATAAATAAATAAATATATCATCACGCCATTTACATATTTTGGATTTGGTACTCTGCTTTCGTAGATCTCAGTAAGTGATAGATATATGTTTTTTATTTTTGGAGAGGGGTTACCACTCGTCAACTAACGGCCCAAAGAAAGGGTAAAGTTAAAATGGCAAATGTCGGCTGTGGGACTCGAACTGAGGCTCTCATTATTCACAGTCCGATACATTAATATATTAAATAATTTTGCGATGATATTTTAGGCACCTTATATTTAGGAAAAATACAAGAGATATTATTTATTGTTAATTGATAAACAATTTATAAAATTCACTCTGCAAGTTTTTTTCGTGTAGATATTAATTTATTTTCGCTAACAGAAACAATAATATAGTAAGTATACAACAGTTATAAAATAAAACAAATTACTTTTACATGGTGGTACTTATACAAAAGTTAAAAAATATTATATTACTTAAAAAATAAAATCTTTTATTGCAATCTCGTAAAAGTATAATCCAATTATAAAAATGTCTGTAGTATTAATAACATTAAGTGTGTTCATAATTGTGAGAAATAAAACATTTATCATTTTAGAGCGTAAACATAACAAATTTTATTACAACTAAAAACACACTTTGCTGAAATAGAGGTAATAATATTTCATATCCAAAATTAAATTCAAGTGGACAAACTGTTTTAGAACGTGATCTATAATAATGTAATTTATACCCAAAGAAATTTATGAGTGTATTCGTATGCTCCATTATTTTATGTTCTGCACAACTGGAAGTGCCTCTCAATTACAGTATAGTGGTCTTAAACATAATAGTGGAATATGCATCGTTAAAACTAAGTTGAATTTTTTGATTTAAGTATGACAGATTTTTTATTTTTAGGCACAATTTCATTTATAAAACACTTCTAAAATAAATAAATATATTTATTTAGGTTCGGAAGTTTGCTTTGAGCAGTTTCTAGTATATGATATATTTTTCTATAGAAACATTGAAAAATCATTTTATATTCGCGACTAATATTACCGTTGTTGGCGCTAATGTTCCAAGTATATATGCTCTGAAAATGGTATTCTAGATATGAATAACCATTGCATTATATGGACTATGGATTTTGTGACAGTTTGTAGTGATTACATCTCTGAAATACTAATTTATTTTTTATTCTAATGACTTAAAATTTTTGGGTGCGGAAGTAAACATATATATTACAAAATAAAACTTGAACCTATGTCCTAGTACTAGATGTTAATTGTCAGATGAACAATAAAGGAACTTTTTAAATATTTATATATTCATCATATTCATCCAGGAATTTTATAGAAGGAGAAGATTTGATCAACTTCTAGCTTTATTTTTATTTGGCGTTGTGTGTTACAGACCAAAGTGCTACAGTTTGCAATATTTGTGCACTTTGGATACAGTTTTAATATTTTGTACTACGAGGTAAAACAGAATCAATTTTGTATGTCCACGGCCAAGGAACGAGTAATTCGAAAAAATTTACAAATGTTTTTTTCGTTTTGGCTCTGTTTTTACTTCCTCCTTCGAAAGTACCTATTGTAATTGCGAAAACTTCTGTTTTCAGATTTAAACGGAAATATTCATTTTGGGTAGTTTCGACGTGACGTCTGTGTATGGTTCAAAATCTATCAGCCATAGATGTTGAAATTTTGTACTTAGGACTGTTGTAAAATTTATTGTGCACCTTCCTTTTCGATTTTAATGGACTGGCCCAAAAAGGAATTTTACTTGAAGTGCTTTTTAATTTTTCGCATAAATAAAAAACGGTTAGCTGTAGAATGTTATAATTCTGTATCTAAATGTGCACCTTTTTTCGCGACATGTTTCTAAAAACGATTTTCTCGTACCTAAAATACACTGACAACACAACTGACACGTTAAAAGTTAGGTTATCCGAGGCAAAGCGGTATAGCAGTGTTGGCAATGAATCAATCTTAAATATAAATTGAAGTTGTCAAATTCTGATTTAACCTAGGAAAAAAAAAATATAAGACAATTTAAAGTACCTACTATGTATATCACTAAAATAAGGTTCTCAATAAATTAGGCATTTATTTATAATTTTTACAATACATTTTTTGTAAATAACATTCATATTGGTAACACTTCTATATTTTCCTCACTAGAGAGGAAAAACACATTTTTCTCACTGTTTCGGGAGAAGATCGGTGGGGTTTCCTGGCATGTCATGAAAAAATTACATTACAATAAATAAAAATAAATAAATATATCATCACGCCTTTTACCCATTAAGGGTGTGGCACTCTGCTAACGGAGATCTCGGTATGTGATATATTTTTGCGTATGAAATGCGGTTATCAGCCGTCAAGTCATAGCCACCAAGGTTGATAGTGGAGGGGGAACCACAGGGGTAAATTTAAATTGGCAACCGTCGATAGTGGGATTCGAACTAAGGATCTCACGATCCACAGTCCGATGCGTTACCACGGAGCTATTTACCCCATTACAATAGCTGCTGTAAAGCATAATTATTTTATCAATCTTGATTTGTTGCTTCCGATAAGCCAAAAACGAAAACATATTAGTAACAACAACTGTTGTTTTTATGGTTTTGAATTTTCAAAAAAAATATTTTAAATTGGTTTCGGGAAAGTTTCACAGTTTCATATTTCAAAAGAAAATCTTACAAGTCCATTCGAATATTATTTTGTATTAATGTATTAAATTCTAGAATAAAAAGACATTTCCTTAAAAGTGTTTCTCGCTAAAATGGGAGGTTTGTGCTGAAAGCTCTCCGTTGTGAGGCCTTGATTAACTTTTAAACATTCATTCTTCAACTAATCCCTTCTTGAAACTCCCAAAACACATACCAACAGAAGATAAATACACCAAAAAACTTCTCTGTGCAACTGGAGAATTCCGTGCAGGGTGCTGTTCTCCCAGCCCCATTCTTCAAGTGTTGAAGCTCACTAGGCCCGCCAGTGGCATCGCAAACAAACTGTGACTCCCGCGAGCAGTGAAAGCGCGGACACGGACGCACGCGTGTGCGTGTGCGTGTGGGTCATTACACAGCGGAGATCTCATAAAATAAATCCTCAGTAACATAAAGTGCCGACGCGAGGCGCTCGCGCAGTTTGCCCATTACGCACGCATACTGCCATACGCATACTCAAGGTGGTGAGGGTGCCTCTGCATTTCTCCCTTTCCTGTTTGGAGGAGGGATGATGTTTCATGCGGATTTGTCAGCAAAATTATAAGTAATATTGGGGGTTGAAAATAGTAAATTACCAGATATATCATTTAAATGTGAGTGGACAAAAATAAAGCCTCAAAAATTCCTTATGAATTCTGATTTTTGTTTAAGATTCGTAACTGTATTTTTTATTGTTAGTGAAATAAATAACAAATACTAAATACAAGTACTATTGAATGAAATCTTCAGTTCAAATCCCACAGTTGAGTGATACCATTTTAATATTACTCCTGTAGTTTCTTCTCCACTAACATCTTTAAAGGGGGTGACCTCACGGCTGGTATAACAGCACTTCATGAGCAAAAATCAGATTGAATGACCAAATATATTTTGTTATCAAAGGCGCAGAATAGTTTATTTACAAACACGACAGTTGCGATTCATAGTGTCACAATAGAGATGAGAGATTATCTAATCTTGCATCCTTTAAATACAGTTAATAATACAAGGAAGTTAAAATTATTTAATCATGTTATTTAAAGTTTCATCGTAATATTTGTAGCAAAAATAATTTAATAAATTACTTTTTCCACAATTGTTTCATTTTGATGTTTACTTACTCAAAAGAGAGAGCAAAGTAAGCAATTTAATCACTAGTGAGAGAAAAATGTTCTAATCAGAGGTGAAAAACCGATTTTTGCGCACTGTTTTTTTTTTTAAGTGTCAATAGATGGTACCACAAATTTTGTTCTGTAATTTGATTTTAAACTACATTTGCGATATTAAAATAATTGCGTTCTTGAATTTATTACTTCATATATTGTATAACTTGTAATGTTAAATTTAAATTCATGAAAAAATTTTTAAATTGTTTGTAAACAAGATAGAAACTGCTGGGAAAATTCATGCTAATATCGATTATGTGTTGGTATTGAATCCATCACAATATGTCATTCTCTAAGGTCAATCACGTTATTTAACTTCTCTGGATTTGCTTTAAAGTGTTACTGTGCGTTCTTTTGATTTTGTTGTGCTAACTTGCTACAAATTATTATTCTGTTCAGTTTAATAGTAATAGAAAATACATAATGGGGTAAATAGCTCCGTGGTAACGTGTCGGACTGTGGATCGTGAGATCCTCAGTTCGAATCCCACTGCCGACAGTTATAAATTTAAATTTACCCCTGTGGTTCCCCCTCCACTAACATCATTGGGGGCTATGATTTGACGGCTGGTAACCGCACTTCATACGAAAAAATATATCACCTACCGAGATCTGCGTAAGCAGAGTGCCACACCCGTAATGGGTAAAAGGCGTGATGATATATTTATTTATTTATAGAAAATACATAAATATTTGTTGGAAGATTTTACACTCGGGAGCAAACGTGTATTTAATCTCTAATCCAGTTGGGCCCTCGCCTGCAGCTCGCGCACCCAACTTTTGGACTACTTTGCTTACTAGTATTAAAAATAGCTATTTTATTGCAATTTGAAAACATTTAAATATTATTCTGTTAAGTATAACATTAACTTTCTGTTTATATATTAGACTATTTGTTTGTAAGTTTGATCATTTGTTAGTTTTGTAAGTTTGTTGGTTCTACTAATTTACTGGTTAATCTGTTTTGTTTCTTCGTTAAACTTAGAAGAAAACAATGACATAGGTTAAACATTTTGCTTTTCTTCAAATATTTATTTTTACTACAAAAGTTATTTATTTTTTATAAAAATAGGCTGTAGGCCGGTAACTTACTTATGTATCATGGGAGAGACTGAAGTAATAATAACATTATATCACTAAGAACAGATAAGTTTCGAACATTTTCTATTTAAAAAGTACAAATAAATATAAAATAAAATAAATATATCATCACGCCTTTTACCCATTATGGGTGTGGCACTCTGCTTACGCAGATCTTGGTATGTGATATATTTTTGTGTATGAAGTGCGGTTACCAGCATAACATAATTAATTAAAATAAATATATCTTCACGCCATTTTCCCATTTCTAGGTGTGACACTCTGCTCAAAGCAAATCTCGGTATTATGATATATGCTTTTCGCTTGAAGTGCGGTTACCAACAGTCAAATTCCTAAAATTTTACGACCGTGAGGCTCGAACCGAGGATCTTATAATCAACAGTCCGATGCGTTACCCTATCATATAACGTAATTAAATAATAATAATATTTATTTATTCCATAGATCAATAATACATTACATTGGACAGGTCGGGAGACAGAGTTATTACAGTGCTATACATATTATATTACATAATCTTATTTTAACTTATTTAGCCATATATTCTTCTATAATAATAAATTTAACAATAATTTGTAATTCTCGTGCATACTGACATAGTATTTAGCACATGCAATTGCTTTAGGATTACATAAATTATTATACAATTTGAAACGCGATTTTTACATGTTCAATATTGTAATAGTTATTTACATACCAAGTTCACGCAAGAGGTTTGTACAATATTTTTTTGTACGAAAAGTATAAAACTAATAACAGTCCATACAAAGAAATGAAGTTCTTCAAGGGGTTATTTTGATAATTGTCAAAGTTGCACTATAAATATAAACATACAAATTAATTTGTCTAGTATATTAGAAAACAATTAAAATATTTATAATATTTACCGTCTTCACTTGTAAAATTAATATATTTCTTATTTATATTGAGATAACTAATATTATATTTGTAGGTTATGTATTTCACAGCTTTCATATCGGGCAGATTTTATTGCCAACATTGGTAAATAAGAATGTTTTCGTCGAAATTTCTCGGTTGTCTATCTTTTGGAGACCTGGGAAATGGAAATTTCGGACGTTGCTTAGGCAACATTAAACAACACATTTCAATGTATGAGTACAAAAACTTCATTTACACTGTTAATGTTAATAAGATATCTAACTTTCATGATTATTATTTGATCGAAATAATATTTAAACAATAATCATGAATCTCCAAAAATAAGTAACGGGCTACTACTATTGGCGGAAATAAAATAAAAAAGTTCTTTAGAATGTACGGAGCCCCTGTGAAAATTCCGTGGCACGGCACTGGCCGCCAACAGATGTTTTAAGCGTGCTTAATGAGAACACGCAACCAAAACCATCTCGCGCCGGTTTTATTAATTTTACTTAATCCGCGTGTTGATACATACAAATATGGAAGTGTGGATTTTGTCTGTTAGGGAGAACGTGCTTATTGCGGGTAAATTTCGATGCTGAATTGGGGTATTTGAAAAGAAGGAGAGCGGGTGACAAAAATGGAACGAATTATTTGTGTAAACAATGTGTTTCAAATCAGCAGTAATATTACGAATTTGTGGAATTTGTAAATATTTGTTTTTTCATGAATTAAAAAATGAAAATGAAATTTGAGGCATATTACCGCGAATAACCCAAGAATCTTAGTAACCGGAAATCAATAAGTTAAAATATTTTTTTCTACTCGTTTATATAACAGTATATTGTAATACATGTGAGTAATAGTACAAGTTTGAAAATCCCATGTGTGCTGCATACAAACATTAGTAACATACGGAATGTAGAATTGTACCGCTGGATTGTAGAAAGAAAATTTTAGCGCTGGCCTATGGAAAGAAAATGTATGTATACTAAAAATATTTAAGACGCACGTCATCAACAAAAAAATATATATAAAAAGAAAAATAACTTGCAGAGTTGATTGAGGTATGCTAGTTTAAAAAAAAAGATGAATATAATACTAGCATTAAGAAAAGTTTTATACCTTTAATAGAATTTTAAATTATTAAAAGTAATTGTAGTTCATTTTTATTCGTTATGTTATTGCTATTGGTAAATGATCACGTTCACATACAATATCCATATCGATCTGTTCCTTTACTATCAGACTTTACTATAATTTACTGTAACAGTTGTAATTTGTGCTCCTCGTGATCCAGTGTTTTATATATATTTATATATACCAATATATGTTCATTGTAACAAATCGCGTCTATAAATAGCGGCACGTATGATGTAGCATGCGTTGTATTTTTATTTCAACAAAAATTAGTATCCCATATAAACTTTGTTGCACAGTGACGTCATTATCTAGTAATATTTTTGATGACGTGCGTCTTCTCCTTAAACAGTTTTAGTATAACGTTCAGTGTGTAACACAAATATTTGTCACGTTTCATGTGTAATGGAAGTGCGTACGGCCAGTAACCATGGAAACGCACGTAACGGAAGTGCGAGTGAGATGAGTTATCATATTTTTGGGTCTGCTGATTACGAATTTGATATCAAAATTGTAAAATTCAGAATGGCGGATTTAATATGGCGGACATGTTTTAAATGCCCGAGACATATCCATGATCTAATGTACTTGTGTATAAGCAGAAGTACTCGTTTAACCTTTTTTATTGGTGTATCTTTTTACTTATTTACAACAAAAGTGTAAATACAAATCTTTTTCAGAATATTAAAATACATGTAATAAGGTCCATTTGCTTAACTGAATATTAGTATTTCACGATATATCAATCAAATTATAATTAATATTTTTTAATAAAAATTGTTATGGAAAATTAAACCAAAACGAAAAATATTTGACGTTTATTTAAATTGATTTAGTTTTATTTACAAGTTTTATATTATTTTCTTTAGTATATGCCTTTATTGAACTTATTTTTAAATTCTGAACAATTTTTGAATTTCAACATTTACATTTAAACTTTTGCTGTAAATTAAATAGGTAAAGATATACAGCACTATAAAAAAAATCATTGAAACTCATATACACCACATTTATATTCTACACTCGGTATTGTATCTGTCATCTCCAGTGAAGATATCGACTTGATAATTCTTTTATGAAAACCAGAATTACATACAGTGTGTCTTTATGGTAGTATTACTAGTTTAAAAACAAATAAAAGAGATAATTTTGTCACATCAATTTCAAATGAAAGGTATATTATTTTGTAATTTTAAATTTCTTTCCCCTTTAGCAACTGCACATTACGAATGGAAAATATATATAATACTGAAATCAGCAAAACAAACAAATTTTAAATTATATATACAAGCTCAGTAAGTAATAATAAAATATATATTAAATTTTCCAATTCTACAGTGAAAACAGCTTTCTAAATCTCGCACTTCAAGAAAATTAATATCTAGCGTTTTATTATGCAAACGTATATCTTCTTCTGAAAACGGCTTAAATTTACGACGTTAATGCTAAAAGGAAAATTTAATTTCAAGCAAATAGGACATGCTCAGGCTGAGACACCACTACAGTACGATGCACATTTACTTCTATGCACATAGGTACGTATAACCAGAGTCTGAATAAGAAAATTTCAGGCCCTACGCCAAACTCAATTCGGAAATATGGACTAGGTATATAAAATGTTGCATATGAGATAGCTTGTACACGAAAAATATTGGATTGTTGCAATAGCAAAAATGTATCTAAATTGCTGTTACTATACGTAAGATACATTTTTGCTATTGTAACAAATCATTTTTTCCGTGTACTCGTATATACCGAAAGAAAGAGAAACGACTGTATTTGGTGCGTTCATATAGGAATGAGATATCAACTGCAGGCTGGCTACCTACCATTTTCCTAAAGTACGAATAAAATAAAATATAAAAACCTGACAGCTTCAGTTCTATTCCTTAAAAAAAAAAAAAACAAGATAACGACTACTTTATATTTTAAGCTGATCTGCTCAAATTGTTGGAGCATGGTGTATTTTCAGTAGTGAAGTGAAGATATCAATCGTTAAATCAAGCCACAAAAAGAAATAGTAGAGGGGAAACCACATGATTAATTTTAATATTGGGAAAATTTTAATCATATGACTCGCAGTCCGATGCGTTCACTGAGCTATTTCTCTCAAATATATTTCTTCAGATATATATCCTAATATATAATTTTTTTAAATGTAAGATATTTATAGTTCAATTCCGGATCTCAAACAAAAATATGACATTTATCACTAATATTTGTTCCCTTCAGATTCTCGAATCAATTTAATAATTTATGAACATAAAATTTTCCTTGACTGGAAGGGTTGATGAAGACAAACGAAAATTGACTGAAATCCAGAAATTTTCGTTTGTCTTTAATAATTTATATTCAAAATATTTACAATAATAGCAGTTCATACTAATATATAATAATAATAATAATAATATTTATTCAGGGCATTAAATACATGTAGTACAATAACTCAAGTCACAAAAAATTACAATAGTTACAACAATATAATAAATTGAAATTTGATCATTCAGGTAATTTTCTACGGAGTAGTAAGCTTTATTTAACAATATTATTATTATAATAATATGCATTAATATCACTTACAATAGTTTGTAGAGTAGATTTAGATGGACTGTTATTATAGAAACATTCTGTATCATCTGCTTATAAGAAACATAGCCTGTTACAGAATTCTTTAAATTCTTTGAGTCAGTGGAGGTGTATAGGACATATCGAGTGGATGTCGAATGAGAGGTTGGCCAAATTGATGTAATATAAAGGCTGAACAATTCCGTGGGTATCCGAGAAACAATTGATAGGTATGATTGTTGATTGGCTGAGTGCACGAACGATGTGAGATATAGACGTGCTTCTATGAAACGAAGTATAAATATAGACGAGGCGAAAGTGTTGAATTTTAATACAAATGTTTGGAGGATGTTGATTGTTCGATGGCTGAATTTAAGGGTCCATGCTATCCCACTAAATATATAGTTTAAGATTAAGTCATTTCATTTATAAATGATTTACTCATTGCAATTTTTAGAAAAATGGTACAGATAGCAAGTTTGAGATAAAGTGAAGGAACTGTATTATAAATACAGAAAGATCTTGTTCATTTCATTCCAAAATATGTCCATTGTATGTTAATAAACATATCTTTGTGAAGGAAAGGATAAGTTTCCTCTTTATTTACTTAATTTTTTTTTTAAGTTTTTTTTTTTTATAAATGGAATATTTTTTCGTTATATATTTCGTTTAAAACTTAATATTTGAGTACGATATTTGTAAACAGCGGTTCATCAGAAATTTTTATATTCGAATGAGTTTTATGAATTCCTCATCAGTCAGTTGCCATTGTAACTTTGCCCCTGTGACTCTCTTTCCTATAACAAATTTGAGGGCCGTAGCTGGTAAGCGTAAAAATTCATCACTTGCCGAGATTTACGAATACAGAATACCCCACCAAAAATTGGTCAATGCGTGGTGGCACTTTTTGTTATATAGTTCCTAGAAAGGTTTTACTTTGCTTTGTGGAAAATCCGGCCCTGCACAAAACCCGTGATCTATGAAATGCACAACGTGGGACACGCATGCGAATAGTATGGAAGTCGTAAATTGTTGTAAGTTATGCTTGACGGCGTACATATTGCAATAGACGCTGCATATAACGGTTATAAACAATAACAATGACGTTCTTTAGAGGGTACAGGAAACCGGAAAGGGAATATCATGATTAAAGATAACGGCTTAAAGCTAATGTTTACTGGAATTTATTTACTAAACGATGTTATTTATTACGCAAGATTATATCGCAAGCATATTATGTGTTTATTTATTCAGCGGATAAATTAGAACTTGTATTGTTAATTTTTATAATACGAGTAGCATTACAAGCATTAAATAAATTAATTTTATGGAAATTTCAATATATTTAATTATCGTACACGTGTCGGATTTTAAATGAATAAATCGTTTTTAAAAAGTTTGATGTCATTAAAATAATTAAAATTATTTGTCATATTTTGGATAATAAACCACCCACCTAAATAATTTCTGTGTACTCATTGTGCAGGTACATATTCACAAAGAGTTCAATAATTGATAATTTATTTTGTAGTATTCGTATTTCACAAATTAAAAATATATGGTGCTTTACTCTTTTTGCTCTCAATCAATATCAAAATTATGTAATTATATTGAAATGTGCTTTTTATTTGTATTAAGAAATTTTTGTATAATTTTGAATTTAAAAGCAGAAATTAAGAATAATAATAAGAAGAGATGGGAAAGGTAATGTTATGCGTTGAATTTTCAAACGTCACATAAGTGTCAACAACTAACGCAAAATTGAATGAATATGAATATTAAAACTTAGATTTTTTAATAAACAAAAAAAAAAAAAGGATAAAAGGTGCAAAATATAAAAAATAGTATAAGGAAATCGTTTCATAATTTTTGTTTATTATGTTCGAAGAGCTTCTCACAAAATAAAAAGACAAATATGAAACGCGTTGTTTAATATACTAGGTATTATTAAAACTCATCTAAATTATGTAATCAACGTTTTTTCTAATACAATCCTATGGCCTGAACATGAAAATATTAAGAAAATTATTAAGTAAATATACATCCATCCACGTACAGTTTGTCGGGTTTACTAAAAATCGAAAACTCAAATCAATATAAAATAAAAGGTTATAAGGTATAACAGTATATGTAAATATTAATATTGACAGTATCAGTTTCAAATGAAAATATTAATACAATATTTTCCTAGTGCCTCAAAACTGATGTGAAGAATGAGCCACAGGTGCAAAAGTGCAAAATTTATTGGTTATGTTCCAAGCCGGATTTAAACCTGCGTCCCTTGTTAGGAAGTTTAGGGTGTTGCCATGACAATAACATACGCGTCGATTTCCGGAACTGTGTTCTATATCTGTCTCAAATTATCTGATCCGTGATCAAGTATTACGACATATATTACCTACATTTTAAAGTAAGTTTCAATAACAGGAAAAACAGATTGAGTCATATTTTATTAATATTTGTAAGACAACGTATAATTTGGTGGGACTGTGTGATTAATTTATTTAATTAATCCGATAAATTTTTAATAAAAATTGATTAACTGCTAAACAGCTAAAACCTTGTTCAGTTCTAAATTTAACTCCATTTTTAATTGAAATAGATATATATATATATATATATATATATATATATATATATATATATATATATATATATATATATATATATATATGTGTTACTGTAAAAGCCAGAGTTACGGTAAATCCTAAGATTTTCCAGCAAAACCTGAGACTTAAGAACTCTTAATGGTAACAGTCCAACAGTTCTGTGATCATCGTTCATTTCAAATTTTTACTACCATTCCCTTGTTAAATCTCAGAATTTCCCCCAAAACACTGTAAATAAACTAACCTAACATGGAAGTCCATATATTGGTTAATTTGAGGTTTTTACCAGTAAATCATTACGTTTACCATCTCATGTCGGTTAATCCTAAGATTTACTGGTAAAACCTAAGATTAACCAATATACGGCCTTTTACAGTAACATATACATCCAGTATTTCAGACAATACACAATAACCCTACTGTAACAAATGTTAAAAAGAAATCCTCGGACGACGTCGGGATTTGAAACCGAAACCATTAGTATATACAACTACGCATTTGTAAACTGTGTCTTGTATTCCAAAATAAATTAATTAGCTGTTCACTTCAAACCTGTATTCAAATCAAATTGTTATTTAAAATAGATTAAGGACGATTCTCCAGTTTTCTGTTAAACTGGAGTATCTATTTTGTTACTGAAGAAAAACAACACAGCAAAAGTTAGTTAAAAGAAATATAAATAAATATATGTGTAATCAGGTGTTCTAACAATTTCTGAGTATGGTACTCTATTTAGAAAAGAACTTGTTATGATAATCGTATATTACTGAGCATGAATTGCGTTTACAAGCTATCAGATCTTCTCTCTGTCCAAAGAAGTTTCTAATGTAGAAATATCTAAAGATCAACAGTAAAATGCATTACTTGAAGCTATTTTTAATGAAGGTGTTATGAACAGTTAATTACTGATGAGGACTGATGAGTACAATTGTTATAGAAAACTTTTAGATTCTTGATATTTCTATTTTTCTAATTTCCTACAAACAAGTGACGAATTCAATGGCGATAGTTTCCCAATTAACTATATTTTTGACAAACGGGCGCTTTTGATACTAGAGCTAAAATATTCCTTTTATATAGCTCAATAAAAACAAATAAAAACTATATGAGTTCTCGTTTACCAAAATAGTGAATTACTTCTTCTCGTGCAGAGTATAAAATAAATAATAAAAATTTTACGTTCTTAAAATATTTCAGTGATATTTCTAGAATTATTTCTCAAAAACAATTCAGGTTTTACGTCCACTGATCGTAGACGATTGCAGAACAAGATTGAGAGAAATATCTTAGGTAGGTGTTCCATTTTTGTGCGTTTTTCATGTTGCACTAGATGCACTTTAAATGCTACGTGACGATCTCGGTGGCGTAGTGGCTATGCCCTAGCGCGCAAGGGGCGTTAGTTTGAATCCCACTGAAGAGCATGGTCGTTTGTGTTAACGTAAATTCACAAATCAACCTCTCATTAAGCGGAATATAACCATAAGTAGTTAGTCCGCTTATCATCTTCATAAAAAAATACTTCCTACATTTTACGATGATTTACTGTGTTTCTTACTTCATTTGGCAAACTGTATTTTTCTTCGACTACTAGGCATTATTTCATTTGGCAAATTTTATCTATAAAAAAGTGAATGAACGTTTATTTGTAGTTTATACAAATCTATACCAACTTTATTCTAAGAAAACTTTGGACATACGAGTATTATTAACCACAGGAATATTTATATTTCTGCGGCGATCAGAGAAACAAATTACAAATGCAAAATTTTAAGTGTGGGATCCTGAAATAATTTTTTTTTTTAATTTTAGCCATGATTTTAATGTCAATAATTTCGATTCATAATACAATCATTATTTATTTCTTCCTACTTATCCGCTTGTATTTATATTAAGTTGTTGGTAATGATGACTATTTCAAAGATTTGAAATCTTTATAAAATAATGAATGCTTTAGGGTTGAATGATAATGAACGAAGATTCCAAAAACAGAATCATTTTATGTGGGATATGCCAGCTAATATAATGCTCGCCATTTTTTCTAATCTTACCTCGAATATTACTTTACATTTTAACAGAACTTTATTGGCTTAAAGCTCATCTACACCTGGTTCCCCACCAGGAAAAAATGTAAATCAAATGTAATTAAGCACAGGATTTAGTAAGGAATACTTTGGGTCAAGGATAGAGAAGTTTTAGCATAAGGTAGGTAAATGTTCATACTACATATTATCCCGTAAAGGATACGATCTCTTAGCGTAACAACGTACTGGTGCGCTACGCAAGGATGTAGAGAAACATGTGTTCAGTAATTATCTAACCCCCCAACCCCCATGTGATATTCCGGGAGAAAACGTTGCTACGTCATCATTAACTGAAATGAATGTTTTGCCTTGCGCACACGGGGTAATGTAATTCACTGAGATCCATTCGTTTAAATCTAAATGTGGATAGCGTTGTAGTAATATTGTAAATTGTAACATAAATATTGTTTGTTGTAGCGCAAGCGAATTTTAATTTTGAGTAACTGTTCCTACTTTCGATGGTTGTAAATTTGTAATTAACCTAGTTTTTGTAGGTGTGACCTATATTTTGGTTTTAATTATTTTCATGATTCATGATTTGGGATTTTGTCTGACAACGTGTGTTAATATATGTGAACCATTTTCAAATATGTGATTATTTATTGCATGCTGATCCAGTGATCCACGCTAAATATATTTATTAAATTGGTACAAGCAAATCATCCGTATACATAAAAATTTACGAGAATTGTCGACCTACTTTCTCATGAAATACTAATTTAATATTATTGATCACTAGCATGCACACCGATTAAGGGGAATTATCCATCTTTTGAAAACAGGCGCTTTTAATACCACTGATAGAATATTCCATTTATATACCCTAAAAAAACAAATAAAAATTGTATGTGTTCTCCCTCACAATAATTGTGAATTACTTCTTCTTGTGTAGAATATAAAATAAATAATAAAAATTTTACGTTTCTAAATATTTTAGTGATATTCCTCAAATCAATTCTTAAAAACAATTCAGGTTTTATATTCACTGTTTGCAGACGATTGCAGAAATACGTACTCCATCTATGTCCGTTTTTCATGCAAACTAGATGCATTTCTAAATGCGTCGTAGTTTCTACGATGATTTACTATACGTCTTACTTCATTTAGTAAACCGTATTTTTCTACGACTACTAGGCACTATTCCTTTTTGTCATATCTCATATCTAGCTATATAAATCTAAACAAATGTAGATATATTCGAACTTCATACAAATTCATATTGTTTGTCATTGAAACATGAAAATTTGCCTGCAACTCTTTAAGACTATAAGAAAATTACTACCTATATAAAAAAATTAAATTTTACGCGAGTTACTCAAGTACCTGTATTTTCTACGCCCTTGAAACAAAAAATCTGACTAAATTCTGAGTAATACGGCGTTGTGGAAATATAAATGGTAAATGGTAAATTTTGATACGATCAAAAATTGCACCCAAAAATTTGGATGTTGTAAAATAAAAAATCGCGAATATTGACAAAATAAAATTGGTATTAAATAAATTGATTTGACGGGCAAGCAAAGAAAACATATAACACAAGTTTTTCTTCTTTTGTACATATTACAAATTACAAAACATACAAAATAATCCATATTCCATTATAGAGTTGTCGCAAAACTTGTAATGCAAAACATATTCGAATTGAACCCGCCACCCGGGAAATGCCGGGTATATCAGCTAGCACTGTATAAAGTAATAAACTTGTGTATTTCACACAATCGTTATAAAACAAATTCGTACCGTCCGTAGAAGAAAGTGACCAAATATGGAATACCAATTTGTTTTCTTGAAAAAAAAAAATCATGGTATAATCAGTAATACATTTGCGCATAACTTAATAAGAGTTTTATGTTTTTAATATTAATTGATATTATTAAAATTGTACAAAAACTAAAATAACAATAAAGTAGCTAATTTTGGAATAGACACCCAAATATGGAACATTAGAATAAGGCACAACTTATTTGATTGAAAATAACAAAAAACAAAACTTGTTTATATCTTAAATATAAAGTAACTTAATCTACTTACAAAAATCACAAATCCAAGTATGAAACTCTGAGTCAGTGCAGTTATATAAGGCACAACTTCTTTTATGTGGAGCACCGATAAAACAAAACACTCCTGCTACAGAGACAGCGATCGTTGGAAAGGCGAGATGAAATGAGAGTGGTACTAATGTGAGTGAATGAAATAGAAGATACTCTTGTGTTGCGTTTTTAATTATTTGTTCTAGAGAAATGGCAGTATTCCATATTAGGATCCTATTCCATATTTGGTCACTTTCCTATAAGTAATAATAAAGTAATACATTTATATAAATAATTACAATTCCAGGGAATAACTTGGTGGCTCAAATGCAAATCAGGGTAAAAAAGGAGTCGCAGAAAAAGTACAAATTTGTTTTTTTTTTCAGATTTTAACACGAAACGAAATAGATCATGTAATACCCTCTACTTTATACGCAAAGGCAAGCATAAAATTATTTAAAAGAATCAGTTTAAAGGGTTTTTCATACTAATATATCATAAAGTTAATAATAAATTTAAAAGAAACGCTTGATCATGTCATTCCTAGAAGCGTAATTTTTTTTTATAAAAGTATTTCATATTATCATTTAACCTTTAGAAAATATTCAAAACCTATTAAACTAAATTTAATTGAATAATAAGTACATAATAAAGTTATAAATTTCAATTAGCACTAATAATAAATCTACAAGTTCTCAGCAAACTTCCTGGTAAAATAATAAACTAATCAATTATGTAGTACAAGACGTGCAACTAATTTTAAACCAAACATAAACATATTTCATGGCATCAAGTTCAGTAGACACATTAATTACAACCCCCAGTTCTGTGTGCGCTGCATCAAAATTCAATGTGCGCTCAAGTGAATCGCATTCACTGCACTGCAAAATCAAAGGTTTGCAAACTGAATAGGCATTAAAATTAATAACAATTACCCGGCGGGAATGATTAGCAGCTAAATGAAGACTTACACCGCGCTTAGAATAAACTCGCAAACATTGGCGCAGGCAGCAAATTTCCCTTGGAGTAACAATAATGATAATATTAATATGCTTATTATGCAAATAAAAATTGAATAATTCTCTGGAAAATTATTTTATTTGCTTTCCGCTGTCATAATTGTTTTTTTTTTGTACAAATTGAATTTAACGAAATCTTAATGAAATTTGCTCGGAAATTTGTTATAAAGAAAACATACCAGAATATTGAGTATCAGCAAATGTGGTACGTACCTAAAACAAACAAAAAATATAATTAGTACATTTAATATAGGAGATGGGGTATAAATTTTGTCTAGTCTAACGAGTAAATTATTGTTAATTCGAAATATTTAGTATCAATACAAAAATATACGAATAAAATTCGGCAGTTAAAATGTATGAAATTGTTATGAAACGTGATATTGTCCAAAATGTAAACAAATATAATTTGATACCCTTTTCATAATAAATATGTGATTTCACCTAAATATTAATAATTTCATAATACCGATTTTCGACTTTCAAAAAGTGTCCTTTGATAGGGTTACATATGACGATAGTGGTAACTGGTAAGGTCTGGTATATGGTAAAGAATTGATAAATGCTATATACATTCAATCCTTCATGTTTATCTGAAAGTATAAAACTGTCCTTTAATCAAAGTGTATGTAAAATATTTGAATGAAGAGCTTCTTTTTCTACGCCTCTGCGCGCATCCCAATGCAACGTAGTTGTGGAAAATTAATACGCACAGCCAACTAGGGACTGCAGAGATGAATTCCATGTAATAAAGTAGTGACGTTGAGCCAAGGCCTACGTGATAATTTTGCTCACTGTTCTCGTTCGTTGCGCGCTCAGTGGTCGACGGATTTTATAAAGTAAATAATTAATGTTATGTGAAGTGGCTGAATGCTGGCGTTTCTGTTGAAATTAAAAATCAAGACAGATGGATTCATCATGAGAGATTAAAAAATATACCGGGCTTGCATGGAACTGCGCTGTTTAATTGTGATTTGTTTGGATGGAATTAATTGGACGGCTGCGTTTTATGTTGCGAAGAATTATGCTAAGCTCCTCATTAATTTTTACTCATGATCTGAATCCAAGTACACGAATACAATTTGAACGGCTTCAATAAGGCGATTGTTCATTTACATATTTATTTATTTATATATGCACGAGATAAATTTAATATTCAATTACACTTCAAGAGACCTGAAATATTATTGATTATAAGTTGAAGTCGGTGAAGATTAAATTCTCAATTTCTTGGTTGAAAATCAGCGTCAATGGGGTCATACACCTTCTTTCATTTTTTTTTCTGTAAGTTTAAGTGAAATTATAAATATAGATACTAATTTTAATATTAAAAGGCATTTAGTTATTAAGATATAATTTTTTTAAATTGGCATCCCATTTCAAATTTTTCGCTTGTGACGTCGGCACCTACGTCATCTTGTAATTCTACGAAACATGCTCTTGCGGAGAGCGAGGAACTACACCAAATGTCCTATTGACTGTTATCAGTCACTTTTATTTACTGAGAGGTTTTTACAAATATAGTTTATTCACATTACCTGGGTAAAATAATATAATAAACATAAGTTTAATTTAAAAATCGTTGTTAACTACAACATATGACTTGAGAAGACAGGTGTGATAATGAGACTACCGACATTACCGACATTACCGACAATCGTCAATATATAGTACATCAAAACACTTTCTTAACACGTCCTAAACTTTTTGTCTAAAAACGTTCTAATTAACGAATACCTAATTTAATTTATCGGAGTGTTCATTGTAATAATAATAAGTAATTATTACAACCCTGAGAAGCAAATTATAATTTGTTATCAACACCTCTTTTGCCTTGCCATGCTGTATATTCTATTTCAAGATGACGTCACGATTTTGCAACCGCGAAACTTCATAAAGGAAATTATAAATGAAAAGTTAAAAAATTATAAGAAATATTGAATAATATGTGAGTGATATGATCTAAAGTTTTAGAATTTGTAAAAACACAACTCTTTTGTGTGTATGATTCCACTAAAATATTGTTTTTTTTATAAAATTATTTGTTTTGAAATATATAACTTATTTCAAAGCATATAGTTTAATATAAAACCAATACAATCATTTAAATCAGATGTAAAACTGATAATAATAACTTCGTAGTAACCAATTAGATCGGGGATAATGAGATCATGAGTTCGAATCCCTCAACTGATAACTGATACACTTTTAATTTTACCTCCATGGTTCTTTAATACTTACACAGATCTTTGAAAATAGAGTGCCGTACCTAAAATGGTAAATTAATTTTATTGTATAATTTTTTACTTTCACTTTAGCAAATTAACAGGACAGTATTATATTGGAGTATTGAATAGTTAAAACTATAAACTTATATAAAACCTATAAATTGATATTCGTAGGACAGTAGTCAGCATAAATTTTATCATCGTTGTTACAACATTAATATGGCTTTCATTAAACAAAGAAAAACTATTTGGTAAAATGAGGATGTACAATGATATTTTACCATATCTTTTTGTGAATACATCTAATTTTTAAGTAAATAATTATGTTTAAAAAATGTAATTTATATCCTCAACTTCCTGAATAGGTCGGTAAATTTTACGGTACTTTTTTGTGGTGTAATCCAGTGATAGAGCATAATTTAATTCTTTACATTTTTTTATATTTAGCTCTATACATTAAAATAAATAGAAAACCATAAATATGTTTCAATTTCATTTCTACGTAGATATCTGTAACATTCGTATACAACGCAGAGGAAATCCTATTTAATCCTTTTAAATAAATACGAAAACTTTCAAGTCTAATAACTAGATTTCTAATTAAAATAATGCCCTGTCTATTTACTTTTCCCATTACGTAAGTATCTCGATATGGTAGAGAAGTACAGAACAGCAAAAAGAGAAATAGCAAGGCTATTTCAACAAGATAAAGAAAATCAATAAAAATCAACGAATATGACGTCAATTACAGTTCCCAAGAGATAACTTAAATCCAATACTTGCAGCATCTGCTGGCATCTGGACGTGACAATGGAACTGTCGTGGACATACCCTCCGCAGCGCGACCATCGGCGAGTACTTCCTTCAACAAATTATTATTTTCGATATCTCAGAAACTAGAAGATTTCCTGTACTTTGTTATAATTTGTACTTGTGATACATTTGAACGCTTCGAGACATGACACTGCGAACAATTTGTCGAAAGAAATTGAGTGAAATGTGAAGAAATTAATAAATCTTGATGCATTTCCGACTTTTTGTTATTTGCCAAACCTTTTTGTAAATACATCTAATTTTCGGAAAATTCATGTTATATACGCAGGTTACCGAATAATTCAGTAAATTCTACAGTTTCATTTTTATCGTGTATCTCTTATACATATATTTGAAACAATAATATAAAAGGATTGTTTCAAGTGGTCATTTCTGACAAGTTTGTGACATGTTTGTGACAAATTTCAGTGCGCCTGCGAAAAATGTAAACAAGTTAAGTTTGAAACATAAGTTTCATTTCTTTTTTGTGGCGCAAAATGTATGAATTTCTTTATTTATTTTTATATTTAAGGTTAGCTGTCAAAACAAAAAATGAGCACGCACATGCGCTTCATTCCACTCATCGTTCCAGTCTATGTTTCCAACTTAACTTGTTTACATTTTTCGCAGGCGCACTGAAATTTGTCACAAACATGTCACAAACTTGTCAGAAATGACCACTTGGAACAAACCTATTTATTGTACTTATGTCATCAATTGTTTACAATGACAATGTGATAAATTTATTTTGACTGCAATTATATGAGTATGAGCATTAGCATAACATTTTTTGACAAAGCTTTTGTTGTTTATGTTATGCCGTCATACTCATATCTAACTGCAAATCCCATTTATCCAACGTTAAATTTGACAGCTATGATAAATGGCACATCATTTCTTCATCTCCTTACATTGATTTATTTTATGCTTAATATTAACAAATAATCTTTGGAGATGTTAAGTAAGGGTTGAAAATAAAATAAACTGTTAGAAAAACATGAGGAAAATTTCCAAACAACTAATTATTTAAGAATCTACTACAGTTTTAAATTCGAAATAAAAGTCTAAACCATAGTACAACATGGGACTAACAAATAAAAAAAAATCTGGACAAAATTCGCACATGTGTTCCTACTCTCCTATGCTTTTTGACAGCGTAGTTTGACGGATGGTAATGCATCTATCGATATCTACTGTAAGCTAAATGCATATCTAGAAATAAGTGTATGGCGAGATGATATGTTTCTAATATATTTTTATTTATAATAGATATCAAATTGTTAATCTTATTCTGAGTGCTACATTTTATATGCTGATTCACTTATAGAAAATAATAAATAAATTATTTTTGTATATAAGAATATTGAAATAAATTATAAAATTGTACATTTATGATACATACCAAAGAAGTAAAATTAATTTAATTAAATTCTAAGAATAAATGAAAACAAAATAGAAGGATTCTTAATTCTAGAAGTACATTTATAGGTGTTTGCAACAGTTCTGAGTTAAAAATATTAGATATTAAAATAATAAATAAAAACGTAATTATTGATATATATATATATATATATATATATATATATATATATACCTAAAGTTTTAAACGTTTCTGAACCTAATTTAATACTCCATAAAACTATCCAGAATTTATTTATGAAGTACATAAAATTACTCTACAAACAGTAACCTTTAACATTTAACTAATGAACTACGGGGAATTGTGATTTTTACTTTAACGAAGAATATAATTTTTAAAGGTTATTACCAATTATAAAAGTTAAAATCCTTAAACTACTTTTAAGTTAGCAGTAAGCGCTCTACAAAATACTTTGCGTCCATAATCCAAGGATTTCTGAGTACAATATGGATTAAAAATAAACCGTTTCAATTTCTTAGTATTTGCAATTAATTAATTAATTTAACAATGAATTCATGAATAACAATACAGTAATAAGTAACGAATTTAAAAAGTATTTAAATTTATTTAGCAAACTTCAAATTTATTTACATTTGGTTCAGTTGCCACAACAAAAGAAGATCGCAGGCTTAAATTTGAACAATTTCTTTCTAATTTTCCACCACAAGCGATATTTTGAAGTAGGAGAAAAGATGGTCCTTTACAATGAATTTAAATTCTTCAGAGTAAATTTATACCCGAAGGAATGTTATTAATTTAAATTTGTTGAGCGAACCGAACATTGATCGAACGGAAACGGAAGAAACTCAAATGGTAATTCTACTATCATGTTACAGCTGCGATTCTGAACAATTAGGTCACTTCTGTCAAACGCGATAATTTTTCTTCTGTAGATATTCATTTCTAAATATTAGAATGAGAGGTTATTAACATATATTGTATTCTCAAATATACTTTAAAATATTATTGTTTTATTGTGTGTTATTGTTTATCACGTATAAATCAATCCTTTTATTATTATAGTGATTATTTTTTGACGTTTCTTAAAACCAATGAAATGCTTCATTGTATGTCACGTATCTGCGTTTTATCCAATCCTGTTGTTATTATACTGAGAATAAGGCTCTAGTGATTATTGCCGGAAATAATCTCTGTAGCTTTTTTGTTTTGTTATAAATGTCAGGTATCAGATAGCTAGCATCAACACAAGTAAAAAATGAGAAAAAAATATATTTAGTGGCGTTTTCGAAAGATCTGTCAAATTATTTTCAATTTATTCCTACTCTCTTGTTCTATTATTACTGATAATAAAACTCTTTTAGAGATTATTCTTATGATAATCTCTGTAGCTTTTGTTTTTCTTCAGATATTTAGTTTTTGTTAACATGACAGTGGCTTAATAACATATGTTAAGTACGTTCCCTACCTAATTTTGTTTAAATTTGAGAATAAACAAATAATCTAATTAAATATAATTCGAGAATTCGATAAATTGGAAATTATTATTCAGTTCCTCTTTTAAACTTATTGCCATTCAGCAATGATCACGAAAGCCCTTAGGGAACAAGTTTACCGAAAAATCCATAAAATAATTTTCACTCTTTTGTTATATTACTATTGCATTGGGACCGCTGAATAAATGTGTAAATAATTATGAGAAGTAAATAATTATGAGGTCTAGAAAATAATGGTTTCAATAAATATTTTAAAGTGTTCCGGAATTTTCTGCAAATTCTTCCGCAAGTCATTAATCTAGATCAAAAATAAGTTGATTACACTTAGTTTGCATGGTATAATTTTATACAAGTTTAAAAATTGTTTTAATGCAAAGTAAAATTAATTAAAAGTTAATATTAAATTACATGCATGATAACAAACATGCAGTACTAGTTAGGTAAGTACATAGTAATTTCAAATCCCATTAAGATGATTATAAATTAATATAGAAACGGTTTTCCGTAGTACAATCTGTGTTTTTGGGCATACACTGTACCGGAATGAAACGGAAATTAAATTTTATTTTAATTAAGTTCACAACGAAACACGCACTATATTATTATTGGGCTATTTGCGTTCGCAAAAATTATTTCTTCCAAAATGTATAAATATAAATTTAATGAATATTTATTTACATTTATCTGGAAAATATTTACAAGCGGAAATTTAGTAAAATTCAATATCAATTTTGAATCAAAAGTTTCTTTATTGATCTTTTATAAATAAGAATTTGAACTATAATTGTATAAGAGAAATAACATACAATATACGACATACTTTTTTGCACCTAAATAACATAAATGAAATATTCTTAGCACAGCAGTAATCATTTTCATTCACAACATATAGATCATATTTGTTATGTATATTAATTACATTATTTATCATTTCATCCTTTTTAGAAATGTTATCAAAACAAAATGAGTTTGAGTATTTAGAAAAAAATAATTTTTATCTCAAAATGATTTTTCTTCTTTCGATTAGTATATTTTATCTATTCCTATCCTCTGTCTTAGTTGTCCAATAGTTCACTTTCTTTTCTTAGTTCTCATCTACCTTCTCAGTTCTCAGTTCTCAACTACCTTCTCTACATGATGTTCTTAAATTCCTTTTTCAAATCTGAACCGTACAACTAAACCTAAATTATTTTTCTCATTTGAGATGTACCATGGTATTAATCACGTATTAATTTTTGTCTTTTGCTGTATTTTTTATTGCTGTTTCAGAGATTTCTGCTCTTCCAAAGCGATGAAATAAGCACTTTTATTAATTGGCCCTTACGTCGTAATCAGTGCCATTTCTTAGTATTTCAACATAACAATGTAAGAAGTTATTGATGAGACAAATTACAATTAAGTATAATTATTAAAAATATTATAAAGTTTCTTTGATTTTAATGTATTAGTTTAGTTCCCCTTCAACTTCTTTGTACAGCTATAAAATTAATTTACGAAATGAACATTTCAGGTAGCCCACCCCATCGTCGACTCGGTCGGCAAAATTTGTTTCGCTTGTATTCTGAGGTAAACTATTTGCATTTGTATGGACAAACACGTTTTCATTTTGTATTCACGTCTACTCAAACTTTATACAGTGGGCTACGGCTACGCTATGTTATGTTGACGTCGCCAGTCAGCAGTTTGAGGCTCGACTCGATGCAAACAGATATATCTGCATTCAACAGCACCCACTGACACATAATACACCCAGCGAGAACCAATATCCATTCTCGGTTCTAGTGCAGTCAGCAGTTTTTGTCACACCTGCGCCATTTCAATTTCCGGAACTATCAATAAAAATAAGATATTAAGGGAGCGGGAAATTTGATGGCATGATAAATTATTTCGAGGGAGTTGTAATTATTGGTATTCTCCGTAATGAAAACCGAAGCGACTAACGGACGTGCTATGGATTCAAATAAAATATTTGTACCATTGCAAGTAAAAATGTACAATTTAATTGCCGTACAATACAAAAAGAAAGTAATTAAAAGATACTGGGAATACTGTAGAATTGAAATGTTGAATTTAGGGATTTCTATGTTATTTTTTTTGTATTGTTTTTTTACCTATTCACTTTACAGCAAAAGTGGAAATAAAAAGTTGTGCAGAATTTTAAATTGCATGCTATAAAGCACATTTGGTTATCTAAATGTATTGTACGATAAATCTATCTGTTGTAATATGGCCATGGAAAATTAAAGAACAAAAAAATATTTGTTATTTCTAAAAAGAGATTTAGATTTATTTATTACAGTGTTGCATTATTTTCTGTAGAAATTTCCTAGAAGATTATAATGATATATTGACGAATTTTCAACATTCATTTCTATCTCATTCCTTATTGATAAATATAAATAAATAATCCTAAAACAGTTAGATGAAATGTCAAATATTTTTTGTTTTTATTTAATTTTCTATGGCCGGTTTCCATTTTTCTAAAAAAATATTGGCTGCTATTCATAAGTCTATACTAAGGGCTACCAAATAGGGCATTTTAAAATTTAACACTGTTGCTATGAAAAAAATGTTAATGTCCAATATAATCAACTACTTTTGTAGAGTAATAGTGCCAAATTTTAAAATGTCCTAATTAGTAGCACTTAGTATAGCTGTGAATAGCAACCATTGATAATAATTATATATACTAATATTTAGGAAACCAAATGGGCCTTATTGTATAACACGTTCAAATTCTGAACAACTTTTGTATTTACATTTTTGTTAAAAGTGAATAGGTACAAATTTACAGAAATAAAAAAATATCATTGAAATTCCTATATTCCATATTTCAATTCTACACCCGATATATCATTTAAGCATAAACTGCATTTAAGTTCATTAAATTTAAAAATTAGAGACGATTAAGAGATTTCAAACTAGTTAATTAGAAAATTGCTAGTTATTAGTGAAAAGTTAGAGTTCATTAGAAATTCACTACAGTTTAGTTCCCACCTAATCTGTGTATGTCAATACTTTTGTAGTAAATATTTAACTTCTATCAGAGATAGTAAATTTACGCTCTTTGCGTCTGACTTATGCGAAAGTATCCCAATCCCTTAAGTAATAAACTGTGATCCTTTGGCGGTGAGCACACAGTCTAAAAGCTACTCACGATTGTATGTTTAATTTTGGAATGCCTATTTTGAGAGTTCATGTAAGTAATTTGAAGATCTTTGTATGAACTTAAAATATTAAATTTAACCGCTAAGACTTAAAGTAATAATCTAAAAAATCTATATACGTATTTCTATAACTAAGTTATCATCATCTATAGAAGCAAAAGGAATCAAATTAGGATTACACACCATGTAAATAATATTGATTTTATCCCTTTTGCACTGTTAATGATAACTTCGTTACCGAAATCCGTACATACATATTTTCTTTATTACTACAGTTTAGGAGTTAGATTTATTATTTTAAATTGTTCTTTGCCTTAAATGTTATGTATCATTTATGAGTATTGGCAACAGCGAATGTTAATATTTGAAAATTATTGTATAATTAGAGAGTAACTAACGAAACAGAAAAACTTTATATCGAATTTTTCACGGTACCGACATTTTTTTAAATCTCGTGAATGTCATTGGACCATTTTTTTTCAATAACGTCCATGTACATGAGTTAATAATATATTACAAGATGAGTGAAGAATTTCGGTAACGCATGCTTCAGTTTTGAACACGAGGCGTTTGCCGAGTGGGCAAAAACACATAAGTGGGCGAAAACACATAAGTGGGCGAATTCGTTTCTTCACGAGTGTTGTATAGCGTTTTGTTCAATACTAATATTGTAAGTACGCGCCCCCATCTTTGTGGTCCACATATTCAATGTTACGAATCAGTCAATTGGATAATGACAGATGAGTGGGTGAAAGTAGTGAGCGAAAGAATTTTCGACCACTCACCTGTCATTACTCATCCCGTTGCCGCGTTGCCATAAGTTGAGTGGATAAAACAGAAGGTTTCGAGCTCTGTATCCAAGTAAGATCAACAAGTTACAATAGCCGGATTGAACAAAATAAATTTTAATCCTGTTAGAATGCACGGTATATGATAATAGATGTAACGAATTGTTTTACACCTAACGTCACTCTGTTCACATACTATAGTGAGCTTATAGACAACTCACCTCTCAGCGCATTTAATGAAGGACTGCTTCTACTTGTCGGGGTGGACAGACTAATGTCACAACTAGAAGGGGACAAAGCGCACTAACGATCTTTCAGAAAATATATTCAACCAAGCGAAAACACGCTATCGAAATATAAATATACTGTTCATTGGGAGTAAGATTGAATAATTCAAATGCAATTATTTTCTAAATACTGTCTGATACTCCGAAGATTATATCTAGAATTCATGTTGCGGAGAACATGAATATAATTTCTCTTGGTCCTTGAAAATGCAGATCAACTCCACGGACTTACTGGAGCTTAGTTGAGGAGCTTACAATAAAGCTGTTGTGGTTAGACTGCAGTCTACTAAGCAGATATATCATTATGCCTTTTACCTTTTTTGAAGGTATTAGTGGAGACTGTGATTAGGATGGCTTTAAACATAATTAATTTTCTTTAGTACTCTAGCCTAGTACCACCTTCACCTAAGTACATACATATACCACGAAGTAATAAATTGACATACTATGTTATGTTATACATTTAAATATACAGTTGTGATGTTAAATTGTACCTACATTTCATAATTAAATACCAGAAAAAAATCTAGTCATACTTCAAAACAAAAATGCTTAAAATATATTTAATAAATAAATGTTATTACATCTAAACATTTATTTCAATTCAATTTTATAACATGTCTAAGTTTTAATGTACTTGTAATGTAAAGGTTACAATTTTTATACACGAAGTGTCAACAGAATTGTATTAATTAATAATATGATTCAAGTTGGTTACTTTTGGTTGAATTTAATACTTTAAAACAATTAACTTAAGTTTGAAAGTAAAGTACTCAGAAGTATATATGATCCGCGAACGAAGAAAACGCATAGAGAATTAGAACCATGAACTGTTAGAACGATACAATAAACCGAACTTATGGTGCAATTCTAAGCAATTTTTATATTTAATCGTAAAACCGTAAAACCGTAGTGTACGAGACAATCGTAACAAGTCAAGTTACAGATTTACGATAAATGCAATTCTATGCAGAAAACTGTATCGACGAACGTTACGGATTAAAGCTTTACGATTGACGTCATATTTTACGGTCAGTGTCTAACTTCATTGCTAATACAGTGTCTGAATATTGAATATGACAGTTGTTTTTTTTTTTATTTATTTACTTATCAAATACAACCATGTGATGAGTTTTCATTACAAATTTTAAGAAAAATAGTCTTGTCTGCGAATTATGAAACAAGATCTTCATTTACATCCCCATCGTCTACAATCATCCATGAACAATCGGTGGCATGTGTCATTGTCAATTATGACATACGAAAAATTTGTCTTGGCAGTATTTGATGCCATTTTTATTTAATCACCCGACATATTTAAATATAAATGGAATACTATAATATGCAATGGAATTCTTGAATTTGATGGATTATAAAATGGTTCTATATTACAAATAAAATTGATTGTCCATTACTGATCCAATCTAAACATTTGTTTGAAATTTGCAGTAGTAATGTTAAATTACCTGTTATATTCAACAAGAAGGAGAGCAATATTCCAAATATTTATATTTTCATTCATTTTATTGACAAAATTGAGCAATGATTAGAGAGAAAAATCAAAACCGTAATGTTACGTCCAGTTACCCTCTCAACGTAAAATTTTCGAGAAATCGTAAGATATTTACGAGTGATCGTAAGCAATAGTTTTGCACAGAATTGCTCTTTGATTCGTAAACTGTTGCGAGTCTTACGAGAACACCTTACGAGCCTTACGATTATGCTTAGAATTGCACCATTAGTAGCACTTGCTTAGATTCATAGGCTAAGATCGTATGTATACTTGGAGTGGATGAGTGCCTCCTCAATTATTAAGAGGACATAATGTATCACATCCTAAAAGAAAGGGACACCAGTTTTATTTAAGAGGCGATACTAGTGCCATTTATTTGATTTAAAAATTAGTATTCGTGTTATGCTATTTTTTATTTTGGTAAAAGTAGGTGCTTAAACTGTTTGACATTTCTGAAAGAAAAACAAGAGACTATGGTATCTCTATCCCACTAATTGGAAGTGGAAAGATTTGAGTTTGCAAGCTGCTCAATCAGTACTTATGAAAGAACTCCTAATTTTTATTTTTTTTTTCAGGGAACGCTAGCAATGGTTGCCATATATCAAAGCGTAACAGCCAATTCAAATTGTGATTGATAATTTGTAGGGTTAATACAACTGTGTAAATGGAAAATATAAATTCAGAGAGATTTTGATACTAAATACCTCTTGCTGATATAATATAGTAATCGGTTTTCTAAACTATGTCCGATTACAAACTTCCACTGATTAAGTTGACAACTAAACTATGCGTTATGTGGCTTCGGTCATCACACGTAGTCCTGGCTAGTTCAAAGTCCGTCTCGTGAAATCCGATTTCTCCGGCTTTGACCATCGTTGAGTTGGAGACCACTGTGCCCTCTGCTCTCTGGTTCTAGTCCCTCTTGGCCACTGAATATGCTTAGTGCTTAGGCAAAGTGGAAATAGGGAGCTAGAGGCTCGGGGAGTAATATAAACTTTATTTGTGGATTGGAATTTGATAGGCTTTCAGTGGAGATAATGAAGTTAATTTGAAACATGTTTTTGTTTCTTTGAATATAACTGGTAGTGAAGGGAAAAATTATATTCTGCATTGTCAAAGAGACATGCTAGAGTTAGACGGAAAATATGTGAAAAAATTATAACTTTTTAATACCATGTTAAAAACCAAATATAATTACTAATTAAGCAGCATATTTTTAAATTAAATGTTATGCTATATAAATCCTCATTAAAATTGTGATTCTATAGATAAGGGTAATTATTTTAATTTTGAAATCAGTTTTCGTGATGTCCGGAATACATTGGTGTACGATGGGTGTGAGATTGAGAAAAATGTTAATAAAATATTGTAGTGCGTCAATTAAGCTATTTGACCATCTCGAACGAATGTCGAATACAGGGTTAATAAAACTAATATATTCGGCAGTGTGAAGAATAGACGTGTTTTTATGACTAAAGGCGTAAGTAGTGTTCTAGGTTCGTGTTTCCCCACTTTGTGGAATGTAGGTATGAATAATTGCTTTTTTTCTCGTTACCAATTAATTTTTTAAGGGTATATAGCAGGGGAGGGCACACATGAGGCAAAAGAGAGCTGCAAACCGATTTTTATATTTTATAATGATACAAAACTAGCTACATAAATTCAAAGTTTTAAATTTAATGTGATTTCATATTTTCATAAGTCACATATAAGAACATAAAAAATATAATTATGAGAAAGAAAATAATTATTTCAAAATTTTACTGATAGAATTCAAATATAATAAAAATGTATTCATTAATAAAAAGTATAATAACATCTAACAACAATCTTTGGTCAAATTTTAAAAATTTGACGTAACAATTGAACGATATTTCGAATACAGGAACTTCATTGTGAAGTAAATAATTCACAGAAATATGTTTTACAAAGAATCGAAAATAGACGACAAGCAGCTTTTTTTTGTTTGGATATTTTGATTCATGCACGAGTTTTCAAAATTTAAATGTGTGCCGCACTTAACGAAAGCATCATGCGGCTTTCGGAGCCGCATTTGCCCACCGTTGGTATATAGTATGCGTTTATTGTGCTGTCTGTTTACGTACCAATAAAAACACAAATAAATTTTGTTGCAAGCGACCGATGTTGCACTTCCAAATAGTTACTTTACCAAGAATATCGGTGAATCTCACTCATAAGGTACATAATACTACTAGAATTAAATTTGCAGAACTACGCCTTCAATGAATAACAGTATATTCAGTGCAGGATTTCCACACAGAGAGAAGAGACACGCATATTGGCTTTAAAATTTAATAAATAATAAAACAGTTTAGTTTTCTCCCTCAATCTTATAACCGTTATTGAAAATAACTTTAGATAAATAAGCGAACTTAGTAAATTCCTACATAAATATTTCTAAATTGTAACATTTAACAGTACATTTAAAAAAAAGTTCCATAAGGCAATCTGTTAATACAAGAGTCCGAGTGCGATTACAGGTTTTTTTATATAATTTTGTAAATGCGACTTGTCAAAAATATAACTGGTTTTTATCAGTTGTGTTGGTAGTGCTTCACAGATAAAAATTCATTGTTGAATGATTCAGCAATAAATTTCTTTATTTTTTTAAGGTCCATCACCTGAGGAAAGGACAAACTATGCATAATTAAAAGTAATATTTTGACACCAACAAAACATCACTAGAAAATGAAAGGCGTCACAAATAATGGCTGCTATTCACAGGTCTAAACTAAGGGCTACTAACTAGGGCATTTTAACCCTCTATTGCATACTGTTCCCGAACGGGAACATAAAATTAAATTTTTTTTTCTTTTCTTATGCAGTTTACATTCATGGCAATCATGTTGTAACATTTGTGAACATTATATACACTTTGTCAATTGCCAATTAGGTCATTCAACCCAATTTGACCAACATAAAAAAAAAATTTTTAACTGGAAAAAGGATAATTACAGAAACTGAGATATAAAATGTAAAATTTGAAGGAAGCAGCTTATTACCTGCTGATATATTACAGCTAAATACACCTTTACAAAATTTCCAAAAAATTTTTTTATCTGATGTTTTCCTAGAAGGGGTTGTTTATCAAACAATTTTGTATAGTACACAAAGACGACCCAATAGACCAAAGTTCTATTGTAAGTTGAATTTGTTCATAATGTTCCCAATAGTGAACAAAATTAAAATTTTTTTTTTATTTTTGGAAAAAAAAATTATGTAACACACTTATTTTACATATATGAATATTTATTTTGTAAAAAATAATGTTTTTGAGCCCTTATTTAAAAGAAATAATAATTCATGCAATAGAGGGTAAAGATTTAACACTGTTGCTATGAAAAAATTGTTGATCTCCAAGGTAATCAACTATTTTTGCAAAGTAACAGTGCCAAATTTTAAAATATCCAAGTTAGTAGCTCTTAGTATAGACCTGTGAATAGCAACCATAGTGTTTATAGATTTTTTTTTGACGGACGCCAAAAAGGTTGGTGGGAGCTGGAAGAAAACCAAAATGGTAAAATTAAATAACAATAATATTTCCGATTATGGCAATAGAACTGAGGATTTAATGTTCAACAGTCTGATGCGTTACAATGGAGCTATTGGCCTGAACTAAGAGTATAGAATCTATGGAATTATATTGTAATAGTTACACAAGCAAAAATAAAAAGTGCAACAAAAAATTAAATCAATAGTTAGGTATGAAATAAATATTTAGTCTGGTTTCACGGCATTTGGAATTTATGTTATTTTTAATTGCATCAACAATTATTCAATTTATTTTTTAAATATAAATATTTGCTACAAAATATTTTATATTAGCTACGTAATTGTTTCATAAATATTTAACTATATTATTGCACATATTTTTCTTCTCTTGTTTGATAAATAAAATAAATTTGTTGATTAAATTAAATTAAATTAATATTATACAAAATACATTTTACGCAGTAGTCAAATCACGACCAAAAAATATTAATGGTGAAAATTTAACAGAGAAATTTTGTACGGTAAGAATGTGTGGAGTATGCCGTTACCCTCAATAATACAACTCAAATCCGGAAATATTTTGGGTTGAATTAGCAATCAGTTTAATACACCAATTTTCTAATTTATTAACGAAATATTCACGTTCTATTTTCATATAAGGAACCAGAAAGAACCTTGAACATAATGACAAAATAACTTTATAAGAAGCAGTAATCAGTTTAGTAGAGCGATCCAACATAATTTCCTTATCTTCACGCGAATAAAAATATAATAAACATTCTATTTTCGCAGGTAAACCTTGCGTCGGATCTGTTGACGAGATAGAGCGAATAATCCTTGAGCGTAATTAGCACGCTGCCACGGCCACGGCCTGCTGCGATATTGCATCGCGTCGACTACCTTGAGAACAATCCGCCGTCACGTCCTGGTGCCGGCGCCAGGCGTCCTTTATCCAATCACTGAACCATGGCGACGCGATAATATGGCGTGAAAACACCCCGTGCCTTATTTACCGAAACAAGCAGGTTTTTCTCGCTTGCACCTACATTACTCCGGTGCACACGAAGAGAATAAAATGAGTGGTACAAAAAGTACAAGAATTTCAATAGAATTTTTCCTTTGTTCTCAAATTAAAATTTACTAGCAGAAAATTTGCGTTCATTCGGGTATTTACAGGATACTGAATCTATTTTAGATTATATTAGTAAATACAAAATTTGTTATTTGGGATTCGTAATTTTTTTTTAATGTTCAGCAGACACGGGACAAAGAATATTTATTTGTTAAACTAGAGAGGAAAGCGCTTTTTTTTCCCAATCGAGCTCGAAGCTTGCCTCATGAGCGCAAAGAATGAGGCATTTCGAGCGAGATTGAAAAAAAAATACACTTTGACTAAACAACTGGCACATTAAAGTTAGGTTATCAGACGCAAGGCGGTGTAACAGTGTTGCCAATGAACTAATCTTAAATATAAATTAAAGTTGTCAAATTGTGATTTAATCTAGAAAAAGAAAAATATAAGACATTATCTAAAATAAGGATTTTCGATATAATTAGGCAATCATTTATAATTTTTGCAATACATTTTTGTAAATAGCATTCATTTTGGCAATATTTCTATATTTTGCTCTCTAGATAGGAAAAGCACATTTTTCTCACTATTTCGGGACAAGAACGGTGGGGCTTCCTGGCATGTCGTGAAAAAAAGAATTGTGCCCAATGAGACAAATATAAACATGCATGTTTCAGCCAATATTTAAACCCATAAAATTTGTATTAACAATATTATTTTATAGTCAAATTCTTTGTACTAATAATATTTATTTATTTAACTACGCACCAAAATACCAGATCTACAGCAAAGGTTTTCAAACCGGTAAATCTGTTTGGTGTCGTGTGAAACACAAATTTTTTTGTCTATTTGGAATTAATATTAATAATTTTCATTATTTCTCAGTATGGATACATTTATAATTTAAAAATAATTTAACAAGTCACTAATTATTACAACTATGCCAACTGTCATCTGTCAAACTCAAACAATACGACTGTGTGTATGTTTTGTTTACCATGGCACTCTGGAAATGTAAAAAATTATAAATTTTATTTTCCGTCTGTCTCATGACAAAAAGGTATTACATGAAAAAATTTAGGCTCATTTGGTGCAGTTTTTGTTTCTGAATATTTTTGTATTGACACTTTTGTTCTAAATTTTATAGAGAACGAACTCTCGTACGTGCAGGAGATAATAAAGATATCAAACAAATTCTTATGAAAGTGTGCAGCAAATACTGAAATTCACGGAACAAATATATACTAATGTTATACCGTAAAATACCCAAAAGAAATAAAATTCCCGTATAAAAATAATAGCAAAATCAAATTATAATAATATTTATGAAGTCGCTCATAAAGTATTAATGAGAATCACTGCTTAAGTTCGGTCCATAATTCACTGGCTTACTGTGAGAACAATAATTTACAAAGTTGCACTGATAGTTTGTGACATTCACGAGTTATATATAGCTACAAGCATAATTTATATATGATGTGACAATGTCTTACAGAAACTTATGGAAGCTCCTCCAACTTTCATACGATATTCATGTGATATTTCACGGAAATATACTTCATTCATTCAGGTTGAGGAAACTAACTTACGATCCATTATTTAGATTTTCACGTAGGTAATATTTTAAAAAGTGAACTCTGAATATTCATGTTTAATAAGAGCTGATGACAACTCATTTCGTATAACTTTTCAACAATAAATTTATATGAGGAAGTAGGGAAATATATTGTTTTCATTGGGTTTCCAGGTCAGTATTCTTTCAAGAGATGCTCATTATTATAATCAATTTAGTACTCAATTATACGGAAATTTTTAATAGCAGAATTTAATAAGTTTAAAAACTGGAATAATTGGAACTATTACAGAGAAAAAGGAGAAATATTGGTACTTTTGCTGATCTGAAAAATTTTAATCGTACACTTTTCCGCATCTTTAATACCTTAAAGTGGTACGTAATTAACTAACACAACCCAAAATCGCACACATTTCCAATTCTGTTATTGATATTACTAAAAAAACGATTATCAAAAGAACTGCAGACATACTCTTCCTATTCAAATTAGAAGCAAACACTTTTTTATATTATGATCCTGCAATCCCACACTCAAAATGGGTAAACGGCGTGATGATATTTTATTTTTATTTAATTGTTTTATTCTGAAGAAGAAAATTTAATTCTCGTATTGTTTTAAATTGATGCGTACGAGAAAATAAGTGTCAATATTTAGAAGAAGGAAACCACGATGAGAGAATATCAAGGGAAAAGTGGACATACTAAGTGAGAAAGAGATACACATAAGTTTCATCTGTCATTTTTACGAAGTTGGAAATATGTTCAAATTAATAATTATTTTTATAATTTTTATTCTTTATGTACGATTATGGTCTCAGTTTTTTATTTTAATCCGTGTTTTTCATCATAAATTGAACACGGTTATATTTATCAGTTAATTATTTTAAATACTTACCCCATTCTTAGGTTAGTTGGTTCTAAATGTAGAAATGATTTCCTTAATGTATTTGGACAAATTGTTTTATTCTAACTGATTCCTACTCACTAATGCAGTGGTAGCAACTTAAAACGATGAGCTCGAGCCCCTGAAGCCAGCGTAATAACGAGGACCCCATTTTACATAAATTTAATGTTCCATTATGCTTATAACATAAAATGACTTTCTAAAATTTTCAGTTTACAAATTGAGTAAGTGTTCAAAATGTGGGCTTTATCGTGTACCATTACAAAGGCAGTAATTTGCCGTAGCCAGTATTTATTTAAAGTCACGTATTTAGTACAACAAAATTCCATTCCAAAGCGTAAGGTCGAGCGCTGAACGGCGAAGAAAAGGACGAAAGGCATTCGATATAAATTGTGTAAAATTTTAATGTAAACTCGCACCGGATTGTTCTTTAGATTGCGTTACGTGAGGCAATTGTTAAATGGCCCGAGGTTTAACTGAAACTCGCGAAGTTATATCGAAAAAACTTTTATCTTTTGATTCTCTTCCGTCACACTTTCTCCTTCGATGCGCGATCGAGGATCGACTCGAATCAACTTAGCCTCGACTCGCCGTCTCACCATGTTGAGCTTCAAAATTCCTTATTTACCTCCACCAATCTCACTCAGATAATATTCAAATGAGAGCGCCCAAACGAAATTTAGTAATAACATGTAATATTGTATTTTTTCGCGGCTCCGATACTATCGCACATGTTGTTTGATGTCGAACCTTTGTGTTGCCAACGCTGAAGGTTTCTCGGCAAAATTCAAATTCGTGGTATCGTGTATCGTCGTCAAAAGAGAATTTTGGAAGTGTGTTGTGTGTTGTTTTTATTAATAATAACTTTGCCGTCATATGAACTACGGCAAATATTCCAGGAAAAAGCGGAGTACACTAACAGCATAGAAATCATATCAGACATATTTATGTCTGATTATACCAACATTAATTTAACTTTAAGCGTACATTAACGTATGTTCTTTATGGTATCAAATATGCTTGACTTAAACCAAGTTCAAAGAAATAGAGTCCAGGCAATGTTTAATTGGGTGACATTATAATAACTAATTTGAGGTTTCTATTCTAAAATTATTAAGATTTGAAATAAATTTTATTTATGTATGTTTTTTTAAAAATAAATACATATATCAACACGTCTTTTATCATATTAGGTGTGGCATTCCGTTTTAGAAGACCTGGGTAAATGTATACAAATATATTACGCACGAAATGCAATTACCAGTCGTAAAGTCTCTGTCCCCAAATAAGTAAATGAAAGGGAAACTACAGGGTTAAAGTTAAAAGTGGAGACATTGTCGACTGGAGGTTCGAACTGAGGATCTCATGAGACACAGTCCGGTATGTTTATCTACTCCATGCGTGAACATTCTGAACATTTTATCTATTTACATTTTTGTTGTAAAATTAATAGGTAAAAACTTAGAGCGAAATTAAAATATTAACATTGTATTTACTATAGCTCAAAAAAAAATAGACATCCGCTATAATTACAAAATTATAAAGATTTTTTGTATCCCTTTAAAACAATTCTTATTCATATAGTCCTAAAATGTGCAGTAACTACTCATATTTTTGTTAATATAGATCCAGACATAGAAACTATTCCACGAAAATAAGAACAATAAATAATAGTTATTTACGATACAAGTACGTAAAGCTAGTCTTTAGTCATGAATGGGTCAATTAAAACACGAGCGTAGCGAGTGTTTTAAGACCCCTGAGTGACTAAAGACTCTTTACGTATGTGTATCGTACAAAATTTTATCTACGACATATTTATAAAATAGGATCACAATATTTAATGAGAAGTTTGCCATGATAACAAAATTTTTGCAAATTTGGCGTGTTTTAAAATTTTAATCACTCGTTGCTTGGCAACCCGTGACTGCCCGTGACTAATGGGATCGTGTTACTAAACAACCGTTTTACAAACTTGAAACTAACAGTTAAACATCAATTTTACACACTATCGTAGATAAAATTATAAAAGATGTTTGAATGTCAATACAACAAACTAAATAACCACGAAAAGTTGATAAACTAAGTGAAGAAAACAAATAATAATTGCTTCTATTAAATATCTGAAAGCAACTAATCTAATTGTTGACATACTTTCTGTGTGTAATTTTCATCATTTTAGGACTGTTTTAAAAAGAAACAAAAGATAATTAAAGTTTTGTAAAAATGTATAGAATGTGCCATGATAACATTTAAACTTGTATATCATTGAATGGAAATGAAACACACGGTAGAAAAACATATACAGCAGATATGTGAGATTTTAAAGGCATATCATAGTTAAGCTACATCTGTGAATAGGTTTCGCACTCGAACTGAATCCTAATACAAACATTTGAATTGAAAGATCGTTTAAAAGATTATATATTTGATAGCAATTTTTAGTTCCTTTTTGACATTTCTATTCAATTTTTAATAAATAAAAATAAAAACTTGAATGAAACGATGCAACTGGCCATAATTCATTCGAGGACTTAAGTTATTAACTGCGATTCTAATTTCTTTTTTAATATGCTGTTATTACGTACATAAACTGCTAATGTTGCCAAAATTAAAAAAGAAATAATGAAATTGTCCTATGTAGAAAAGCTGTTAATTTACTGTTGTCCCTTGGGAGAGAACTTCAAAACGAACAAACAAAACCAAATGAACAAACACAAAGAAACAATTGCAGAAAATAAACAAAACTAAATTTAAAATTAGTGTCAGCCTATGGTACAAATACAATATAATCTGACATTATGACGTAATTCAATAGCAAAGTTGGCAAAAGGCAGGAAAGAATTCGGGTCTAATTTGCTCCTAATAAAGCTGAACAAACGTCAGCTTTCTTTAATTGCCTTCCCTTTCCGTTCGCGTCGTCGTCATTCTTCAGCAAAGCAGAGGAAAATGACGTAACGGCGTCATCCAGACATAAGGGCTCTAATGATCCAGGCCCCTGAACTCTGACCTTGCCATCCAGAAATATCACACACAAAGGATGACAGAAAAAGAAAAATTCGCATTTCTATAATTTAGAGCTGGATCGGTCGGGCATTGCTAACTAAGTTACTGTTAAACTGAATTGATTTTGTCTTTTTTCTGGGGAGCAAACGCCATTTACACGATAGCGAGTAGAAATGGAGCCTCATTATTTACTGTGTCGTGCTGAAATGCATTCGTTCACTTGAATAGTCAGCTGCCGGTGTGGAATTGTTCATTATCCTCAGCTTAAAAATGAGCAAATGCACTTTTTGTTCGCACTACTATAGATTTCAACATTCATTACTTCATTATAAATGGAAAGAATCGATACGGGCTACACACGCAACTACTTCACAATCATTAAATAAATATATCATCGCAACTTTTACACAATTTGAGTATTAAAATCTACTTTCACAGATCTCGTTAAGTGATATATTTGATGTTAGTTAAGGAGAAATCATCAAAATCATACATATTTTTGCAAAGAATTATTATTCTCAATGAATCAAAATATAAACTTTTCAATTATAAAATTTATAATTTTTATTTAAAAGATAAAAGTAGGTCAAATATATCATCACGCCTATTACCTACAATGAGTGTGGCACTCTGCTTACGCAGATCTCGGTAGGTGATATATTTGCGTATGAAATGCGGTTACCAGCCGTCAAGTGGTTCGGCTTAAAAGTTGGTTATCTTATAAATTAGATTAATTGAAAATAAAAATGAGAACATAAATTAAAACATTGCATGGGTGCTTTTACAACTGATAGCACCCATTCATTATATAAATTTAAAAAAAAATTAATTAAATGTAAATGAAAATGGCTGCATCAATTCGGTATAAATCACTCATTTTCACGAAATTCTATAAAAATTTATGAATAACAATTGCATAATTGTTTAATGTCAAAATGTGGTCGTCATGGATTATAAAATTTTTTACAGCAACTACTTGGAATAATTTTCTACTTGTCAAAAAATTTAAATTATTTAACTTAGGGCAAGCGTAATTAAAATATTGTACAATACACGTGTGATAATGCATTATTAATATACTTATGTGACTACACAATTCGACTATTACCTCATTAGAGAAATTAAAAGTTCCAATAATTTTCATCGTAATCTTAATTGTAGATCTCCGTGGGTAACATATTTGAGCGACTATCACGATCCCCAAAGATGTAAGTAGAGGGGAAACAAAAGAGATAAAATTAAAATGAAAGTTCTTCGCTACGGGATGCTAACTGGGACATATACTACTCAGTCCGATGCGTTACAATGCAACTTCTGATTATTGCACTGTCATTTTTTCTATTGAAATGATACATTGCTTCATTGTTGAATATGCAGAGAAATTAATAGTTCTATTAATATTCATTGCAATTGTAGATTGAAATCTTATTTTACAGATATCTGTGATAGACTACGTTGGTCTGTGATCTGTCAAACAACATAATAAAACTTAGAATTTAGAATTTTAATCCAGAACCTTTTGATTTTCGATCAAAATCTGTACCGCTTTTTTGTACAAATCTAATTTGAATTATCCAGTCTACTATTTATTTATTTGAATTTACAAAAATGGAGCAAAACAAAATTCTCTATCTAAATTAAACAGCAAATTTAAATTAGCTTGTCTACAAAGTTTCAATGTTAAGTACGTTTAAAAATTGAATATTGTATGTTTTTATGTTGACTAGACATGTAATTATAGCAAAATACAAAAAATATATCAGGTTTCAAATGTAAATTTAATATTTATATTTACAAAAATATATATTCTAGTAATGCGTTCTTTTAAAATATTTTCGATTCATAAATATAGTTTCTTAATTCAATAAGATATACATTTCAGAGTGAATGTATCACATATTGTTTTGAATTTTGTCCCCTTTTCACAACAAATAGCTGCCGGATTACTGAACATAAAATTCACAATTCGATCCCTATGCACGACAACTTTTTCCACTTTAAACTTTGTTCCTGCTGTTCCTCTTCACTACGCATCGTGCGCAAAATAATAAACACTTACTTAGATCTGTGACAGCAGAACCCACACTTAAAAATGTGTACATGAAAATACGATGTACTTTATTATAACATTATAAACCTAATTCCTTGTTCCATCTTTTCATGCTTATCATCCTGTATATCTAATACATTGCCATGATTATATACTAATTATACTGTTAGTTTCAGCTAAGATGCAATTGTCATTGTATCATTAATGTATTAATGTATGTAATGTAAAAATTGTGGTAATGACCATGGTATTAGCTTTTTTGGAAAGATTATTTTAAGTCTTTAGTGTTTGAATATGATTTTGGAAAGATGCAATCTGGAAGTCTAATTTTCGATCAATTTTTAGAGCATCTGGGCCACATATCGTCAATAACGCTACGAATGTTGGCTTCCATCATCTCTGGTTTATCGGCGTAGCCTAGCGACTTCAAATGTCCCCACAGACAATGATCTAAAGATCTTGGAGGCAAATCCACAGGATCATTGCGCGATATTATGCACTCATCGAATGTGTCCCTCACTAAATGTGACATGTTGCACCATCTTTTTGAAACCACCGCTCTTCCATATAAGTAATATTCAATTGGGGAACGAAAAAGTAAATAAGCATGGCACTATAGCAGTCTCCATTCACTGAAAAGTTGAGGCTGGGATCATTTTTGAAGGTGTAGAAATGGTTTTGGAATAGAAATTTGTCAAGTACATTCATAGTTTGCACATAAATGTAATAGAATGACAACATTTTTACAATTATTTACATCGCCGTTGCTTCTCGATTCTTGATACAGATGTATAACAAGTGACAACGGTGTGGATAAACGAGTAATTCTTGCGACGGACTAACTCGAATGGAACAGGAATGGAATAGAAAATAAAATTTGGTCAAATTGGTGCTATTCTCTGCGCTTTATTCCATTTTATGCAATCTATAAATGGTTGTATGCATTTACATTATTTTAAATTTCTATTCCTGTGCTATTCTGTTCCATTTCTATTCTATGCAATCTATAAATCAGGCATAAATGTTAAATGAACTTTGAATCTTGTCCTTTTCTGATGATTCTTATCTCAACATTCATCTCTTCTACATTTTGTAAATAGTCTCGAAATTGTTGATGGATTTGGCCAAGAGCATTCAGGAAATATATTGGCAAAACTTCTCAAAACCAATTTCAAAATTGTAAGAATCATTCGAGTAAACTTTTTTAAAGTATGATGGCAATTTCATTTAAATTGATAACATATGTTGTATTTTATCAGGAGCAGTAAGGTGATACGTATAACTGGTAACCATAATAGTACACTAAATATAGAAAATTAAATGTTGCATTGTAAATTAAACTCACGGTACAAATATTTACACATTTAAAATAAATATATCATCAAGACATTTACTTATTTTGAGCGTAGGTCTCAGTGGGCGGGAACTTCAAGAGTGAAAACTGCACAGTGGTACTTAATAAATAGGGAAGAACAGCGAAATTCTCAATTTTTTTTTCGTCTTAGCAAAATTTCTGTACTATAAACTATTTTGTTTACCTTGAATTGTTCGCAACAAATTATGCCATTTACCTTCCAAAGGACATATTTACAATGCATTTACATCTAAGCCATCATCAAATAGCCATCAATTTGATATAAAATAGATAGAATGGTGTAATGTACCGTGTGCTTTGTAGTCAATTGTGTGTAAGTGGCGATTAATCACGTGAATACTGCAGACAACGAGGTTTATTGATATAGGGGACATCGTCTGGGTCGCAAGTTCTTGACCCGATACTCCAGTACCGGCAGCTGGCTGCTTTGTGAAGTGATACACTATAGGATAACATCGCATTTATAGGCAATAAAAGCAAAATAAGTAAGTACATATATATCATCCAGCCATTTACCCATTACATTGTGGGGTGCTCTTCTTAAAGCAGAATTTGGTGAACGATATATTTTTGCAAATTTCAGCCGACAAATAAATGCCTCTAAAACGTTAGGGGAAAAGAAGCTACTGGGGTAATTATTTTGTCAGATTTTTTGATAAATATTTATTTGTTTTTAATATATAAAAGATTAAAAGGTGTATTGGTCGCCATGTAAGTGATGACAGGTGGAATATTTTCTATTTCTCAATCATTTTCTTTTATTAATATATGACACGCATAATTTTTGACAACTCTCAACACTAAACCCTATTATAAATTACCAAAACTAATATTGTATCCAATGCCTTACATTTAACGTTTATGGCAAATATGCGCAGACACAGTAGTACCAACTGTTTCCATAAAAATTGTAATATCGAAAAATATATCAATTTAGATGCAGTATTTAATTTTCTGCTATTAATGTATTACTAAGGGTGCCAACTTATAAGTACTACTTTTCCGGATAAAATGCAAAATGAAAAATGGGATGTCAATGTAAATGAGCTTGTCATCATACTTTAAATAAGTTTCTAATGAAGAAAACATTCGAAAGGTTATTTGGAGCAATTCTGGAAATATTTTGAGAAATGTTTGTTTATTTCCTGAATGTTCTAAACCACATCCTTTAAAATATTTAGATATAAATCGTAAGAAAAAAGCAAGATAAAGAGCAATAACATATAACTTGTATCCTTAATAAGGTATTAATGGCAGATTAGTAAATATTGCATTAGCTAAAACTCACTGTATATCTTAGAACAACATTACATTATTCTAGTTCATTTGTAATTTCAGAATAATAAATTATTATCAATTATTTAGTAACATATAAATTTTGGAAAAAGGTTATTAAGCCGAAATTTGCTGAGCAAAAGAGAAAATAAATCTCTATATGTTCTTGGATAACTTGGCTTTAATTATAATTTATTTGAAAATTATTGTCTATAACGATGTTTAGGCCATCATTACGGTCATCTTCAGGTTCTACAAGTTCTAAGTTATTAATATTTTATAAAAAGAATTACAATAACAATAATGCTTACCTAATTTAAATTAGAAAATCATTTAATTAAGTCATTTTCTAAAGGTTACATTGAAGAAAAATTATAAAAAAAATATTTAAATTATACAATTACATTTTGTAATTAAAATTATTGGAAATGTACGCTTCCAAGAATCGACTACGATTAATTTGAAAATGTAAAAAAGGATAAAAAATTGATAACCTGGCCCTCTAGCGTGCGGGGATTGAAGTACATTGAAGAAGAAGAAGAATATAAAAATTTATTTAATTTACTAAACCGTAACCCAATCAAACTACTAAAATGTAAACAAACATATGATAAAGTTATTTGAAATGATAGAAAATATTACTGTATTGATCAACGCAAGTATGAAAATCTATTTGAGTATTAACGCAATTAGAATTCATATTAATGTAACAACTTTCTAGGAAAAGTCTCCTCATTCTGATGGGTTCTTTGAGAAGAATTTTGACATTTTATGATCTATTTTGCGATTATGAAGCTTACTTGTGATTATTATTGTTATTTTTAGGTGGTATTGATGTCGTTTAATTCTAGAATCTGAATATTGTTTAGTTTCTCCGATGTATGTGGAGTTACAATCACTGCAATTTATTTTGTAAATGGGATTACTTGTTTTTTTTTGTGGTTTATTTCAGATTATAAGAAGATAAAAAGGAACTGGCATCGAAGTTTGTTTTGTAGGCTATGGTTAAATTAAAATCGGAAGCTAATTGCTGTAAACTACGATCTAAATGTTTATAATAGAGTGGTGAGATATATTTAAAATTTACTGATCAAATTGAAATCTTTTCAGAATTACTTCGTATTTTCTATTTTGAGGTACATTTGCTCAATACGATTTCAAAATTGAACATTGCTAAACAATTATTTGCATAAGGTACAAATGAAAAACACGTGATGTAGCAATTAAATTCATATTCAATATATAGAGAAACAATGGAAAATATTTGTTAGTAAATATTAACAAATGCATTCGTATAACTTAAGTGAAATAGACAGTTCAAAGGGAAATATTCAAATCCCAAAGACCATTATCAACAGAATGAAAAATTAGAGTAGGTATTATTTGAAAGACGAACAATTCGAAACAAATACGAAACAAAAACAAAGCATAAAGCCGTAGATGATTACCCAAGCCAGGAAAGTAGAACGCAAAATTTAAATTCGAACGAATTTGAAACAGAAGATAGGTAAACAAAATTGAATTTTTCAATCAGAATTTTCGATACATCCAGCCACAATCCCGCATTACAAACAAGCCCTACCCCAGGACGTGAATACAAATAATGCCATTTTTGGGTCACAAAGGCATTGCAAACGAATTTGGGTAAATCGAGCGATCTGCTATCCTAGCTTTTGATTCTCAGATAGGGATCAGCTTAAAAATGCATTGCTGCAAGCTGCATCGATTGCAGGGCACGGACAAGAGGAATGCAGTTAGATTTTGTTGTTGTTGTAAATTTTATTCCAATTGCTGCATATAGCAAACAGTTTCAGATTTCAAATATTTGTTTGGAATAATGTACTGGATATCGTTCCATTTTAGTTTTAGCTATCTAAAGTTTGAGAGATATCCACGATATCGTTTGAATAAATGCAAATAGCAATTTTTGCAGCACAGTGCATTCAAAGTATACCTAACAAAATATACGAAATACACTTTGCTAACACATCAGATTATGATACATGAGTACTTTCCATTTCTTTTACTTCTTAGTGATAGAGTCGTATTTTGTTCATATACTTGCAGAGCGATTAGAATGAATAATGTAGTACGGTGGAAAATTAAACTATACTATCATGTCTAGATATTAGTATATAATTTTATAAGGATCTAAAGTGATATCTACTTTTAATGTCTAATCTGTAGGCGTTTGTTTGATGAACGTATGCCGGAAAATTTACGTCAAAATATTATCAACAACCAAACGTATATTCTACTTTATATTTATTTATTTAAAGAAAGAGATACATCAACATCTGGAGCCATTAGTACTTGGTGTAGTAGTTAATTATTTGTATAACATTTTCTTAACAGGGAGTTTTTTTTTATCAGTGTACATAGAGATGACTCATCATTATAGTGTGCTTGATAAGTAATTTCCTACCAATTTATCAAGGAAGTAATAATGTAATTACAATTAATTTCTTATCTACTTAAACTTGCCTGTATTGTTTCATTTTGATTGAGTATTACTAATAATCCATATAAATTATCTATATGTTTATTTATAAAAAAAAAAACGCTTTAATACATTGCTATAAATAACTAAGATTGTTACTAATGTAATTATACATAACCTATGTATATTAGTACATTGATTAAAACAAAGACTCAACAGGTATCGTTACTGGTTAAATGCGATTAAACAAATATTCTGTAATTATTATACCGATTTTTTTTTATTGACTGTTACAAATTCATATTATTTCATGATTGATTAGAATGCTAATCATTTCGATGTTTTTTACCCGTAGGATTTAAACACTCTATAAAAACGTTAAAATGTCTGATATAGGTATATTAGATGGAGCTCTACAATATATGTATAGTAAAAAAATATTGTATGTAATTATTCTTCTATTTAGAAAAAAAAACATTGACGAATATTTGGTAATCAAAATTAACCTCAAACATAATAATTATATAAATACAAGGAATACAAGTTATCCTTCTGTGTTGCCATGAATGAAAGCTGCATTTAAATTAATGATAGTGGGAACTCTTGTTGAAATTTACTGAGCTGAGTCCTCCGACATTTTCGGAAAATATGTTTTGTCTGAAACTGAACGTAAATGAAGCTGTCGGAACTTTAGAAGCATAGATCTTCAGTAGAGAGATGTGAAAGAAAACACGATAACTGACAGATACCTTTCTGAATCTTTCGTATAATATAAATACCCGAGTTTTTTCTGATATACTCCACTACGGAACCATTCCGTATCACCTTTAAAATTTTGAAATGTCAGAAATCATGATTACTGTTTATTGTCGTTATTTATTTATAGAAAAAAGTTGTTATGCTAAGGTTCACATTCAATAGTATACTTCAATGAATACTACAAAACTTAAATATTTAATCTGATGTGGCCAATAGACAGGGTGTTATTTTCAAATGCATCCAGCAAAAAATCTCACTTATTTATCAACATAGTAATTTATTTAACATAACATGATTTACATATACACCAACATATAAGCTAATTGATACTCGATGTACATTTATGATATCATTTCCAGTTTACTAGTAATTAATATAAACTTTGATTTTTCAAATGGAACATGCTATATTTTTTTACAAATTTAAAAAGTAGGTACGTTATTTTTTTTATAATCATGTAAAATATTTCAAATGCTATATTATTAAAAAATAAAATGGCGATCACTTTAATTATTCCTAATCGGAGAACGAATAGTAAGCCATGACGCTGCCTCGAAATGAAACTATGTAGACGGTGTGGAAATTCTTGTCTGAAAAGTTCTGTAACTAAGTGATATTTTCGGTAAACTGCGAAAATATACATCTATTTTTAGTAACTGGTTGGGTATGATTGATGGTTTGTTGCGTGAACGAATGATTTCGAGTGAGAAGAATAAACGAGCATGTATAAATCGCACTATGAATGTGGACGAGGCGAAAGTATTGTGTCAGGATAGGAATGTTTAGGGGAGATTGATTGTTGGTTGACTGTGTTTCTGGGTTCGTGCTGCCCCACTAAATGGAACATTGCGTGATGCTATGTATGTATGTATGTTTGTATTTCTTTGAAAATAACACCATATATATCCTCCCGCCTAAGCAACTTGAAAAGGGTTTAATATAGAGAAAAAAGTTTCAAAAAAAAATTGAGCCATTTTTTTATATTTCATAACAAAATTTAGTTATTACACATACAACAAATATATTCGTCAAACTTAGGGAAAATATATTGTAACGGACGCGACGACAAATTGAAGCTTATCGGCTTACGCCGCCGAGTAAATGACGCAACGCCGGCTTGTTCGAACTAGTCCGCTCGCTCCACAATAGAGAATATTCCAGGCACTTCTAGAAACAAGGAACGTGATATATAAAAGAGCGAATCACCGGGAGCAGTCAGTCAGTCAGTTAGTTGACTTAGAGTCAGTTAGTTGACTCAGTCACTCAGTCAGTCAGTTGACTCAGTGGATTCCGAAGCTACTATGAATAGCTTGTGAACAAAAATATATCGCGCGGTCTGAACATAAATATATCGTCTTAAATAAATATCGCTCGACTAGTTAATATAAATAATAGTGTTTGTTTATAGTAGTGATAAGTGTTAGTGTATAAGTTTTTGTATTCGTTATTTTAGTATTTAAATATAGTGTTAATTAACTTTTACTCTTAATTATCATAATTATTCATTATTTGTTGTTAATAATATTATGTTTATTGTTTACAATATGTATACCTAAATTGCTTAATAGAAGTTTCTTAAATTATTTTCTCGTAAAATTAACTGCACAATTTTGCATAAAATGCAATATAGCATCAAACAGATCCAGCAGAAATGTTTTATTTCCATTTGATCTGCTACATTCCGCTATTGTGAATCTGTAACGCTGTAACGAATAGTAGTAACAGAGATTGCAGCAATTGTCAGAGCTCTGGATGCGGTTCAACCACCAACGAACTTGGAAATTAATGACTTTGATTTAATGAACGCTCGTAGAATGAATACAACGTTCAATATCAATTTCATATCATTATTTAACTTCAAATCATATCGTCCGGCTTTTTAATTACAATTTTAGAATCGTAGGTTGCGCTGTCTGGTGCCGTGTATTGAAATGAATATTTTAATTATTTTCAGAGGCGGTATTTCTCGTAGACCTTATTGATATGGATCTTAGGCACCAATTATTAACAGTTTAATAGAAAATTATCAATATTAATAAATAGATATATATTTGTTAAGATCTATGAATATTATACAATAATGATTGTGTTATTTCCGACGTAAATAGTTCCTAGAAGTTTAAGAAGGCTGCTTCTCTTATGGTCAATTTTGGAGGAATAGGAAATTAAATTATCTTTCACGAGAGCAACTTTTTTTCGCGAGATGCCAGGAAACCCCGCCGTTCTTCTCTCAAAATAGTAAGGATATGTGTTTTTCTTCTCTAGAGAGAAAAACAAAAAGTGTTATCAGTAAGAATGGTTTTTACAAAAAATATATTGTTAAAATTATAAATTGTAAAATTTATAGATAAATAAATTCCTAATTTTATTGAAAATACTAATTTTAGTGATACACATACTTTAAATTATCTTACAGTTATGTATTATATTTTTCTATATCTAGAATAAATTATTATTTGACAATTTTAATTTATTTTAAGATTCGTTCATTGGCAACACTGCTACACCGCCTTGCATCTAATAACCTAACTTTTTTTTCATTAAACGGTCTGAACTGCTGAGGTTATATGCCGCCTCGGAACCTCATTTTCGGTGGTGTGACAACGGCACTGGAATGGGTTAACCTAACTTTTAACGAGTTAGTTGTGTTGTCAAAGTGTATTTAAGGTCCGAACAAATCGTTTTTAGAAACATGTCGTGAAAAAATGTTGTATCTAACAAGAAAGGAAAGCCCTTCTTCCACTCTCGCTCGAAATGCCTTTAAGCTCGAGTGAAAAAAAAAACGCTTACCTCTCTAGTTTGAGAAATAACTATTTCTGTTAATATATGAGCGGTGAAAGTGTGCTAAAACTTGCTTAGACAACTAACAGTTTTTATAACATTTGATGTTCAAACTTATCGTACGACTAAGTTTCAGTCTTCTAACAAATGAACTCACATGTGTAGTAAAAGTTGACCTACACAAAATATGTTAGAATAAAATCCTCTAACATTACTTAGGCTGGCAGTACATTTTTGGATACATTAATATATTTTTCATTATTTCCAATAGGGTTTGTCCTGCTAAAAATTGAAGACCGTTATCTTGCAGTCGAATCTCGACTTAAATTAAATTTCCTAAATATTAAAAACAGTTTACTAAATACATTCCAGTTTATTATTGAAGATTTCCTTGTAAACTTTTGTAAATTGCAGTTGAAAATCCTTTATTTTCCTGGTCACCAAAATATAAATAACTAAATACAATTACGTGGAACAATTCAAAGTCCGTGCACGAGCACAACAAACAACACAGATGTCAGCGCAACAGCCGCCATGTTGTTGCTGCCAGTGCCATCTTTGGCTGCAGACATGCAGCAACTGGGCAGTGTTGTTTCATGTTGTGCCTACGTAAGCTGTAAACTGGATAAAATACGGGACAGCTGTACAGGAACAGAGCTCGGGAAGCAACAGTAGAGCATTCTGTGCTCAGCCGCTCGGAAATGCGTCCACATGAAATTACGTCGCTCACTGGATTCAGTTTATCTCTACAAGTGACTCAGAGAGACGATGGAAGTGTTGCTAGCAGATAGTGAGGATACTGATAGTACTTTGTAGACAATTCTGCCTAAACTTTGAACTTAGTCTAAGATGGCAGATAGATTTTCACATTTAAATCATTAAATAATATACTTTTGTCTGTTTAGTTAAAGATGTTCCTATACAGGTTGTTCGGAAAAATATTGATAAGCTGCAGGTAGAACAATTCTTTGATTAATTCTTAGTCGATAATCCTATTGCAAAAAATTTGTACGGTAAGAAGCATCAAATTTGAGCGCAATTTTTAATTTTTTTTATGAAATGTCATTTCTGTTTACATTGAAGATGAATTGTGTAAAATTGCATTGATATAACTAATCGTTTAATACCAAAACTTCAAGTTTTTAATTCCTCTTCAGACATATTTTTTAAATTTTATTACATATGGCAACCATATAGTTTTTTTTTTTTGTTTGAAAAATAAATGAAAAATAATTTGTCAAATTGATTTGTTTTTTGGTTATAATATTTAAGAATTTATTTTATTTCGTATGGTTAATGAATTATTGCTTAATGTACACTTTCAATGAATACGCTGATATGTCTCTGGTAAGGATTTTGCGGTTACGGTTTGTATTCCTAGAGTGAAACACGAATTTTCACTATACTTTAAAAATGTTAAGTCTGTTGTCCACCCGGTGCAAGCCCTTGTTACATATAACTACTAGCCGGTGCCCGATAGCTATGTAGTTGCCACGTTAATTGTATCTCAACTTAGAGATGGTAGCGGGTGTGAGTACCGAACCAAATCAGATCATGTAAATTTTGTTAACCTGTATCCAGAGGCAAGCACTGTTACCACTATGCTATCCCGCCGTTCAATTTATTATGTGCTATAAGGCATAGTATCCTATGTCCAGATATAAGTAGATAATAGTTTCGCTTGACATAAATAATTCTACTTTATCAAATTAGAACAATACGAAAAATGAACTTTATAAAGGGCCTATTCTGTTATTTACCTGTTAATATTTAACTGTCTGTTAAAAATTTTAACCAATAAAAATAAGTGTTTTAATTCAGGTCATTAAATATTAGAATGATATGTACTCGAATATTATTTCTTGTGCTAAAATCAACTTTTGACTCGGAATGTATTGTTTAAACTTATACAAGTAGACTTTCCCGACATTAGATAGTTATCATTTACCTACCTGTCAGGGATGCATTTTTGTTTATCGAGCCTACAAATGGCAATTATTTATAACTTTGTTACTACGTTAACAAAACTGACAAAATGAAAACAGCTTGTCAGGGATTGTAGTTAATTTGTTTTATGCTTAGATTAATATTTTAAGAGTTTTAACAATTTCCTGTACAAGTAACTTACGTATCAAACATCTTTCAAAATGGAATACATCCATGTACTTTTCATGATACAGGAATGCGCCTTTATCGATAGGTATATGCGAATTTTGTCATTTATATGCTTTCATATTCTTTTGAAAAAATACAGTCAATTTCTTTTCCCATCACAGTGAGTAAGTACCTATTCAATCATTCATTCTGAGATAATTCGATTTCCATGAAAGAATCACGCATAACATACATTCCTCCCATATATTATATTTATAATAGATTATTATGGTCACCAATTTATCACCATAATGTGTATCAACGACGTGATTTGAATAAATTACCTTTCTAAAAAGACTAAAATTGCACAGATTACCTACCGGAAGAAGGTAAAATATAAGCTTCCATTTAATTTTGACTTTGATAGATTTTTGTAAACAACTAATATTAAAACCGTATTTTTGTTTCGTGACAACAGAAAATATCCAATAAATAAATTTGATTTTTATTCAATAACGGTTTGTTTTTCACGAGAACTATAATAAAATTCGTAAAACTGGCCTCATTTATTTGATTTACGAGACAGTTATATCGAAACAAACAATATCAGTACGTGATCATTACGGTGTTTCATCATAATCTGCTGTTTTTTTTTTTTTAATATAAAATCTGCGCGCAGCATTGTATCCAGTTTCTCACATATTATATATTTAAAAACCAATGTTATATACCTTTACTTTGTTGTTAATTAATGTTGGATGCACACGCACATTTCGCATTAGGTTATTGGCATGCACTTAAATCAGAAATATTTTAGCTTAATAAATATTATTTATAAACGTAAATATGCTTATAATTTGTGGAATTCCGTTGTATTTCTTATGGAGAATTATTGCGTAGCTGCCAAGGCCGGAAAGTGAACTAATTTAACTTTTTTTATATTTCTCTCTAAATTTTATATACCGTGAATTTCAGTTAAGACCCTATATTTACTATTCTATAATTAATGTATTACTATAGATACCATCTATACGTAGTATTGTTCCAGATAAAATGCAACATAGGTCGTCAAGTTATCATACTTTATAGATGTTTACTAATTAAGTAAAAATTCGAAAAGTTACTTGGTATAGTTCTGGTTATTGTTTCAGATATATTTGTTAATTTATTAACTTTGATGACAAGTTCATTTGTCTTTGACAACCTATATTGCATTTTATATGGAATAGTATGACACATTTTCCGACTCGTTTGATGGACGGCGCTTGTCAAAAAACAAGCGACGGGAAATATTCATTTTACTGAACAAAACAAATACCTTCATTTTAGCAAATATTCATATTTTATTTTTAACACTAATATTTTTAAAATGACATTTCTGAGTTTGCTATTACGGAAAACTAAAAAAAATATCTCAATTAATTTTAAAAAATCAAGTTAAACTTAAACAGCAAATATATGCGATTAATAACCTGTTATAGTATTTTATGTTACTAGCAAGGTAAAACAGTTTTTACTGCTGAATGGAGGAAATGACCGGCAAGCCGATTAGGCGAGCCTGTCACCTCCTTGACTTTGCGTATATTATTTTACTTGTTACTCATTTATAAATCAAAATAAAAATTATTATATTATAACCAAATGCTGTCAGTTACACACGACTGTTCTGTCAAAAATTATTTCATATGTAAAATAGATATGCTAATCTACTAACTTGTAAAATTTTTACAATATAGCTGTCAATTTTACAGGTTAGTAACTTGTAAATATTCATTTTCATTCAGAGGGTTTGGTTAAAAAGTGTAAGGAAACTTTCCACTTGTTCCACATTTTGAAAATAATTTATTTGTAAATTTATGCGTAGAATCTTATTCCATAAAAAAGTAAGTCAACTTTAGATGTATTATGCACATTCATGTTTTTTATATATTTATTTATACAAATTCTACTACATAAATATTTTTAACAGTAATTTTATATCCAAAATTGACAAGTCAAATATTAATATTGTTCTATATAGACATATTTATATAACAAAATTAATATGATTTATAATTTTAACATTACGGTTAAATTAATCAAAACATGAATTAATTTTGGAAAATATTGTTGTTTTACCATATAAATTATAATATTGAGATAATTAATGTTGCTGGTATTTTATTAAATTAATACGTATATTAATAAACAGATTTTAATTGACAATAGGTAAATATATATTTTGAGTAATAATATACTTGTGATTAATATTTTAAGCATAAAATAATTGTGTAATAATTTATCAAATGCAGACACTCTAATGTACATGTAGTTGAAAATATACTAATAAATAAAAATAAATTGTAACATTTTGGTAACTTTTAAATATTTTCGTCACAAATTAAATAAATAAGTGAAGCAATTGTTATTTGTACAACATAGTAAGAATCGTACGCTGAACGAAAATGAAAAATTAATTAAAAGTTTTGTTTGACATTTAGCAAGACTTTTAAAGTGGGTAAGCCTCTTATTTCATCTAAAATTCTGCCTACAAGTGGAAAATTGCATTAGGCATTAAATTATATTTTTAAAACTTCTTTAATAACCCTCTTGGATAGGATTAATTTTAAGAACGTAAATAAATACGGGTAATATGAACAAGAATATTAAATTTAAAAATAATAGCACGTTACACGACAATTAAGTGATTTTGTTTTATAAATACAGTTAAATGGTAATATATCAGATTGTACATCACGAGGTCTTCGGATTGATCCCTGTATCTCCACTCCCAGAATAGATAAATTACGTCATGATATATTTATTTATTTGTACTGAATATGGAATTTACCAAGTTAAAATCATTGTTTAAATTATTTACAAATTTCTTTCAAAGCACAACTTTTAATTAAATTTTATGATCCACAATATCTTATTCTAGGAAATTCATAAAACTGAATAGTATATACTGAAAATGCTATTTTGAGCTAAACGATTTCATTGAAAATGTAATCGATATATCGCTTTTATGTAATAGAACCATCAAAATGTAAATTTGTCAGAAAATTCCGAAGTTTCAACATCGGGTTCTCGTATCTAATAATGTGCAAGTTGATGGCACGTTTCTCTGTATTTCAAACATAGTATAGTGCATTCAAATTTCAATAACATCCATTAAGATACCAATAACTACAAGAGATGATTCTTTGGACTAAAGTAGCCACAAGGCTAGTTTAACGATGTGCATGCTTTTCCGAAAGTTGCAATTTATAGCTTACTTTATATGAATAAACTTAAAATAGTTTTGTGTTAATTATTTCATTATAGGTCGAAAAGCCGATAAGCGTACCCAGCAGGAATCCGCGTCAACTTCGTCCATCCCAATTCACAACGAATGAAGTTAATGTCCATTTGTAAAACTTTAAATTTTGCATTTGGAATCAAACAATTAACAAAAAATTATATTTGAGTGCATTACGAATATTGCAAATATTTTATAAAGGAAGAAAATATATACATATTTTGTACCAAAACAAAATTAATATGTGTGTAAGTGGAAAAAACTTACAGAAAAAATATTGGACTATAGATTTTTAGTTCCATCGTTCCATCTCCACCAATATTTTTGGAACAGTGACTTTATGGATAAAAATACATACGTATCACACAGGGAGACGTAGAAAAGGACATTGCACACTCAAAAAAGTTGAATGACGTTATGATAGATTTATTTAAACCATGTGAATCTAACTTTTTCTACTCCTGTATAAATATATCCCCAGTATTACAATTTTTTCGTTTAATTATAGTATCCATAATTCACGATATTGAATTATGATTCATAATTCACCCTTCTTGACCAATCACAGAACCAGAAATCAATAATTCACGGTTATTTTAAAGACGTGATGTGGATGTGGATCACCCAGAACGGCCGTCTGACAGTTGACATGTAGTCAGTTGTCATTGAGTATTTTAAATCATTTTTATGTTGACGTTTTTCAACGTGTATTTTCAACCAATTTCGATCATTTTCAAAAGTGATTTCCGAATTTACAGAATATTCGTCAATAATGACTATCATAATCCCTCATATAATAATATACTTGCCCGCGGTTAGTAGTTGGATGGGTGACTGCATTGCGAAAACCCATATCAGCGATTACTGCGGGCTGTCACACCACCGAAAACGAGGTTCCGGATCGTCATATAACCTCAGCAGTTGAGACCGCTTAATAATAATAATAATAATAATAATAATAACATAGTTTTAATGTAACTGATTAATTATCTTACAATAAATAAAATTTAATTCAAAAGGAATATGAAATGATATGTTCACAATGAATGTAATTAGTACCTATACAAAGAAACATTCAAACCTGTCGGTATTTGAACTCGAACCTTTCAAAATCCGATTAGACATTAGGAATAAATTTTACAACATGCTGCAAAATGTACTAAACTACGAACAAATCAAGTCTTTCCGTTCATAGGTAATAAAATTATAATTACACAAAATGAACTAAAATCACAAATCTACATTTAAAGCAGCACGAAGCGCGGAAAGTAATTTCAAATAGTGTCACTTGAAACTCCATTTCAATCCCGGAAGTACCTGAAATGAGTCGACACCTCTGCCGGTCGTGTAATTAACATATATCCCATGTCATGGCATTCAAATATATCGTTTTAACTACGCTTCCATATGCTTTACGGTAGCTACCGTACCAACAGCGAGCGTGCAGACAGATAGAGCTATGGTATCAAACGCATCTGCGATCCTGACAAGTAATGACGTTGAATGACGTCACAATGGAAATGGAGCACGTCAACGCGAGAAGCTTGTTGACATTACGTCATTGTCACGTGACGAGGACGTCACCGCCTGCGAACTGTGATTGCGGAGCCATTACGAAGCTTGGCGACATATTGAATTTATTGGGTGTATACGCAAATAGATCGATTTATAAATATTGCAAATATGTTTCATTTAAGATAGAGAAAATATTGTCAGTAGAGTTAAATTACATACTTTTAAGTTGTTATCAATGACGAAACTTGTAGATCGTAATACCGAATATACGTTCGAAGAAGAGTTCTAACTAAAATACACTTTAATCAAATTAGAACAATATGAGATATAAACAAATACAGTACTAAATAAAAAATTATATGTATTTTTAATTGGGCCTATAAAATTTCGGATTACTGTAGCAATGTAGGTAATTCTTCGTTAGGAAAACCATTAGCAAATTCTGATTTTGCTATAATTTTTGTTTCTTCAAAATTTATTTTGTGCAAAAATTCAATAGCCACTAGCCATAGCATATTGCTCTAGTTAGTTAAGAGGAATGTTTTTTTGTTTTGTTTATATTGATCACTTGTTTTCCTGATGAGCAATTACTTACGTACAGTAATTCGAAACGTTGAATTATAATAAAATTTTACGGAACTTAAACTAAAAACATTATATTTATTTGCTATAAATTCTGAGAGCTTTGTCAACTAGCTTAAAACATTTCTATTTTATTTCTGTTCGGAAATAAAAACTTAGGACTCGAAATGTATAATTTAACCTTTTATAAGCAATTGTTAACCTCATTTATTCTGATAAGCATTCGCGACGGAGAGGTAGATCGGTTGTCGACCAATATATTTCAAGTAGTCTTGACGGTTATTTCAATTTCTACCAAATTGAAACAACGCTAAAGACTCAATTCATGACAATTAATTTAAACGTTTTACGAAATTTGCTACTCGTTTTGGATTGAAGTATATTAAAATCTTTCATAACCATGCCTTCAAGGACTAAAATATTACTCAATAAACTATTAAAACCTAAAAAATGTCGTCCTAACATTTAGTTAGTTGACTTCAGAGAATACGTCAAATATAAAGTAATTTATTTAGTAATGTGTTGGGTGTTTGAGAAGAATGATTTGGTGATTGATTGTAATGTTTCAGTGAATGAATTTGTGTATTTGGGTAGTAATGTTTTAAGGAGGGGATGAAATGAGCGAGAGATTGAACGGCGAGTATCTGCAGAATGCCAGGTATTGAATGCTCTGGATATATTTTATCAAAACTAAAATGTATCTAGAGATACTCTATTAGTGTGTATAATAATAAGTTATTGTCAATATTAATAATTGTTTCTAAATGTTGGAACGTGTCCGAAATACGTTGGTGTACAGTGAGTGAGAAATGTTGTTAAAAACGTAGGAGTGAGTCAGTTGAAATGGTATGGCCATCCCGAGCGGATGTCGAATTGTCGGTTGGTGATAATTTGTATGCGTGCAAGATAGAGAGTGAAAGATTACCTGAGCGTCCAAGGAATAAGTGGATAAATATAATTGATTGTTTGTTGCGTGAACGTATGATTCCAAGTATGAAGAGTACTCAAGCATGTATGAATCGTACTATGAATGTGGACGTAGCAGAGTTCGTGCTACCCCACTGTGTTGGGTATAGCGTGATTTTACGTATGTATGTTCTTATGTATCCTTAAAAACATGTATCTCAAGTGTTGACTGTTCAATTTTAACAATAATACTCCAGTTGTTTGTTCGTCCGTATAACTGAAGAAATACATCGAAAATAAGTAAGAACTAAATGTCTTTCATATTGTCTTTACGTCTGAAGTTCTTTCCAATCAAACGTAATCCTTTAACCGTTAAAAGTTTTGTAGAAACAACATCGCCGAACACCAAGCCATCATAATCCAGTTACTAAACGATGGTTGAAAGATTGAAAAGCATAAAAAGAGTGTTTTATCTCATGGTTTAATTCTAGAGAGAAGTGTAATTTTTTCAATTTATAATAATATACAGTTTTTAATCTATCAGCCAAATTCGAAAAGATATTAACTGATTGTGTTAAGTTTATTTTACGGTACTATTCTTATACCTGTTTAGAAAAATAATTTCTCTAGCCTATGTTTTTAAAACAAAACGGTGATAATTAAGTGAAAAAAAATTATAGCGTAGAGTTTGACAGTACAAAATTTTTGGAAATTTTGTGTAAGAGTAAAGGGATTGGCATTTTAATTTGAAATAAAACTAATTGTTTAACCCAACCGCTTGAAAAACATGTACCAGTCAATATATGTAAATATTTTTAATCAAAGATCGAAAAAGGTCAAAGATCCCCAATCAGTTACAACAAAAAACAATTCGAAATAATCTATCAAGTCCACCAATCAAACTGTCTACAAATCTAAAAGGAATTAACTTATATCAAAATACCAACAACAGAAAAAGTCCATTCCTAGCACATCGTATTTCACAATCAAACGGTCGCCGCGAATTTATCTCATTGTAAAGTTGAATTCTTGGCATTCTGCAAGTCTTGCTATCAGACTTCTGGCCGATTTGGGGCTGGAAGCAGGTCCGGAACCAGTTATTTAATGCTGTTTTAAGACCATAAGTAACAAGTAGATATTTTTCAAAATATAAAATGACAAAATAGAATTAGACAATATGGTTAAACCACTTCATTTCTGTACATACAAACCGAGATATAAAAGGCCAAAAGCAAGGCTAACATTAAGATGGGTAGACAATTTTGAAACAGACACATTCATACGAGTATTTCAACAGAAATAATAAGTGTTCATTAGGATATTGAAATTAAGTTTTGTAATGGTATTTCATATGCATCTTGTGACTAAAAAAACTGAAAAGTATTACAAAGTTGCACATTATATATTCAGAGATTTGAAATTAAGTCTATGTTCCATTGTTAGTTGTTCATAGAAAATCCTAGTTCTTTAGAATTAGAGTACAGTTCAGTTTTCACCTAATCATGGAATGTCATTATGTTTGTTGGAAATATTTAATTACTATCTTATGCGAGAGTAGCGTCCAGTTGGAGTTATGTTGAGTACTACATTCCCAACCCTTAAGTAATAAATCATCCAACCGTGGATATGGAGACCAAGCACTTGCATTTTGTCATTCCTTCTGAAATGTTGAAAAGATTACTCAATCAAAGGGCTCCGTCTCGATTATATGCATAGTTCTTGTATAGTTTCTTTTTGTGAGATCCTGTAATTTTGAATCTTACATATGAGTGTCACTGAAATATAATAATACTCAAACGCCACATGCTAGTAAAAATGCGTACCGAGAGAGACAGGCAATTATCGAGAAACTGTCTTTATTGTAATAAAGAAATTAACATTCAATAATTTTGAAATAAAATATTTATTTTTAATATATTTATGGGGCCTACTGGATGGTTCTTAGCTACAGTTGGGCTCGGTAGTTGTCGCTGTCGTCGAGACGTAAAATAAAATATCATCAAAATCGGTCAAACCGTTTAGAAGAAAAATTACGAACACCGGAATTTTTTATTTAAAGAAGAGAAAGAATTCGGATAGTCTGGAGTGGAACTCGAATCCAGAACCCTTCGATTACTTATCGAGAACTCTTACTAATCGAGCTATCCGAGCCTATACAAATTTCCTTTCACTTTATATCCATTGAACGACAGCGGGGTCTATAGCAGGACAACGTCTGCCTACCGGCTCCCCAGTTGTTTTATAATTTTATTACTGTTAAGTACATATGAAGTGAATAGGATCCCCGGTTGAATAATCACACCCGACAAATTTTTGAAAAAAAATTCCGAAAATTTTCATCACAAAATTTCCTCTGGTGCTCGTCCACCACCTCCATTTTTAGAGGTCATTATTTGATGGCTAGCAACCGCAGTTCACGTGCAAAAATATATCTTCATACCGAGATCTGCATTTAGCAGAGTGCCGCAGCCAAAAATAGGTAAATAGCATGCGGATGATGAAGATGGTAACGTATTTCTCGGCATTTAAATTATTTTAAAGACTCTTCAGAGTCGAGTTAAAATGTTTCTAGATGCCCAGCGTCTACAATACCCTTATAGTTATTTGATCAAGTAAAGCAATTTCAAATTTATATACTTTTGCATAGTGACGTGTCGTCAATAAATTCTCGTCGGGAATTTATTTTTTCCCCGGGAAAAATCCTTCAGCCACGATTTTCGAGAAAAAATTTTGTTACTTTTTTCCGTTTTTTTTTTTTTTTTTGGAAATTTCCGGGAATATTGTTTTGGGAATTTCCCGGGAAATTATAAAAGATATTCGATCTTGATGTCTGCTTGTGCTTGTCTGTTAGCTACCCCTACTAGAGCAACAATTTTAACAATGAATGGAAAGAAAAATAATTAAATTTTTATTCACATTTGAAACACCCGAATAAAAATTCCTGTAGAAATTCCCCGCGAAAATTCCTAGGAATTTTCCCGTATCTTTAGTTTTCGGGAATTGGGCCATCTCTACTTGTGCATTATGAGCTTAAATAAATTAAGAACATCTCCAATTTTTTAAATGTCATCACAACATTCAAAAGAAGCATATAATAGCACTAGAAATGCAACAAAAACATAGTTTCTATATCGCATATAGTTTTAAGCACATTTGAGCATTGACTTTTTGTAAAATCTTTACGTCTACGTCCTTCACTAAATAGAGAATCATTGTAAGCAAAATTTCTAAACTTTGGAAGGTTTTTCTCGGCTAGTTCACCGTTAGCTACGGCCCTGGTTTCACCAAATGTTTCAAGAAGTAGAAACAGTCTCGTCAGCACATCGGCATTGAACGAGAGAAGATGGGCAGTGGCAGAACTCGCTATACTGGCCAAGTGGATAGGGTACAGGGTCAGTATACGCCGAGCACGTAAACGACGGACGTAGACGTAGGCCAGTCGGCGTCGAGCCGTCTGCGGAATTCGCCAATCTAGCTCTGCCAGTGGTGTGCGTATTAGTTTTGTTATGGAAGCAGGAATGACAATAAAAACTTTAATAACACATTGTTCTGTGATAACAAAATGTAATCTTCTACAAATGAAACACAAGTCCAGCAAATGTATCTCACAAGAAAAAATAGAACATAGGAACATTACGTTTGTACTTCAATTTAGCAGATTCATTTGTTCTGGCGTATAATTGCCAGATGTAAGACATTTGATACCAACAAATATTATGCTTAGGTGGAAGGAAGTTTGATTTCATAGTCTACATCTACATTAACTGGAGTACCTACTCTAAATAAGAAAATAATGAAATATATCATCTCGCCTTTCACCTATTTACCAATTTTGGTTGTGGCCGTTAAGTCGCGACCTCAAAAGCTGCATCTGCAGAGAGATCTGTACAGGGAAGAAGTGGAAGTGGCGACTATGGGAATCGAACTGAGAACCTGATAGTCCATGCGTGATTAAGAATGTGTTTTAAATGCGTGTCATTCACTTTCAATATTTGTTCAAATTTATAAAGAAATCGAATTGGTTGTCAGAAAAATTCGACAGCAAAACTAAGGAAAGTAAAATAATATTATTAAAATAAATAGTTCGATACCTTGTACAGCTCACAAACATACATAATATAGGTACCAAGAGAAAAGTGTCATACTGTAATGGCGTAATGAAACGAACATTTTATTTATATATTTTACTCCTTTTATAAGTGACATCAGAAATTGCGAATATATATATATATATATATATATATATATATATATATATATATATATATATTTTTTTCTATTTCGGTGCTTTTATAAAGTTAAAAACGCACTGAAAACACGTCGTTAATATCTATAAATGCACTGTTTGCGTCGCATTTTATTTTCTAGTTGGGGTATAAGCTTCCAAAATTGAGAGATGGATGGTATATTATATATTCTCAAAATTGTAAGTTGTAAAAATATTTGTTTTAACTATGAATCTTTTCTTTTTTCTCTAGAATCTAGATCAGTGATGGCGAACCTATGACCCGTGGGTCAGATACTGACCCTTGCAAGCTTTTTAACTGACCCACGGTTGCTTTCATTCAAACACTTATTGCCATTTGCCCCAAACACTTAGGAATTTTTAACTCCACTAAAAATGTTTAAATCGTCAAACCCCAAACGCCTATTTTTACCCGTTAAGCCAATTGAACTTTAAAGATGTTTAGTTTTAAAAATACTCTGTTAAAAATTTTTCACCTTAACTCTGGTGCAAATGGGCATTAGTGACCCACGAGCTAGTACTAGAAAAATATGAACATTTGACCCACGTCTCAAAAAGGTTCGCCATCGCTGATCTAGATGATGGAAATAAAAAGAGAAGAAATTTATTGCTGTGCCAATATACAAAAAGTTACACTTTTGACAAGTTTTTTAAAAAAATTAACAGAATTTAAAAATTACCCCAATAGAAATAAATGCATAAAAGAATTAAAAAAAAAAACTTGATATCGCACTTGTCAGACTGCATTGTGAAATTTATTTTTAAAATACCGTTAATTGTCAAATTTTATACTATAAACATACGTGTTAGGTACACAATAATTCTCAAAGGTAATTAAAAAAATTATTAAGCCGAAAGAATTGTAAAGGAAAATAGTAATAAATCACTATGTGGTTATTGGATGACTTGGCTTTAATTAAATTATTGAAATTTATTTTGTCTTTGACGACGTTTCGGCTGTGGTTACAGCCATCTTCAGATCTACAATTTTACAATGTTAGAATTTATATAAAATTACAGAAAATTTTAGTGCTTACCTAATTTTGAATTACAAAATATATTACATTGTAGTCAGTACAAGTTAAAATTAAAGTTGAGTATATAAAAAATTTTTAACACTAAATAATTACATTTTGTAATAAAAAGTTAGTAGGAAGTGCACACTTCTACGAATCGATAACGATTAAATTCATGATGGCCGATGATCCAAAAATTGATAACAAGCCCTCTAGTGTGTGAGATTCAAAGTACAAAAAAACAAGAAGAATAATACAGAAAACTAACCAAATATTGAAAATTGAAAGTCACTAAATTGCAACATAACCAAACTAAATAAATGTAAACAAACACAACATGTTAAAATTATTTGAAGTAATGAAAAATATTTCTGTATTGATCAACGCTTGTATGAAAATCAGTTTGAGTGTTAACACAATTAGAATGTATGTTAATGTAACAACTTTCTAGGAAAAGTCTCCTCATTCTGTTAGGTTCTTTATGTAGAATTTTGAATCTAATCTAATTATCAAATTGTTTTAACAGGCATAAATAATAATATTGATTTTGATTGTAATTTATACATAATTTCAAAATCAAAATCATGTATATAATATGATGTGAAGTGTATTGCGTCAAGATTTAACCCCCATATTTTAGTACGATCCACAGTTTGATGCATAAAGTAAGAAATTGAATTGTTAATTTGATCGTTCGTGGTCCATATAAAATATGTATTTAATCAGTTGGCAGTACAGAATAAAATACTCATATATGCATTGGTTACAAAGGTCTATGACTTCTACAAAGTCAACCCGCTAGTTCGAGAATACCCCTAAAATGAAGTTGTCGGACTCTAAATTTAATCCTGTACATTAATCTGTCTAAGAGGTAAATAAATTCTCAACAATTACTGTTAAAAAGTTTCTAATTGCTGTAACTCTCCCAGCTACTACTTTTCTAAAGGTATATTTTATGAATGCCGTTTGAATAAAATAATACAAGGAGAACTCCGGGCGGTTTACATAAACCAGACTTTAATTCCGTTCACTTACAAAAGCTGTGTCAATAATTAATATTCCTAACGCAAAATAGGAGCGATTATGACGAAACCGCTTTTGTAAACCGCTAGTTTACACGCCAAACTTTGCCGTAAGAGTAACCGTACGTCTATAGCGTAGTAGAGTACGCTACGCTACGCTACTTACTCATATATAATTTTAGTATTTGTTGTACATTCTACAAGTTCTCGGTCGCGTTCAAATCAACTAAGTTGCTGACTTGTTTCGCCTTCACACCTAAACAATACTTGGTAGTCTAGACAGTGGTATTACAGGTATGTAACACATAAATACGTTATATTCCATTGAATTTATGTTTGCACTTTTGCTATGAAATAATTCTGCTGCCACGATGTGTTCCCAATTTTGTTAGTAATAACAATTTATAAATAAAGTAATAAGGTATAGCACTAAATTCTTATTTTAACCAAAATCTAAATTTCATTTACTGTTTTAATATTTAAACAGTTCTAGGGTCATGCATTCGACCGAGGAAAGGAATTGAACATTTTCTCACATAAAAATTACGTCTACATTTCCTCCTATTCTAGCACTTCTGGAACGGTATTTCACGACTGGTAACCTCACTTTACGAACAACTATACACGGAGACCAGTGCAACTAACTACATATATCCAGAAACAAGTAAAATTTAATGCTGACAAATATTTCAAAGGACAATTTATGGCAAAAAATTAAAATTACATTAAAAAATTGGTACAATTACCATACGATATTCTTATACATATAGGATGTTTCAATAACCTTGCTCACTATTGATAATTTTTAAATTTGAATAATTACGAGAATGTAAATCAAAAAATATATTGTATCAGTAGTTCCCAAAATATTGGACAAAATATATATTTCCCAAATGGAATCATATTTTGTTCTTCTATTGAAAATTTTTTGGTTAAGGAAATATCCAATCAAATCCCTGTATTTCTGATCACTTGTGCAAAAGTAACCAATCAGGTAACAATTACACTGAAAATTTTTTGGTTAAAGAAATATCCAATCAAATGCCTGTATTTCTGATCACGTGTGCAAAAGTAACCAATCAGGTCACAATTACACTGATAATTTCCCCGGGAAATTATCATCTGTTGCTAAGTAACAGTCGTTGACAGCTGGTTGACAGTTAATTCAATATTTAATTTGTTTATTTCAAAATGTTATTTTCACGGTTAGAAAATGAAAATAATAATAATCACAAAAAATTTTCTCACCGAATATCCCTCGACCATTGATAAATACTTATAATTTGATCACAACTACCTCAAGAACGTTGCTTCAAGGTAACAGCCCTCCGCCTGCGGCGTCGGGCGGTTACCAAGCAACGTTCTTTCGGTAACTGTGATAAAATTATTTCGAATTATCAATGGCCTAGGGATATTATAGCTGAAGAGAGTACTTTGTTCTCTTTTCAATAAGGTACTGTTGTTTATGTTCAATTATTTCAAATAATAGTTATTTACTTTACAAGTGGGCAAAGTAAGGAATTACCCACGAGAGAAATTTTAGCTCACGAAGCCGAAGGCTGAGTGAGATAATTTTATCGAGTGGGTAATTCCACTTTGCCCACGTGTGAAGTATAACGTTTTATCCAACACTTCTTAATAAATGAAAAATTTATTAAAGAAATATTATTTGACAGTGACATATGCTTTAAATTTTTAAATTAAAATGTCAATCGAAGTAGTTAACAAGGTGTTGTGTGTTATTATTATTGTTATAAATAAAAAAATACTCACTAGTGGTTTTCCTCAAAATTATACCCACTAGTGGATAATCTGTTACTTTGCTTGTTTAAAATCGCCATAGTTATAGAGCATTTATTGAGAGGTGTTGGATAAAAGAATCATAAGCGTTTACAAATAAATTTTTTGCACTTTTTTTTCAGTTTATTTTACAGAAACAACAACATAGTTAATAATTTATATTACAAGAAAGGTAAAACAGTTTTCACTGCTTAATGGAGGAAATGACCGGCGAGCCGGTTAGGCGAATCCGTCACCTCCTTGAAACAGTAAAAACAGTTATCTGGAGTGTATTTTATAACATTATACTTGTTACTCATTTATTTTAAATTTAAATTATTATTTCTTTTCAAAATCATATTAAAATACATAATATCATTTTGCGAAGATAACCAAAATAGGAATTGAAGTTAAACTTTTCAAACTAATTTGTGAAAATTTAACTTGATGTACTAGCTAATTCGTCTTTTTTTCGAAACTCATCTGTCAAATTTGAATTACTCTAAATTTTAACAGCCATAATTCAATTGATCTAAGTGATACATGACATCATATTTATTTGGTTTTAACTGTTTTAAGTAACCATATAACGATTTTGGAAAAAATATAACATACACAAGTATTCCTTTAATACTCATGGTTTATTATCCCAGACTATCGCCTCATATTACAAATATGATTACCAACATTATATTTAGATTGTTTTTGCAGATATTTCAATATTTATGTGTTTATTAAATTAGATATAAAAAAATAAATAAGGTAACCTTTACGTACGAAATTAGGCAACAAAATTCATCAAAATTGATAACATTTTCTAATTTATTGACTTAACATTTTAGAAGCTCCATAAATAAGTATGTACAAATAAATTACCCTGAACTGCCAATGAAGAAGTTTCTCATCCAGAATTGTGAAAATTGAGAATATACGACAGATAAAACAATTGTGCGAAAGGAAGAAATCAAATTGCGCTTTAATATCACAACGATAAATAAATATCTGAAATTTTTGTTCCATTTTCTAACGCCCTTTTCACGAACGTCTATGGCAATAGCTGTCCAAGGCGCGCGTGCTGAACGAACGTATGCGGGCGGTGTTCAATTCGATCTCGAATGACAGTTGAATGACACAGCAAACTGACACCAACGTGATTTCACCTCAGACTCGAGTTTACTTTTCTCGAGGAATTTTATTTTTACTAGTATGTAGCAGTGGCTTTCTTCCAATAACTGGAAAATCCCTATTCTCTATCCATGTCACAGTTATCGGCTTTGAAATCACAAGAATAAATTACTCCAAATAAAAAATGATTTTCGGTCATGACATTCGAATTAATCTTGTTTGGATTTATCAGTACTGTTTACCGAATTTTATGGTTGATAAAATGTTATTTAATAGTTTGTGTTCACGGAATATATAAATCGGATAAAATAAATATTAGATATTTATTTTCATTTCGTTTTATATTCAGATAGAAAAAAACTAATGGAATATGAAATATGATATAATGGACCTATGCTGGATATACTATGCTAATGTCATTTTTATCTAATAATATGAAGTAAATCTGTAGCAAAATAGAATTAAAAAGTTTGATTATGAAACCCTCAGTTTGATAACTACAGGGGTCTAATTTTCGGAAATTTTTCTAAAATTGTAGACTGTGGAGATCGAATTGAGGATCTTATGAATCATAGTTTGGCGAGTAACCAGAGAGCTATTTATGAATTTATTAACTCCCGCATAAATATTTAAAGATGGTATTATGACGAGTCAATAAAATTCGATGGTGAATTTTCAAAAGATGGGCACGTTATATTATATCTATTCCATATTCACTTTAGAAGCATGGTTTTTTACAGGGCTGTCAACGAAATCCGGATATCCGGATAACCGGATATTTATTTTTAAAAAAATCCGTTTTTTTCTATCCGGATAAACCGGATATCCGAATATCCGGATTTTATCCTGGTAATCCGGATTTCCAATATCTGGATTTCTGAATATCCGGTTTTTCGAATATCCGGACAAACCGGATTTCTGAATATCCGGATTTGTATCCAGATAAAATAAATATCTTAATATACGGATTTTTCTGTTTGGATAAAGTCGATACACAAAAATTTAGTACGCCATGCTAAAAATATCAGGATTTTTTTTAAATTATTGAATTAAATCAAAAATAATAATTAAATAATATTTTAAGCAAAAAAACAAATATATTTTTCAAGCACAGTATATATTTCCGTCAAAATAAAGTGATTCTTTTTAAAAACCATTGATTTTAATCAAAATTTGTTTCTTGGTTTATCCGGATATCAATTTATCCGGATATCAGTTTATCTGGATATTAGTTTATCCTGAATTATCCGAATACCGGTTTATCCGGTATAATCCGGATACCGGTTTATTCGTTTTATAAACCGGTTACCGGTCTTTCCAGATACCGGATACGTACTTATCCGGATATCCGGATTTGAATTTTTACGCATTTGGGATATTTTCTGGCCGAAAAATTATCAGTATTTTTCTTAAATATTAATAAAGGTTGGGTAGATGAGTTCCATGTCTCGCATCTATTAAATAGTACCGATAGGACGTTAGTGCGAAAAATCATGAGTTTAAATGTGGTGAAGATTTGTGTCGATTATCAGATTCTTCTTAAAATTCTAAACGCGGGATTAGCTTTTCGAAACCTGCACCTTTTAGAGCCACTATTTTCATAATGACGTTTATATGATAATTTCTTAGAGGTTCAATAACCTGTTCGAGTTTGATAGCAATCCGTTAAGCGGAAGTAATAGTTTATATGAAGGCCTTTAAGGCTTTTCAAAAGTCTTCTCATTTCATTATTATGATTTCTAAAATTTTTTTCCACTTAACGTTAAATTTTGTCATATTAAAAACGATATAAAATTATATTAGATACACTTTTTATTATTATTATTATTTGCTCCACAGCTAGATTATATGGGAAACTATTAAAAAAACGAATAGAAGAAACAATGCAAGAGTCAGAAGACCAAAATGGTTTCAGGGCTGGCCGGTCCGGTACAGATGGAATATTTACCCTAAAAATATTATTAGAGAAAAAACTAGCAAGGGGACAAGCAGTACACCTTATCTTCGTGGATCTACATAAAGCGTACGACACTGTCCCATTGAGTAAGTTGTGGGAGGCTATGTCTGACATTGGTGTCTGTGGAATCTACACACAAGCAATAAAGAACTTATATACAGGATGTACAAGCTTTGTCAAAATAGGTAACAAACTATCCCCCGAATTTATGGTGAACAAGGGGCTTCGCCAAGGATGTTCGTTAGCACCAACTCTATTTAAATTATATCTGGAAGCAGCATTGAAATCCTGGCGGAAGAAGTGTTGTAACATGGGAATTCAAATTGGAGAGAATATCTTATATACACTTTTATTTGCTGATGACCAAGTCGTCATAGCACAAGACGAAGACGATGCGCATTACATGCTCAGGAAATTAATGGAAGAGTACCAGAAATGGGGATTGACAATCAATACGATGAAAACGGAATATCTAGTTGCTGGGGAACCCGGGCAAAACTTAAAAGTGGAAAACGATACTATTAGAAGTTGTGCTAAATTTAAATATCTGGGTAATACTATATCAGAGACTGGTAAAAGTAATGAAGATATTACTAATAAAATAAACCAAGGAAAGAGAGTTATAAGGCAACTAAACTCAGTACTATGGAGTGACGAAATTACAAAATCAACGAAGTCAATGATATATAAAGCCATGATTGAGAGTATATGCACTTATAGTAGTGAAACGTGGGAAGTAAATCAGAAAAATGAAAAAAGGCTACTAGCTCTCGAGATGGACTTCTGGAGAAGAAGTTGTAGAATATCAAAACTACAACACGTCCGGAACGAAACTATAAGGGAATATATGAATGTAGAAAAAACCATACTAGATACAATAGACCAGAAGAGACTAAGATGGTATGGGCATATGAAACGGATGGACCTCACACGGTGGCCTAAACGGATTTGGGAATGGAATCCAGACGGACGGAGGAAACCAGGTAGACCGAACCTAAGCTGGTACCATGACATCAAAAAAATCATGGGAATAAGAGATCTCCAGGAATACGACAGGATGGAGAGAGACATATGGCGAATAGGAAGCGATAAACGGCGACAGCCGTAATATAGTCGCGAATATATATATATATATATATATATATATATATATATATATATATATATATATATATATATACACTTTTTATTATCTATAAATAAATAAATATATCATTACGCCTTTTACCCACTCTAGTGGCATTCTGATTTCAAAAAATTTCAGAGATTTTAGTGCAGGAACCACAGAAAATTAAAATAACAATATTTCAGTTACGAGTTATTTTGGTGGCAATTCATTAACATCAACCGGATTTGGAAGTTAACTTGAAGCCCTATAAGATTTTAAAATATAACTCAATAAATAATATAAATATAATAGACAAGATACTCGTATAAAAGAATACTAGCTGCAATTCTTATTTGAAACATTTTCTCTATTTTATACCGCGTAAAAGTTGTCTAAGAGACTAGAAATGTTAAAAGTTAAACGTTTTGTTAGGTTTTCTACATACATTTAAAAGAACATGAAAATAATTATTCGAATTTAACATACAGCATTGTAGAACAATGATGAATATTTTTGTTACCTTGATCGTGAATTGGTTAGCTAATAAAAATCTCAAGTTACAAGTCTCCGAAAATTACGTTTTCATGTAGTGTCAATTCGTCAAGTCACACGAGAATGAAAATTATGTCATGTCGAGTATGTTATGTGATAAAATTTGGGAGTTTAGCTGAAAACGTGCGAAATTGAATTTCTATCAGAGCGACATTTATGCACGAAGAAAATTCGCCATTTTAGGTGTTTCTGAATGTCAAGTATTTTATTCTAACCATCTCAAAATATAATAAAAAATCAATATCCCGGAGCTACGTAAAAATGAAATTCTATTTCGAGTAGCGATGTTAAACATTCATCATAAATGTTTAAACATCAAAGAAATAATTTATTGCTTTAAGAGCAACACAATTCCGCAATAATCAGCCGAGTGCGTAATTTAATTTACTCTAACCATTTTCTAAAACGAAATATTACGGAGAACATTCGAAATCTTAATGAAAAATTGTCTTCGAGCGCTGGGAAATACCGGAGCTAATCCCCGCGCAAGATAATATTTTTGCAGAGTACGCCGCCGTCTAATGGACCCTTAATGTAGCTGCATGGAACACATTACGAATACAAAATATAAGCTGATTTGAATATTAAATAACTTATTACCATTATTGATACATCTACTTATTTTTTAACTTCAAACTGCACTTTATAATAATTTGCATGGAAATATTACTCACTGCGCTTCTCAAACATGGCTGTTTCACAGTTATCTAACCTATGCAATCGTTTTATGAGGAAATTTTTTGCACGCTATTCAAGTTTTCCGTATGCAATAAAGAAAACTTTAATGTTCAATGCTCAACTCACAGGACATTATCGCCAAATATTTATTGGTTTGAAAATCATGCCACCACCGTGTACGATCATATATGTAGACGTCATTTCTAGAAATACATAATAGTATATTATGATACAAGTGTATAAGTAAGCTTTTACATCACGTACGACGAGTTTAAGACCACGACGCGAAGCGGAGTACTTTTAACGTCGCTAGTGCTTTGAAAGCACTTATGCACGTGTGTCACGCTATTTTTTATTATGCCTGCATCATACTCTGGAAAAAACTGAAAAGCAACATTTTGATTTTGATAATTTTACGGTTTATTTACTGTTTACGTATACAGTTTTGACAGATATTAACAGTAATTATTTATGTTGTTGCTTAGCAACCTTTAAAGCACGGCGTGTTTTAATCTTCCGTTTGTGAACGCTGTAGCGTGTCGCAAATTTTATATTTATTTTGTAAACAATTTTGGGGTGACAGTTATATTTATTAATGAATATCTGAACAAGACCAGAAGGAGCAGCAAACATTTTCTTCCACAGAAAAGCCTGTACTATTCACAATCAGTAAGCAAATATGCACTGGTTGAAATGAGAAAGGTAGAATTAATTCATTTTGCAACTTCTTAACAAATCGAAATATACATATTACTAATCTATTACAAATAAACAACTTATTCCACATTATTAATTTAGAAAAATACTTTTTTACTGAAACCGGAGGGAAAGCACTATTTTCGCGACTAAAATGCGTAGTGAAAGTAGTATTTCCCGGACTAGCTACGAAAACGTTTAAACGTTCTGCTACTTTAAAAACGAGAGAAATGAGCTTCTCATTGGTTAGATTAATTTTTAAATTTAAAATTAATTTTCATTGTTCTCAGTGTTTCCAGAAAAAAAAAAAAATACAGAACTCGTAAGTAAAATGTCTGTATTTGATTCGTAGCCAAGAAATACTCGGTACAAGAAGCCTCGTATTTTAATATGGCTCCTCGACAGTAATGTACCATTTTCCTGACTCTTATATAAACAATTATTAGATATCAATCAAAATAATATATTATTGTCATTAAATTTTGTTAACCTAACCTAACCCTTTGAACAAGAAAATCGACTATTATGAAATGAGTTCTATACACCATTTTTTCAATTTTTTGCCTATAATGACCCTTTTTAAATATCAAATCATAATTTAAAAATTTAGGCCAGTTAGTGGTAGTTGGTGACGAAGATATGACGTTTGAAAATTCAATTGTTTCAATTTGAAGCTAAAATGAGTACGTAGATTATTTATATAAAAATAAAACCTTTGCAATAATTTAATTTTTTTATGTCGCGAAGTTTAACCTTTGATATTTTTTACATTTTGTTATTTTATCACAGTCACCAACTTAATAAATATAAATTGCATTACATTATTACAGCACTTGGTGAGCTATAAACGAATGCTTTTGGATGCTGTAATAGCTTTATTATAGAGGCACAATATACAAATTCTATTAATTTTGATAAGTACAACCATTTACATAAAAGCATTACAGACCTAACCTATAATGCTTTTAAAACTAAAATTAAAATATATTTATGGAAACATTGTTTTTATTCATTAAAGCTGAGTTCCGAATGACTCAATTATCAATTACAATTTCCATTTATAAATAGCAATCGGTTGAAACGTATTATACTGCCGATGGAAGTGACAACTATTGAAATATTTTTGTAGTAATTATAAACTATTTCAATAATTGATTTATACAGTGATAGTATTTGTTGCATCGTTTGATAAATATAAAATTAGATTCTATACTGTTTGAAGTTTAAAGACCAAAGAAAAGAAAGATAAGATATCCCACTAATTGTAAGTGGACAGATTAGAATTTGCAATCTTCTCAATTAGTACTTACAATTAACGACTTAATTTTGTAACTTCGAACGCAAGCTACAGGTTCCCATAACACAAAGCACAATTGTTAAATCTAATTGTTAATCGTAATTGGTAATTGGGTAGCTCTTTTTTTATGACATTTCGTTGTGCTTCATTTGGATCAATGCGATTTTATCATTTTCTTTACTAGACTTACTATAATTTAGACGACAAGAACGTCAAAACAATAAATAGAAATTTATTGTACTAGCGTGGAATGTGACATAATAGTCACGAAAGAAAAAGTTTAGCCACGAACCCGAAGGGTGAGTAGCTACTTTTCTTGAGTGACTATTATGCAATTCACTAGAGTACAATACAACGTTTAATCCAATACCACACTTAAAACATCTTAAATCGTTTATATATTTTCGTTTTTTGTTTGACACTGACAAAACATGTGACATGCTATTTATAAAATATAGAAATTACAATGTAGCCATGGAATGGTTGTTTCCGATCTGGCATTGTAAATTGTAAACACGAAAAAAGGTAAAAAAAAATAGATGAAAATATGGAAATACCTCTAAATATCTAATTAGAAGCACAATAAGGATATCTGAATTTAATTCCGAAGAAGTCTAGAGACATTTATAGCAAAGAATTTAGTGGATTTAATCAGTAATTATTTTCTCCATGATTTCTTCTCTCACTGAGTGAGGAACGTAAGACATTGTTTATTTCAAATAACCATAGTTACAGCTTTATTATGAGTCGGTGTTGGATATATATTATTATTATTTTTCTATTAATCTCAGCCTTTCCACCTCTACGGGTGCAAGGCTGTAGGAGTTGAGCGAAATAAAAGAATGATGTAAAACCAGCATGAAAAAGAAGAACAGGGGACAAATTATTTTTGGAAGGTCAAAGAAGTCCAACAGATCTATAGACAGAAAGATTGCGGAATACACTAGATGGTAGCACAAATAAAATTAAATACTTAGTCCTACCTACAATAGCCATTATTTGAAACTCGATAATGTAGCTACAGGATAGTTGAAGATTGGTAGAAAGTTCTTACCTGAAAAAGAAGAAAAGAATTATTAGTATTTAGTTTATACATCAGGAATTAAAATATAAGCGAATAAGTTATTTCAATATTTCACACTTTGAACTAACGATCAAAACTCGCATTTAATTAAAAACCCGTAAATTCATAACGCAAATGTAGAAATTAATGACGAAAATATTTCAAAGCATGTGCAAAAACTAATTACAAAGTTTATAATGTTTCGTGTGAAACTGGTTTTGATTGATTGCAACGTACACACATGTGTGTAGAGTAGGAATGATACATTATTTCTCCTACTTGACCGCGTGACATTTCTGAAGGGTTCTCACACATTTCAGAAGCTAAATGTAGATATAGACCCTGTCATCCTCTCAATGAATACCACGTATTTCATTCTAATTAATTAATCTTTTTACAGAGGCTTACGGGCTAACTTTTTAAAATTAATTATAGAAATGTGAAAGGGGGAATTTAGATTTGGCTTCTTTCTTTTTTATTTAATTAGAAATTTATATATGCAAGTAAATTTTGAATTTTGGATGATAAACAGAATAACAATTCTTCATGACTGTATGTATTTCAATCATGCTATATAATCCTCTCGTTAGAAAGTGAAAAATTATATGGCTATTTTTGAAATAAATATAAAAGAGCTTAGATAAAATAAAAATCAATGCAATCTTGACCACAGGCTTGGGAAACAATTTGTATAGTCTTGATTATTTCTTAGTTTTACTGATAATAAGAAATTACTTTTCGAATTAGATATGTGAAATTCTTTGTTTATAATTTTAGGGTTAAGGGTTTGGCAGCAGGGGAAGTCGTCGCAGGCCCAGATCAAAATGGCGGAAAGAAGTAAAAGAAAAAGAAGAGAAAAAGAGAAGCCGCCTCGGTGGTCGAGCGACTTTCACAGTTCGACCACAGGATTCGTGGGATCGATTCCCACCTGGGGCTTGGATGTTTGTGTGTGTTTCTCAATTTAAATGTAACAAAATAAATTGAATTTGGGCTATAAGTTAATGACTTCAGAAGCCGTCAAAATATTGAATTATTAATTTTAGAAGGTACTAACAAGTGGGAAGCTGAACAACAAACAGGTAGATATTCAAAGGTAATACCATTAGAGGTAAATATTTTTTTGAATTTGTTTTTGTGATTTTGTAAATTATTAAAATTTTGCAATTCAAATATTTCGTTTAAAACACAACATAAACACGATTGATAGGTCTTTGAGAAATTTTTGTTGAGCGAAATTTGTAATAATTTGCAAGTTTACACAAATTAAATTTCTTAAAAAATATTCACCTCGAGTGGTATTTGGATAGATTATTCAACAAGATACATTAATTTTTATTAATTTTGTTAATGGAAATACTTCCAAAACGTAAATTATCACACATTTTGCGAAAAAATGATACTGAGATTTAAGTGAAAAGATTTATTTATATAAAAATTGTCATGGTAACAGGATATACTGCTGGGACCCGTATATACGCAGGAATATTGTTTTTATTGGTCAAAATAGATGACGTGTAAGCCTCTTATTGGGTTATATACTACGGCGTTGAATAGTCAGAGTTTCATGAAAGAATTCTGAAATAAGGATCTAATTCCCACAAAGAAAATGTTTTTTTTTGTAATTTATTATACCAACTACACTTGCAATTATTTTTAAATAAATAAATGGAATTATTTGAAATGGGATAAATAGCTCAGTGATGATTCATCGGACTATTGATCTTAAGATCCTTAGTTCAAATCCCACAGCCGGCAGTTGCCACTTTTAAATTTACCACTATAGCTTTCCCTGCACTAACATCTGCGGGACCGTAACTTGTTGGCTGGTAACCGCACTTCACGTTTAAAAATTATTTCAATTATCGAGATCTGCGAAGGCTGAGTGCCGCACTCAATATGAGTAAATTGTGTGATGATAAATATATTTCTTTCGGCTCATTTTCAGTAGACTAAATATAATAATATTGGAACGCTAATCTATATGCTTTTATGAAAGCGAATAACGAGCCTGAGACAAATAGATTTTGTGAGGTCATCCTCCTTTGTCTAACTTGTTTGTAAAACGGTTGCTATGCATTTGTAGAGCGGTTGCTATGTAAAACCTATTGCACAATTTATTTAAAAGTGATAATTGATAAAGAATATATAATAGTGTTTGTGCAATTATTTAAAATTCCTTTATAATCACACACATACTACTAATTAAAATAACTCATTTTTATTACTGTATTATTTAATTTTTATATTAAACATTTTATTTCAAAATCATTGCATATTATTTCCTTAAAATTTTCCTATCAATTTTCTGAGCGGACCGTACAACAAAGACATATGGCCCAACATCCATCGGTCTCTTTCGGCTGGCATTATTATTATATGTCATCAAGTAGGTCAGTTTATAAATTTCAGTTAAACAAAATTAATATATTTACAATAAATGCAAGCAATATATCAAATGCATATTTTCAAAATATTATGAAATTCGAAGAACCAAATAACACGATGCATTTATGGCTGCCATAAAAAAATTACAAAACAACGAATGCAAAATGTAACAACGTAATTTCACGAGATTACTTTAGCAATGAAAACTTGTAAACTACAGTTTCATAAACGTATAACTGACGTTAACGTCAACACGATTACCCGAGCAATCCGACGGAGCATGTTTTCTTTCCGTGATCGTGATCGCGACTATTTTATAGTGTCTGATAACTTGCAGACACCCAAATAAAGTAAGGAAACAAATACTGCATTAAGAGATTGTGAGACAAATAAAAGCAAATGTGAACCGGGTTCTTTAATAAAATTTTCAAAGTCTGTTTGGCACATTACACAGAAGAAGGTCGTAGAGTTTGATTTTTGTAAATAAAATTATATTGCGAATTCGCTGTGTGAAATATGAGGTAATATAAGGATGGAAATGTGTAGAAGATAGAATGGAAGAGAAATAATTTTTCATTTCTACAATATTGTCTTCATCTTACGCACATTTGTATATTATTGCATTTATCTTCATTTCGTATCACATACTAATCTAACGCAGATTTATATTTAAAGAAAACGCAAATTGACCAAAACTGATTTCTTAAATTTATGGTAGTTTCCTACTTTTGTAACTTACCTCTAAATTTTTAACGGCATGTAAAAATATTAACCAATGAAAACAGACGTCACTAAAAAAATTGAAAATTTCATTTATCACATATATTTTTATTTGTTGTAAATTTTGACAGGCCATTAAAAATTAAGAGGTAAGTTACAGAATAGGCCCCATAATAAATGAAATTAAAATCTTCAATAGATTAAAAATTATTAAGTTAATTACATAATTACATACATACATACATACATAACGTCACGCTATGTCCCACTTAGTGGGGTAGCACGAACCCAGAAACACAGTCAACCAACAATCAATCTCCTCCAAACATTCCTGTCCTGACACACCACTTTCGCCTCGTCCACTTTCATAGTGCGATTCATACATGCTCGTTTATTCTTCACACTCGAAATCATTCGTTCACGCAACAAACCATCAATTATACCCAACCAGTTATTCCTCGGACATCCACGCAATCGTTCACCTTCAATCTCACCCACATATATTAGTTTCACCAACCTTTCATTCGACATTCGCTCAACATGTCCAAACCACCTCAACTGACTCACTCCCACTTTCATAACAACATGCTTCTCAATCTCACACTCATCATACACCAATGTATTCGGTATATGATCACGTCTCGTATACCCACATACCCCCCTCAAATATCTCATTTCTACAGCAGTTATACGTCGTTCATGCTTCTTTATCCACATAATTACCAGTAACAGAATTCATATTTGTTGTTTCCGGTCAGAATACAATTTGAAGAAATTTAAAAAACTATTTTTACTATTAAAGAATTATTTTTATATGGTACGATACAGAAAAAACAAACGAACCACCAGTAATTAGATATATCTTCTTAATGTATGTGTCGCCATGACTATACTTAAAACAGCTGACTATTCGCAACAGTTCTAGTGATGAGTTATCTACCAAATTAAAATAAATTATATTTTCAAATGTTTTACAAAGTTTAATTCATTACTACTGCCATGATAACATTGCACGTACTCGTATATATATACAAAAATTTCTAATTAGTTTTGTTTGCTTTGTCCAATCTCTAAAAATATAGAACTCATAATTTTGTTTCTAACGATTAAAACTCAACCCTTGCAATAAATCTTAATTTTTTCACATGTAATCCATTTTATCATTATTCATTCAAGCTAATTACACTTCATTATATAGTTAAGTAATTACAGCTCACCTTTAACAAGAAATTAACAAAGCACCATTATTAATCCCACTAAAATTTAACAGCAAAACATCCTCTGTAACTTGGTCTTGCACTTTCTTGTTACAAATCTACTTAGAGATAGAGTTAGAGCTTCTCAGTTTCACAGTTCTTGAGGAAACTACAAGTGAATCAATATTTAACCGTTTACTAAATTTGCCATTTCCAGTCAAATTAAATTACAATAAGTAATAATGCCGGAACTAATATTAAAGCAAATACTTTTACATTTTGAATGGTATATTATTATTGCATTTAAATATTTTAATATTGAGTTTGATAATTGGATCACAAGTAGTAATCGTTTCAAAACCTTGTTTATATGAAATTAAATAATCTAAAGTAAATTATCAATGAAGTTTTCTTTTCAAAATATTTTCCATTTCACATGCAACCAGTAAATTTAATGCATTATTGTTTAGTAATCAATTCGGTTGATTGACAGGCAATTATTAGTTAATTAATGGTAGCGGAAACTCAAGAGATTGGCTTAGTGCTGGTCGGCCAGCAAAGTTAAACTATCATATTTCTTAAACAGAAACATAAGAGGAAATGACAAGAAGTTTTGGGCAAGACTGATGAGTGAACAAATGATTAACTTGTTTGGAACAATATATTGTGTTTAGGGTTTCGATTTCACTAAATTATGTTTGTATCTATACTCAAAAGCATATGTAAGGAATGTACTGTGACAATTTAATATATTATATGATAAGTTTGCAACAAATAAAATGTTTTCTGTTTTCTATATTGCAGCTTACTATACTTTACTTTACTATACGATAACTCAAAATGATTAAGAACACCATTCGAATTCTTGTTTAGATTATAGATCTGATTACATATTAGTAGCAATTTATAAATTACAAATAAGTGTTTACTTGAAAAGCCTCTTGGTTTTTCTAGCCATTCTTAAAAAATTATAAAAACAATTCTTTCAGTATTATTATGCAAAAGAGTGATTGAGAATATATTCCTTTTTATTATTAACTTAGAATTTTATAAATACTTTGGGTTTTTTTTCCACAATTTCATGTATGCTTTTCTGCAGAAGTTCGTGGAAATTATCATTTTGGACGTTGCTTAGGGTTGGGCGACATTTTAATATATGAATATAAAGAAATATTTATAACGTTCATAGGTCTGCACATATTATTTTTTCAGTATTATCAGCAACTGAATTACACGAAAAAAAAAAATGGATTGCTATAAAAGCAATATTTATCTTACCTTTAGTGACAGTAATTTATATATTCTGACTGTAATATATATATATATATATATATATATATATATATATATATTTATTTATTTATTTATTTATTTCTTAGCAATAATAAATATTTATCATAATTAAATATCTTGCTTGAAATAGCAATATTAGTTTTTGATTTGAATATATATGTAATAAAAATTTAGTTGGAAGTGTACACTTCCAAGAATCGATAACGATTTAAACTTAGACCTGAAGATGGCTGTAACCATAGCCGAAACGTCGTCAAAGACGAAATAAATTGAAATAAATTTACTTAAAGCCAAGTCATCCAATACAATATAGTGATATTATTACTATTTGCCTTTACAATTTTTTCGGCTTAATAATCTTTTCCAGAAAATAATATCGCATAACTAATATGAATAAAAATGTAAATATCTAAATTGCTGTCACTATACCTAAGAAAAATTGATATTGTAGCAATCCAATTTTTTTCGTGTAAGACTGTATAATGTAAATTTGCAGCAGTAAACATAAACGATTGAAATGCACTTTGAAAGGAAGTATTAACAAGCATTTTTTTGCCAGGGCAAGACAGAGTTTTGCTAACCAATAATGCTTAAGATGTAAGATTCTACCTAATGAACACAAGAAACTTCTGTTACAGTAATTAAATTTAAAATAATTTGGAAATCAAATATTTACCAGAAAGTTATGTGCTAGTTAAGTGATACATTTTTACGCGTCGGTTAATGGCCCCCAAATATGTCAGCGCAGGTGTAAAATTAATATGGCATCTATATGCTACGGGATTCGATCCGAGGATCTCATAATCCACAGTCTGATGCGTTAGTACGGACATATTTTACGCGTGAATTCCGGTTACCACCTGTCAAGCCACGTACCCCAAAGATGTTACTAAATTGAGGATCTCATAACTTAATGAACAGAGATTTATATTTTTGATAATCATATTTTAACGAAGCATTTTGTAGTGTTTTTTTTTATTAAATTCATTGTACGTACTTATAGATGAGAAGAAAATTTCGACAAGCAAAATACCAAAATTTTTGCTTTACAAAATCATATCCTTGTGCTACGTGCTACGTGTACAATGTAATTGAGCATATTGACAACGAGTGGAATATACCACCCGTTAGCAAAAACTACAGCATTAAAACATCGGGAAACAAGTCACAAAACGCTGGTTCCAATTTCGGGCTGTCAGTTCGTCAGTGATCGCGTTCTCGTCCCGGTCCGTTCAACGTTCCGCTGTTGTTCACATATTGATCGCAGCAGAACAATCCGCACGGGTAGAAAGTGAATACTCGGGCGGGATGGAGGCTGGAGCTGGAGCACCGTAACGTGCACATAACAGCATCCGGATGCGGAACCAACAGTGGAAAATGACAGCGGAGGTAAATAATGTACCCGTGTCAGGTCAATGAAATCGTTGTTCACGTGATTTGTATTGGAGGGTCATGAGAACACCAGAATTGATCAGGGATGGAGCTGGGATATTTGAGAGGTGAAACTGAAACTGGGTTTCAATGGACTCTAGGGTAATTCGAGACGTATCTTTAATTAAAACTGGCTATTGTTCATCCAGCTTACGTTCATTTTCTTCTGAACCAGATATATCATCCTCTAACAATAAATAATTGATATTGGTATTAAATTTATGCAATAAACATTGCTTCCTTGATAATTAAATAAAAATAATAAAGAATTGATTTATGATTGATTCCACCCGTACCGCCCAAATATCCCGCGAAATACACATCCTATAACCTGTAGTTGAACTAACAAAAATAAATTTATATTTTCAGTGAATACGTCGGAATGAATGATTATTTAATTGAATTTTGTTAAGGTGCAACATCCGGGTTTTAGTTTTAGCTACAGAATTTGACTCAATTGGAAATTTTTAAAGTAATTTTCTCATTTAGTGTTAATGGATTTTATCACGTATTATATATTGTTTTGTAACCAAAATTACAAATTTGTATACTAAGTACGTACAAAGTTATAAAATTTTTGGATATTAATAGAAACTTTTTTTTAAAATTATATTTCAATATACGCTGTTTATCAGTTAGCAGTCACAAGTTACCAAAACATGATCTTGAATCATTTCTCTTTCTTTCAGTGTTGCTAATTAAAGAAAATTAATATTCTTTATTATTTTGGAATGTATATCATGATACTCCCAACATAGATAAAGCTAAAAATAAATTAGATAAGATAATAGATGAATAAGAAATGAGAAAAAAAATCTACCTAGATGATTTACCTAGATAAGTAACAACATTGATGGTGATAGTGATGGTGATGATGATCATGACCACGACCATGATCATCACCATCATCATACCCGTTATTTATGTCCGAACCCAAATAACTCTTGGAGAATGCATTTTTTTAAAGGTTAAGACTGAAAGTTGCGAATCTGCACCCCACGTAGCTCCAGTATACCATTCAAAAGAGATCTAAAAAATATTTGAAAAGTAGTTTTTAGATTTCTTTATACGATGTGTAATTTGCAAGATATTTGGGGGTACGGGTGGTCTGAAACACCCTATATATCAAATAAAGTCAACAATTTGTCCTGTATTAATTTAATTATGATTAAAAAAACATATAAATGTTACAGATTACACCAGAAACAGTACACATTAATATGAATTTGTTTCAACTTAGATAACTATTTAAAAACAGAGGTGAAGTTAAAATGCTAATAACTTTAAACCACTGGTAAAATTATAATAGATTTTGGTTGTAATTGTAAAAGTAAAATATAATGTGTTGACTGGATTTTATATTACAATATTTCTTTAAAATAATTAGAGAAGTCGACAAATTACCTATCGTTAAAGATAACTATCCTGAGGACAATAGGGCAAGCGCAGTATTTTACAAAACATTTTGGTGTTTTAAGATAAAATTTAGCTGGGTTTTTATCTATTCCAAGTAGTGAGAATAATTTATTTTTACATACAAAAATCATCGAATTATCAGTCGGAGAAATATGAAATAATATGTATATTTTTAATATGATCCAAAACTAAATAAAAAGGTAAATAATGTCGCGATAGCTATTGTTTTAGAATATAGTAACGAAGAATTTTACTGATGAGTCTATTCGTACAGTAAACATCTGTGATAAGTTCCCAATTAATTCTTACTGTTAACTTTTTAACTTTGTGGTCCTTCTACCACCAATATCTGTAAGGATCGTAATTTGATGGCTTGTAACCATACTTCATGAGAAAAAATATAAGCAGTGTGTTACACTTAAAATGGATACATGGCATGAAAGTGCATTTATTTATTTTATTTATCAAAGCGTTCAAAATTTGCGTTTCTGGCAAATTCATAATAATTAATTATGCCCATTCTAGAACACAAGTATATTCTAATTTGTTTTTGTTAACTGTATAATGTAGAAATATTTCTGAAAATTATTAATTAATTATTAGCATGAATACAATTCTACAAATAATATATTATGTATTATTTATTTGTGATGCACAGTCAATTTAAAATACACCAGAAATATCTATGACTTTGTCAACACAACTATTGAGTCCATAACTAACTCTTCTCCTGGTTGCGTCCCTGGCGTGATTCAGGATACACGAACTACGATCCTTCGAGGGATTGGAATTTATATTGGTTTCAAATTTCCGTAACGCGTAATGGCTGATGCTGGATGGTGTTTACTTTTCTGCTCTGTGTTTGTATGGTAATGAGAATTTGTTAGTGTAAATTGGGAGTAGTACTAAATTACTTAATATGTTTGAACAATGGTTTGGTTTTGAATTTAAATTAAAATCTAAATGTTGTTTCGATGTCAACATAACTTCAATAAACAGATTGTTCGGAGGACAGCCAGTAAATAGATAATCAGATACAGTAGGAATATTTGACAACTCCTATACAGGCTTAACAAGATTAACTGTTAATGTATTGGGACTTAATCTACCAAACCTCATCTAACTCTAATGACGTGTATAATTATAATTGTGCGTACAAACTAAAACATATTAATATATCATCAAGCCATTTACCTGTTTTTGGGTGTGATACTCTGCTACATAGATCTCGGTAAATAATTTAGTTCTGATTATGAACTTACCAGCCGTCACCATACGATTCAAAGATGAAATGCTATTTACTCCGAATCTAGGATATATAGCTATTCTAGACTTGAAACCTTGGAAGATTTCCTTAGTAAGGAACAAACAGAAGAGATAATACTGGAGAAAAGAGATTTCAGTTGCAGGGAAGAGAAACTAATGAAGTATGGAAATGGAACAAGACTATAGAACGAGTGAAGGAATTGAAGTATCTATGATATACATTCCAAAGAAACCATTTACACAAGAGGCATATAGATTCTCAGAAGAAGGCAGTCATAGGCATGAAGCAAACAGTTTAGGGAAAAGAAAATTCAGTTCGCGACTATAATGCCCTACAGAAGCGTTGCCTGTTCACTTAAGATGACTGACTTATTTGGTTTTTTTTTTTCTGAAGTAATGTTTATGCTAACGCAAAGAGTTGCATGTATAATGTATTATTTTGAACGCTGTAATTTCTGTGACTCTAAATTAATAATGCAGTAAATATAAAATATTTATTTGATCATTCATAAGATTTTAGATTAAAAACAAAGTACACGGAAAAAAGAATAGAGTACAATAGGAATGATCGGCGGTCATGTAGTGAAACTGTGGCGCCACAATTGCAAACTTTTTTGCCGCGATTATGAAAATATCTTTGCACATTTAGCCTAGCGCAAGCTAGCGTAAACCATGAACTTTAGAAAATCTGAGACAAATTTTGAAATTACCTCGTTTGTGTTATCGTGTATTTGGTGTGTGCTATGTGGTTCATCCTATTAAAAATGCCGTTTTGCTGAATATGCAAAAATAAAATAAACCTGCACAAGTTTTCAAAAGATGAAGTGAAAAAAAAAAACAACTTGTGGATTCAAGAATTAAACTTTCAAATCATTTTTTTACTTTTTAATTTTCACAAATGAAACATTTTTTTACATTGAACAAACAACTCTGTCTTTGTATCCTATCTATCATTTTGCACTCTTCGCAGTCATTTCAAATTTAAAATGATTCTGTCATGCGCAGTGCGAATAGCATATAGTTGCAGTAGTGCTGCCATCTGCAATTAGCTTTGCCCGATCATTCCCATTAATCAAACTATTTTGAAAACTTAGGATATAAGACGCATTTTAGTAAATACTTCTAATTGTTTAGTAAACAATCATTTTTAATTTCTTAATTGTAAATGACATAATAAGTAAATGTTTAGAAAATTTATATTATATCCTCAGCTTACGGAATAGTCTCTATTGTACTTTTTTCCTGTACCTACTCTATACCAAGCAAGAATATTTACTATTGAAGATATGTGATGTGGAATAACTGTATGACATCAATAATTGCATGTAATACAGTTGTTTATGTTTAGAAACAACAAATCTACGAGAAGACTTTCCCGTTTCTTCAAGAAAAAATGAAAACTCAATACCAACATCTTTCCTATTCAAAAAAGATACCCAAAAACACAGTAATTAATACTGCTAAATGTATATTTTTATTTTATTTGTATAATTACACGACAACACAACACATTTATTTTTAATTTAGGGTAGAAACTTTAATCAGCACAATTCACAAGCAATAATAATATAATAAAAAACTAATATTCACACATGTAAACGTAAGCTGATTTACAAAACAAATCGGTTTGAAAATAAAACGCTTGGTGGCTACGAGTACATTTTCGTCGCGAATAAAAAATACACATTTAAGATACTTGATATATGAAACGCTAATTAAAAGCATCCTATTCTACGAAGAAGAAATATTTGTGTGGGCTGAGAACATGCAAAATATATTTTAGGCTTGAATAGAATCATACCAACACCAAACTATATAACCATGGGAGAGATGAAAACTCTAACTCCGTGGGTAGACACATGAAAAAATGCGGTGAAATTTGAAGAAAGAGTACCTGCGGAACTTATAAATTTCAATACTGCAACAACACTGGAAAAATATGAGAAGAGGAGATAAGTATAAAAATACATTGACCAAATAGAAACAATTAAGAAAAACTTATTATGAAGAAATGGATATTCTGCAATACAGATAGAGAATTTACGCGGAAATTTCGAAACAGTCGTTCAAACTTTGGAACAAAAAGATGTGGATATCTAGAAACAAGAACAGCAAAATAAAATCCAAATAAAATAAAAGGTATAAATGAATACAAGCACAATCAATATCCACGGTGTATCTTGAATGAGTAAAACAATTTAAAGCACATTTGGATGTGGAAATAAAGAGAGAATAAATATTGTTAACGGGGGGTGGAAAGAGATGAAAATTACGTGAAAATTAGAAAAATATACTAAGAAATTAAAAACATCACGTTATAAAGAAGTTTAAAGAGAACTAAAAAATGAAAATAATATTAACAAAAAAAAAAAACCAATATTTAATTACCTTCGCAAAATTAAAATTTCGTTGTGAATTTGGTTGTGAAAATTTCTAGTAATTACTGACTTTGTAAAAAATTGTATATCTAGAAGTTTATATGTAGTTGTTATGAAATATGTTATTGGCATTTCTTGTTGAATAAATATTTGTTTAGGCTTTCGTTTCGTTTGACACCTTATATGAAAAGCGCTCGTAAGCATGAATAGTAAAAAAATATATCTAGACTTGTTTAGTATTGACAGCTCTGATAATCCATCAAATAGCTTTTAAAATAATTATTTTTTGCTTAAATATATCGTATATGTTATACACACGTTATATTGGTAATGTTTAATTTTGCCAGGGAGTATGAATAAAATTTTTGAAGAAAATTTATTATTTTTATTTATAATAATGTTACATATTTGTGGCTTCAGAAATATACAGTGCCTACTATTGAAAATAAAAATGAATTATCTCTCATAATGAAATATGTAAGGTATTTAATTAATATCCAGGGTAAATTCAAAGAATTTTAATTTTGACAAGAACGTAGTTAATTTTCATTAAAAATTTCTTTTTGATTAGATTGTTCTATGATTACCTACCTTTTTTTTCTATAATGGCATATTTTAAAGAATTTTTTCTATAAAACAATTGTTTTTTTTTCCTCTAATTGAAAATTCCAATTTATATCACACGAGCGTGAAATAGGTAATTCTGTAGGATTTTCACACTATACTTTTTCTACGATCACACTTCTAAAGATTTAATAACAATAATTTTTACTCTTTAGAAATAAGAAACAATATCTCAAACTATTTGACTTTTATGATTACTGCGCAGTCTTACCAACTGTAAATCTATATATTGTAATATAAACACTAATGACATTTTATTAAAAAATTGATATTGTATTTTCTTTGTAATCTCAATATTAAAAACGAAGATTTATATAAACTTTAAAATAATTATTAATTATTTTACAAATACAAATACCTTGGTACAGAAATAACTAAGCATGGATCCAGTGATACGGAAATTAATAACAGAGTCAATAAAGGCAGGCAATTGATAAGAGCGCTAAACTCGGTGCTGTGGGATAAAAATATCAGAATGTGTACAAAGAAAAGAATATATACATCTATGGTCCAAAGTGTAATAACGTATGGCTCGGAAGCATGAGACGTAAAGAAAACAGATAGAAACAAACTGCTAGTCACGGAGATGGACTTCTGGAGAAGGAGCTGCCGGAGATCTAGAATAGAACGAATAAGAAACGAGAGAATAAGAGAAATGGTGGGAATAGAAAACACGATAATGGACACAGTCGAAACAAAACAACTTAAATGGTTCGGCCACGTAAAAAGAATGAAAGAGGATAGATGGCCAAATAGGATACTGACATGGGTACCCAAAAGAAGAAAGAAAAGAGGTAGACCATGAAGAAGTTGGAGAGAAGGAATTGACGACGCAATGACAGCAAGAGATCTAAAGGAGAATGTATGCCATATATATATATATATATATATATATATATATATATATATATATATATATATATATATTAATTTAATTATGAGATATTAATATCATATTATTAGTAAGTTGGTCACATTTGCGTGTGGAAAAATTGCCCACCCTATTTCACACGACTGTGCGAAATACACAATTTTCAAGCTTTGTTTAGTGTGGAGAAAGTGTATTTTTGAGTAGTGATCGTGGGAAAATTATATGCACAATTCATTCTGACTTCGGAAAGTTTATTTGTGACTTTTATTGTAAACTTTCGAAAATAATAAATTACAAATGTACCTATCCGTTTAGTACATTTAAAACATAAATAAGTTGCAAATAAAGATAGTTATCTTGTATTTTTTATTTTCTTTGTTAATAAATACGGTAGGTACATTAAAACAAAACCTGACCTATTTCATGAATAAAAAGATAAAAATCCACCTCTTTGTTATTAGTAAATATTTTATTTAAAACATTGAACAAAAGAATGAAAACAAGTGATAAGCACGAATCCCTAGTGAAGGTTAAACGATAGCAATGAACTTCCCATCGTCGTCTTCGGGTTCCTATTTGCTACAATAATCGTCACATGCATTATTCATTGGCAATCTTCTTGAGATGGGAGTTTAGCAGGACTGCCATTTGATTTGTTTCGTCATTACAAAGAGCATTAACAAAACGCTTAAATTTATAAAATGTTGATGTTGAGAAATCGCGAGAGGCTCACGCTGGAAATAAACGTTGCTAAAATTACGCATTTATCATAAAAACTTGTAAATCTCAAAGAAAACAGAGAAAGTTTAATTTCAGGATGCGCAAGAGCTCTTCAGAAAGTTTGTAAGCTGAATTTATTATTCTTTACTAACAATACATATAACGATGTCGGCTTTTATAAATATCTCAATATTTTAAATTTGAAATTATGGTACATTTCTCGCTTTACCGGAGGGCTTTTTCATTTTACTCAGTCGTATGACACATGTCATCATATATTTAGTATCTCTGTACGAATAAATTCACGTAGATTATTCAAACATGTGCTGTTGATTGATTTATTTCAATTCATATTGACACAGGTGCATTAAAATGTGCAACTGTTCGTGTATAAATCATTGAAACATACCCGTTCATGGTGTGTTATTAATATTCGAGATCAGAGGGGCTCCAATGTTAATGAGCAAATATGTTTTCCTACCAACAGAATTGTAGATGAAGTGAAATTTATTTACAATATTTGTTACTAATTTGGAGATCCTTAATTAGAAACATTTCGCAAAACCTTTATTATTTTTGATAATCACTAGCTTTAGCAGATGTTATGGTGTCTAAAGATATTAGAGCAGTGGTTCTTAATCGGTTTTACACGGAACACTAGTGAAGCACTGATGATTTTAAGGAAATTACCAATAAATTTCCGTAATTTTTTCGTTTTCAGGTAGAGAAAATCGAAAATTTTAGTGTCAATAAATTTTTCTTCCACAACAAACTATTTAACTTTTTGATGTAAAATAACTGAACATTTCAAAGATAGTATTGAAAACGCTATGGTACGTCCTTCGATTTAATTATGTGAACAACAACGGGCATGTTCTTCAGTGAGATTCGAACCCACGACCTCTGGTATGCTGGACTGATGACATAACCAGTACGCTACCGACATCGGTAGATATAAGTTTTGGTAAATGGTATTTTGAAACAGATTTTGTTTTTAAGGTTAGCGATTTTGGGGTCCTGCAAAATCTTTTAAAATAAAACGTGTTCCCTGACTTAAAAAATGTGAAGAACCACACAACCACAGTATTAGATGATTTATGCTACCTCACTTAATGAGATATACCACGATTTACGATGCATATAAAACAAACAAAAGATCATTAAAATTTTGTAAAAAAAATATAAGCAGTTAGAATGCCTAATAGAAAACCTTATTCTGCAGAAATGTGGGTATTTTTATTTTAAATGGAGTTGTTACAAAAAAATATTTCAATTAATAAGTAAATTAAAATACATATAACGATGATCCACCTGTTATATCACTCTTTATCTTGAACACTATTGTAATTTCTATAAATTTCATTATTTATCTAAATCAGTTAAGCAGAATCTATATTCACGAATATTTAAAATTCATGAATCAGGTGAGCATTATGGAGGATTATGATTTGCTTAAATAGTAAAACAAATGAGTAGTAAAAGGCTATAAAATCGATGATAATGTTTTATTACCGCATATTACCTGGCAACTGTTTTGTTTATTAGTTATTGTCAGATTTGGACGAAATCAACAATTTGAGACGGAATAATATAAGTAAAAGACAAGATAATATATTATTAATACATCTAAATTTTCAGGTTTGTAGAAAATATACAGTTTACTAGTAAAAGAAAACAGTTTAATATGTGCCAATGAAGAAACATAATCCAATATTTGTACAAAATAATTAATTATCGGTGATAGCACTTGGTAAAACCTGAAAATTGATCGAGTGCTCATGATATCACCGATGATAATTATACCACTAGTTATATTACCCTCGAGAATGTAAATAATGTGCATCATTGTGAACATTAACATTGCAATTCCAAAATTGTGAAAATTTTATGATCACAAAGTATCACCTTAAATACTCAGTGATATATCCAGTTCCAAAGCACTATTAATTATTTGTAAAGAAAAAAGAACAAATGTACAACTGGTTTATTGTATGTACAAATTATCTTAATTAATATAAAAAGCAATTCCAAAAACAGGGTTCGATAATATTCCCAAATGAATACTTCCAAGTAACCGCCTACGTGAAAAATTGGCTTCTTCACTCAAAGTCAGTAGTAATCGTGTTCGTCATTAAATAGGCCAAAAGGGAGCATTTAAAGGGCTAAATAGGCGGTTCGATTGAATGTAATTGAAACTCATTTGCTACTTTTTCCGCCGATAGCTCGTATCAATACCCATCGTCGAGCCGAGCCGAAGCCTACAGAAAAGCTTTTATGAAGTTTTGCATCGTAAAATTGGGGCATTTAAAAATTACCTCCACGTCACCGTGTATCAGTGCTGAAAGTGAAATTTCAAAATGGGAAAATAAATGAGTTCACCTTATAAAACATACCAGAAATTGGCGAAGTTTACTATAAATAGATCATTTACATATAAAGTTGAAGTTTATACAAATGCACAAATAGCTATTATATTTTATAGAACTTGGCGTTACTGGCATAAAGATTTGAATACATATTTGAAGATATGAAATAAACATATCGTTACGATATACGACCTTGTTACATATATAGCAAAATAATTTACCTGTTACGCTGCCAAGATGTTCAACGTATTGAGATCAAAATATATATATATATATATATATATATATATATATATATATATATATATATATATAATCTAGTGAGATTTTGAGTGCAAAATAAAATTTTGAAGTATTGTACTTGACTTTATTATACTTACATATTGAAATTTGATTGTTTAATAATTATCTACATTTGACACATGTTTGGCACATCAAAATTCTAAGCAGATACAAGATAATTGTAACATTTCAGCTAGGTATCATTTTTAAAATATTTAATTTTCCTTGTAGCTGTTTCTATATTTGATATTTACTGAATTTATTGTTTTGCGTGTTCTAAAACTCAGTTCTGTCCATTTTATGTATTTCCAAAGAAATCTCGTCATTAATTATTGTTTTGATTCCTATAATTCAATACTACGTATATGAAAGTATAAAACCTATCTAAAAATAAATTATATTATGGTATAAACATATTTTTAAATAATTTTAATTATTATTTTATAAATATATTTACATACATTTATTTTTATTATAATCTGTATTAAATAAATATTTTTTGAAAAGGCATGAATAAATATGTTCAAAGCTCTGTTGTTTGATTTTTAAATTAATAGTTCAAACACACTTTGTACATAATTAAAAGGCCAAAGAATATTAAAAAATTGCGATGAAATACATTGTGACAAAATACTAAAATTTATAATTATTTCCAAAGCTCTAGTTTGATTTCAAATTAAAATTCACAAACATTGTATAACTGTATGTAGGTAATGATTCCAATCGAATATTATTTGAATTAAAAATATTTTTTTCAACCGTTAAGCAATGAATAAATATTAGCATGATTTAGAATTTTAAATAATACTGCAATGAGGTACATAACTCCGAGGTAACGCATCCTACAGTAGATCATGAGATCTTCAGTTCGATCTTGCAGTCAACATTTGAGTTTGAGTAGAATGCGGAACTCAAAATGAATAAATAGCGTAATGATATAATTTATTTATTTATCTGTAAATAAATAATATTTCCAAGGCCATCGGGAGCAAAGAGATCCTCCTACTTTGCAGGCTGAGAGTCACGAATTCGATTCCCAGCTAGCGTATGGATCTTTACCAATTTATAACGTATAAATAGCCTCTGTAGCTCTGTCCCTTTAAATAATAACAAAATACGTGTGGCACTCGGGGACTGCCGCGGTAAAGCTATTGCATAGCATTTTTTATCAACTTATGCAATTATAATTATTTATTTATTTTATTTATGCAGTATTTTTTTCTTTGTTTTTGTCTTTGATATTAATTCAAGTTACACTTTTTGAGCGTGGTGACCGATAAGAAAACAAATTTTAGCATTATGTCTAAAAGAGATAGAATCAGTTATGAGCAGTTAGCAGCTACTCTACACGCATACGTATAGTCGCACGCACACAAACACCGTGCCGAAGTCTGCCGAACGGAAACGACGTTAGACGATGCACGGCTTTTAACGCCGCACCGCTGTGCCGGTCGGAGTGGGGGGTGTCAGGTTTTTTTCGTTACGGAATTTCTTGATTCGGTCGCCGCACTCAAAGCCCGCGATAAAAGCTTTGCAATAGCTTAAAAAGTTTGTCTTGTATTTTTTAGTTGTCTGATAGACAAAATTACTTTAGATTGTATACAGGTATAACTAACGTATGAAAATACAAAAACTTAGTTTTGTTTCACAAAAAAATTTACGTTATTCCTTATATACTTGGATGAGCTGATATAATGCTCAGTCTAGTTTAGCTGGAGACCCTATATTCAATGTTTACATTATAGTTTTACTGCATTGAGATTGACACCGAAATAATGAATGAGTTTGCAAATAAACCATACATTCTATAGGTATTACAAATAAAATGCTATGCCTATGTATTTGTCACACCTACTAATCGAAATCTAAATATATTTATCTGCTACTAATTTGATTCATTCTAATATTCATACCAGCACAAATAGTACATATTTTAAATATGGACTAACCTTTTCGGATAATCTACGATGTAGTATTCTAATGGCACAGTAATAATTCATCACTCGGTCACAAAATACAAAATACAATGTGCACTCATCAAATCTTAATAAGAAACTGACCGAAAATTATAGGAATAAACTGTATCATACCAGCTCGCGCTGGTTTTTTATTCCAATAAATTCGAATTAATATTTGAACGTTCAACATTTAATATCACATAAAAAATAAATATTGCAGACGGCCTAAGTACTGAAGCGACCAAGGCATCGAGTAATAGACTTGGGTTCGAATCCTGCTTAGAGTAAAGCAAGCATATATGCGAAAAATGATTGGCGTAAATACAGTAATAAATAAAGTACTGCTTGTCAAGTTACTTACGAATAAATATTTGTGTTAAAGGTATTGTAACAAAAATAACTTGCTAACACAAGGCAGTTATTTAAACATCATACATAGACAAAATTATCGCACAGATGTGAAAGTTGCACAAAAAGGCCGTAGATAAAATTTGTGTAGTCATAGTTCGCCACGTATGGCGTGCAAAATCTAGGATCGTTCGGAAATTTGTAAAATTGTTAAATTTAATTAATTTCAAATCAAAGTAGCAACAGGAGAGAAATAGTTTGTACAATGATTATTTTTGGACGTTTCTTAAAACCGGTGAAATGCTTAATTGTGTGTCACGTGTCTGAGTTTTAACCAATCCTGTTATTATTATACTGATTGTTTTTTTATGTTTCTTAAAACCAATGAAATGCTTCATTGTATGTCACGTGTCTGTGTTTTATCCAATCATGTCATTATTATACTGAGAATAATGCTTTAGTGATTATTCCCGGGAATATTCTCTGTAGTTTTTTGTTTTTGTTGACAGATATCAGATAATTATCATCAACACAAGTAAAAATAAGCAAAAAGGATAGATTTAGTGGCGTGCCTGATAATGAAATAAAAAAATAATCTAATTTAATATAACTCGAGAATTCGATAAATTAAAAAATAATTCTCCAGTATCTTTCTCAAACTTGTTGCAATTTAGCAATAGCTACGAAAGCCCGTAGGGCAACAAGTTGAAAGATTTGTCAAATTATTTTCAATGTATTCTCACTCTCTTGTTATATTATTACTGATACCAACACACTGAAAATCAACAAAATAAACAGTGGAGTAATATAAAGGAAAAAACCCATTATTGCGGTAATTTAAGTCATTACTTACATGAAATGAGTGGGAAAAGTAAGATATATCAAACACGTAATTTCGTCTTTTTCTAAGTTGGAATCAACTGTTCCATCCACAGTACAGCAACTGCGCTTAATTATATGATTTACAGGAAATTACATTAACAGTTGCAAATAGTCCAAAATACAATTTAAAAAATATTAATAATATACAAAGGTACGATAAATATAAATTATTACTTGTATTAAAAATAAAACAAGTGTTCCACTAATTAATTTATTTTGTAAAAATAATGAAAACTCATATTTAAAAAATCATCTATTTGATAAATTTACAAAGGCTGAGTGTTCAAACAAAAAACGTATTACATTTCGGAGAATTACTCATGTTTTACGTATTTAATTGTCAAATGCTTGTTTTATATTTAGCACATAAATTGCGCGCCAGCATTATTTTCATTCAGAAATTTCTGCTGTGAAATTAGTCATGTAGAAAATCAGTTCAATACTAAATTTTATTCAGCTACATTTTTAACATAAATTACAGAGCAATTTCAGCGGAATCTGAAAAAGTAGATTCTGAAATTGGTTCTTTATTCTTGGAGAAATGGTGATCGAAATCGACCATCTTGATGCATTACTTCAATAAGTGTACTAACGACGTCATATTTGAACGAAACCTTTCTAAATGTCAGGCTGTCAATCCAAATATATTACAGATATTGGTTCACGTTTTAAAAATGTTATAACTCCCACAGTAGAGACAAATACATGTATGTACTTCTGTTCCGATTTAGTAAATTGAAACTTAATCACGATATACTAGAAAATTAATCTTATACGTAATTAGTTTACATTTGGTACTTCATTTTAAATACGCATATATTTTGACAATAGATTTTTTCATGATTTCTATACTTTCTTATTGGGCTTCCAAAATTAAAATACGCTAACTAGTGGTAGAAAGCTAAAGTAATCATAAGGTACATAAATTTCATTGTATTTTCAGATAAATTCCAAAAAAAAAAAAAATAATAACAATAGTAGTTATTTTAAGAGTATTTAAATGTAAGTATAACATTTATTTAAGCCGAATTATTTAAAAAAAGATGCAAAAATGAAAGGTTTTTTGTATTTGTAGATTATAGGTTAAGATTGAATTTTCTCCTAAAAAACCTATAAAAACAGGAAAATTTGCAGTATGTATGCAACAGTTCTGCTGCCAATAAAAGCAAACTCCAAACTATCAATACTAATGCAAGCATTCGTCATCATAAGATATCATACAAAATGAATTTGACATGCACCTTTTGAGAATTGTGATCAACGCCATCTCTTGATAATTTGGAAGTCCAATATTATGTACAAGATAGGAAATATAAACGAAAACTTAAGAATTGTTTTTGTTAATTTTATTCAATTATGCTAGTATTGTTAAATCATGAAAAACAAATCATGATTTAAATCATTTTTTTAAATTTAATACATATCGTTTTCAATCACATTTACATACAAATAAATCGCATCAAATTACATATTAATATAAAATAAAATAAATTCATTGGCTTGTACCGCGAGCTCTGTTTCTGGGTGTTTTAGAGAAGTATTTTAGTCTCAGTTTTAGCGCTGTACAATGTTCTAAAATCTCTTCTTACTTTTCTTCATAGCCAACGAAATAATTCTGTCGGGTCATTGTACCATTTTCCTGTGACTCAACCACATCATATCCAGTTTGATCAACTTTAACATTTGATTTAATTCTGCTGAAACTGCTAAATTCTATGTTTCAACTGCTTTTACAATATTGACGGTTAGAGTCGATTCCACGAGACCTTTCTTTAAAGGGACACAAATCCATGTGGTTTTCTGTGCTGTGATGGATCCTCGAACACGTGCTAAACTCTATGTGAAACACAAACATGTGTACACTGTTAAAATGTCACATTATACTTTACTATTTTAAGTTATGTATGTTTAGAATTGCCTACTGCATTTTTATTTTATCTTGTTGCTTCTACATTGTATATATTTATGCTTAAATTTATATATTTTTTAAATCTGTATATTTTTAAAAAGGGTGTGCGACAAATCAAAACAGCCGAACAATTTATTCTTTCCTTTCTTAATAACAGTATAAAAACTGGTGGTGGAGTTATAGTTGTGCATATAATCTAAAATAAATTACGAAAATCTAAGGCTAAGAATAATATAAAAAACTTAAATTTATCCCCTAAGCCTTAAAGTTATAAGAAATCCAATAAAGAAAGAGATTTCTTAGTTCAAAATTCTGAGCGTATACCGCTGAATGCTTGTAATGGTACACTGTATTTTTGGAAACAATCACAGAACTATATTTGTCCCTTTAATGAAAGGTTTCGTGGAATAAAATATAGTATCTCATAATTTTTCAATATACTCATCTTGTGTCTTTATTCTCAAGGTTACATAACCTTATGTTTTGTTTTTCTTACAACACGTGTTATTTTTAAATCACAATTGCAATTTTTATGTAATTGTTGTATCTAAATATATATTATCACTATATTAATTTAATATAAAATCTTTTTCGCTCTGTATAAAATTACTTAACATATATATCTTTTGTATTATATTGTATACATTTTTATAATAATTTCAGCTGTTGACCTGATGATGATCAAATAAACAAGTCGAAATCGATACTTAAAAAGATTAGTACTTCAATTACAATCAGCCTGCTCTTCCTACCCAATTTTAGAGTTCTAAAATCATTTTATAAATGAATGATTCGAATAGGAACTACAGAGAAATATACAACTATTATCTACCTCTTTTATCTAAAGAATATTTATAAATAATTTTAAAACATTGTACAGCGCTAAACCTGACGATAAAACGCCCAAAAACAAAGCTTGTGGTAATAGTCTTTGTGTTTATAAACATTTCTTTTATCTTTGAGCCTTTTAAATAGAAAAGTCATGTCATCTATCCTTCAGTAATGGGTTTTAGAATTGTGTTCTTAAAACCAATATTGGCAACAATGACGAAAATCCGTACCGTAATCTCACAGAAAAAAAAAAATGAAATGACTTTTATTGTATACATGTGATTCAATATTATATACCAGTCTTTGAAAATAGTTTGTAATAATAAACAAAATAAAAATTCAATATAATAAAAATCGGATCAATCAAAATAAAATAATAGGATTTTTAAAATTTAAATCAAATATTACTGTCCCACGACCGGATGTAATTTTTCAAGATATTTAAATAAATATATCATCACGCCATTTACCCATTATGAGTGTGGCACTTTGCTTACGCAGATCTCGGTAAGTGATATATTTTTGCGTATGAAGTGCAGTTACCAGCCTTCAAATCATAGTTTTTTGCCTATGGAATATTTGTTTAGGTGTATAGAAAGATATTAAACAGTTAATAACCTTTCTGAATCATATATTTTTTCCAAATCACAGCATTTTGCCTTTATATATTAAACCAGGGGTGGGCAACCTCCGGCCCGTGTAAAGTTCCAATCCGGCCCGCGAGATCTTTAGAAGAAATAATAAATAAATATTTTCAAAACAAAAATTTTAAATTAGGTTAGTACCCAACATAAAGAAAAAGGAGAGATTTACACTTTAACTTGCGATATAATTCATCTTAAACATATAATGTTTTACTTAATTAATTTTGTGTTATTGTTTTTCATATTAAAAAAAAAAATTACAAAAATGTGTTAATTAACTACTACGGCCCGCATACGAAATGTGATTCTTATTCTGGCCTCTGTTATACAAAAGGTTGTCCACCCCTGTTTTAAACTATAAGAACAAACACATAGGGATTTTACATATTGGACTATACAGAAACTAAATATACAACGAGGAAGCATCGAAAGCGAATATTGCGCATGTAGAAAATTAAATAAAAAGAACATCACCAATTGAAATTTTTAAGTAAATACTTCTCAACTGATTTTGAGACAAATATTCTAACGGCGCCGGAATTTAAATTCAGTGAGAATTAATCGTTTTTTAAAATATGAAAAAAATAACATGTAAGTCGGTTAGAGGAAGTTGTTGCGTCATTATTATTTGTAGTTTGCTTCGCACCAAAGCAACAAAATAAAGAATACTGAATAACATTCGAAATGAGCACCAATGTGAAAGAACTTTGCTTCTGCTTTTGTGTGAAAATAATGATTTCTACAGTGCACAGCAGTTTAAAGTGTGGTATTTTCATTTGTTTTATTTATACCACCTCAGTAGAGATATTTCTAGACGACCATTACCATTAAATCTTGTCGTTATCTAAGTAATAATCTTCCATTACGACATTAGATTAAAGAGTAAACCACATAATTACTTTAATGCTTGCTTTTAGGGTAACTCCGCCGTCGGTAAATAGCAATGCTCTCAAAGATACATGGAAAGATATAAATTTTAAAAGCATTTTTCTCACAACAAGAATTCGTAGCATTGAAGCTTTCAAAAGGATAACCGCGCGAAATCTTTTAGCTTGTTTGATGAATCCATTTTCCGCGAAACAGTGCTATCATCCCTGCACTCATAACCCCATTACTTAGGCACGGCGCAGTCTGCTTGAGCGGTGAGGGTGAACGCTGATGGTCGTTGAGCCAGTTGAGCGGCTTTACCGAGCCCGCCATCTTGGGATACGATTTCTAACGCAGCACGTGTCAAACGGATATTTGAATCCTAATCCTAACCAAATTTCCTGTGTACTTCCACAAAAAGCGTTTTGTTTAAAGAATATTGATCCTCTGAGAACCAATGTATAGTCAGATTATAGGGGGGAAAATGCAAATTTAAATTTTGTATATTTTAAGAATTACTGCAGTTATTGTTGAGAAATAGTAAAATACCATTTTGGGGAAAAGAAGTCCAATTCACGTAAAATAATTTGAAAAGTATAATTTTCTTATGCTAATAAATCTTCATGTTATTGTATAATAATTAAAATTGATACCCTAACATTAATATTATGCCATACATTAGGATTTAAATCATACGGAAACACATGTCTTGTTACTGATGCAACCACACAGCTGAATAGTATTATGCTTTGACCGTAAAATATGGGAATTTCTTAATTTTTAAGGTATAAGGCTAATGATGACCAATCAGAACTATTTATGTTCGTACGTCATTTTTTGACATGTGTTAGAATTTAATTTTGCAGGGATGAGCGTTTGACAATGGTGGTCGTTTCTGAGATGTTTGATAGGAAATCTATGGCGGGAGGTATTGTGGTTGCCGACAACAGTTGATTTTCTTCAAGTTTATTGCTAAAGCAACAAAGTTTATTAAAATAGTAGAAAAATTATAACTTCTTCTCTGTCTCTATCCATTTTCTAAATCTGCATTATTCCATCAATTTGTATATATTTTGAAACCGACGTCTCTGTTTAGTAGTTAATGTTTTTACCGGTCTGCTCTTATTGGCTTATCCTAAGAACACCGACCAATTTATGAGAAGTACAAGAACGGGATCAAGTTTAATGATAAGTATAATGTAAGTGTAAATTCATAGGGTTACATTTTACATAAATCAGCTTTTAGTTATTTGTTATTTCTCTTAGTAACTATGATTATTCAAAAGCAAATCGGATGACAATCGGCCCAAATCTCTAACGAAGTTGTTATGTAGCAACAAAGTAATGGTGAAAAAATCGCATCAAAATATCATGTTTAAAGGGTAATATTTCATTAGTTGTCAAAAAACGATTCATTTTGGTCACAATAAGCAAGTTGTTACGGTGGCAAAAAATATAATATACTTTGATCTGCTGAAAGCACAGTGTGACATCCAAAAATTAATAAAGAAACTGATATTTCCCCTCTTCAGAAATCTTAAATCCGATGCCAAATTCGACAGGAGTCAATTAACTATTGTGCAAAATAATTGACGATTGTTTAAAATTAATTTTAGTTTAACTCTCGTTTCTGAAGTGCGTTTCCATTAGTACGATCATACATAAAAATCATGTCGGCCATTTCAATATTCGAATAAAAAGGCGTGTTTCATAACTTATAAACTACAACAATGTTCAACTGCCCAATTTTATGATCAGTGACAGTACATTATTACAAAACGTCAGAATAAAATTAATTCATTTGTTATTCGATATCAGTTACATGGTTAAAAATTACGTGTCAACCAGTGGCACTAGAATTGCACTTTCTAGACGCACGTCCATAATTTTGAAAAAATTATTTTTTATTGTGAATCAGCACGTCAAAATGTATAAACTTTGAAATTTGTTTACTCTTTTTTTAACACAATAGAAAATTTTAATGATTTCTAACATTTATAAAAAAGGAATAATTGCTGTTTTAACTTGAAATATTGCGCTATTTGCCAGATAAATACTTGATATAAATCTACCGAATTTTGTTGAATTAATGTTTCTCTATTCATTTATTTCATTTGTACTAACAGACATTAAAATAATCACTCGTTCCCATTTTAACGTATACTGCAATCAATCTAAATGTGTCCTATGAAAAAAATATTGCAATTTAATGTGAAAAGCACGATTGGATGTTTATTTATATTTTTGTTTAAATTTGATGTGTTGTACCTAGGTGTGCGTATACTCGGCACGTATAGATCTAAAATTATCGGCACTTCTAGTAACATGTGTGTAAAATAAATCAATGAACAATACCTAGAGGAGGAAATAAAAACGGCAGGAAACAAAAGTGGCGAAACTTAGCCTTTGTTCGAAAGGTCAAGAGTTCAAACTCATGACCGTTTGTATGTGTCTCAGATATCGCCGTGAACTGACTAATGGCGTAATTACGACGTCTGCATGCTGTTCCTTTACATTTCTCTCGGCAGAATTCATATGTCCTCCAGCAATTCCTCGAATTGTTGAATTTACCATTCTCTCGGCTCTCATAATTCTTGTATTTCAATTTTTTACCTAAATTAATTTCCCACTTAATCAAATGTACTTTCATTAATAATTACCATGTTCATTAACCACTAAATTACTTAATTAAACTTAGGAATACATTCTCGTGCGCGCAAATTAATAAAGGAGCGAGACCAAATTAATAATTAAATAATCATAAAACATGCGTTTACCCACGAATTTATCATTAAGAGAATTTAAGCCTAAGAACACAAGCTCGTTTCAGAAATGTTTACTTTCCATTATTTGTGCTGAAGTGTAGAATCAATAGCTTAAATTCTTGCTCTCCTGCGATTAGGCAGTATAAAGACCGAATTATGTGAGCGCCTGAAATAACCTATTGTAAATATTTACTTAGTCTCTATTCATTGTTCTAGCGCAGATCATTTCGGATAAAATAACTTATACATTATATTTCCTCATATAAGAATGTAAATTTTGCTAATAGATTACACTGTAATTTTCTTACAACATACAGGCTGTCCGAGATTTAAACGGCCTAACTTAAAATTAAGATTATACACCTAAAAATAGCGTGACAAGTTCATTTGAGCAAATGTCCGTAAATGCTTTATTCCAGAGATATTAATGTTTTGCCTATTGAGAAGCGCTACTTCAAAAAAATATCTTCCTAACAAAATATGCAATATTATCTCATTTAGGTGTTACATAATAATTCAATTAAATTAATAATATATTGTTTATTACCTAATTTCAATACAAAATTTAGTTTGCTTGCACTAATGTCAAGGAAAACATGAGACACTATCAATGAATTTAAAGAAATTATTTGAAGGTGCCACGAAAGAAAAAGTCTATGAAGAACCGATAAATAATTTAGACTCACTACGTAGAAATATTATTCAAGTTCACGAAACCATATCTCCCGAGCAATATCACACAGCAACCAATGTAGTTGCACATCATTGTCGTGCCTGTTTACGTGCTGCAGGTGAACATTTTGAAAAAATATTATAAAAAAAAATAGTTTATGAAGTTATGTTATTACTTTATTATTTTAAACAATAAATTTCTTTAAATTCATTGATAGATTCTCGTTTTTTCCCAGATATAAGTGCAAGCAAACTAAATTTTGTATTGAAATTAGGTAATAAACAATTTATTATTAATTTAATTTAATTATTATGTAATACCTCAATACGATAATTGGATATGAACCTGATTTTTTAAAGTAGCGCTACTCCAATAAGAAAAACATGAATATCTCTGGAATAAAGCATTTACGGACATTTGGTCAAATGAACTTGTCACCTTATTTTTAGGTGTTTAATCTGTAGATTAAGTTAGGCCGTTTAAATCAGAGACACTCTGTATAAATTTTATTCGATAGTCAGGGCATGATTTATAATTTTAGTGTCAAATGCGCATAAAATCTTGTTGGTTTGACAGGAGTTTCATAAATTGTATGTATGTCCATGATGCTTGAAGTCGATCCAAGTTTTTTTTTAAATAGTCCGGAAGACGACAACTCGGATCGTGGACACTACCAATTTGAGTGCAAATATCGAATATAAAACTAAAATAGTCCCATTTTTTCTAAGAAGTTGACTGACTTAAAATATTGACGTTTGATGTTTGAAAGGCTTAAAAAATTAAAGTTTATATTAAACATTAAAATAAGTAGGTAATACCACGCATTTTTGGTAAGTTATGATAAACATAATAATTCCTAATTAAGAAATTAACATAGACTGATGAGTGACCGCTTTGCGAAAACCCATACCATACACACATATATTATATATATATATATATATATATATATATATATATATATATATATATATATATATATATATATATATATATATATATGTTCGGTGCTTGTTCGGTGCACTTGTCGAGTTGTTGATCTCGGCTTCGCCTCGATCAACAATTTCTCGCCGCGTGCAACAAACAATGCTCTATCCGCACTTGATACACAAATAACTATTGCAGTTGTTTAAAACAGTAAGATACCATACTGAACCCTAGTATAAGCGTTTTTAGGTAATCATTGAATTGGTTTTGAAGAGATTTCCACCAACGCATCTATTCACGTGTGGGATAATGCTTAGTTAAATCAAAATTTAGTGGCAGTTGAGATTTTATTGGACCAGTTGTCTCTTCTGCGCACTATAAACTGTAGAAATATAAACACCTTAATTTTAGCTAATAGTTTTCGGTTCGTCGTTGTTTTTGTTTTATTAATAATAATCGCTCGCCTATAAAATTTATTAGAAATACTATTCCATGAACTATTTTTGTGGGTATATAAAATATGCCTGTTTAGTTAAAATATTACGATTCTACCCAAAATTAAAATCTTAAATATATACGTATCAATAAAGTTCTAATTTTAATATTGTATTTCACAAAGGGCAGTACGACAAATAATTGCGAACCATTCCAAATAATATTAGCAAATTTGAATTTGTGCGCCATTTTCAACTGTGGGTACCAATTCTCTTTCATCCCCGGATTTCACATAATGTTGTAACCGCAGATCAGGGGTGAAATGTCAATTTATCGATTCTGTTAATGGGAGTATGTCTCTTATCGGAAAATGGTTGCCATCAATATAGGGGTTTCAACCCTAATACATACATTTAGTTAATAAATGTAATTGCAAATATATTTTTGATTAAACGCAAATCCCACATGACTTCATACATTAAACAATTAAAAGAGGTACATATTTGCATTGCAATATTGAAAACGCTACTTTTCATATTTATATTTTGGAAATGGAATACAAATACATGCATTTTTAGTTCTCTAAATATGCAGAGAAACATACTTTTCACATCTTTATACAGACTGTTTTCTGCTCCTCGCTTACCATTGGGTTATTAGAACTAAAGGAGATATGACCGGTTAAGTTAGACAAAAGTAGCCAAACTAGTAGGCCAATTTAATGGTGTTTTGGTTAAACAGAAAAAAATACATATGTCACTAGATATGAGTGAAATGTACAAACCGCGTTAATCTTTAAATAATTTTAATTCAAAATAGTGCAAAGAGAGCAAAATGTTTGAAATAGAACTTTAAGTTTATAAGCCCACCTTACACTGAACATAATTAAAGTTTTTATACTGCCTAATTTTAAAGTTATCACACAAATTGTATATTTTTTTAAGTGGTATCAATAGTAATATATCTAAACAATTTTTGTTTTATTTCATCGACGTTTTTTTAAATTATTTCATAATAATACGCAATTTTTAATCAAATCATATTTTATTTATTAGTCATTTTAATAATATACAAGATATATAGGTAGGTCAAACAAATACAGGAAATTAAAAAAAATAAATATATTTTGTTCAACAAAACTTCATAAGTTGATTTAGATAATTGTAAATCCGAAAGTTCAAATTAATATGATATGTATAAAAATGTCGCACTAGAGTTTTCCTTTGACCTTTTTTTTCAGTTAACACCAGTGTTCTAAAATAGATCAACTGTTATCAATAAATCCATTACGGTCCAAGGTTTGAGATATTTAATCATCTACCTGATGCTATAAAGTTATGTACTACACTGTTTTCATTTAAAACAAAAATAATTTGTTAAATAAATCGTATAATTCAATTAGCGAATAATATAATAAATACTTTCTGTTTGTAAACAAACGTATCTATATTGCATTTACAATCCTGGGCTGAAATAAATAGTTATAATATTATATAAAAAATATAAAGACAATAAATTGTCAATGTTTCATAAAATTCAGTCTCTGAATAATAACTTTTTGAGTTATAATAATAAGAAACAGTTGCTCAAAATTTCACTAAATGAAGCTGTTGGCGCTTGGTGAAACATGATTATTAAATTAAAAATATAAACACTTGCGACACTTAATACTGGAATACATGTCAAATCATATGATCAATTAAATTTTTTTCACTTACTTTATACAGCAAATCAAAAGAATTATGAGGTAGAGTACCCTCCACTTTCGCTGAAAGTAGTGCCCTTATAACATTTGTTGATATAAGTAAACAACCGAGTTGCTAGTTACAAGTTAAATAATGAAAAACTTTATCTTTGTAATGAGCTAATCTAGATTACTAAAAAACAAAAAACAGTTTAATTAAATAAAATGTTACACCAGGTTTGTTAACACGAAAAAAGTAATGATAGTATGTGTGTGTGTGTGTGTGTGTGTGTGTGTGTGTGTGTGTGTGTGTGTGTGTGTGTGTGTGTGTGTGTGTGTGTGTGTGTGTGTGTGTGTGTGTGTGTGTGTGTGTGTGTGTGTGTGTGTGTGTGTGTGTGTGTGTGTGTGTGTGTGTGTGTGTGTGTGTGTGTGTGTGGAAATTTAAGCGCCATACATTTTGAAACATATGTTTAAATATGAATAGTAATTTAATTATTTTATTACACAAACGAACTTCGCATTTTCCAAATACTCTTCTTATACCTGACAAAATGACCCATCAAATGTACAATTTTAATGAAAATAATAAGCTGTCAAATAGCTTAAAATTGTATCCACCAGAAACACTAAAGTGTGCAACTTTCTGGTCACTTGAAGTAATGCAATACATACGAGTGAATACAAATTGCCTTTTACCTAGGGACAACCTGCATGTCACATCAGCTTAGATGCAGTCACAAGAAAATAGAAAAATACTGTTCGATGTTTCTCTCCCTAAAGAATTGAAACTAGTTTACCGATAATACAACTTGACATAAGTACTACCAAACTGCCAGCTACCATATTCAATGCGATTTATAAACATCCGAACAAATATTAGATTATCATTATTCAAACATGTGCACTTCTTTCAATCTACGTTGCATTTAATCCAAACATGATTTCCCTTACCAGAAAGTGATTTGAGAATAAGTTCTCGATAATATCTCGGCAATGTTGCCGTAGTGACAGCAGTGGTGTTTGCGTGAATATATAAGAGGTGATCGTTTTGAAATGAAGTGATTCGAACAGTTCAAATATTTGAAGTTGCTCGAAGACTCCTGAGGTTTTTAGAGCAAATTCCCGCATCAAACACCTTGTTTACACGAACCAAGACACGAAAACGCAGATATTTTCTCGATGCGTGCCAAGCACGTCATATACGTTGATTTTAAATATTTGGTCCTTCGAGCTGGGGAGAATTTCGGTATTCAAGGCTAACGCGATTTATTCAGGCAGCGATGGAACTTAGTAGATAAAGAAACTTTTAGGGAATATCAGGAACAAAGATAAAGTCAAGCAGTATACTAATACTTTGAATTTTTGGGGCGAGACAAGAACATGAGATTCTTTACTTTGATTTGAAATTCTTGGAAACTTTGGAAAGTTTTGGTTCTATCTAAAACATATGTACATTTTGACTTTGGTGTCTCGTGACACTTCAGACAAAAACGTTATTTTTAAATACATTATATTTCGTGTATAAAACTTTTTTATTTTAATAAAAAAAAATCTGATATTCAGCACATAAACTCTCACCTACACAACTTTTATACTGTACGAAATAGAGAAAAAGTTTCAAACAAAAATTGTAGCTTTTATTTTATATCTTTTTTTATTGAAGGTAATTAATATGTCAATTATTTACTGAAATATATTTGAAAAGCTTTCAACTAAACTACTACTTCCATTTGATGGATTGCTAGCGAAATATAAAAATGAAATCGTTTTTTTAGCTGTCTAATAAATTCTGTACCTTACAGACAAAATATTCAATTTTCAAGTCAGTGGTCAAGATTGAATCCAATTAAAAAAATCTGTTGTGGGCAGCACAATACCTGCCGCTATAGATTTCTGATCTAACTATGCAGGAACACGGACCACAACTATCAAGAAACGCTCATCCCTTCAAAGAATTATGAAACATGTCAAAAAATGACATTTTTCAACCGTTAAGTGGTTAGCATATTTAAACACATATATCAGAATATAATTTTTCTTTAACGTGTTGTAATTCGTAAATGGTGGCAGTAAGAGGAAAATGCTTCAAACAATAATTGTAGATATTAATATTTTAAACATTATTCTCATAAAAAAAATTGTCATTTAACCATAATTTACTGAGATATTTCAAAATTACTTGATAGGGCTTCAAGTAAACTACCACTTCCGGTTATTGGATTATCACCAGAAACTAATCAGCTCTTCCAAAGGGGATACAATTGATATATACAAAAGATAGACAAATACACACACAGACATCATCGCTAAACTATAAAAATCGTATTCTAGGAACCCTAAAACATGCTCATCCACTGAAAACTCACTACACAATTCTTAGCATGGCTTAACAGGATGTGGCGGGAGGTAAACAGAAAAATATCAAATTTGCTCTTAAACGAAACAATCAAGTGTGTTAAACTAATAATAATGAAGAAAATATCTAAAATCTTATCGTTTGAGTCAACTTGATAACTAATTCCCTAATAAATTAAACAATTTACAACTAGGTTTGAACCCAAAAAAAAGTATCGTAGAATTTACCAAACTATTCCGTAAACTGAGGAAATGCATTTCCGAAAAATTTAACAAACTTTTTTAAATACTTTTAATTGCTTAGTAAATAATCACGTTTATTTCCGTAATTTTTATAAAATTTTCAGAATATGCCCCGTATATTTTCAGATTATTGAATAGTTCGACGAATTCTACAGTTTTTTTTTGTGTAATTTAATAAAATAAATATCGTCACGCCATTTACCAATATTGGGTCACTCTGCTGAGCAGATTTCCGTTAAAATTTTAGTAATTTAATTGTGGCTCTAACCGAGGGTCTTATGATCCACAGCCCGATGCGTTTATTATGCAAGATGTGTTTCCTATCGCCCGTTTTGTACACGTGATTTACATACATTTTCCGATGATTACTACGAAAAGTACATAAATTATTACTGAATGTTGGTCATTGAATATTACTAGTAATGCAGAACCAACCTAAAAATTTGTATTTATAAGTTTGACAGTAGCAGATAATTTGCTGAATTTACACGGGATTTACGGATTAAGAAGGTTTGGACCCTGATATATCAGATTTTAACATAATTTTTGGTGAATTCAGCAATGATGTTAACATAATCTGTTTTAATATTTTTATGTTAATTTTATATTGCTTTTTTTAACTTAATTGTGGTCGACGGAAAAGTATGGTGCATAACCCGTGCTGAAAGGGTATTTCAAACTCGTGGTGAAATTAAACCACTCGCCTTCGGCTCATATCTCAAACTACACACTTGTGTGAAATATCTAACTTTCAGTACTAGTTATACAATACACTATTTTCCCACTAGTATTATAAATAACTATTTCGTAGTTAAATGTTTATATGGACTTTTTAAATTTATAATGCCGCCTAAAATACCTGAACAAGCAAACGAGCAAAAGTTGTTCTTATTTAACTACCATCCGGTATACCACATTTACAAATTTGCATAAAAGTAAAAACAAAAAACTATGAAAAACGTTGACGCTTGTAAAGTTTTTACTGAATAAATAATTAAGTTTAGTTGACAAATATTTGCTGAACTACCCAAAAGAGAAAAGAATTTAGAATATTTCTCTTGAAAACCCTAAACACCAACATACATGTTACAAAAACCCTGTAGCATTGTTGCAAATTTAATGTAGTGCTGTTTTTCCCAAATGAAACAAAAACCAAAATGAGCAAACGGATGTCTGATGTTTGCCACTTAGAGTGCACCACGTAACAAAAACTAATTTTATTTATTTCATGACTCCCTGAGCATCTGTTTGGGCCGTCAGAAATAAAACTTTTTTTACAGGGCGAGGACGACACAAAGACCCGTAAAACATTCCCCGGAAACCTAATTGTGCGCGACCAAATGCCGCCGGAAGTTGGTGGCAGCACCGCTGGGCGGGAAGGGGATACATCATTTGTTTTTACCTTCATGTATGCTGCCCAGGAACTACGCTAGGACCCTGGACCGATAAATCCGTAATAATTTATAAGTGTAGTACGGAATAGATGAACAAGCACTTCTTTACGTTATTGATGGTGAACGGGGGAGATTATAAATTTCTTTGGTTTTTTATTGAAACTCGTAAAGTTAAACTTTATTTATAACTTTCCTAAAGTACCTAATACTACATTATAAATTAGCTCCTGTAAAATATAGTTTGATAATAATGTTAAACATGATATATACTTGAACTTATCTCAGAACATTTATTATTTATTAACTAATATGTTATATTGAGGTAAGTAGTGTCCAAGAATACTTCAAGTCCTCAAAGATAGTCATCGTATATGTCAGTTTGATATTTATGAAATTTTATACCAATAAATTGTTCTGTAATATTTTGTTAAAATATAAAGTTTCGAATTACTCAGCGTATAATTCTATGTTAGGTAAAAAAATGAATTGTGTCAAAAAGATACATAACGTACACATATCAATGTAAAACAGTTTGCAAATATATTTACATTTTACGTTTTGTTAGCAGTTAATAGTTCCTATAGTAATAAATCACTCTGCCAAAGACATTCCAATATTTTCTGCACAGGGATCATTGAAAAGATTTAATTAGATAGAGATCTATTTAAATATGTTCATTATGTTATTGACGATAAAGCAGAGACTTATAGCACGCTTATTGATGTTAGAATGAGTTTCATTAACCACATTTTTTTGTGATATTATGTTTATTGAAATTGGTGTGACTGCATTAAATAGACAAAATGTCTAAGCAAAGGAGCAAATAATCAGTGTCACCTACATAACTATTCTACTAAAAATTTCCTTGAATGGACATTGCCAATTATTATTATTTTACGAGTGTAACATAGTGATCTTTGTCAAGGTCAATTTCCTTGTAAAGCGTCAATTACTTTAACTGTCAGATAAAAGAAAAATATCACATTATATAATTGACATATGCATAAATTTTCCAATTTATGTTCTAATATTTAATGCGTAACTAAATAACCGAAAATAGATTTTGTTTTCCAATATTTTATTTAACTATTGAATATTGTTTTTTGTTTTTATTTATTTTTATTGTGTTTATTATATGCATGCGCTGTTATAGGTTGTATTTAATATATGTGCTTATAAAAACTATAATTTTAGTTTCATATCCTATCTACTGTATACAGTCAGTTGAAAAACCGTTTCGCCAATTTTAAAAATTTAATACTTTCACCGTTAATAATGGCCAGTTTGCCTTAAATGGTAAAATCAATCCTTAAGTCGGAGTTAGTGCTATGGTTTTAGAAATAAACATTACTTCTTGGAATTTCTAATCAAAATATGTAATATATGAGCTAAAATATGAAATATGCGATCATCATTTTTGAAGCTTCGGGTAGAACGACTTTGTGTGCTTTTGTTTTACAATATTTAAAATGTGAATGTGGCTATCGTGGGTTTACAGTGAATATGATAAAAATGAATGTCTTCGTATAGAAAGTTAATCAAAAATTTTGAAACTGGCGAACTCAAGTGAATTTAGAGATAAATAGCTCCGTGTTAACGCATTAGACAGTGGATAATGAGATCCTTACTTCGAATCCCACAGCAGATAGTTGCCATTTTGTCTTTAGCCCTGTTCTCTGAGAAAATGGGTAAATGACGGGATGATTTATTATTTACCATTGTACTTTGAGAAAACGGAACAAGACACCGGTAGTAATCGTTTGTACTATCAGGAATATCCGGTATAGATAAATCATAATAAGTTGAATGAGCAAAGAATAATATAAATGATGCTCTCTAATACTAGTGAAAATATTTATTGGGGCTGTCAAGTAATAATCGGTAAATTCCTTGGTTCGTACGTGAGATTTATCAGTTCTCCATGATCAAGTGGATTTCCAGGTCAAATCTTCTATGAATAAGAGATGCAGATAGCATATATGCCTCCGCGGAACAGAGAACAAATAATTCTTTGCAAGCGGCAAATGGAGCTGAGCTTACAGTATTCATGGAATCGATTGTCGGATAAAATATACGAAGTTTGGCGAGGGTTGAAGTCCAACCTATAAAGCGTAAACTAAATCCGAACAAGTGAGGAATTTAGAAATGAGGACATGAACGACAGGTATTCAAATATTCAATGTCCTGTATTAACTATCGCATATTTTACAACACGTGAAATTTTGCCTCAACCGCGTCATTCATGCTACAAATTGTTTAACAGCATAAAGAATTTTACGTACATAGATTTTATTAAGGATTGAAACTCAATTTAATTTCAAAAACTTATAATTTATTTACAAATAGAAACTAGGAAACTACTTTATATTTATACCACATAAAATCGAATAAAATATCTACTCTCTTAGAAGTAAAGCTTGCTTAAATTATTTTTAATTAGATATATATGCATTTACATATTTAAATCACGAGCGGATTAAATTTTCGTAGTAATCCATAAACCGGAAGTGGTAGTTTACTTGGAATAATCTACCAGGTTTTTTGGGCATGTCTCAGTAAATAATTGATTTGGCGTAATTTTTTTTATTCCAGAGGATGTAGAATATTAGCTACAATATTTATTTGTTACCTTTTTGCCTTCCCCACGTATATCGGGTATAGAATTTAAATGTGGCGTGTAAGTAGTTCTGTGCTATTTCCTAAATATTGCTGTTTTCTTAACCGACGAAGAAAATGATGTGGATGAGGTAATTTTTTTATGTATGACCACGCATAACTTTTACATTTTGATGATCCCTTTTTATTGGATATGGTATACCTCGAGGTTGGTCCTATTTAATTTCCACTCCTTAGGGTAGCAAAATAGGGGATGATGGATTGTTTTTACTTGATGTTAACCGATTCTACCACGCATAACATTTTATGTGTTTAAGTACAAAAATATTATTCAGAATTTAAAAATGCAATAAGTCCCATTAAGTTATCTATATTAATATTTCACGAAATATCAATTATAATTATGAGGTAAATTGCACCGTGGTAACACATCGGACTGTGTATATTGAGATTCTCAATTCGAATCCCACAGCCATCGTTGCCATTTTAAGTTTACCCCTGTGGTTTCCCCTCCACTAAGATCTTTGGAGGCTATGATTGATGGCTAATAACCGCACCTCATTCGTAACAAATAAATCACTTACCGAGATCTGCATAAGCCAAGTGCCACAGCCACAATGGGTTCCTACTAAAAAATTTGTTCTCAATTTTGTATCGTTTTAAAGATGCTTAAGCAGAAGTTTTGTGTTGAGAACATCAGATTTATTTCTCTATTTTGTACCATTACGTATTTCACTTTAGATTCAACACTCTAACTTTAGTAAATTTAGAAAATAGGGCTAATAGTTATACCAGATTTAATTTGCTATTAAGGTTAAACTACACCCACGTATCAGTTTTGTATCATAGGTCGTACATTGAAATATACATAGGTGAGTTCAATGTATGGATTTTATTTCGTGCTTCCACAATTTAAACTAATAAATTGTTAAAAATATGAGCGCAAAATAAAAATATTATTTGCTCTTATTGCTTATCAAATTCAGGAAAAGCATTTCCAGATAAAATGCCTTAAATCGTAAGAAAATATTCGTGGTATATTCCACTAAATAAACTTGAAAGCGAATGTATTTTGAGCACGTAGGTTCAGATTTCTGGGAATTTAAGCTCACGGTCGAAGACTTACGATTTAAACCGTGTGAACTTTGAATCGGAGAATCTTGAACTGGAGCGGAGTCTTGACAGACTCACAGATTCCCTGAAGAAATAAAAGTACCAGTTCCTCGCGTGTTAGCATTACGCCAGTGACGAGGAAATAAGATGAGGAAGTGGTGTCTTTTAGTGATGTGCTGCTTCAACTCAAGCAATAAATTATCCTGTTCGGCACTAAGTACATATTTGATTTAGAACTGGATGGAAAGGGGTGGCAATGTGACCGACAAGCAGAAATACAGTTCCGTTTCAAGAAAGTATGATTTCATATTTATAAACACTCATTATTTTTATATAACTTTATAACAATTATAAACATCGATGTAATATTTTTGTATTCATTTATAAGTAATATTACGGTATCATCATTTTATAAATGATTTAACTTCTCCCAATAAAAAAATGATAATATAATAGTTATTTGTATATCAAAGGCCTAAAGTAGTATATTATTTTATTACGAATATGGTATTTATTCTCTGAGGCAGCAGCCGAGAAGAATAAACCATGTGAGTAATACAAAATACTTGAGGGCCGAGGTATACAAATAACTATTATATTATTAATATTTATTTCGAGATCGTTAAATTATTAATTAAAAATATAAATAAATAGAATTATGTTTTTGTAAATCGTCAGCTAGGTGTTAAGTCAGAGATGATTGTGACAACAAAAGTACTGTCAAAGTGTCAAATTTGGTTATAATTTCATTATATTTTATACATTCTTAGACGTAGTCTACATGTAATCTGCATTAAATCCAGGAAATTATTGTCAAAGGTATATAATAAATAAATTCACTAATAGTATTATAAAATAATTTGTTTGTTATTTTAGGTTTGTAATTCAAGTTTGACATAAGAGTCTGTGAAGTAATCTGTAAAGTATTTTGCGCACATGGGCTACAAACTCTTTTCCGCATTGTAAGAAGATTGAATAAAAATACGTATATTTGAAATGTATCCAATAATTTTTTTGTAAATTAAACATGCGCAAACGCACAGCTCTTGCATCTTTGCAACTGACTGAACGCGCCCTACGTGCTAAATGTATCAGTTACTAGTAAATTTTTGAATTTTTTTTTATTTATTGAACACAAACTTGCAACTAATTAAGAACAGAAACGACATAATAGAATTTAAAGGAAGATTGACAAATTCGATAAATAAAATATTGAATTTAATTAATAATTTATGACATTAACCTAACCTAACCTAATCTAACCTACGAAAAATTATACAATTGGTAATAAAAAAAACTTATTTAAGGTAATGTTAAGTATAATTATTGATTAATATTTAAGGTAATGCTGCAGTTTTTATACGAGTAATGGTTAATATTTATTAATGCCCGATAATTTATTGGTTGAAGCCCAGAATTTGGTTTTCTATGTTGATGTTGACAGGTACGTGTTGAGTGTTTTTGTTGCTTAGTAACATCAAAATGTATCAATAAACTAGTATGAAAAATAGAATAATTTTACATACTTATTTAATTCATTTCTTTCATTTGAATATTAAGAAAGTTGTAGGAAAAATATTGTGTGTATTACGGGTGCAAAATGGCATTGCTGCTCTCGCATAATTGAAGCTCTCAGCTGCGCTTCGAGCTTCAAGCTTTATGCTCGTGCTACAATGCAGCATTTTGCACCCTTAATACACAAATAACTATTGTTAGTTTTAATTAAACTTCAAGGAACCCGAGCAACGAGTGAAAACGTTACAATACAATAAATAAAATGGTGTGTCTGTTTTTCGTTCTGGTAATATTAAAGGAATATTTGGAAAAAATAAATGAAAAATATCCATCTTTGCAAATCAATAACTTTTCAACAAATAATGATAGTTAAAAGTGATGGTATTCTTTGAATTTGGATAAAAGCATTAAAATTTAGCAAATTAGTAAGATAATAAATTACAAGAATCTATCCACAGGAATTTGGAGCCTAAAAACTAAACAAATAGAAAATCAATAGTTTTAAGAACTTAAATCTGCTTGTATATGCATTTTACGCACAAAAATATGTCTCATTCCGAGATCTGCAAAAGCAAAGTACCACACCTAAAATAGGTAAATAATGTAATAATATATTATTTTTTTCATAAAAGTAAAAAGGTTTTGGATTAGAACGAAGAAGCAGGTAACAAACCAAACCGGTACGAAATACAGTCAAATAAAGGCTATCTTCCCAACTCCTCTTTCTAATTGATGAGGTTTAATTAATGGTATCCCTCCATAAAACAAAACAAAAGTGCTGCAATAGGGAAATGTATTCCATTATTTGTATATTTAATTTAATTGATCTCCCGTTAAACCCCTGCTGGGAATAGGAGATCAAATGATAATATTTTACCAGTGTTTTACGCATAATTGAACATTCGGTTCTTTTATTATCTATTGGAAATTTATTATTATTGTTTGTATTAATCAAACCAGAAACAATTTATTTTTACATCTATCAATTTCATTGCAATTTTTGCAATGTTTGTGTATAATAATTTAGGTTGTTTTCATTTGTTCTGTTTTTGGTTCCTACATATCATAAAATTTCATGTAATATAAAATTGAACAGAAATCTGAATTTATTGTCATTTAAATGCAATAGCTCTGCTCGCAAATAAAAATATTTTGGCAGGAATTTTCAGCACTTTTTTGTTTTGTTGTCGACATGTTTTATTGCAACCAGAAAAGCTTCAGTGAATTTGCATAAACAATTTTTTCATTAGACAAATAATTTTTTATACATGAATTTAATTTTGCACCAACAAAAACAATAAATAAATCCGTTGTAATTAAAACGCAGCTATAAACATAACTTGCACTAGTAATTGTCGCTGAAATAATAAAAAAAAATATACATATTACTACTTCTTAATACGTAGCATTGGATTATATTCCTTACAACAATGAACATTTCGTTTTCCATTACAAAAATTAATAATCATTTCTTAACTCAACGAGCGTTATTAAAAATTCATTAGGGCTTTGTTTATTGAAGGTGACTGCAATTATACGCAGACCTTGCGGTGACTTTAATAAAGCTTTTAGGAGTTAATTGTCGGTTTTAACGAGAACAAGCCTCAATTATTATCGAGGAAAGGACATTTTTAGCAATAGGCTTAGTTAAAAATTAATTAAAGGTATTAATAACTGTCGCACTGCTCTTTTCTCAGCCTTTTGTAAGAGAAAAGTATTGTTTTGTATTGTGATGGTTTTATAAGAATAAGAATTCTTTGTGATTATATTTAATCTTGAACTCATTAATCACTGCTGTTAAATGTAGGACACGTGAACATTTTTCAAAATCTGTTGTTTTGATGAAATGTACATACCTCTTTATTTATTTATATTTCAAGATGATGGATGTGAAGTTCTGTAAAAAGTAAATATTTTCAATACTTTTTTTTGTTACACGTAATACCAGGGCATTTGTTTTATGGAACAGAATATTTACTAGAAAAAAATTTTGCATAAATGTTGTAGAAAAATAAATCCTATATTTCTGGCTCTCGTTGCAATTAAAAATTACACATTTAATAATTAATATATAGACATCATATAATTCTAGGTATCTATTATATATGTTAATCTAAGCTATTTATTTGGTGACACCACTAAAACAATAACCTAGTAGATCTTAATGAATCGCACTTTTAATCTCAATCAGCAAAAAAATTAATTGCATGTACTAGTAGGTGTAATAATATGTTTTAGTAATCCTAGTATAAGAACGATTAATAGTGTATTATCTTTCTAGGAGTTAAAGTAGGACATTTTGTGTATATATGTTCAACTCTTAATGTCACACTCTTTTTTTTCTTCAAGTATTCCAAAGTAAACGTGAGGTACCTACATAAAATATACAAGTATGTATTTTTATGTCATTTTAAACAATAAAATAAAAAAAATGACAGAACCTGAGCTAACTTGCCGCCTAGTGGTATATGAAAAAACTAACAAATGACATAAAATAATATTTACGAGTATATGATTGTATTAGTAACAAAATGATTAACTTGTATATCATATATGTATGTAGTAGCAATATATAAAAATTATAGTACGCTTTAAGAAAAATAACTTTTTTCGTCAAACGTCATAAAAATACGTTATGTTGTATTCAACAAGCAGAAATTCAATATTGTCGCCGCCGGGCTTGAGAGTGTCGCCTTAGCAACATTTCTACTCCGGCGGCGGACAAAGTAAAATATTATGAAAAATAGTTTAGTTGTAATTCAATAATTTACCAGATAAAAATGAAACAAATAAACAAAAATAACAGCATATTCTATGGCAATTGGAAATGCTAGATAAGAAAATATTTTTTAAATGATTTGTTCTATTTTCTATGTTTGTTGCATGTGTTATTCGGAGTAAATGTGACTTTGGGTGCTACACATGTAATTGTCCGACAGGTTTTTATACAAATATGGCAAACATTTCTTGAGAGAGGATTCGTATTCATCGTCTGAAAGATAATATCCTTTGATTTAACATTCAGAATCAGATAAACGCCTCGGATGAATAGTTTTAATGTGCAATAGAAAAATGATAAGGTATATAGCGCCGCTATAGTGCCATTAACTATTGATTTAAAATATATAAGTACTTAGTCAACAGGTTACTAGCGAACGGTGAATAAATTCAAAATCTTAAATCTCATCCATCTTTCATACAAAATTCTCAATTTTGCCGCTAGACTAAATTTCCGTAGGGCAACACGAATCCCAATTCTGAAGTCAACCAGGGTCTTCCATCTTGTGGCGATGATAGAACACACGGCGCAAAATGGCAGCTAGTAAAAGCGCCGGTTGCAGAGCGCGTGAAAATGCTCCCGAAACTTCAAAAGAACACTAAAGTGGATGACGGCACTGCTTCCTCGGCCGCCACGACGCCACGCGACGTCAAGCAGCGTCACGCGGCGATGTATAAATCACGCTCCCATGCACAATCTCCAGCTAAAAGTGTTCCGCTGTTTGCTGGATTTTTGCCGGTTTAATATTCAAACCGCGCGTAAACTTGGACGCTGAAGACGATTACCCTACGTAAAAAAGGTAAATAAAAAGGAAAGTTCAGAGGGACGAGGCGAAATATGTGACTTGATTTGGTGTTTTTTGTTTGTTGAGAGTTGTTTGGAATGTGTTCGCTCGAAAAAATTTCACTTTTATTTGGTTATTAATGCCCAGATAAATAGCGAAATAAAGTTTACTCTTCCATGAATATGGAAAATGATTTGAATTTTCAAGTTTTAATATAACACAAGACCCCATTTCATTTTCCAGCATTTGTTTCGAAAACTTTCAAGTACAACAGACCAGGCTGTGTTCTAGTTTCTCTCTTATTTTCTTCTACGTAGAATGAGGAAGTACAGGAATCATAAATAGTCGACCGAAGGAGATATTTTAGCGGAAATATATATTTTGAAGTTCTCATAGACCTTACTTTTCAAACAATCTCAGAGAAAATAATCCAAACAATAACGTTGCTACAATCGATGTTTCCAGGTCGTGTTATCTCTCGTTTTAGAGACCAAAACTGGCCGTCAAGAAGTGGCGATTTAACTTGTTTGGATTAATTTCTCTGGAGTTTTTTGAAAAGTAAGGTCTATGCGAATCACCCCGAAGCAATTGTTGAGGAAATCCAGTAGCTCTTGCTGCAAAATGTACTGCAAAATTTCGTCAAAAAAATACATTCCTTCCAACAAAGCAACGATATTTAACCGATATTTTCATAGAATTAATACAATATTAAATCTATGGATATTTTGTTTCATATGTAAATGTCATTAATACATCTGTACATATCAAAAACAAAATGTAAATAAAACACTAAATTAATATATTTTAGTAAGTTTATAAAATTCAAGTTCTTACTGAGATACCCTTTATAATAGATATTTTCGTTCATTCCGAAAATTTATATTAACTTAACTTTCTGTATTCACAAGTACTTGCCTAGAAAGTAGTAGTAACTTATAATTCGTGATCCACTATTTACATAATAATGACTATATAACTCATAGGAAAATAGACCAATCAGATAGCTCAATTTTTTTTAGTTACGCTGTATAATATGAGCTATTTACGTAGCTAAGTTGTGTTTTGGTCGCAAACAAATGAATCATATGTAATCATATAATCCATGAATATAAACAAACAATTAATATTTTTGACATAAATAAATAATTTGTTTAATATGATTGGTTGATTTGTTGCTTAGTCTTAACATATACAACTCGAGTTTCGAAAATCATCTGAAAATACAGTTGCGGACTCGATGTGTTGAATAGGAAACACTTCTCGTCTTCTCAACTATGTATATTCGATTAATTTCGAACATCTTGTATAACTACTGCATATCATACAATAAATATTAAGCACCAGTCTAGATATTAAAAGTAATAATTTATTTACTGATATTTCACCACCATAAACGATGGTAAAAAATATGACACGGGAAATGAGATAATAGTAATTGTCAGGAATTGACATTTCTGTCTCACTACATGATATTTCAGTCACATAAGATTTTATCACATTTCAAGAATTGATATTTTCATCTTATCTCAATTTAACGTTCTCAACAATCGATCTCTCTAGGGCTAGCAATACCGCAAATTTCTGTTTTGAAAGAATTATCAGCGCTTGATTCTCGTCAGTGTCAAACCTGAGTAAATTACCACTGACGTTATTTTGACATGAGGTATAAAATACCTTATTTAGCGTTCAATTTTCGCAACAAATGACGATGTTCCGTGGCGGGGCGCGGGACAAGCGATAGACACAATGTCGCATCCCCTCATTAACAGCAGATAAGACGTCGGCAGTGAAGCCGCCGCCGCTGCTATCAGCAGGGTCGGCTGCTGGGAGGGTAGTTCCCCGCGCTGAGGTCAGATGTCTCTCCTCGACACCCGTGTTACACGCTAATTGTTTTAGTGACTTGGGGATCGAACACAACTTCAAGACTGCACGGTTTAAATTTATTGATCGTGTGGAAAATGTGTGTTGACGTGGAACACAATTACATTAGGTAGGAAGAGGACATTATGTGAGCACACGGGTGTTTGTCCTCTTATGAATTATAATACACGTGCACTGCTTTTGCAGAATGTACGTAGACAAACAAAGGCAACAGATTAATCATTTAATTTTCTCAGAAATGAGTACAGCCCAATTAATAGGAATGTAATATAATTCTGTATTCACTTCTTTCGAAAAAAAGTAAATTTGTTGACTGTTGCTTTTTCTACCACTGGCCATAGTTCGGGTAGAGTACAATCAATTAATTTACTTGCAGAGTCAGCCCTAATTTTAACTTTTAAATAATCAAAAAAAAAAAGGAAAATTTATTGACAAATATAAATGTTTTATTTGGGCGTGTCACCATTGCTATCTCCAGAACTGTATCTATAAGAAATACGAAGTTGGTTAAATTGGACAACAAGACTATGCCGTTATTTCCGCAATTTATATTGCATTCAAAACTGTGATTGCATTTGCACTCTCATCAAATCACGTTAGTATTTAATATCTTTAATTTCAAATTACTGTCTATGGTTTTTCTATAATACTATGAAATGTAATATTTACGCAGTTAAATAAATTATTTACTTGATACTGATAAAAAATTTTCTACAAATTTTAACATAACCACACAAATTGCTGGCTGTCAACAAACGGGTAGGAAAGTCTATAATTTGAAGTAAAGTAAATTTGTTTTCTGTAAACGAACTAGTAATTTTACTTTTCAAAGGTCGCGTTTTCAAAGTTAAGTCAAAGTAAATTTTTGCCGTACGTGCAAACTAGTGAGTAACTCATAAAAATTATTAAAAGTTTTAGCCAGATATAAATAAAATACATATAATTTTTAAATCGGTGTGTAAATATGATACGTTTATATCGTAAAATTCTGAAAAAAAAAATGCTCTATCGGCTATCGAATGAACCAATAAAAATATATGTTGCCATTTAAAATAAAAAAGTTGGATTGCATATTTTGATTACCTTTTGTTAAAACAAATATTTTTGCTTATTGTAATAGTCTTGTTAAATAGAAATTGTTGTCTAATTTAACCAATTTCTTATCTCTTATAGTTTTCGAGATAGCGAAGGTGGCACAATTAACAGAAAATAGACTCTATACTTTCATTTTAGCCATATGACATTTGTCACTTTTTGTAATAATGAAATAATTATAAAGTACTCGGGGTAACATTGCAACACTCGAAAATTCTGACACTGCCTTATTCATGCACTGCTTCGTGCATGCGTTGCTTTCTTCAATCACTGCTTTGTTCAAACACAGCCTCATTCAAACACCGATTTCTCCAAACACCGCTTTATTCACCGTACGAAAATGCGTCATCCTAATGCAGCGCAGAAGCAAACCTAAATCTGTAATGCCGACGAAATGGTGCTTAGGCTTCGTATCCATAGGTGTCGTATTAATTTATTTCAAATTACTTCTATACGAATTTTAAATTATAAACTATTTTATAATATTTACCATTCAATGACATCTAAATATGTAATAGTAACAAAATATCAAAATAACAGTTTTTATTGAAAAAGAATAATATTCCTGACTACACATTTAAAATGTGACAAGTGACACATCCCGATAATGTAAATATAACCTGTATTGTAAAATCACATCAGTGGAAAATAATAAACCTGGAATATATTTGTTTTTATTCATCATTTATTCTTATAACTTTTCCTTCATTAATATTGTATGTCTTACTAAATTTTTGTACGCGCTCAGTTTCTGATTTATTTTCATAATAACTTGTGTAGGGCTAACTTCACATAGCCCTACATTCGGGAATTTATAAAATTAAATTTAGCTTATAATATTGTACACATTATGTAGATACATTTTTGTACAACAAAATTTAATTTTTGTACAGCTTTAATTTTCGTATAATTTAAATAATAATGAATGAAGTACCCGCTTCTGACAACCGTAACTCTATATATTTAAAAATAACTAAACATAGCAGCACATTTATTTCTATAATATGTAATCTATTTGTTGAATATATAAATAAATATTAAATATAATAATGAATTAAATCCAGAAACGTTATTTTATGTATTATTATACAGTGAAATTATCTTTTTTTAAAACCCAAATAAGTGTAAGTACACTTTGTCCGCGATGTGGTGGCTGCTACGTCATCAAAAATATTCGTATGGGTTAAGATTTGAATGGTAGGGAAAAATTCATGACGTCATATATGTTCTCAAACAGTTATGATGAGCAAGTTATTAGTACACTTCTATTAAGATTTATTTATTAAAGAAAAAAGTTTAATAGTGTTTTTTTCGTGCTAGTATCATTATAAATTACTTCAACATTGAATACATATGATAATGAATTAATTTAATAATTTCAAACGAAGACCATTGTTTTAGAATCAACGATCTGACATTATTTGTTGTTTGAGTTTGACAGTTCGAGATCGAAGTGGTTCAGGGTAACAATAATATAGTACTCTTATTTGGTTTACAATATTGTATGTATCTTCTTACTGCATATGATTTTTTTTAACATTTTATTATTAATACTTATTATTACTATTAAATATGAAACTGTAGTTATAACCTAAAATTAATACTGAAATGACAGATTGAAGTTTGATATTTCCATCCGTGAAGTGATCATCTATTCTTTTTCTTTTCAAGTTGTGGAAAATAGATGGATATATTACATACGTTAAAATAACCAGAGGCAAACTATAATTTAATTAATTATTAGTTCGGAAACTAATGACGTAGCAGCCACCACATCGCGGACAAAGTGTAGGTACCTTTAATTTATAGGTACTTAAATAATTGTGAATCCAGAGGCAGCTTATGTCATTGCAACCCTGATTTCGTTAATTTATTTAAAAATTAATAGGTTCAAATTTATGTAGGGTGCATTATAGATACTTATTAAGTTAAGGTAATAAAGTGTAGAATATCTGTTAGCTATACAGAGTGTTAAAAAAAGTAGAAAAAATATTAAATTTTCAAATTTTGCAAAATTATGGATGCTACTAAAAGAGTAAATTTCTAGTGCCACTGGTTGACAGACGTCAGAATAAAATTGATTCATTTGTTATTCAACATCACTTACGTGGTTCAAAATCCATGATTATTTTAATTGAAAATCTCGTGTCAACCAGTGGCACTAGAAATGTACTCCATAATTTTGCAAATTTTGAAAAAATTCTTGTTGACTGTGAATCAACACATCAAAATGTATGTACCATGAAAATTGTTTAGCCTTTTAACTCCCGCCTATTGTTTTAGGTCAAAAAATTGGGTAGTGAGTATTCAATGAATAAGCACCTTTTAGGGTTCTATAACAGGTACCAAAAAAAATTAATTTTGTGTATTTTATTTATATGAAGACCTGATTAGATTTTGGATGTAATTGGTCAACCGGAAGTTGTTCACTAGCAGCCCTTAACAGTGTTCCGTGAAAAAATACGATTAAATTTAATTTTTCAACAATTTATGTTACTTTGAAAATCGTAGAAAAATTAATTTTACATCTGTTTCGATACATTAATTTTATTAATTTTCATTAGATTTAGAGATAATAAAATTTAAAGATATTAAACAAACTTTGCATTTCGTGTACACCATGGAACACTTAAAATTTTAATTTTTTTTTGCAAAATGTGACACATGTCATTGTGATTGTGTATCTGTTTTCTTAGTGAAATATTATATCAAACAATTAAATAAATATATGAAAGAAAATTAAATTTCTCAAATATAAATAGAAAATAAACAAATAAGAAGGTATTTTCTATATCATCCAATACTATTTTGTACCGTTTAAGGGTTGTATTGGGCGGAAGGTTATGTGCTGTGTACATACATCATATATTTTTAACATCCTGTATAGGTTGTAAAATAATACTAATGCAAGTAGATCAATTATGCTCTTTATTTTAATATTGAATACGAATTACATGAATTACAATTACGACTAAAAATTTAAATATAGAGATATTACATTATACCTAATTATGAAAATAATACAAATAACAACAATTTCCATTAGAGTAATATAAGTTAATAAATGCGATAATATTTTTAAATTTGTGTTTACAAGAGAAGTTCGAAATTATTTAATAATTATTTTTTGTATTGGAATTTTAATCATTGTACTACGTGTCTGTGATTTTCTGACTTCATTGCCTATTTAATTTCGGTTGTTCCTCAATATCCATTCCTATTATTTATATTATTATTGCTAACGCAGCTAACAAAGGTAACAATTCGATAAATAAGGTATTGTATTGTAAGGGTCTGCATTAATTAGCTGCGTGAACTATTGCCCATAAGAATGAAAATTACCAAATTTACTCGTAAGGATAATGTTTTCATTACGGAATAATTACGCATGCGCGTTTTTATTTTGAAAGAATCCTGTGAGAAAATTAAATTTAAATTCGTATACTTTTGTTGTATTCTGTACAAGAATACATGTATGTACAAAAATTTAAAGTAAATGTTTCACTGCATAATAATACACAAAATTACGTTTCTGCATTTAATTAATTCTTAAAATTAATATTTATTTATTTATTCAACAAATAGCTAATATATTATGCAAATAAATGTGCTGCTATGTTTAGTTATTTTTAAATATATAGAGTTACGGTTGTCAGAAGCGGGTACTTCATTCATTATTATTTAAATTATACGAAAATTAAAGCTGTACAAAAATTAAATTTTGTTGTACAAAAATGTATCTACATAATGTGTACAATATTATAAGCTAAATTTAATTTTATAAATTCCCGAATGTAGGGCTATGTGAAGTTAGCCCTACACAAGTTATTATGAAAATAAATCAGAAACTGAGCGCGTACAAAAATTTAGTAAGACATACAATATTAATGAAGGAAAAGTTATAAGAATAAATGATGAATAAAAACAAATATATTCCAGGTTTATTATTTTCCACTGATGTGATTTTACAATACAGGTTATATTTACATTATCGGGATGTGTCACTTGTCACATTTTAAATGTGTAGTCAGGAATATTATTCTTTTTCAATAAAAACTGTTATTTTGATATTTTGTTACTATTACATATTTAGATGTCATTGAATGGTAAATATTATAAAATAGTTTATAATTTAAAATTCGTATAGAAGTAATTTGAAATAAATTAATACGACACCTATGGATACGAAGCCTAAGCACCATTTCGTCGGCATTACAGATTTAGGTTTGCTTCTGCGCTGCATTAGGATGACGCATTTTCGTACGGTGAATAAAGCGGTGTTTGGAGAAATCGGTGTTTGAATGAGGCTGTGTTTGAACAAAGCAGTGATTGAAGAAAGCAACGCATGCACGAAGCAGTGCATGAATAAGGCAGTGTCAGAATTTTCGAGTGTTGCATGCGTTCCCAAGTACTCGTATATATGGAAATAGTTCAGAGAATTTAGTTTGTAGCGGACTTGACGCAATTTCATAAATTATAATTTATAAATAATTCTGTTTAAAATATGTATTTTAATATTTTGACGTTCCATTTATTTTCATGAGCTGCAAAAGCTTTCATAAATCTTTAAAATATATTTTTTACATTCTTTCTCCTGATTTATTTTTCATACATGTTTTAAAATTTAAACCTGCAGCACATTTCTGTACCTACCACAAAATATATTTTATTTTAAAATTCATAATTAGAAGTAGGCAAAATTTCACAATATATTTTACCCCGAATTAATATAATGATTTTTAGAATCGCGGTTTCATCATCTATACGCAGTATTGGTAAAACCACAAATTCCTAGAACCGCAATTTAAATTTTAAACAAGTCTGGCTCCAGCGAACATACGTTTGAAGTAGTTGGAATTAATTGCGAGTATCGCACGGTGTCTACGAAAGCATGAGTTACAAGCGCGTATATAAAATTAATAGAACCGCTGCGCGTGCCCTCATCTTCGCGGTCATTACGTGTGCTTAACACGTTTGTTAAGGTACAACATAATACGGGGACATAAACACAGGCCCCATAGGTTCGGAGTGTAATAGTGGATTTAGGTTAGCTGTTGTAGGCTACGTTAGCACTTTAAACTGATAGGGGATTTGCTTTATGAGGGCCAAGGTTGGTGTTGGCTGGCGTTGGCGGTGCCGTGCTCTGCCTGTGCGTAATGCCTGCGCCATTTCTCGTTTCCGCTGACCCTTACACCGCGACGGCAGCGCCCGCAGCGGACCTCCGCACCGGGGCAGGTTTTGTACCCGGGGATTTGGCCGCTGGTCTTCAAGATGATTTTTTACGTTGCGGAGCAATTGAATCAAAATGTAGGATGGTCTATGACATGAGCGGCAACCACACTTATTCATATGACCCTGCCTAGTAGAATACCTTTAGAAAATATTCTGTTTAAAATATCTTAAAAACCTGGTATTATGGGGTCGTTTTTATTTCGCTTTATATTCTAAGACTGGAACTACAAATTTGGTGAAAAGCTATAATACAAATAATGTCTATCCGATATAATAATTAAGATTTTAAATTTAATTCTTGTAAATTTTTTTCTCTAATTTAAAAATTTTTACTTTCTTATACGTAGCCGAAGGCGTGATTTTCACGGAAATACATGTAAAATCTCCTGAATCTGTTTTTTTAAATAATTTTTTTAGTGAAATCTATGTTAATGGATTGATAGATGTACTTTATAATTATAAGTTTTATGACTATGCGAAGAATTGAATTGATTTAATTATAATTGCAAATTCATAAATAAAAGATTACTTGACACTAAACAATAAATTCAATTTATTTAGAATATGAGATCTAACGTAAATAATAATATTTTCAAAATAAAATTATATTTCAATTTTATTGCATCTGTTTCCGATTTGAAGAAAATTTAAATTATGTTTAATAATATATTTCAAAACCACAGTTGCTATGGCAATAAACATTAATGTTGACAAAAAGCAAATGTTACCTCTTTGCTTAAAATTACTGTATATGAAAAATTCAGTTATTGTTAAAACCTAATATCCAGAGGAACTAGGAACATTGAAATTAAATATAAATTTATTATCTAATTTACCGAAATATTTTCCTACAATTTACCCTTTTTTTTGGTTTTGACCCTATTTTGGCAGATCTAGTAAATTGATACTTTTTTTTAATATGTGGGTACTAACAGTCAATTCTGCCCCTCCCCTTCCCTTTCAGATATTAAGGAGAGGAATCTACAGAGGAAATTTAATCTGGTGATTGATCTCATGATTTTCAGTTTCAAAAAATTAATAAAATGTCCGACCGTTACGGTTATTGTTATCATTACTGCCCGGCTAGCTGGCTAGCCGGACAGTTATCTACCAAATAACGATCTAGGACGTTAAAAATTTGGCGTTGTTGCTTTTGCGTGCAAAATACACAATTTCACACTGATTTCTATTGGCAAATAGAAATATTGAAATAAACATATCGCAATTGTAAAGAAAAAAGAATATCCCGTTACCTAAATAAAAAGTATTTGCAAGTAAATATATTAACAAAACACAATGATAGGATAAAAAGTTATAAAAATCTTTTATAACATAAAATATCAGTCGAACATTGAATAAACGTTGAATCCACCACGGTCGTTAAATGCCCTTAATAAGTTAATTACTTTAATTTGTAGTTCAGGATCTTTGTATTGAATAGGCTATACAGCCATGTAGGTTCAAGGGATCTCCGCGACTTCTTCTTTCCATTTCTGATGTCCAGACACAGTTTTTCGCCGCATTTTAGCTATACTTTTCTTTCCCTGGGCATCACCTATCTGAACGTTTATTAAAATAAAATAGTAATCGTATCTGAAAGTAATATTAAATTTATATATGTAATATTCCTGTAAAAAAACCCTAGGGATAAAACAGCACGTCTCTTTTTCGTTTCTGTTCCATAAAGTGCTTTGCTTCATGGTGTGAACTGCCGCACTACATATTCAATTACATCTCTTTTATACAACAACACTTATTTTACACTAATCGTTCTAATTCGCACTGTCGACACCGACAGAGGTGGCTACCCTCTTTTCATGCACGAGTTTCAACAATTATGTACGAAGGGTGTGAAATAATGAGGGTATAAAACGGAGGAATGTTTGTTTTATGTCAATGTGAATTTTTTTGATAATGACTATTTTTATTTGCGTTTTACGCGGTGTGTTAATTTTATTTTCGTTGGGTGATAAGGGTAATTTTTGTATTTTATATTTTTCCTTCTTTTAAGTTTATTTTTTCACACGAAATTAGGGTCATTAACCATATATTTTTATCTTTTTATTGTATAAATTAACTCACGTATGTGCATATTTACTTGCTATGAAATATTTTTGCCATGCTAATAAATTTTATAGCAAGACACATCATGTGTATAAAGAAACAGTGGAGTATGTAATTTAGAGCCAAATATGTCTATGAACATTAATCCTATCCCATCTAGTTACCAAAACACAGGAGTAGCTGAAGTAGAAGAAGAGTAGAGAAGAGTAGAAGTGTAAATATTAACAAATTTATATTCCTGCAAATAAAAGTCTATCAAAATGACCACTCTCTTTATTGTCATTCAATACATTTTACTATCCACTATAGGAATTGTAAAATATCAATTCTTGGTTGAGTAAGATTATCACATAATTACTCGTAGTTACATTATTGCTGTGGAAATAATTATTGTTTAATGTGTTGCTTTTTATATAGTTTTTTTTTATACAATTGACTTACTATTTTACAATAGCTTATATCTTATCTTATGACTCTAAATTTCCCCTGAGGATGGTCATTGTTATGACCAAAATGTCGCGTCGTATTTTCAGAAATACGTTTTGACTGCAGTTCTGAATAGTAAATTATTGAATCGAAACACAATAACTGGTACCACAAGCTCTGTTTTTGGGTGTTTAAAATGAAGTATTTTAGCTTCGCTTTTGGTGCTGTACAATATTCTAAAATTGTTTTGTAAATAAATTCGGCAAATAAATTTGATGTACTCTGGACGTCAAATAGATGGAGTAAATAAATAAATGGGCAGAGTCTAAATTGCTCAGTACAATATGTTCAGAAGTCAGCTTTAAAAGCTACAGTTTAAAAACGCTAAAGAATTGAATCGTTTTATTTGAAATGAACATAAGTAAAACTAAATTTTATCATATATGTATAACATAATTTAAAAAAAAATATAAAGTAAAATTTAAACATATTTGGTTGCTATTCGCAGGTCTATACTAAGAGCTACTAAGTAGAACATTTTAAAATATGGCACTGTTACTTTGCAAAAATAGTTGATTACCTTGGAGATCAACAATTTTTTCATAGCAACAGTGTTAAATCTTAAAATGCCTTAGTTAATAGCCCTTAGTATAGACCTGTGAATAGCAGTCTATGTATCTATTTATTCATATATAACTTCATAATATATAATTACCGATCACAGCTGTCAAGTTCGTCGATCAGTGTAAATCTGGCTTACCAATAGCAATACTATATTTCAATTTCGCGTATATTCGTGGAAGAAGTATCTACTCTATCTGTTGGGCGTCCAGAGTATGAGAACACTTCTCTTAACACTCAAAAACAGAGCCCATGGTACCAGCCATTATTTCTTGCAATTTGCAATTTATGTCATAAACAATAAATTAAAGAATATTAGCAAATTCGACTATTTTAAGAAATTTGGATACTACTTTTAATTTCTAAGGACGCGTTTCTTATATTATAGGAGCCATGACTTAAAAGTAATTAAATTCTTAAAACATCGAGTATCTCAAAATAATGTCATAGGCCTGTAACATGGGAATATTATTTTGTTATGAACAAAAACTGTTCAGCAGAGAAATTATTACTACAGTCGCAATCGAACTAAGAAATTTAGTTTCCGTAGTTTGTCATTGCGATAAAATAATTATGAAATAACAGCTGCCGATGTACGTCGCTAGGAATAAAAATCAGTAGGTGTAAATTAATCATTATTATTGTTAATTTCTTCAAATCGCTTAACTAGTGCTGTGATCCGGACACTTTTCGTTTATTAAAAAACTATTTTCAAAAGTAAAAAGGTATATGAAAACATTATGCTTGAATAAAAGATAGGTTCCGGGACGGTGAAATATCTCGAGAAATACACATCGAATCAAAAAACAAAAAAACACGTGATTAATATTTTTCATAAACATATCTTATGTCACCAAGCACGATCCCCCACCGCCACCCCCGGGGGTGGACCATGGGCCACTTTGAAATCTTAAATAGGGACCATGACAATAATTATTTTTTTGATTACAGCGCCATCTATTGCGAATCGGAAAAAAGTTTGATATAGAACCTACTTAGTTTTAGCCTTTATATCTAAATGTGCAATAAAAAATGTGGGTTCTCATTTAAAATTTCAAAGTGGCCCCTGCCCCACTCACAGGGGGTGGCGGTGGGGGATTGTGCTTGGTGACATAAGGAATATTTTTGAAATATATTAAACACGTGTTTTTTTGTTTTTGATTGGATGTTGAGATATTTCACAGTTCCGGAACTTTTAGAACATCTAGTATATTCTTATAATAATTTATTTTTGATCGCACTTCTAACGTAATATTAGGTATGTCAATAAGCTATTTCTGCGAAAGCAGATTGTCACATCCAAATAAACAAACGGCTAAATTTGGGATTTGAATTTTTCAACATTTAAGTTAATCAATTTAGATGTACTACTTTAAAGGAAGTACCCATTTTGACAGCTTGTCAAAATTTAGCTATTCACAGTGCAGTGATAAAATTTACTATATATCGACAAGTACTAGATAACAAATAAAATGGAAATTAGCTACGTTCATTTTTGTTTAGAAGTGTAATTTTGTGTTTCTGAAAAAGCCGCTCACCACACATGCGAAGCAACATCCCTGACCAACAGTTAGTGACCGAAACTCAGAAGTGTCCATCACTGAACTTCTCGCATTCACACGCATCGTGCCGCGAAGGGTCGCCTAAGTAAATTTCCAAGCCCGACGGCAGGAAAAATTGTGGCCGTAGCCATGCTTGGGTTTCACTTCGGCAACGGGTCGTTGTTTAGTAATGTACAGACTTCCACAGACTGAATTTCAGTTACTCTAAAAGTTTTAAGAAAAAATCAAAAGGCTCGATTGGTTTTCTATTACTATTGGGTTCGAGTAAAGTTTTTATCGCTTCTGGCGGAACTTTTCCACAGTGGAAAGTCTAGCAAAAACGTTCGGAAAATTGATTCTGGTTACGGATGAACTGGAAAGTACGACTTATACAAATGTCAAACATATGTTTGAGTAATGTTCCTATATTTTACCTCGATTCATACATTACAATAATTATGCCCATTATTATAAAAGTCAGTAAAGAGAAGTTGGTAATTTTATCTATTGACTTACATTTTACCCTATCATATTTTCCTGAATTACTATACAAGAAAATGTTTCGAATACTTAAAAGTAATGGAAAGTTTAGTGCTTAGTTTCTTTCAGATATTATTTATTTCATTTCGTTGAAAATTAATTTTTGTTCTAGTTTAACTAGTTCCACTTCTATTATTTAGTGTCTAGTTGTTTCTCACTATTGGTAACGCTACAGCTAATCGCGATCAACAAACTGACAGTACAGTGAACATCTGTTTGTGTATTTCAGTGAATTCTGTGTGGTGGTAGAAAAAGTATAGTATATAACACGAGTTGTAAAGCAATTACGTACGAGCCGCGTATATATTTTAAAAAAATGGATTACAATCATTACAGCAAAGAATCAATTCAATACAACAATATTATATTATAGAAATAAGTAGGTAATATATAACTATGGATTGGCTATCTTTGTAATGATAATTGAGAGTACCACAGCTAAATCGGGGCTGACTAAAGAGACACGCAATACTCAAGTGTTCATTTTATTATTCTTGTATCTACTCGTTAAAATTCAAATTAATTAATGCACCAGATAATGGTTATTTGTTTAACTAGGCACCAAAATACCAGATTTACAGCAGAAGCTGTCGTTCCATTGACGAGGCAAAGCCAAGGCAATGAAAGCTGCCGAAATCTTACTTGGTACAATTTTTGTTACATAAATATTTGTGATATAAGGCGTAGTTTTCAGTGGATGAGCACGTTTTAGAATCCTTAGAATACGATTTTAATAGTGTCGTGATGATGTCTCTGTGTGTCAATCTGTCTGTCTGTCTGTCTATCTGTGTAGATCACTGGAGTTAGGTACGGTTTCTCAAAAACTACTATATTGAAAATTTTATATTTTGTATATATCAATTGTATCCCCTTTGGAAGAGATGGTTAGTTTTTGGTGATAATCCAATAAGCAAAAGTTGCAGTTTACTTGAAGCCCTATCAAGTTATTTTTAAATATGTGTCTCAATAAATTATGGTTTAATGAAAATTTTGTTATTAGAATAATGTTTCAAATATTATTATCTACAATTATTATTTGAAACATTTTCCCCATACTGCATGTCACCATTTACGAATTATAAACACATTAAAAAAAATTAGATTCTGATATTTTCGTTTAAATCTGCTAACCTGTGTTTTTTGAAAATAACAAAACAACGGTTGAAAAATGTAATTTTTTGACATGCGTCATAATTTTTTGAAAGGACAAGCGTTTCTTGATAGTGGTGGTCCGTGTTCCTGCATTGTTTGATAAGAAATCTATGGCGGGAGGTATTGTGGTACTCACAACAGTTTTTTTTATGTTTGTGTATTTTTTTTTACCTATTCATTTTACAGCAAAAGTAGGTATTTAAATTTCCATGGCCGTGTTACAATTTTTCCAATTAATACCAATTTTAATTTGATGGATATATCGTGAAATACTAATATTTAAATAAGCCTTATTGCATGTCCTTTGTATTTACACATTTAAAAAATAAATAAAAAGGTAAAAAGATACAGCAGTATAAAAAAAATATTGAAATCCCTATGCGCCATATTTCAATTATGCTGCCTGTATATGTTATACGTAGATATGAAATACAAGTGAAAGATATTGAAAGATACAAAATATTTAAAACCTATGACAACCTATTATATCTGGAAGAGTACGGTGATACATATTTGGTATACATTAATTATAGATATAGTAAATATTGCATCTTACATGAAACTCACGGTATAATAATGTAAATAGCTTTCTTTATCTGAAAAGAAATACAACATACCTAAACCAAAGAGGGATTATGTTAGTAAATTATTTTTAATTCCTATTACATACTTGATTGTTATATGTTTTGTAATTTATATTCTTTGGGATTCACATAATATCTTCACTATTTTTATATAATATATTGTATATTTAAGTATATAGTGCATTTATTGTTCAAGCGAATTTAAGAAATTAAATGAAAGAACAACTCTTGCTAAATGAAATAAAATATATTAATAAACATACCTAGTAGAAGAACTTTTCGTTAAAACAAATCAGCGAAGTTTGACAGCGTCCGTTCCACACCTAAAAGGTCTGATTATTAAACTAAAGCTAGCACATTATTTCATTTATAGGCCTTGTACATAAACAGTTATTTTGGGATTAGCGCTTTGTCCAGTTAGCTGTAAACAAACTTGCGCAAGTTATAATGGCAATTATAGCGAATTCAATATTGTTTTAGCATTGTCTGGAGAATGGACGGCACAATTTCCGTGTAGCCCGAACAAAGGTCCTGGCAAGGATTTCTGCAGGCCACTAATTACGGAATAAATTAGAAGTGTTTGATATGCGTCCCTGCTGAAGGCTGGACATTTATGCAAGCTGACGTTACGCTTAATAGATTCTAAGCGTACACTGCCACATCCAAATTCAACCGGAATGCATTAGTAGAATTAATTCAAATTTTAAATATTTAATTATTCAAATTTACGCTAGAAATATCATTTCATTTCACTGTTATGGACTTGTCTGTTAATTAAAAATACCTGGCTTTTTATAACACACGGAATTATGTTTATAATTTCGCGTTTTTAATTGGAGAAATTTCAATAAAAATGCTAATATTATGTGTGAAATAGGCTATTAGTTCACCTATATCCTAACATTAAAATGTAACACAATCATATAGGTACCATTAAACTACATAATTTTTATTCAGTCGTAAAAATATTGCTACGAGCGACGTAATAAAATTACATAAAAGTATAACGTAGGGGACTTTAAATACACTTTAATAAGTACTGAACGAGAAAAATATTCAGGGAAAAATGTATCATATCAGATTAACATGAGAAATTAATTATTTGTTTAATTTAATATTACATTGCGCAATATATCCAGCTGATTATTTTTTGACGTTTCTTAAAACCAATGAAATACTTTATTGTATGTCACGTGTCTGCGTTTTAACCAATCCTGTCATTATTATACTGAGAATAATGCTCTTGTGATTATTCCCGGCAATTTTCTCTGTAGCTTTTTTGTTTTTGTTGACAGATGTCAAATGTCAGATAGTTATCATCGACACAAGTAAAAAAGAACAAAAAAGATAGATTTAGTGCTGTGCCTGATGATGAAATCAAAAAATAATCTAATTAAATATAACTCGAGAGTTCGATAAATTAGAAAATAATTCTCCAGTATCTTTCTCAAACTTGTCGCCATTTGGCAATAGCCACTCAAGCCCTACGGGCTTTCGTGGCTATTGCCTGGCAACAAATTTTCGAAAGGTCTGTCAAATTATTTTCAATTTATTCTCACCCTCTTGTTATATTATTACTGAGAATTTTCGGTCTTATATTTATTGTACCCACTTTTACTAGCATTCGTGAATATAATAAATACCTACCGTTACCGTACAGGAATATCCCTAGAAATATTAGAGTTTATTGGTTTGTGTATTTGCTTATTGTATTGTTTATTGCTTTTTTCCGTTGTATTATTCTATTTATTGCGGCCTCCTCCAATATTTGGGAATTATCAATATATATTACTAGAAATTTCAGATTGTTTATCAGTAGAAAAGGTCCTAAAAATATTGAAATACGCAATTATATGCAACTTTGAAAACATGCATAAGAATGCCTAAATATGCAATATATGCAATTAGTAATTAGCATTAATTAACTATAATCAATGTAATTCATCCAGAAAATTGATTTTATTTAAAAATATGCAAAAATTAAAAAATATCCACTTTGCATATAATCCGCTCTCTATAAATAATCAACAAGTATACAGTATAAAATTACAAATTTATACCAATAGTAATTTAAGTTTATTTTCAGCTACTTACAAAATAGTTGTTCTCAACCATTCGATTATATATATATTGTCAAGTTATGTCTAACTGAAAATATTTGTCTAATTAGTGTAAATTGATAATTAATTTTAGTGCATATATTTTGTCTTCATACAAACTGAAATACATCACGAATCCTACCGATTACGCCAATATAGTGCGAATCACAAGTGCAAAATCTAATCTTTGACTTGATTGTAAAAACAATACAACAAATACGGAATTAACAATCTTGCTACAAAACCATCCAATCCAATTCCCGTGTTATTCTCATATGTCACATTGTTCTTAGAGAGTATAATATGTCATATTTTGCAGTACCTTTAGTGTCTTTTCCTTGGGATGAAAATTAAATTTTTCCTGCGGAAAATAAGGCGAATGTACGTCTTCCTAATTTAGTAAGACCTCTCGTATATCCAACAACGCATTTAATCCGAGATATAACCTTATTACACATGGTATCCCTTGGGCAGAAGTTGCTAGCGAAAATGAAATTAATGTGTATTCTGCGAACCATATCAGATTATTACGTAAAACTTGCTTGTTTTGCTTTCAGATTTCCTTCTAACTTATGAGTATAATATATAACAGTATTTACTCCAATTCTAACTACATTTATACATACACACATATTTTATTAATATAAATGTACAAACAACAATTGTAGTTAAAATAAATAACATAATAGTTCAACTATTTTAATCTTATAATAATTAACTATTAGAGGCTGATTATGACTGATAATTTATTACCTAGTACTTCATATGGACATATGAGAGTAATGAGAATGTTGAATTTTATTATTATTGAATTAAATAATTATAAATATAAGTTCTTTATTCCTCAGTGAAAATAGTGTTTGTATTACATTCTTTTTTACGTCTTATACGAAGGCGTGATTTTCGCGGAAATATATTTTTGAGGTCCATTGAATTCGTTTTGATCATTTTATCACTGACGTTTGTGTGGACGGATGGATCTATACGAGTATATGTATATTCAATAATTTACGAACGCAAAAGAAATGGGGTAACAAAATTTTATAATTCAAAGTTTCATCACAATGGAGCTGAGTTGATTTGGAAGTGAAAGATTACAGGATTCAGCTTTGCAAAAAACAATTTGAATGAAAATATTAGATATTATTTATAACCGATAGGTAATGTTTTTTGTATTTCTGCTTTCAATTTTGATGAAAACATACCTATTCTAGGTATATCAGGAGTTTTTTTTATATCAGTATACCTATACATAGGGATGTGTCTTTACCATAGTTACAGTTTAAGTGATTGACAGCAATGTATTAAAGCGGTTTATAGGGATTATTAAACAAATAGGGTGCTATTCACAGCTCTATACTAAGGGCTACTAACTAGGGCATTTTAAAATTTGGCACTGTTACTTTGCAAAAGTTGTTGATTACCTTGAAGATCAACAATTTTTTCATAGCAACGGTGTTAAATCTTAAAATGCCCTAGTTAGTAGCCCTTAGTACAGAGCTGTGAATAGCACCTAATATGTTTATTTTAATTGTTTTAGTATTTAATAAATTACATTAAATTAGTAGGAATTATTATTTTTAATAATATTAAATTATCACTATGTTTACGCATAAAAATCGCTTTAATACATTGCTGCCAATCATCACTGTAACTATGTTAAAGACACATCCGAAATCCCTATGTATATTGATAAAAAAATCTCCCGGTATGTTATACATGTGTACAGTATAATAGTTATTTAATTTATTAGTGAGTAATTACACTTTGCCCACGTGTAAAGTATAACGTTTTATCCAATATCTCTTAATAGGTTTGTTCCAAGTGGTCATTTCGGACATGTTTGTAACATGTTTGTGACAAATGTCAGTGCGCCTGCGAAAAATGTAAACAAGTTAAGTTTGAAACATAGACTGGAACGGTGAATGGATTGAAGCGTATGTGCATGCTCATTTTTTGTTTTGACAGCTAACCTTAAATATAAATATAAATAAAGAAATTCATACATTTTTCGCTACAAAAAAAGAAATGAAGTTTATGTTTCAAAGTTAACTTGTTTACATTTTTCGCAGGCGCACTGACATTTGTCACAAACATGTTACAAACATGTCCGAAATGACCACTTGGAACAAACCTAATAAATGCAAAATTGTTAAAGAAATATTACTTGAAACTGACTTGTTTTAAATTTTCTGAATTAAAATGCCGATCGTAGTTTAATAGTTATCAAGGTGTTGTCTATTATTATTATTGTTACAAATAAAAAATAACTCACTAGTGACTTTTCTCAAAATTATACCCACTATTGGGTAATCCGTTATTTTCCTTGTTTAAAATCGCCATAGTTACAGAGCATTTATTTAGAGGTATTGGATAATAATTATTAAATATTCCGATATAGATCCATACGTATAAGAAAGTCATATCAGTATTATGAAAAAGTTTGATGGCGAAATTTTCGTGGAAATACATGTTTTAAGTTTTCCTGATTTCGTTTTGATTATTGCCGAATGTCGAAAGACGTCTGTAGGGAAAGGGATGGAAGGATGTGCGTCATGATAATGCTGAAAACAAAGTTTATTTTGTTTATAATTGCAAAATCGAAAGTAGAAGTTTATTTAATACACAAAATAATAAATTCCATTTATTTCGAATAAGCATTCAGCTGTGGAAAAATAATTCAAATAAAAAACGTTAGCAATAATATTTGAAATAAAAAAATTATAATTTTCATGTACCTGCTTTCAATATTATAAATGCTTTGGAAACTTATAAATAATTGAAACATATTGTATCAAAAACGTGTTAGGTGTAATTATTAATTATTCCAATAGAGATTCACATAAACATTTTTTTTACAGAATTTAATCTAAAAGGCTGACATATTTATTAATATGTTCAGAAAGATATTTCAACTTAAACATTCATATGTTTAAGAATGTCGTCTGAAAATTATTTTTTATAAATGTGATTAGAAATTTGGAAAAATTTGTACACTGAAAGTTATAACTATTTTGGGCCTTAGGGGTTGTATTTCATCGAAAAGTGCAAGTCTGCTGCCACAATTTAGTTTCAATTTGAAAGTTTTTAATGCCATTGTGTCCCGCCTGAAACTTAGTTCTATTTTAGGCCCAAACTCCATTCACCTGACGATGTTATATGGTATCACACCACAATATCCGTTAAAGAGATTGTTAGCAAACTTTCGTAAGCACCTCTTGTATTTTTAACACATAATTTGTGGTTAGTGTTAACACACTACGACACTTTACTTACTTCAGTTAATGTCCCTGCAGAGATTCAAACCTCGAAGGGTAAGTGGTAAAAGATTGAGATTTTAAACAAGGTCCTTACGCATATTGGAACTGTTGGAACTGCCGTGGTAATGGCCACGCACAAATACAATACTCCATTAGAACATGCTTGGATGGTGTGATAATCACGGTCTTCTTGATAATTATCTGTAACGCCCCAGCGGTTCAATTTGCATTTTCCACATGCCCTTCGTAATTACGTGATTTTCCAAGTTTTGTAACGCAACGCAACTTACTAAATGGAAATGCTATTTACATTTTGTTGCTACTAACGAGTTAGTTGCTTTTGCAGTATTTTCGGGTAATATTTGTTATTTACAACTTGTAATGTCGATGAGATAAGGAAAATACAGACAAGAAACGAGAATTTGCTTAAAAATTTCTCTGCTGGTATTAAGTATGAAAAATCTAGTCTTTAAAACTTTCTTATTAATAATACGAATATTGCTTTTATAATATTTCAAACTAAACATTATATTTGACAATTCACAATTATTTGACATATATGTTAAAAATATTTTAATTTTTACTCTCATTGCAACTAAGATTATTAAAATATATAATTTAGTTTCTCATAAGAATTGGAAGCATATACTGGAAGAGTGCAAATAACATTTAAATTCCAAATATTTTTGCTAATATCTTTTATTTGAAACTTTCTACACAGCTGACTCTATTAAAAAAAAACTGGAATTTATTGTTTTGTGTATCCAGTGACCTTCCTCTTCGAGTTTTAAGCTATTACTCCTTATTTGATTTATTTATAATATAACTTTATGTTCGTAGGTATACTAAATCCGCTTCGAAAAAAGTTTTAACTGAGATACTCGTATATTAACAATACCGGTGGACATAATAATATTTTCAATTATTGTACCTATTTTAATCTTAAATAAAAAAATCTGATGTGGCCAGCACATAACCTCCCGCCCAATACTACTCTTAAACGGTACAAAATAGTATTTGATGATACAGAAACATACCTTCTTATTTGTTTATTTTCTATTTATATTTGAGAATTTTAATTTTCTTTCATATATTTATTTAATTTTTTGACATATATTTCACCAAGAAAACAGCTTCACAATCTCAATGACATGTGTCACATTTCGTAAAAAATTGAAATTATTTAAATGTTTCCATGGTGTACTAGGAATGCAAAATTTGTAAAATCTAATTTCTTTATAATTTATTATCTCTAAATCGAATGAAAATTAATAAAATTAGTGTAATCAAAACACATGTAAAATTAAATATTCTACAACTTTCAAAATAACATAAATTGTTGAAAAAGGAAATTTAACCGTGTTTTTTACGAAAAACTGTTAAGGGCTTCAAGTAAACTGCTACTTCCGGTTGACCCATTTTATTCAAAATCTAATCAGCTCTTCATTTAAATATAAGAAGCAATAATTCACAAAATTGTATTTTTTGGTATTGTAGTATTTGAGTTATGCGAGACGAAAAAATTGCCACAGACTACACACATACATACATACAGACATCATCGCGAAAATAGTAAAATCGTATTGTAGGGACCCTAAAACGTGCTTATTCATTGAAAACTCACTACCCAATTTTTTGACCAAAAACAATACCTCCCTTACCTAGAGGTAGGCGGGAGGTAAAAACATTTAAATAAATATATTATCACGCTATTTACCCGTTTTTAGATGTGGCACTCTGCTTAAAGCAGATTTCGGTATTATGATATATTTTTAAACGTGAAGTGCGGTTACCAGCGGTCAAATCACTATCTCCAAGAAAAGCAAAGGGGAGAAACCACAGGGGTAATTTTATGTGGTGAAAATTTTCGGATTTTTTCCCAAATGGATCGGTTATGGGGATTGAACTAAGGATGTCATAATCCGTAATCCAATGCGTTACCACGGAGCAAAAAACTATTATTTGCTTAAATATATTTTGAAAATCATAATTTTGTTGTAACATATCAGATACAAATATATATTTCTAAGCGTATATAAAATACAGTATATAAAAGTGGATGTTGCATAAATGATACATTGCGCAGTGTAGGGTTAAACAAATAACTAAAAAATATTAGATATGCTAAATGCCAAATATGTGTCAAGTGTGGTGTTTATAAAAGATTTTTTTATTATTATATTACTTTTACATATTAAACAGGGTTCGAATCCGGAACCCTTGGTATGAAGCAAGTACGTTTGTCGGGTCCATAGCAGCGACAATTATCTGATAATTTTCCAATAATTTATTTCAAAGAATGAAAACTACGTTTTGCCAAAATATAATAGCCATAAATTTATTAAACAAGGGCTGTAACAGTGGTTAAATTTTGAAGATATTCATATTTTGAATTTAATAATATACATCATTGTTATAAACTAACAATGAAGAACAATAGACCACTAGAAAATTAGGAATATTCCCATAAATAACATATGGAGCACTGAATGTTAATTTACTGATTTATTAATAATAATTAACATCACAATAGTTCAATCAATATACAATTAAATTTGGGTAAATAAACAGTATTCAGAGCTAATGTTAAATACAAATTACCTCTAAATTAATTTCTATATTATTGTCTATAATTATATGTCATAAAAGTGTTAGAAATCCTGAATTGAGAAATCGTCAATTTTAGGTACGACTAGAATTTCAAGATAAGAATAAATAATTTTTACAATAATACTGTCTTATTTTTTAGATACCAACATAGGTAAGTAATTTAAATATTTTAATAGAGACTGGATCAAAATAATACTAATGTTTTGTTTCTTGATTACTAAATATAGAACAGTGAAATAGTTAATTGTCCAAATAGAGAGAAAAGCGTTTTTTTTCCCACTCGAGCTTGCGACATGTTTCTAAAAACGATTTTCTTTGAACTAAAACTTTGACAAGACAACTGACATTTTAGGTTATAAGACGCAAGGCGGTGTTGCAGTGTTGCCAACGAACGAATCTAAATTAAAGTTTTCAAATTGTGATTTATTCAAGAAAAAGGTAAATATAAGACAATTTTAAGATAATTTAAAATATGTATTAAAATAAGAATTTACAATAAAATAAAAATTTATTTATAATTTTTATATAATATTTTTTTTTGTAAATAACATTCATATTCTATATTTTCCTCTCTAGAAAGAAAAAACACATTTTTCTCACCATTTCGAGAGCAGAACGGTGTGGTTTTCTGACTTGTCATGAAAAATAGTTGTTTGTCAAACTAGAGAGGAAAGCGCTTCTTTTTCACACTCGAGCTCGAAGTTTACCTCATGAACATAGCGATTGAGGCATTTCAAACGAAGTGGAATCAAGGTTTTTCTTGTGTTGTACATGTTTCTAAAAACGATTTGTTCGTACATAAAAAACACTTTGACAATACAACTGACACGTTAAAAGTTGGATTATCAGACGCAAAGCGGTGTAGCAGTGTTCCCAATAAACCAATCTTAAATATAAATTTATAAAGTTGTCAAATTGTGATTGTGGAAATATAAGACATAATTGTAAGATAATTTAAAGATTGTATATCACTAAAATAAGGAGATTTAATAAAATTAGGAAGTTATTTATAATTTTTGCAATATTTTTTATTTTTTTTTTTTTTGGAAATAACATTCGTATTGGTAACACTTCTATATTTTCTCTACATTTTCCTCGCCATTTCTGGAGAAGAATGGTGGGGTTTCCTGGCATGTCATGAAAAAAAAATTCTAGTTCATATTTGGTATCTAGTTGCCATTAATTTAGTATTCCAAATTTACAAATACAAGAATTTTACACCATCACTGTTTCTGAACCAAATAGCAAACACAAATCCAAAATTATTTCAATAAATTTGACAAACATAATTACCAATTTCACACATGTACCCACGTTTCAAGCAGTAATCGAAGCGTGCCTAATTCGAAATCACTTCAAAGACTATTAAAATGAGATTAGTATTCAGTGTATAACCATTAATAAGAATAATTTGCCGTTTCGCACTTGATTTATTCGCAGTAGGCCTTGCTCGAGTTTCGCGTTCCAGTATGAGGAGGGGATGAGTCCCGGCTCAAGCTCAAGGATAGTTAAGCATCCGGAGAGCAAATCACGTTTCGAGTATAAAGCACAGTTGCTCACGAAGAGTTTGACGCCTCGTCGATGGTGAGCTGGCAACGCCGCAGCTAATAATCGGCCCTGGTGCCAGATGGCGCAGCTAACAAAGACGTGACACTGGCGCGGTGAGAAACAACGCCTTGTAAAGTATTTTATTGACCACCTAAATCGTGTTATTAATTTTCCGGACTACAAGATTAACTGAGGGCGAAATACAAAGCGTAGTTTGGGGATAACGAAGAAATATTTGTGTTTGACTTCATCATATAAATACAGTTTAATCTTCACACTTATCACATGTTTGAATCAAAAAATAAATTATTTGTTGCTCGATTAAGTATACAATGATTATTGAAATATATTTTAAATAAAATAAATATGACAACACACCATTTACTAATTTTTGGTGTAATACTTTGCTTTAACAGACCTTGGTAAGTAATGTATTTTCCTACAACACTGTTTTGGAAACTACACATTCTAAAACTAAAAACTGTATTGGAACAACTATCATTCCATATGCCGAGTATGGTATAATTTCGACGTTATGTGAAATATCTTGATTTAATTACTGTGGTTATGCCTGTTTGTTTTAATTTGATTTATTTGAGTTTGACGTTTTCAACAGTTTTATATTTGTATTTTTTTGTACAATTTGGGTGAACTACAGCGGTAAAGTTAAAAAACATCTGCTTTCGGCTATGTGTGTCGAACTGACAATCTTATGATACACATCGAACATGGAATTCAGTTTTTCTCAACATTGAAAACAGATACAAGAAAAATGCAAATAACATTTATTTTTCCATTCCAATATTATTAGTAACATTTATTATTTGAAAATATTTTTGTAACTGCTTTATTTAAAATAAATAGAATATTCTGTTTTATATGTTCAGTAAACATCCACTTCCGGTTGTGAAATTATGACGTTCTTATGTGTATCTAATATTTTATAATTACATTTGGGATATGTTGAACAACAAATGTATCATCACCTCTTTGCGTATGAATTGCATTGAGACTGAAATACTTCAATTTAACAACTTCAGAGATTACAAGTTATTCAACAACATAAGTTGCTTAAATTGCAATTAATTTAATTAAAATTCAAATAATATAATCAAATAATATTTTCCACTTCCGTTTTCTTAATAGATAACAATAACTTCATCTTGATTTTTTCACCTTTCTTTATATAACTAAACACTCATTTAAAAGTGAATTGATGTAATATTTCTTCCATTACTGTATTATTATTATTTTCATATGCTTGGTTATTTTATTCAAAAGTACATTTTATAATTTTGTCAAAGCGTAAGAACCTATTTATTGGTATTTGTATGTACTCTTATTTATCGTTTTTTTTTTTTTTAATAAATATTATTTTCTTCAAAATTGGAAGCAGATATTTACTATTCCATATATAACTGCTAAATCTTACGTATAAATTTTTTTTTTGTATAGCTATTTCCATTGTAAATTAATTGAACTTATTGTTTTATATGACAATAGATTTCCACTTCTATTTTTTGCATTTATAACCAAAATCGATTGAATTAATTAATTAATTAATTGATTTAATTAAATTCAGGCACACCTCTATATCAAATCCATTATTTATTGATACGTTATTGATCTATTCATCTATTTTCGCGAAAATCTCATTATTTTTGTGATTCCTACAAATAATAAATTAAAAAGAATATTTAATTCTCTAAAACGTAGTTTACATATAGTTTCAATTAATTAGTTATTGAATAAAAGCAAAGCGAAAATAAGAACCTTGTAGAAAGAATGAATAAGTAAGGAAAATTTCTTTATATGCAGGTAAGGCGATTATGTCCTATATTAATATTCCAGGTTTCCGGAATCTTCAAAGAGCCGTAAAACAAAAGATTTTAATCATTTGAAATCAGTAAATGAGCAAAGCGCTGATTTGAAAGAAGTCTGATGATCGCTGAGCTTAAGTAATTGCAAAAAACGAGATGGAAAGCTGGCACAAAAATTTCTTCCACGTTAAGAACATCAATTAGTATTTCATTCAGCTGATAAGGAAGTTTCCATGTTACAGCGATTTACATTGTCCTCAAATACTTTTCAAGAATGAATTAAAAGTAACTTTAGGGGATTCATTTGGAATTTCTGATTCAACTCAGACTTGGGATTAAAATTTTATGCAAATATTACGCAAACACAGAAGATACTAGATAAAGAACTTTTACAGTAAGTATCGCATTGTTCTATCAGATCTTTTACAAATTTACATACCTAAGTGAATATAATTTTAATTATATAAGCCATTTTGTGAGAGCTACAAAATCTCGTTCCCATATGTGAACTTCATATCTTTCTTTATAACCGGAGAGGTGATCGAATGTGTTAAAGCGCTATACGTTGCATGTTGTGACTTTGGTTGTGACATACGACATCCGTTCAATCGGGGTTCGGATCTATAGGTCGGCAAGTACGAATGCCGTTAAAATATCACAATATTAGATATTTAATCACGCTTTGGTGCTACAGAAAGACCACTTGTTCACTTAATTGTAGTTCTAGCCGTGCAGAATCTCTCGAATGCCGCTTTGGTTACACTCAGGGGCGGATTAACAAAATGCCGCCCCCAGGCAAGCAAAAATTTGCCCCCCCCCCATCATAATTTTTTTTTTAAATAAAAAAAAATAAATATATCATCGTCTTACTCATTTTTTTTTTTAATATTGGTATAATTATTTTTTATGTTAATATGAAGGTCTCAAATCAATACAAACAGATTAAATATAGTTATTGAATTTGTAAACTAAATTAAATTATTTTTATTACAAACATAAAAATTAATTATACAATCAACCGACAACAAAATTTTGAATCAACCGATACAATTAGATATTTGTTGCAAACATTTACGGCGTGCCTTTTGTCTTGAAAATTCTTGAATTGAGCTGATTTTCCGTCATCGAGAATCGCAAATAATTCTTTGTTAGTTTCAAGAAGAATTTGATGCTGGAGTACATGCAAACATGCGACATTTCGATATTTGGATATATGCAGCTCAAGTCATTTTCTATAATACACACAAGATAGCGCAAATTTTGAATAATTATTAGAATATACGAAGTGAAACTCTTTTACAAGGAGATAATATTCTTAATTTTTAAAATATTTTGGTGGTTTTTTAAATTTTTTTGAAAAAACATACTGCGACTCGAAAAATTTGCCGCCCACAAAAATTTGCCGCCCCAGGCACGTGCCTGTTGTGCCTGTGCATAAATACGCCCCTGGTTACACTAACTAAACTTACCAAAGGTACTTGATACATATAGAACTGTCGTGCGGTATATGTTGATGATCTTTGTTTATATTTATATACCTAGTGATGTTGGGCATTTACCATGACCGGTCAGGTCACTTATTAGGTCAGGTATAATAAAAAAATGACTGATCATTTTTAGAACTGACCACGCATGCGTAGTATGTAAGTGAATTGTTTAATACGAGACTGCATCTAAACATAACACACTAAAACCAGGATTGGCGTTTGTTAAAATTTTTGTTGAATTCTTGTTAATAATTTAGTGTCAATGTTTCGTCGTATGCAAAATATGGAAAAAACGAAAACGTTATAGAAGTACTATAAAAAGATTAAGATTTTTTTTATATATTCTATGTTTTTTTATTTTAAAAAGAATTAAATTTAATTCAATTGAACTTATATTATTATATTTGTATATTTGTTACTACTAACAGTTACGAAAACTTAGGTAAAATATTATAAAGATTTAATAATGTGTTATGTGACAGCATATATGGTATAATATATCATTTTTGTATTACAATAGTTCGGAGTGTGATTCTAAATGAAATTTTCTATTTTTAAAAATGTCCGATCATTTACCGAAAAATAAATGACCTTAAAATTAAATAAAACAGGTACAGATAAAATCCTATTTCATCCACAGTCGATGTTAGTGTTTCTCTATCTATTAATAATGAACGTATAAATTTACATTTAATATTAGGTACAAAAGTAAATAATTAAATACATTAATTTAATTGTATTTGTGCTATAATTATGGATAATTGAAACCAGTGGCACTTCATGTAAAATGCTTAATTTAGCGAATTATGAAGTATCCCCTTTGATCAGTGAACAGAGTACGTATCATTTAGTATTTTCCATTAAATTTTTCTCTGAAGAACTTACATGAAACTGTCAGAAAGGCTCTTAGTAGTTTATGCTTGTTTCATATATAACATATCTCACTTCCCTGGTGAATCCAAGTGTTCAGTATTACTGAGACTTAATTGACAGAACAAGTTCCAGTAAATTGTATTTTTTATCCTTTCTCCAGTTCTTTATTTGTGATCTTGTAACTGTGAAAAACATAACGATCTAACCTCAATTCCCTGATTGCTACTGGGAAAACTTTGACAGATTTTCGCAGAAATCATATTTTAATCCGCGAAAGTAACATGTTAAGCTTTTACCTAGAAATCCCTAGTGATGTAGACGTCAGATTAAGAAGAATTATTAACGGGCATCAAGAACTTGGCTGTCTACATTTAACCGTACTCAAGATACCGTCAACAATACTATACACGTTTCCCAGCACGCACGAAGATTGTGTCATGAAAACTCCCGCGGGAACATTCAAATATCATTCGGACATGCCAGACGAAGATGCGGAGGTCACAGGTCGCAGGGTGGAATGCTCTAATGTCCTTGAGTACAAGAAGGTCCACTGGACCCATCATCGTTCTTGCCCCGGCTATTAAAGGTAACTACCAGGAGGGGTAATTGGTAAAAATTTCGCCAGATGGTGTTGTCCCTGCGGGACGAATGTGAGACCGCAGATAAATTGGTTTTAAGTGAGTAATTAACTCGCGTGCAACCAAACGTTTAATAATCGGGAAAATTTAGATAACAATGGCAGGATTTCACAGAATCAAGTATTTTGAAATATTTGATCAAACAGCATACCATGTACTCTTATAAATAAATTTAAATATAAAACATTTAAAATATAGAATTTGACAGATACCATACTACGGCTCAATAAATGAGAACTTTAGATAAGGAAATAAGACTTAAAAAATTCAAATTCAAGTGAAATGTAAATAATTTACTGTAGTGTGGGTTAATGAATAAAAACCACTTGTGAATTATTTTGCAAAATGATGTTTTAAATTATTGTGAATTCAAATTAAATAAATGAAATAAATACTAATAAGCGATTTCGCTATTTCGTCAATTCTACTTACGATATTTTGCTAAAAGCAGATCTCATGTATAGGATATATTCTTGGACGTGAAGTGCGTTTACCAGTTGTTAATTACATTTTGTGATATTTTTGGAATTTTTCTACTTGATGGGGATAGAACTCAAGATCTCATGGTCCAAACTTTGAAGAGTTACCACTTTAAATTTAAAATATAAATAAATTGATTATTTTTTATAAATTGTGAACAATAACAAAAATTTTTAGAAATAATCCTAAGCCAGGTGTACGGTCTTAAAAAATCATTTATATTTTGTTTGTAAGTTAAATAAACATAGGTATATAAAACTATTCCTAAAATCTTTTAAATTTAATTCCTTACTTTTTTTTTGTTACTATTAAAAATATCAATTAAACTGAAAGGCAGTAGGTAAAAGAAAAGCTGGTAACATGTTGATTAATTTATTTGTCGTATTTCTTATGCTCTTCCAAATGTCAATTATAATTCACCTGTCAACCGAGATACCTCTGGTTCTGGTTGATCTATATGTTTCAATTTTTAGTTTACTCTTTTCTACTCCTCATCTAAAAAAAGAGTAGGAAATAGGCAGCGCGAAACCGCTCTAGTAACTGTTCGAATTTATAATATACAGCAAATTAAGACAAACAAAATGTTTGTTGATAACAAATGATCACACATTTACGGTCCTTTTGTGATTCCATTAGTGAATTCCCAACTTATAACTTTATCGTACCAAATGTGGAATAATTTAGCGAAATAAAAGAAGTTCTCTATACACATCAACATTTCGGTGACAGTTGTAATATACGAGTTAGTCTTGCAGGAACTATCGCCGACTGTTGATTAATCATCAACCATCAAGTATGAATATGGTGTATGGCTAGTAGATGAGTTTCATATAGTTGTGTATAAATTTGCAGTTTGCATTCAGTTCTCATGGAAAGCCAACATTGGAACATTGGCAATATGTTCATCATCAGATATTGCCTGTACAGTAATTTCCAACTTGGAAAATTACTTCGCTAGATTTGTATGCGTTGTGTACCTGGTAGAATGCGCGCAACTCGACACTAACTTCTAAATACCGCTTGTCACTTAACCGCCAAATGAGACTAGTTATTGTAACAATTTATTTTAGTATACCACTAAAGCTTGGTATCTTGCGCTTGAATACTAGATTTGGAATTGCATTCAGCTATGCTTAGTTATCCGTGTATTAAACGTAAAATACCTACCCACATTGTTTCTAATTAGTTGAAGTTATAGTTTACTATTGCGGTACTCGTCTAATCATGCACGTAGACAATCCATAATAATTTAAAATTAGTACGGAAACGTATTTATACATATTACAAATATAATTTTTATACAAGAATTATGCACGAATAATCAATCTCCCCCTAACCACATATTTCTCGGACTCCCACGCAATCGTTCACCTTCCATCGCACCCTCATAATCTAGTTTCACCAACCTTTTATTCGGCATTCGCTCAAGATGTCTAAATCACCCTCAGCTAACTCACTCCCACTTTCTTAATAACATTCTTCTCAATCTCACACTTACCATACACTAATGTATCCCGGACACGATCATATCTCGTATACCCACACACTCCTCTCAAATATCACATTTCTATAGCAGTTAAACGTCGTACATGCTATTTCATCTACACCTAACATTCAAAACCATATATCAATTTAGCCACTAACACACCATTGTAAACACTCAATCGAGCATCTCTAGATACATTTACGTTTACATATTTACATATTCTCTGTTTGTATTCATGGTGCATAGAGGAAAGTAACCAAATATGGAATATGATCTTAATATGGAATACCTCCCTTTCTCTTAGATTTTTATGCAATTATGTTAGTTAATTTTTAAAAAATAAGATTGTTACTAAGTTAAGCGAAATGCATGACTGATTATGTTTACTAATAAACGTCTTTAATTTGTGCAATGTTAAATTGCGGTATTCCATATTAAGATCCCATTCCATATTTGGTTACTTTTCTTTAGCATTCAGAGAAGATTAAAAGTGTACCAGGAAGGGAGTAAAATAATGTGTTTTTCCTTATTTGATATTGACATGAACACAATAACAAATTAAGAAACAAAATAACGGAAACATTAACAACGCTTATACCAATTTTTTTAATTATCAGCTAAACAATGACCCAATCGTTATAAAACTTTCGAAAATATTAGTATTTAGGCAGCTGAAATATGCAGTTTCAGTTAATTTATTTTATATTTTAATTATAGTAGATTATACAGCCACTCATTTCTGACAACTTTATAAAATTCTTTTTTGTAGTATTCGTCTATCTCTTTTTTCCCTATATGTCCATATTTCTCTTGGTAATCACATGTTACCTATCCCTACTACTCATATTTAGTAATTTGTTTCTCATACATAAATAATTCATCTTTTTATTAATACATATAAAACAATAAAATAGACAAAAAATTGGTCACATGGCCCATTTAATTGAAATAGATTCACAAAGTACACATGCATTAAAATGTATAATGTATCGTATGTAAAAATATTAATACAATAAAATAACGCTTCATGGAATGATGTTCATGGAGGTTTGGTAGATAACCTTGAAGACCTGGCCACCGTTAATTTCCAAATAGTCGGGATGAGTGTTTTTGGATCGATGCATGAAGATCATTACTGCCTCGCCGTTCACGAAGACACGGTAGCCATCCACATCATACAAGAAGCAGACGGTAGTGCGAACCCCCTTCAACCAGGGGTTCTTTTCAGCATAAAGCTCTGTACCCCAGGCTCCATCCGCCTGCGCGTTGAATGCTAGTTGATTCTGTGCAAGTCTAGAAAAAGATAAATCTTGTTTCTTCATTCCTTATAATAACTTATTAATTTACTCCTATATAATGCAGGGATATATTTTTTCAAGTTAATAGAATCTAGCTATAAATTAAATGAGGTGTATAAGGGTTACAATGCTTTTTTTAAATATTGCTTTATCTTTTCTGCTTTTCACTTTACACTAAAAGTGTTAAATACAAAAGTTGTTCAGAATTTTAAAATTCATGCAATAAGGCCCATTCTGCATTAAATATTACAATACTGTAACAAATATATCTAAATCTGTTTCATAAAACGTCAAGTATTTTCCAAATTGTTTAATTTTCCATGGCTGTGTTATAACTTTTCTCATATATATTTTTATTTAATTAATATGTCGTGAAAGAATAATATTTATGTAACCAAATGGGCCCTTCTGCATGCATTTTTAAATTCTGTACAACTTGTGTATTTACACTTTTGTTGCAAAGTGAAAAGATAAAAAGATACAGCAATATAAAAAAAAATTACACTGAAACCTTTGTATGCTACATTTAAATTCTACATCGGGTATATTGTATATTATAAATTAATTTTTCTTTGAAACGTTTTAGTACTTTTAAAATAATTTAAATAAATATGCCATCACCATTTGTTCATTTTGAATGATGCAGATTTTGATAAACATGTGAAATACGGTTACCAACCTTCAAAGCCTAAGTGGTAATTTCAACCATTATTCATATTTTAAGTCGGTAGTTTTAAGATGCTTTAACTGATTGCTAATTATATGTGATAATTGTAATTGATAATGAAATAGCACTGCTTAATATATAGATGAAATTAGCAGAAAAACAAAAGGTCACGGGGGTCGAACAAGCCACGTAATAAAGAAATCGACCGAATGGAAAATGGAAACTAATGGAACAGAGGAAAAGAAGAAAAAAGCAATACCTATAACATGACAAAAAAAAAAAGAACGACAGACAAGAAGAAAGTTAAGAAACATGCTAAAATAAAGTGCCACATCCAAAATCGATAAATGCTGTGATGATATATTTATTTACTTAATAATATTTATTTGAGGTAAAGGTTCTCCTTACCGAACTCCAAAAGAAAAGGTAGCATGCTTGTTCGTATCGTAGACAGCGAAATGCATGGCTGTGTCAGTCAAAACGACAGCACTGATCATAGCGCCAGGCTGTAGACCGTGCGTTAGGTTCATCTTCAAGTTCCCCACGAAACCTCGAGGTCCAAAATCATGGACTGTGAACGTCTGATCACGGTCTAAGTTGGAATTTGCACAAGACATTACGGTTTTATTGTTTATGAATATCAAAACATCAAGACAGATAGCTACTGATGTCGAGTCAGGCTTTTATAGTGGACATCCGATGGTTGAACGGAAAAAATAAGTTTATTTGTTTAAAAGTAGACCATTCTGTGGTTCATTTGATTTAGTGGTTGATTATGATATCTTAAACAAATATGTTAGTATTTAGATAAACATTCTTATTTGAAGCAAGATATAAAAAATATATTTGTATGTATCATACAAATCTGAAATGTAAAATAAAGCAATATAACAATCATATCCTCTAATCAGAAATATATTTATAATAATTTGACATAGTTTGTGCTAATAACTAGCATTGATATAACTACTCGAATTTCATTTATCTGCAAATTGTATAGGTGTAGTTTTTATAGAAAATTAATCTTTCATTTGTTATACCGTTATCATGGTTCGAAAAGAGGCAGAAAACGACTTTTTTTCTTTTAAAATTTTTAATGCGTATATGTTTATCAATTTCTTTCTAACAGTCTGTCACACTTCCGCCTTATCCACATTTAAACATGAAAATTTATTGATTCAAAAATTGTGATTATGAAAAAATATTTATCCTCTATCATCTCAAAAAGTAGGGAAGTATACACTCAATAAACCATGTGTCATACTTACTTATTTACTTAAGCCTAATGCCCTTCTACCATTTAAAATGTAAGGTCTGGAGTTTTATTTATTATTTATTCTACTATATTACTTTTCCATATATTTCTCCATTTTTCTCATCTTTAGTTAACTATTTTGATGTTTCCCCCTTTACGCTGCTTTTTTTATTTCTTTTGCCCAAGTTTTTTGTGTCTACCACTCTTCTTCGTTGTCCGTTGTTCTTATATTTTTCTTGTTGCTCTGTCTGTTCTCATTCCTTGGGTATGTTCCCACCAATTGTCAATTGCCTTTCTTCTTATACATTGTTTACGAATTGTACTGTGGTCCTTCTCTGATGTCTTTGTTTTTCATTTTACCCATGATGGTCTTGCATTCTATTTTTCTTAAGAACATCATCTCTGGTCTGATTTCTTTACTACGGAATCCATCTATAGTTGTTCAAATTTGTGAGCCGTAGATCAAAATGAGAGTGACTACACTTTACGTACTTCAATGTTAGTTTCTTTTGGTATTTCGTGATACTATTAATACTCAGAGTTATTCGACCACGTAACAAACCATTAGTCATACCTATGCATTGATTCCTAGATCCTACAGAATCTGGCCCTCATATACCTCTTACACCCTTTCATTCACTCGACATTTGCTCAAACCATCTAACTTCAATAAACAATCACACTCAACGCACCAACATATTACGAATACGATCTCACTCCGTTCAAAAACCTTTTTTTTTAAAGCAAGTATACGATATTCATGTTTCTTCATCCATACCCAACATTCACAACCATACAACAATGAAGGCTTGACCAAAGCATTAAATTTATCATCTGTAGATTCATTTGCATTTCAAGTACTCATTGCAAATTGATTTATAAGAGTTGTTTATCTGCCAAAAAACAAAATGCCTTTTCACAAAGATAATTTACCAAAGACAGCCTAAGTCAGTTGAAATAGTTCAAACAACAATGTTCACTTGCACGACAAACACGACATTTAAACCTTAAATTCGTTTTGCAAAAAACTAAAATGGACAATATATACTGCAAAAAAATTCATTTTGATAACTTGACAATATACTGAGCAAAAGACAATAATTTTGAATAGCTTACTTTAAAGAGGGCAAAAATGTTCTTTGTGCTTTAATACAAACCTGTATGTAAACATAGAAATGTGAATGCGAATTAATCACAACTTCGTGTACCAAGAACGATATAAGGAAGTATCATTGTTATGTTGTCGAAAGTTGTCTAAGATCACCAAGGACTGTCTCCGATAAATGTCTGCGTTGTGGTGCCTCAACCTCGTGACTGTACAAATGAACATCGTCGTTAGAACTGATTTCGACAGACTTCTCCTCAGATAATTCGTCAAAAATTGTTATGTCCATTGTGGTCTGCGTACAATCGACCACACATACAAATATTTACAACCAATGAACCACAAATAAACATATTTTCCCATCTTTTTGACTATAAAAGGTGGCCTCAACAGTAGCTGTTACCAGTCTTCATATTACTGACTAAATTGCCAACATAACAAGTCATGCCGTGTACAACCTCGAACCTGGACCGCGACCAGACCTTCACAGTCCACGACTTTGGACCTAGAGGTTACGTAGGGAACGTGACGGTTAACTTAACACATGGCCTTCAGCCTGGCTCGATGATCAGTGCTGTACTTTTGACTGACACTGTGATGAACATTGCTATTCATGATGCTGATAAGAATGCTCTCATTTCGTTTGCACCACGGTAAGTTGAATAGTTTTCTCAGTTTTCATTCCAAATGTGAATTTTTAATTTCACAGATTAGCCCAAAATCAATTGGCGTCCAATAGTTTGCTTGACGGGAAATGGGGAGAAGAACTTTTCGCTGCAAAGAATCCTTGGCCAAAAGGAACGCGAGGTACACTTTGTTTGCTGTATGATACGGAAGGGTACAGAGTCTACGTGAACGGAGAATCAGTTCTGTTCTTTCCACATCGGTCTAGCAATCGTGCCAGCCACGTGGAAATAGTCAATGGACAAGTTTTCAAAGTTGTATACCAAGCCACTATGAGTATAAGTCCGTAAAACATTCATTTATTATATTAACCTGGTATATGATATATGTATTTTACGAGTACAATATGTTACCTTATATAATCAAATATAAATCAAGCACATATTGAAATACAAAGAATTAATTATTGATAAGCGCTATTAGGTAACTAATTACAAGAGCATCTTTTGTTTCCAAAATCCCAAAATTAGTATCTAACGGTAATGGGAACAAGGTGAGGATATAATTGTAATACTCTTTCAGTACAAAACCCAATTCTTTCCTCTTCCTGAAATCATTTGAATTAAGCTTGACGAATGATGCATGATAGCACCAGACAAGCAAGTTGTTAATGTTTCTGCCTACTCTTGTAAGACTATACGATTACATAGGTATGCTTACTTTTCTTAAATAAACTGAATTTTTTGCCTATTGCAGTGTACTTGCGAAGTTGCTTATTCATTTCTGTTTCAACTTCACAGCTACAAATGTTGAGAAATAACAAGTAATTTTTTTGACAACCATGCCAATATACATCCCTGTGAGGTATGGCTTCAAAGGCCGCTAGTACATTCATTGATAAAAGTTAAAATAAAGAAATAATAATTATTCACCCTATCATCGAACCATACTGTCAATCTTTATATTATAAGCTAGTCAAAATGCTTCATTTACACCAAGAGGATGATTTTAAAGCAATCAAATTTTGATAATATCCCTGCATCATATTCTACGCAATCATTGGATGATATTGAAAATTTTGAAATTTAAACAATTAGTTTTTTTTTTAATTCAGGAAACAATCAAGCAAACATTCGAACCTTGAATTTATTTGGTAAAATTCCGCATAATTCCTACGTAGAAGAGGCAAATGGCATAAAAAAATGACACTTAAATCCCCCCTGCTACGCTGTTGTGAATTGATTATGTCATATTTGATAATCGGCTGTGTTTTTACACAACTATTTGGAATTTTACCGATAAATTCAATGTGCTCTTTGGATAAATTCCTGGCAAGCGGTATATTACCTATGACTAAACACGTAAAGTCTTACCATTCGTTACGCGTTTGGATGGGTGGACTTACCACACATTAGAACCGCGGGCTCGTATTGATTTGACGAAGTATATCTGGTATATTTTGTTTTAAATGCTACTAAATAGGATTACAAATACATTTCAATTTCTTATTACTTCTCGTAAGTGTTGAAAAACCGATAACTTCTTGTTATGTTCAACAGATTAAGTATAGTGGACAAATAGACAATGCATGTAATAAGAAAAAAATAAGATGATGACTTTTTCGTTAATCTTCGCAAGGCTTCAAGCAGGCTGCTTTGTCATATGCCGCCTCATGAGTGGATGATTGTGAATTTATGTGAACATCACAAGCGACCATGCTCTTCAGTGGGATTCGAACCCATGACCTTCCGCGTGCTAGGCCAGTGACAGCCTTTATGTCAACGAGATCGGCAGTTGATGATTTTATTATTGCTCCAGCTTTGTTTTGATTGATTTTGTAGGATATTTTCAGTAGTTGTAAACATATTAAAAAAATCAGCATGCTTAAAACAGATACTCATTACAGTTACTGCGAAAATCTGATTTAAGACATAGATATTTGTACGTTTGTAACTAAATGACCGATTGTCTTTTTTAAAACTTTACATTATTTTAAATTTATTAGAATTTTAAAAATCCGTATATTTTATTTTAAGAAGGACGCTCTAATAGAATTCGTAAACATGAAAATAAAAAAAAAATAAGTTTCACCTTCTAATATACTGACGGTAGGATATAGTGACCAATGGCAGTGTCGATTCTGATTGGCGTTCACCAAAGCTACCGTTTCCTTTTATTTTAAAGTAACTAGATTTTAAAATATATTCACAATTACTAGTGACACTTTTTTTAATGTTTATGTCTATAATAGAGAAATATGTGGATTACTAAAACCAAAGCATTATTTTATATTGTTATAGAAATTGACAGGTACCACTGCTGTCATTAATATGCCAATCCAAATTGTGTATTTTTGTATACACTACTAACTAGATTGCGAAATCATGTTTTTATTATCGACATTCGACAATACGGCGGCATTTACCATTTGATGATATACGAGTATAGTCACCATAATTTCGACCACTGTTACCGTCACTTTTAGGCGTATGAGTATAATTAAAAACCGAGAATTCGTACAATAAACTGAACTTCGATAACGAAATGTTTATGGAGCGACATTTGAACTTCATTTTAACAGTTCCATGAAAATATATACCTATTGAATGAAAAGTTATGAGTAAAGCAACCAACATTGTTTATTGCAACCAGAAGAATTAAAAATAATGACCGTTTCCAGTATTTTCCCGTAATCCGAATTCAAATGACGTACAGCAGCCGTAATTCTAGTAAAACAGTGTCAAAGCAAACAAATGGTCACAATCCGGAGTACGAATGGCGCGAAATGAAACCCGGAAACACCGAAAAATAATCAAATTGAAAAGCATGCACATTTATAACACGTAGCGACCGAGTATACCCGTGTCCGGCAGTAATCGCACAAGGGCTGATCATTAATTTTAAGTGTTTTGTACGGCCCTAAGTGCCGCCATCTGCGCGGAATGACTCTCAGATGTGTACGACCCACGGCCTGCTAAATAGCGGCTGGAAAACTTCAATAATTTAAATGGGGGACGCCGTTACAGATTTTTCTTTCTCCTTTTTCAGAAATTATGGCAAGTGAAGTAAGATAGGGTAAGAAATACTCCTTTTTTGCTAATCAACTTGGTTATGCTAATAGCGACTTTAAATTACAAATGAGATTTTGCGCAAGGAACTGATTTTGTTTTCCAAGGTGAGTTTAAAGTGGTGTTAATGGAAACAAGAGAATGCTAATATATGTTTATGTGATGATAATGAGAGGCGTGCTTTTTTGTGAATACATTTACGCATTATACCATATAAGAACTTGATTAAAAACCAGCTAATATATGAACTAAGAAACGCTGTTATCGTTTAACAAATTAGCCTGAATTTTTAATTTTACTACATGTCATATTTTCACCGTTTCTTTCTCGAAACTACGATACCCACCCATATAACGAAAATAAATTAAGCTGAGACCACTTTATTTGACTTAATTTGTTACTCTGACTGAGTAGTTCTCCAAAGTGAACTGGACTCCTGGATAAGTCAGTTCTACCCACTGAGAGTGATAGAGAATAAACTTTACAGGCGATTTTACGTGGAATACGGGAAAATTATGAAACCATAGACACATAAGAAAATAGTTATTTACATAAGAGTCAGGAAAGTGGTACATTACTGCCGAGTATTTTACGGCTCAGAGTCAAGTACTGATATATTACTTACGAGTTATGTGTTAATTTTTTTTCTGAAACAATCGATAATAATAAAAATTTATTTAAATTTAAGAATTAAATCTGATTTTCTATATGCGCTTCATACGTAACAGAACAGAAGTTTTTTTTTTTTTTCAAGTGACTTAAAATTGTCTTTATAAGTGAACTTATCAGTCTATTTACATGAACAAGTTTTTAGTGAATTTAAACAATCAAGTGTCAAATATTCAGTTATACCAACATAATTGTATTCATTGATTTTGTACCATATTTAACTTTAGAGGTATATCCACTAACTTCTGAACTTTTTCCATATTACACTGTACCATCGTAAGTTTATTATTAATTAAACACTTCCAACATAAAAAACATAAACACAAGTGACATTTGACAGACACTTATCACTTCACTTAGTTTGTATAGTGCTGTAAAAGCTGTAATATTTTAGGAATTTTTAAGAGAAAGTACCACAGATTGCAGTTTTTTGTTGAAAGTTTTACGTGACAAATCGACTCATCTATCTCTCTTACATTTACGTCATTGTGGGTGATAGAAAACTGTTAAAATCACTTGAAAAGAAAAACTTCATCATGTTCTGTAATGCACGCTTTAGTAAATAGAACGTTTAAAGGTTTTCGTCACTAGTCAGGAAAACACTACTTTGTCTCCGTATATTAAGTGCGAAAATATTACTGTCGCTCCGGATTCAGAAAAAAAAATTAATAAATATACAAATAATACAAAAAATATTCTTATGGGTTTTTCTTGTAATTTGTGTTGAAACCATCATTTTTAAAGAGTAATTATGAACAGGTTTTAGATTACCTTATAATATGTAAATAAAAATAACAGTTTACAACTAAGTCAGAAAATGTAAATGTTTGTCAATACGTTTACTTTGCTAACATGTAAAATGCAATATATGGAATAAATATTTAATAAATTAGTCTACTAAATACCCCAGTTCACCGGTTCGGAAAGTTTTGTATTGTGTTTAGCAATAAAAGGTTGTAAAATCACTATTCCAGTTTTAATAAAGTGCGGCATCCAAGAAAAAGCATATATGTAAGTATACATTTGTCAAAAAATTCATTGACTATAATAACCGGCCCTGTTCTGGACAGCCGCGGAGATGTACCCCATGTACCAACTACCATCTAGTCAACAGGACAATATATCTTCTAACTATATAAAAGTGAACGTATGTGTGTATATTTGTTCTTTATACTCATTCATACCATTTGTCATTGACACATGAAACTCTTCCAATTGTTTAAAGCCATAACAAAATTACTGCCCGTATTAAAAACAATTAACTCAAAATATTGAAGAAATTTGACCAAAAATCTTTCCCAGCCTGGTATATTCTACGCACCCTTGACGTAAAATCTAACAAAATTCAGGATAATAGGACGTAGTGAGTAGAAACAGTTCAATAGATAATTTTGATATATAATTTTGATATATAAAATTTAAAAAAAAAACGCATATATAAGAAATCATGGTATCAAGTAGGTAGGTAGGTACCATTGAAACTTAAATGCAAAATTTTGCGAAAAATGTACAATCATCATGTAAATAATATAAAATTATAATTATAGTTATTTTTTTTTAAATACAAAAATGTGTAATTATCTAATTTACATGTTAAATTACAATGTAAGCATTACATAATTATAAACGTACACTAATAATGAAACAACAAATTATATTGTCAACATCAGCAGAATATGAAATATTATTGTTTGAAAGGTGAATGTACAATTTGAATTCAATGCAAATATAATAAAAGTAGCACTAAAATATAAATAAAATGACATATTATAAATTCTCTTGTTCAAATTGATATAAATTGTTTTCATTAAATGTTTATTCGCTCATATACTATTAGCTTTTTCGTGGAATATATGATCACCAAATATTTCCACCGCTAAATAAATAATCCAGAACCGCGTTATTAATTTATGACATCATTTTAATAGTTATTTGTGTATTAAGGGTGCAAAATGCTGCATTGTAGCACGAGCATAAAGTTCGAAGCTCGAAGCGCAGCTGAGAGCTTCAATTATGCGAGAGCAGCAATGCCATTTTGCACCCGTAATACACACAATATTTTTCCTACAACTTTCTTAATATTCAAATAAAAGTAATGAATTAAATAAATACGTAAAATTATAATATTTTTCATACTAATTTATTGATACATTTTGATGTTACTAAGCAACAAAAACACTCAACACGTACCTGTCAACATCAACATAGAAAACCAAATTCTGGGCTTCAGCCAATAAATTATCGGGCATTAATAAATATTAACCATTACTCGTATAAAAACTGCAGCATTACCTTAAATATTAATAAATAATTATACTTAACGTTACCTTAAATAAGTTTTTTTATTACCAATTGTATAATTTTTCTTAGGTTAGGTTAGGTTAATGTCATAAATTATTAATTTAATTCAATCTTTTATTTATCGAATTTGTCAATCATCCTTTAAATTCTATTGTCGTTTCTGTTCTTAATTAGTTGCAAGTTTGTGTTCAATAAATAAAAAAAAATTATAAAATTTACAAGTAACTGATTCATTTAGCACGTAGGGCGCGTTCAGTCAGTTGCAAAGATGCAAGAGCTGTGCGTTTGCGCATGTTTAATTTACAAAAAAATTATTGGATACATTTCAAAAATACGTATTTTTATTCAATCTTCTTACAATGCGGAAAAGAGTTTGTAGCCCATGTGCGCAAAATACTTTTTTTCACGTTGCCTGGGAAACACAAGTGTTGTTTATATATAACCAAGAAATAGCATATTTTGCGTATTGAAAACAATGAAAAAATGTCAAGTTTTTTTGACAGTTGTAGGAAAAATATATTAACTGTTCCGAAAATACATATTTAAATCATGAGCGCTGTAATTATTGTTATGACGAAGTTATCTGTATTATTATAAATTTATGTCATGACATGACATAAATTTATAATAATACAGATAACTTCGTCATAACAACATCCATTAACATATTTTTCAGCTAATGATAATAATGAAGAATTTATTAAATTTAAATTGTTACGCTATTCTTTTACAAGCAAATTTCTCCCAAAAATAAAACTAATCCCTAAATTTATATAAGAGAAATATTATTTCTACTAGTATTTTTTTAAAATCTGATATGACACCACAAAACTTTCATATAGAGTGTATCCCATTTAAGCGTATGATATACGTAATTACGTAAAGATGTCGTAATTCAAACAGGATGAACTATGCCATTCATTCGATATTTAAATGTAAAATATTTTGTACATAATTATATTTACACGTAACCAACATACAGAAATATGAAAAAAATGTTTACAGAAAAATAGTTCTGGGCATTAATGGGTTAAGGTACGAATCCATTGGGATCTCGAGAACCGTAAGAGATACGCGGGTACATTAGATATTGGATAAAATGAAAATTTACCTTTTTTTTTGGTTATTACTTTGTTACATAATATATTACGAGATTCTTTGCCCTTCCTTATGACACTTTTTAATTGCCATTTATCGATTACCGAAATCTTATTTTACGAAAATCAGAAGTTCTAGATGGCGGGGTATCGAATATTTGGAAAAATAGCATTTTTTCGATGATTAAGTATATAATTTAATTTGTCTCCAAATTGTAAGTTGATATTTAAAAATTGTAAATAATATTTTGTTCTAAATATTATAACTAACATCTGTAATTTGAAACTTTTTTTCACAGCTGATTACATATTAGAAATAAACTGAATTTATTATTTTGTGTGTCGTTTTGCAGTTATGATCAAAATCAATGTTTCGAGTTATTGAACATACGGACATACATTAATTCATACAAATACGTGTTATACTGAGACTTGAAACAATGGGCAATAATGCGAATAACAAAAGTAAAAATAATTTGCATACACTGTTCTTTCAAAATGATTATTAGAGCAACAGCAACAGTTATTATTGTTGGAGCTACATTATTTATTGTGTCCGCAGAAATTACAAAGATAAATAAAAACATCTATACCAGCCGGAGTTCGAGCTCGGGATCCTTGGTATACAAAACAGATACTATTCCTTTACGTTTCCGAGAGCTATATATTGTTATTATCACATTTTTAAGCAATACAGATTTAATGTGAAGTTGTGTAAACAATTTTGCTAAATTAAACAGGCGAAAATTATGCTGAACGTTTATTCCGATTTGAGAATTGGGCCGTTAATTGGTTAAAGATTCATAAGGTACAATTAAAAGTAACGGGAGTGTAACGGCGAAAAAAGTAATTTCGAAAATTTCTCAGGTTATCTGCAGCCTACTCTAAATTCAAAATAAACATTTTAAATTTCAAATTGCCTCTAAAAAACATTTCCGTTTTAACAAGGCATTTTAATTTTGTACGCTCCGCGCTCCGTAATACAAGTACGACCGGATTATAAAAGAATCGATGCGTCATTCGGGAAAGTAATTGAATCAAAATATCCTGTGATTGGGTATTGAACTTATCATGCGTGAAGTTATTGTGATTTAAATCAAGTGAGCTTGCGGAAAATTGAGAAAAAAGCAGATGATATTATGCGATGAATTCCAAAGTGGGATATTTTCCGGATGCCAGGGAATATTATTCAGGGAATAAATCGCGGCTCGGCGAAGACTTTTTAATATAACTAATTCTGACACAGGCCTTAATCAAAATAAGCTCCATATTATTCTGAATAAAGCCTGATGCCTTATTAAAATGGAGCAACTTCTTCAAATTAGAATATCTTGTTAACTTTGAAATTTAGAAAGATGGAAGTTATGATATCGTGTTAAATTAAAGATAATTGTATTTACAGATACACTTATTGTATTTTACATTACTAGCAAGGTAAATAAGTTTTTATTGCCGAAAAGAGGAAATGACAGGCGAGTCGATTAACCGAATCTATCACCTTCTTGGGTTGGTTGATTAAAACTGTTATCTTGGGTATATTGTCAAACATTTTATATGTTACTCATTAATAAACAAAAGTAGAATCAATATAGTAGAAACGGGTAAGACGATAGGTGATAGTTGAATGCGATCAGTGCTCTTGGACTTTGACAAGTGGTTCTAAGCTAAATTATTCAAATAGAAATAATAAAATGTTAATTTTACGTAATTTATATGTATAATTTTCTCGTTACCTCGTGTTGATTATTTTGTATCGTTCATATTTGCCGCCAGTTATGCGCGCACATTTATCACTTGTAATGGCGGGCGTGTAACAGAGTCGCCGACGGCTATATGATTTGTCATGAGTAACTTACTAGTTATTTGTAGAAAATTATTCCTAAATAATGTCTCATTAGCTTTGTTACTGTGACAAGCTGAATTATTTTCAAATCCGGATCAGGTCAAAATAATTTTTCATGATCTGGTTTGTATCGGTACTCACTCCCAATTCCAAGTTGGAATAAAATTAATTTGGCAACTACAAAGCTTTCGGGAACCGGCTAGTGGTTGTAAGAAGGACTTGTACCGCTGGCAGTCTTCTCTTGTAAACGTCAAATCTTTAAAATTTGAATTTAATCAATTTTATATTATTATATTTTCAACATTGACTACTATATTATGTGAATTTCATTTGTTCCCGAGGAAGGCTCAATCTGAGCCGAAACGTCAACCTTTATCAAATAATACACATAATAATACCGTAAGTGACGGAAGTACCTATTATTTTTTGTTTTCAGTTACAATTGGCAGTCAAGGTTCATATATAAATTCCTGTAAATGGCTGAATAGAGGGGCTATGAATTTCTTATTTCAATGCGTCTAAAATTTCCGGTTGGTATTACAATTGATAGATTTAGAAGTTTATTCTTTTGAAATATTGTTTCATGTCTTTTAGATCAATCTGAAATGTTCTCTTACTACTTACTAAATTTGTATTACGCTAAATGTCAAGAACTTAGGATTCATGTACATTAGCACGAAAATCAGGACAGGAAGCATCCCATCCCCTGTCAGAATAATCCCACCACAATGTGATGGCGACGAAACAACAGCAAGGCTGCAGTACCTATACAGCTAGATAATTCGAGGTCCATTTCGTGAAATCGGATTTCGCTGGAGTGTAGTAGAACCACTAGTCATTATTCGTACAGGAACGGACTTAGTTCTTGGTGTTTGAATATGCAAACGAGAAACGAGAGCAGAGAGCGGACGTGGACAGATGGAGATGGACCAACGGGAATAAAACACCAGGACAAGGAGTCATCCTACCGTACGGATGTATTACCAAGACTTCAAACACGGTATTTCGTTCAGTTTGAATGGAAGTTTGCAGAATGAGTTTCCTGGAGCTGGAGCTGTTCAAATAACACTTTTGTTTTCGAAATAGAATGGACTATTATGGAATAGCGCACGCTTTTAGTTAAGCAAATAGCCGAATAGTTGGACAAATAAATGAGGTTTCCATTTATTGCCAAATCAATTTAACTTTTGTTTACTTCTTCATACTCACGTGTTAAACTAACACGAGCGTTTCTGCTATGAATATAAACTATTATAATTTTGACACCTATACGATACGTTGTGAACTACGAGTACAATACTTAATCCCGGTTGCATAAAGCGTTGTTAACTCCGTTCTTAAAGTAACAACGTTATTAACTTATCAATAGTAAAAATTTTTCCTGTAATCAAAGAAATGGATTTATAAAATGATTTTTGATAGTTGTTCGGGCGGTTTTTTGAGTTCGCAAATACCACATTATTAATTACAAAAAAAAAAGAATTGTAATAAGAAGTAAGACTCCTAATAAATGGTACAATTTTAATTACAATATTCAAATAAGTTCCATGAAATGCATTAAACTAATATATAATTGTTATAAATATTATTGTATTATTATAGTTGAGCTAAAAATGAGTAAATTTTGTCACTTTAAATTGTAAATTATAGAATTAACGGAACAAAATGGATATTTTCAAAAATAACTTGAGTAACAATTTAAATAACAAATAAATATATTATTCAGTATTGTAAAAACGCATTATAAATAAAAATTGACTGAATAAAAATCTTTTTACCTCTCTATTTAGTATCATATATCTAACACCGGAAATTGTTTTGATTTTATAAGTTTAGTACAATATTTGTAGATTTATTCTACCTAAATTTTAGAACATTATATAGAAGTGAAATATATGACCGAGAATATAAAAGACTCATAAAAAAAATCTACATAAAATTTTTATAGATTTGTGAACAATGAGATATAATTACGACAAAATAATTTGACTCAGGTAATCTAGGATCCCCGGGGACCATAAAACTAGAGCCCTTCAATGAAGGTTCATACCTAATAAAATTTCAGCGCCCTAGAAGTATTTTGTTTCAATAATTCAAATCTGACTGTTACTTAATTTACTAATCAAAATTTATAAACCGAAAAAATATATTTTTTTTAATTACCTTACAATGACCTCTCGCTATCATATCATGAAGAAATGGACACTTACCTGAAAAAGAGAGCAAAATTAGTTAAATTAGGAAAAACAAATAAGTATTTACTGTCTTTTGTACATAGGTGATATTATTGCATATAATTTGACAATTGAATCAGAATTAACCTAGATTTACTAAATTGATTCTGTTTGAAATAATTCACTTTTTACGTCTACATGAACTAAATACGAGTAGTTTACCGATTTCAGATCGTTAGGTTATCTGTTTTATCTATCCTGATTTGAATAAGCTTCGAGCAGCAAATGGAACGTTAGGTGATACTGATTAATGCACTGATCTTCACAAGTATGAAGGAAACACTGCTGTATACGGTAGTTTATTTGGAGAATTAAGTACTCACTCGATCTTTTTATTCTCGGCCGTATTAAGTAACCATTAGATGAAGAATGCAGCGCAGGTACATTTTATTCTATCTGAAGGAAAGACGTTCTCAAGTTTACAGAGTCGTAATTTCAACATGCATTTAATTCAAGTTAGTGCGACGTTTTTAAGGCGATTGTCTGTTTCTTCAGCGACAACAAAGGACGGTCGTTAAGTGCAATGAAATGCGCTCCTGTTTGAAGCTGCTTTCTGCAGTTAAATAAAACCCAAAGAAGATTTACTTGGCTTCAAATACGATATACCTGACTTTATTACCTGTTTCATTAAAACCTAAGGAAACATTAAGCATATTATAAACAAAGTAAGTACGGAAATGGAATACGAGGTATTTCAAAATTCATTAGATAAACGCCTTTCAAAGATAAAATAAAATCTTAGACACAGATTCGTGGTAATATCGGACTGCGGATCATGAGATCCTCACTTCGAATTCCACAAAAACTCAACTAAATATGAAATTTGGAAATGAATTTGAGTTATCAGGGACAGAAAATTTCACACAGAGAAGTGTAGAAAATATTTATAATTCCCCTCTCACCAACATTTTTGGCAGTCGCTTCTACACGGCTGGTAACTGCATCACATATAGAGATCAGCTTAATTATAATGCCATGCACTATGCATCAAATAGGTAAATGAGGTACTAATACAATTTTTTAAAGCAACCAATAAGTTTTGCTGACTAACTAATAACTAATAAGAAGGAAGACATAATTGTACGGTTGGTAAAATAAAATTATTAATGTGGTGTTGCGGGAGGAATGAAAGTTACATTTTCTTAAATGGAAAGGGGTTACTTTTTTATTGGAATGGATAGCCTGAAGTATTCCCTTTTGAGCGATGTAGCATATTCCTTTACCTAAAGTTAAAATTAAGATCACAAAGTTCAAAAATACATTTTTAATATGGAAAATATAACTTCAGGTATACCGTTGAACAAAACAAGGTATTGTTTTTCTTACTGATACTCATGTCATCAATTTGTCAACAATAATTGTTGGCGATGTAAAACCATTGTTGACAGAAGAATCAATAAAAACAAAACAAAACAAAATAATTTGTTTTGTTCAACCGCCTACCTAAAGTTTTATATTCCATATTAAAAATGTTAATGTGTCAAAAAGTACCCCTTTCCATTTAAGAAAATATATCTTTTTTTCTCTAGAGTTATTAGTTAACGAACAAAACTAATTGGTTGCTTTAGAAAACTCACTCTGTATATTTATTTTTTGTCAATTTACGTTAAAAATGCGATTTTCTTAACAATTAACACTCCGTAAACTATTACTTTTACTGTCTAAGCAGTAAAATATTTTTGCTACCTATTGTTGCTATGGTAAAATAACAAATTTGATATTTTTGTATTTCATCAACATAACACTAATTTGCATCTTCCATGTACACGTGTACTATTTATATTACGAATTAAAGAAAATAGAATAAGTTGAAATATATTCATCATTCATCACTCTTCATGTTCATTTAATAAATTGATTAGGAATTTGCACAATTCAAAAGAATTAATTTTTATGAAAATATATTAGTATATTGTGTTATTATCAGTAAAAACACCCCAAGTTATATTTACTCCTAATAATATATGCTATTTCTCCTTTAAACATAGAAAATAGAAATATGTCTCACTTATCCTCAAAACGTCAAAAATATTTTGTTTTATACAGCATTTCTTGTTGCTATAGAATGTTGTTTTGTCATTTTTGTTTATTTCTTTCATCCTTAATTGTCAAATTATTGAAATACAACCTTGCTTCTTTTCATAGTATTTTACTTTGTCTGCTACCGAAGTAAAAAAGTTACCAAGAAGACACTTTTATTCCGGCGGCGAAAGAACTGAACATTCTCAATCATATGAAAAGACAATGTAAAATTATACTTTTCGTTGTACAAAAATCTAATTATAAATGCCTGAACTAGACCCTTTCAAGGTTTTACTCATTTAGAACAAATTGCCCTCATTATTACAGTACCCTCCCAATCTGTTGATCGTTATGTATACAATTCGAACCCACTGTTCCGTCCCAGATGAATATTTATACTGAGTGAAGACAATATTTCACTGATGTAATAATTCAAGCAACTCATATTTCCCTGCATATCTCTTCGAAATAGATAATTTTCTGCATGAAGTGAGTCTGACGATAAAACATGTCGTATTCTTCGATTTGTAAAGTTTTGTATGCGATGATTCCGATGCAGGCAGTAAACCCGTCTCCGATATCTTCATACATTCCAGTCAACTCCAGGAAATCAATTTCAGTTTGCGAATACAACTAGTTTCACTTGAATGAGCTGAAAGGGGCGCAGACAATAAGACATGACCCCAGAGGGTGACAATAGCCAGCACGTGTTGCGCGAAAACTTGTAATAAATGATCGTGTCCTAGTTAGAGAGATAATCAGTTGACGAAGATAATTTAGCGTGCATAGCAACGGTCTCGTTTGCGATCAATATATCGGCATTCCTCTGAAACCACCGCGCCAGGAGTGGCGAAGAGGAAAAGAGGCAAAGCATCAGCAAGGCTTAATATGGTCTCAGCATTCAATCAGCCGCCATACGCGCTGAGCGCTGACGAAACCATCGGAACATCCTCAACTCCTCATACTAAGCAGATAAAACGCACGAAAACTCGCTTATCAAATTCCTCGGGTGCGTCTGCTTGTGGCAAACAGCGGGACATTCTTCGCGAGATCTGAAGATAACGTTTTAACTTTGTACTTTCGTTACTTCGTGTTGCGGAATATATTACTTGCGGCTGCCGTTGCCGGTTCTACTAAACGAGAGGATTTGTTTATTTAATAAACATTTCAACGAAATGTTATTAAGTCCTGCGGTTTATTACTTTTATGTGGTGAAAGTTTGTAGGATTTGGTGAGTAAATATACTTATGGCTCATGGATATTAAATTTTAGATGATGAAAATTTGCAGTTTAGGACGAAATGAATATGTTACTTATGTTATCTTCTGCAGACTTAATTGCTACGGCTACCTATTAAGATAACTTCATTTAAACAGAATTTGGATAACTTCCCAAATACTTACTTTCATTTGTTTACTTGTACAAATAAGTACATACTGTCGAAATGTGTGATCACCGCAAAACTATCTAAAGCACAGTAACATAAATTTGAATTATAAAGTTTATATGTTTCACAAATAGAACGGATGCAAGAAGCAAATGAATGGTTTAGTTATTTATTTGTTCTTATAACAACAATGATTATTGTAATATACTAGCGTCGACCCCGCCTACGGCGGGGGTCTCAGCTAGGGCTCCGCAATCTCTGAAAATCTCACAAAATTTATGAATATAATAATATAATATGCGAATGGTGATTAGTACTGTATAGCGGTTCGACCTAATTCGCAGGTCGAATCCCTACGCTCCTCGACCTTGAAGAAAATTTCAACTTAATTTACGGTCCAACTAAAAGTATGGGATAATAGTGCTTTGTTAATATCTCATATGATATCATGCAATTGATGAAGAAAGGTCATCACTTCGTTCCTTCCTTTCATGTAACTAAATTGGCGAAGAAAGCTCGTCACTCCGTTCCTCGCTTTCATGACATTAACATTGACGAATATCGTCACTTTGTTCTTCGCTTCCATGTCACTATGAGAATTTGCGTGTCTCCCATATTTTTCATTGCGGGAAGTTGTGTGTCTCCCATGTTTTTCATTGAGGGAAGTTATGTGTTTCCCATTGATGGAAGTTTTGTGTTTACCACTGAAGAAAATTGCGTATTTTACCTTTATGGAAAGTTGAGTGATTTCCAAAGAGGGAAGTTGTGTGTTTTCTATCGAAGGAATTTGTGTATATTGCATTGAGGGAAGTTATGTGTTTACCATGGTAAAAAGTTGTATGTTTTCCATTGAGGGAAGTTGTGCGCTTTCCATTAAGGGAAGTTATGTGTTTTCCATTGAGGAAAGTTGTGTGATTAGCACTAAAGAAAATTGCATATTGGAATTTTGACTGATTTCCATAGAGGGAAGTTGCGTGTTTTTTATTGAATACCCTATAAGTTAGCTTTCTAGTAATTTCTACAAAAACAATTGCCGATGGCAATCATTTGTGATAATGAAAGTTCTTCACTAACATTCCTCAACTTACTGCTCCAAAAACATTTCATTTAATATCCCACAAGTCAGGTTTCCATGAATTTTTAGAAAAAAACAATTTCCCATCGTATTTCATTTCATTTCATTTTAAGAAAAAAAATTAATATCAGTCGGTCCATATTTTTGACAATTCATTAGAACATGTCTATTCAAGACTTTTCATTTGATACCAAACACGATATATTTTTGATGACTTTTAGATAAACAATCGACAATCGGTCAACTTCCATTTTTTATATAATCATTTATCTCGTCTCTTCGAGACATTTCTATTGATACCCTATAAATGATTAAAAAAAAATAATCAAACACAATTTACATTAATATTTGATCATGTAATAAAGACTTCTGTCAATCTGACACTTCTATTGTCATCTAGTCATTTTAAAAGTATCTACAGTCAATAATAATTTGCATCGTGTAACACCCACTTTTCTCAGGACATCAATATACAATCAGAGTAAAAAATTTTTTTCGACATTTTTTAAATTTTTTAAATTAACGTTTCAAAAATTTGCAAAATATCAAACACGTTTGTTCTATTATTTACAATTTACAAAACTTCTGCAACTTGTCTACAATTAATGTAATTTATATTTCAAATTTAAAACTGAACTGTCAAAACTGATAAGTTGTCATAGATGTTCATCTTAAAAATTTCACGGCCACCACACTCTAAGTTGATTTTGGCCCAAAAATGCCTGTTTTTTCAAGTTTTCTCGCACATCATGTATAGGAAAAATATGAATTCATAAAAAGCACGCAGTACTAATCAAACTCTACATTTCTGTGAAAGTTTCATTCAAATCCGTCAAACCGTCTAGGCCCTAGGCTCGAACGAAATTCGTGATGAATCTATATATATATATATAGGCACCGAATTAGCCAAAATAGTATATGGATTATTAATAGCTATTTGTGCAACCAGTTAGAAAATGTCACATTTTGTGTAACGAGTGGGATCATACAAGTTACACAAAATAGCATTTCCTAACGTGTTACATACAATATTTTTAAAATTTTTGTAAATACTGTTCTTCAAAACCTTAAAAATTAAATGAAAGTATTCATTTTGTACGATTTGTATTAAGAATCAAGTAGGTATACTTATTTCGCTTGTTTACTATCTTCTTGTAGTTGAAATGAACTTTTCATCACTAGTTATGAAATATTTCTCATTTTCTAACCAGCTGTGAAAATAATAACGTTTAAAAACTTATGTCCATTTTGTAAATTACACTTAATGTGTAAGAATTAGAAAAATGTAATTTATTTGGAAGTAAATTTTAAAAAATGCAAATAATATATCTTATTTTAAAAATTATTGTATCTAAATATCTCAATTTAAATATTTTTTTAACCGATTAAATATTTGACATAAATTGAATATATTGTTTTCTGCGGCCATTAAGCTATGAAGTTGTTATTTCCTTCATAAATATTAGGAACTGTTGATGTTGATGATGAATAGAAACTGAATAGAATTTTATAATTTTCAACGTCGAGAATGGTAAACGCATTTTGAAACTGACGTTTGTGAAATATCGGATGATCTAACCTATATTTATATATTTTATAAGTACACGCGTACATGCAATCATTTTGAATAAATATGTAGCTTCCTTGATTAAAAATTATTTTTCAGAATAAGAAATTATTGAAGCTAACCTACATCTAAAAATACAATATGAAAATTACAACAGATTATATTTGTATCTATCTCTTACGCTTCAAATATGTTTATCTTTTCTCTGCCAAAACTACGTCACGTATCCTTTCTCTCAATTTGAAATAAGTAATTTCTCGTATTCTATACATAACTTATCGATTTAAAAAGATGGGTAAATAGCTCCGTTGTAGCGCATAGAACTGTGAATCGTTAGATCTTTAGTTCGAATCCTACTGCCGACATTTGTCATTTAACGTTTCCTTGTTCTAAATTGTTCTTAGAATTTGAACGAATATTTTGTATATTGTAAATAATTTTCTGTATTTTTTGACTTGTTCTCACACATTGTTCATATAATCATATTAAAAAAAAATTAAAATTATGACGTTTCGTTATATGATATTAATTTCACATTTGTATTTATCTTTTTCTATTCAAATATGTTCATCTTTCCCTTACCAAAACTACGTCACGTATTCCTTTTCCTAATTTTTAATCATTAATTTCTCGCATATTATAAGTAATTCATCAACAATGTTGTACATTCAAGTTATTATATATTTATGTAATTATCCGCATTTATTTATACAATTTGTGTAGTGTGTTGTATTCATTATCTTATGATAAATAAAGATCTAAAGATTTATTACTATTCAGATTCGGGGGATCTCAAAACATATATATTCTCAAAGAGCTTTCCTAGTACTATGTATAAGAATATAAAAAATGAAAAAAGTAATTGACGAAATTTGACGCAAAACCTACAGTAGAAAAAAAATATTACAAAATAAATGTAGGTCGTGAATTGACGACATCTTCGCCGATATTTGCAGGGAAAATTATATGATTATAATTTCAGCACAGAATATAAAACACGCATATATTCCCCGCTGTAACCTGCTGAAAGTTTCCTCGTGTAAAACCAATTTCTAAACTAATTATTCATGTTGCTGTTCACTCTGCATATCGCAGAATCTATTTGCATCGAAAATATTCCTTACAACGTGCTAACGTAGCAGGAAGCTAGCAGCGTTGCATTTGCATTTGATTGTTCGACCTTGACACACGCTATCAGAACAAGAACTGCACTATTGTAGTACTACAATCCTGACCCAGAAGAACAGACCTTGGCATATTTTATTTTCATCAGGCGAACAGACAGTAATTTGCATAAGAAGAAATGAGTTCCTTACAAAGGAACAATTTTCGTGTTTTATATTCAGTGGGTCATTTTCATAGAAGTGTTCTGTTTAATCCTAGAACCTTTGATATTAGTTTTTTTACTAAGTTCGTCAATAAATTATTTCCGTAAGGAGCAGCTAACATTAATTAGAAGTCACAAAATCTCGTACTGGTGCAATACGTAAGTAGAGAGTCCTTAATTTATCACCAAAAAAGAGTTAAGAAACATGTTTAAAACGACATTTTGTTTAAACATGGCAGACAATGTTGGCAATCTAAACTCTAATTTTAGAGTCCACATTAACAGTTTCTATCTGTTATTTACATGTCATATATGTTAATCATGTCACTTGTATTCCTAATTATTTTAATTTTTAAACGGTGTATAAAATATGACAGTACCAATTCCAATACAACTGTCACTCGTCACAGCTACCTTTGTAGGTGCTGCCACCAGTGCCCAGTGGTATATGCAAAAACCATACGCCGTACAATTATTTTTACATAATTGTACCCAGTATTATTATATGTATATAATTGTATTAATAACAGTATGATTAACTTCTATGCCGTATATGCACTACCAAAATATGAATATTAAAACACGGTTAAAAAAAAAACAAATTAAAACCGAACAAAGTATAGAAAAAAGTTTCAAATTGTAGCTGGTATTATTCTATATTTTCTTTAATTTAACAGATACCCAAAAAAGGAAACTCCCACTTTCAGTTGATGACTTGCTACCAAAATGTAATCATCAGCTTGTAATTTTTTCGTACGATTATGTTCAATCGAAAAATACCGAACAGTAAATCAATTGCAAATTGCACCCTTAAAGTCCGTCTTGTAAGTATATATAGAAACCTAAATTATAACTTATATATCGTTTAGGAAAGTAATAAAATATCATTTAATATCCCTTAATCTTTCAAGGATAGAGATAAATTGCCCGCTATTAATTTTATTGGAGTTTTAATGCTGGCAAATTCGTAGAATTAATTAGTTCTTATTTAATTCCCTCTTCAAATGAAAACAAACTGAGATGAGTTCTTTAAATCCTTTTGGTACTAAAGTTCAAGGACGTTGAATAGATTAATTCTAAAGTTAGCAAATGCCCAAAATATTTACTCGCATATTTTAACTTGTGATTACTTTCCACTTCCAAACTTAGAAGCTATGTTATTTTGAATTCTTAACTGCGCATTAAGTATCTGCTATGTGTCACCTTGCTGAATTAATTAGCTTTCAAATTTGTGCGAAAATAACATCTCGCCTGCAAGAATATTACAGGAATTTTTATCTGGGTACTTTTTGAAACACCTTTACCTACACCTACCTTTTACATTTCGATGTAGCTGAACTGTACGTATTTTGTTGATAACGATATGATAAAATGTATTTACAATGTTTGCGCCCGCAAGACATTAATAAAGTAGAAACGCATAAAGTGTTTTATAATAAAATTAAAGTATAAATAAACTTGTGTTCTTGGAAATTATAATATACATCATAGAGTTTTATAAAGCTTATTTCAACAATATCTGTTTTCTAATACCTAATTATTTACTTAGGTAACAAAGCAAGCACTTTAAACAGAGTTTTTTTATTAGTTTTACTTACAGACAACTAATTAGTTCTGTTAATTATGTAGGAATAAGAATTTTAAATAAGCATTTTTTGCCATAACTAATAAGAATATAATACCTTTTTAATAGTTAAATTCTGAAAAACAATTTATTAGTTAATTATTCTTAACAACTTCGAAGTAATCTAACGCTAAAACAATAAACTTCTTTCCAATATTTCCACAGATATTCAATAATTATTTTTTAGGATAATGCTCCAAACAGAGGGTAGAGAAATATGTTAAAAGCGTCCTTATTAGAAGTATATTTAACTCCAATAATGAAGAATAGTTTGGCAAAAAACTACCCTTAGCATACCCAACAGCAATTTTTATTTATCACATTTATTTCAAATATAAAATGCCATCTCTCTTAGGTTCCATGGTTAGCGTAAAACTTGTAGTTTATTAAAAAATTATGTAGACAATAACTATGAATAGTTCAATCAGTAGTATAGAATAACAATAACATTATTTAGTCGATTTATAAGAAAATAACAATTTTCACTAACTGTAGAGGATAGATGATAAATAAGAAAACTTGTGGAACATTTATCACTGTGGCATTATTCCATAAGACAAATGGAATTTTCACTTTAAAAAGTTTCCATTATTTATTTGCGTTTTTAAATCAGCAATATTATTAATTATCCACCGTAAATTATATTTTTCGTTTGCAAATTAAAACTATACATATTGCTAATTACTGCTGCTGACAAAATAATCAAACTCAAAGACCTTTACTAGAATTTTATTTTCAAATTATAAAAAATTTGCATTGTCCTTTAAAAATAAATTTAACTTCCTCGCCGTAAAATTGTTAATTCATTTTATAATTCCAAATTATTTTAAAATGTCAAAGCAATTTTTCCCTGCATGAAAATTTAAATAATGTAGCTTTGAATTTTAATTTAAGCTCCAGTTACTTTGAAAATAAAATTTAATGTGTTTGTAAGTTTTTGTCGTCCTTCAATTCAATTCCGTTGATTATTTATGCAACTTAATTTTGTGTGTTATACCATGTGTAGTTTTCCCAGCTCTGTTTACTGAAAGTGTAGGAAAAGTAGTTTTACATGCATATGAGCTCGTAAATGCAATTTTCTCATAACTTAGTAGTTGGTATGGTACATATGAATAAAACAGAAAAATGTGAAAAAAAACCTGCGCTACTATAATAGAATATAAAATTTGTTTTATACTTATATTTTCCACTGTATACGTATGTAAACTAAATTAATTTACAAATTAAGAGTTTTTCATCTTAGTCATATTCTCGGTATAATTTCAATATTATTCTTTCCATCTATTAGTTAATTTTTATTTTTTATTCTTGATCTAGTTAGTAGTTAGATATATCCATATGCACATCAAATAATTTCGTTAAGTTCATGTATTCCTTCACATTATTTAAAAATTGAAATCTAAACGTAATTAATAGTATATTGTGGAACAAGTTCAGAAAGTTATCTACTTCACGAGAGTTGTGAGTTTTAGCGCGAGACGAAGTCGAGTTGCACACTATACTTTTTCTACGATCACACTTTTGTCTTGTCAAGATTTAATAATAATAATTCTTACTCTTCGGAAACATGAAATGACATTTCAAACTCAAACTATTTGACATTTATGATTACAGCATGAAGGCGGCGCAGGCGCAGATGTGCGCAGTGTTACCAACTATAATTGTAATATCAAAACAAATGACAAATTTTATTATAAATGGATATTTTATTTTCTTTATAACCTCAATATTGAAAACGAAGATTTATATGAACTCCGAAATAATTATAATTTTTTTATGGTATATAAATGTAATTATACTTCACGATTTAATATCGTACAGTATTTTATTATTCGGAAGTTGGTCACACTGACGTGTGGAGTAATTGGCTATGCTATTCCACACAACTGTGCGAAATATATAATTTTCAAGGTTTGTTTAGTATGGAGAAAGTGTTTCTTTCAGTAGTTATCGTAGAAAACAATTATTTACGCAATTAGTGGGATATAGATAGTCGAATTTGTGTATAACATAAGTGTGATAATCATCTAGTATCTCACGTAATGAATTTACAATTTTGTAAAATATAACTGGTATGTTTTTAGATTTCATTGAAATAAAAATTTAATTAATTTCAAATCAAAGTTACTTTAGATAGAAACACGTTGAAACTCAAGGCATTCAAATAAATAGTGCGGTAATATTTGCTACACGCACTTGTGCGATGACGTAAGTTATTACCTGTTTAAAATGAGTGTGATATGTACGATATACCGCACGATCGTAGAAATAATTATTTTATCTGTTTTATTCGTTATACAATTGTACAAAAATTACATTGTAAATAATAAAACTCGTCTCCTAAAAAATAATATAAAATAAGTAAAAACTAGCCGAATTCGGTGGCGTAATAGCTATGGCACTTGCCTAGCACGCCAGAGGTCGTGGGTTCGAATCCCACTGAACAACATGGTCCATTGTGTTCACATTAAATTCACAATCATCCATTCATTAAGCGTCATATGACCAATAGCAGTTAGTCCGCTTACCATAAAAAAGTAAAAAAAGTAGTAACAAGTACAATTCTTTCTCAAACATTTTAAAATTTCGATTAAAACGAAAATATGTTAATACTGGTAATAAACAAATTCTTTTGTCTCCTAAAATTTCTAAAAGAATGGTGCAAAAATATTAGCAACGTCAATAATGCAGTCCAATATTAATTTAGGATCTAGATAGACTCTAGACTCTGGAGTATGAAATGAATGTACTATTGAATCGGAATGTACAAGTTGATGTTCTTCCTACCCGTTACATACCTGTAATGCGGATAATTAACCCGAATTCCTGTCGGATACATATTTCGTTTTGTAGATCTATATAGCCAAATTTGTAACTCGTTCATAATCTTCAGCAGAATTACCAGAGCTGGCATTAATTAGTAAATAATTGTACCAAACATTTTCCACAAATTCGAAGTACCTAAATTATTAGGTTCACTTATCGAAAATAAATTTTATTGTGAATTGTAGGATCCATCAATATTGCTACAAGTTATAGGCTATATAGTATATAGATACGTCTAACTTATTAAAAGTTATTTTGAGGCGAATTACCTTTTTCTTAGTTAACAAAAAATAAATAAATAAGTATTTTGGTAGTTCGGCTAGGAGCATTATATTATTTACCTAAATATCAAAGTATCTCAACTTTCCCATTAAGATTCAAGTGAATTTACTAGAAATAAAAACGGCCAATGCCTGCAATTTGAAATGTTTTTATGTTGGTCTTTGCAAGTAAAATTCGTACAAGTACGTATCTAAGTAGGTAAGTATTTACGGTTAGAAAATGCGAGACATTTAAGTATACAGTTTATTTGTTTTGCATAAGATAACAGTACATCAGCTGATGGTAACGCAAGCAAATATAACTTTATTATGAATGTAAAACCGACCTATAAAATTTTGTTGTGTTTATGTAAGATAATTATTCATAGTTTCACAGATATAGAATACCACTGCTCCGCTCCGTCTTCACAGCCATAAAACAAAAATTATTTATCTCCGAGTCGTGCTTTACGTATTTATTGTTACTTTTGTGGTAATCGGGCGTGTATATTTTATCTGAATGCCTGAAGGGGTCAGGAAACGATGTACACGAAAACTGACTGTGAGACTGAAGTAAAATAATGATATGAAATTGACACTGAGAGTGAGCGAAGTGCGGTGAAGCCGTGAACATTCATTAAATTCAAGTCATTAATTCTGGAGCGCGTCCGCGGTTACAGCCACTTTTACACGCTTTGTGTGCGGCGCCGCGACGCTGTTCCCGCCGCGCCGTAGTGATGCTCGATGCTGTCTGCAGTACCGAGATCATTATTAATTTAAACTTAGAGGGATGAAAACAAAACCCTTTATATATTATCATACCTACTTCTAATTAACTTGAATTTGCATCTCAAAGACAATTACACCAGATAACTTTTCATTTCTTTAGGACCACAACAAACACGTATAAATAATCAACAGCAAGTTTCATCCTACGATATGAATTATTAAATGGAGATTTTGCATTTGCAGGATTTGGTGACGAAGTGCAAACAATAAAATAAAATGCAAAATATACCATCTAACCATTTCGGTAAGTGATATATTTTTGTGCGTGAAGACCGGTTACCAGTCGTTAAGCCATGGTCTTGAAAGATGTCTCATGATCCACGGAGCTATTACTCTATTTTATAGGAAAAATAATTTTTAGTAAACAAATTGAAAAGAAATAATGTTGTTTAAGACAACGTTATAATCATTTATTGTGTTCCTAGAAATTTTGAAACATTGGGTTGTCATCGCTTTAGTCATTTTGTAACTAATAATAGACCGAAAACATCTTCATCGGGAGGTATTAAGCCCCAAAAGTAAGTAGATCTAAAGTTGAGATAAGCAAATATTTCAGGAGAAAAATTAGTTTAGTTTTAGTTATATTCGGTTGGTGAAATCAAGTTAGGAAAGTGTCAAAATGAAGTTTAATTCATATAATTATTTACAGAGTAGATTAGTGTTAAATTTTTTATTTAATATGTACAAAGTGTTCAATTTATGTATACCACCATTGATATTTTGAGAGCCATAAGTACTGCGAAGTTGGTGATTATAATAATGACTAACCAGTACCTGTGGTTTTCTTAATATGGGATATAATTTAATATTTTAAATAAGAACCTATGTTTTATTCACTTAATCGATTCAGCATTTTTAACTGAAGTATATTCATATTAAATTTATATGTATTTCATTTGTATCTAGCTAAAATAAGAGTACTTTGAATAAAAAACGATTGGAAAATAAACAAAACAAGCAGAAAAAATTTAATTTTTGCCGATTGACATTAAAGATGACACTTCACGGACTGTTGACAGTCTGTAAAGTGACACTTTTATGCCTAGGCTGTAAAATATTTTTACTTAACGAACCCTCTACAAATGCATAGCAACTGTCAATAAACACATAGCAACCGTTCAACACAAGCATGGCAACGAAATTTGACAGCGATAACCTTCAAAATATCTATATAAAATAATCACTAATTTAATATTAATTCCAAATCGGCAAAACAAATATGTGTTCAACTCGGCATCAAACACAGATTTATAGATATAGCTTCGGCAGCATTCATTGCCTCGGCTTCGCCTCGTCCATGGAACGGCAGCCTCTGCTGTAAATCTTGTATTTAGATGGTTAGTTTAACAAATAACTATTTTCTTAAAATAGACAGTGTAAGCATATAAATAATTACAAGCAAAGAAATACAAAAATTTAACCAACCTAGCAGTTTTTATAGCTTTCAAAATAGTAATGGTGGCACACTAAAATTAAACATTCTGTACTTGTAATATTTAAATTAACAATTCTCGCTGCGCCGTGACGCATCACACTATGGATCAGGAGATCCTCAGTCCGAAAGCAGGAGCTGACAGTTGCCGTTTTAACCATAATTATGTGGATTCCTCATATCTGCGAAATGAGATTGCAAAACCTAAAATGAATGAAAGGCATGGTAGTATATTTATTTGCAACTATTCTGGGCGTGGGTTACAAATTCCATTGTAAGGATTATAATGATTTAGTAACACGTTGTTTACCGGGAAAAATCTTTTTAATAAAATATATGATTATGTACATCTTATATTCTCTGATTCTGGTATTTATAATATTGACAGATAAAATTAACAATATACAAGGCGTCTTTGTCTATATAATTTCTTCAAGTAAAATGACTTTAGTATCACTATTCCTTGAGATAATAACAATAAAAATTATAACCATTAGAAATTAATTAAAGTTTGTCTATCTAATGAAAGAAGAACAGAATTATTGAAAACTAAGAAAAACATGTTTTATAAAAGCTAGCAATTATTTTCCAAAGGCAGCTATAAAAACTATAGGTATTTAAGGACAAATTAAACTTGAAGCAATTAATTAATTTTTAATTAAAATTAAACATACCATCGCATTTTGATCGTGCTTCAGATATGCTTGATTGTACAAGGGAGGATAAGAAAGCAATTATATAAGGTAGCTATAGTTGACATTATAATTAAGTGAGGCTAATTAGGAAATGTAGAATTCTTAATTACATTTGTGTTTATCGCGAAGTTCTCTATTGCAGCTGTAAATCAATTAGCAGCGACAAGTAACCGCGGGAATCTGCGGCGTTTTCTACACGCAAACTCGGATATATCAGCGTTCATTAGTAATTTAGTGAACCGCTGAAGCAGCCGGCCACAAATTAAATCGCAGTGCGCACGCGACCCTCCAAACTTTCACTTTGTCGACGCCCAGGACCAGCAGAAGGAGATGTAGAAGGCAGCCACCTTCACAAAACCGCTAACAACCACACGACTTCTCCGATGAAAACCTTCCGAAAATGAGACGGCGATTGAGAAAGCGCATTAAACTGATGATTGAGCCATTAGGTAAATAGCACGAATTTACACCCATTTCTGTTTGACTTTGCAGTTTTTTTTTTTGGTCAGATATATAAAATGCTATGAGAAAGATGCGTCTAGAATTCCCTGCTATATTTTTGTATATTCAGTAAAACGGTCACTACAATCATATTTTGGTACACATCCTCTGTAAAACTTTCACGTAATTTGTTTCTGTTACTCTTTTCATGGAGCATAAGGCCGGAATTCCACCGGTTTCATTGACGGATGTTTTACTTGCATTAGAAAAGTTGCTGATGGTCAGTCGACACACAACTGCAAAGGACCACCAGCCTATATATATCGTCAAGAATCCTTCTACCGTAAGGGATAGGGTGTAAAAAGTCTCATAATCGTGCACAAATTTCGCCCATTGTTTCTTATTCATCGCCATTCTTCGTACCTCCTGTAGTGTAACGTTCCTCTTCTTCCGACTCTTATTGATGATGGTATCTCGGTGTCTCTTGGTCTTCCACGATTCCTCTTTTCTTTCACGTTTGTTATCCAAATTTGCGTACCATTCTCGATTCATTAATTCTTATCATATGACCCCACCATCCTAATTGTCTTTTTTCTACGAAGTCTAATATTGGTTTGCATCGCAGTTGTACTCTTATTATTTCATTTCTTATTCTGTCCAGCATTGCTACTCCTTAGACATTTCATTTCCATCGCCTGAATTTTGCTTTTCATTCTTAGAGACAGTATGTCAATAGGTTACAAATTAAAATTATTTTAATAATTTTAGATGAATCGTTTAAATTATAATTACTGACTAAATGTCCGCGCTTAATATTTAATGATCGCAAATCAAGATTCATAAAATATCACAAGTACAAATCTCCATAGAATGTCAAAATATTTTCCGCGAGACAAATTTATGAGGAAGAAGTAAGAAAGAAAAACGAAGTAGGCGTGTAACTAGCCAAGGACTCGACGAAGATGTGCCAATTTCTTGCCTCTTATCCATGAACGTCGCCGAAACATTTTTCGAGGAGGAATAGAATATAAAATAACGAAAAATAGGAACATCGCTTGTCGTAGCAACATGATATTTATCACAATCTTTTCAGAAGTTTATTTAGATATTTACGAGGTCAGTTCAGAAAATAACTGCATATTATGAATTATGCGCTAACAGAGATATTTAGTGATGATATGCGGTTGGCAACATTACGTTGTGGATAACCTCCTCTGTAATCACATGTTCTTTGATTGTTGATATCTTTTGTGTCAAAAATCGTAGGACTGTTTTCCCTCAGTCTCTTTAATCGCCAGACCTGACTCCTTGCAATTTTTTCTTATTATAAATTAGTGTTGAAAGGACGCCGTTTTCAGATTATTGATGACATCAGAGGGTCAGGACCCCTTCGCAAAATGGAAAACTTTCGGGAAAAATTTGTGAATAGGGGAGAAGAATATTTTAAGGGGAAAATGACCAATAATCTGTAAAATTAATAATAATGTTTGAAATAATAAAGTTCTGTTATTTTCTGAAAAGACCTCGGGTTAAATATTATATCTAAAAAAAAAAAAATCTGTTGTGGCGCCACAATACTTCCCGCCATAGATTTCTAATCGAACAATGCAGAAACACAGATTACCACTATCAAGAAATGCTCATCCCTTGAAAAAATTGAGTTCTCAATTATGATACATGTCAAAAAATGATATTTTCTCCATTTTCAATCCGTTTTTTTGTTATTATCAAAAAGCATAGGTTTGCAGATTTAAACAAAAATATAAAAATATAATTTTTCTTTAACGTGTTATAATTCGTAAATGGTGACAGTAAGATAAAAATGTTTCAAACAATAATTGTAGATAGTAATATGTGAAACATTCTCATAACAAAAATTGTCGATACATCATAATTTACTCAGATATTTCAAAATATCTTGATAGGGCTTCAAGTAAACTACCACTTCCGGATATTGGATATATTTATTAAAACTAATCAGCTTTTCCAAAGGAGATACAACTGATATATACAAAACATCAAAAATTTTAGTTTAATAGTTTTTGAGAAACCGTAACTCCAGAGATCCACACAGACTGACAGACAGAAACAAACAGACATCATCGCAAAAATGTTAGTATTCTAGGGAGCCAAAACGTGCTCATTCACTGAAAACTTACTACCGAATTTTTAGCATGATTCCTATACCTCCCGTACAGGATGTGGCGGGAGGTAAAAAAATTAAGAACAATTTAATGCTATTATCATTTTACAATTAGAAATTATAAGCAATGTAAGACTGCCACACCCAGAATTGAATAGGAGACAAGAGTCGCAAATTCGATATGTTTTATTTTGAACTTTTATAAGGAGGAAGAATCCGCCTCCTCCACTGCTCTTTCGCGAATATTCCTTCTTTTGCCGCCGCCCAGGCCATCAGCTTCGCCCTGCATGCAAAACCAGAATAAAAGATAAACGGTCGCCGCGTCGCTTAGCGAATACTCACTTCTTGGAGAGAATGCGATGGAGGGACTACGTAGAGTGCACGAATCGGGGATGTGGTCACGTGGTGGGAGTGGAAAGCATCCCAGCAGGAGCAGACGTCTTCATGTAGATATCAATGACAAAGACGAAGGTGCTTCCAGAACTTATGTGACACCTTTCTGTTTTAATTATTGAATGCATTGTGGTTTAAATCTAAATGAGACTTTGTAAAAAGAGCGATTTATAAAACGATGTTTATGACTACTTTAAAATAAAATGTTCTGTCTTTCTAACAAGTACCAATCAAATTCAGATAATCTTATCTCTTTGTTTCTTTGTTTATATATATATATATATATATATATATATATATATATATATATATATATATATATATATATATATATATATATATATATATATAGTACAACTAAATCGATGAGAACTTATACGTGAAAGATATATTTTGAAGTCTGACTATTTTATCAATGACTTCTGTTGTATGACTTGTATGTGAGTGAATTTATATGTCCGTGTGTAGTCTTGAACGGAGCAAATTAAAAAGTTTATAATTAAAAGATTCGTTTAGTTTTGGTAATAATTCCAAAACCGTAAGTGAAAGTTTACTAAAAAAGTAAATTTAATTTATTTCAAACAACAATATTAATTATAATAGCTGTTTCCACTTTCAGTTACACAAGTAACTGAAACATCTATTCTATGTAGGAATGGGTCAATTCCCGAAGTTCACAGATACGAGAAAATTCCTCGGTTTTTTTTTTTTTTGGAGAAATTTATTTATTTCAAAAAATGTTTAAAAGATATACTGTGCTAATGAATTTCGGTTTACTACCTCATACAGGTAGATAGTGCACATTGATAATACTGAACTGTCATAAATTCAATTTTATTTTAATGCCAAGCCAACATTTCAATTTAAATGGATGAAACTGCAAAACTGCAATAATAAAAACAAATTTATATGTCATTAAGTTTAAGCGGAAAAGACTAAAGAGCATTATAAAAAGACCATTTCTACTATTGCCCCTTGCGGGAATGTTCAAGACCGTGTAGTTTATCGTTTATGCAGACAAGTATAAATAAAAGAACCAAGAAGCAACCTCCTTATCTGCTCGCCAATAATAGGAAATCAATAGTCATCGAAATGAACAATTTATATATGAATGTGCCCGTGCCGCTGCATATCTTCAAAACGAATATTTTATTTGACAATCGAAAATCTGGCCCGAATTTGCTGAATCACGAATGGTAAAACTAAGCCAATATTCCACCATTCGATAATGTGCTTTATATTTTTATTTTCCTTCACGATTCATGTTCCGATGCTCCAATAGAGAAATTTGATCACGTTTATTTAAATTGAAAACGACAGACATTTCTCTTTTATTTTGTTATAAAAAGCTGACAGTTATTAAATTAACTGAGGGGAAATTTATTACGAAATAAAAAAGCTTTTCTAAACCAAAACCAATTTCTCATTATTTTTAAAGAAAAAAAATAAACATGTTAATGGGTACATGAAATTACGCACTAAATAAATGCTGATGAAATTACAAGAACATGAAAAAAGAACATTCGCTTTTATCATAAAAAAATAAGTAAAAGCATATCTGCCAGGCACACAAATTCATTCGCAGTAGGATCAAAGCATTAGGCATCATTAGCAACTAATTAGAGAAGCAGATCAATGAAAATAAATTGAAAGCCCATAATTAAATCGTTGATATAAAAACATTTAGCATAATCGGTACGACATGTTCTATACCTCCTTCAATAATTTAAAGAGAAGTGATTAAAATATATTTGAAAAATATTCAATTCTCTTAACATATTGCACTTTAATAATTACACATTGTTGATATTAGTTATAACAATTACTAGTTGCGCTTATACACTTGAAAATGTAAACAATTATTCGCCGATTTATGTTTCAATGAGTGCATCCAACGCTACGTAAATTTGGCGAATATTGATGCGAATATACGTAGATAGGTTAATGATTTCACAAGAAATTCTAATATTTTATGAATCATGAATATATAAAAGATCATACACTTTTTTCATTCATTCATTCAGTTACCGTTAAGGACGAATACTTTACCGTAATTTTAAACAATGAAAATAAAAAGTAAATATATATATGTATATATATATATATATATATATATATATCATTTCGTCATTTACCTATTTTTAAATATATAATTCTATTTAGAACAGGTCTGGTAATATGATATATTTTTACGCATTAAATAAGGTTACCAGTTGTTACCAAACTCTTAGCCCTAAAAGATATTATTGGAGAAAAAAATAAAGGGGTAATTTTTGTATAGTGAAACAATTGAAAAAATTATGATCAACATTCAAATGCGTTACCTACATATATGTGTATTTTTCAATAGAAATTATTTGTTGAAGTTATTCGAAAGAAATTGAATTTTTTATTTATATCCTGTCTTCACTTCACTGTCTTGTAACTATGATCAAAATCAATACAGATTTCTATGTATTATCAAGAAAAACTTGGTTGCAATATTTTTCTTGTTTTTGAATTTTGAAATTTCATTAATCCTTTTTCCGTTTGTGTAGCATTTAACTTACGGACACACATTCAACCATCCTTATATATGTCGTTGCGAAAATAATCGAAACGAATTCAGGCAACCAAAAAACATGTATGTCATTGTCATCATAGATTTTGCTTAATTCCTATATATTCTTGTACTGCGCATAAAAAATATTCTCCTTCATTTCTTAACAATTTGCCGAAATTGTTTAACGTTCCTAAATTATTTTAGAGAGAAATGCATCGGCTTATTTGGAGATCAGATATATTCCGTATAATAAGATATACTGTGCAGAGATTAGGTTCTTAGGGAAGATAGTAAGTAAAATAGTTATAAGAGAAATACTACATATACAACACATAGATATATTAGCAAATGTAATAGAAAGAAGGGCAATTGAGATGGTGGTAAATAACTCCGTGGTAACGCATCGCACTGTAGATAACGAGATCTTCATTTCGAATCATAAAGCCTACAGTTACCATTTAAATTTTACTCCTGTGGTTCCTCCTCCACTAACATCTTTGGGGCTCATGACTTAACAGATGGTACCCGCACTTCATGTTAAAAAATGTATCACTATTTATTTATTATAATATGGGACAGAACCAAAGAATGGGAGAAGATAAACCAGAAATAAAAATTTATGAAGCATGGAGAACGAAAAATAATCAAAGAGGTAAACCCATTTTTTTTTTTTTTTTGATAGATGCAGTTAAGAAAGCAATGAAATGGAGAAGTGTTGAATGTAGAAAAACAATAACCTATACAACTAAAGAAAGAAAAAATAAAGAAATATATGGAAAACTCCCAGCTATACATTTGAAAGAGTAGAAAGGCGTTTTCTATGATTAAATATGTAAATATGCTCCGATTTTTATTTGCAAGGATCTAGATTATTAATCTTTTTTTACATTTATATATACGCTTGCAATTATAAGATATTAATTTGCCCAAAAGCGATTGTTCGTTCTAAATATTTAAATTTTCAGCAGTTTCGGTAAAATAAACGAATTGGTGTTTCATTTCTTTTATTTGATAAACCATAGCAATTTAAATGTTAAGATATACTTGAATAGGTGACATGTCGTCAAAAAATTATAAAAAAGCTAAAATCCTCGGAAATATAAAAGTAGGTCTACCATTAAAATCAGCATACTTGAAAAGCTGACCATTCAAAGATTTCAACTGACAAGTGGTGTGTTGCTGTTGGCAACGCATAAGCTTGGTCAGTAAATTCTCCATAAGCATTTTTGCTTGTTAGTGGTTAGTGGCCACGACGCAGAGTTGTTCGTTGTTCTCGTTGCTCTCATTGGTTCTCGTGCCTCTGCGCGGCTTCTGATCAAGGGTGGCGTGTGAGTGGCAGATGACACGGCTTTGTAATTTTGCTAGTTTTTCAAGCAGGCGTCCGATGGTCTAGTGCTCGCGCGAAAACTGCTAAAAGGATTCGGTTATTTTTTGCTTGACAGTCCGGAATTTACTTTGAAATGTTTATGTTCGTCGGTGGAAATGCAACTGAGAGGCTGAGGTACCTGCACCTGTAGTCTATATTTATATATTTATCAATAACTGCACTCATTTATTTTTAAACATCGCCATCCACTGTCAATAGCTTTTAAATATTTATGTAACCAACAAACGTAATGTTAGTTATCATAACACAAATTAGAAAGCAACATGTCAATTACATTTAAATTTCCAGGTGATTGCGGTGTGTATTTTTCATTTTAAACGATTATTTTAAATATTACCGACAATATTTTCACAAAAACTTTATTTTACATCAAAATGCCCACATATTTGAAGCGGTTTTTGTACCGGGTGCTTCATTTTCGTGCAATGGTATGCAACTTATTATTTTTAAATGGAATAGCCTATATATTTTTTAAATAAGTTTTTATTCACAGTAGTCTTAAAGGAGCTATTCATGTTCTTATGATTCAATAACCACACAGAAAATATGCCATAAACTTGTGTTAATGTTTAATCAATCAGATTAGTTTCTGCAGATATTATTTACTATTTTCACTTAGTTTAAGACTTTTTTGTTATATTTATTTAGGAAAATTTGTTAGTGTAATACTGTGATTTCCGATATTGGTATACATTTATTTATTTATTTTTTTAAATTTTGACGTGAGTTCGTGTACTACCAATACCATCCTTCTAAACTAAAATATTGGCTCTTTCATTATGCAATTGTATTTCATAGTAGGATTATTGTGAACGCGAAATATAGAAAAAATATTGAGAGATATACTCTTGATCTTGTCTTGAAATCAAGACAAGACCAAGACATGAATTATTTTCCATTTCCCAAGACAAGCCAAGAAAATATCATCAAGAATCAAGATACCTTCTCAAGAAATCTTGATATCTTGATAATATTTTGTGAATTCCGCATTTATGATTAAAATATAAAAATATGAGTCTATTTATCTCAAATTTTAATTTAAATAATGCAGACTGAACTGGAGCAATTCATCTACAAAATCTATTTATCTCATTTACTCGTACAGGGTGGGCCATTTTAAGTTGCGTTCAGGAATATCTCGGAAACGAAGCATCGGATGAAAAATCCAAAAAACACGACTAAAATATTTTCGAGGGGGACATCCCATGACACCAAATTCAACCCCCCCGCCCCAACCCTGGTGGGGTGGGGCGGGGGTAAGTCTGAAATCTTAAATGGGAACCCCAAATTTTTTTTGCAGATTCGCATTCTACGTGAAAAACGGAATTCAGTGACATCAAAATTTTCGCCCCCGCCCACCCTCCCGGGCTAGTTGGGTGGTGGGAAACTTTCAAATTGGTTACGGGAACACCCACTTTTTCTCGAAGATTCGATCCAATTCTCGAGTCCCCTCGCATCTAACCAACGGGGTGCACGGCACTGGCACGGGGGAGGGGGACAGGGGCGCAAATTTTGATGTTACTGAATTTAGTTTTTCACGCCGAATGCGAATCTGTAAAAAAATTTGGGGTTCCGATTTAAGTTTTCATACTCACCCCCACCCCACCTTCCAGGGTTGGGGTGGGGGCAGGGGTGAAAATTTTGATGGTACTGCATGTAGTTGTTAACGTAGAAAGCGAATCTTTGAGAAAAAGTGGGTGTTCCCGTAACCAATTTGAAAGTTTCCCACGACCCAACTGGCCCGGGGTGGTGGGCGGGGGCAAAAATTTTGATGTCACTGAATTCCGTTTTTCACGTAGAATGCGAATCTGCAAAAAAAATTTTGGGTTCCCATTTAAGATTTCAGACTTACCCCCGCTCCACCCCACCAGGGTTGGGGCGGGGGGGTTGAATTTAGTGTCATGGGATGTCCCCCTCGAAAATATTTTAGTCGTGTTTTTTGGATTTTTCATCCGATGCTTCGTTTCCGAGATATTCCTGAACGCAACTTAAAATGGCCCACCCTGTATATATTTTATTTAATTAAACGTGGGAAAAAGAGAAGAAACATAAAAAATATAGAAAAGTAAATAATTTTTAAAGGAAAAGATATATTTAAATTGTTTATTTTCATTGTTTTGCTTGCAAATATATTTCGCAATTAATTAATGAAGAATATTATCATTGCTTCAAAATTGAGATAAATATTTAATGTATATGTTCAACTTCAACAATTTGTTACTAATTAAAATCTTACTATCTAACTAGTAGAAACCTCTACTCCTAAGGATCCAACCTATCTATTGAAATATCAAGTGGATTCATTATGGTATACGTACCTACGTCATCCGTAAGTTAACAAAAGTGGAATTTATTTGACGTGCCAATTAATCGCTCTTATTTTATTCTCCACCTAGCTCATAAAAAAACATAATTAAAAATTTCTTATGAATGAACTAGAAGTCTTGAAAGCAATTATCACGAACATTGGTTTCCAACTTACACTCAATTAAACTTTTAGTGACATTACAATTCTCAATGTAATTAAAACTATACGAGCAACCTAAATTACACGAAATAAATACTTTCTTGAAATACACCTTCGGAAGCATTTGAATTCAGGTCTGCGTCAACGTAAACATGTAATTGAGTTTAGATTGGTGAGCTGAGCGCTGTTGTCGTTGGCGTTGCACTCGCCTTTATAACTTTTCAAGCAAACTAAATGTAAAAACAGTGCGATTATTTGTTAGAAATGCTACGACTGGTTACATAATTTATTAGGTGCAGCGCTAATGCGCGAAGCAGTTGAGAAAGAGTAATTATTTCAGTCGTTGCACTCGCAGAACTTCTCGACACTTTATTTTACAAATTAGATCGGAAACAATTTCCATTTGCATACTTTAAAATAATGATAGTTATATTAATCTTCACTATTACTGTTATCAAAAAGTTCAGCAAGAATTTATCCTCTCTCCAAATAAAATGAATTTTATTGTTTTCGGAGATTACTATTGTCAATGGTGTTTTACATGGGAAATCAGTTTGTCCTCACATATTTTCGCTAATATTGAGTTGAAAAAATTATTACTGGTATCCATTTGTTTTCGTGTTAAAGAACATAGTATTTAAATATATTTTACAGAACTTAATCCGAAAGTCTTTATAATTCACTAATATTATTTGGAGAAAACAGTTCAAATTAAAATTGTAGAGAATAATATTTTATATTCGACTGTATCATTATCATTTGTTTATGATATTGTTCATAGTCCATAAAGTATCTCTTTTAGAAAAAAGCATATTTAGAAATTTTAAAATTTTTTCATATCAAAATATGTGTCACTCTAAGTTAAGAAAAATAATCTGCAATGCAGTCGAACATAAAATATTGTATGTAACATGTATATAATAGGGTGTCATTGACTCGCCTTTTGTTGTGTCGTCAACAAAACCGTAAATTATGTACTTGTTACATAAATATTTATTATGGACGTAGGGTGCATTCACAATAGCATTTCCCCGAGCTTTTTCCATATCAAGTGAGAGTGAGAAAGTTGACATTGAAATTATTTTATTGTTCAAATTTATTATCATAAGTTTTGTACAGGTAAAAATTCTGGATTTGAGAAAATAAAACTTTAATATGTCTAACTTCATTGCTAATCTGTTCTATGTGAGCTTTCTTTATTAACCAATATATGCTTATGTTTTGTCTAATAATTTATAAATTCAGCATTTGAATAGATACTTAAAAATCTAATGGAAAACTATGTATTTAAACCTAAGTAGTTATTTATGCAACTAGTTTTAAAACTATCAATTTACTGCTTTGGTGGAATGTTTTATATATGTATCTACAAGTGTAATATTGACATTGATTGTGTTTAATTTGAACTCATTCACAGAAGTTCATTTTAACATTGGTACTACAGAGTGATTGAAAAATGTATTAACATATGGGAAAAAATTTTCCATTGATCTGACAATAAAATTTATAAAACAGAAAAAGATGTGCTTCTTTTAAAACGCAAATATTATCATGAAATCATACAGGTTGTGCTATAATTATATTTTTTTAAATTGCTCACAACAGTAAAATATCCAAATAGATACACAAAAATTTATATGGATAAAATATTTATAATCATCCCGTATACACATTTTTGAAATATGTAATCAGTACTCAATAGAATTTATCGGTAAATTTTCGAATAGATGTTGCGTTTTGCGTATAAACGGACAGCTGACTGGGTTGTTTTACATATCAATATTGACATTGATATTGTTTCATTAAACTCAATTGCAGAAGTTCATTATAACATAACATAGGTAATAAATATACCAAAAGCTAATAATTTATCGGTTAAATTTCGTACAGTTATTACGTATAAACGGCTAGCCGAGTGTGCTGCAGATATTTTAGCAAAAAATTTTATTAGCCCAAGGATATTGATAAATATAGAATAATTTTATCGCTTAACGTTGCTTGGTAACCCATCGCGGCCAAAGGTGGAGGGCTGTTAACTTTAAACAACGTTCTTGATGTATTTGTGATAATATTACGAGTATTCATCAATGGTCGTGGAATACTCGGTGAGAATGTTTTTTGAGATTATAATTATTATTATACTTCCCATAACATGAAAATGGCATTTTGAAATAAATTAATAAAATATTGAATTAACAGTCAACAATTGTTACTTAGCAACATGCGGAAACCGAAATATTTTACTACAGATTCGGATAGTGCGTAAAACAATACGCAGGATATCTAAGAAGTTTATTTTTATTCCTGACAGATGGCGCTGCAACCGAGAAAGCAGTTTTAAAACACACAAAAAAATTTCATTGAATAAGAATGAAATGAATAAACGTTTTATTACCTAAAAATCAAATCCAACAGCCCTTTATGGACCTCTCTAAACCTTGAATATTTTGTTCGAAACATTTTAACATTCGATGTCTATTTTTCTATATTACTCTGTTAATATTAAAATGGGACATCCAGTATCATGATTTAAGTATTAATTTATTTTTCTACGACCACTTAGATATCTGCTTGTTGTATATTTGTTGTTGCTAGGAAAATGAGGTACATTGCAAGCATAGTGAGAAATGAATTTGTTTTGTGAGTATTTCAATATAGGTCATTTCATTTCAGTACAGTTGCCATTGCTACGGCACTCATTTAGAGTAGTCAAATATTGAAATGGTGAAAGCGGAACAAATTTATTATTAAAATATAAATTAATTAGGGAATAATATCGTGGTCGTAGAAAAAGTATAGTGTACAAATGTCCATGTCTTACTATTAGGAAATATGCACCATTCCATACTTGTTGTAGTTGTACAACATACTTTAACTTTATAATCATTACAGTTATTAAAATTGTTGCCGGATTTTAATACAGAATTAAATTTTATAGCAATTTTAACTAATGATTACGATTGATACTGTTTTTTTTTCTGCACAGTGTTTATAACGTGATAAATTTGTGTACACACAATTAAAATACGTATTTATCAAAATACTATAAAATTAAATAATTATTAGTTTAAAATCAGATTAAATTGAGGCTTTACGATCAATTTGCAAATGTAAATATATAGCATAGCAGCAATTAAATCGGACTCAATCATTATTATTTTATCTGCAGCATTAAATACAACTAAATCCTAGTAAATACAGATTGGATGATCCCATAATTTATTAGATCCCATGAATAATGTTGAGTCGTCAACAAATTTACCATGCGATCAGGATGATCCAATAGGTAATTATGATCCACAATATTTCGCGAACAATTACAATTATTAATGTGTTGAAATTAATATTACAGTTTCATAAACGCACCGGTTTATCATGACAAGCATGTGCGCTTGTAAATTGATGCAAAGCAAGGTAATTAGAATCGTATACTCGTAGACTGTTCGATAAACACAATGTTTTGGGCTGTTTGATGGCAAAGGTTGGGCACATAATTGAATATTCGGTAATGGTCATTGTATACTAACGTAAACACGTACGCATCACCATAATCAACTGAATAAGATTATAGGTGTACAATGCAACGGTTATTGCTTCTGAAATTGCAAATGAAATTGACTAAAGCAATTCAAATTATTGGCGTAATTTTAAAACGGATGGAGCGCCCGAAGATTTAATTACATTGCATAATTTCTGAAACTGATATTTGAAATAAATATGTTACATGATGTGATGCATCGGGTAACTGCGTAAATGAGATATTTGTAAACACATGTCGTCAAATAACAAATATAATAGTATATTCAGCCATGAGTGCGGAATGAAGCATATATTGCCAGAATTTAATGATTTTACGAGGATAGAAAATACATCACTACTATGAAATCTGGTTATAGCAACAAGTATTTATGAAATTTTAATTACTTATTTTTGTTTATAATATTTATGGCTGTGTTCTAATTATTACAAACGATGAATTCTTATGCAAATGAAACCAAAATTTTAAAGAATCTATATTTATTTATTTATTTTTAATAGGCAGAGCCCCATTTACAGAATATATTTAATATACATATACACATAATATAACAAAATAATAAATTATACTAAGTACACAAAATGCAAAAGCAATAACAATAAATCATAAAGTTTTAAAGACACATTAATTTCAACAATAACTTTCTGAATTATTATACAAAATTTCTAATTCTTTTTCCTGTTGAAGAATTATGTAGAATAATAATATTTTAAACAGAACTTAATCCAAAATTCTTTATAATTTCACTATGAGTTCTGAAAATTATTTCATTTTCTCTCAATTTTGTAAATATTAAAATAAAAAGCCACAAAGTTATTTGCTAAAATAATTCTAAAACAAAATCAGTTACCGAAAAATGGGTGTGTTAAAGATTTCACATTCTACAATATGAGATACATATAACATGTTGGTTTTTGCGGTTGGGAAATATATTATAATAAAACGGTAGAACGAGATCTAAGGAACGAAGAATGGCAGTTGTTCAATGAAAGACAGACGGAATCATCGATGAAGGAATTAACAAATTAATTTATAGGGAAATAAAGAGGAATGTGCTTTTATACAAATCCAAATCACCATAACGATACCAAATATTTAATTCATGAAAAGAATGAGGATGGAACATTATACTAACGAGAAGAAGGAAATACCAAAGACACTAAGAATCAAGTATATAAAAACGTGGTCTATATCAGATGGACACCGCAGTAATTTAAAGAGTACATAAATGACGTTCTTAAGGAAAATATAAGGAAAGGTCATCTTGGATAAAATAAGAAACGAAGACATCAGAGAGAAACTACAGATACAACCCATAGACAATATGAAAAAAGTAGGGCAATAGCGATTCTGGGGACATATCCAAAGAAATGTACGAAACACGGACAACGAAGAATAATCAAAGAAGTAGATCCAGAAAAACTAGAACAGAAGAAGTAAAGAAAGCAGTGAAAAGGACAGGTGCGAAGCATCGAGACAGTTAAGTTAAGAAAAAAAAAAAAAATTAGGTAAATATATAGTAAAGTCATCTAGTAGAATAACCAAGTAACATAACTCCCAGCCTTACACCCGAAAAGGTGAAAGACAAAGAAAGTATTAAATATGGTAAGAAAAAAAAAATTAATGGATTTTCGAGGAAATACATATTTTGGAGGTCCCTAAATCCGTTTTGACCATTATCCAATAACGTCTGTGTAGCTCAATAGATAAACATGCGTCTGTATGTTGAGTAACTCATGAACAAACATTCTTAATTGTAAGTTACATGACAATGCGCTGATTTTGGTCATAATTTCAAAACAATTAGAAGTTTACTGCATACGTGAAACAACTAATTCAACTTGTTTCAAATATAGGAAGAGCTACTAAAAAGTTTGAAATGAAATATGTTAACAATTACATTTGTAATATTATTATATAAAATTTTCCCCTATTTGCTTCAAATTTTGAGGAAAACTAAATTGAATAATCAATAATACTTTTCAATAATTACATACAGTTAATATTAGAACAAACAAATAAGTGATATGACAATTAAAATTGAACAGTAAAGTGTTTAAAAATCATATTAGGAGGCTGCTATTCCAAAATGGTAATAACGAAATTATTAATATGTGTAATTTTAATGCCCGGTTTCATAAACACTTGTTAAATTTGAACATGGAGTTAAATCTGTTAACATGTAGGTAAAAGTCAAATTTTGTTTCACCAACCATTGTTAAATTAAAGATCGTGATAAACGACTTATTAAATTAAAAGCACTTCTCGGGTCCAGTTAAATATGTAACTCATTGTTATCATTTAATGGAAGTCGATTTAAAATAATTTCAAATAGTTTTCAGAAGCGTAAGTATAAAGTATGTATGTATGTATTTTCAATACCAACATTAACATTAACAACAAATCCCTAAACAAACTCCTCTGTTAGCTAGCAAACTTTTAAAAATTTCATGTTAGCTTTATGAAACACAGGCTATATAAATATTAAATACATGTTACAACGTACGAATTAATAAATGTTTATAAAACCGGATATAAATGTGATAAGTTTTACAACGTAAAACAATACCACGCCATCTTTCAACTCGAACAACCCAAACAAAAATTCAAAAACTTTATCTCATTTTATATCTGTAACAGTAACAAAATTGATAGAATCTGATTTGCAGGGCGCAGAAAACGTCACGCACGTCCAACTCGAGATGATGAGGCTTGTCAGCGGGCAGCGACAGTGACAGCGGAAAAGAAGAATAAGAACGCGAACGAGGACCTAACCAGGCCAAGCTCGAAGCGTGAAACTCCCAAGTGCTGGATTTCTAAGACAGTGAAGACGAGGATCGGGATGACATGACCACAAGAAGTGCACTGACAGCCGAAAAATTCAAGAAGATATCACTGAAATGCGTTTGTTCTTTACTAGCAAGGATTATTGTATATAATAGATTAATAACTTTAGATTAGTATATTCCGTAATTTAACCACGGCGACCAAGACAATGATTAAGTTTTCTCTAATGGAACCACAAAATAATTTTTGGATCGAGATTACATTTCGATATGTGGGTTTTTGTTACTTTTCATGACCACTACAACCACTAAATTTTTGTCGTTGTCACTTTCTGATTACTAATAATATACAGGATGCTTAAAAATTGTTGCACCAAAAATTATATATATTACAACACAAAAATGATTTTTCTGAAATTCACAAAAATAAATGCACATTACATTTTCAGTAATGAATAAAAATTAGTAAACTCTATTTTAAGACAATTTATACACCTCACAAGAAATACAAATTTCTTCAATTTTACTGCACACTATAAATTTAGGTGGAACTCACAACTATTGACAACAATTCGTTGTTCAGGTTTTAGAATAAATACTTTGTTATAAATACATTGTTGTAATAGACAAAATTTTAAGTACAAGTTCCCGTTATCGAGATATTCATATTAGCGCATTTTCACGTTAGCGAGATGCTACCTACTGTACTGTATTCAACTAATATGTGCTGAACTATTAAATGTTGTTTCATTTCTTATTCATAAAAGATGATAAAATTGCAAAATTCCTGCTTTACCGCCAAATATTAACCAGAATCCTAACCACTCTTTCAGTAACCACAATTACGACAACCACGATAGTGGTTAAGTTACGCAATATAATAAATATTACTTTCCAATATCAAATATACCATCACAACATTTATTCATTTTAGGTGTTGCACTCCGCTTTCACAGGACTCGATAGTGATATATTTTTACTCGTTAACTATATTTACCAGCCATAAAATTATGGTCCTTAAAAAATTATGGGGAGGGATTCATAGGAGTAAAGTAAAAATTGCCAACAATGCCTGTGGGTCTCGAACTCATGATCTCATGATCATGTTTACCTATAGTAGGTGTTATTTACTGAAATGAGAAATATGCAGAATTTATTTGAAATTCTCCAAAACGAAATTTATTTACGTACATGTAGGTAGAATTTCCTTGACACCGACCGAATGTTGCAAGGTCACGCTTTTTACATCAACTTCGTAATATTGGCAATACATTTGAAAGAGCGATCGACGTTTTTAATACGAAAATACGTTAGGAATTGAATTTCGCACTTTGACGAAATCATGTAGCTTTTCGCTGCGTTATCAGAAATTCAGGAAAATCCGCTAAATCCTTTGAAAAGTCTTGTTGTAAAATCTTTTGTACTTTAAAAACTTCTCAACTGGGCCTGAATAAATTTAATGCTAGTTTTAAACTTTTCTGTCGCGCTAGAGTGATGTATTGACGATTCGCTCTTATTCTAAAATACTGCATAAACTTGCTTCAGGTTCTTACGACATTCTTACACATTTTACCATAGACAATGGGTCACTTTTATTCTAAATCCCTATCCTCTTTCTTGAGCGTGCACATCTTATCCTTCTTTAGAACTATTAAATAGGTGCCTACTTCAAATTTCGACAACACTCATGCAGAAAGTAGGAAAAGAAAGACTTAAAAACTAGGGAATACATTTTCTTATTGTTAAAAAACCTTAGTTTTCTAAACAATTTATTGTGAAGGGTCAAACATTTTAAAAGTAAGTTTTCAAGCGATAAGCACGTTTTGGGGTCACTAGAATAAATTTAATTTATGGGACGAAAACTGGGTGACGTTTTTACATCCATGGTAACTACAAATCAAATGACGATATTAATGTCAATTTTCATATTCAGAACTTAGATATTCAACTCGAGAGCAGATTAGATTTTGGTACCAATCCATCAACCGTAAATGTTAGATCACTTTCGGGTATATATTTAAAAAAATGTTTCAGGACAAGTTTTGTTATACTCCAAAAGATGCAGAATAATACTGACTACTAAATTTGAACCATTCCATAGTAAAAATTTGCGAGAATTTATGTGTCCACAACAAAATGTTTCGGAAACTGTAACACAATTAAAAATGCGGGTATACTTCATTTGTAATTACCTACTGGAAATTATGATAAAATTAATGGACATATATAATATCCTGTACCAATTGAAATTAATAAGTAGTTACTTGAGAATAAATTTCGCTTTGAAGGAGTACAACAGCTTGAGAATTTCTATATGCGCACAAGATAATTTTTTTGTCGAAAATATCAACAAATGCCAGAGAAAATATCCGGTAAATTTGATAAAAATTATAACGAACTTCTGTACTGTAGGTAATTGTAAATAATTAGAAGCTATTATACAAGCCCAAATTCATATGAGTTTGCTCTTTTTTTGAAGCAGCCCCGATGAAAAAGAAAATGTGAAATCATCCTGCAAGGACCTTGACAATTGAAAAATTAAGACACAGACTTCAGGACTGGAGTAAACTGTGGTATAGTAGATAATATTAAACAGAGCAAACTTACGAAAACTTACAAAAAAAAAGAGGAAATTACCAGGTGGACAGAATCTTATCTAAGTTTTATGTTAAATGTACATAAAAATATTAGATATTAATTGTACAATTTAGTAAAAATAAGAAGAATTTTATAAAATATATAACGAAAAATATGGACTCATATTCGTATAAGTTTTGCGAATTAATCGAATTAACATAATATTTGTATGAGGTAAATAGCACCTTGCTAAACGCCCCGGATTGTGGAGAAGTCCTCACATTGAATCCCACATCTGACAATTGTCACTTTAGCTTAACCCATGTAATTCTCTCACTATTTAGACCTCTGAGGGTCGTGATTTTATGGCTGACAACCATACTTTACGGGTAAAAATATATTAGTTCTCGATTTTTGTGAAAGCATAGTACTACATTAAAAATGGGTAAGGGGCACGATGATATATTTATTTATTTTTAATGGATATACCACTTTTGTCTCAGCCACATTCATGTAATTCTTATGTATATACATAAAATAAAGTAATTCACTTTCAATATTTTTTTCAATCTCACAAATTTCAAATTTAACCCACATTCCATCATGTTTCGTTCGTGTTAATATCAATAGCTATCAAAATTTAATATTTTAAATAAACTAACTTTTTTAAAAATATTTTTGTAGTAAAAACATGGAATTATAAAATGAGTATCTAACAAGAGATACAAATTAAAAATAATCTTTCAAAGGCAAGGTGTCTGCATAGCACAATTTGAGATAAATCGTTTTAAATATTTAACATCAAGTAATTGGCAAAGTTTAGCTAGAAAACCAAGTATTTCTAACTTTTGGGTAATTACGTTCAGGTTATAAAGAAAAATTAGCGCTCAGAGTTTCCAACTATTTCAATCAATAATTAAGTAAATAGTATTACGTTTGAAGTGCCTACATAATTTATATTAATCTGCTGGAGGCAGAGACGTTGATTAAGGATCGTTAAATGTGTGCTGTAGAAGGTTTAAGACGTCAGACTTTATTGTAAATTTGTAAAGTATAGCATACCAAAGAATTCGAAAATGGCGATTCATGTAATTATTAGTCATTCTGAAATATAGGGTTTTAAAAATCTGTTAATTAATGTTTGGAAATGATTTCTTTTTTCTAGCCACTGATACAATAGTTTCTAAACATCGTTCACACGAAGAGTATAAATATTATAAATTTTTGTAAGTATTAAAATATTAAAATTAAAATGTTCGTTATTACAAGTATAAAATTTTTATAATTTTTACACGCGTTTTTACAACACTTACACACTCTGAAGCAAAACTTTTCTAGTTAATGTAGTTCAAAATGTTTGCACACTCTATTACCATAAAATACTTTATAATGAATATTAAATGTAAATTCAGAGATTAACTTTTAAAAATTTAATTTCACATTTTTTTTATACTGAATAAACATATTAAAAATCCTTGAGCTACATTGCATTACCAAGAAATGAAAATATGCATTCTTTTCCTCCACACTTACGCTATAACTAAAATATAAATAATAATTATAAAAAAATATATATCACTTTAATTACCCGTTGTAAGACTAGATGTCTGCAAGTGATATATTTTTTTGAGTAAAGTGCGAGTACTAGCCGTCAAGTATTTCCTCCTAATGTTGTTAGTAGATATCGATACAAAGGAATAAATTTTATTATAACTGTAATCTAACTAAGGAACTCGTATTCTAAAGTCTGTTATATTTCAAAAAAGAGATTCTTCTTCTATGGATTATGTTTTCCTATTTGTCTGGAATAATCTACTTTGATGGTAACCAACTCCATGCTTGTCTTAAGTGGTCGTTCTTGTGGTCAAATAAGTGTTAGTCTGTATTTCGTCATCTGGTGCATGTGCACACAAAAAAATATGTACACTGTTCCAACGCTAGGTAGTGTACCATCGAGTCCACACTATTTTTAGTGTTAAATTTAACACTATAAATAGTGCTTTCACATTTATTGGGTTGAATTAGTGTGAAAATCATTTTTTGTTAGAGTTAAATTTAACACTAAAAATTTTAACACGGGCCGATTTTTTTCTGTGTGCTTAGTTTATTGTGTCTTGTTCGTCTTTGAAATATATTAATCGCCAATGTCTTTTTTAATTCAAATTTTACCTTTTTTCTACGATAACTCGAAATTTAACGACGATATAAATTTAAAATTTCATATTTAGAATCTAAATATTTATGTTACAAAATGATTTGATTTTTAGAACGATTCAATAACTGAAACAGGTAGTGCAAGATCTAAGAGGTTTCTTTAAACAATTTAAGTAAATATCTGACTAATGTTAAATGTTGTTATAATAAAATAGATATATAATACAAGCTACAATTTTCATATCAAATTTTTTCTCTATTTTGTATCGCATTGAAGTTATTTAGGCAGGTGTTTATATGCTGGACAAATTAAATAATTATAAAAAAAAAACTTGTACTGTGATACTAATTAATAAAAGAGGAAGCTACAAAAAATAAGATTCACTAGAAAAGCTACAATCAGATTTTGTTTGTACATTTATTGTGAAATTGTTTGACCTCTACCAACATTTTCTCTCCTATTTTGTTTAAATTATTTTGTACAATATAATTTTGCAAGTTTGGGTAGCTTTAAAACAAATATAGTATAATTAAAAACAGAGCTTGTAGTTCAAGCCAATATGTTTAATTAATTGAGAACTCAATTACTCGTCCATGTTATTTAACTAAATAAACAGTGAAACACAACTAGATTTCAATGTTTTGCCAGAGGACATTATGCTTGATGGGTTTGTATTAATTAGTATGTTTCTGGTTAGTCAGTTAGTCTAACCCTAACCCTAGTTGTTGATAAATTTTATTATTTTTTTCTACGACCACTACAGTAAATAAGCATTTATATACTATCCATATACTATGTAAGCTTCTTCTTACGCACAGCCGTGCATAAAATCGTCTATCGCACGGTTAGGGAATTTATAATTTATCGATATTATGTTGACAACGTACAAGAGAGAAAATAGTTAGCATTAAATTAAAGACAGTGCAACCATAAAGAAATACGCTTGAAATATTATATAAAGTAAGTTACCGTTTGGTTGAAAATTAATTTTTATCGTTTTCGTTTTAGTTCAACTAGTTTCACTTCTATCATTTAGTGACTAGTTGTTTCTCACTGTAGCTAATGGCGATCACGCAACTGACAGTACAGTGAACATCTCTTTGTGTTTTTCAGTGAATTCTGTGTGGTCGTAGAAAAATATAGTAAATAACTAATTAACTAATAATTTGCTTCTCTTTTTCCCTCGAACAGTAACATACTATTTTATTTATACGTTAAACATCAAATTGCCTATAGGTACCTTGGAAAAAATCTGTAATAAATACACATGAAATGTATGTGTTGTAATACCTTGGGTCTAGTTTGAACATTATCGCAATGACGTCTGTGTGGATGTATGGATGAATGTGTCCTTACGTTCACGTTAGAGACAAATGTAAGTGCAAATAAACTTATAACAAATAGGTTTCATGTCTATGCGAGGAACTGAGTTGATTTTTGACATAATTTTAAAACCGGAAGTGAAACTTTACTGGCCACAACATAATAAATTAAATTTATTTTAAACATTAAAACAGCTACATTAGCAACTTTAAAATGAACATTTTAAACAATAAATATTACTTACAATTTTTAATATATGATTTAAATTCAAAACTAAATCATATGTTCTATAGCTATGAGAATTAACAAAAATAGTGAAATATCTATCCTTTGTGTCAAACATGTGACAAGTGTAGTATTAAACAATCAAATTCAGATTTAAATATATAAGAGAGACATGCGGTGACCATACCATAATTTATATTTAGTTCTATTATCTAGAATTACGCATGGTATCTAGCTAAACTCTTTCTGAATTTAACTAACAAAAAAATTTATTTTTGATTATGTGCGCAAAATATACGTACTTTTCGAAGAATGAAAAATACACCAAATCTAATTTTCAGAACATAAACTGTAAAAATTTGCACATTTGTGGGAAATGTTCCCGTTGATATAAAACGAAAAGCCGGAAAATAAAATTGTAGCACATGAAATTCTTTTAGGAAATAAAACTAAAATATGACGGCCACACCGTTTAATTCCGAATAGGAAGAATCCAAACGGTCTTTCTCGTAAATCTGGCAGAAAAGGAACCAAAAGACATAAACATCAATAAGAGCAAACGAGTTGGAACAAACGAGGCAAAGATGGAAGATAATAAATAGTTTGAATTTGTCACAGTACAGTTCACGGCCAGACGATATTAGGTTTTTGATGTAAGAGATTGTCATGTGAAGGTCGGATGACCCTTCAATTTATTATCAATCTCGAAGGTTTTTCCCCACAAACAATAAAAACCAATTTGCTATAAGGAACTCGAGCATTTTGTAAATTAATAGCGCACAGATATTTCGCAGAGTTAAAGGGCAGATCTACATCTGTTCTGGTCCAAACTAAATAAAAAATTCACCCAATCTCGCAAAAAATCTTAATGAAAACCCATATGCATTGTCTACTTCTGACACCACAAGTTACATTTTAAATTGTCTATATTAAAGCTGCATTCAGAGCGACACGTTTATGAACTACAATTAATATCAATCGGGTGAAGCATCTTAAATAAACCGATTTAGGACCGTTTTCATCAACCACGGTTAAGAATTTTAGTCTCTAGATTTAACCGAAGAATATATTCGACATTTCCATTTCACCAACCTTGGGTAGCGCTAATCGACGTTTAAATCGACAGTTAAAATAACCTATAACTTATTGCGATGGGATAAATATTTATTCTACTGTTATGTCGTGCTTACATATCTAAATTTATTACATTAATTTGTAAAATTACTTTATTTTGGTAAGTAATTCTTACATTTTTATAGAATATTGAGTTAATACTAATTTAAATAGTGTTATGTTGGCATAAATACAAGAATATAGGTTATGAATTTGAAATATTTGAATGTTACAAAGCATATGCTCTCCTATTTTAGTAAATTCAAATTTATCATCTGATGAGTTTATCAGCCAGTGATGAAGAAATTGTTACACTCATATACTCAAGACCACGAATTATCAGAGATAAAAACAATATATTTGATGAAATGTCAAATTACTCATAATATAACCTATAGAATAAATATAACTCCCTGTTAGTTAACTGTTGATTTAAAAGAAGTTGGAAACGGCCCTTAAAATATAAATTACGCTTAGAATTACTAATTAGTGGAAGTGACACCTATGGAAATATTGAAATAATCAGTAATAAAAAGTCTGTATATTTTATATTATCTATTGAGATAAATGCATGGTTATGTTCACAAACGATAATGTTACCACTTTTAACTTTAATTTAATAATAGTTTGTTCCTCTATCTCCTATCGTGGAGCATAGGAACGCAATTCCACCGGATTCATTGATCGAATGTTTTACTTGCATTTACTGCTGATGGACAGTCAACAGACAACTGCAAGGATCCGCCGATTTATTGTGACCATGTGACTTAGATCCATCTGTGGTCATTTATCAAAACTACGATCTACTCGTATAATAATTTTTATAATACAAAATGTATCGCGCGGGGTGCGAACTTCGATCGTCATATTACAGATTGTAAAGCTGAGCGCTCTTAGCCTCTTGACAGCCAGTAGAAGTGGAAAATAATATTTAATAAATATTGATTAAATCGTATCGAGTTGAGTACCAAATAAAACTGTCAGGGAATTAAACTAAAATGTCAAAAATTAAATTTCACCGATCCTTAATTGTTTTTTAATTGAATCCTGTCGAGTTTGGTAGCAAATCAAATATCTCACAGGGAAGAGTTTAACAAACATATTAATAATTACTTTTGAGCGATCGTCAATTGCTTTAATAATAGTAATTAAAATTCTATTAAATGTAGAATAAAATTGAATATTTCTGATGTAGAAAATGAAATTTATTATCAGGTCCTACACTAGTAAGTAAGTAATTAATTTTTGGATGTTACATTATATATTTTTATCTTTTGAGATATGAGACATCTCATACGAGTATTTATAAGAAATCCTTTTCGACGTTAATTACAGTTCTATGAATTGTTCAGATAACTTGACGATTGGCCAAGAATTATTTGATATTTAATCAGAACTGTGCAATTAAATTTAATTTCAAGAATTTAAGAATTTATTAATTAAAAATGTTTCGCAAATTATTATAATTGTCTATAATTATTTTAAAGCCATTTTATTTACCTTCCAAATTAATTTGTTAATCTGTGATACCTACTGAATTTATTCTATAATTAAGAATAAATGACAATCAAGACTCCTTAGATATGGGGTGGAATCTGATTATACCAGTGATGACCAACCTATGGCCCGCGGGCCGCATATGGCTAATCAGCAAATGTTAACCGTCCCGGCTAAGCGTAACCAAGCTAGTGGTCACAATTAAATCCTCCAATATTGACCACTGGCTTGCTTGTGTGTGTAATCTTGATTTTATTCCTTTTTTTTATTTCTACTGAAAATAATTTGATAATGATGATAACTAATTATAAATACAATTCACTAAAAAATCAATTACATATGTTGGCAATCTATTGATTGTAAATTTTTAATTCACTTTCTTTCTTCCCGACCCTTTACATTAGATTTGAGGTGAATTTTCTGTACATACATTTAGCTCTGTACATACATTTAGCCTCAATTTTGATGGCTTCTTTAAAATCATTTATCTTAACTAATTATACCACATTATAATAGAATTACACATAAAAATAATAAAACTTTTAATTATAGTTTTCTAGATATAAATGTATCTTTAGAACTATATCCAACATTTTATCGTTTCTAAATTATGAGTTCTGAAAGTTTTTCCACATTATGAAGAATTGTACATTTTTCTCAAAAACAAATAAATTTATCTCTTATTACCCCAAATAATATTCTATGCTGCACCAGCCATAATTTAGGCGTGAAATTTTCTTTTGTTATATTTTTTAATTATTTACAAGTCTAATTAATGAAATGAGCCCCCGTTTAATGATAGATTCAATCCTAACGGTGTAAGTTCTTTCTTTTTTGAATGCTTTGAATTTTTAATAATCAATTTTTTTTTAAATGGAAAGATGCCGAAGCATGAAAGAAATTATTTCCTTTTTGATACAGTCGCTGATTTGGAAAATTATCTTTCTAAAAATATTTTGTTTTATTATAAGAGAAAGATTTTTTAGGTTGATTCATACGCATTTTAATACGGTTATATTTATAGCTTCTTTGTAAATTCTACAAAAGATTTCTTTTTGATGTTTATTTATATAATTTAATATTTTAATATTTATAAGTAAAAGTTTAGAAAAGAAACTCCAAGCCTCGTGACCCCAGTTTCTTTTAGACCAATAAAAACTTTTTTCGAGAAATTTGGAATATAAGGAAGGGTATTATCACTAATTATTTTAACTATATAACGTATTTATACAAATTTTGTTTACTTGCTAAAAATCGCCCTATTCACAGTGAAAATAAAATGGTTTAAGTTAGTTTATATTAAAATAAATTGCAAAATTCCAAGTTTAAGAACAATATGAAAATGAAATTTATCCCCTAAGCCTAATGCGGGGCTTAAATAAGATCTTTAATAATTTCGATATAAAAATTACTCATAAATCTTACAATACCCTTAAAACATTTCTAGATAATCCTAAAGATAAAATTGAACTTCTTAATAAATAGGGCTAAAAGACATATGTCAACCAGATTTAATGAACAAACAAACTACATAATACGGTTACCCGGAAAATTCTATTATGTTTCGTAACATATTTTCCATAATAATCATGACATTAATTTCAATAACTTAAATCTTAAAAATTAACATCGGTTGTTTCATTTTGATCGGGATCCCAAACCCAATAGTAAATTGTTTGACTTATTAGAGACTTAGTTATTAAGTTGACACAAGCATTAAGTTATTACTTATTTTCTGACTATTATTGGTTATTTTGACACTGTTGATTACTTCGTTTTAGTATGAATTAGGTATTATAGTTTCTCAAATTGGATTCAATTCAATTCTGGCTTGGTTCACAAGTTATATAATGTTGGTTGTATTATTCTCTTTCTTCTACTGATGACAACTTAGTTCTCGACATGCGTTTTTAGATTTTTATTATTATTTTAAGGCTTAGCGGATAAATTTAATTTTTAGATTGGAAGGTTATATTAATTCGAGTGGCAGTGTTATTATTGTAACAGTGGTGAATCAAATAAACAAAAATTCTTGAATTTATATTGATTCCGTCAATATTTTAAAAGAAATATGTATATTTAAATAGTAATTAAGTATATAAGATTGTTAAGGATATTGCCCATATTTTAAATTAAATTATGCACAAACTGTACAAAATGATCAACAAAATGACAATTTAATAGAAACTGCATTACACTGCAGCAAAAAAGTAAATGTAACCATTCACATGAAAACCATATCTCCAGCATTTCCATTTTCCTTTGTGCATTCATTTAAAAGTCCATTTCTTGATAAACAGGTTACATTAATACAATATACAATCGCTTTGTCATTCCGACAGCGTTTGAATAGCTGGAAGTCAAAATGTCTGAATGTACGAAACACTTTAGCAAACGTTAGTACGATGTCGACGTCGCTTTCAGGTAGCAATGCACAGTCACGTGATTTCTGCTGAAAGCTGCCTGCAAGAGTACAGTCAGCAGGAAAACTGCTAAACATGTGGAATGAAAACTGTCGGGATAGTTTGTCTGCTTGTTGCGAACGGGAAATTCATATTGATAGGAAACTGCAGGAATGCAAATAGACCCAAGCGAGTTGAAACTTCAAGGGAAAGGGACATTTTTACTTTCTTATACGAAAAATCGTTGGTGAGAATTTCGCGGAATAGTTACTTACATAAGAGTCAGGAAAGTTGTGCATTACTGTCGAGGAGCTATATTGAAATACGAAGCTTTGTGACGAGTATTTTATGGCTCCGAGTCAAGCACAGACAATTTCCTGACGAATTATGTATTAATTTTTTTTTAAACCTTATATTACAAATTAATTTTAAAAATAAATCTGATTTTCTATACGTATATAGTAGCGCGTTTAAATACGTTTTCGTGACTAAGTTTCTAAGAAAACAGAACGTTTAATTGTTTTCCTGCCTGCGCAGAGAAATTCAACTTTCGCTCCGCATTTTAGGCACGAAAATAGTACTTTCGCTCCAGTTTCAGAAATATATATTTTTTGAAATCGTTTCGCACAATTTTTAATGACGTCTGTGTAAACACATGTATGTCAAAAATATTTAAAATCTTACGAACGAGAAAAGACACAGTAACGAAACTTCATAATTACGAGTTTCACGACATTTCGAAAAACTAAATTGATTTTGGGTATAACTGAATAACTGAAAGTTTACTTCACACGGATAATTATAAATTTAATTTGTGTTCGACTGTATCATAATCACTTGATTATGATATATTTTAGCGTGTATAGTGCCTCTTATATTCGAATTTATTCTTCATTAATAAACATCATAAAAGTATGATGACAATCATTTAACATTGGCAACACACGTTGAATTTTATTTGGAACATTTCTACGTATACTACTGGTATCCATAATAATTCATTCCCGATCACGACAGATTAGAAAATACGTCATTTTAACTGAAACTCAAGTTATGTGTTTTGAAAATAACATTAAATAAAAGTTAAGTTAACTTTATCCAGTTGAGTATCAAGTTAAAGGTTTCAACGAGGAGATTTGTACTAAAATATCATAAATAATTTTTAAGCTTTTGTATTTTTGTTTTATAAGAGAATTTTATGAAGTTTCCTTTGAGAGTAAAACAAATAACTTAATTTTCACTTTATATGTCCATACTAGATTTAAGTATATGTAAATGGATGATTTGAAACATCTTTCTTATCATTTTCAAATAAATGGTAATAGTTGTTAGCATGAATGATAATTCGTATTCCATGGTTTTTTTAATAAATGATAGGTTTTAAATTCCATCGATTTTTCAGCACATATAATAGAGAACTGGGTATTTGTAAGTTTGTACTAAGATTCAGTGCAATTGCTTCAGTTTATTGGCAATACGTAAATGCTAAAAATACTAACTTATCAGACATTCTAGATTAGTAGAATTTATAATCACAATTTATAAATATTTCTGGTATAATCCGGTGGAATCTACATGCGTCCAGTATGAATGGCGATTAACTGTTTCTATAGGGTTTTGGTAAGTTGAATAAACTCAATCGTAAACGTCCGCAAAGCATTGCAACTAACCCTGCTTATCAACAAAATTCGAAAAAATTTAATTGAATCCATTCATTCAAATAGTCCTTCATTTACAGACGTATTGGATGCATTTAGCTTGGAGTACAAACGTTTACGAATAGTTCAGATCAATTCGATTGGCTAAACGAAAACGCTTTGACTTTACGTACAGAGAAACCATATAACTGTCAGATTTTAAATGGGGTAAATAGTTTTGTGGTAACTCATTAGACTGTAAAACATATAGTCCTTAGTTCGATTCCTTAAACTGTATCCTGTGATTCCCAATTTTGAGGGTTGTAATTGACAGCTGATAATCGCACTTCGTTTTTACTATTTCCTTGTGACATTTGTATAGATGAATGGATGTGTGGCCGTAAGTTCATTATCTCACAAACTAAAAAAAAAAAAAAAAACAAAGAGTAGCAAAACTTAATAGTTGCATGTTTTGAGTGTAATTGCAAAACCAGAAATAGAAGTTTCCTTGAAACATAAACCAATAAATTTAGTTTGTTTAGAATATGAAATTAGAAGTGGCAAAACTTTCAAACAAAACATATTAACAATAATGGTGAATTAATGAACTTTCGCTAGTGGGTCAAGTGTTTTCTCTACAGTTCTATATTTTTAGTCATATTTTAAACATTTGCGTTGTATTTTAGAATGTGGAAGATAATTCAAAGTATAGTTTATCTTTTATGGATGGATGTATTATTCATGTCCGAGAAATCCTTTATAATCAGGGGGTAAAAAGTGAATTTAAAATTTAATTAACATTCTAAATGTTATTTGGAATAAATAAATAAAACGCCTGGAACCTAAAAATTTTCGAAAAACCATGACGGATAAATTAAAACTCGACAAATGAATTACTTTGTCTTTCTGGAATACCTCCCACTATAAGATTTTTCACTGAGAGTGTACATAAGTAAACATTTACAAAGTGGTACTAATAGGGAAAACTGAAGGAAGAAAGAGGAAATGGAAGTGCAACAAATGTCCCTGCTTTGTCGTCGATACGAGCGCGATATTGCCAGACATAAATGTCACTTCCGGCTCTGGTGTCACAGGTAAATGCTTCTCTATTCGCAACTGGAACTGCGAACTGGAGTAAAGCGCACCCGAGTAAGTACACTGTAACCGTCGCATTGCATGGTTAACGGAGGCAACCGTTTTATTTGAAAAACCTAGCAAAAGAATGAAACGCAACGAAAAAGAACCGGAATTTCAAATTTTTGCGGAGAACCTAATGTTATTTAACTTAAATTAGGATGAAAGTTTTTGTTAAATTTAATGGTTTTTTTTTTAATTGCGACCTTGTTCCTAATTGGCGGCAAAACAAAACAAGGGAGGAATAACATTTTAAAAAGATACAAAAAACTAAGTCTATTTGTAAGAACAAAACTACTACATACAAAGGAATTTTAAATATATTATTCAAGTAAATACATCAATTAAATTTCTGAGAATAGAATTCCGACAATGCTGATAAAAGTAAAGCATTAAATTCCAATAACAAAGAACATAAAAATACTATGTGGAGCAGTTAATGAGTGCATTAAGCATGTAAGCTGAAGGTTTTGGGTTTGTTTCCCAGTATCGTCATAATTTTTCTCTCAAAAATATGATTAATATTCAATATGATTCCATGGGAATTTCAAAAGCAAAAAAATATACGATTTCAAAAAATTATACAAAAGTTGGCATAGATGGACTCTTTCGGTTTCTACTTTTCTAAAATAAAATAAGTTATTAGATATGAACGAACGTACAATAACTAATTATCTTTTAATATTATAAATTTTTATTAGATGCATTGCAGCAAAAATATTTACTAAATAAAATGTTCAACTAGCTCCGTTTTTTGGGTATACTACATGAAGTACCTATTTTAGCGATTCCTAATTATTTTAAATAAAAAAATGTTACAAAGAAATATATTATCTACCACATTTATTTGAAGTACTTATTTTTATAAAATAATCTTAAAACATTATACAGCGCTAAAACATTTCTCTTAGTTTACCCAAACTCGTGCTTTTTTTTTTACTTGATTATATAAGAGTTTTAACACATACTTGCACTTACCTTTTTAAATTCAAAATGGAAACTTATTAAGCTGATTGAATGAATATAATTTTGAATAGAAGCTTCATAAATATTTTTTTTTAAATGAAGATGCTTCGGTTTTGTGATTTGGCTACGTCAATGTTACATAGGGAAAGAAAAATATGAAAAAAAGATTATTCAAATAGTTAATGACGAAAGTTAAAGTAGTCTAACAGGTTAGTTTAAGATTCAACAAAAAATAATAATGGTAAATATACAATGATCATAAAACAAATTAGAATTGTTTTATCCATATAGGTAATGTTGGATTTACTTGTTTAATATAACTTTATTAATAAACTCGTTCTGTTTATAAATATGTATAACATTTACACACGTATATGGAAATATAAAATAATAAAATAAAGGAATAAGTTTTTGTCATATTTTAATTGTTAATAATTATTCTGATAAAAAAATCTGTGAATCTGGTAATTCGTAAATCTTAAATAAAATAAAATAAATATATCATCACGCCTTTTACCCATTATGGGTGTGGCACTCTGCTTACGCAGATCTTAATAAAATATATTATACTCGTATATAATGAAATATATATTACAAAATTTATATAGTTTGTATGAATCATATAACGAATCAGATCTTGCTAAACCAGCATAAATTTTTAAAATACCTATACGGTTATTATTTTGAACTAATAAATTACTATAAATTATTAATACAATATAGTTTGGTAATAAAAAAGTGTTTTACATTATTTATTATATAGATTATGTTGATTAAACATATATACGTTATTGTTAAATGAATGTAGATAGAATTACAAGTATATTCAGATTAATACTTGCTATACCGTGCTTACACCATAAAAAAATAATGCTATTACATATTTTTAGATTTTTATCACTATTGCAATTTTGTTCTTTTTTGCCTGTTTCTGAATTTTAATCTTATGATTACTATACTATTAAATAAATAATTTGTGACTGTTCAAGTAAAAATCTATCAGTCTTTCTTATTTGTAAAAAAAAATTGTATCTCTATAAAACTATAACGATACTAATAATAAATTACACTAACTTGAAATTTACATTCCAACAGCTTTGTCTAATTGTAGAACAAGAAAAATACTTAAATTTGTCGGTCACCGTATTAAGTAATGTAAGAGAGGCAATAAAGTGCAATAGTTCACGAGGCAATTACATCGACATCGGCGTAGAATCGGGAAATCCTACTTTATTGGAACATTTATTGTGGATTTCTACTTTTGCACACACGAACTAGATATTGAGCCTCATGCATAATCCTTATTTATGTTTTGAAGCCTCGGGTTACGGTTAGACTACATTTTATGTTTACACAAACGGTTACAATGAAATTTTCATGTTGCGTGCCTGATTCTTTTCTGATAGGCAAATTTTTGTTTCATAATCAGGAAGATACCGCGTAGCTCGTTCGAATTCAGGTTTCGCAATCAAAATACATGTTTTTTTTATGATAATGCAAATTTTCATCTATGCCTTGCTTCCATCACTTTTCTGTTTTCGAATTACCATAAAAGCTTTAGTACTATAAATATAAATAGTACAATACTGTTCATGATCTGCTTACTTTATTTGGTTCTTTGTACAACGAGGTGTACAGCTTATCTTTTTGGGTAAATAGCTTCGTTGTGGCGCATCAGACTATGGATCTTGAGATCATCAGTTTAGTTCCCATAATTGTTAAATATCAGAAAAATTGTCAGCACATAATAATTAACACCTTTAGGGCTCGTGATTTGTTCAAGCAGAATACCCTATTTATGAATCGGTAAGTGGTAAATGAAGGTATATTTAGTAATTTAATTTTACTTCTTTCCTCAACCGCGTTGATGAAGTATTTTAAAATCCTTTATCATTAGATTATCTCGCTTTTTTAAAGCATAAACTAGTTGATTCTATTTATATTAAAGACAAGTATAACTGTTAATAATTTACAATACGAGTTGAATTTTATTCTGATATCTTCGAATATAATGGCTATCTTCAACTAACTCAAGAATAATTTAATCAATTTTGCACGAAATTAATCACAAAAGTAATTAATTAATTTGAACTTTTATATAGTCAGTTTCAGCTAAAATGCATCATTTACTTTTTTATCATTTACTGTGGATATATCACACTGTTCGAATTTCCAATTAAAATACAACATAGGTTGTCGATGTTAAATAAACTCGTAATCATAATGTATAGATTTTACTAATGAAGACAACATTCGAATGGTTACGTGGAATAATGGGGTCATAACCTTTTTTCATTTTATTTTTTTCTGTAAGTTTGAGTAAAATTATAAATATAGATACTAATTTTAATATTAAAAGGCATTTAGTTATTAAGATACGATTTTTTGAAATTGGTATCTTATTTCAAATTTTTCGCTTGTGACGTCAGCACCTGCGTCATTTTGTTATTCTACGAAACACGCTCTTGCGGAGAACGAGGAACTACACCAACTGTCAAATTGACTGTTATCAGTTATTGTTATTGACTGAGAGGTTTTTACAAATGTAGTTTATTCACATTACCTGGGCAAAATAATATAGTAAATATACTAAACATAAGTTTAATTTGAAAATCGTTGTTAACTGCAACATATGACTTGAGATGACAGGTGTGATAATGAGACTACCGACATTACCGACAAGCGACAAGATATAGTACAACAAAGCATTTTGTTTTAACACGTCCTAAACTCTTTGATTAAAAATGTTATAATTAACGAATATCTAATTTAATTTATCGGAGTATTCATTTTAATAATAATAAGTAATTATTACATCACTGAAAAGCAAGTTTTTATTTGTTATCAACACCTCTTTCGCCTTGCCATACTTTACGTTCTATTACGGGATGACATCACGATTTTGCAACCGCGAAACTTCAGAAAGGAAATTATGAATGAAAAGTTGAAAAATTATAAGAAATATTGAATAATATGTGACTGACATGATCTAAATTTTTATGATTTGTAAAAAACAACTTTTTTTTTAAGTGTATGACCCCATTGTGGTTACAGTATGAAAAATGCTGTGACACTGATTTTCTCAAAAGCAATTCTACAAAATTGAATTTTGTGCACTGTTTTTAGGGAATTTATTATTTGTAAAATTAACAATTTGTCAAAATTGGGGCTGTTTGCAGATAAATTTGAACTTCGATTTTATTAAATAAATCTCTAAACTCACGTTATAACTACAGTATCTATAAATAAAGGAAGATAACAATAGGCTGTGCAAGTCATCTAATCATAAATTAGTTCATCTGAAAAGAAGTTTAGAAAGCAAAGATTTGTAGCAACCTTTTTGATTTATGATAATCGGCAATGGTCTCTTAAATTGCTTTAGAGAAAAATATGAATGTGCGAAATCTTAAATGCCTATCCATTTTATATTTTCTAATATAAAAATAAATCCAAATCTGGGTGTGGTAGCACTTCTAAAGCAGATTTCACAAGTAATCAAGTTACACCAACCAAAGAAGTTTATTTCGTAATAACCTCAGTTACCTATAGTCACTGCAATAGAATTGTACGTACAAAAAAATATTCACACAAAAATCTAAAAAAAATCTTTCCTTTTTAATCAAGAATCAAAGCAGCCGATAGGGAAATCATCATATTAAGACCCACTGTTCATCTCAATAATACATCATACAGCATAAGCTGTGAATAAAGCCTCAGATACCAGTTGAATAGTTAATACGAACATCGAGAGAGCCGTGGAAGAACAGAGGCGTACGTCGACGAGGAGCACTATGCACGAAACGGACAGTGTATTCACAAGTAGTGAGATAAATGTCATTGTTATGTCTCGATTACCCTTGGGCTTCAATTGTTGATGTCGTTCTTTGTCGGCGAAATAAGATCCTGCCCATTGTAGAGGGCGCGCACAATGGCTTAAAATCGAGTTGTTAAGTCTGATGACCGAACGTACAATTGATGTCGTACTTCGTACAAGAAAAAAGACATGTGACTGTCCCTGATGGCCAAACTTGAGATGCAAGACACGTAGAATGGCTCTTCAAATGCTGATAAACTTTTTCACTCGGATTCAATCGAATTCACATTATAAGTTTTCAGATTACTTTGGGTTTTGCATAGTCCCTAAAGAGAATTAAGAATCCTCCACATATTTCAATATTGTTTTACTACAATGAAAAATAAAAAAAATACCAGACTTTTGAAAATATTTGTCGTGACTGTTTTTTAATCAGTCTCCTAATTGCTATATTATAAATATTAAAATTACTGGTCATTAAAAATAATTATTTTCATTTTAAATTCAAACAGAGCTGCACGTACGAACTTTATATTTTTTAATAATGTAATAATACTTGTAAAACTTGAACCAATTACTAACTGACGTTGCGTGCAAGAAATGTGTGAATAGGAAAAATATGTGCGATAAAGGTCTGTAACATGCAATACTGTAATAATACTAATAACATATTTTACTGATCTTATGATATATTGGATATCGCTAAATAGAGAATCTAGTGTGGGTAACATACGACTTTCTAATACATAATAATCTGAACTTAAATGCATGTTTAATTGGCCATGACATATGTTTGACATATGGAATAGATGTTTCCGCTTTTATTTATTATTTACGTAAATATGTCATTGTTTTCGTCAAAATTGGAAGCAGATACAAGATAATTGAAATTATTATTTTTTATTATAACAAGTTTGATTTTAAACACGCGTATCTGATTCTGCATTTGAAATAAACAGATGGTTTTCCAGAGATATTACTCAAAAAGGTTAAAAATATATCTTGCTAATGCATCTCTAGAACAAATTTCAAATTTTAAATATTTTGGATGCGACATGGCATGTGGTAATGACCAGAAGTTTGGTTAATAAGAAAAGGAGATGAAAACAAAATAAAAACAGTTGACATGAAATTTCTCGCAGGATTTAAAGGATGCACTAAAAAGAATCACTTCAGAAATAAAGATATTCAAGATGAATTACGAACCAGTGTAGATATTAGGTCAAATATAACAATATCAGGCAACAGCCAAGGCACGTGCGTTGAAGCCGCTTCACTCGATACCGCAAGTTAAGCAATACTGCCCGCAGACAGCAGTTTGATAGATGACCAATTTGCAAAAACCCATACCAGCGAATACTGCGTGGCGTTGTCACACCACCGTAAACAAGGTCCCGAGGCGGGAAATAACCTCAGCAGTTCAGATCGCTTCAATAATAATTATATTAAAAAAATATATCAAAGAAAATGGTATCATCATATTATCAGATTAGACGAAACAAAAATACCTAAAATGTCACTTGAATATAAACCGGATAACCGAAATGAAGATGATATAATTCACTATTAATTAATTTGTATTTTATATACATCTGTATTTTACCTAACAACTACTTAGTTGTAATTTTAGTTTTTATTGCATGTTGCTATCAATAGGGTTAATCAATGATTGTAATCTTTCAATAAACAACCACTTTTCTACAGAAAGCAACAGCTTTGTAAGATAGTGGACAAATAACAAAATTTATATTCTTGTCAATCGACATCTATAAGGAAACTTTGATTTTCAAAATTGTAGTTAATTTGTTAATTTTTTCCATTGTTGATAGAAGGTAAAACAATTCGCCTTCTATTGAAATAAGATATCTACATATTAAACAGTGAAAAAAAAAAATAGAATGGAGGAAAAAAATTAAAAGAATACTCGTAATTCGTACTGCAAGCTGGAGTTTTAGTGGCAGTTAAATTTCAAAGAGCATATCAAAATAACAAGACAGAGTTTAATTTGAAATTTTACTCCAGTATATTACCTTGGAAATTAGTCTACGTTCAACTATTTAATATTGGATGGTAGTTTGAAACTTCCTACAAAGGAGTATATTTTTTAAATTACTAAAAATGAGAGAAAGGAGCTCCATTTTATTTTTTTATTGGTGTATCGTTCTTTATGATTGCTTGAAAATACTGTATACTGTATATTTGATTGTTTGTAATCTGGTGAATTTAGAATTTGTAAACAGTAGGTAGAAGGAATGCAAAAGATAGTCTTCTTGACAGGAAGCGTGCAGTGTCCATAAATATTTTAATAATAAATTACAGTGTAAAGTAGACAGTAGGCGATTCCTGCGTCACTTAGCCACCGTCCCACCCACATCCACATAAAAGGATAAAATGGATTTTTACGATGGCAGCGTCGTTCTTGGAATTCTAAATTGATGTCGGCACTTTCTTGAAATATTCCAATTGTAGGATTTAATTGAATGTTCACGCCGGGAGGATTGAAGAAAGAAGTGGATTCAATAAATTAATATCAGTTCAATTTGAGAAAATTCAATCTATCTGAACACTTCAAAAGGAGACTAATCCTGTCGATGAACAAAGTGAACCGGCAGACTGAGCTAGTGTAATCGAACTTTCATCTTTCCGGAACTAATAAGGAATATAATTTGTTGGCCGTTTTCACAACAAAAACAGCTGTTCTAATTCATTTCTTTAATTAATTACTCAATCCATATGAATTCTTCACAAACAATATATTCTTTAGAACATGTACAATTGTTGAATGTTTACTTCCTTAATGTATATAAGAAATGATACGCGCAAAAATATATCATCTATGGAAATCTGCGAAAACCAAGAAAGGAAAAATTAAGTAGTGATATATTTATTTATTTTCTTGTCATTGTAAAATTATATTCTGTATATTTCTTAAACTATTATCAAATACTAAATGAAAATAATAAACAAATTAAAAAACTATTAAACAAAATCATGTTTGAATATGAATATTAATTATAGAATGTAAATAAATATCTGATAATAATTATTTTTGTGTTTCTGTAAGGCATTATCATAGAATAACTATACAAAACCGAATATTGTCCGAGACTTGGATATAAAAAACTAAAATCAATGAAATAAAATAAATAAAAAATGAAGAAAGAAGAAATTCAGAAACTAAATAAACTGTAGTGGGCAGCACAATACCTCGCGCCATAGATTTCTTATCAAATAATGCAGTAACACGGACGGAAGCGTCAAAAAATTTAGTTTTCATTTAACTTAAAATAAAAATTCAAGTATTGTATTTTTTAAAACATGTTAGTAGATTAAACGAAAATGTGAAAATATAATTTTTCTCTAACGTGCTACAATTCATAAATGATGACAGTAAGAGAAAAATGTTTCAATCAACAATTGTGGATAATAATATTTTAAACATTATTCTAATAACACAAATTCTCAATGAACCATAATTTGCTGAGATACTTCAAAATTAACTTGATAGAGCTTCAAGTAAACTATCACTCCCAGTTATTGGATTATCACAAAAAACTAATCAGATCTTCCCCAGGGGATTGGGATTGTTGACCCTAAAACGTGCTCATCTATTGAAAACTCATTACCGAATTTGTAGTATTATTCCCATACATCCCGTATAAGGATGGAAGAGAAAAAGAAGAATGAATGAGCTATATGTCTAATAAAAAAAAAAAAACTGACACGATATAGAGCTGTGATAAACATTACAGTAATGGAAAAAAAAATAAGGAAAAATCCGTCTTAATCTTCACTCTCTTATTGCAAATATTTCATGTGAATAAATGCAATAATATTTCATATCTTCACTGCATTTCAACTTTATTATAAACATTATAATTATTAATTATAGTAATCACTGAGTTCAAGTTCTCTCTAATAAAAATATTTAAATATAAAATGACATTCGATTTAAGTTCTGTTGCAAGAAACAACAATAGTTTCGCTGTTATATAGTTACTGTTCTACGTCATTATATTAAAAATAATTGCGACCATCGTAGACAAATTAATCCAAGTAAAATTTAAGTTTGCGTTAATTTAATGTAAGCTTCACAAGAATGGCAAAGTAATAACCAGCAGCAGCAACGCTTGTCTAGCAAGATTAACTAATGGGGCTCGTGTATTCCGCAACCTCGGGAGACGCGGCCACAGTGCAGGCTGCATAATGAGGGCGCGACAACTTGCAAGCAAAGCTTTTCCTCTCAGAGCCACCAACAATTTATACAAAATCTTCCGGTGTTTTCTTAAACTTGCGTTGTTACTCTTCAAGGCTTTACCACAGCTTTGCACTGTTATTTTTAATAGATTTAACGGAGCCACTAAGATGTAGTTGTTTGCTTGTTTTACATGAAAAAGCTAAAAAGAACTAAACAGGATGTTGAGATAATAAATAACGCCAAATTTAATTAAAAATTGCAGTTAATAATTAATTATTAGAATTTTTCTGAAATTTGAATATTTACTTCCGTACATAATATAGTGCAGGGAAGGAATTGCGCCAGTCCAAATTTTTTGATGATGAGTTTTCAACGTATAAATACGTTAGGATACGATTCCACTGTTTTCCACCACTGTGCTGTGACAGTTTTTATTCGTGATATTTCAAAATTTAATGGGTATATCTTTTTTTTATGGAAAGCGAATTAACTGGTTTGGTCATATGTCGCGTCATGAATGGAAGAATTGTGAATTATCTGAACATTTAAATATTACCTCGACCGGTTTCGACGCCACATGCGTCTTCTTCAGGAGGTGATATTAATGGAAACTAATATAAAACATATTAAAAGTGTAATAAATAAATAAATATGAACAAACACACATAGATGAATCTCTTCGTCAAGGTTTAAAATAATAAATACATAATAAATAATTAAAATATAGTCAGATAAAATAAAATGTAAAACAACGTTATTTTTCCGTTGGGTTGAAAGTAATATTTGTATTATTAGTTAGAAAGATTTGAAGACTAGATATTAATTGATATATTAAACAATTGTCAAAATATAGTCATATGCAAGGAACAGATCATACGTGTTCAGTTGGTTTTATTTGTATAAGAAAGTAGTGTGTTTCCAGTTTTTTTGAATTTCTAAAATAGTCCCAAACTCATTTATTACTCAATGGATATATTCTAATACTGATGTTTATAGTTACCAATGTTATAAAAATGCAGGAAAACCGTCAACACACAAAATATTCAAAAAACTCGGCGCGTCATATAGTCTCTAGTTCCATTAAAATTCATGAAATAATTTAGTTCAAATAAGCAAATTTTAAATATTCATGCTATTACTCGTATTTTTCACATTGTGCCTGTAGCGACAGGGAGTTATAGGTGGCATTCAAATTAAAAATATAAATTTCAAATTCCACTTAATGCCATGAATTTTTATGAAGCAATTTATTATCTATTTGAAAAATTGATTTAAAATCAATAGACTTCACTTCTTCAAGTATCAAGTAGCATGACTCCCTGCCATTATTTGTTTTGTTAAACAGAATTTTAAATTTCAAATAGCAGGCCGTCACATTTTATCACCAAATTAAATATTCGGCGAGATAAACAAAAAGGTTAATTAAGCGTAGACATGCAAAATAATTCTTATCGATGGAAATTACAAGAAACTTAGAAAGTGTACAGGTAATTATTCTTATTTAATGAAATTATAAATTTACCTAAAATAAATCCGCAATATTAATTACGTGTATTAACTTTCTCTAATCGTCTTCAAAACATAAATATTTATACAGAACTTGAGGAGCTTAAATTTCTCCAAATCGGAGACGCGGAAAATTAATTAAATAACCAACTCGAAAATTGTTAAAGAAAATCATTAATGCTAGGCTAAAGGGATGCAATTAAAAGTCCAACGTTAATGAAGAGTAATGAGTGAACTTTTACCTCCATTTTATTTATGTATCAAAGTGTGCGTTGAACGGTAACTAGAGCAAACTGCACGCTCCGTGCTGTTGTTATTAAGACTCTGCAATTAACACCGATTCGTGATAGCTACCGAACATAAAACTTCGTTCTAACATATATCTCTCCCTTGGATATGTTAATTTGGTTCCAGGGAATTTAATGCTTCTTTATGGTTTATTTACTGGTAAACTAGTTGTATATTCGAAGAAAATTTGCTCATTATTTCTTGAGTACCCGGAACAAATATGATTACAGGTGATTATTTTTGGTTTGGAATTTAGAGGTCATACAATCTATAGGAGCTATTCTTTGAAATAATTACAGATACAACAATAATATTAGTAGGAATAGCAAAATATAATTCTATGTAATTTAGTTACTTACGTAGATTCGTGTGGTATTTAGATCAAACAGGGTTGTCTCGATGTGTGTACTCACCTAAAACAAAGAAATGCAAATTATTAGTTGAATTATTTAAAAACTAGCAATAAGTTTGGGAATCTACAACAAGATTCTTATTCTTTATGTAAAGGGTTTCAAGTCATACACCTTTGTAACCGAAAATTCCAGATAAAATATCAAAACGCAGCCGCTAATCTCCACCCATTGAAATCAGGTGTACCCCAAGGAAGTATTATTGGACCGATTCTATATCTTCTGTATACAGCTGATCTTCCTACCGTAGATCAAACAACAATTGCTGCATACGCAGACGATACAGCAACACTGGCATCACATTCGGACCCAAAATTAGCTTCGCAACTTTTACTAAAGAATCTGGATCTAACATAGTGCTGGTTAAAAACTTGGCGAATTAGAGCCAACAAAAATAAATCTACCCACATCACCTTTACCACCAGAAGAGATACATGCTCCCCAGCATATCTAAACAACCGCCAGTTACCTCAAGCTGAGGACGTCAAATATCTAGGAATGCACCTAGACAGACGTCTGACTTGGCGTAAACACATTTGGACCAAACGAAAGTAGCTGGGTTTAAAGATGAAACAGCTGTATTGGCTCAATTTAGTCAACTGTAATTATAGTAACTATAGCAAACTAAGTAAAAGTAAGTAAAGTTTCACTTTCACATGTCATATAGTCTTTAATCACTAAAATTTACGGAATATCTCTACAAAGATATATTGTAAATACTAATGGGATCATAAAAAAAAATGTAAAGGGTAGCTTCAGGAGCGATTCTCAAATTGTAGGCCGCTGACCCTTAGGCTTTATTATTATATTTATTTTGCTTCATATCTGTTACGATCAAATGTTATTTTATATTAAATAGAACGGTCTAGAACATGTATCTATATTTTTATTGTATCAGAATATATCTTTTTCCCTACGTTTAATTTTTGCGCGTCTTAGTAGAAACTCTTCGGTTTAATTCTGAACAAATACAACATTTTAAACTCAATGAATGCCAATATTGCCAAGTCGACTTAAATAAGTTCATACGCATTGGGTTATTTCTAATTTATATTATGCAGAGGACCGCGGCATTATAAAATTGACAGATTCATGACTTGACACTAGTAGCAGTAGCTTTACGCGTAAAAAATAGTATCGAGCTCTACAATATCTAATATTTTAGTAAACTGTAATTAGAACCAATCAAATCACGAATTCAATGGGATAATTTTGTGATGAGAATTTGTCGGCTGTGAGTATCAAATATATATTATATGTGTTTAACCAAGGAAAAATTAATGGAATAAAGTTAAGCGCAATGCTATGTACTTCTAAAAATGTACACGAGTTTGAAATTATATTTGATTTTTCCATTTCGGTGTTCTTATAAGACTATAAACCACTGTAAACAGGTCGTTAAGAAGAATCTATACGAGCACTGTTCGTGGCGCTTTTCATTTTTTAGTAGTAGTATGATGCGTTTAAAACTAACAGGTGAAACATATAACCTCAGAATAGTAAATTGTTGCAGTCGAAATATTACTTTTAATTATCAATCTGCTATTCTTTTACTAGTTTATACGCGTAAAAAGAAAAAAAAATATTGCATTTTACATCTGTGCAGCGTTACCAATAAATTTATTCCAATAAAAAATTGTATAATAAAAATATTCCATAAGGCACTCGTACATTATAAAACTTAAGAGGCATTCAAGTTAACTAACATATCCGGTCAGTGGAATACTATCAAGATCTTATCAGCTCGTGATTTAAATATTCAAATTAGAAATGGGCGAATACGATTCGCGATTTCTCGAATAGTTCGACAATGAAAGTATTCGAGATACAAGATTTTAAATATAAACATCAAAAGAACAAATTCGAATATCTCGAATTATGTATAATATGTATAGTCAGTGCTGCGTTCAACAGACAAGTATAAAACTTTACATTTTATTTTTATGTATTTTTTTCTTTAGTTTTTTGCAGTTTACACCTAGTAAGATAGAAAATCTCGATATGCAGTAAGAATTATAGTTTATTACTTATATTTTATGTAATGAAAATATTTGAGGAATTCGAGTATTCCAGATATTCGAATATTCAAAATCCAGTTAATAGACGAATTCGATATTTGAATTTGAAAAAACTGATAGTATTCCTCCAACTCTAATTACAAAACATTACGAGACTTGAAAATAATATCGTCATTATATAATAAGTTATCGTGGACGAATTAAACTTCGCACATAAATACACAATGACGTAAAAATAAAAATAGCATTAAAACGTGATTATCTGGCTACCGAAATATTTTACTCGACACAATACCTCTCTTACATATGGTATGTGCGGGAGGTAAAAAGTAATTATGGTAACTAAGAATTGAATTTTACATACGCAAAATCTAATTTTATTTGTCAACAGATTTGTATACAGATTTCAATTATTTTTATCTAGAATAATTTATCATCATCTACGAATAGAAAAATTGTATTCCTCGTTTGGTTTTTCAGGTTCAATAAATTAGAGATTCTCTTTGGTGTCCATGGCCAAACTATCATATCTATAACAATCCAATGTCCCAATACACTGCAATTACCTCCTAATAATAGTCCGACACCCTCTTAAGCAATGATTAAAGACCAGAAGCAGAGCATCCCAGGTATTGCGTTTAATTCTCCACAGGGTTGAACAGCAATAGCGATGTCCTTGACCTCGATAGTCATCATTCCATTGCGTGAATCGAGTTATATCGTGTAATCTAGTGTGCGTAGCATTAGTTACCACAGTCACACAGCCACAGCGCCATCCAGGGAGTATGAATAAATCACGGGAAATGTTTGATATTCCAGCAGCGCCCGAGGGCCTCGATACACGATACGCGGAGCTCGGCACAATGGCAGGGTAGGTTTGACAGGTGTGGCGCAGGGATAACGATGATAATTTAGCGAGATGAGGCGATTTGCCAGATTTTAGGTTCCATGCGAAAGAAACGCATCAGTGGATCTTTGATATTATTCACCAATTTGTTTATGAAATCCAATGGAATGCGATGTTATTAGTGAGTTTATTCCAGTAGTTTGAGACAATTACTAAGGACGAGTATACTGTTTTAACTATTCGTTGAGTTAGCTGATGTACTTGTAACAGGTAGGTACCTCGCACTTGGTACCAAGAGGTAACCGACATACGAAAGGGTTTTACTTTATTAAATAAATAACCGAGGGTAGCGTAGTCGCTAGCCACCACGGAATATACAAACTCGATTCCGAAGAGTATTTAGAAAAAGATTTCTGAAAGAATCAAACATACGTATTCAACAATAACAAAATTACATAATATTTAAGGAGGAAACCTAGTTTAAGGACATGATTTTGTAGCGTTTTTCGTGAATTTTATTAATAATGAAGGCATAATTATAATTCATTTAAATGAAGAGAATAATTTGAACATGTTTTAATGTGCATGTGATAATTATTTCAAATCTTTTTCACCGGAAATAGCCGAGCTATAAGGTGTTGCCTATGGAAGGTCGACTGTCAACATCAGAGGTCGCTCCTTGAAAAAGTCACAATTTCCATTTAAAGTAAATGCTGTTTTATAATTTAATTATCAACATATTTTTTTAAGAATATGAACTAAATTCCAATAGAAAACGTTGAAAATTGCATGTTTTAGGGATGTTTTAACAAAATGGTATGATATTACAACATTTTTTCTCGTTTTTTGCATTAAAAAAATATTTTTAACAAAACAAAAAATTCGAAACAGTAATAAACAACGTAAACTGCTAAACGATTAACCAGCTATTCCAACACCAAACAGCAATACTTCTTCGTGATGACTTGAAAAAATTACTAGATGTACTTGATAACATGAATAAAATATTCTCTAAGTTTGACAAAATTCTAATTATTCCTTCACTGTAGTGCAAACAACATCGGAACGAATCGAAATTTTGTTCTAAAACTTGGAGGACACATTCTTGAATATCTTTGCAAACGATATATGGAATTTAAAAATCGATTTTCTCGAACAGTCTAAACTAGTTTCCCCTCTTAATAACGAACAAGCAAAATAATTATATCGCTTACTCACTAATTTTTACAATAACTTTCAATGATCGATATGGAAGACATTCGCTATTAACAATACTAATACATAGAACTGAAATCTACTTACATGAACTCACAAAATAAACTTCACAAAAACTAGGCATACAATCAAGAGGAGCCCTTAAACTGTGTAGTAATTCTTTGAACATTTCACAAGAAAAGCCAAAATGCGAGTAGTTGCTCACTGCCCAAGGTTCACAATTTATTACTTAAGGGATGGAACAGTGGCACTCAAAATAACTGTAACTGGTCACTACTCCCGCATAAGAACACGGGTTATGGATTTCCTACAAGCTATTGACATTCGCTGATTAGGCGGGAACTAAACTGAAATCCTGAAGAACTGAAATATTCCACGAACAACTAACAATGAACCTTTTGTTTAGCTAGAAATAAACGCAAATATTGTTTATTACATACTACAAATTTAATTTTAAATGTAGCGACTCCAGTTTGAGGATTTAAAAATACAGCAAGAGTTTTGTAAAAAAAATATGTTACGAATGCAGCACATTTTATACATTTCAATTTTCCATTCCTCAACTTTGCATAACCAAAAAATCTAAAAAATGCAAACATTTCAAGCGCACAGTACAACTGCATACAATTGTATCGCGTCCTATCACATAGGTGTTGACAAGCTGACAGCATGTGCATGTGGAATGCAACGGTAGGGTTGGATAACATTCAGTGGCGTACCCGAGATTTTTCTCGGGAGTGTTCGCCAGAGAACATATCTGACAATAATAATTTTTAAATACAAAGTTAGAAGAACAAAGAAAAATGGTCTCTATTAAATAATATAAAAATATATACCTTATTAACTAATCGATGTTATTCCAGGTTAAATAATATAATAAATAAATATAAATATATCATCACGCCATGTACATTTTTTGTTGCTTACACAAGTCTTGATAAGTAAGAGTGAAGTGACCAGCCGGCAAGTCATTTCCCTCAAAAATATTAATTGCGGGGGAACAACAGGGGTGTGAATAAAATGGCAACTAGCAGCTGTGGGGTTCGAACTGAAGATCTTATAGTACTTAGTTTAAGAATACGAGTGATTTTTAAGAAACGAAAATATTTAGTGTGATTGGGCGATTAGAGTGAATTATGAGCAGTTACTATAATGCATCATCATCAGCGTGTGTTTAGAACGAATTATTATTTTGAAAAGTAATTTTGGAATTTACAGGAGTAGAAAAAGTATAATATTATATTTAGCATTATGGCCATTATTCACTAGGATGATTTGCATCACTCGCCTACGGTTGGTGACGCAAACTTTATCTTTGTGAATACTGACTATCATAATCCCTCATATAATAATAGTTATTTACTTTATTCGCCATGTGATACATTAAAAATTATAAAATAATGTTGGAATAAGTTCTGTAAAATATTTTATTTAAATACAATGTTTCGAATTATTCTATATAATTTTTCATTTGTTTTCTCGATGAAGAAATATGTAAAATAATTCGAAACATTAGATTTAAATATACTCGAATGTTTATAGAACTAAATCCAAATAGGTAATATCTTTTATTTTATTTTGCTATGAGTACTAAAAGTTTTTTCAAAATATTCCTAAATCAATTAGGATAATAATATACATAATAAAATGAAATGTGTACCTTATAAATTCATCATTCTAAAATAATGTTAGAATGCTATGTAGCACATAATAGTTAAAATAGTCAGTCAATATTTTACGACATAACTTTATGGGCTCCTCCACCATATTTTTAAAGAAACTATATCTGTGTCTCTAGGTTGTTTGAAAGTCATGTAATAAATTAGAATTTTTAAAATTTTTAACCATTAGTCCGCAATAAGTCATAATATTCACAATCTAAAAAATTTAACCCCTAAGCCTTAAAGTAATAAAGGAAAAATCCATATACGTATTTCGACAACTAAGATTACTCAACTTGCAATCTTGATTGTATTCCTTTTGTTTCTACTGATGATAAATTATTGTCGAAATAAGTAGGAAAGATTTCCTTTAACATGAAAAAATATATATATTGCTATAATAGCTATGTTTATCTTACGTATATTAACAATATTTACAATAAGAATATTTTTATTTATATTAGTAATATGATATTATTTTCGATTGCTATTTCAACAATCTAAATATTTTTGTTTTTTAATCATTTTAAGCAAGATATATAATTATGATAAATATGTATTATTGCTAAGAAATAAATATATGCGTATTGTTGCAGTAAGAATATATAAATTGCTGTCACTATATACGTAAAATAAATATTTATATTGTAGCAATCCATTTTTTTTTGTGTACTTAAGGCTTAAGGGTTAGATTAAATTTTTAGATTGTTCTTAGCCGTAGAATTTTACAATTTTTTTTATAAGATTCTTAGTTCAAATTCCACATATGACAATGTTGCCCCTATAGTTTCTCTTCGACTGAAACCTTGTAGAGATAAATAAACTATAGGCGTAAAATATGTATCTTAACTACCTAGATCTGCGAATCAGTGTCTTACCAAAAATATTAATACGTGGAGTTATAATAAAAACAATAAATGTTTAAATTTTTGTTTCCTTCTGGTAAAGTATTTAGATTTAGTTTGAATGTAAAAGACATATTTAATAATTTGTTTTGAAAGTGGAGCAGTGGAGGACGCCATTTGCAGACGTCAAATCTCTGACGGATGTTGCAGGTTACGGTTTAGTAAACTAAGTACCTACTTTCGAGTTTGCAAGTAATCTCAGCATAATAACTTAACTTGTAAACTATTAATAATTCATTCCATGTGCACCACCCGTATGGTACGCCACTGGAGACGTGAGCAACGTACGCGCGAATGTAGAATGCATATCCGGAGCGGTAACCGTGCGCCAACCGGGACTACACCGGAAATTACAGACGTTTAATGCAACCGCACAGGAATTAACAACCAGTTACCGCAGATTCGCCTCCGCGCGGTTCAGAGCTCGTAAATCGCACCGAATATTCGACATTGTACTTCAAATAATTGTTAAACGCCCGGCGATAGTTCGACACTTGAGACGTTGCTGTAAACACCTTCCAAGTTCAACACAACTTATGTGTGGTTAATTTGAAGGAATTAAATTAATCTTACAGTACGAGTGTATGGACGGTGAATTCGTAAATTCCTGTTTATAGGATATAAATAATTGCCTTACAGTTCCAGTTGACTTTCAAATTAAAATGATCTCTGATTAATTTGTGCGATTCATATAATTATAGGTAAATAGTTCTGCGAAAGCAAAGTGCTACACCCCAGATGGGTAAATGGAGTGATCATATATTTTTATAATAACAATTTTATTGTTATTATTATTATATTATTAAGCGGTCTCAACTACTGAGGTTATATGCTATCTCGAGACCTCGTTTTCAGTGGTGTGACAACGGCACGCAGTGTTCGCTGGTATGGGTTTTCGCAAAGCGGTTACACATCCAACTACTAACCGCGGGCAACATTGCTTAACTTGTGTCATCGAGTGATCCGCCTTTAACGCTACCTGCCAAGCCGTTGCCTACTAACAATTTAATTTAAAGTTTATTTATAAATGCTCTGCAAATAGCTCCGTGGTAACGCATCCACTGTCGATAGTACTCTTGTGGTTCCCCATCTGGTATCATCTTCGGTGGGTATGCTTTGAGTTTATGTTTAAAGATATTTCCAGTGTCAGCAATTTTAATGTACGTAGCGTAGGCAAATCAACATACAATTTAAATCCATTTACAAAAATGTATTTGTTTGTTTGAGCCTTACTAATACTAGAAATATATTTTTGCTGGGCTTGACGCATAGTGTGTTCGTAACTGCAAATATTTTGGTAACTTAAGGGTTATCATTTTATGCAAGAAAATAAGTTTTCTTTTTTTTTTGAAGATGAGAACCGGACTAACACTAACTACATCGGTCATATGTCGCCTCATGAATAGATGATTATGAAATTCATATGAACAAACACAATCATGCTCTTCAGTGGGATTCGAACCCACCACCTCTGGCGTGCTAGGCTAGTGACATAGCCACTACGCCGCCGAGATTTGCAGAGAACATTAATATATTTTATTTTATAAAATTTTAATTTTTAAGCTAATCTAGAAACTTTAACATATAATTTATATTCGTGGGTTTACTACTTTTTAGTACAACTTTCATCACACGGTTTACTAGTTCATAAAGTTTATTAATAGCTTTGTTACAACACAGGAATAATAAAGCGGAACAAGATGTAAAATAAGGTAAAAGAACCGAATGTACTCCAGTTTTACAAATTTGCAACAATTTGAGATAAATACGTTTTTTTTTTTGCAATTTAGCAAAATATATTGTTCATGACTTTCTAACTTTATTTTTTAATATATTTCCAGTCATCTATGTTAATAACCCATAGTAGAAATTAAATATTAATATTATAATATCATTTTTATTCTAAAACTCTAATATACAGCAACGTCCCGAAACATGATTCACTTTTCAAAATATGTAATTTTGTTACAGGTTTTAAAAAGAAAAGCACAGGTTAGCAGATGTAAATAGGAATATTTTATTACCGATTTTTTAAGTTTTTTAAATTTTACATGGAACACACAAATCCAATTCTAGCTAATACAATCATTAACCAGTATTGAGTGTACGTTCGCGGATCTCTGTAAAATATATATTTTTGATCATGAAGTACAGTTACCTACCGTCAAGTCACGGCCCCCATTTGAATAGTTTAATGAGAAAGATAATATGAAAACTATCTGCTGTGGGATTCCAAGTCCACATTTCTAATACGAGTGTAATAAAATTTATTTTAGTCAAATATATATATATATATATATATATATATATATATATATATATATATATATATATATATATATATATATATATATATATATATATATATATATTGAGACATGAAAGAAACACCTTTTAGGTGAGACGGTAGTTCTACCATTTCTGGTATTTAGATAGCTATCAAAATCTTATAAGATGTATTCAAAATTCAATTTTCTAACCATGAGAATATGAGGTGAACGGTTAAAATTGTATCGATTATTGCATATCAATATATCAGCTATCCTGTTATATTAAATGAATGTATCAACAGTGTAGAGTAGTTAATATACACTAGAGAACTAAATAATGAAGTTCACTTACATTTCGATAATTCTGCTGTAGACATATAGCATAGAAATCAAAGCACACGCCACAAATCACTGCGAAGGTCCCCGCACTACTGACTGTAATCCGAATTATTCGTGCACTCTGCAGCATCGTTCTTAATTAATAGGTTTTCGACAAGTTTGTAGACTGCAAGTATATACTGTTCTTTATTGAATATTACAATCTTTTTATTTGCTATTCCAGAAGTTCTCAAAATTTCTCTCCACATACATTAGAATAGCTTGACAAAAATTAAAAATTAAATTTGAGCATTAAGGGGATAAGTACCCCGACCTCAAATATTAATAAAATTAACTTATTTAATCCTACATGTAATATTAAACATAATTACTTATATGTTTTAATTTTTAAAAAAAGGTATGTATATTTCATGTTCAAGGGTTGTTAAATGCTGCCTATATTTAATTTGCAATACATGCTGTAATATCATTTATCTACAATAGTGTGTGAAATTTATGTTCAGTTATTAGTTTTAAGTTTGTGAAACGGTTGTATAGCAACAAGATCTCATTAGTCACGGATTGCTGAGCATCGAGTGATTAATATTTGCAAAAATTTTGTTATCGTGGCAAACTTTTCCTTCAATAGGTGTGATCCTAATTAAAAAATGAAAGTATTTTTATTGGATTTTTTCATTATATCGTAGATAAAATATTGTACGATACACATATGTAAAGCTAGTCTTTAGTCACTCAAGGGTCTTAAACACTCGCTACGCTCGTGTTTCAATTCTAACCTATTCGAGACTAAAGACTAGCTTTACGTACTTGTATCTTAAAAGCTATTTTTCGTATGTTAACTGTAAAACTTGTACTTTTATCACGAATATCATGATAAAAGAACATGGTTTTAACGATTTAAAAACCTTGAAGATCATTGAAATATTTCCAACATGATAATGAAACTTTGAAACAAAATAATTTTTCCTGTTCATTTATATCGGTTGTATCTTGTATTAATACGCGAAAAAAATTATATGTACTATACATATGAAATTATTCATTTTTCACTCATTTGATTCTTGGCTGGTTTTATGTTGAATATCAAACTTCAATTTTAGAAAAAATATTTCTGTCATTACTTGTATAAATAACTGTAATCCCACAATTTGCAAATTAAGTTAGTTTACTAACTCAGAATTCTTCATAACTGCATGTCCAAAATAAATGAAAACAATGATGTCATTACGTAATTTACTCATTTTTAGTGCTACATTCTTGCACGTGGAACTTCAATTACATACCGTCAATTCACGTCCCCGAAAGGTGTTGATATCACAGGGAAAAATTTAAAATGTTAACTACGTGTTATGGGATTCGAACTCGGAATCTCATTTATTTATGTGCATTTATGCTGCATTTCATGTATCACATTAATGTTAATTATTATATCATCGAATAATTATGTGTGATATATTTAGTTTGCTGTACAGCTGAGCGACAAGTTTATAATCAGTAAATAATTAATGAATTAATTTGGGGCTTTCAAAATTACACCGTGAATACATGAATATTAAAGGGAATCCTGTGACTTATTTATTTTCCAAGGGCTGTTTCAAAGGACATGTAGCTGACGAATTCTTTTGAAAGGAGAATGCAGTCGAGTTGTTAAAACTCTAACGTATTATATAGATGATATCTAAATTTGGAAAGTTTTAATTCAAACCAAAGAATGCACGAAGTAATCTACAAAACACATTAATGTTCAGTATCTTAACAGTTTAAATATAATTTGCAACATGATTATATTTGAGATAATTTTGCGTAACATGAAATATTCCACATTAACGATCAAAACTTTATAACTACCTACGTCCTTCACGAAGGAAACTAACTTTGACGCAGCTTTACAAGCATTTATTTTCGTTTATGTTGAGGTTAAATGCGGCGATAACTTATTGCAAATATTCGACAGCAAAACACCAGAGTAATTTTGCAAATTTAGAGACGTGGTAATGTTCTAAAAATACATTGAATACTTTGATAAATTCTCTAAGTTTCACTACACAAGTATACAATAGATCCTCCTACATGTTTTGCAGAAGTAGGTAGATTTGTTTATTAATATCCAGCAAATGGAACTTACAACTATATAAGACAAAACTTTACGTGATGCAAACGCACAAATTACGATATTAACACGGTCTGTGATAAAAAAATTACTTCTTTTACCTTGACATTGATTAGATGTAGAACAAAACTCTCATATCATTTGTCCAGAACATACCCTAACCAAATAATATGGTCTAATATCAATTTATTATATAATACATATATAACATAACGCTATATCTCACAACGTAGGGTAGCACAAACCTTGAAATACAATAAACCAACAATTAGTCTAGTCCAAACATTCCTTATACTGAAAAACCACTATCGCCTCGTCCACATTCATAGTGCGATTCATACTAGCTCGTCTATTCTTCAAGCCGTTCATTCTTACAATCCATCAATTATACCTTATTATTCGGACACCCACGCAATCGTGCACCCTCGTCTTGCCCGCATGTATTAGTTTCAAGTTTCACCAACCTTTCATTCGATATCCGTTCGATATGGCCAAACCAACCCAACAGACTTATTACCAGTTTTGACATTCTTTTTTATCTCACACTCGTTTTACTCCAACGTATTTCAACCATCAATAATAACTACTCAATTATTATACTTTAAAATGTGAAATTAGCATCAAATTTATGATTAAGTATTTAGATAGTAGGGCGGTACAGGACAGAGAATCAACTGTAATGTTAATTAATTTGTAGTGATTTTTCGGCTATTTATAAAATAACATTTATTAATATCAAATAACATGATGCTAGCACAATTACTGCTTACTAATAATTTTTTGAATAAAACAAATAGGTATTCCGCAGACATAAATATAGCAGCGCATCATTTACTTATTTCTGCAAGAGTCACTCTGTTTATAACAGATCTATGTAAGCTAAATATGTATCATTTTGAAGGTGATTATTGAACGGGAAGCCAAACCGGTAAATATTTTAAGCCTATGATAATCAAACCAAAGAATAAGAATTCACACAATAGTGACACTTCAAATATTTCATGATCCCAATATTTCAGTGATGCGCTACTGAAAAGCTGGCCGCTCAGTGTACGCTGATATCTTAGTAGCCATAGAAAAGAGAGTATAGAATATCAGTGGCAATGTAAGTTATATATGTCAAATATCAAGTCATTGTATTTTTTTCATGTTAATTTTATAAAATGACAAATGAGTGCAAAACTAATTTGTAGGACATTTTATAATGCAAGTGAAAGAAGTTTTTTTTTTTAGAGTTTATCTCACTTGCTACTAGAAGCTATTCAAATTTACCGCCGTATACTGCTACTGCCAATATAGCTACTCAGTTCAATGGACATGGAGATCAAAAGTGTAGACAGCGAGTGTCACTACTGTGGGAATTCTTATTCTGTGATTAAACTGAGAATTTCATATTACACAGTCTAATGCGTTACCAGAGAAATATTTATTGCTTATAACAATATAAAATCTTCAAAAATAAGTAACAACCTAATTGTATTACGAAGAGTGATAATATAATCTTTATAGAAGTTTATTTAAAATGGGACTTTGTTTAAGTCTACTGCGATCAATTTTAAAAATCCCATTTAACTAACAGTTAAGATAAACCAACCTCTACTCTACTCGTTAGCAATGCAACTTTGTTTTAATTCTAACGTAAATTGAAAATAACGAATTGAATATTTTCCAAATAGAGTTAATATATCCGTGGTATGCATCGGATTGTTACTCAAGAGATTCGCAGTTCGATTCTCAGAAGCAATAATAAATTACGTGACAAATTTTCATTGCATTGAAATTATCGCCGTGACTACTCTACATCTTTGAAGAAGTAATTGGACGGCTGGTACAAGTTACATTTAAAAATACATCATATCAAGGTCTGCCTTAAGCAGAGTATTTGTGTTTATCAGTTATGAAAACTACTCCGCTTTCATCGTAAGACGTAAATTTTAAGTTTCGTTAGTGCAATCGGTGCACTAAATATACGAGTACTCCAAAATCTACTACTTCTTCAAAGTTTGACCTTTAAAGAGTTATGATCGTTACAGAATGGAAAAGTTTCAACAGACTTCTGCTGCATGCAGCACGTAGTCGTCGTGATCACGAACACATCTAAAAAGTAACGAAACATAACGAAGAGAACGAGATGAGAGAGAAATGAAAGAGAAGACAGTTTGCCAAATGTCGTGTCATTAGTGTTGCCATTCCAATAATGGTTTACGATGTGCCCGGCTATTCCAGAAGGAAGGGCCAATTTTAGATTCTCTCTAGCAGGTAACTAATTTTTTTCACTTCCATTACGTTGATTTAAAATGGGAAGGTAATTTTTATTGTTCTACCATTTCAACGAAATCTTAAATCTACCATTACATTTTTTAACTCTTTAGGAACAAATAATTATTATTTTACTTCTTCCTTAACATGTGTTAAAGTTTGGACAGCAAGTTTTGTTTAAACCTTGTAGTCCTTCTCCAGCCATCCGTCCATTGCAAAAGTTTCAACTAAGAATCTACTAGGGTTAGGACTTGAAACATGCATACTAATAAATCACATCAATCCAAGATCACGATGGTATAGCTATACATCATGATTATAATGTGCATTTTAAATTTTTTCCGTTGAGTGGAAAAGCAACGTTTTTATTTTTATCTGACTTTATGTTATTTATTATTATGTATTTTTGATTTAAATTCTAACGAAGAGATTTGTCCATGTTGTGTTGTTCATATTTATTTATTTATTCACATTTTAACATGTTTTGTATTAGTCTCTATTAATACCACACTTTTTGTAATTTTCTACATTGTTACACCCACATTTTTGTTATCGTAGCTCCTGAAGAAGACGTATGTGGCGTCGAAACCGGTCGAGATAGTATTGAATAAATATTGGCTGAATTCCAGTAGTTTTATTTATATTAATTAAGTAAATTTGTCGGCAGTGAGACCCGAACCGAGGATCTTATGATCCACAGTCTAAACCAAGGCGCAAAACGCTGTGGTTAGCTATAATCTGTTTTGTATACCTAGTATTTTAATCATAATTAAAAATTGATAAATGAAACATATGAAAATTATCTTCATTTTTATTATTTACTTTTTTGGGTGAAATATTTTTGTTTAGCAGATGGTGAATTTTTAATTTGTTTTGTAAACAATTTCGGATTGAAATTTATATTTGTTAATAAGTTTGTGATGCTTTCAATATTTAAAAAAATTAAATTAGGGAAGCGGAAACTTTCTGACCGATTAGAATAATTAACTTCGCAACTATTTAAAATCAGAAACTGACATTACATATTGTAAATGAAAGTATCTACAAATATGAACTGCTAAATTCATTATTATTATTTATATATTTGTATATCCAGTATAAATATATATAGCAGTACCTAATAAATAAAACTGATGACGAAATTTTAATAGACATACATTGACTTCTGGGTGCATGTGGAAAATGGATGTTTTTGAAACATTACTAAAATAGATTAACAGAACTTTGAATAAGTTTAAAATTAATTCTATGGAACAAAATTTCTTTAATGACTGATGTTAAGGTAAATAAATGGGAATTATTATGTGCAATTTTAAATACTGAACAACTTTATTTGTAATTACACTTTTATTGTAAAGTGAATATGTAAAAAGATACAACAATATAAAGAATAGCATTTAAATATCTGTAGGCCATATTTCAGTAATTCTACACCCAGTGTGTAATTTGGGTGATAGAAAGCATCAGAAGAATTAGAAATATTGAAGTAAATCCATTTTAATACCTCCGTGGTATCTCACCACCCACACCGCCCTATGAAACATAAGATGCAAATGAAAAACCAAATAAAACAGCATTCTGCGGCAAATTACTTCGGCTCTTCAGAGAGCTCTCACTTTTAGTTTAATTTTAAGGGCTACTTAGCAACTCCAGCTGAAGAACACTGCGCGCTGCGCGTGAAAGAGAAGAATGCAAATTAGGAAGTGTTTCCATCTACACTAGCGGCGTTAAATTATTGTGGCGCAGGCGAGCCCGAGAATCTGTGTAAAGTGGTAGCGGTAATAAAAAGAATTTTTGACGTATGCTCTGGAGTATTATTCAGTGAGTTGGTAATGCACATTCCTTTTTCAAGTGCTGCGTAGGAGCACCGCTTTCTGCTCAAGCTCCTGCAGCTGATAAATGTTACTTTTATTCTAGAACTTTTCAAACTTGAACACTACGTGTAATGCATAATCGCTAAAATATACTTCATTTAATTGTTCGTTTTGGATATTTGAATTTATTTTTGATAACTCATAAAATTATGGATCATATACCCTTCAGTTGAATTCTGCTTCATCGCTTATATCTAATATTTTTAATGAATTGACAACTACTCAAAAATAATAATCTTCGAGATCTGTGAAAGCAGAGAGCTTTCCCAAAAAGGGGTAAATGCCATGACAATATATTTATTTATTAGTACAATTTAATTTCCTGGAGAGTTTAAATAATTCCAGTGAGCACGCAGAAGTTTGTATCAGTTCCAAATAAACTTTGGTCTCTTAACAAAGGAAGTATTTTTATTTCTCTTCTGACCGGAAACTGTTTGACAGAGTTTAGCACAACTGGCTCTGTTTAACAACTTATGTGACCTCCGAACTTTAAGACAGTTCAACGTAGTTACGATCCTCTGGTGGGTAACGATGAACAGGGAAAATTGAATATTTCCTACCTGGGTGATATAATTACATTTGTCAGTAAAACTTAATTTACTACGAATACTTTGGAATTACACGGTATGTTCCCATTTACCGGCTCAATATTTACACTTATTTAAAGGAATTGACTGGCGTTTATATGAACAATATCGTGATTTAAATATAATAATAATAATAATATATTACTGACTATATGGTATAATTTGATATGTTTTTAATCAACGCCATATTCTGAGCAGGTCCGCATGTTAATGTGTGACTGTAAGTACGAGATTTATTAAGAAAATAGCCGAACTTAATTTTTTAAAATTTATTATTAATTTTTCAGGTTATTGTTCCTTGTCCCCTCACACACTTTTCCCAGCGAAGCAGTCCTTGATAACTTCATGTGAAATGGCCGTTAAGATCTGTGACGTATTTGCTTTGATGTCATAAATGGTTTGAAAGAGACATCCGCTCAACACTGATTTTAATTTCAGAAATAAAAAAAAAATCCCAAGGAACCAGGTGTAGCAAGAAAGGAAACTGACGAATTGACAAAGTTGAGTGTGTGGCCCATTGTAGTAGTGCAAGAAGCAAGAGTTGTCTCACTCCAACTCTGGTCTCTTAAAACATTTCTGCAAAGTTTTTTACAGTTTCGTGCAACAGTATATTGTACAACAAGCATGGAATGGTGCACATTTCCTACGAGTATGAAAAGGATATTCCATGCGAGTTGTACACTATACTTTTTCTATGACTACGACATTATTTCCTAATTAATCTAATTTGTTTCACTTTCACAAGTCCCATATTTAACAATTCTAAATATGTATCCTAGCAATGGCCCCTGTACTGAAATGAAATGACCTGTGTTGAAATACTCACAAAACAAATTCATTTCGCACGATGATATACCTCATATTCCTAGCAACAACAAATATACAATGAGCAGATTTCTAAGTTGTCGTAGAAAAATATTATATTGCATATTAAATCGCATATTTCAAAAATCGCTACTAACACTTAAGCACGTTGCACTCAAATAAGAATATCATGAAAACCAACAAGGTATCAACAATGTAAGAATATGTAGTTACAGAGGAGGTTATGGTTATGTGTTATATGCAATGAATGTTGGCAACCGTATGTCATGAAATCAAGTTGTTGTACACGTTTTTAATGGTCTTCTGTTTACTATAAGCTCGCGATATGATTAATAATCGAAGATAATACGTGTTGTTCGTGAAACCTAAGCAGCATATTTCACTCATTCTTGAAACTCCTCAAATCTGCAGCGTAGGTTATACTCGAAAATATCATCGATTTAATCGGTTCACTTATTATTATTACCTGTTATAATATCCTAATATTATTGTAAAAAGTCCTACGTGGCTACAACATAACCTCACGCCAAAACAACTAAATACTTTAAACGGTACAAAATATAAAAAATAGTTTGAAGTTTGAAGTTAGAGTTAACATTATTTATCTTCTTGAATATAGAAAATTTATTCTAACTCATATATTTATTGAGATGTGCCGAAAAAATCTGATAGGCCTTCAAATAAACGACAATTTCCAGTTGATGGAATACTCCCAAAATCTATTCAATTTGTAACATTAAAATTGACATTGACAGCTTCTTTAACTTTTGAGTTATCGTAGACGACACAGATACACAAACATACATACATACATACCCGCAAATATTTTTCGTTTTTGTTGAATTTTCCATGGCTGTGTTACAATATTCCTAAAAAATTTGATTGATATATCGTGAAATAATTACATTTAGGTAACTAAATGGGCCTTACTGCATACATTTTCAAATTCTGTAAAACTTTTGTAGGTATTTACACTTTACACACTGAAAAGTGAATAAGTAAAAATTTACAGTAATATATAAATATAGCATTGAAATCCCTATACGGCATATTTCAATTCTACACCCGGTATATGTACGAGAGGTAAAAGTAGCCGATAGAAAATTTAATGGTTGTTATTTCAACAAACCGCTAAAATTGCGTTATAAAAATGTACAAGACCTCTGTAACTCTATTACCTAAACAAATAGCTGCCAACCCACCTCTGGTGAGTTTCGCGCGAAAGCAAATTTACCTACGATCCACAACAATCTTGGTAGGCGTAGGAGATGGTGATCAGATAACTTAAAGGTTTCATTCATCAAATGAGAAACTCCAGTAGGGTAAAACCTCCGTCAAGCTGAGCCCGTGCTCTCATATTATGCCTGTACGAATATCAAACATGAAAGTTGCCTCCCCGCCCCCACGACGTACAGCGTCGTGACGCTGACGCATTCCTGCGTGCTATCTCCAACATCGGAGATATTAAACTTCCACGCCGTGCTGATGACATTCTCATCATCGGCGGTGGCTTTGACGCCGTTGCTCTTTCTTTTGTTTTCGTCGATCTTGTGATGTTCATTGTGCAACTTGAGTGATAGGTTTAGCAGTCGATTTCGGAAAACCAATTAAATTTTGTGTTTGTGTTCGAGAATTGGATTCCTGTGTACTAATAGATGTAGTGTTTAATTAATAAGACTGTGGGATAGTTCAGTTTCATGTGATTCCCTTGAATTATGATGACGTACATGGAATATTATTTTAATTATTTAAAATAATACCACAGATTTTAGAAGACAATGAATTATTTTTTTGGTACATGGAAGAGTAGTGTGAATTTCAAATAAATACATTTGAATTTCTATAAAACATTTAATATTACATTAATAATTATTAAAATGCAATTTCGAATATACGGATGAAAGATCAATAAAACTGTTTTAGTTACTTTAATTCTGTGAAATATTAAAATTACTCCGTTGCAAATTCATATAAAACCAAGATAAAAGCATAACTTAACAGTATTATATTTCAAAAATTAATGACCACTATAATAATTGTATAAAAGTCTAACTAAGAATAAGAGAAAGGGCAGTATTCCATATTAGGATCCTACTTCATATTTGGTTACTTTCCTCTATTTATACATGCTTGTTTCGGTCATAAATAAAGTTATCTGTAAAAATTTGAGATGCAAATTTTTTCCTTGCGCATATGTATATAAAAGGAGGTATTGTGAAAGGTCAAAATTTTCGATAGTAAGTTTTCACGCAGTCTAGCACATTTTTAAGTATCTAGAAAACGATTTCACTATTTTCACAATGATGATTTGGGTGAAACGATTTTATTATCCACAATTCAAAATTTAATGAAGCTAGTCAAAATTTTATATTTTAATGTTAATAATACGACCTTATTACATTTTGGAAGCAATCTAACGAAAGTAATAGTTTACTGGAAGGTCAATCAAATTTTTTTTGACATAGCTCAGTGAATGAATGTATTAGAGTAAAATTTGTTATATTTAAAAAGATGTAAAATTACTATAGGTTACAATTTTTACTTGAAATTTTTTCAACATTTTATACCGTTATTTGCAAATTTTTTGGACATATTTCAGTACATAATACAGTAATATTAGCTACAATATTAATTTGAAATATTTTCCTCTATAATATACTGTTAAAACGTTTCTTATGCGGATTTTTTGTACGTCTTGACGGGGACATTTAATAAGAAACAATCGTAAGTTGAGTGACCTTGGCTGCATCTCATTTTTCCTGAGCTGAAATGTCCAACATACGCGCCCACATTTCATACATGGTTCCATCTCAAAGCAAAGCATTCCAGGGTCCCCGAGCGGTAGCATCGCAGTCCTTGGGGCGTAACAGGACGAGCTCACTGACTTTATTTGCTCACAAAGCATTTCTGGCTGTTAACGTGGCTCACGCCGTTCGCATCAAAGATTCCAGTATCCGATAAATCAGATATTCTTAAAGTTTGTGGTGCTTGAGCTTTGAGCGAACTTTGTAAACTGTAGTTTGATGTGGAAGCTCACTGCTCTTATCCGGAGCGGAGCATGAGGCAGATATTGCGTGTTTGGTGTTCGGGTGCCACCTCTACGACAACTTGTGAAAACTATTACCAACTTTGGAAACTTCCCATAATTGTTTTTATATGAAGCCAAATTGACATGCCGAAAATCACAGAAATCACTAACGCTGTTCTTCCATTCTTGCCATAACATTTATAAACTTTTACTCCTGTCACACACGTATTATTCACATAATATAAATTATAAAATGTAACTTTCTCTATGGGGTAAAAAGCTCCGTGGTAATGCACAGAGTTGTGGATTGTGAGATCCTCCGTTTAAATCTCACAGCTGACATTGTTGACATTTTAATTTAATCCTGTGATTTTTCTTCCACTAACATTTTTTTGAGCCATAACTTGACGGCTGGTAACCGTATTTCATGAGCAGTGTTGTGACAGATCATTTTAAAAATGATCTAGATCAAGATCTTCAAATTTAATATGATCTAGATCAGATCATAGATCAATTTTTATGATGGGATCTATTTTTTTAGGAATAAAAGATCTTTTTTTAGATCTCTAAAAAAGATTAGTATTTATTTTCCACAATTTTTAAAATTCTTCTTAAGAAAATAGACAAGTGACAATTTTAATGACAACAAAAAAAACACAAATTACTTTTTACAAAATAAAATGAAAAAGTTATTTTATATTTTCTATTCAAAAGATATAGTGAATTTCTTATATAATATAAATAATTAAAATAAATTATATGAATTTAATTTAGTACTGAGTGTCAAATTTTAGAGGAAAATATCTGATTTTTTTAAAATCATAGATCATAGTCTTTTTGATCTGTATCAAGATAAAGATAAGAAAATATAAAACGATCTGAATCAGATCGAAGATCTTACGAGTTGATCTAGATCAATTACAACACTGTTCATGAGTAAAAGTTTTTGGAGGAATTAATTATTTTATTAAAATTCAATCAAACACTATCGTTTTAACTTCAATTAACTGCTCATCGGGGTGCGAAATCAAACATACAAAAAAGGAAACAATATTAAAATCATTTATAGTTATATAATTGTTCTATTGTTCTTAGTTAAAATTAACAAATTTCATAAAATAAAATGTATTATAGAAAAAAATGGGCCAAAAATAAATATTTATATAACACACATAGTGCAGTCAAAATAGACAAATAAAAGTTGTAACTAAAGATTAGTACAAAAGTAGAATATTTCATTTATAATAGTGTTATTTTGATTGGACTACAGACGCATGTTCTCAGGCAGTTTACAATTAAACGTGAAATAAATTAACAACTAAAATCCATCAGTAACATACAGGCATTATGGAAATTGCCTAAACAAATAACAACAAATAATTTCATTTTTTTTTTCTTCTTAATTTATAGCAAACCCAAATTATTCATACATCTCACACCACTCTACACCTACAATCTCTTTGAAATATGTTGTACCCAACAATAGTCGATTGTGTAACAAATACAGAAAGTTATCTATTCCACGAAAGTTGTGAGAGTTTTAGAACGAGGCAAAGTCGAGTTCTGAAATCACACAAGTGTGAAATAGGTAATTCTACATGTGTTGCACACTACTTTTTTTTTGTCAAGATTTAATAATAATAATTTTTATTCTTCAGAAGAAAGAAACTATTTGACGTTTATTACAGCATGAAGGCGCAAGTGCAGATATGTGCAGTGTTATCAACTATATATCTATAGATTTTATAATATAAAAACCAAAGACATATTTTATTAAAATATTGATATTGTATTTTCTTCGTGATCTCAATATGGAAAACGAAGATTTATGTAAACTCTGAAATAATTTTTAATTATTTTAAGATATAAAATGTAATGACACTTGAAATATATATTTTATATAGTATTATGTAATTAATAAATTGGTCATATTTGCGTGTGGAATAATTTCCCGCACTATTTCACACGAAATATACAATTTTCAAGCTTTGTTTAGTGTATGGAGAAAGTGCAATTTTCAGTAGAGATCGTAGAAAAAATAAGTTTAAGGTCGACAAACCGATATCCGCTTTAATTCCACCCACTCAAGATGTATGAGGTTTTTCATTCTATATCCATAGTTTTATATTGTTGTAACACAATAGTGTATTGTACGACTAGGATTGAACACCGATGTTTTTTACGAGTGCTGCCTTTTACATGAGTCGAAAAATGTGTACGGCCCGTGGTAAACACATCTTTTGCAATACAAGAAACATTGTCTTGCTGATTTTCTGTGGTCACTCTTTAAATGGAACTTTACATGTGTTAGATTACGCCACAGAAAACAAAAATATTTGTTGAAGTCTGTTGTTCCACAAGTGTGAAAATAGCTGCTAGTATTAAGTGATGGAGTGAGATGTGGAAGAAAACATTGTAAAGATCGATCTGATTACATGCGGCACTATTAACACATAAATTAACTTAACGCTTCAATTGTTGATCAAAGCACTTGCATAAAAATAAATAACTAACACCATAATGGACTTTTTAAATGCTATCGATTCCCTGTACCTCACTTCGCTCGTATTTTTCCTCTTTTGGCTCTGTGACATCTCATAAAAGCTGCACAACACTTTTTATTCCCAACCCATTTTAATGACAATTTTAGCCGGACTTATCCGCGTGTTAGGGGATCAAATCCGGCTGATCTGAACGCTGTCGCCTGAGGCTTCGATACGAGCCAATCCGCATCGTATTAGCCGCTGGAACCGCGAATACAAACGCATCTATATTTCGATCGGTCATCCGTAGCATGTCAAATATTTGCTTTGGTCGCAAAGACTCGAGAGTTTTTAAAGTAAATTCCCGCGCAGGCACTTCGTTCACACTTAATGGTAACAGCGACGGTGATGGCGACTTCATCTAGTAGCGGACCATTGTTAAATATTTGGTTTCCGGTCCCCGTGTAGCGGGTATTCCCAGAACGCACCGGTTCGGTTGCCGATAAGGGAGAACCTATTTTGTTTTGGTAATATTGTAGATTTTATACACTGGGGTTTCTTTTTTCGGATTTTTTTCTGCTTCTATCGGCAATAATTTCATATTTTTGTGGGGGATTTTTTTCTCGTTTCGCGTTCCGGAATTGTTACGACACAATAAGAACAAAATATGAATCAAATTTATAAATGAACATGGCAAACCTTTTTTGGAAACAGGTAGTTTAAATAACTTCAAATGTTTTGTGGTAGATCTCAGTCTGCCGGTGCAATAATTATCACAAACATTTGTGTGTATTTAAAAAAAGAATGTTATACAATATACATATTTAATGGAATTATATTAAAATACAAGTTACGGAAAACTATTCTCCCATGAGATTGACGAATGAATTGAGTTTCTATAGCGAATATTTTATAATACACAGTAAATCATCTGGGACTAAAAATTTTGTTAAAATTTCGTCAATTTTGACTATAAAATTTTTACAGTGTAGTCTCTCTGTTTCTGTTGCTATTTATATCATTTCCTTATAAATATAATCGATAGTTTTTCGTAGAATAGTTAGGTTGATAACAGCGATTTGTTTTTGATTTTGTCTGTTTCCCAGAAAATTTGGAAATAAAGAATTTTATGAAGCCATCATCAAGAAGATGTATTATAAAAATAGCACATGCTTAATGCTTAGCAAAAAAACGTTTGATAAAAAAGATAAATAAGCGTACGGGAATGACTTTCTATTACCGACAGAGAAAAATATCATATCCAGAGGTTTGTACTCTAAGCTAGTTCCCACATCTAGAAATAGGCAAATTTATTAGATTTATTTATTAAGCCTGCTCCTAGCTTGATTAATGTTGGCCAATTTTTAATTACTACAAATAAAAGATGAAGATAAATAAATTTTATACAAGGTCACTTCAATTGTAATTTGTACCTACTACTATAATAGAAAACTTTGAACGATTATTCAACGCCATGGTAAATAAGCCAATAAGAGGCTTATACGGCATTTATTTTGACCAATCAAAGCAATATATCAGCAAATATACGGGTCCCAGCAATATATCCCGTTACCATGACAATTTTTTGAATAATTGGGCGTGTTCAGTAGCACTCAGCAACTGAGTTGCTATGTTGCTAAACTCAACTGAACGATTTGCTGAGTTTATGATTACTGTCATCAGCTGAGTCAACAATTAAGCACATTTAAAACGCGCTGATTTCAAGTAGGTTAGATGTCAAAAATGAAATTGAATAATACTTTACATGAATTTGAATGGAAATTATATAGATTGCATGCCAATTAAGGAATAGAAAACGATATGTTTATAATAATAAATAATATGGATGAATATGTTCATATTTTACTATGTTTCTATTTATATACTAGATCCACAATTTACCAATACTTATTTTACTAACAATGGAGTTGTTTCGGGAAATACTCGTATACTAAATTGGTAAGTGTGTAGCAAATTGTTTTTTAAACATTAGTACTTATTAAATTAATTTCATCTTGATAATTTGATGATTTTAATCACACTCTTGTAATTACGCCAGAAATACAAGTCCCATATGTACAAAAGGTCGTACAAGGTGTTACTTTACATGTGATATATAATTTACAATTATGTTTAAATCTTCCTTGATTTCTAATACTCAAACCAAAAATAAATATAGAAAATATAAATGAAATATAAAGTAATTTACCATTCTTACCACTGTATGTCTAATATTGACAGTTGACAGGTTAAATTTTCCATCACTAACTTTACATGTCGTTCAACACTATGCTAAAATGCTTACTTGCTATTGCTGAGTTGCTTACTTAGTTGCTGAATGCAACTGAACGCGCCCAATAATTCTTTTTACTTAAACGTCAGTGTCAATTTTTCGCAAAATATATGATAATTTACATTTTGGTAGTGGTTCCATCAATAAAATTAATGAAAATACTGTAGCTTGTTGAATAATCTACCCAAATAGCACTCGAGGTAAATATATTTTTAAGAAAATGTTTTGTTTTAACTTCCAAATTATTAAAACTTTCGCTCATCAAAAATTTCTCAAATACCACTCCACCTTTGGTCTCGTGGTGATTTTAACCAAAATTTTGAATCGCGAAATTTTAACGTAATAATTTGCAAAAACAAAAAGTATTCACCTCTAGTGGTATTACCCTTGAATATACATGAAAGTTAATATAAATCTTGAAATATGAATTAAATGTTTTTATAATGAAACTATGTGTTGGATTCCAAGTATTCTAGTGAAATATTTATTTTACTGTTGAACTATGTGGTCTGTTTAAAATAAGTATTGCGTTGATTGTCTTTTTGTTGTTGTAATTATTTCAAGGATCGATTTCAGCGCTCTGATTTAACATAGAGGATAATCTTTATTTAGATACTAATATCTCGAACAATTCTACAATTAATCGAATCTCACAGCCGACACTATCTTAACATTTTAACTTGTACCTTGTAGTTCCTATTCAATAACCTAAGGGCCGTGACCTAATGGTACTTTACACGCAAAAATACATTACTTATCTAGATCTGCAAAAGCAGAGTGCCAAACCTAAAATAGTGGCATGATGATATATTTATTTATATCATTGCATTAATGCATTTAAGTACTCTAAATTATTTTGTTCATTTCAGTTAGCAAACTGTATCGTTCGAAGTATTCATGAAATGAATAATTATGAAATAAAACTGAGGAAGCAAACACGTTTACAACTTACAAGTATACAAGCAATTGAAAATGTAATATTGTGTGAAACATGCACCGTCCCGGGTTCTTCCAGTAAGTTCTTTCTCAAACGACGCGACATAACCGTCCAGTGAATCGTAAAGTATAATTCACATTTTTGTTACTGTCAACAAAACTTGGAGTGAATTTAAATAACATTTTATCTTCACAGAAATATGCGTAAGTTATGAGTCCGTTTTACGTGTAAGTGTCAAAAGAGCGTAAAACTTTTATAATATTCCAAAATGAATAAATTGTCCTCGGACTGACTAAGCCGAAAAAGTTTCGTATGTAAATGTAACCTGGTCTAACTTATCAAATTGAATGATGATTTAAAACGCAAATGTTATTGCAATTTAATCGCTGGTTTATAAACTAATATTGAAATTAAATACCGCTTTGATTGTTTATTCAGCTATGGTAATCAGGTAGAGTACAAAACGAATGTGAGCTGTATATGCATAGATGTTGCATTATACTATATTTAGATTCAATACAATATTAGAAATTAATCGGCAAATTTATTAATATTCGTAATAGTAAACCTTCCTATTTACAATTGTATTGGACAGCTAAATCTCTTTAGGCTATGCGTTTAAAATGAGATTAATGCAATAATGTTCTATACTGGAATATGGGACACTGTGTAAACTACGACTTTAGTTAGATCAGAAGTAAGTTGTCACTTTGGGTCAATCTGACCCAATACTTTTTTTCATCGACTACCCTTCTGTAATGACTGGATAAAAAATTCTGAGGTATACTCAAGATCCGATAGAAATGAGAAATAATTTATGCAAAATTTTATAATTGTTAATGTCTTTGATAAGGTTTAAAAAATCTCGAAAAATTTGATAATTTAATGAATTAACTTTTACAAAAAATATTGTACCTTTTTAATTTTATAATATTTATTATTATAAGTATAATAAAAATTGTGGGTCAGATTGACCCAGTGTATTCTCCAAGGGTTAATAATGTTGCTTCTTTTTACCTATTTACCTATTTTTGATGTAGCACTCTGCTTTCACGGATCTTGGTGAAAGGTCATTCAATAAATATGTACAGGATAGAGGAGGTAAGGGGTGATTTGTGTAGAAAATTAAAAAGTACAAAAACATGTGTATTTTACCGATAAAAAAATTTGTATAATATATTTAAAGCATAAATTTAATTTTCATTTATTCAATACGTTTATTAGGCTAATTACTTTCCTTTATGTACCGTTTAATTATTTATTGTATTACAGATATTACATTTTTGTATTTCTGCAAATTGTAAAGAAGAGGGTAGGCGGAAAAATTACTATTTTTATGTGTTTATTAAACGACCCCTGCTTTTGCGCGAGAAGTGTAGTTCAAGTTATGGTCATCAAAAATGTTCATAGAGGAACTATAAGAATAATTTACAATGGCAACAGTTTAAAATTTTTTAAATCAGTGGAGAATAATTTATTTAGCTCAGAAATTCTTTTTATAAAATTTATTCAAAATTTAAGAAACTTAAATCACCATGCCATTTATCCTTTTTGTGTGACATTTTGCTGATACAGATTTCAGTAAATGCTATATTTTAGTGAGTAAAATGAAGTTACCAGTTGGTAAATTACAACCACAGAAATAATATTAAAATTGCAAATGTCAGCTGTAGGATTCGAACTGAGTATCTCCCTGTAACTGAAACATGTATTCTATACTTTAATCAAGTGTTAAATATGTGGCGATTTTATCGGCTGTTAAGCTGGATTTATAGTTTACATAGCATAGCATAGTCAAAATATAAATACACACAAGTACGTAAGAGCATTTATAGTTCTCTTACATAACATAACATAGCGTAGCATAACATAAGAAATGACCATATTTTATTTCTTATGCTATGTTATGTTTTCCGGTGATGTTCGGACACTATCGGAATCTCTCGGATACCTAGTGACGATACGCAGCTGTCATGTTTATGTTTTGCAGGTTATATTACAAGGTAATGAATGACATTTGTTTATGTGTTTCTACACATTTATTGTATTCTTTAGAAAATAAACTAAGGGAAACTAAAAATGCACATAATACTGCATTAACTACTTTTACAATATCATCAAACCTATTAAAAAAAAATAATATCTCACAAAAGATCAAAATTGTAACTTGCAAATGGACAAATCAATATCAAAACTATTTTAAATATCGTACTTGGACACTCTGAACATTCTTCGAAACAATCTTCTTCTTCTTTTTATGCTTTGAAAACATAACATAATTTCATACTATAAAACCTACAAAATTTATTATGTTATGCTATGCTATGTTATGTTCTGCTATGTTATGTTATGTAAACTATAAATCCAGCTTTAGGATCTAACTGAGGATGTCGTGATCCATAGTCCGATGCGTTACCCGTTACCACGGAGCTATTTACCCCATTTCAATATATTTCTATTAATTCGACAGCTACTTATTCAAAAACTAGGGTAATAGATAAATAGATAAAAAGTAGTGTTAACACAAGCCGGCTTATAAATTTCCTTGCTCAAAATTGAATTTTGTAAACTTAAATTAAACTATAACAACATAAAAACCCTAACTTCATTGTCACATGTTTACTAAAGCAATGATTAATGTAGGATAAACTTTTCACTCATTCCGTCCAACTTACCGCTACGTAACAAATTTCAAAGCCTTTGGATAAATTTAATTGTCTACAACAGGGTTTTCTACACAAAAGCCAACAAATGTTAGTGTGCGAACAACAACCGTACACGCCGCAGTCATGTATGAAAACACGTCAACTAAAGCACAATGCTATTTGTATCAAAAGTGTAACTGAAAATGAAGTCAGGATGAATGTAAATGAATGCTACATAAAGGATTACTGACGTAGGTACCTCCACTATCGCGCTGACGCCGTGCGGGGAGCACTGGCTTTTTGTGGGGATTTTCAATCATTCTGTTTAAATTATTTCCGCGACTTTTTGTCGCGGTTCCTTTATACGTCATGCTGTTTCAATTTTGCCTAAAACACTAAGTAAAAAATATTTCTCGCTTCAGCAATAGGATTATGTTTCAGAAATCGAATGGAAAATTTATTAATTCTGAGGAAGACAGTTCTTGTTGTACATGAGAATTGTAACTACCAGCCGTCAAATTACGACCTAAAGATTCTCGGGAAACCTGACATATAAATAGGAATTTTTTGTAGAAAAAGTTTTATTGTATATGTATTATTTACATATTATTATTTTTATTCCAGGGCTGAGATTCTACAAAAATGATTATATAATTTCTTAGTTCTCATCTAACTTCTCTACATACTTAAATGCAATATTGTTTGTATTTCTATAGTATAATCTGAATCTTCTTTCATTTTCTGGTAACGAATATTTATTTCTTCTTTCCATATCTGTACAGCACAATAACTAAAGATTATTTTTGTAATTTGTAACGAAATATCCTGATACTGAGGGCGTATGTATTGAATTATATCTATTATTGTTTTTAATGTTAGGTATTTTATACAAATACAGTGCGAGTGTATGGTTTAGAACTATCGTTTTTAAAAAATCCTCGAACGCATCAATTTTCTTTTACATTGGACATGTTTTAGTGTAATTATAACTTTCGATTGTCGTTTGTTTTTTAGTAATGACAGCTTGTTTTTTTTTCTTATTTAAACTTGGAACTCTTGATTGTTATTAGATTTTTGTTTCAAAACTTTAAAAGCATTTACATATCTTGATAATTTTAAAATAGAACATTAACATTTTGAACATTATTTTGTTTGTATTTCATGCTAATTCAAAATTTAATAAAAAATTTAGGGTTTCCTTTTAAAAAAAAAATCGCTAACGCATTAACTCAAAATCAAAAGGCAATTTAAATGTAATAATTGCATTTATAATTCATATTCCGATGGGTTACCAATGAGCTATATACCTCATGTACATACATACATAGCTTTACGATATATCCCACTCAGCGGGGTAGCACGATCCCATAGAAACACAGTCAACCAACAATCAATCTTCCCCAAACATTCCTATTCTGACACACCACTTTCGCTTCGTCCACATTCATAGTGCGATTCATACATGTTCGTCTATTCTTCACACACGGAATCATTCGTTCACGCAACAAACCATTAATTATACCCAACCACTTATTCCTCACATAATCGTTCACCTTCAATCTCACCTACATACATCAGTTTCACCAATCTTTCATTCGACATTCGCTCATGTTGAGCTTTCTTATCAACATTCTTCTCAATCTCAAACTCACCTTACACCCTTGTATTCCGAATACGATCACGTTTTGTATACCTACCTACATACTCCTGTGAAATATCAAATTTCTACAGAAGTTGTACGTCGTTCATGCTTCTTCATCCGCACACAACATTCAGAACCATACATCAATGTAGCCCATATTACATATATTAATTATTTTGTATTATTGTACTTATTTCAAAGGAAACCAAAATAGAATACTGGATTCATGATCTTCATGATTATCAATTGGATACAAATGAAATTTTAATTAGATTGTATTCATGATAAAATTAATTAGCTAATGAAACTAAAAAGTGCTGTTCATTTCCTGTTTACTCAGTGAAATGAGAATAAAAAATAGATAATTCTGTAATTAATGCTTAGATTAAAAAACCTTTCAGTAATATCCTTGGATTACAGAACAAAGTAGACTATATGAACAAAACGAATTCCGATAAAGTATTATGATTTTTAATATTAACCCGCCTCCAACAAATTATCAAAGTTTGGACAAAATGAAAATAACTTTCAGGTACCTATTTGCATAGATATGAATTCAACATCAGCACAACCTGACTCTGTTTATAAAAGTTTGTTTTGGATAAAGTTATTTCCCGTGAGCAAAGAAATCGTGTGGCTATCCGCAAGTTTCTTTCTTATGTTACGTGCACCTACGTTGTTCTCGTCGACGTAATGTAAGGCAAGAACGTAGTTAATCATAAGGAGCTGATAAATTTTACGTATTGACTGGCGAATAACGGTAAACAGCTTCGAAGGCTACTAGACTTCGAAATGAAAAAAGTGAGAAAAGTTCTTATGAACTTCGAACAATATAATTTATGTCCCCTTTAGAAAGTTCCTTTTAATGTTTTTTGAATAAGAAATATGTGCACTTCGTGGAAGAAATATTTTATTTTTATGCTCATTTTCGAACTCAACTTGAATTTGGATTAGCACAAAAAACGTGAACAAGAATATCACTTGATATATCACTATTTAACTTACTGTACGATAAAATTTTTAATATTTTCTGCTAAACCAAGATGATATAACATATTTTTTAGAAAGGGACAATTGATATTTCGAACACGCAATGACCGGTAAATGTTACTGTCAATTAGGAACTACTAATTCTTGTAAAATAAGATTACATTACAATTCCTAAATTATTAAAGGAAAAAGTTTTGTAGAAAGATAAATAATCATTCTCCTTATATTAATTTAGTTGACAATTTTCACAAAAGAAATACTTCCTAAATACATTACTGTTGGTTTTCATACTTACCAAATCAGTATTTTAATAAAACGAGCGTACATGTTTTGAATTCATCTGAAATTTAAGAACTCAATCTGAAACCTTCTAAGGAAAATTGGAATATTTGTTTTATATTTCAAGTAAAGATACTCTATGTGTAATAAAATTTAAAGCAAAATGAAATTAAAGATATTTCTTTAAAAATAGATACATCATAAATATTGCTCCTTTTCGAATACATTTTTTTTAAAATACATAAATTTTAAATTTGTAAAAACTTATTCATATATAGAGTACCTACATTTAGTTTAATAATGTATATGTACATTACTTTTGAATTTAAATAAATATCCAACAATAACTATAAGAAAAATATTTTTAAATTTTGCCCATTCCTTTACTCTAAAGACTCTAAACCATAAATAGTTTTCTGTAAATGGATTTATTTTTATTAAACCTAAATTATTTAGCTTAGAAATTATGTACAAATCTTAGTAAATAACAACAAACATTATAATAATAATTTGCTTCAAACAAATTATAGTAAATAGGTGAATAATGGTTCACCTTAATTGTTTCTTATTTATATTATTCAACAAAAAAGTTCCAATTAATTCAGCAAAAACTTAGCAGAGAATAATTCCGAAACGCACTAGAAAATAGAAATGTAATGAAATATTCATATTTTCATTGTTTTGCAACAACTATTTCATAAAATACAGTTTTAAGAAATAATGTACCTATAATGTATTTATAGATTTCCTAATTTCATAGTAAAAACAAATATCATAGGAATATTTAATACTTGTTTCGCCTGTTCCTCTAATAATATTAAAATATGCTGATAAGATTTCGAATCATTACAAAGTTAAAGGATTTAACTACAAATAAATACGGCAACAGCAAGTAATTATTTTGGTCTAAGTCCGATAATCCCAGCACACGGATTAAACAACTTAGAAACAAATATAAGAAATAAAGAAAAACTGACAATTTAAATTAATAATTAGTTTATAATTTACTGAGATATGTTTGAAAAACCTTCTTAGTCTTCAAGATATGCAACAGAAATCTAATCATTTCGTAGTTGAACATCAATTCTAAATATGAAATTTCAATATAATATCGTCATTAGATATTAAATTATCGTGGACGAAAAATTAAAAAGAAATATCTAGAATGTGTACTAAAATATAGAAATAACAATATCGTTATTAAACTAATACAGCACCATAAATCGTTTCTAGACAATTACATTGATCCATTGTGAATGTCTATTACATTTTATGTGTCATTTAACAAGTACAGCAATAAGATAACAAAGGGAAATCGTGAATCGAAGGTGGCTGTGCCGCCGATTGATCAAGGCAGCCTTGGCGATGATTTACAAGCGGGCTCATGGCTGGAAAGCAACGAAGAATGAGCAGCGGTTGTTCTTTATCAATAGCTTCCGCAGCAGGAATTTTTTTTCCAAGTGAAATATCACAATGTTTTGTTTTTTATGACACTATCTGTTCTTCACTTCCATAAAGAAAACACATCTTTGTGCATTTGTGTTCGCCTCTCGCCGCGTATATCCGACGAAGCCCTGAAATTGATCTGCGAGGTGGAAATTGGATATTCTTCAATTTATCTGTGATCCGAAGAATTCTTTTTTCTTTCTGGGGACTAGAATTGACGGCCACCTTATTAAATTATATCCAGCAGTGAGAAGTTTGTGAATTTCTAATATCAAATGGAATTTAATTCCATTCGTTTATTTTATTTTGCTTAGAGAAATTGATTAAATTTTTTAACGTTGCCAATATATCCACTCAGCGTGATACCAATTTTGAGTTTCTATGTTTCTTTACAACTGAAGTTTCACAAATAACCCGCCGACCATGTAAACAAATAATGAGTTTTTTGCGGAAAATATCAGTGGTAACGTAGTAAAATAAATTGTTAAATTCTGAGGGCAAAAACAATCTAAAAAATTAAATCCAATCCCTAAGCTATGAAGTAATTTAAAAATATTAATATACCTATTTCTGCAACTATGTTATCATCATCAATAGTTGCAAGAGGAATATAGATAAATAAATTATTTTTATTTTTTAAATTGGGTTCAATATTGCCCACGGGCTTTGATTAAAATTTTTCTTATCTCTCTTGCAATTATTGATTTTCAAATTACCTTAAGGCATAGAGGATAAATTTAATTTCTTAGAGTGGTAACATAATAGTTCAAACAGGAGAGGTGAAAGTTACCAATGACAATAAGATTCATATCCGTTCTTGTCTCGGTCAGAAAATTTGGCACTCTAGAAATATGTACGGCTATTTCATGAAAGAAATGTATCAGATCAATAAATTTAGGCTCATTTGGTGCAGTTTTCAATCCTAAACATTTTCACTTTTGCTGTAAAATACATATAGTCCAGGCAATGAAGACATAAAAATGGGCTTTCATTACAAAAGGTCAAGGAGTTTTCATCTTTGGTACATTTTTACAGTTCGATGTCCTAATTAATATTCTGAGTTTGCGACCTAGAGCGACCGCCGCTCGCGGCGCCATATTGGAAAAATGGTACAAAAAATCAGTTTTTCAAAAATATCTTCTCTCCAGCGAAACTTAGGTTGAAAATAGTTATTACAAAAATTATAGAGCATAAAATTCCCTACAACTTCTGTTTTAAACATTTTCCAATCGGATGAGCAGTACACGAGTTACAGCGGAGTTAACCTGCAAATTTCTGCAATTCGCAAAATCGCTATATTTTTTTAATAAGGTTACCGAACTGTAAAAATCTACCAAAAACAAACAATCCTTGACCTTTTATAACTCCGAAAGTACTCATTGCCTGGACTATAAATTAAATACAAAATTTAAGAAAATTACCTAAATTTATTTACGTTTTTTCGGGTAATATGTATATATTACAGCTGAACTAGACTTACCAAAAGTGTGAAAATGATGATGCTAATAGATATATGTCCGAGCAATCGATTGCCTAAAACCGGGAGTCACTATTTGATTCCGTTTAAAATTTACAGTAATTTAAACACAAAATTTTAAGAAAATTACTTAAATTTATTTATGTGTTCTCGGGAAATATGTATATTTTACAGTTGAACTAGACTTCCCAGAAGTGTAAAAATAATGGTCCAAATAGATAATTGTCCGAGAAATCGAATGCCTAAAACCGGAAGTCGCTATTTGATTCCGTTCAAGATTTACAGTAATTTAAACACAACATTTTAAGAAAAATAATTAAATTTATTTTTTTTTTCACGGGGAATATATATACATTATAGCTGAACTAGACTTACCAAAAATGAAAATATAATGGTGCTAATAGATAAATGTCTGAGCAATCAAATTCTGAAAACCGGAAGTCGATATTTTATTCCGTTCAAGATTTACAGTAATTTAAACACAAAATTTTAAGAAAATTATTTTAATTTATTTATGCTTCCTCGGGAAATATGTATATATTACAACTGAACTAGACTTCCCAAAAGTGTAAAAATAATGGTGCTAATACAAAAATGTCCGGGCAATCGAATGTTGATAACCGGTAGTCGATATTTCAGTCCGTTAAAAAATGTCAGCCGTTTTTGTGTATTAACACAAATTTATGACTTGGTTTACACAGACTGAGAATTTTATATTTTTATTTTCTCGTTTTTCTTGAAAACTATAACACATACACAAAAACTATTAAGAACCTTTTCTCTAGAAAATTTTATGGTCTATAATTTTTATAATAACTATTTTCAACTTTGGTGCCGCTGGAGAGAAGTTATTCTCAAAAAACTGTTTTTTAGTACCTTTTTTTCAATATGGCGGCGCGAGCGGCGGTCGCTCAAGGTCGCAAACTCAGAATATTAATTAGGACACTGAACTGTAAAAATCTACCAAAAACGAACACTCCCTGACCTTTTGTAACCCCGAAAGTACTCATTGCCTGGACTAATAGGTAAAAATAATAACTTTGTGTTTTCTATAGCTCCAAAAACATAGACACCCGGTACAAAAATGATATAGAGTAGTTCGGCAAAATAATTTCATCATAATTTAGTTAATCTTCCTTAATCGATTATTTATTTTTTACTACCCGCACATATGTAAGAGGGGTATTGTGACAGGTTAGGATAGGTGAAAGGTTAGTTTTAGGATCTCTAGAATACGATTTCACTATTTATATTATCAGTTTTTTTTATATAAATAATAGAGTTAGGGTAAATTTTGATGTAGAATAATATTGATTACAATTTTTATTTTAAACCTAATCTTTTTTAAAGTATACTCTATATCAGGGGTGAGCAACCTGCGGCCCGTGGGCCAACTCCGGCCCGCGAGATCTTTAGAAGAAATAATAAATAAATATTTTCAAAAACAAAAATTTTAAATTAGATTAGTACCCAACATAAAAAAAGGGGAGATTTACAGTTTAATTTTCGATATAATTCGTCTAGTTTAATTTAAGAAATAAATGTAGTACTTAGTTAATTTTGTTTTATTATGGTTTTTTAAATTTTCAGAAAAAAATTATAAGTAACAAAAATGTATCAATTAACAAGTACGGTCCGCGAATGAAACGTAAATCTTATTCTGGCCCCTGTTATACAAAAGGTTGCCCACCCCTGCTCTATATGTAGTTAAATAGCTCTGTGGTAACACATCGGACTGTGGATCATGTTATCTTAATTTTTAATTCCGCAACCAAAACATTTTTACATTGCCCCTGTAGTTCCTCATGTACATATATGGGGGCAGAACTTGACAAATTAATAACGGTACTTCATGCGCAGAAATATATCACAAACCTGGATCTATGAAAGCAGTGTTGCGCAATTAAAATAAATAAATGGCCTGATGATATATTTATTTACGTATAATATAGTACGGGGGAGATTATGCGTGTTGTGCTTATCAGATTATTAAAGAATGAGCTCATAAAAAAGAAATATGAAACCATCTACTTACACGTGTAATCTTGAAAGTATAAAATGTTTCCTCTTGTATTGTGCTTATGCATAAGCTACATAAAACAATTTTCTGAATGCATTCAATAGAAAGTTAGCGAAATTGCGAATGTTTTATGAACTTTGACTTTATTAGCCCGCCTTAAGTTATATTATACATAGCATAAAACCGAAAATGTGAGCAAGACAACGAATTATTTTGTGTAACAATGTAGCATCGTTTATAACGTTGTTATCCGCGTTTAGCGGGGTTTAACGCTTATCTCCGCAAATGAACTGTTTTATGTTTTCATTCTAAAAATACATGAAGCTAGAAAAAAACGAATACGGTCTCATAAATCTACCGTCCGTACGCTACGGATTCTGCTATCATGAAAAATAGTTCACCTGATATTTGTGTTTTCTTGATGTTTCTCACTCTTCTAATGTTATATATGAGCGTTTTAACGCGCGGAATATTATTTATGCTTATGTAATCTGTATAAAAATCTATTTCCATTCTGTATTCTAACCTATATGAAATTATTTTCCTTTTCCGTTCTTTCAGTTTAATTTCAACAGGTTGTACCCTACATTCGTCAAAACTTCCTATACTTGGGTAATTGTATTTTGTCTTCATCTTATTGTAAACTGTATAGATTAGTCTGCATTTCTGAGACAATTATACCAACTTCATGATCTGATGCATGATCGAATTATTTCAAGCGGGACTGTGTGACATTATAAACTTGCTTTTATGTAAAAGTAGGGAAAGTGGAAGCTATGATAGGAATGTTAAGAAAAGATTCAATTTTTGTTGAATGTGTTTTTGGGTTCGTTCTACCTCACTTAATGGAATCTAGCGTGATGATATATATGTAACTGTAGTTGTGCTCACACTACAGTAGCACAAAAATTTCTTTAAACATTCCAATTATCAATTATAATTACCACTTAGAATTAGAAATCGGCAACAGAATCTTAAAACAGCCGATTTAAAATATAAATTATACTTAGAATTAACACTTAGTAGAAGAATTATTTTTGAAGTAATCAGAAATAATTTCATTGATTTAATTATACTGATATTCGTTGTGTAAACTACATAATTTAAAAGTAAAAAAATCATTAATCATCTAATTTCTTATTTTGATAAAATTATGGTTAGATGCTATGCTGTTTCAAATATTTGACAGAAAAAAAAGAGAACATGATATATCTACCCTACTAATTGTAAATAGACAGTTTGTAGTTTGCAAGCTAATATTTGCAATTCACGTCACAATTTTGTTACTGTGTATGCTAGCGTTGGTTCCTGTAAATCAAAGCCCAACTGCTAATTCTAATTGGTAGTTGTAATTGATAATTGAAATTTCGGAATAAATACGTAATAACATTTCTGCAATATGAGAATTATAAACGTGTAAAGATATAGAAATATAAAAAAGTCGGGTGGCGATCACACCAAATTTTTTGCTCTGAATTACAAATATATAAAAAATCATATGTTCTTTAAAAAAAGTGTTTTGTCCGCGAGTATAGCCCATATTCTACTATAAATTTAACTGTCCTTCCGGAGACTTTTAATTTGATACCCAACTCGGTTGAATTCAATTAACTATTTAAAAAAAAACAATTGACGATCAATTAAAATAAATTATGGATTTTTAAATTTAACTCTCCTCAATAAGGATCTATAATATCGTACCTAAATTGATTAGCGTTTAATCAACATTTATAACATGTTATATTTCAAAATGTATAATTAGTTTTTCTCAAAACTGAAAGCAGAGTCGAGAAAATGCAAATAAAATTTTATATTCCAAATAATATTACTAAGATCTTTTAAATGAAATCCATCCATCAAAACATGTATTTCTGTGAAATTCTTGCAGTAATTTTTTTCATGATTGCTATATCTACTTATACTATTTATAAAAAGTTAAAAATTAAAAATCTTTTCTTACGAAGCACCAGAAATGACATCAAATTAGGAAATCTTATTTAGATTTTAAGAGAAGGCCTCTCAAAATCGACTCGAGTCACTAAAACTTCTCTAACTCCAAAACTAGCATGTAAAAAGCAGTTGCAGTATTATATTTTATCATACTTATCTTACATTAATAAAAAGCTTGTATCAGGTAATATATAGTATTGTGTCTTAAGTACATCAAGATAATAGGTAATAGTCAAACAACGTTCTCCACGCATTTTTCATAATTGAACGATCCTTTTATTCTCAACCTAAACTTTTTGGACGCCAGTGGTTCCATCGCAACAGACACAAGTTTCCTTTTTCGAGAAACGACGCATGGAATCACGCTCCCGTGCCCAATCGGAGGTCGAATTGTTCCGCTGTTTGCCGTGTATTTTCCTACCTTAATATTCAAAATGTGCGTAAAGGCTCGTGGCCTGGATATTGTTACAACACGTGCAAACGGTTCGCAATACTGGAAACGACCTGCTAAAATAGAATGTATGATTTTGTGGGAAACGATGTAGTGCTTCTATGTTTTTTAATATTGTTTGTTTTGAACACATAACCAAGAATTGGGAATTCGCGAAATGGTTCAATAAGCTTATGCCGGAATTAGAGTTTGTGCTAGATGTTCTGTAAAATCTGAAGCTTTAGGAAGAATTTGAAAGAGAATGATATTTAAATAAAATAAATAAATATATAATCACTCCAATTACTTTTGAGTGTGGAACTTTAGCAGCCGTCAGAATTTGGCCCCAAAATATTTGAATTAATATTGTCGATAGTGAGTTATCAACATATCTGCATCTTTTAGGATCTCTGGAAAACGATTTCACTATTTTCACGATGGCGTAATTTTTGTGAAGATTTAGGATTAGGATGGTCAAGTAAATTGTAAATCGTAAATGATAGTTTACTTTAATTGATTTTCGGGCATATTTCAGTAAATATATGATTTAGAATAAATTTTGTTCCATACAATATAACACTTTTATATTTTGTTCCGTTTAGAAACTAAAATTTATGGAATACTTTATGTTATAACATATTAGTTTGTAATGTAGTATATCAGATGTTATCCAAAAAATTTAACCTAACTCCTAAACTTTAATGTAATTTTACAAAATATCTTAATGTGTTTAGACAACAAGGTATATTTTCATCATCAGTAGATTCAAAAGAGATAAAATCAAAATTACTCAACTTAGTAAACTAAATCAGAACCAAATCAGTTTTCAAGATTGAATTCTACATTCAACAAATATGATATCTATAAAATATTAAATCTAACCCCTAATTCTTAACGTGATTTGAAAATGTCTAAATACGTATTTCCTATTTCGATAGCTAAGATAGTAGATGCAAGATGGATAAAATCATCTTGCGAATTAAATCTTGACCACTGACTTGGTTTACAAATTGTGTAATCTAATTTTATCCCTCTAGCTTTAGAATTTCACTAATTATTTTGTCAGATGTTGTGGTCTTCCTTTCATCTCCCGTAGTCGTAAATTTATTTCAAATTCATTGTACTTTCAAAACCTATTTTTGGCTAACTAACAGCTCCTTGTTTTGTTATTTAAGTGTCATATTTTGAGAGCTAATTTTGATGCTATTATATTGCTTACATTGTACTTAAGGAATCTTGATTGAAATGTGGAAGAGCTAATAAGACGAATATAAATAATCGATGACGATGCATAAAAACGTGTCTCCTTTCAATCCTACATTGTGTGTTTGTAAAATAAAGTCACATGTTGCATGTAATTAATTTCACAAACTTAATTTCAACTGAAACTGTTCGCAGATTGCATATTGAGCTTCTTACAAAGTTTATGAACGGAAATATACTAGAATTTCCGTTTAACTTTTCTGTACGCTTTCAGAAACTTTCATAAATCTCTAACGTCACGTCAAAGTATTCGCTATCGATTTGAAGATTAAATCCTTCTTATATTGAACACCACGAGACGTTTTATAGGTTTTCAATTTCAAAATGCCTCGTGTGACACTGTAAATTGCAGAAATATACTTGAGCAAGATGGTCAACAAGGTTTATCACTCTATATGTTGTGGGTACATTGTAGATGTGACGAAATCCATAAAGATTTTCTGAGCATTCCACATAAAATGCGCGAAATATATAAACCAGATTACTCTGTTTATGTACCTATAATATCCAACAGGCAAGGCAAGGATATTTCTTATTTTTTTTATTTCTGATGTGTATGATGTCTCAGATTGCTTCGTTATTCGTTCAATTTTGTTCAAAATAGGAAAGTATTTGTAACAAAGGTACATACTTACTGTTTCACTTTATCGTTATTGGATTTTGATACAATGTTTATAATAGATATCAGCAAGGAATCGTAGTACAGATATCATCAAAATACAACCCCTAAAGATGTTATTGGGAAGAGGTAATGGTAATTATTTGTAATCCAAATGTCCATATTATATAGTAATACATTATTCTATTTCATGTTCCACGAAAATATCACGATGAGTGTTTCAAATCCATCAAATCAAAGCAAAAATTTTCTTTCTTGTTCTTCGTCATAGAAGAGTTTTATCAAATGTAATATAAATCATACACATGTGATAACAGCTGAAAATAATTATAAATATTTCTCCAAGATTAAACAACAAATTTGTATGTACTAGATTTTTTTAAAGTTGGTTCGTCAATTTTTTCTACTTTTCATATTTCCACCTGTCGAAAAATTGCCACTTTCTAACCTTCGAAATCAGTGCATACTTGACTACTAACGTATTGTTTATAAAACTAATGTAAAATTCTCTACCTATTAAACAAACAAAAAAATTTTTAAAGCAAACGTTAAATATATATTTTTTCACGTTTCACGTTTCAAATATTACGAAAATTATGACAGAAACAGCCAATTTCATATGGAAGGGAGATTTGTACACTTTCTCTCCCGTCGTGAGGGAAAGTGCTCTAATAATGTGAAAAATTCCAAAATTAAAGAAATCAAAAGAAACTATCATAAATTATACTATAATTCAAATAATTTTGAAATACATCATACATTTTGAAGTCGTGAAACAATAGAATATGCACTGCAGAATAGAAGTGTATTTTTCTCTTGTCATATTGTAGCCCTCGTTTACGGCTCGTGCTTCAATTTACTTCGTGGGAATAAAATCATATACTTCTCTTCCTTAATGTATAATATACTGTCTTATACGAGGTTACATATATTAATTTTTGATTTTAAATAAAAGAAGAATAGGAAAATTTCATTACAGTCTCAAGTTTAGCGAACTGCGCAATGCGCTTTGGTTTAGCTATCTTAGGTGTCAAAATAATTTTTAATACCATTGAACGCATTGTATTTTTTTTTTACAATACGCTTTATTTTCTGTTTATAATATCTAGTAAATATCAATAATCAATCAGCAATAAATAGATCAGTTTAATAATATTAAAAATATTTGGACAGATCTGTCAATAAAAATGTTTAAGTAATTTTTTTTTGCTTGTGTGTAATTAGCCTAAAATTGTAAATTTTCTTTTGCCTCTTTTTCGTGATAAGAGGCCGATTTGATTAACATAATTCGGTTTATAAGATGCAGTTTGTAATTCTAAACATTTTTTTGTATTTGCGCTTTTACTCTAAAAAACTGTCGTTACTATACGAAAACAACTATTTGTAATGTAACTAAGATAAAAGACAATACTAGATATAGATGCTGATTCACAAAAAAAAAATAACTTTTACATAACTACCACCATTTCATTTACGGATATATTTATAAAAATAAAAGAACCTTGCTGATCTCGGTGGTGTAGTGGCTATGTTCACTAGCTTATTACCCCTGAGGCTATGGGTTCAAATCCCACTGAAGGTCATGGTCGTTCTGGTGTTCACATAATTCACAATTCTTCCATTAATGAGGCGGCATATGACCAAAGCAGTTAGTCCGCTTCCTTCTTCGCAAAAAAAGCATCTACCTAGGTTAATTTACTTTATAAATCTGCTTGAAAAAACCTTAATATTTGTATAGAAAGAAGTTATTACAATCTTATTTCTCATGTTGCGTCCTTGATTGCGTCTGTAGATAATAAGGTCTCTAATTGAACTTGTTTTATTATCTAGTCTATTTATATTGCGTAGGTGACAGGCCTAAAGCAACCTAATCTGAACTTTATTTGATGTTTGTTCAGTCATAGAACACGCTTCATTCAGTGATATATGAGAACAATGAAATAGAGTTCTCCCTCGGGGACAGAGAAAAATAAGAATATTATTTTTCACATTGGACATTGAATCTCAGTTTGGTTGTTGACTTTTCTCATATATCAGTATTAATCTAGAACTCATAAAAACCTTCGCATTATTGAATGCAATTTCATTAGCTTTATTGCACTTTATTCTCGGAAATTTCAACAACAGTAAATATAGTCTCTCAAATAATGATATATTTACAGGATATTGCACTTTGACTTGTTTTTTGCAGTGTGTTTCAATTAAGAGGCTCAACATTGGAATCTCGTTCGTTCGTTTTCTCGAAAAAATTAATGGACTACCAGGTATGAACAAAAACCTATTTTCGTTATTATTTTATATTTAAATCATTTCTAGACTATCGGGAGCACCACGCTACTTTCTGATACATAGAAATATAATAAATATTGTATAGATGTTTCAGTTATAGGTTTATTTTCATAGCAATTTTGATTACTAAAATCTAAATAGATACACAAACAACAATAAGAAAATTTAGAATAAAAAAACTATTATAAAAACAAATGACGATCACTAAGAAGTTTTTTTTATATGTTTTAGTACAGCTCTCCTCTATGATTCCTTCAATTTGATATTAACTCAGTAAGATTATATTAATTTATACAAAAAATAAGTAACGATCGACAAAATTAATTTTTGATATTTGAATATTTAAAGCCATGTCTTCTTCCCGAGACCTTTCATTTGATACCGAATTTGATATGCTTTAATAAAAATTAAGTAATTTTTCTGTATACAAAGTGTTCAAAAATAGAGGTCACTGCATAATACATCTTAAAATAATAGTAAAAGTTCTTATAAACATATATCCGGAAATGCCTAGTTTCAGAGCTATAGCAATTTTAATATTTAATTTCTGACTTATTCAACTCATACTTTTAACATTATAATGACCGTTTACAACGGAAAACAGTCAATTATAAATCATGAAAAATGTTGAAAATAATAATTATACAAATAAGGAAAAATAAAACAGTACCTTCAATTGTTTTTCATTGTAAACGGCCACTATGATTTTATTGTAATGTTAAAAGTATGAGTTTTACATGACAGAAATAAAATATAAAAATCGAACTTTTAAACTAGATACTTCCGGATATATGTTTACATGAACTTTTTTTTATTGCTTTGAGATGTTTTATCCACTTTTAAATCCGTTACCTATAATATAAAAAACCTACAATACAACATGCGTGACCTCTATTTTTTGAGCAGTCTGAATATATTATAAAACATTCAACTAGAAGATTACAAATAAAAGTAAAATAATTAACATATTTTATTTGAAACTTGCTTTTCGTTGCTATTTTAATATTCGAAATAAATTGAATTTTTGTGTGTCAAGTAATCTTCTACTTCCGGTTTTTCAATTATTACCAAAATCAACTCAGTTCGTCGCATTGGTATGAAACTTATAAATATGAAGAAGTATTGTTGCTCTGTGTTTTCTACTTCGTAAATTATAGAATATTCGGACACAAATTCGTACAGAGGTAATTGTGATAATGATCAAAACGAAGAACCTCAAAATGTGTATTTTCTTTAAAATCATTTAGCATCAATTTATGTTATTTTATTATTTGGCCGAACCCTTGACTCAGAATAATTTGGTCCCAGAACTAGAAAAGGTTGCTCTTGCCTGCATTACACCATATTACTCTGCTTCAAAGTGAAATTCAAATTACTCGTATACTCGATTGTCAGATTGTACAATGATAGATTCCGCTCTCCATTCAAAGTAGAACAATACAAATAATTCATTACAGTACTAGCCCAGGTAAGTGTACACAGCAGAGTACACAACCTCGCATGCAGAATCCAAAGGTCAGCCAGTATCCCAGTAAGAGTCCAGCTCCAGGACAATGGTCAATCGAATCTCCAAAGCGATGATTTGCGGTTTCACATATCATTAGGACATCGCAGGTCGGCCCTCGGCACGGGAGCGTTTGTGTGCTTTGCCGCTCTGCTGGCTAATGATACTGCTTTACTTCGCGGGATTCAGGGCTCTAACCCCAACCTAACCTGACCAACGACCAATGCCCAGCCTGACACGCTTCACTTGTTTGTCACACCGAGTTGATTTAATCAACCAGCCCCGTACCCTACCGGAAATTATGCATATTGATTATATATGAGATAATTGAATCAGTGCTCAAGCGGTCTGCTCGTTGAATTTTACATGATTTCAGAATGGTTATCTGATATGTTTGTGAAGTGATTTATAATAATCTGTTTATGCACATGCTAAGATCCATTCTAAAGAAGATGTTATGTTTTGTAGTGCAACCATCATAGGCCCGCTGAATATAAAAAAAAAATACAAATGGAATCTGTGACCACAGCCGAATTAAAAAAAATATATATTAAAAAAGTATTGTAATTATAATATTGAAATAAATATTGACTGACCACTTTGTTACTATTATGTGTATTGTTTCATAAAGGTCGTCCTTTTGGCATGTTTCAAGACCAAAGGAAAATCAGGTTTGAAAAATTCTCGAAAAACAATTGCATTGTTTCATGGTAACTAAACTTTCGATACAACATAGAAAAAATGATTGCTGTCAGTCTTCTCACTTATGACTCTCTAATTTTTTTTAAAAATCAAATCAATTTTGCTATGGTGTACTAGGAGTTAAGTTACCATAAAACAATGTATTTGTTCTTCAAGAATATTTAATACTATGACTATATTATGTGATTTTCATTTGGTCCTGAAGAAGGTTTCAATTTGGGACGATACGTGGACCTTTATGAAATAATACACATAATTGTATCAATGTGACTGGTGTATCTATTATTTTCCTATTAAAAAAAGTATTAACTGCAATGTTACCACGTAATAATAATAATAATAATAGCTATAATTTCAATTATAAATCAAATTTATCATAACTCGTGCTAATACCTTAACGTCAAATTGTAAATTGATGTAGGTTGTTGCTCTTTGAAACTAACGTTTATCATGTATCGGGAAATATAAAATGTAGTGAAATATAATCCCAAATTTTATTGTACATAGAAATGAAATATTGTATGATAGACAGAGGAAATACAATTTATTGGAAAAATGAGAAATCTGTAAAGGGGAACCTTAAAAAAAAAGAAGAATATGATTAGATACACGTATTTAAATACCTTATACAAATATAGAAGACACACACCCCCAAAGAAATTAATCTGCATTAAGACACAACAAATAATAGTATACTCTTACCGGATGAAAAACCTATAATAGCTATAAAACAAAATTAAGGTAATGGCATTTCATGAAAATAATACAGTAAGATTAGAAATCTTTACTGACAATACTTGTATGGAGTAAGTGACTAACTTTAATTACTTATTCTATAACAAAGATCAAGAAGTAGGCAAATAAAATTATGAACCCTACAAAAATGTGTGAAACTACTAAAAGAACATTAAAAAAGTAGAAGAAATCTTGACTAAAGTTATACAAAACAATGGCTGTTCCCACCGAAAAATATCCGCCAAGACCTAAATATATACAAGTTAAAAGACAAAATAGATTAATATAAAATACTGTGGTATGAACACATAAATAAAATACGCGAATGCAGAATTCCAATAATGGTTATAAACTATAAGCCACAAGACAAAAGAAGGGAAAACCGCGCATACAAGAAGTGGTCAATTGAGCCGGAACAGGGCAATAGGCCACAAATATAAGGATAATAATAATATAAATATTTATTTCCTTCTAGCATGTATAGTATTTTAGACAAGAAAAATATAAAATAAAATATTTTATGGTTCTCTAGATGTCCGAGAGATCGAACATATAAACAATGCAAGTGTAAAATTGTTTAAAATTTTTAATATATTTTATTACATATATATATATACACACATATATATATATATATATATATATATACATATATATATATATATATATATATATATATATATACATATCCATTAAATGTTCGATAAAAATATCAATCGTATATATATATATATATATATATATATATATATATATATATATATACAGGGTTTAAATCAAAAAGCGGGCCATAGGCGTTTAACATGGGAAATCGTTTTTCCGTGAGCAAAACTTCCCAAATCGTTTTAGACGAAAATGGTTCAAATAAAAATTATAGAGAATTTAATTCTGCATCTAAATCACTAATCAGATTTTATTTTACACCTCATGTAATCCGTAAAATCGACTTTAAAGTTTTATAAATATTTTTATATATATATATATATATATATATATATATATATATATATATATATATATATATATATAAATAATCCATATCCATTAAATGTTTGATAAAAATATCAATCGTATTTCTTTAAAATGTAAAAAGAAATTTATACATATTATTGGTTTAACAGTAACCAATGTTTATTGCAACGTATGCTGTGACAAATATCATCTGTTAGTAGTTAAACATTCGATATAATTATAATTATACTATGAATTACCATCATGATCATCGAATATTAAAAAGTAATGCACTAATTAAATTTGAAATAGATCAAACATAATTACAGTTTAAAGCTTAATTCCAGAAAGCACCTACCCAATAACAAATTTTTCATTTTATCGACATGTAATTTGAAATAGTGAACAATTCCAGTATGCTATTATTACTGTGTCAGAATTGATATAGCTACTCATAGAAAATAACTGACATTTAATCCACGTCCATTTATAAACATAATTTGATATGTAAATGACGTTCATTTAACAATAGTGTTCAATGATCAATATTTAAGTATTATTAACGAACATTTCAAACATAATTAATTCACAGCAGACTTTTTCAAAAATAATTTGCACCATTTTATCAAATTAAAATATATTGAATATCAAAATTTGAGTAATGGTCTGAAATGGGTGAAATGTGTTATTGAATAAATAATTTCGTATTATTGGACATTGACAATGAAACTGATACTCCAAATTAATAATTGTTTTCATTGTTACGTTTCAATAATATTTTGTTGTATGCTGACAGAGCCAGCCTTAGAGTGCATTGGTATTTAGGGTATGTTGTATTTTAGTAGCATCAATAAACGATTGAAACGGTTACAATAACAGAGAGAACAAACAGGCTAATTTATGTGTGAATCACATTAAAATGATTATTTACCGAATACTGAAAACTGACAAGGATAAGATAGAACGGTTCTAGGTAACTTGAACTTTTCTTTGCGTGTATTTCGTGCGAAAGAATACAAAATAATATAGAAACATGTCGCATTTTAGAGCAAAATGATAAATCTTGTGGCTAATTGAATTCTGTATCTAAATTTGTCAACGAACACCTTTACACCTTTCTTAACATGTAAATTTAAGTACATAAGATTTTATCACAGTGCTCATTTGTAGTGATATCCAGATAATTTATAAAATTACAAACAAATGAAGAACAATTTCCAATAGTTTATATTATATTCTTACGAATCGACTTGTGAAAAATTAAGTGGAATGTGTTAAAATGAGTAAGATTTTTCTATCGGTATGACTTGCAAATTGCAAAAACAATTACACTCACGCTTATCTAATCAAGGAAGCAAATTATATTCTCTCTGCTAAGTGAAAATGTGCGTGCCACTATGCCAGGTTTTGTAGGTAAGCATTTTAACAAGTTCGGAATTAGAACGTGTCAGGGTTAGAAGCCATCATTACAGATATAACGCCTTAACCACTCTAATCGCTAACTATTTAACCACAGCAGATTATAATTTTACTTGACGTAGATGATATATGAGGTAAATTAATGCATTGTTTTTTGGCAGAAATTTGTCAGTTGATAGGACAGCACACATAAATTAAATAAAAATAGGCGATTTTTAAAACATAGAAGTATTTACAAACATTTAAAATTTTGTACATGTACGCTTTACCATGATTCGACGTAAAAGTCTAATAAGCTCCTGACAGTAATGTGTCAGTAACATTTTCAAATAATATAAGTTGGAAGTTGTTAACCATTTTACAATTACATATTAATTATTATCACATCTTCCATTTTATAGTTCTTTACATAACAAGTGCAGAAACCTAGTTCACGTAAGAGGTTTGTGGAATATTTTTTGTACGAAAAGTAAGAAATTAATTATTAATACAATCCATATAAAAATTGCTAATTATCGAAGTTGCTCTATAAAAATAAACGTACCTAGTAATTTGGTCTATCAGAAAACAATTAATAAATATTTTTAATATGCATACGAGTATATCAAATTCACCTATAATTTTCAATATAAAAAATATTTTTCTACGACCACTACTGTAAATTACAGTTTTTCCACGTTAAACAAAGCTTGAAAATTATTATATCGCACAGTCGTGTGGAATAGTGTAGGCAATTATTCCACACGCAAGTGTAACTAACTTATTAATAATATAATACAGTATGATATTAATATATCAAGTATAATTACATTTATATATCATAAAACAATTAATAATTATTACAAAATTTGTATAAATTTTCAGTTTCAATACTGAAATGAGTGCACTTGGTTATTAATGTTGGCAGTAATTTCTGCCCTATATAACTCTAGACAGTAGTGTGATTTCAGCACTCAACTACATCTCGTGATAAAACTCTCAAAACTCACGTGAATTGGGAATTTTACATTTTGGACGCGGTTTAAGCATGCGACACACAATGCAGTTTTTCTTTCTTGTAAGAGAGATAGATGAATCGAAAAACAGAATATGTGGTACTTTTTCTTGAAATTTCCTGAAGAAAATTGGCTGTACACTTGCATATTTTTGCTCTACCGCGTTACCATCTAACCGCTTGTTTTGTAGTAGGCGAATTAGCTATCAAATGTCATTTTAAAATCACTTGAAAAGAAAAACTTCATCGTGTAATCCACGCTTTAGGCAACGCGAAAAAAGACATTTTAATATGTTTTTTTTTTGTAGCTGTTCCCATGTGTGAAATAAAATGAATTTATTGTTTAATATGTCCACTTCCGGTTTTAGTTTATTACATGTTATCATGAAACTTGTAATTATGACATATATCCATCTGTACATCCAAACAGAAAATCCACTTTCTTCCATTATTCTTCTTCTTCTAAGCTGTTACGAATGTGGAACTGTCTTTATTTTCCCATTAAACATTTTCTTAATTCTTCTTTATTGTTCTAGTTATTTTTCTTCATTGATATTCTAACAACATCTATTATCTCAAAAACAATATTTGAAATCTCCATGTGTTTCAATTTTCAACAACAGTGAAATTTCATACTTGAATTTCTGCAAATATTTACTGCGGATAATATGAGAATCACCATCAAAGGCGGCCTTGTGTGGGTCAGTTAGAAATGGACCACAAATGAATATTGGCTGCGTGGTTTGTTTTTGACACTGATGAATTTTAATTGCTTTCCACAGTTTCTGTGTGCTGCGAGCTTTTCCCTTGGAGTGGAAAATGGCCGCGGACGGAACGGTAACTAATGTTTATTAAGAAGTTATTACGTGCGGCGCATTTGCATTTATAAATTTTGCGCATAATAAAACGAAATATGCGTATAAAAATGTAGAATTCTTCATACTCATTTATAAAATATATATGGATGAAGTACAACTGAAATTAAACATATACTGTTGTTTAAATTATGTGGGATTTAACAATTGATATTCAGCAAAATTGTATAATTAGTTTGCATATTTTAATTTGTTATTTGTAAATACTCTGCTTGCGACATATAAGCCTGCAAACGTATTAAAATATCTATATTACTAATTGAAAGTTTAAACTCCAAATTTAATTATTGTGAAACCAATAAAAAAAATTCAACTGCTGTTTAACCGTAACAAGTTTAATTTACTACAAAATGGAAATGCCTTGGTTAACAAAATATTATACTAAAATTTTAAAAAAAATTGTACGGATTATTAATTAATTAATTTAGTTAATTATTAATTTTGTTCTACATACAATTAGTTCGTTTCAAACAATTTATACAGGCTGAAAAAACTAAATAGAGTTTTTAATTCTTATATATAGGAATTTGTATTTGATTTTTCAATAATTAATCTTGACATATGTTTGAAGTAGTATATTACAATTAAAATACTTGTACCAGTTATTTCTATGTTCTCCTCATACGGTTATTAATTAACAGTATATTAAAGATTGAGTTTCGGAATTGGCATTTTATTTTATTAGAAGGGTGTTACTCACCCCTTCAAACAAAATAATATTCGACTAATATGAAATGAGTTTTTTATACTATTTTCTATATTATCTCATTTCAAACGAAAAATCGTAGTTTAAATTCTGTTGCTGAAACTTTTGTAAAATTGTGTTTTGATGATTTTTCTTGTACTATACTTGAAAATAATTAACTTGCTTCTCTAGCCGACGAGTATATTTAATACGTAGCAACATAAAATTAAAAAATAAAAACTTTATCAAAAAATTGAACCGACGAAATATTGAAAAGTGAAAAATAAAATAAACTTTTTTAATTTTAATAACAAAGCTCTTAAACTAATAAAAGTAACTAATTTAAATTTTGCGTCAATTTGTTGTTACAAAGTTTTTATTTTTACCTCCCGGCACATCCTGTAAGGAATCATGCTAAAAATTGGGTAGTGAGTTTTCAGTGGATGAGTACGTTTTAGGGTCCTTAGAAATCAATTTTAATAGTATCGCGATGATGTCCGTGTGTGTGTGTGTGTCTGTCAGCCTGTCTGTCTGTCAGTCTGTCAGTCTGTGTGGATCTCTGGAGTTTCGGTTTCTCAAAAACTACTAAACTGAAAATTATGATATTTTGTATATATCAATGGTAGCCACTTTCGACGAGAAATTATAGTTTAATGAAATTTTTTTATTAGAATAATATGTCAAATATTTTTATCTACATTTATTGTTTGAAACATTTTCCTCTTACTGTCACCATTTTCGAATTACAGCACGTTAAAAAAAAATTATTTTGACATTTTCTTTTATGTAAATCTGCTAACCTGTGTTTTTTTGAAAAAAATTAAACAACGGTTGAAAAATGTCATTTTTTGACATGTGTCATATGAAGGGATGAGGCTTTCTTGATAGTGGTGTGGTCCGTGTTCCTGTATTGTTCGATAAGAAATCTATGGCGAGAGGTATTGTGGTGCCCACAACAGATTTTTCATATTAGTAATTAATGTCTTATTTTGCTCTACAACGGTTTCAAATTTATTACCTAATAATTTTAATATACAGTATAAATAGTTCATTTGAATACATTCCAGTCTATTAAAATAATTTCATCCGTCTGCGTAGATTCAATAAAATGAAAAGCGTCTGTTTATTTAGAAAATGCAAATCGCCTTACAGAGTTACAGCAGCCAACAACTCATGCGAATTTCTGAATTTCACTCCTTTTCATCTAATTTAAACTTTGCGACCACCATTATGGCGCGGTATACACGTTGAAATTATTATTACATTAACGTGGAATTTTAATGCCAGCCTTTTTAATTTTGAGCTGTTTTACAGCAAACTTTTGCGCACGAAATTTTTAAGCTAACATCGCATTGAGTTCTCGTATGCACGCTGACCTCTGATGGAACGGTTCGGGATCTTGTCTCAGAGGTATTTTAAAATTTCCTGTAATTAATTACTTTTTAACTCTCTATAGACTTCTTCTAGAACATAAACGAAATATTAAAAACAATCTTATTACATTTTTTATTACTTTGTTACCGCACTTTGCTTCCAGCAATGGCAGGCAATAATTGTCAAAATTTTTCTAATCTAAAAGTAAAATTGACCATAGATATGTTTAAATTAATCCGGAATTTTAATTTTGTTGGATATTTTTTAAACTGACAAAAAAACAAACTGATATTAATTGTTTAAAAATATCATTTCATAAAGAGTTTTTATTTCAGCATGTATGCTTGTTTTAATTTTAACATTTGATGAAAATTGAAACCAGTGACACAGAAAAATTACGAGTAATAGCAGAAATTAGATTAATTTTCAATATTTTATTCAGCAATATTTGAAACATCATTATTAAATTAGCAATTATCATTGTTAAAAGTTCAAATTTACATTGCGTCATGAAACCTACACACTAACATATTTAATTATATGTTGAATTCTATTATAAATGAATAGAAATGAAATAATTAATTGCTTTCGCAAATCTCGGTAAGTGATTTATTTTTAAAAGTGAAGTATAGTAAAATCATGATCGCTGGAATGTTATTAAACGGGGAACAAGAAAAATAATTAAAAAGTACCTTAAATATATCTCCATGCCATTTACCCAATCTGTTTAGAACAGATCTGAGTAAGTGATATATTTTACTCATTCGGTTACCGGCTGTCAAATCACGAACCCAAATGGGATATATGTTAAATTTACGTATCGGACATAAAAAATAAAAATTTTACTAACCAGATTTTTATTTAAATAAATGTCCATATTGTACCTACGTGTAAAATCTATGATACTGCGAGAAAAAAATCTATCAAAAATATGTTTTTGGAACAATTAGGTGATAGGTTAACAGGTTATGTGATAGGATACGGCAGTTCCTTTTAGGAACGAATTAGCTATTTGTATACCAAGGCCGCGAAATCACCGTAAAATATATTAATTACAAATTTTAAACAGTTTTATTGTAAACAGAAAGTGGCTATGAGATTGACATTTGATAAACAAAACAATTAGTTCTGAAAAAAAAACACTGTCAATTTTCAAGTGTCAAAATGATTGTCTTTTACTCTATTTCGCGACCGATGCCATTAACAACGACCGCGAATAGAGTAAAAAAACAATCATTTTGGATTTTGAGGCCATTACCATAACAACAGCTGCGAAATTTAATTTCGCGGTCTGTATTACGGCTGCGAAATGTTTCTTTCGCGTCCTGTTGAACAAAAAATAAATTTTCATCGGTTCTCTAAATAATATCACTTCATTTTCTCTTGCACGCATATTGTAAATTAATTTAATTGTTTATCAATTTCGTGTATGGTAAATAGAAGTAAAGTAGTTGGAGTAAATAGTTCCCTGGTAGTGGTAACTCAATGTTTTGTGGATCATGAGATCCTCATTTCGAATTCCACGGCTTCCAGTTACCAAATTAATTTTACTCCTGTAGATTCCTATCTACTTTGGAGGCCGTAAAATGTATCACTTTCTGAAATCTGTTAAAAAAGAGTGTCACAACCATAATGGGTAAATGGCATGATGATATTAATTTTATATTTTATTTTAGAAGAGAAAGATACACAAAAGAACAAAAAAATATATTGAGCGTTAATTAATTATTCTTCCAGACGTTTTTTAAATCACACTATTAAAATTCTATCCATGTTCTTTTGTAGAAGCCATAAAATATTTTGCGACCACTCCAGTGTTCAAACCTACTTAGTAAATTTCGAAAAGTCATAATTCGTAGAATTCATTATTATTAAATAAAAATTCTACTGCAGACAAAAGCAGGAAATTTCCACGGTATTATTAAGTTTTCATAATATTTTACTACAGCTAATAAAATAGTTCGCAATAATTTGATTCTTCGCAATAAGTCAACATAAAACTGCAGGATGCAGGATGAACATCAGCAGATTTAAATTTATTTCAGAAAGAGCTTCTCTTTGTGTGTTTTAAGAAGACAATAAATTTAAGGGCAGTACTAAAATTTTAATATAGGTTAATAAAATTTTTAATACAAAAATGTAGATTTTTTCTTCTTAGCCCTTATTTATCCAGGATATTTTATGACCAACAAGCAAGAAAAATGGGATCATAAATCAAGGACTTACTATATTTTGTAGGTCAAATTCAGGTATACCTACATCAAATAAAGAAGTTTTCTGATTTATTTCATAAAGTACTTTTATCGCGCCGTACAAATAAAACTGAAACTGTCGGGTAACAAAATACAAAATTAAATTGAGGCAGCCGCCTGTATTTCAATTTGTATAATACATATTATTTACAAGAATGCAACGCATATAAAAAATATTGCCATAATGTTAGACGCAGATAGATGAATTTTAAAACGAAAATGACAGATCATTTCGCAAAGTACATCACCATCACAACAAAGTTAAAAAATACGACGCTATAGTCCTCATATAACATATGTGAAAGGCAGTATTTTGTTATTTTATAAATTATCCAGCTAGATTATAATTTATCCAGATGGGTATTTTATCAGAAAAAGCCTGCAGGAATAACTTGCGCATCTAATCTTAATCTGGGCGTCAGCCGCTAAAGGAGAACAACAAAGTGGACTGATATAGTTCTTAACATGTATAAGAAAATATTTAAAATAATTACAAAAGTGTTTATATTAAAACTATACATTCATTACAGCGTTTCTCAGCTATTACTGTTTTTTAACCTTTAATAAAATGTATTCGAATCTGTTTATCTTTGTCGGTATAAGCCTAAAATTCCGTAATGTTGTGCAAAATTACACCATATATGACAACACTGCCCACTTCGCCGTATTTGGCAATAAAGCTCAGAATAATCAATTATCAGCATTGGAAGAAACACTTTTCGTATAATTACCATCTTCTTTGTCATATCTATGCGAGTTGGGTTTTCTTCAGTAGCTGTTTTTAAAGCGAAATATAAAACTCAACTAAACGAAAGTCTATTTCCAACTTAACACCTGATCAAAGAATCCAGTAATTTATTGTTTTTATATCAGTGAACTAAATAAAATACTATATAAAAACCAAAACCTTAAAGTTATAAAGAAATCTAAATACGTATTTCGACAACTAAGTTGTCATCATCAGTAGAACAAAAAGAGGGATACAACCAAGATTACACAACTTGTGAAACAAGCCAGTGGTCAAGATTGAATCCGGGATTCAATCTTGACCACTAATGGTATTAATGAAACGAGAACTACAAAGGTTATGTGAAAATGGCAATTATTGGCTGTAGGATTCGTATTTAGGTTTTCATGACTCACCGTCCGAGGAGTGACCAAGGAGCTATTTACTTCTGTTCAGTGTACTGATGAACACACTAGATGATCAAAAAGTTCGGGGACGGTGAAATATCTCGAGAAATACACATCGAATCAAAAAACACGTGGTGGTAGGGTGGGGGGCCACTTTGAAATCTTAAATGCGAACTATGACAATAATTATTTTTCTGATCCATCGCGAATGGGAAAAAAGTTTCACACAAAACCTACTTAGTTTTAGCCATACTATCCGAATGTTCAATAAAAAATTAGGGTTCTCATTTAAGATTGTTGTTCAATGATCCATTGATCAATTCTGATAAAAGGATGTTGAATTTGGCATTAGTAAATATTTGATTAAACTTACCTAGGCTTTTATAAATAATTGTTTGTTATAAGCACATAAATAAAACTTTAAATTCGTACGTAAATCTCAGTGATAATGAGTCGGAAAATCTGCAATTATTTAACACTTAATTTCCCTGTACAAATTACATGGGTCGTGTGTGCAACGAAGTGACAGCAGAGCGTCCTGCTTTACAAATAGATAAGAGATACGTTCGTGATACCGTCGTAGGTGGCATCGGTAGGGGTAAAGAGAGCGTCAGTATCAAGGCAGCAAGTCTACCAGGATTAATTAGGACTTGGGGTTGACGTAAAAACATCCTGCTAGCGATACTGATTAAAGATTGAGGAAATCCGAGTTTTTACTAGGTTACTTTAATTTTTGCGGTAATCAGGAAAACTTGATGCGCAACACACATTACTTTACTTACATGATATTTTGCTAAGTAATCATTACCGTTTAATTTTTAATGACTACCTTTCATACATAAATAAAATCTGCAACTACATCTCAAAATATATTAAAGGTATTTAGTCTACTAACTGCAAAAAATCGTGTTTTAAATTCCTGTATACTTTTTTCTTAAAATTTATATTCTATTGCTATTAATTTTTAGATTAAAAATTAATGTTCCAAAAGTTTACTACTAAATTAGATTATTCTTGCAAATAGTACCTATACCTAGATGTAGCATATTTAATAGAAATATTTTTTATTAATTTAAGCGATATCTACTGCTAAGGATATATGCCATCTCGGTATCTTGTTTTCGGTGGTGTGACAACGGCACGCAGTGTTCGCTAATATGGGTCTTCACAAAGCGATCACCCATCCAACTACTGACCACAGGTAGTGCTGCTTAACTTGCCTTATACAGTGAACCGGTTTCAACGCTATCTGCCATAGCCGATGCCTGGGAAATCTTTAAATAATATATATGATTCTGCTCTTCTAAACATAAATACATCATTTCTGCACCTTTCGTTTAAGTCATTTAACTTATTTATATAATAATTATATCTATCATCACATAATACCACCAAGCATAACGTTGTATTGAATTTTTACGCCATTATATTTTAACTCAAACGAATGAAAGTATCGAAATATAAAAATTACTAATGAGGCACATTCATTTTCAAGTAATATAATTTAGGACATTTTCTTTCTTAAACATTACTCTTTACATTTTGACATCAATCAAAAATTGGATTTATTCAGAATATTTCTTAATAGCTTAATTTATTCCTGTCTCTAATTAGATTTTTCTGAATTTGTACTAGATTTCTATTTATTATTATTACGAAGATGAGAAGCGGACTAACTACTTTGGTTATATGCCGCCTCATGTGTGGATGATTATGAGTTTATGAGAACAACACAAACGACCATGCTCTTCAGTGGGATTCGAACCCACGATCTCTAGCGTGCTAGGCAAGTGACATAGCCACTACGCTACCGAGATCGCCACATTATTATAGAAAATAAAATAAAGCAGATCTTGGTATACGATATAATAACTTACAGCTAGAGTTGAAAAATTGTACTACACAGTTTTTTACCTAATTTTTCAATATATAAAATGCCATTCAAAGAATCACCGACATCCAAACCAAGAACTGAAACTGAGTGATTTTTGTTACAAGATTTATTACTACAAATTATCAAGTGTTGAGTTTTACCTTTGCTTAAAACAAATTGTTGGTAGCAAACCATAGCTCAGTATTTCACAAATTTAACTTACTTTGTTGATGAAAAATACTTGTATCAGAATGCTTGTTTATTAGAATATTATCATCAGCAAAAAGACACTATTGAAAAGCGTTATAAAATTGGAAAATTATTGACGTATATGATTATAAAAATAAAGGCCCTAAAATTGAGTCCTGTGGAACGCTATGTTCAACTTTGTAAAAACTAAATTGATTTCTTTTGCTATAGACACACTGAGAGTGATTTTTCAAGAATGATCGAAAAACTCGAGTTATGCATTCCATAATGTTTTAATTTTTTCAGAAGAATATCATACGATACACAATGAAAGGTCTTGGAAAGGTCGCAGAGGGTAATAGCCTTCCCCAAGTCCCTCGACTATGTTATCAAAAATAATAGTTTCGATAAGGTGAAAATTTTTCGACAGTTCGGACCGAACCCTAATCCACAGTCCAATGTCATATCATATAAATTTATAAATTTCATTTCAACAATTAATATAAAAAAGAAACAAATATGCAAACTTTAGAAGACGCCAGCAAAGTAATGTTAGAATTACAAAGCGAAGAAATATTACTCTGGAGGATAAAAGTTATGAATTACAAAAATATGTAATCAGACAGCAAAACAACTATTAATTCCAGGAAGCAAAAAGTCTCATGTTGAAAGTAAGTTTGACATCCGCTCCACGTTGAAATAAGCACAGAGTGACCAGTGATGTATTCAGTGAAAAACAATCATAAAGAAGAAAAAACAAAGGAAGGTCAGGCCTGATGAGGTTATTTCTGTGAACATCTGCTCCACATAAAGCTACATAAAAATACAGTCCTTGCGTCCTCGGTGCTCTAGCAAAAACATATGTGGCCCCGTTATCTACGGCGGCTAGCTCTTGGGGACATACGTGCTTTTTATGCCGCATTCGATTTTTCCTCTTTTTGTGGGTCATCATAACGATATCATTTTTATTACCCGCACCTATAAAAACGTTATTTTTTTATAAAAAGGAATTGATAGTATAGACTCGTTAAAATTTTATACGACCCCTAATGATGGATACAAGCAAAATGCTACGGAACATGATTTGCATCAGTTATGTATTTTGCTATATTAGATCATAAATTCTGAAATGAGACACTTGTTTTAATTAAATAGGAGATTCCAGAAAGATCTGTAGTGCAGTAGTTGGTATAACTTGAAAAGTTACTTTAAAATCTGATCCCAAAGATATCAATCTCGAACAGACTTACGAGTACCATTTGATATCTATTTAAGTCTCGGTACATATCTCTCTTCAGAAGAGTTGAATGGCTTAGGGCACACCTGGCGACAAATCTTACATGAATTGAAAACAAAACTAAAGGATAACATTAACAGTTCGTCACCTATTTAGATCTTTGCGCTAATCTCTGAATAAATATCTGTTTAGATAAATTGAATAATTGTACCACAAAACAATATGGGTGCCTCTTATGATCAGATATTCAGTTCAAGTTCAGAGTTTCTATATACGTTTGTAGCTTAAAATATTAAAAAATTACAATATTTTTTGTGAAATTCATTTTTTAAAAAACAAATTTTTCGCGATTTTTTAACCTTATCAAAGACATCAGCAATTATAAAATTTTGCACAAATCTTTTCTATCGGATCTTAAGTATACTTTTTTTTAGACCAATCTATCCAGTCATTGCAGAATGTTAGACAATCAAAATAGGTATGTTCTCGAAGGGTTAATGTATTTTTTTTTTTTAATTAGTAATGTGTTAATAATGATAATTTAAAAACTTTATGGAATATTACCAGCTCATGATCTCTAGTCTTTGTTCAGAGATATGTTTAAAATTTTGTTTTAAACTCTTAAATCTCATCGTGAAGAGTAACCTATACAATCTGGCATCAGAATTTTATTTATGCCCTTAATCTAGTGCTACAGAATAAGACCTAATCATATTTGGTGGTCGTTGTTAATAGAAAATGAACTGAAACTCACAAAAAATATAATAATGTCTTTATATGTGGTCAGCAATAATAGTAAATTATGATACAAGTGTATAAGTAAGCTTTTAAAGCACGTACGACGAGTTTAAGAGCACGACGCGAAGCGGAGTGCATTTAACGTCGCTAGTACCTTAAAAGCACTAATACACGCGTGTCATACGCTATTTTATATTATACCTGCATCATACTCTGGAAAAAAGTGGAAAGCAACATTTTGATTTTGATTCATTTCATAATTTTGCGCGTGTGACGTTTGACGTATATCGTTTACATGGAGACTGGTTAGCATTTGTTGTTTACGTTTACAGTTTTGACAGATATTAATAGTAAATATTTTCGTTGTTGCTTAGGAACCTTTAAAGCACGGCGTGTTTTAATCTTGCGTTTACGAACGCTGTAGCGTGTTTCCTTGTCACATGGTCAATCATTACTTCATTTTTGTTTGTCAAACTATGTATGATGACGTCATATCATTCAGTTTGATGCATGATGAAAAGAAGGTGTGTCAGACGGTCATTCTTTTCACTAGAGTGAAGTTTGTCAAACAGAAACTTATATGCATAGAGGGCATCGCTGTCGGTCATGTGATGACAGAAATGACATTTGTTTGTTGATGAAGTTGATTTTATTTTCATAATACCTAGCGGTGCCAATGAGAACACCAGTTTTGTATCCTATAAAATTAATTTATTTTTCATTTCTCATTTCAATAACATTAAATTTTAACATTGCCAACCAGGTTAGATAAAAATATTTTTTGAAACCTATTTATTTAATATATATTCCAATCCAGAATAATTAAAGAATTTATATATATGTGTATAAATAAATTCTTATTAAAATACTTACTTTATTCATTACTACTATCAAATGTCACTAGATCTGTCAAAACTACAAAAGTCGAATCAAAATGTATGACAGAATAAGAAACGTTTCTATTTAGAGCATTTGACCAAACTGTATGACGTGACGTCACGTTTCTGTGTTTGTCATTCAAAAGTTTTGTCAAACGGTGGAAACACTGACCGTGTGACAAGGGCTTTAAACATGGATTATGATGCAGGTATAATAAAAAATCATTTATGCAGATTGATGAAGAGACAATAAAGTATAAATTTGATCCGGGTTGAAATTATTTAAGATAAGAAAAGACGAAAAAGTTATCTAGTATTTGTATTGTAAAAGATATTATTATAGTCTCAGAATAGAAGAAATCAGTGCATTGTAGCAAATGGGTGAGTTTTGGTTATAGGATAGGGATAATAAAAAGGAAGGAAAATTTATTGAAGGAAAGGGAACAAACCAGTCGTGGTTAAATTGGGAGCGGATGAATTGGGAGCTGGTAAATCATGACACTCGAACACTTTAAATGATGTAAAACTTGTAAATATGATTTTTATTAAAATGTAGAACTTCTTATAACTAACTTAACGTTGCACTAATTTATCTAATAAATAAAACTACTTAAATGACTTAAATCTGCGTAAAATACATATTTTTCGTAGCGCGACTACATTTTAAAACTGACACTGGCCACGACCAACGGAGAACTGATTTTAGACGCCCGAAATTCCAGGGGGTCGTCTGGCTAAGGGATGCCAGGGGGTGTCTTTGAATCTGAACTATCGTTTCTAAAAATAGCTCGAGATAGCGATAGCTCAGAGCGTAACCGATGAAAGTCATCTTGTTACAGCATGATGTCACCTGATAGGTATATATTTTTCATTTACTTTAAAGTTAAATTTGAAAACTAACATAGCTACTTGATTTACGCTGGTTCCCTGTGTTATTACCTCGTTTATTAATTAAAATATAGCGTAAACAATCAACCATGTTCAACTCTGTTATCACGATTCTTTTGTTTGAACAAAACTTGGTATCAAACAAAATGCCTATTGTGGTGTACAAGTTAATTATATCGAAAGTTTGCGTCGGTTTGGTTACGTTACGTATGGTCACATCTATTTGACTTCCGTTTTAATTACTAACTACGTATACAGAATACACTCGCATATACCACAATCAACGGCGTCCTTTCGTCTTTTGTTCCTGATAACAACGCCACTTTCATGTTTGTACTTTCATCCATATTTTTCATGGTAATATAGAACTCGATCTGTTGCTTCTAATTGGATTATATACGATCTTTGAAAGGAACAAAGTAGAGGTAAAGAAAACAAATTATATTTTTACTCCAAAATATTTTGTTACTTATACACAAATAATAAGTAAATTTATCATGATACCATTTACACATTTTAGATAACTTGCAATTTGCTGTCGCAGGTCTCGATAAGTTTTGGAATGGGATGTTGAGAAGGGGGAATCACAGCGGTATTGTTAAAAATGGCAAATGTTACCTGTAGGATCCGATCTGAGAATCTCCCGATCCAAAGTCCTATGCTTTACCATAGAGCTATATACATAATAGGAAATTAGTCTCAAGAACATTTCAGTGGGTCTACAGCTTTTAATATGTAAGTTGCAGATATCTAAATTTTACATTACCTTATTTCTTAAAATTATAAGTATGGAATTATTTGAAATATTAAAAGATAGCCAAGTCTTCAATAAGGTATCCTCCTCAAGAATTAGAGGTAGGAAATTGTTAACCCGCAATAAAACCTTGTTTAAAAATAATCGCTTCTTCTGAGGCTAGCTTAAGACTTCCAACATCTAGTTTGATGTGTTTAAAGACAAAAAAACTCTTCAGTAATGCTTCCTCCTCCAGAACAACGTCATTTATAAACAACATTCACACATGGGGTGAATTATATAAATTAATTTGTCAGAGGTAAGAGGGATAAAATCAAGGTTACACAACTTGTAAACCAAGTCAGTTATCAAGATTGCATCCGATCCAATCCCTCTTCTATCTACTGACATTGATAAATTGGTTATCGAATTACATATTTAGATATTTTTTTATTACTTTGAGGCTTACTGGTTAGATTTTAATTTTTAGATTGTTCTTAGCTTTATAATTATATGTTTGGTTTAAAAGAACAAATATATTTTTATGAGAATATTTATTAATTTAAATATTATTTTTGAATTAAATAATAAAATCTCCGAAACTGTAAGCAATCATTATTAAATAAGAGATAATAATAGTCATTATTCACGAAGATGAAGTTTTCGTCACAAGCCGTAGGCAAGTGATGCAAATCATCCGAGTGAATAATAACCATAATCCCAAACATAATACTATATTTTTTTCTATTAAATTCGAAAATCACTTTTGAAAATGATAGAAATTCAATGAAAACACACGTTGATAAACGTCAATATTACACATTGACAACTGACTACATGTCAACTGTCAGACGACAGTTGCTTAGTGATCCACATCACGTCTTTAAAATAACCGTGAATTATGGATTTCTGACGCTGATTTGTCATGAATCATAATAAACAGTCGTGAATTATTGGTACTATAATTCAACGAAAAATTTTAAATAATAGGGTTATATTTATACAGAAGTAGAAAATAGTTATTTACGACACAAGTACGCAAAGTTAGTCGGATTTACTTATGTGTATCGTACAATATTTCATCTACGATATAATGAAAAACCCAATAAATATAAAAAAATAATACAATATTAAATGAGAAGTTTGCCATGATAAAAAAATTCTTCATATTTGGGGTTTTTCAAAATTTTAATCACTTGTTGCTTGGCAACCCGGGACTAATGAGATCATGTTACTAAACAACCGTTTTACAAACAAAACTTACAACTAAACATCAATTTTACACACTATCGTAGATAAAATATACCAGGTGGAACATCATACCTGTGTACATAGGCGATTAACATGAAAAAACAGTTTTTCCGTGCGCATTGCTCCCCAAATTATTTTAGGCAAAAATGCTTCAAATACATGTTGTAGAGAATAAAATTCTGCATCTAAATCAATAAACCGAATTACTTTTACATGCTTTATAACGACATAAATTAAATAAGAAAACATTGAAAATTACGTTGAAAATATCAAATAGCCATGGAATTGAAACAAAAATAAATAAATGTTTGACATTTGACAGATGAATGATTAATTTGATGAGTAAAATATCAAATAGACAGAAAAACGACAAGCATTTATTTATTTTTGTTTCAATTCCATGGCTATTTGATATTTTCAACGTAATTTTCCATGTTTTCATATTTAATTTCTGTCGTTACAAAGCAAGTAAAAGTAATTCTGTTTATTGAATTAGATGCAGAATTTTATGCTCTACAACATTTATTTGAAGCATTTTTGCATAAAATAATTTGGGGAGCAATGCGCACGGAAAAACTGTTTTTTCATGTTAATCGCTTATGTACACAGGTATGATGTTCCACCCGGTATAAGGAGTAATATTTTAAAAGTCCAACGTTTCGGTTATATAATGATTAACCTCAGGGGAAATTTAGAGTCAAGAAATAATACTGTTAATATATAAAAGATTGAAAATACAATAGTACGTCATATACATACATATATAAAAATAGAAACCTAAAAGAAGGAAAAGAAAATTAATATATCCCAATATCCCATTCTTTATAACTATATTTTTCAATAAATATTTTAGCTATATTTAACACGATTCACTGTGTAACATATACATCGTATCTTACATTTCAAAGTTTCCCGTTCAGGTTTTTCTAACTTTTTAAGGTTGAACAAGACAAATTAGCCAAATCAGTTTTCAAATAAACAAATAGCAGTTACAAGTCAAGAAGCAAATCTACAAATCTAATTAGAAAACAAGAATACAGTTCTCATCATTTGTCATTCGGTAACTGAATATATAACATCGAAATTAATATCAATTAGTAGGAGTGACGCAAACGGTAGCTGACTAAATGGGGACCTATACATATTCTCGTAACAACCCTGCTAAAATTAATACATAAAGCTGGTTAGGGGAATGCGAGCTGCCGAGCTTCGAGACAGCACAAGCTCAGCGTAATAAACTATTTGTTGAGAGCTGGCCTAACAATAATTTGCCTTCTGCTCGAGATTTTAGCGTTCCCGTACACCCAGGACCGTATTTGTGGGAGACAATGATGGCCCCCGGGGCGAAAAGATTTTATTTATTTTTCTAAGGCCCGATATTTCCATCTACGAATAAACTTCCGATTAAGTTATTCGTCAAATAAATAAAAAAATACGCATCAAAAAGTGACAGATAGAACAATAAGTATCATTTGAGGTATGATTTCGATGCTACATTTTTCATTTATTCGGCACTTTATTCGTAGATGGAAATTAAAGGCCTAAGTTGAGATACTGTTGTAGAAGCGAGAGTTTACAGGGTTTTACTTATACATCGCTCACTTCGACTTAACCAAAAATCAACTGCGTAGAAGTAAAAAAAAATTTGTTTAACAAAAAAAATCTGCTTTTTAAAGACATCATTACGCAAAAATCTGGTTTTTCAGCTTCATTTGAAAAAATTCCGAAAGCTTTGACAGGAGAATGTCAACTTATATTGAAACTTTAGTTATATTTTTAATGGGAGAAACACCTCTCAAAGCATTACGTGAAGTATATAAAATAAAATTTAAATATTCCGGTAACTCAAAACTAATCATTTTTTTAAATTATTATTTCTGCCACAACCGAAATTTCATTGCTGTTTCCCTACAATTCAAAGACAAAGACCAAATGTAAAAATGTTCAAAGATGACGTCATGAATTTAGTTATATTTTTTGATGGCGTACCCCGTAAATTCATCGATTTTACTACAAGTGTTAAATATTATTTATGGAAAAATAGGTACTTGTACCACTAGAATACCATATTTACAGCAGAGGTTGCCTAGGCTGTAAATCTGTGTTTGACACCATGCTGAAGACAAATTAATATTTCTTGTCATTTTCAGAATTCATATAAATTTGGTTATCTTATTTTTAATACCTACTTTGATAGTTATCGCCATCAAATTATCTTGCTATGCAATTGTTGAACAGTTACTATGCGGTTTTTATGTAAATACATTTTAAGTTCTCAGCAGTAAAGATAAAATTTTACAAGCTATTAATTCCCAAAAATATCGAATTTTTTATGTCAATTGGCAAAAAATAGTTATTTGTTTAACTAGGTATCAAAATAAAAGATTTACAGCAGAGGTTGCCATTTCATTAACGAGCTGGAGCCGAGGCAATGAATGCTGCCGCAGTTATAAATCTGTGCTATGCCTTTGTTGACGGTTACTATGCTATGTAATTTTTTTACAGCCTAGGCATAAAAGTAGCACTACAGACTGCAACAGTTAGTAAAGTACATGTGCTTCAAAATTAAAGCAATAAATTTAAGGGTATATATTATTTGACACAATGATTAGAACGCAAAAAAATACCAAAATTCACAAAAATTATTGTACATTTTAATATTTACTAATTTTTATTCATTACTGCAGTGAACTATCGGACCAGTGGCATAGAAAATATTTGTTCCAAGTAATATGAAATTATTTTTGTAAATTTCAGAATAATTCTTTTTGTGTTGTGATCATTATATCAAATAATGTATTCCCTTATTTTTTCTTGAAATACTTTGGAAGCACGCTGTACTTTTCTAGTACCCAAATAATTCTCAATTAGGGTATAGCAGACCTAAACATATTTTATAATGCAATACTCTTGCAGTTTTATAGTGATTTAAAGGAAATTTATATTGATATGTCAATTAAATGCATATCTAGAATTATATTGTATCAGAATCTATTCTTTGTTTTTGGTTGGACGCCAAAAAATTTCTCTAATATCACATGTATTTGTAAGTGTGAGTAATCTAATAACCAATTTCAATAACGAAATTGAAATTAGTAGTAATTTCTATGGGGTGCCGGAATAAGTTTGGCCCAGGCCGTAATCTTAGTTATTCCGGTCCTGTGTACGCTTTTGATATTTGCTTGGCATGTGTGATTTTGTACCTGGAACCGCGGGCATTGTTTGCGGAACTATTACATTAAAATCGAATTAGTTCTAAATGTATCTCCAGCGAAATGAGCATGAAATACGTAATTTGCTTACGAGCTTTTCCCTTTTGGAATTTTGTGTCCGCCCGGAAAATGGTCTCTAATTTTAGCCATTGTGTTCTTACCTACAATGTAATGGAGGATGGAATGCAGACATATTTGGCATGACGAAGGTGTGCTGAAGATTGTACTCACCTGCAACAGAAAAAACAATACCAATTTAATAAATTTATTTTTTTGAATTGATGTGGATGAGGCGAAAGTAGTGTCAGTATAGGAAGGTTTGGAGGAGTTTGATTGCTGGTTGAATCTGTTTAACTATTCGAGACATACTAAAGTAAATTTAATCAATCTATGCTTATTCATATTTTAGATGAGTTACCTAAAGAATTATGTATAAACGAAGTTCAGGTACATGAAACACAATATATAAATGATTAATGTAAGCACTGTAATTAGAAGTTAAAATCATCATTATCTTTATTTTGTAATTAGGCATACTACACATTACTCCTGGTTCAAACGAGGAAAGTTCTTGTGAGAAAGTTTCTTGAAGAAGTCTGAAAGTTTCTTAAGAACTATGTGTCAACACGCTTTGATATGAAATAAGTCAACTACTACCAACATAAGTATGAAGCAAGTAATTTTTCAGTGAACAAATTAAATTGTGGAGTCAACCACACGATTTTCTTATACTTATAATATAGTATATATGCATCAGTTATATGTTTATTCCCAAAGCAACTTTAATTATTAATAGTTATTTATATATTAAGGCACTGAGAATTAAGTTTTTATCACGAATATGGAATTAGTAATATAAAATAATCAATGTGAATAAAAGAGAAACGTAAAGAAGACCTTTAGATGTCAAAACAAATACAGGAAGGAAAAAACATAATGACAAAATCAGTAAAAGGACAGAATGGAGAGGAGTGACGTCCCTCCTTTGTCTAATGTCCAAGCGACATATAATTAATCGTGTTTGATATCTAAAGAAAGGTTATGAAGAGCAATGTCCAGCAGAAAAGTTAAAAGGACAGCTTGTCGACTGTTTTTACAAAAGTCATCAGAAGTATAACATCTGTGGTATGAAATAAAAAGCTTATGAAAAGACAGCGAATTTTGGTGACATATGAGTGTTTCAGATTAACAACCACTTTATTTTTTTAAATATTGATGCTTTGTTCTGGATTAGCCAACAAACTTAAAATATTGCAAAATTAATATTGATTAAATTTAATCTTTATTAATTATTAATTTATAAAAGTTGTTTCATAATATATTATAAATTATCAAAAATTGCTTAAAATAATGTATAAAATATGTATCCACGTAATTAAAAATTATATTAACTTGCTTTGAAGAGAATAAATTTAATAGAAAAATAATTACAGAATTAATTACTCGTTTATTTAAAAATAACTTCAAAACCGTAGCTGTATGAGATGTCCATACATTTTATGGAATTACTCAAATGATATTTATATTATCAAAGTTCAATCATAATTTTAATTAATTAGTGTCCTGGTGATTTTAAAACGAACAGAAAAATAAATCATGATTAATCACCAAAATTAATTTCTTCTCTCAGGTAAAATAAAAATCAATTACGTACCAATTAGCACAAGATAAATATGAACCTGGATGGAAAATTAAAATACGGTCCAACGTAAACAAAATGAATATTTAAAGTAGAAACAATCCCAAACTGTAACATTCTAATTGAAGAAAGCACACAAATTAAATAATGTTTATTTTTGCGTTTAAGTTGCACGATGCGCGTGCTTGTTCAAAAGTGTGCAAATTTTCCAGGGGGGCGTTTTTGCTCGTTTGTCATAACAAAGGTTTGTTAATTACAAAGATAAATGCGCCTGTGTCTAGTGTCGCCATCTGCAATTAAGAGAACAAAGAACATTCTTGAACGCGTTTTTATCAGACAATATAGAGAGCACGGAGCATAGAAACGCACCGGCAAGCCTCCGGTGGCTCCGGGTGGTTCCGGGAAGATTCCGGTCAGTAGCGTACAACGCCTCTCCTACGAATATATTTTTCCATGAAATACACAATATAAATTAAATATTTTCAATATTCTCTAACTCGCTTTTATTCATTATTGCAGGCTCTAGGAAAAATATATAAAAAAAGGATATTAGTTAGTAGAAAAATTGGTTCTTTATTTTTATACCACTAACTGTTAATTCCATCTAATTGTAATGGACCTATGTCTATAAATAAATTTTCCAAAATAGTATAACATGATAATAATAAAAACTAGATATAACTTCATAATTTTATTTCATTAGCAATATGAATCTATATTTAATGCATGCTACGCTACGAACGTGATGTAAAATTGGTAGAGTTGAGGTAGGTCACATTGCTTTAAAACTGACATTTATCACATGTTGGGCAATACAAGTATATTTATGAACAATAGATATTAAAAATTTCGAATGGAACTATAGTTTGTAGGATTAATAGTTAATTATATCAGTAGTCCAGAAATAGCACTTTTGCAAGTGCTAGTATATTTTCGCAAAACAGTTTCTGGACGTGTGATACACATTGTTTTTCGGATCGTTTTTGTCTTAAATTTATTAAATGAAATTGCTGATTTATTAATCAAATATGTAACAATAAGAATTTTTAAATTTTTAAATACCAGAGATTTATAAATAATTATTTTGATGGAATTCTTTAAACTCCAAGCACTCAAATACTGAACAAAACAAAATACAGAGCCAGTTGATGTCATTCCTTGCAAAAGTCCCTAGTTTTTTTTCAGGCCTAGGCCGAGAAACCAAGCAGTTTCTGGACAATTCTGAGATGTGTAAAACTAGTGTTTATAGACGGGGTCACGAAATAGTTATTAACTATACAAGTGGGCAAAGTTAGGCATTACCCACAAGAGAAATTTCAGCACACGAAGCCGAAGGCTGAGTGTGATAATTTTATCGAGTGGGTAATTCCATTTTGCCCACGTGTGAAGTATAATGTTTTATCCAACATCTCTTAATAATAAAAAAAAAAACTATGAAAGAAATATTATTTGACAGTGATATATGCTCTAAATTTTCAATAGTAATATCACGAGTGCTAAGAATTTAATCGATTAAATTTGACATGTCTAGCTTATGCAAAAAATTTTGCTTAAAAAGTGTTTGAGTACATAATAATTTGAAAAAATCCCGAGACAGCAGGTCGAGGGGTTTTATCTTAAATCATTATGTGCGATAAAACTTTTTTAAAAGCAAAATTTTGTAAATAAGCTAGACATCAAATTTAATCGATTCAGTTCTTTAGCACGAGGGGTATATGTCAAGATTATTTCATGAATTCATAGCATAAACTTCAATATTTGCCAAAGAAATTGAACTAAAACGTTGATTTTGACACACTTTCACATAAATAAATCGGTACACTCATAAACAAAAAGCATTATAAAATTATGTTGTTATAGTGTAACTATAGCAAATTAATTGTTTTTCTTTTTATTTGTCAATTAAATGTCAAAAATATGTAAATAAAAATAGCTTGAATTGAATAATTCAGCATGTTTAAAGATATAGAATACCAGTAAAGGTAAAAAACATGGAATTATTTTGCTTCTGCAACTAATTATCCGGCTAAATATGCCTTCAACATGTACAAAATTTGCATATAAAAGCTAGCTTTAATTTAATCGCGAATAAACAGCATGGTGCTGTTTATTCACTTATCTAAAATGCGCAACAATGGAAAATGAGTCATTCTGATTGGTCAAGTTTGTAATGAATGAAATAATCTAAATTAAAATGTTAATCGAAGTAGTTACCAAGGTGTTATGTGTTATTATTATTGTTATAAACAGAAAATTACTCACCAGTGAGTTTTCTCAAATTTATACCCACTAGTGGGTAATCTGTTACTGTTTTAAATCGCCATAATTAAAGAACATTTTTTGAGAGGTGTTGCATAAAAAAAAAGCTAGTGAAATTTACAGGCATCTAAATATACAACATTAAAAATTACAATAGGTGACATTTTCTTTTTCTTCAAATATGGAAATATATCCATCTTTCGCCTGCCGAAACTATCCTTTTTCCTAATTTTTTATAATGAATTTTTCATAAGCTTTAAATAATTCTTCGATCGAATTTAAAAAAAATTGTTGTACCAACGTATTTTCGTAGATCTCAGTAAGTGATATAATTTTACATATAAAATAATTCATGATATTTATAAAAATAATATTGTATTGTTATTTTCTGGGTAAGAATGTACTTTGCACGAAATGTAACTGCCCAGTTTTTTAACCAATTTATCATAGAAAATTCAGAAATGTTTTATACTGGGTGTAACATAAATAAGTACATTAAATTCAACAAGTGGTAAAACTTATCAAGACAACAATATTTTTTAATAACTTTTAGTTAGTATCGTTTCTCTTATTATCTTGTTGTAATAAAATTTAATATTAATACAGTAATATAATTAATAGATTGCTGATATTCGGCCCAATTCACTAACTCAGTTGTTAACTTTTAACCAGTTGCAAATATTTTTGACAAATAGAAACAAATGTTGCAATTAACAGTTTGATTTTTTCTTGAGTGTTACGAATTTTCATTGGATTAAAATCTTAGCAAGTGTTTAAAAATTAACAACTGAGTTAGCGAATTGGGCCGAATGTCTGCACATCAGACGAAATGTCAAACATTGTAAACAGGTGTCTTCCAAGTATTGTATTAGAAGTGTCTTACTATTTATTATATAAGGTTTTTCTTGACAATTTTATAGTTTGTTGGAAATGAATTGTTTTAGAATATAGTATTTAATTAATTAACTTTTTCAAATCGATGCTTAACAATTTTGTAGTTATATTTGCCCGAAGCCAACATTATGTGAACTAAATATTTTTCTAGCAGAACGCCTTTTACTAAATCATGTCTACGCCTCTGGCTCCAGTAGGAAAATGGCTACCGCTTGAAAATTGGATAACCTGAAAATTGGGGCACAAATAAAAAAATATATATTCGCATACAAGTCCGGTGTATCGCACCGTTCCGCACGGTACAATGTATTCCGTACGCCTTTGTTAGGTTTTTTACTTTATTTTTTCATTCGTTTTCTGGTTGGTTTTTACGTTTTCAAGTTAATGAAAATAATTTGTAGCCAGAGGCGCAACCGGCCTACAATTGGACGTGTGTAATCGACCTGCGTGTACTGTATACATATGAAATTTATTCTGGCCCGTAGAATTTATTCGTATTTTTAATTATTACTTTGTGTTTTTTGATAAGTTTGCATTGCTAAGAGATATGCAAATTTTTTATTATTACTGTGACATTAAAGTCTAACAAGCTTTAATGCAGTCGAAGTTTTTAATCATAATAATGATTATTCGAAATTATTACATTTCGATAAGAGAACAGCCATATTTTTTCAAAGAAATACAGGTTTGAAATTTCGCTTGCCATTTTAGAGAGCTTCAACAGGACGCAGAAAGTCCAGGATTACTCGACTAACCACTTTTCAAGTGCCTAATTTCATTGATTATATTCCAGAAAATAATTACATGAAAGATATAGAGAATAAAATTGCGCATTCCTTCCAAAGCAAACTTTATCCTGGACGAATTGAAAAAGAGAAAGAATAGGGTATGTGACCATAATCGAATTTCAATGTATACGCCATAGCATATGAATGTTCTTCATTGTAGTTTCTTATTACAACAATGAAAACTATACATTATTTTGTAATAATAATGTTATTAGCAATTTTGTGTTTTGGAGAAGGGATATGTGACGTCACTGTGGCCGGGGAAATTATTGTACTGCGCTGTACGCTTGGCCCGCTGATCTATATCTATTTTTTTCCTTTACGGTATCTCTGTCTTTTTCCGGCACCATACCTACCGCAATCTTTTCAGAAGACACAGTGACGTCTCACATCCCCTCTCCAAATCTTTAAAAATTAATTTCTCGTTAACAATAAACAATTAATTGATTTTAAAAAATACGGGTATTTTATTTTTGTATCTAGTATCATGTAATGTCAGAAAAAAAATTGGTCACATACCCCATTGGGACAAAACTATACAGAGGACGAGACAAATTAAACAGTTATTTGTATTATTTTCAGTAATAATAAAACAAGAGAGTGAGAATAAATTGAAAATAATTTGGCAGATCTTTCAAAAACTTATTGCCAGGCAATAGCCACGAAAGCCCATAGAACTTGAGTGGCTGCTATTGCCAAATGGCAACAAGATTATTTATTGATTTCATAATCAGGCACGCTACTCAATCTATCTTTTTTGTTCAGTTTTTACTTGTGTTGATGATAATTATCTGACATCTGACATACAACAAAAAGATTATTCCCGGGAATAATCACTAGAGCTATATTCTCAGTATAATTATGACAGGAGTGTTTAAAACGGAGCCACGTGACATACAATGAAGTATTTCATTTGTTTTAAGAAAAGTCAAAAAAATAATAATTTTTAAAATTCATACTGAGTAGAATAAATTAAATAAATAATACATACAATCATATACATATACGGGTGTGGAATTGAAATGAAGTCTCAAATTCGCTATTAAAATCTACAAAAATAATACAGCAATAATAACATAATTGATACATTGTGAAATATTAACATTTAGGTAATCATGCATGCATTTTAAAATTCTGAACAATTTTTATATTAACATTTTTGCTGTAATGAAAATAGGTTAAAAGTTATAGCAATATAAATAAAAATTGAATCGAAATTCCTAAACGTCACATTTCAATTCTACACCGTGGTGAAACTAGAACCGTGATACAGAATCAACCAACAATCACTCTCTTCCAAACATTCATATCCCGGCACACCACTTTTGCCTCGCCCACAGTTATACTGCGATTCATAACATTAATAATAAATAACTTGTTTGACTAGAGAAATGTAAATGTTAGCTAGTTGCTAATCACCTTCAATGTATACGGGGTGTCAATTTTAGACCTATAATAATGTTAGGTAATCACAGTAATCTTTGTATTAAAGCCATTTTACATTTCTAGTTTTGTATTTTTTTATTATACATTATAATAGGTCTAAAATTGACAACTACTGCCCTAAATAAATTACAAGAAATTTATTGGCGTGATAATATATTTATATATTTATAAACATCCATTTGTACATGTTACATCTGCAAACATTTTTCCAGAAGAATTCAATTCCCCTTCCTGTCTATTACGCAATGAAATATGAGTGATGAAACTTCCGCAAGTGCTTAAACAAAATTATCCTAAACCCAATAATTCCCAAAACAATTCACTAAGTCACAATCTCGGAGTCCTGTAATCTGTGCCTGCGTGTGTATGTGTTAGTGAGCAGTCCAGGGTTTCAGGTATCCGTTACGTGTCTGGGGCGGCAGCAGCTCCGGGCTCCGGGATTAATTCGGGGCTGAGACACGGGACACACCGACATCCGGACACACGGAGTTCCGGGCGCGTGGCTCAGGTTCCGCCGGCCGAACAGCGCTTCTCAACATTTTATTTTTCAAAATTTTATAATTTTAAAGAAAAAATACTTCAAATAAAAGTGGTAAATAATAGTTGAATATTTTTGTGTAATTTCTATTCGAAGCATTCATTTATAAAATGATTTTACAACATTCTCCAGCGCTCAAACTGAGGCTAAAATACTTCTCAACACCCAAAAACGAAGTTCGCGGTTCCAGTCAATGGGTAAATTTTATTTTATATTGATATGTAATTTGATGTGATTTATTTGTATGTGAATGTGATTGTAAAACAGTTTGTATTTAATAAAAAATTTATTTGATTTAAATTGTCACCATATTAAATTATAAATGTGTCTCCTCCTTTACTAACATTTTGGGAGTCGTGATTGGCCTCACGGTAACCTAGAAATGGTGATTCATTTATTATTTTGAAATGACAAATTAATGTTTGTCATCGAACTATGAGTCGTGAGATCGTCAGTTCGAATACCACATCCGGCAATTGCCATATTAACTTCGTGCCTATGGTTTCTCCTTCAGTGACATCTTTGGGGACCATGATATGACAGCTGGTAACCACACTTCATGAGATCTGGGAAAACAGCGAGCCACAATCAAAATGAGTAAAAGGAATGATGGTATCTCCATTTTATTCTACATTTGAAAATGGATAACAATAAAACTACAGTACAGATAGATACTATATATTTAAAAACATGTTATTCATACTTCGTAAAAAGAAATTAAGCTTTATTTGAGAAAGCTCCCTGCTACAACATTATTAGTTTATATTTAAAGATAGATATAACAACATTAGTAAGTGTTTTCTAATTTCCTTTATCAACAGACAATAGAATTAGGTGTTATTTATATCACAGTACAAGAATTCACACAGTAGCAACACTTCAAATATTTCTTGATCCCAATATTTCAGTGGTACGCAGCGGGGAAGATGGCCGTTTAGTGTTCGCTGATAGGCTGATATCTTAGTTACCTACCGTAGAAAAGAGAATATAGTCAGTGTCAATGTCAGTTGTATCTGTCAAATATCAAGCCACACTATATCTGTCATGTTAAGTTCATAAAATGAGTCCAAAAGAAAGAGGTAAACTTATTTGTACCATGAATTGTAAGAATTTTTATTGTGCAAGTAAAGTAATGTTTTTAAATGTTACCCCCTTTGCAACTGACATCTATTCAAATTTACCACCGTATGTCGCAGATGCCAATATGGCCGCTTGGCTCGAAGTCATTGGTCGATGCGACATAAAGATCAAAGGTGACGACAGCGAGTGTCGCTACCGTGTGAATTCTTATACAGTGTTTATATTTTATTTATAAAAAGCTTTATCCTAACTCACAATAGATTTTAAGATCCTCAGTACAATTCTCACAGTCGCAATTTTTTTTATTGTACCCTTGTTTTTATCCCTGCTCATATATCTTTGGGACATGTCTTGACAACTTGTAACCGCATTTCACTTGAAAACTCTATTATATTGTAATATCCAGATCTTTGCATCGAAATTCCGCAGTCGAAATAATAAAATGATTTGATGATTTGTTACTATTATTGTTTTTTAATAATAAGTTACATTATATTTGAGATAAACCGGCCTCATTCTATTTCAAGATGGAGGTCAAAGTTCTCTAATTCCTTCAGTTTTTTGGACGCATACAAATTTCATGTAATTTCAATAAGTAAAAATGTTTTTAGTCAAATTTCTGGTTAGTAAAAACGTACAGCTCAATGCAACGTAATGTGTAACTGATTGATTAGAATTCTTTAATTTGTAGAGTACCACTCACGGTCAGATTAACATTTCACACATCTGTTCAGAAAATTTTATGATTGTTCGTTCAAACATAGTACAGTATTTGATCAAATATAGGCATAGAAATTCAATTAGATTTCCTAATAGTATAATATGCCCAGAATGTAAAACTTACAGGTCACATTATAAACTGACATTTTTGTGAATTTTTAATCAATACCAAGCACTAACAACGGTTTATTGTTAATTTAACCAATAAAGATGAGCGCTTTATTATGACTATCTATAATAGTGACGAAGACCTTAGTGTGCCATGACAACAACTCATCATTACACCATCTATCAAATAGTTTTTTCGTTATATTTGGACTGGTGTATAAGTAACAATCTCATATCCCATAAACCACATTTTCACAGTAGCAGTAGGCCTTGATTGAGAAACACTGGAGTAACGGATGCGAGCGGCTTATGTTTCACGAGATCCGTTCGCTCAGAATTATATAAATGTAGGATACCAGGGAATTAAAAGAAATTGAAAGCACGACCGAGATTCGGATCATGATGAAGGGATATTATTTGTTAATGTTGTGATGTTATTTGTGGGTTTACTCATAATATTTATGCGAAGTTTCATTATCAAAATAATTATTAAATACATGGGAATCTACAATGTTTAGAGAGATGTGGTTGTTTGTAAAATATCACAGAATTATTTCATTTTGCTGAAATAAATTTATAGCACCTTGTACCAACATTCTCAATTCCAGCAAGATTCTCAGGTTTAAAATTATAAAATAACAATTTGTTGGTTCCTTATACTGAAATTTAGATTAATTTTCAATTGTTAGGATAGACTAATGTTATAGTAATTACATGTTTAATAGATTGATTGATTGATAGATCAGACATTGTTGTTCATATTACTCTTAAGAGGAAATTACATGATGAAGTTTTTCTTTTCAAGTGATCGTAAAATGATATTTGATAGCTAATTCGCCTCTTGCAAAACATGCGGATAATGCTGTAAAGCAGCAATGTGCAAGAGTAAAGCAAATTTTTTTAGGAAATTTTTAGAAAAAGATCCGCATTTTCTTATTGCCGATTCATTTATTTCTCTTACACATACGTCATTGTGCGAGAGAGAAAACTTTTTAATGTCACTTGGAAATATGAACTTCATCGTGTAATGCACGCTTTAGCCTTATAATTCAACTAACATTTTAGCCTTCATTTGAGCAATTTTAAAACAGCGAAATATGATATTATGCAATAAGTACAGAAATTAACCTATTTGAGCTTTTCAGAATGGGACAGCGTGGAGTTATAAAATTGCACGAGCGTGAAACAAGATATTCTCCTCGATATGCAATATGTATTTTACAAAATTTATACAATTTTAATAATGTAAACAAACATCACCCCAACTCCACTGAATTATTTGGTTATCCGCTTCATCAAGGAGCAAATTGTCACGTTATCAATGTATCATTAACAACAACGGTTTTGAACGCAAGAACAAATCAATTTCCTTAGTCTGCGATAGATATAAGTTTTTGCAAACAGAAAGTAATAATAATATAAATATGTCTTTCGCGTCTGTTGAGTAAAACATGTTCTGTTTGTGTTAAGAGGCTTGAAAAACTTGTTTACCGGACAAAACATTTTAAGAAAGATAAAAACCGTTAATACGACAAGAAAAAATATTAATAAAAATTAGTTTTCGCAAACGACAAACTAATTTTATGATTACAAAGCGCAGTATTAGAAAATGTTCACCTATTCGAGTATAAGTTATAAGTAGTTATAGGTATGATTTATGGTTTCTTGCATGAACAAAGAGTGAAGAATAGACGAAAATTTATGTAAATAAGGACCAGGCGAAACTGATGTACCAGGATAGAAATATTCGATGGAGATTGATTGTTGGTTAATTGTGTTTCAGGGTTCATGCTACCTCGCTTTCTGTTGATGTTAGGTACGTGTATAAGGAAATATTTAAAAAATATTTTTATAAAATTATAAAAATGTATCTTAGTTTCCTTGTAATCTCTGAAATAATGATTGTCTAGGAACATTTAGAATTATATATAAATAATGGATATAATTATTATTACAAAAAGGTTTTATATTATTTTTTATGCATACTAAAAAAAATAGCTACAAAGTATTCTTTATTATATAATCGTTTTTCAGTTTCATAGAAGACAGTCATCATCCACACCATCAACATCAACATCTTCAACAACTGAAATTACGCTGAGTTTCAATGAACTTTAACCAATTAATTTAAACATTATAATTTCTCTCCGGATATACATCCGACTATGGTTAGAGTGACCCTCAGTTCGAATCCCACAGCAAGCAGTTGCCATTTTAACTTCACCCCTGTGATTCCACATTCATTAACACCTTTGGGGGTCATGTCTTGATGACTTATCACTTACCGAGATCTGCAAAAGCAGAGTACCATGCACAAAATGAGCCAATAGTATCCATTTATTTTATCCCTGTGGTTCCCCCTCTACTAACATATTTTGTGATTGATATCCATCATCTAAAAATATCACTGACCGATATATACATAAGCAGGGCGCCACACCCGAAATGGGTAAATGGCGTAATGAAATATGTATTTCATAAATAACGTATCTGAAAGAGGTTCAAATTTTACAACTCACATTCACAATTTCTCGATTTCAGAAGAAAATGCTCTAAGATCCTTTTTCACTCATTCAGTGCCTGTAGATACACGAATATTTATTTTATTATCTAAGTTAATGCCAGTCAATATGAAGGTTCAAGTACTCTAGTTACAGAAATCCAACAATTCCTAAATAAAAGCAAACCCAGCTATAAATATACAATGGAAAAATATCTATCATGAAAGAATTTTTCAATAAGTATCGGTTTACTTTATCTACAAATAAAAAAAATGTATCTGCACTAGACAGAAATACCAAACATATTGGATGATCGAATCCTCGTATAATCTTATATTTACGGTGAACGAGAGAACAAAATTTAGCTTTTTTTCAGAATTGAAGACTTGCCGTTGGCTAGTCTGGGATTTATGAAAAATTCACTTAAAGTTATTACAAACCGAACCACAGTTTATCCTCTTCCACATCTCTAGGGCTTCGTTTTTCAAATCTATTGACTTATACTAGAAATTCTCTTGCCATTTCTTGGAATTAAATGAACTTTTAAAGTAATTTATAGCCGTTGACTGAAAATAAAAACGGGTATTTTTAATTTCCGTCTAAATTAGTGCCCGGAGTCTAGAGTACAGTGAACCTAAAGAGGAAATATGTTACAGGCCTGATGGAGTTTTACAGTTTGTTGGCAGCACGGCAGCGGCGGCGGAATAGGGGGTGGAGAGGGCAGGATCCATCGATGTGTGCGCGATTGTTCGCTGGATCGTGTCGGCGGTTTGAAATTACGCTGTGTGTATCATAATAGATTTTAAAGTATCTTTATTATAAAATTGATTTTTTTTCCAAACTGCTCAAAGCCACCTGTTCCTTTCTGTATACTATACTCCATTTCATGGAAGAAAATAGCAGCTGGTAATGCAAATGGAGCTTGTTTTTCATGCATTAATGTGCGTTCGTTTAGATATATTAAATATTGTACATAACTTGCAATTGAACAAGAAAATTCCATGTAAATTGCCAAACCAAAATCTAAAATACCGACAGAAATAGTGTTTCATCAAGACAAGAAATCTTGTCTTGATGATCACTTCTTATCTTAGGCTTGATTTTCAAGACAAGGCTCATTTCTTGACAATGTATTTCTTGTCTTGATTCAAGAATTCTTGATATTTCTTGATTCTTGACATTTTAGGGGAATCCCCTTTCTCTATCGTTTTATCCAATCCGAACGCTCAAGAGTAAAGCGTCTACCTTTGCTCTTCCCTTTTAGTTTTAGTTAAAAGTTTCTAACGTAGATGTTTCAGCATAAATTAAATTTTGAAATATATATGCATTTCGACCATATATTTAGAGAAAAAGGAAAATTATATATAAATAATTTCAATTTATGCATAAGAAATTACACATTTTATAAAGTATTAACTTACATAATTAATTTGAGACATAGAATTTATATATATATAAATTTTGACTTCACATTTTTATAAAATTTTGTATTGTATATTTACAAAATTTTGAGATTCACATTAAGGCCGCCAGATGGTGTTAAAACCTGTGTACAAACGAACTTCAAAGTCACTTTATAGACAAATGAATTTCAAATTTTTATATCACTTACTGACATCTGTGAAAGCAGAGTGCCACACCAATCATGGATAAGACACGTGATGGTATATCATATTTAATAAGTTTTATCAGCTGCGAAAAATGTTTCAACTGAAAGGGTTGACAAAAATTTTGAAATTAAAAATGTTATTTGCCATGAGAATACAACTAAAACAATTATTCTTCATCTCAAACATATAGCAAGTGTAATTATTGAACATACAAATCCAGATTTCTGTGTATAAAAGAGTTGTACGGCGCCCACATGAAATTTTTATCAATAAAACTCCAATAGATATGTAATTGTACCAAAATCGATACCCTTTCGAGAACAAAAATAAAACTTTTATGTGTACCCTTATAAATTTAAATAAATTAATTATCAAATCCCTTCACATCAATTTCCATGTCGCTGAAATCCCAGACGGTTTCCCCATGCGTAAAGCAGCTAGCAACGGGCACATCAAGTTGGCTTAGGCGGGGATTTAACATTCAATCAGGTCGTCATCAGGGGGGCTCAGTTTTAACATCCGTGGCCCGCACTGCAGAGGGCAGAGCCATTACTCCAAGCGCACGGAAACGCTTATCAGCTCCTCGAGTTGTGAATTCGTGATGAGCGAATATTTATAACGTAATTTATTAATGCCGAGAAACTTTGATATTTATTTACATTTAAAGCAAATGAAACGAGAAGTGGTTGAGAAATGTAGCGCGGTTAAATATTTATAAGAAGATTGGGAAATATTTTATTAGACTACGCGAGTAAATTTGATAACAAGTTTGCTAGTTTGTACACGAGATTCCTGATAGAAAATACTAAGATGTACGGTGCAGCTTCTCTAGAGCTTTTAAAATAATTACAGAATTGAATTGACAAATTGGTGGTTGCAGTTATATTTAAGTATTGGTAGGTATCGATTTAATTTTATAAATTATTGACAAGTTGTTTTTGTGCTCATAAAATGAATATTGTGAAAGGAATTTCGTAATGTTTCAAATAAAATTTTTAGGAAATTAGCGCAGTTTGAATTTTATTGAATACTTCAAAGGATAAAAAATAAAATATGCATCAGTAGCTTCACCTTCTATATAAAATTTGGAATCTACGACTGATAATATACATTGTACACATAACAATACACAATACAACAAGATCAACTAAAATAGAGACACGCATGTAAGTGTATAATATATTTATTTATATTTTCTTATTCGTAGAAAAGGGAGTACAGGAATACATGTTTCAAGGTTCTCCGTTTTGACCATTTACTCAATGACAGTCAGAAAACAAAAACTGATGGTTTCATCACATAACCTCTCGCCCAATACTACTCTCAAACTGTCCAAAATAGTATTTGATGATACAGAAACATACTTTCTTATCTGTTTATTTTCTATTTATATTTAAGGAATTTTATTTTATTTCGTATATTTATTTAATTTTTTGACATATATTTCACTAAGAAAACAGCTTCACAATCAAAATGACATATGTCACATTTCGTAAAAAATTTAAAATATTTAATTGTTTCCATGGTGTACAAGGAATGCAAGATTATGAAATATAATTTCACATCCATCCATCCTTGCAGACATCATTGAGTAATAGGTCAAATATTATTAGGAGATCTCAATACATCTATTTCCGTGAAAATTTCACAATATATTATTTTCATAATTGCTACTACGTATAAGACATAAAAAGACAAACATAACACAAGTTATCAAAGAGCAGAAAAAATTCAATATTACATATCCAACTAATATTAGATTTGAAAAATAGAATAAATAAAAATTAACTACAATCATGCTCTGTTTTGTTATTTCGACCCGAATTCAAATTTAATCGTATTTAGTTGCGCATGTATATACGCAACAAAAATACTAAGGGATGAACTGCCCGAATTGCGACAGAAAATTCAATTACACGTTCCACAAATAATAAATAAATAAATCAACATTTATTTAATTCGGTTACGTTGTATTTCAACAGGTTAAATTAAATTAGAATCTCCAGGGAAAAATAAATTATTTGAAGCATAACATATTTTACGAACGAAATAATATATTATTTACATTTTGAATATATTTAAAATCCAATAAAACTTTCAATAAATTCTAAACAAAGTAAACAATCATGTTTAACCAGACAAATTTACGAGTATTTTATACTCTGTATATTAAAGTGGTAAATTCAGCGTACAAGAAAGATAAACTTGAATTTGCTGTATAGTTTTTGAGCATAAATTGAAAAGAATTGACTTTGTTACAATTTTCCACATTGGAAAATGAGGAAAACAATAACGGTCACTTTGCGAAAAACACGATGTAGAGTTATTCCAAGTATACTGTAATAAATGACCATTGCTTAGAGTATTTTTTTTTTTCAGGTAATTTGTTCCGTAGCGCGAAGATCGAAATATGTACTTTTGTAGAACAATATTTTCTTACCAAATGCCAAATTGCAGATATGTCAGTTTAAAATATTTATTATTTAAAACCTTTTTAAGTCATTCGCAAATGTGGCTCGGAGGTCGCTAGTATCGCATGTACCTTCAGTGACAAAAGTTTATTATTATTTTAAGCGGTCTCAAATGCTGCGGTTATATGCCGCCGCGATTCCTCGTTTTCGGTGGTGTGACAACGGCACGAAGTATTTGCTGGTATATGTTTTCGCAAAGTGGTCAGCTATTCAACTAGTGACAGCTGGCTGTACTGCTTTACTTGCGTTATCGAGAGAACCGGCTTCAACGCTGCCTGCCATGGCCGTTGCCGCACAAAAGTTAAATTCCGATTGATTTAAATGGCAAATTCTATATTATACCATTGAACTATTATTTTTAATTAATGAAAGAATTAAGTAAAAAGGAAGTTGAGATTGACCAGAAGGCATGTTGAATAATTTAATATCGAAGATTATTTTACCTCGTAGTTACATATTAATACAAATAATAATTAAATAAGGGAAAACAATAAATAAAAATATTTGTTGTATATCGGATGTCTACTATTTTTTTAAAATAAATAAATAAATATATCATCACGCCTTTTACCCATTATGGGTGTGGCACTCTGCTTACGCAGATCTCGGTAGGTGATATATTTTTACGTATGAAGTGCGGTTACCAGCCGTCAAATCATAGCCCCCAAAGATGTTAGTGGAGGGGGAACCACAGGGGTAAATTTAAATTTGTAACTGTCGGCAGTGGGATTCGAACTGAGGATCTCGCGATCCACAGTCCGACACGTTACCACGGAGCTATTTACCCCATCTACTATTTTTTTAGCTATAGGAAATACAATGTTAATATTTTAATTTCGCTCTAAGTTTTTACCTTTTAATTTAGAATCAAAAGTGTAAATAGGTATAATGTTTAGAATTAAAAACTGCACCAAACGAGCCTAAATTTGTTGATGTGATACATTTCTGTCATGAGATAAAATAAATTTCCAGAATGCTATTAGAAACAAAACACATCAACAGTCGTATTGCTATAGTTTGACAGGTAGCATTTGAAACAGTTTTAATAATTATTGACTTGTTTAAATTATTTCGAAGTGGAAAAATGTGTCCATGATTACTGAGAAATAATTAAAAAAGTCAATAATTATTAAAGCTCTGTCAAATGTTACCTTTAAAACTCAAACAAACAACACGTCTGTTTGCATGTTGTGTTCGCCATGGCACTCTGGAAGTTTATACAAATTATACATTTTATTTTACGTCTATCTCATGACAGAAATGTATCACTTAAACAAATTTAGGCTCATTTGGTGTAGTTTTTAATTCTGAACATTTTTCCTATTAACACTTTCGATCTAAAATTAATTGGTAAAACCTTAGAGTAGAGCCAAATTAAAATATAAACATTGTATTTCATATAGCGCAAAAAAAATAGACACCCGGAATAAAGAATATTGAATATAACAACAATTATGAGAAAAACTCTGTTAACAGAAAGTTTCCGTCCGTTGAATTATAAAAGTTCTGCTAGATAAAGCAAAATATAAGTAGGTACTCTAAATCTGTATACTTAATGAATATTTAAAATTAAAAATCATAATCCGATAAAGTAATTGTAAGTAGTAAAAAAAGAAAAAGAAACCCAACTGCGCATATTCACTAAAGAGCATCTGGTTATTAAAATTCTGCAACCAAAACTTGTTCAACGAATGCTTCTTTAAACGCAAAACTAAATGAAATTCAGAAAGTAATTTGATTTTGAAACAGGCAGCGAATTCAAAGCAAGCATAATGGCTGCTCGTGGGATCGTGCCACACTTTGAGTACCGACGCAAATCTGATTCGAGGAAAAATACATTTTACGTTGATTGCGAAGCCTTGCTCCTGTCATAACTGTCATCGTCTCTAGGTTGCATATATAACCCTTACAGGTAGATGGATTCACATTAGGGTATTTAACAATAATTGCGATTCAATTTGGATACTTTTTTGTTGGACATTTGGGATTGTTTCAAATAAAATGAAGTCTAGAGCTCTACGAAATAGGATTATGGTGCATCATATCAATTCGCTCCTCAAATCTGACAAATTTTCAACAAGCAATTATTATCCTTATGGCTTTTCTTCCACTTACATTTTTTGTAAGTCATAATTTGATGGCTGGTAAACGCAGTGCACAACCAAAAATTTATTATATGTCGGGGTCTAATCAAAGCAGATAACACCCAGAAATTGGTAAATAGATCTGATGTGAATACTACACGGATTTCTTATACGCAGGATATACAACTTAAATATTAATATTTAGTACTTACACTTGAAAATACTATTTGAATTAATGTTTGTGTACACATTAATTAAAAAGTGTTGTTTCGTTTTGCAAAGCAAAAATATTCCTATTTCTAAAGCATTTATCTAAAAACTCTTTTTTAACAAAACAGTTTTAAAACATCTCTTTACATAATATTAATTTACAACATGGAAGAATATGCATGAAATTCAAATTTAAAATAATAAATTTAGTGTATTTGGTTATCAATGTTGCCAATAATGAGAGCTTTTGGCAGCAGTGAAATACATAGCCTAAAAACATAATGTTTATTATATTTAATTTTACAGGTTAATTTGATAAATATTAAAATATATTAATTGCTTTCTAATATATTCAACGAATTATTGTATATGTTTATACTTATAGCTCAACATTTAACTATTAGAACAAGTGACTTCTGGAAAAACATTATTTCATTGTATGGACTGTATTAATTATTAGTTTTACATTTTCATTCTAAAATATTATACAAACCCGTTACGTGAACTTTTATATGTATATAACTATTTTGTTCCAAATATTTATAGTAACACAGTTCATTAGACTTATTTCGAGGCCTGTTTTATAATGGAAATAATTAATATTTATTATTATCCAGGCCAGTTATTCAACTATTACCAAAATCAATTCAGTTCTGCACACTGTCACAAAACTTTATGAAGATTCATTACCCTGTCATTTTTCGGCAATAAATTATTGAACATACACATATCCATCCTTCCACAACAAAGAAGCAACTAAGAAAATGGCCAAAATTGATTCAAGGGACCGCAAATATATTATTTCCATTAAAATCTCTTCATTGATGTTTCTCAAGGTTCCTACACTTCTTTATATTACTGCATTCTATACATTATGAAACTCTTACTAATGCCAAATCATACTTACATCGGTGCATGTCGAAATTCAGCTTGCTCTGATAGTGTATGTTTAATAATAATATTTTGAATGCATTTTTATAATGGAACCTTTTCGTACACATTACTCTTTTTAGGTTAGCTATCTTCGCTCGCGCTTTTCCTAAACAAACCCTAAGCCCTCAGAATTTTTAATGGAACCTGTTCGTACTCTCACCTATACTAATCTGTGTTTGTCGACATATACCGATGATGGTCCCGAATGTTTAATATTGTAAATATTTTTTTGCATTTTCACCCCCTTGTCTGGTGTGTGTCGACATTTTCCGGTTAATATTGACAGTCACTAATGTTGGTCTTTCACGGTAACATGATCATTCAGTTACTGCGACATCAAAACAAATATTTATACGCAGTTCTTGTCTTCCGTTTTTGTTACGATTCTTATCTATAAATAATAAACTAATGTCCACATGAAGATTATCCGTGGATGTATACTGCATTGAAGTAGTGTGCAGTGTTCTTTATTACCTATACTTTAATTTAATACATTCATTTGCATGAAAAAGAGGATACACTTAGATACTAGAATTTGAAATTTTTCTGACGATGATGACTTAAAGATGAGCTCACATGCATTGTGTGTAAATGTAACAGTAGCTTTGTAATATAATGCGCACAAATTGTCACTATTTTATAGTTTTGTATTATTATTTGGTGCTATTTGAAAGCGAATGTGTTGATTTTAACAAAAAGTTTTTCAGAGGGTGAAATAATAAAATTTGTTTATTTTTCACATAAGCTACAATTCTGCAATGTTTTCGTAAACAAGATAAAAAAAGATACTGATAAATTTATGAAATAAATATTTATATCTACAGTTTTTATGAAGGAATCTATATAAGCACGAAGTTCACCTTTTTCAAACAAAAATATTTGACCGTTACAATATTATGACAGAATTCGACCAAAACCGACATCAAAAGCAAACTTTACTAGCATCACCTTTGTGTTCACGACGTGTTAGTGGAAAAATGAAACTGCCCACGCACTTTGTTGTTGAAAGTCAAAAATATACAAATATTGCATGCGGTAAATTCAGATATCAAGTTGAAAGTATCACAGCGAGATGTTAATATCTTAAAATTTCTCAACATTAACATAAAAATACTGTATTTGTATTGTAATAATAACAATATAAATAAAAGTCTACATTTATGAAGAAGCATGAACGTATAACTGTTGTGGATATTGGTTTTTGAAAGGAGTGTGAGTTAGAGATGAATAAAATGTTAATAAAGTAAAAAATGAGTTAGTTCAGTTGAATTGGCCATCTCGTACGGATGACGAATGTAAGGATGGCAAAACTAAAATATGAGGGCGAGATTGAAGATGAACGAATACGAGAGCGTGTGTGAAGAATGGACATGTATGTTTGAATGTGAATGAGGTGAAAGTGGTGTGTCGGGATAGTAAAGTATTAGAGAATATTGATTGAGCAGGATGTAGCATGTTGATATTTTCATCAGTTTATATTTAAATAAAATATATCATAAACCTTTTACCCATTTCCTATGAGGCAACCTGCTTGCGTAGATCTTGGTAAGTGATATATAAAACAGTACTATTTTGATTGATTCACTAAGATAAGTGATTTACTCTACACCTAAAATACATCAATAAGAACGGTCTCAATAAAAAAAAAATTGTTGTTACTCACTTGTAAACACTATTTACCCAAGCCCTCTATTGCCCTTGAAAATGAATCTTTACAAGTTACCAATTGACAGCTGCACTCTAAAAATTTTACAACTTAGTAAACAAGGTAAACAATTTACGTTGCCACAGTGATGCTTACAAGGCTCATGCGAATGGTGGCTTCTTTGTAGGAGACACTCGTATTACATAAATTTTTAATTATGTTGCATAGAAATTAATTTAATAGTTATTTACATTACAAGCAAGGTAAAACAGTTTTTACTGCTGAATGAAGGAAATGACCGGCGAGCCGATCAGGCGAGCCTGTCACCTCCTTGAAGCAGTAAAACAGTTACCTTGCGTGTATTGTACAACATTTTACTTGTTACCCATTTGTAAATCAAATTAAAGTTATGACCAAGTCCTGTCAGTTATATACAAATGTTCTGTCAAACATTATTTGAAATGATTTCGCATAAGCCTTGTAAGCATTACTGTGGCAACGTGCATTGTTTACCTTGTGTACTAACTGTAATATTTTTACAATGTAGCTGTCAATTAGTAACTTGTAAAGATTCATTTTCAAAGGCAATAGAGGGCTTGGGTAAATGCTGTTTACAAGTGAGTTACAAGTAAAAATAATTTTTGACTGAACAGTTGTGTGTAACTGACAAGACTTCGTTTTAATTTAAAATTTGATTTACAAGTGAGTAACAAGTGAAATGTTGTACAATACACGCAAGGTAACTGTTTCAGTGCTTCAACGAGGTGATAGGCTCGCCGGTCATTTCCTCCATTCAGCAGTAAAAACTGTTTTACCTTGCTTGTAATGTAAATAAATATAACCAAATTATTATGGTCCAGTTTATATAACAAACTTCCTCAATATATTGAAGATATGGGAACTACAAATAGTATAAAACAGTTTTAAGCAGAAAAACATTTTTTTTTCCTATCAATTTCTGACTTGTGTTTAGTGTAAAAATAATATTTAAGCAAAAAAACCTTTATTTTGAATCTCACTGCATTTCATTATTTTATTTTATATGTAGGTATATTTACCAGTTTCTCAAGCAAATAAAATTACCAGTTCTCTTAGTAAAATTGTACGTAACTTTAGAATAATACAAGTATATTATTGAGTTAAGTAGTTCAACTAATTCTTATTCTTTGAGAATAAACATTGTTGTTGTTATTATAATTAATCACGAATAAATAATTAATATAATAGTTTCACCAAAGAAATATTTTGATTTGAATAATCGGAACAAGCTTTTATTACAACATATAGCTGCATTTTCTGTTTGTGATGTGGGAAGAAAATTATAGACAATAACTACTTATCAAACTTCTGTACACCTAAGAGATAATAACACAAGATTACAGTGTAAATTATAAGACGACAATCAAATATATAGTACGTGTGTTCTCACGCAGACTAAACAGATTATCCCGCTGAAATTAGAAATGTCTACAGTGTCAGCACGTTTTCTTCGGCTGAGTCGTTCCGGAGCCCTGGCTGTTCCGCCCGCTCCGGCTGCTCCGGTGCCATATCAGCGCGTTGTGCTCAGACTGCATCAAATTAAATGATTAAACAGAGAAACATGAACACGCCTTCCTGGCAATTTTATTAATGCCTGACGTTTCTTCAGCTGTTACGGCAAATATGCCATTAAGATGCTCTCTAATTAATTGTACAGAATTCACTGTACACTTTGCTGCAAATAGGATGGGGGTAGGGTCTTCGAAATAAATGTACGGAACTGTCATGGAAGGTTCAACACAATTAGAAACACATATACCTAGATCTTATAAACCATAGATAAGGGTGTTGTAACAAAATATTGGCTCTATTTTAACTGTATAGATTTTTTACAACGTAAGTTGCTCAGAGAGAAGAGTCGTCAATGGGGTCTTTCACCATTTTTTTTATTTATTTTTTTTTATGAAACTTTATCTATATTGAAGACTATATACACTTTTAAAAAGTCTTAATTGTTATACATTAAGCCACAATGATTTTTTTTAAATGTTGTGACGTCATAGTAGAGGTGTTGCTGGATCTAAAACAGCACAGATTCTAAATAATTGTAGTCATATATTTTAAATCTTATTTTATTATTATTATTACAATAAAATAGAACATTTATGTAACAAAAACTATTTAAATCTCTACTGTTTTAGAACCAGCAAAACCTCTACTATGACGTCATGACATTTAAAAAAAAATCATTGTGGCTTAATGAATAACAATTAAGACTTTGTAAAAGTGTAGATAGTCTTCAATATAGATAAAGTTTCATAAAATAAAATAATAAAAAAATGGTGAAAGACCCCGTTTAACATTTTTCTTTTGGTATAATTTACAAATTGTTTGAAGTTTTCTTACACGAAATGAACTGTAACGTCGAGTTTTGTCGTTGAAGATTAAATATTGGAACAATGCAATTAAAATTATAATACATTTTGTAAAAAAAAACTGTTTAAAATTATCAGGCAAAATTCCCAAGATCTCTGGTTTTACATTAAATTATACAAACTTTGATCAATTCATTTGTACTTTCCTAAAATTCATATATACATCGTAAGTGATTCATATAAAACATTCAGAACAAAATAAATATTCATCGAGTTAAGAATTTTGCATATTTGTATTTATACGAGTAGTATATTGTATTTAAAGGTACAAAGGTTTATTTGAGCTTATGATTGGAAAGAAATACGATACAAGTTTGTCTAGACAATTTTTTCTGTGGTTTGAGGTTTGTAATGTTTCATGTAGATAACGTATTTACGATTCAAATCTGTAGTTCAGCTGAAAATTAAATACCTGTATACAATTATTAAATAACAAAATTTTCTGTTATTTGAATTTTTATTTATACACCAAGATTATATATGTATATAATATTTTATTTTATTTGTTATTCTAATTAGATTTTCATAACTTTGACATAAACAAATATAAGTACAAGCAATAAAATTATGAAAGAGTGATATCAATTATTTTTTAAACCACATATTAGAGTTGTTGAAATATAGTAAATATTGGAACGCCAACTAGTGTTGAAAATGCGAGCCGAGAAATATAGCCAATCGTTGGGCCATGTGTCTTTGTTGTGCACTCCATTTAGAAAGTTATTTTATGATATCCTTGATTAATTTTGAAGGGAAACTATAACAAGATGCCGGACATGCACTTAAAAAGAAAATTAGTAGATATGTAATATTTTTTCAATATATTTGGAAAATAAAATATGTAGTTGTGAAATTAGCAAAATTGTGCAACTTGCGGCGCAGAAATGTTAGACAAAAAAGGGTGGCCCTAGGACATCTATCTTTCTCGATCTTGTTCGTCGTTTTCATAAAACTCTAGAAGTTGGCGTTGCACTACTACTATATTTTAGTGGTTGTTATGGATAAAATAGTCAGTTTTGAACATCAATGTTCAATAAAGAAAAATAATCACTCACTCGAATGAGCTAATAATGAACTCTTTCGGGTATTTTAATAGTTTTGTTATAGACTCAGAATAGAATAATTCTCATATTATAGGTTCAATTACTAACAATTAATATTTTACTTATATTTAATCAAAGTCACCAAAACCCATACATACACTGTCAAATTTGATTATTTTTAAGTTGGCTGTCAGTGGTCATGTTTGTCAAAACTTAAGCAGATCGGCAGAAGTGAGAAGCAAAATGTGGTCATACTATAGTTACAAAGTCATGTTAAATAACCTGTTCATAAAGTGCAGAACCTCCCCAGAGCGTTTAGCAAATTATGCGAGTAAGGGAATTTGTCGATGACGTCAGCAAACACCACTTTGGTAGGTATTCCACGCACAATAAAACGTCATGGAGGTATATTTAGTCTAATGCACTTAATGAAACTTGCGTAAATCGACAGCGACTGCGAGTGGATGTACATATAGCAAGGGTACGGATGACGTCATTACTCGGCCTGCGGGCGTGATAATAATTTTAGCACGTGTTATTATGCTTGTACGTTAATGCCCTTTGACATACGTGGTATCGACTCTTCGATCAATTGTGAAGCTTTGGTTTCTCAACAAATTGATGTAAGTGATTCTGATAGTATCGTTAAATAGTTAGTGCTATATTTAGTACTAAACATCATTAAAGTTATTTTTATACGATTATCTATCTACAAATGTATACAGTTGCACGTTAGCGCTAAATACATAATTTTAAATTTGTATTATTAACACGTACATACATTTTTATAGGAATTTTTCTCGGTAAGTGATATTTACAATCCGTTGACTTTATAATTATTTAATCTTAAACATACTCGTAAAATTATATGTCGATTATTTTAAAATTAGATGCATATAAAAAAAAATATGTACTCTATTTCACTTTAGAATAGAGCTGATTGTTCGAGATCAGAAGTGGTTTTACATTAGAGAAAATTATGGCTGACATTACTCTCAAAGTTTTTAAGTGTGGAAATACTATAAACAAAAAAAAATCACGAGTCCCCGATTTTAATTGGGATTTTATGAGCGCAATAAATTATAACTTAAAGTACAGTTAAAACATTGGTAGAAATTTTTCAAGTTGCAAGAAAAATATGTTTGTCTTAATTTATGAGGTTGTCATTTACAGCTATTGAGTTTTATCACATCTACGCTAATACATATTTCCGCCACTGGATGTCATATAATCAATATATTATTACTATGTAATTCTTTTTAAAAATGTAAGATATTAAATGATGGATTTTTCAATAAAAAGTAGAGGCAACTCCACCATATTTTTATGTCCTGCCCAATAAGTAGTAAATAAAACAAATGATACAGCAAAATATTTTGAAAACAAGTGCTGAATTCAGTACAATAAATGAAAAAATAAAGTCGACAAGGATATTGCTAAAATACACACGAACCAAAGAAATTATCAGTGTAATTGTGACCTGATTGGTAACTTTTGCACAAGTGATCAGAAATATAGGGATTCAATTGGATAATTTCTTAACAAAATAAATTTCTACTTGAAATTTTTTCAATAGAATTTGGTAATAAATTTATTGCAAAATTGTTTTGTCTTAACTAGGAGGTTAAAGCTTAAAAATGAAAAAATAAAATATATGTTATTAAACTAGTCAAATTATCATTAAGTTTTTTATATTTTTACTTTCTTAAACAAAGTATAAGGAATTATTGGAATCATGAAAAAAATCGCTGTCGAGATTTTTGCAGAAATACATATTTTGATGTCCACTGAATCCGTTAAGACCAATTTCTCAATAATGTCTGTGTGTCAGGATGGATGGATGTGCATGTACATGTGCGTAATATATCATGAACGAGACAAGATATTTAAACGAAACTTGAAATTTATAAGTTTCATGAAAATATGAAGAGCAGAGTTAAGTTTGAATGAAATTAAAAAATTTGGTAGTTTACTAGACACAAAACAATAAATGCCATTTTTTTCAAAAATAAATTCAACAGGAAAAAAAGTTTCAAATTAAAGATGTGAGGAAAAATATTTGGAATAAATAAAATAAATATATCATCACGCCTTTTAACCAGTATTGGTGTGGCACTCTGCTTACGCAGATTTCGGTAAGTGATATATTTTTGCGTGTGAAGTGCGGTTACCAGCCCCCAAAGATGTTAGTGGAGGGGAAACCACAGAGGCAAATTTAAATTGGCAACTGTCAGCTGTGGGATTCGAAATGAGGATCTCACGATCCACAGTCCGACGCGTTACCACGGAGCTATTTACATTTTTCTAATTTTGTGAAAAACTACATTATAATATATTTCAATAATCTTAGTTACAATGGGGACAAAAACTAAAACATTTTTAACATTTATTTGTCAAATGTGTTAAATAATTATGAAGTGTCAAAAATATGTCTCGTTTGATATATTATAGAAGCAATATTTGTATTATTAATTAAAAAGTTTTAAAGATTAATATTTAAATTAAAATCATAGTTGAGAACAAAAAATTAAACAGGTATAACATCTATATGTCAAAATAGTCATACGCAAAGAACAAATCATACATGGTCAGTTGTTTTTATATGTATAAGAAAGTTGTGTGGTGCCCACACCAGATTTTTCAGTAGTAATGATTCAAAATTATTTCTGCTCCTCGGAAAAGTAGTAAAATATGAATACACAGCGAACGTTTTAAGCAGATTTCTGAGTGTGATATATTTTTGCACATAAATTGCAAATACCAGTCAGATATTCACGGTCTCAAGGATATAAGTGAAGGAGATACACTGAGGTAATTTTTGATCGATAATCACCAGTGCATATAAAGATTTCGTAATTCAAATTACTACGAAACAATTTACCCACATAAAATAATAAAAGATATAACATGAACGTATTTCAGAGCAAACAATGAAAACATCACAAGCACAAGAGCTTTACTCTGGAAGTTAATATGGTCGATTTTCATAAACTCCGGAGTCTAAACTAACGTTTGTAAAACTTGTGTCTAGAGGATAATACAAAATCAACTTTGCAATAAAACAAACAAAATAGTTAACATAGTACAGAAAGAAAAGCACTTGATCCGGCCATAAGCAGAGCCCTTATAAATAATTGTACGTTTTTGTATGTTCCTACCCAATGTTTCCAGAGAACCTAAGTATATTTTTGTTTAACGTGAAAAGTGTACTCCAAGCTTTGTTATTTTTGTCACAATATTTTTCTTTGTGAGGATCTAAAAGTTCTCTGTTGCCTTTCCTTCTTTATTTGACAATATAATACAGATGTTGAGTTACAAGTTTGATAAAGTAAATTAGAATTTTGTATGCTTGCTGGCTTTATTGCGAAACTGACGCTGCATTACTTGTTTGTTCTATATTATTAAATTTTTACTTATTTGTTTATTACATTGCACACAATTTTACATAGAACACATAGCCAATAAAAACTGCAGTAAAATTCGAACCATTTTATACAGGTGTGTTTTCGGTTATAAATAGACGTGAGTGAGGTGTGAACCAGGGCTACAAAAGCAATCATTCCGATACACTTTCGTCTGAAATCGTTAATATTATGCACATATATTCGCTGCTCATATAATTGAATCAAAATTACAATAAATTAAATACCTCCTTCATAACGCATTGGGTTGTGGGTCAAGAAATCCTCCGTTAGATTTGGAAATGAGTACATTTTGTGATGATATAGAATTCATTTTTTATTTTTCTTTCTAATTTTTAGCCATTTTAATATTTTATCCAACACCTCTCAATAAATGCTCTATAACTATTGCGATTTCAAACAAGGAAAGTAACAGATTACCCACTAGTGGGTGTAATTATGAAGAAAGTCACTAGTGAGTATTTTTTTATTTATAACAATAACAATAACACACAACACCTTGGTAAATACTTCGATTGACATTTAAATTTCAAGCATATGTCACTGTCAAATAATATTTCTTTAATAAATTTTTCATTTATTAAGAGGTGTTGGATAAAACGTTATACTTCACACGTGGGAAAAGTGGAATTACCTACTCGATAAAATTATAACACTCATCTTTGTGCTAAGATTTCTCTCATTGGTAATTCCTTACTTTGCCCACTTGTAAAGTAAATAACTATTATTTCATACTGTATCACATTTTGATGTTTATCGGACTGATTTCAGTTCGGTAAATGGGACTTTATAGTACTGTTATCTTTTACGGTACTGTATCGTTGCTAAGAAATATTTTATTATGATTTGTTTCACAATATGGTTTTCCGCATTTATTTTTGAAAAAGTTGCTGAAAACGTCAACAAAACAAAATTGGTTGTTACCACTTTTTTTCATGCAGATCTAATTGTTTTTAAGAAACAAGAAAAGAAAGAAAACAACTTGCGTCAAAAAATGCGACACAGGTATGAATTATACCGTTATATGTATGTCATACGTCCGATATGATTCTCATAGTATTTCTTTCTAAATTTCTGACTCGCTTCGCGCGGAAACATTTTATTCCTACCGTAGAAACTGATTTACTTTTTTATTCGCATTTTCTATAGTACTGAATTATGTTGTTACACTTAAAATCATTTAGTAAAGTGGTACTTTACAGCACAGTAACCATTATTGCCTAAGTGCATAGCAACGAATTTTGAAAACATTTATTATATTTTTTTTATTATTATACACAATATAAGTTATAATACATATTATATCCTTCTTTTGTCTTTTCTGGGAGAAGAGTTAAAGATGCTTACGCAGATCTCTGTAAGTGATGCATTTTTGCGTATGAAGTGCAGTTACCAGCCGTCAAATCATAGCCCCCAAAGATGTAAATTTAATTTGGCAACTGTCAGCTGTGGGATCTCACGATCCACCACGGAGATATTTACTAGTTTATAAAATTTATAAATCTAATAAATATGGACAAGATGTTTCAGTTAAATGTTTTTTTTTCATAGTAACTATGACTATTAATGTAGATTCATAGACGACATTAAAAAAAATTAAGAGACTTTAAAAAATGTATGTACATGTCAAAATTTCAATTTGATATCAAACTGGAAATAATTATAATAATTCTTTAAAAGACAATTGAAAATCTTTTAAAAGTATTTGTTCATTCAGGGACTACAAAACAAATATTTCCGCAAAAATTTCGTCGTCAATATTTTTCGTGATTGCTATACTTCCTTATACTACGTACAAGAAAGTAAAAAATATAGTTTTCAGGAAATAGAACTGCTATTGTTCATAACTCGACTCAATAAAAATTTATAACAAAAACAGAAAATCTAAATAATAGTTTATATGACAAATATTTACAAACACGTCTGAAAAAAAAATCTAAAAAATACTACTACGCTTCATTTTACAATGCGTTTTTATTAAGAAAATTTAATTTCGTTTGACATTTAGTTAGATAAATCAGAATCAAGGAATATACATCCATGCTATCGCTATCAATATTCCAATCTAAATATAGTAATAGTGTAATGCAATGCTTTTGTGTTAGATATTTCATATGCGAAATATAAAATTTAAGAGCGTCCAATTTCAGGTAGTAAATTTCAACTTTATTGATAGTCCTCGTTAAACTGAGTTTTCGATTCGGTAAATAATAAGAAGCTATTCATATACGCCTTTGTACGTCAGGCTTTGTTCTATACAAAGTGCAAATCAATTTACAGTAATTTATTTAGCTCCATCTGATCGGTCATGGCTTCGAATAAAAGCGTCACGTTTTCTTTTTCTTTTTAAAATTCTTTTGTGAACCCGGCGCGGAGGTGGATTTACTCCGCCTTCTGGTTCATTCACATTAACTTGCACACAAAAAACTCGCATCTTATTCTTGTAGGATTTATCTTTCTAATAATTCAATTGTTTGTTACTCGGTTGACAATAATTTTATAAATATTTACCGTTAGATAGAAATGTAAATGTTGGCGCAGGAAACAAATAAGAACATAGTCACAAGTTTAGAAAACATATTAAATTTATTCAAATAACTTTGCAAAAGGAGAAGTTTTCCTTCATAAAATAAATAGCAAAGCACGGAAATTATTCTAAGACTAGAATATTTCAACCGTGAACTTCGTGACAATTGTGACAAGAACAAATCAAAAAGAATGGAGAGCTTTTCTCGCATTTTGAGTTTCGGATCATTTGTTGTTGGTTCCGGGAATTTAATAACCATTACGAGAGATATGATATCAATTTTCCAAGTGCAGGAAATAAATTTAAAATGTGAAAGACATCACTTGGAAATAAGACAGCATGTTGTTGGATGAAGTAGATAACTTAAAATATTAAATAAATCATCTCGGCTTTAATCCATTTTTGGGTGTGATATTTGCAAAACTCGGTAGGTGATACATTTAAACTGCGATTACCAGACGAAAAGACATCGTCTCCAAAGAAGACTGTGGGCGGGAAATAACTGGTGTGCAGTTTAAAATGGCAACTCTCGACTGCGACTAAGGGTCTCATAATCTATAGTTCGATGTTTTACCACGGAGCTATTTACCCCATATTTATACTACAAGAAAGTAAGTGTTTCATCTTCAAAAAAACTATATCCAAAAGTCTTAGTTCTAATCGGTTCTAAAAGTTTTTTTCAGTTATTTAATTATGTGGTTTCTCAAATATGTGATTCAATTTTTGATAGGTTCAGATAAAAATGAACATAAAATTTTCCTTGACTGGAAGGGTTGATGAAGACAAACGAAAATTACTGGAATTCAGTCAATTTTATTATAACAATTTTTCTCTGTCGACCGGTTTCGGCTCCTCTTGAGCCTTCTTCAGGAGATGAGAAAATTTAAAATGGTATATTATTTAATATATAACAAAATTTAAAAAAAAAATTAAAAATATTAAATATTATACCATTTTTAATTTTCTCATCTCCTGAAGAAGGCTCAAGAGGAGCCGAAACCGGTCGACAGAGAAAAATTGTTATAATAAAATTGACTGAATTCCAGTAATTTTCGTTTGTCTTCATCAGATAATAATCCTAGTATTATCGAATCAATGTTAATCAGTAGAGAGCGGATTATATGGACGAAAAATCTGAATTATATATGCATATATGTGCACTGATTTTTTGGGAAATATGCTCTATATATGCACAAATATGACAATATATGCAGCACAATATGCAAAAAAATTAAATTATTAGATAAAAAGTATAAATGATTGCATTATGAATTTTATTGCACAAACAGTCTTAATCCTGATTCACAATTATCAAATATTCTACTAATATACATATAAACTAAGTATATTAACTTGATATTATAAGAATATGATATATTTACATATTTACAATAACTAATTATTAAAAATTTACTAAAAAAAAAAACGTGAAACATAAGTAAAAGATATATCCAGCTGAGAATTCTCGGTCGTGTATTCATTGTACCCACTTTTACTAGCATTCGTGTTTAGAATGAATACCTACCGTTACCGTTACAGGGATTCCCCGAGAAATATTTTTTTATTTATTGCTTTGTGTATTTGCTTATTGTATTGTTTATTGCTTTTTCCGTTGCATTCTTCTATTTATTGCGGCCTCCTCCAATATTTGAGAATTCAATGAGCATTACCAGAAATTTCAGAATGTTTATCACTAGTCAAGGCCTTAAGAATATTGAAATACGCAATTATATGCAAATTTTCTAATAATATGCATAAGAATGCCCGTATATGCAATATATACAATTAGTGATTACCGTTAATTAACTCTAATCAATGTAATTCGTCTAGAAAATTGATTTTATTTAAAGATATGCAAAAATTAAAATATATGCACTTTGCATATAATCCGCTCTCTAGTAACCGTTTTGGTAACAGATAAAAAGACACAAGTACAGAGCATAAAGCTTTTGGGTACTATACTTTGATAGTATAATGAATAAAACAGTATTCCAGGAGATGTCCACTAGGTACCATAAGACAACTGACTTCGACACACACATCCATACCCAATTGAATACGGTTTAGTGTAAAGAAATAAAACATAAGAAATCTCTCTAATTAACCAATTCAATTAAATGAATTGAATTAATGTACAGGCATCAACAATTTAATAAAAAACAACAATCAATTATTTTTTTGCCAGAAGCGTTTGACAGACGTAGGTAAGTCATTATCTATCAAGATTTGCATTTGCAGGGCAGCCACGTGGCAACCTAAGATTCAGGCAAAACGACAGAAGGCTTAAGCTTGACATATTTATTTTATTTATGTGTTCCGTATTCAATCCGATTTCCATTTTAGTGGAATACGATATAAATGATGATAAATATTTAGAGAGAAAATTTACAGGTGTAGATAAGATTTCTCGTGGAGTTAAGATACCGATTTATGTGTCTTGAAACCATCCAGACACGGAGTTAATTGTCTACAAGTGTACATTAATCAAATATGCGAGACAGCGCAGTTTACAGATAACAAGGTTAGTGAGCCCGTTGGTAGCACGTTTTACGAGCTCTGACGTCACTGAACACGTACTACGCCCAACAGGTACAATCTAGGAAACTTGAACATGGAGGCAATTTTCGGCCAAAATTCAACGCAATAAATAAATCTACTCCTCATTAAATTGTGACGACAGATTTCACGGTTTTCTGAAGCTTTTACAATAGCAGGAATGATTTATTTATTTATTTACCACTTTGCAGAAAAGGAAATTAATCACATTTACAATACAGGGGACCTGCAGATTACATTGGCATCCGAAACACTCAGATGCAGCTGTATTCCGCAAAATGAGAAGTATAGGTAGATCGTCAAAAAATTCTAGTTCGTGTAGCAAATGGGAAGGTGAATATAGGATAGGGATAATAAAAAGTAGGAAACTTTATTGAAGGGAAGGGGACAAACCAGACGTGGTTAAATTGGGAGCGGATGGATTGGGAGCTGATAAATCATGACACTCTAAACACTCAAAATAATGTAAAAATTGGGGTTTTATTTAAATGCAGAACTTCTTATAACTAACTTAACATTGCACTAACTTATGTAATAAATGAAACTACTTAAATAACTTAAATCTACGTAAAAATACATATTTTACGTAGCACGACTCCATTTTTTAAAACTTTAACTGATCACGACCAACGCAGAACTGACTTCAGACGGCCAAAATTCCAGGAGGTCGTCTGTCTTAGGGATGTCATCGAATCTGAACTATCGTTTCTAAAAATAGCTCGAGATAGCTCAGAGCGTAACCGATGAAAGTCATCTTGTTACAGTCGAGATTTTAGCAAATAAGCACGATTTAGTACCCTTAGAACTTTTACTATTATCACGAGGATGTCGGTGTATTGCATAGATGGATGGGTGTAAGTATAGAATTTTATCTAGTATTACCGAACAGAAGATTATAGAATTTTATATTTTACATTCGTACATACATCCTAAGGAACAGCCCAGTTGATAATGGTGCAAATATGCCAACTGAAGGTGATACTTTTTGAAGAACGATAAAGTTTTTCTTAAATATGTCGATAAATCCTGTGACAATTTTTGCTAACATAAATTGAAGAAATTCTTATTATCTTCAGACGTTTCTTGATACATTTTTCCGTATCTGGTACCATTTGAGAACTACAGTATAATTACAATTTAGTGATTAAAACCCTAGTATCATTGCTTCTACATAAAATTTAAATTATTATTACAGTGACAGAAAGATGACCAAATAAAATAAAATAAAATAAAAATTCCTTGCTTTCATCTTAGTTTAGATGTGGTTGAAGTAAAACTTTTAAATTTATTTCTGAGTATTAGCAAGGCATTAATGAGTTGAGCGGGAGATCATGTGCTGACAAACTCGAATCACCAGTAATCGCTTTAATGAAAAATGTTTAGAAAAGGAAGAGGGCCAAATTGCTGAGAGTATCTATCTCCGTGCCATTGGTCACAATATTCAGTTATAAATGTAATGTAATTTATTATAAAATAAAATTCAAATCTAACAAAATACAAATTAAATAGGAAAAATGTTAGTAGAGAAAATGGTCAATGGAAAAAAATAGAATGGAAATAATCTCTACCTTATATTGATTGAATAGGTTGTCTAGGTGAGAACAATTTCATTGCTTAGGAATGACATTTCTTTTTACAAACAGTAAGCGCTATATATAAATTTAATAAGAATCCGATGATTTCCTTGCGGCAGATTGGTCGCGCAGGAGCTGTATTTACAATAGCGAAAACTAGTCGACATTTCCGTCAGCTTTTCGAAACCAGCAATGAATATAAACCATAAGAGATACAATCAATTGAGTTCGATTTTGATTTAGCAATTTATTTGGTTTTTCTTCTTCAATTTTATGTTTCACCTTTTGTTTTACATGGTCTTAAATAATCTCTAAAAAATTTAATCTAACCCCTAAGCCTTAAAGTATTGAGACGTTAGGTATGTTCGATGAAAGTACAGTGTAGTGCAGTGACACAAGTTGGCACTAGTTCCACAATTCCAAAGAACATGAAAGTGCAACATTCATTAGTACAGTAGTAAGATTAGACCGATTAAAACAACATTCAAAACTGATATTTATGTTACCCCTACTCCAGCTAGCACTAACTATACCACACCTGAGTCAATTGAGAAAAGTGTACAATAGTACTGAAATTTTTCGCTTCAAACAAGCTGCACTAATTGCACTTTTGTCATCGAACTCTTCAGTGTTAAAAATTAGCACTGGAACTATCTAGTTCAAGTTGTCAAACAGACCCAGTGAGGTCAAAGTAGGTACCTACTATACAGACCTAATATCTAAATATGTACTTCGATAAGTAAGTTAGATATAAGATTACACAACGTTTAAATCAAGTCTATGATAAAGAATTAATAATTTAGATTTCACAATTTATTTTACTTAAATATTCCTTTAAACATCTATCCATTGATGCATGTAAAACAAACAGCGTCCGCAGTGCCATCTGTTATTTTCTAAGAATGAATGAAACTGATCTGCTTAATTAAAATTTGGTAGGTTCTTTATGTTTATTTTCAAACCAAATCAAAGCATCTGGAATGATTTTTGATAATGGGTAGCATTAAATTTGACGATTAAAAATGAATTGACGTCACGACTATCTCACAAAGAGGAAAAATCCGATTGTGTTGTTTGATTTGACCCAATTTTTTTGATAAGACATTTCCAGGGATTTATTCAAATGCCAGATTTATCCTTAGATTTTCTGTCAAAATTTTACCCACACACAATCCAATTACTCTGAACTTAAGTTCAATCAGAGAATTGAGCAGATATTGACAAAAAAAGGGATTGTGAATGACACCTTATAAATAAATATAGTAAATATTCCTTCAACAGTTGGGAATTTCAGGAGATAAATAAAAATACTTAATATATCAAGAGGTTATTGAATAAGGATTTCTCGTGACACAATTAACACCTGACATACATAAATAATAATTTAAAACACAGTAGATGTACCGGTATAAACTAATTCTTAAAATAATAATAATGTCGTTTCACGTTCACAGTCGAAAGGAGATCTGCGAACACAGAGTACAACGCTCAAAATGGAGAAATTTGGGACTGATATTAATTTATTTATATTTATAATGTCGTACATTGTATAAATAATATTAACATATTTCCAACGATTGCAGTACAATGTATAGAACACTGTTTCAAGGCACGAAAGTTCGCAGATTCAAATCCTGCTTTCTCTTACTTATTGCCAAAAAAAGAACTATTATTGCTTTCTGTTGTGCAGAGTATAAAATAAATTCATAAATAAAGAGTATCGCTATATGAATATTTGCCGTAGATATTATTCTATGAAGTTTCCCGTGAAGGGGAAATGTGTTTATTTTTTCTCTTTTATGTCAATACAGACAAAGCGTTCGCCAATGCAGATATTTTAATATTTCAACATATTCGTGTTTGTTTATTCCATAGACGCAAAAAAACAAATGAAAAATATTGCTTGCAGATGGCACATGTCTGTATTTGTCTTTCTGCATATTGTAATGCCTTTTGACATATTAATACGCAACTAAATAATAAATTTACTGAAGTTCTAATTCTGTCTAATATAATTAGTATTCAGACATAATTAATGTTTTATGAACTTGAATTTACAATGTAAATGTAATATTAATTTGGAACTTTGCAGAAATTCTCTTTGAATAATAATGATATATTATGTAATTTATGTAAATTTATTACTGATCTAATAATATTTGAGACTTAAAAATGAGATGAAATTCTAATTCTATTAGCAAGTATTGAATAAGTCTTAATCAGTGTAGAAAACAATTTTCTACAGCTACCAATTTATTTCAATATGCCCGACAATGGATCAGTTTATATTCATGAGGTGTATACGAGTAATCATGCCAAATTTGGAGTTTATAATTCCTCAGTTGAAAGTTGCTGCGAATAATCGGATAAAGTGAGCAAACTCATGTGCAGAGAACCTTCGTTAAATATAATGACATCATTAATAGATATACTGGACCAGGTTAAAATTTGAGACAGAAATTATATAAAACGTTTTGGTTGCCATTGTAGAAAGCTTCATCAAGAGGAAGAGTAGGAGAACGCGAAAGAGTGTTATGGTTGCTCGACGAGTCGATGATACTTGATGTGTGGATCACGAGAGAGGCTAAGAACAACCATTAAAAGTAAAAAAAAAGGAAGCAAATTTACTCTCGGCTTCTAGTGAGCTTTACACGTCGAGTAACTTTAAATTCTTCCTTGTTTCGACAATTCGGATATACTTCACAGTTACATTGCTGTTTGAAATTTTAATATAGTATTCACTGGAAAGTCAAATATTTTTTATTAATCATCAGTTAATTACATCAAGGGGAAGAAAAGGAAGAAGAAGGGAAATTGTTAAGATTGCTCGACGTGTAAATCACCCTAGAACCTAAGAGATATCTTTACAAGAAGATGGAAGCAACCATCTATGAGTTTAACATGTCGAGTTATCTTAATTTTCTTCTCCTTTTGACGATTGATCTTCGTCTCTGTAGCGTGGTTTACACGTCGAAAATATTTTCTTGCATGTTACCTCTTGATGAAGTTCCCTACTATAAATAATAAAATAATAAATTTTAAATTGTCTCAAATTTAGGCTTGAATCTAAGTGCAAAATTTTAGTTTGTATTGATCATCATTTTACTTAATGTATGAATAAAAAAAACAGATAGAAATTTTTGCTGATATTTTGGTGGAAATCGCGGATTGCAGATTGGCGCTAGTGTCAATTTGATGTCGGTTCTAGCTATTGGAACCTAAAATAAATGACATTGATAACACCGCCAGTTAATATAATATAAAACATAACAGAGGTGTGTACACAGATGTGTTGAGCAATAAATTTAGAAATTTGTCAGCGATAACTACCTTAAAAATGTAAGTTTACAGATTACACATGAAATATATCACATATGATTGAAAATATTTTATAAAAACATTCACAACAGATAAGCAAGTTGCGTAGCGACATTTCTCTTCTCTTCCTCGATGATAGAATGCTGGTCGTGATATATTGGTGACATCTTTCATTATTTTTTGTGTCGGCGTATCGAAATACTGTCACTTTTGAGCGATTATTTTACACGTTGTGGTTTTTTCTTGTTTTGTTCGCATGCACTGTTATTGTTTTTATTTCATATTGATATTGATGTTATGTAACACCAAGGTGCTATATTTTTGACCCTTTGATCATTAATAACAAGTTTCTAGTGTCATCATAATGCATTTGGCCTGTGTTATGCTGTATAAAGTTATTAGCTTTATAGAACCTGAATTTCGAAACACATTTATCTTCCAAAAGACAGTTTAAAATGTGGAATTTAAAGCCACAATCATAATATAACATTTTATGGAGTTAGAAGAAAAATAGAATCTCGGAAATCATGAAAGATATTACAAGGACTGTTCTAAACTTTCGTATGCTAAAATTTATCTCGTGAGTAATTCCTTACTTTACCCACTTGTAAAGTAAAAAACTATTGTTAACATTTCATTTTAAATTTGCAACGTTTTCAGATGTTTCCTATCTTTGTTTAGTTACATTTGATTTTGTTTCCATCCTCACAACAGAACATATTTTATTTTTTTAAACAGTTTTATCAGTTAAAACATTAAAAAAACGATTATCTAGCTGAATCTATTTCATGCTAGATTTGATTTCCCATGGAAATTTACCTTCTGAAATATTTAGTTTTTATTGCTATTTAAATCACCACTCGTCTTCGACTTTTTCATAGCAATAAATACTCAATAGTCCAGGCGGTACATTTCCGGAAATCAAACTAGCACTTAATAGATTAAATATGAAAATTTCATACTTTTTTATAGATCCTATTAAAAAAAAAGTTTAAATACGCACTTCGGACTCAAGATAAAAACGAAAATAAGGATCTGTCTGAAGAATTTTCCAAGAACAAAAACGGACCAGTAAGACAATATATCTTGTCTTTTGTGAGATAATACTTCCTGTTAGTAATTTAACAGTACGTGAAGGGAAAACAACTGATAAAAAAGATTTAAGTAGTGGCCAAAGAAACCCTACAATCGAACTAGAATAGTGGAGTAGCGGGGAAAATACCCAGAGAAAATAAACAACTTTCTATCGTCTCCGCTCGGATCTGGAGCTCATATCGCCTCCCTCACGGCACGTGGTGACCGTGAACCATCCGCAGCCAACCCAGCGTCAGCCCACTGCCTTCAGCCAAGCGCCGACCATGTCATGCTGAAGTCTGCCGCCGACCGTTAAGATCTTGCGCAGAAAATTAATATTAGATTCCATCTCCGCGTATTTACCAGCGCATCAAAGGGTGCTGGTCTGACGCTCTGACGTCACTTTGCGGCGGCGGGGCACTCACGCCTTTGTCACACCCCCGCAGAGGCGCATTCAGGGAGATTTCAGAGAAAAAAAGCCAATTCATTTTCACATATATTTTGGTGAAAATACTTTGTAAATTATTTAGCAGATTATTTTAAATCTATTTTTCTATTTCAGTGTCCTTAAGGCTATAAACGCAATGCAAGCAATTTGATAAGAAGTGGTATTATAAAGGCATACAAAATTGACATGTAAATGATGTATAATCCCAAAATGATAATAGTTGGTGTAGAAAGATTACTTTTAATTATACATGTTTTATCTTTTTTCTAGGTCTAAGTGACGGGATTAAAAAGAAATAGCTATTAAAATTCCTAGTCGCAGATATCAGTTTGAAATCCGAGCTCGTAGAACGAGGATTTTCAGACATCTAGTTATGACTCATAACATCCGTGGTTTGTTCAATAGTTTACCGGCTTCAGAATATGAAGACGTTAATGTCATTAATAAATATGATTTTTTGAAATTCTTTTGTAAATAACGTCTGTCATAATTTTAGAAAGTGATCAAGTAAGTCTGTTTGTTTTATTTAACACCGTGATTACATTTGTTTTGTATTATAGTTTTTTACTTAAAAGTCAAATGTTTCATTATGGCTAGACAAAAAGTGAATTTTGGCGATGTTAAATGCCTGAAAATATTTGGAACGCAGCAGGTGAAGCTCTGAACAGCTTAATTCCGTGTTTATTATTAAATAGCGTTATATTATAATTGTGTTTTATTTTCATTTTCTAGACTGTTTTGACAGGTCAGTATGGTAATATTACCGTGCAGCATAGAGTTATAATATACTTACACTGCCTACCTTTTGTGCATATAAACATAGGTTTAATCTCCTGAAACCGATAAAGAAATTGATTGCTGTATTAGTCAACAATGAATTTTCATCTATGAAGCGCTACCAACACAACTGATAAGAAACACAAAATTATATCTGTGCTATGTAGAAAAAGCTTTCTGAACTCATATTATTGAAATAAAAAGACTTATGGATGTAGTTCTGCAGATTAAATTGAATGAAATTCAAAGTTTCGAATTATTACACATAATTCTTCGTCCTGAAATAAAAGAAACATAAACAAGTAAATAGAAACACTAACTATATAAATAACAAATTATGACTTATAAAACAGATGAAGCCATATCTTGTTCAGTTCGTAGCCTTCATTGTGATTCAATGTACGAGTATTCTTCTGCTTGTAGATTTCGATAGCTTCTCTCATGTGTTTACTATTGGTACATTTAGATCTTCCTATAATTTTAGTTTATTCAAAGTTTATTTTGTGTAAATTTTGGATGTCACGACGAGCCAAAGCAGATTTATCAGGTTGGTTAAGACGAATGACCCGTTTGTGTTATGAAATACTTGTAGTAACAGTTCTGCTGGTCTATCCAATGTAACATTTTCATATTCACATGGAATTTTATAAATTCTCGTAGAGGACTGAAAATGAAAATATCCTTCGCACTCTTCAATATACGTTTAGATGTGGAGCAAAGGATACTACGATGTTATTTCTCGACAGTATTCTTCCAAACTTGTCTGTATTATTTTGGACTTAATGTTTTTGTTTCGTTTGTTTCCTAACGAAGAATTATGTGTAATAATTAGAATCGTTGAATTTTAATAAATTTAATCGACAGAACTACATCCAAAAGTTTTTTTATTTCATTTTATATCTATGACTTTTGCAGATATATATTTTAAATGTAATTTAATTTGAGTTAAAAAATTACCGCAATGGAAAAATTTGTATATAAAAAAAGTTTCACAAGGAATGTTATCGCACTCGTTCTTTGTAAAATTAGCCGCGAATTGGTCTCATAGATTGCTTTATAAAACTTATTCTTTAATATACTTCTACTTAATATTCTGTAAAACAGGAAGCAGGTCATTGCTAATTACAATACAAAGAGTAAAGATCATGAAATCCTCATTTCTAATTTCACAATCAACAATTGCTATTTAAAACTCTACGCTTGTGTTTTCTCATCCACTGTCACTTTTGAAGGCCGTGCCTTGATAGTTGGTAGTTGCACTTCAAATGTATAACATACAGAGATCTACGAACTGCAATAGAAGAGTGCCACAACCAAAATAGGTAAATGGAGAAATACCATATTTACTAATTCTGGAACTCAAATCACAGTTGTATATTTGGTTTATAACATACAATATCTCTTAAAATTTCTGGTCAAATAATTTATCGATTGGTTAAGCACGGTACGTGATTTAAATCTGTGCATGAACCATACAGGGAGATAAAATTCGATTTTAAAATTGTATTGCCGCCACCAAGTGTAAAATTGACTGTTCAAGTTTTATGTATGATATTTTTACGATTACAGTAAAAATTGAAGCGTGATTTGTTATCGAACAAAAAAGATGATATTGAAATCAGATTTTATTTGATTTGTGAGTAGATGTTATGATATATTTGCATTTAATATCTAATTTATTATATTAGAGACTTGAAAAGGTATTAGAGAGTCCATTTTACCAACATAATCATAAATAAGTAACAAGAAAAATTTCATTTTGATTTTAATTACGACTAAAATCATGAATTACTTACGTTACTTGACTTTCAGATATGTTTGATGATTGACTACTATAAAAATATGTTAATGATTCGTAAACTCCATGTTAATAATTGATTTGTATCTTACCTTAATGAATTATTCCTGAGGATGACCTATCGTTAAGTAATGATTTAATTAATTAATAGGATTGGCACCCAGCAATTCTTTTTTTTTTTAATTCTCTAATCCAGTAAAATTGATATTTAAATCTGATGTATGTTCTGGTAAATGTACATAGTTCCCTGGTAACAATTTTGACTAGGGATCATGAAATCCTAAATTTGTATCCCATTTTTTAACTGTAAATCGCAATTCACGCGCAAAAATATATCACCATAATCTGTCAAAGCATAGTGCCCCACTCAAAATGGATAAATGGCATTATAATGTATTACTTTATTTTATTAACCCTCAAAAGAATACATCTATTTTGTCAATCTGGCCCAATACTTTTTTCTGAACGTCTACTATTTTACAATAACTAGATAGATTCGTCTAAAATATTCTGAGGTGTACTTAAGATCTAATAGAAATGATTTAATTTATACAAAATTTTATAATTGTTGATTTCTTTGACAAGTTTAAAAAATATTTGTTTTTCAAAAATAGTTATTTGTTTAGCTAGGCATCAAAATATCAGATTTACAGCAGAGGCTGCCGTTTCATTGACGAGGTGAAGCCGAGACAATGAACGCTGCCGAAGCTATAAATCTATGTTTGATGCCGAGTTAACACATAATTTTTTTGCCGATTTGGGATTAATGTTAATTTAGTGATCATATTATATTTATATTTTGAAGGTTATTGCTGTCAAATTACATTGCCATGCATGTGTTGAACGGTTGCTATATATATTTATTGACGATTGTTATGCGTTTGTTGAGCGGTTGTAAAATATTTTTACAGCCTAGGTATAGAAGTGACACTTTACAGACTGTTAGTATTCCGTGAAATGTCATCTTTAATGTCAATCGACAAAAAATAAAATTTTACAAAAAATATTGTAAATTTTTTATTTTTTAATATTTTAAGCTAAAAATTTATATGAACATTCTGAGAGGTAAAAAAAATTATGTGGGCCAAATTGACCCAGTGTGAATATAAATATATCATCACTCCTATTATTCATTTCTCGGTATCGATATATTTCTGCGAGTGAAGTGTAGTTACCAGCCGTCAAATCACGGCCTCCAAAGATGGTAGTGGTGGAGGAGCCACAGAGGTAATTTTATGTTGTGAAAATATTCATATTTTTAATTTCGAAAATTTGTCGACTGTAAGATTCGAACTGAAGATCTTATGATCGACAGTCCGATGCGTTACCAAGGAACTATTTATCCCATTTTATTTCTACGTAATAATAAAGTAACGTTGACGCCATCTTGTTTAAAATACTCTAATTACTTAGCCAGTTTATTTTCTAACTAATTTTATATAAAAGTTCGGTGTCAGAGAAAAGTTAAACTGACCCTTAATTAAATTAATTACATTAAAATGAATATTATTGATTTCCCAATTTAAAATAAGTGTCCCGGTACAGCCCTGCGTCTACGCCACTGAAAGCGTAGCCCGGAGTGCTAGCACCGGAAGATGACGCGGGATTTATTATTTTTGACAACGCCGTCGAGACGTACCGTAAGGACGCATAACGTTACGTTCCACAACGTGAATGAACGTAAGGGAATGTCGGATAGAAGTAATGTAGGTTATAAAATGTAATTTATTAGATTTTTTGAATTTTTAGTACAGTTTTTAGGTCATGGTTACCGAAAGTTTCTTTTATCTTTTTAAGGATGTCTTAGTTAAATCCTGGTATATAAATTGATGCTAAAACTTTTAAATATAAATTACAGTAACGACGCGAAAAGCCTATTCTATTATACTTCTTCAAATAAAAATCTGATGTGGCACCACACTACTTTCTTATGTATAGAAATCTACATTCAATTATTTTTTAATTATATATGACACATCTTTGACATATAGAATAAATGTTTCAGTTATGTTTGACTCATAGCAACTATGGCTATTGAAATTTATTACTGAACATTGTCGGTATGGTATGTCTGGAAACTTTACGCAGATATAAGGAAATGGCATAAAATAGTTACAAAAAAGATCGAATTTGAGATTTTTACAGTTCCCTGACTCCGTTTCAATCATTTTCTCAATGACGTTTATGTGGATAAATGGATGAATGGATGAAGGATGAACGAGAAAAGATAAAGTAACGAAACTTCTCACTGATGAGAATTGCACAAAAATATCAAAAACTACTTTTGAGCTATCGTCAATTGTTTTTAAAATAATTATTAGAAATATTTCTAGTCTGGTGCCAAACCAAAGATTTCTTAAGCGGAATTTAATATTAGTAGATCTGTTACTCATTTTTTAATTCAAGGTTGGCCCATTTTGTCTTATTCCTGAGTTATATATAAGCCATGGATCATCCATCAGTCCATCCATATATCCACACAGACGTTATTAGGGAAATAATGAAACGGATATAGGGGACTTCAAAACCCGTAAAAATGGAAATAACTGGTATTTGCATTTATTACGAGTATAGATTGAAAATGATATGAAGAGATTTCAAACTAAGTAAATGGTTAATTGTTAGTTGCTCAGGGAAAATTCCAGTTCTTTAATACCCCAGTTTAGTTCCCGCCTGACTAATCAGCGGATGTCAATATGTTAAAGGAAATATTTAACTAGTATCTTATGCGAAAGTAGTGCCCAGTTAGAGATATTTTGAGTGCCACTGTCCCATCCCTCAAGTAATAAATTGTGAACTTTGAACAGTGAGTAACCACTTGCATTTTGGCTTTTCTTGTGAAATGTTCAAAGAATTACTTCACACACAGTTTAAGGGCTCCTCTCGATAGTATGCATAGATTTGGGGAAGTTTATTTTGTGCGTTCATATAAGTAGATTTGAGTTCTATGTATAAGTATTGTTAATAGCGAATGTTATATCCGTCTTGATCTTTTAAAGTTATTGTAAAAGTTAGCGAGTAAGCTATATTTAGGATTACGTTTATATAGCTTCGAATTATTTCAGCTCGTAAAAGTATTTGATTTATATAATTTATTTTGCTTGTTCGTTACTAAATACAATGTAATTTTATTATTGTTGTATACGTGTTTGATTCTCGCCTGCGCGCATATTTCCCGCCATTTGATCAGAAGTCTTTTTCTATACACGGAATCGAGTTTGCATATTACGTGCTGGCCAGCGACTGCGCTACCCTTGGTTATTCATTTAATCAAGTAAAACCCTTTAGTAAATCAGTTACCTCTTGGTACCAAGTGCGAGGTACATGTTACAAAATTTACTTTACGATTTTTATCATAATTCATACATTTCTTTTTTCTAAGTACATAATAAATTCTCGAAAATGACTGAAGTAAGACTTGGTCAGAGATGTTCAACTGTAAATGTTATTTTGAACACCCTTAATTACTAAGAACAAGCAGTAATACTAAGTTGAATAGTTTCAAAGTTAAAATTAACGATACGAAACTGAATGAAGTAATGCCTTCAATAGAAAATTAAATATTCGCTGCAGTGAATGGAAAATAATATTAGCTCCGTTGGTTTATGAAACTAGTTCAGCTAATTAAAGTTTCCGCAATATTCTTGGCTTGGTAATTGCAACTGATCCGAACTTATTATTTCATTTCATTTTCGCGAAGAATATCTAAGTAATAAATTATATTTTAGAAAGTTAGACAATGCCTTACTCGTGACCGGCAGCTTAATAAAAATAAATTTCCTGTTCAGCTGAAAAATGGACTCAAGCGAAGTTCAATTCGAACACTTTGTTTTTTTACTAAGGCGGAGTTCGAAAAATATGTTAAGTAAATATTGATCTTCAGCGCACGTTACGAAAATATTAAGACCTCAAGGAACATTCGGAGGTAGTGTATCACTCTTCTTTCTGCAAATTTTGACCTGGGGATAATTTATCTTCATCTCTCAACTCACATTATGTGATTCTGCTACATTACTTTAATTATAATTGTTACAACAGATTTGCATTCCAATCTAAATTGTTCATCTTCTCTTTCTGTTTCTACATATTATTAGCTACAGTATAAAATATGAATTATGATGCAAGTACATTATAAAATTAGAAAATATAATGAGAATAAAGGAGTAAAAGTTCATAAATGAGTAACTACATCTGTTAATTTACAGTAATAAATATGTAGAAACTAAATGTAAATAGTTTTGTGGTTATTTGTACATCTAGTTCTGAGAACATTCATGAATTTGAATCGAACTGATGAAAATCACGTAATTTTTTGGTGGTTAGACCATCTCGATGGGATATCGAACAAAAGTTGCTTAGATAATACGATATATACCGACGTGATTGAAGATAAACGTTTGTATGAGCGTCCGAGGAATAAGTAAGTAGATATAATTGATGGATTATTGCGCTAACGAATGATTTCATACAAAAAAGATCATTTAAAGTGTTTGTAAATAAATTATAATTTGCTCATAAAAATATCATTAACTCGACACTCAAGGTTATATAAATAAATAAATAAATATATCATCACGCCTTTTACCCATTAAGGGTGTGGCACTCTGCTTGTGCAGATCTCGGTAGGTGATATATTTTTGCGTATGAAATGCGGTTACCAGCCGACAAGTCATAGCCCCCAAAGTTGTTAGTGGAGGGGGAACCACAGGGGTAAATTTAAATTTGTAACTGTCGACAGTGGGATTCGAACTGAGGATCTCACGATCCACAGTCCGACACGTTACCACGGAGCTATTTACCCTCAAGGTTATAAGATATAATATTTACTATTTCATTATAATTTTGTTGCATTGCAAGGAATGCAATCTTGTTCATTCGTATCAATTTAAATGAAAGAGTAAAATATATCTACCTTTGAATATTCATACATATTTCAAAAGACATTAACCGTTTTTAAAAGTATATTCTTGTCATTCACAATGGCTAAAAAAACGTTTAAAGTCGGTTTCTTTGGTGGCACAGAAAAAGGAATATGCATTAGGCAGGATTGCAAGTGTGTTTAGCAAATGAAAAGGTTTTTTTGTGTACCTATATCTTTGGGAATGGTTCGCATAGAATATGAAACAGCTTTGATCTATAAAATCACGCATTATTAAATGAGATGCTCTCAAAAATTTCTGCCTTTGCCTATTGACATTTGCGGTTGTGGGTAAGAAACTTTGAAACAAAATCCTTTACAGTCAGAGAGGCAGATGTCTATAGAGGTTTAAAGGAACACTATATCGAAGAAGAATATTATTTACGTCAAGGTCCTTGAAGTTCATATTTGTAAAATCACAAAAATTACTGCAGGGAACTTCAGCAGATATCAAAAAGTGAAAATTTATTGAATTTAGTGGAATACTATTATAAAATATTCCTTATATTCTTCTAATCATTGAATGAAATCACTTTATATCAAATATCATAAATCTTTATTAACAGTAAAGTATATTAATATAAATAAATATATTTCGGATGTGGCACTTTGAATCTCCATAATTGATATTATTGTTTCAAAACTAAATATTTTATTTAACAATTGTCATCCCCATAGCCACTTTGAAAATCAGCTTTCTATTTAAAATAAAACAGTTCAAAATTCATAAAATTTGTAATTAAATATTTTTCCGGTTTCACAAAAAATAGTGTGTATACCTTGCTTGTCCGTGAAATCCTTCAGCGCCCTCGAATTGTTCTGCCTCGGCCGTAAGCGTTAACTAATAACCATTTCGTGTTTCCATCCGAAAACATTAGTTTAGCAAATCTCAAAATCGTCCTGAAAATGCTTGGTTTCAGGCCTAGGTCGATAAAAACTAACGACTTTTGTAAAATTAGAATCGGCATCAACTGGCTGTCAATTTTGAAAGTTGGTTGTGTTCAGTGTTTGAATGCTTGGAGGTTAAAGATTTCCATCAATTTTAAAGCTAAGTTGTTAATTATATGCTGAAATGTAAGTTGCAATACACAATCAATAAATGTACGTATTAAAATAACAGACTTGATCACAAAATATTGAGGGTATAATCTAATACAATATTTCCATATGTAGGCGTAGCAAAAAGACTATTAAAATTGCGAGAAACTTGAAGTAAAACAAGTGTGTACTCTCAGATTTAAGATTATGTTTTTACTCGCGACGATATTAAAATTTCCACCGGTTTGTTAACAACTTCATATTGTTCAAAATAGAAAAATGAAACAGAAAACAGTATTAGAGAAAAGTGAGATTTCAAGCGCAATACCTCAGGGACCAACACAGACTTACAAAGCAAAGTTGCAAAATGAGAATAACACAGACATGAAAGTGGATCGTTTGCTTCCTTCTCCTCCACAAAGAACGCTTTCAGTTCTCATAACCGAGATCCGCCTGGATCCGCCCGATCCGCCTTATATTTGATTCGATATGAATTGAAGTTGACCACGATGCAAAAATATTGAGCTGATGACTTGGTTAAGGTTTTATAGCTTGTCATCTCCACATGTCGTAAAATATTACACAGAGAAACTACTTTCCAATTTCCCTAAGGATTTACTCTTGCTCTATATGCAAGTTTCAACGTTTTTATTGAATACCTATCTAAGTTTTTGAACTTTTACGATATGTTTTACTGATATTTATGCTCGCCTAGGAAATGGACTCATCTTCTTACAGGAAACTAACATAAGAATTATCTTCAATCTTACTCCCTTCTACAGCTGTAATTGTACTTTTCAGTAGTATAAACTGTTATTAAAAAGGGTGTTATCGAAATGCAAAGCCGGGACGATATTTGTCGAATTCTGCAGAACGAATAAGTATATTTTTGTGACGGTATTATACTTTTTGTTTACTCCACGCCATATGAATAAAAAATTTAATTACTTTTGAAAAGCGAAGATATTTAAAATACGTCTACCAGCAGTACCAGCCGATAAGTCATGCCTTTAAAGATGTTAGTTAAATTATATTCAGTAGCAATATAGTAGGGAACATTATTTTGCCCAAAAAATTAGTGCTTCAAAAGACTGTTGCTTCGAGACAAATGATATGATCAAATTCACGAGCTATAGTCGATGGATTTTGTCATTTCATTTGTCAAGTAATGTTACCTAAAAGCAACAATTTTGAGAATAAATTTTAACTGCAAAATAATGATCCCAAAATATATTTTATTTGACTATTTTCCAAATAAACTAACTAAAGAAAATAATAACTTTTATCCAATACTGATTAATAATAAGGTTGAACTATGGTTATTTGAAATAAATAATGTCCAACATTCCTCACTCAGTGAGAGAATATTAGAGAAGTCACGGAGAATATAATTACTGATTAAATTCACTAAATTCTTTGTTATAAATGTCTCTGGATTTCTTCGGAATTAAATTCAGATATGCCTCTTGTGCTTCTAATCAGATATTTAAAGGTATTTCCACATTTTCATCTATTTTTACCTTTTTTCGTGTTTACAATTTACAATGACAGATCAGAAACCACCATTCCATGATTACTTTGTAATTTCTATATTTTATAAATAACATATCTAATGACTTGTCAGTGTCAAACAAAAAATGAAAATTTATAAACGATTTAAGACGTTTTAAGAGTGGTGTCGGATAAAACGTTGTATTGCACTCTTGTGGACTGCATAATAGTCACACAAGAAAAGTAGCCACTCAACCTTCAGGTTCGTGGCTAAACTTTTGCTTTAGTGACTAATATGTCACATTCCACACTAGTACAATAAATTACTATTAACAATTCGTAAACAAAAGTATAATAAAGAATCAATATTTTGTCACACATGGTAGTCATGGTTAACGGGCATTTTATCGTTTAAAAATGTCCTAGGGCATTTTTCTAAATTTCATCACTGTAATACGAACGCGATTGGTCAAAAGTGACGAAATTAAACCAAATGATTGGTATTGATTGTTTATATGGTTGGCACTTGGTGAAACATTTTAAACCCCTGATGATGACTGAAGAGTTGAAACGCATCGTGTAAAACTGTAAATAAATAAATTTTTTTGTGATACTTACCAAGGGTTTTTATTGGATTATTTTATGAGTGGGAAATAGTCGTTGTTAAAAAATTAGAATTTCCTAAGGTCTCTATACCATGAACGAGCTTAAGGCTTTGATACCATTGTGAAAAAGAATATAAATACCAAATACGACAAACACAATAGGCAGTATAATTTCTTGTAGGTTATACATATATGACATTAGCTTTGATAAGTAATGCTTTTCATTAGAAATTTGATCTAATCCTTCAGTTGTTCTCCGTATTATATGCATCCTGTACAAAATATACATAGGGAGACTCCAACATTTGAAAATTAGTAGCCAACAAAATAGCTTTGTCAGCACTGCGCTGGAATGAAAAATTCTTAGTTTAAACACGGAATTCCTAAATGCATGTTTCACATGGTTCTTTTGCCTGGCACCTAGCACACGAGGTCGACTCTATATCACAGAATTCTCATTGAGGGAAATATAAAACAAGGTGGTGCCGTGTAAAATACGTTTTGCAGATCATAAAGGGTACTGTTTCAAAGGAATTATGCCAGTGATGCTCTTTGCATGCTTATTGTGATTGCACTGTAGAACAAGAATTCAGAATGCTATTTGAGCGTGTTTTGTTACTTTGCACAATAAATGAGATATGCTTTCATTAGACACAGGAGATATTATATTTATCATACTCTGGTATTGTTATTACTCAAAGAAATTTGATTAATCGTTTCGCTGTCTCATTCTATAACTTTGGAAATACTATTAATACTCACACAAAATCCACCCAAATTTAAATTCCAGGTTGAATATGAAATTGATATTTTTGTAGGGCGTATGGCATGATAACTTGTCTACTTATTTTAGTTTTCATTAATGAAATATATTGCTATAAGTTAACACATCGGACTGTGGATAATAAAATTCTCAGTTTAATACATACTGACGTTAAATTTCGGAAAATAGTAACCATTTAAAATTATCTCTAGGTTAGAAACAATGCATGGTTATAAGAGGTATAGAACTTTAAAATGAAATAAATTAATCATTGTGATAATGGTCCACGCTATTGGATTGGCTGTCTTGAAATGATAATTTTATGCCAATAGTGTTTGAATATGATGTCTGGAAGATGGACTATGTGCTGGCTCAAATAAATCACAATCTAGACGTCAAATTTTCGATCACTTTTTTTAGGAAACTGGGGCCGTATATCGGCAATAACACTGCGAATTTTGACTTCTATGTTGTCCATCGTTTCGGGTTTATCGGCATAGACTAGCGACTTTAAATATCCCCGCAGAAAATGATCCAGAGGTGTTAAATCACAAGATCTTGGAGACCAATGTATAGGTTCATTGCGCGATATTACGCACTCATCGAATGTATCCCTCAATAAATTTGATTGAGACGCACGTCGTGTGACATGTTGCACCGTCTTCTTGAAACCATAGCTCCTTCACATTAGTATTATTCAATTGGGGAATATTCTGGTCGCCATCATCTTGGAAGAAATATTATTCCAGCATCCCGTAAAGCACACTAAACAAAGAGTTTTTGTTTATATAACGCCGTCTCAATAATGGCTTGTGGATTTTCTTCACTCCAAAGGCAGCAATTTTGCTTGTTGGCGTAGCTATTTAATAAAAAATGAACCTCATATCGCTGAATCAAATTTTCGAGATAGTTCTGGCCTAAGTCTATTTATGGTAAAATGCAAGCCAAACTGAACATAATACAGCTGCCAGTTGTCAAATTGGCTGTCGCTGGAAAGTGTTATCAATTCGAAAAACAAACCTCTAAAAAAAAACACCCGTTATAAAAGCTACGAAATTAATTCAATTACAAAAAATTTGTCTTAGTAGTAGACAAAATTAAGTTTGGTTCAAATTTTGAAAAAAAGATTTCCAAAAATCGTTGCCTCTTAGATTTTAATATCGCTGAAAAACATTCACATTGATATATAAGTAGAAGTTATGGTTATGTAAAATTTATCTGTAGGTTGCACAAACAAACCTTAAGCCTTTACAACTCAAGCTCGACAAGCTCGAATCACAGAACTCATTTTTAATAGAACTTATCTGAAGATAAACTCGCTTCCATGTTCCATGTTGAACGAATAAACTGACTCACCAAACTGTGTTTTTAAGGTCATCCGGGTCCAACAGCCACTTGTTAGTATTTTTCCTTTAGTTTTACGCAAAATGTGATTCATTCACCAAGTTTTATCCGAATCGGAGGAGAATTAGCACTTCGCAAGTTTATCAACTGTTAGTATTACATTTTGAAGCTCTTTACTTTTTTGACTATATTAAACTTTATGCATTATTTAATAAGAAGAAATACACCACTGAAATAGCATAGTTTGTCTAATTTAATTGAAGTCAATGTTCATAAAGTTCCAGAGCTCCCGATGCTGAGCCACGTTCCGGAAATATCTATATCTTATTAATTATTACAACACGTAGAAATATAAAATACTTCTATATTTTATTAAATAAAATTTAACACAAATAGATGATATAAAGATACAATACAGCATACATGGCTTCAAAGCAAATTCAATTAATTAAAAATTTACATAATTTTGAAATTGTCCATTGTCTAATTGACAATATAAAGAGGTATATTCATGTGTCCAATTTCCTCCTTCTAAATTATTCTGAAAAAAGCGAAACATGAAAAGGAAACCATTCTTTAAAAATTGTTAAAATGTCAACATATTTGTTACATTTTATTTAATGAAATAAAGTCGGATTATGGATCGTGAGATCCTCAGTTTGTATCATATACACGAGAGATGCTACTATAACATCTTTGGTAGCCATAACATGACGGCTGTAACTGTATGCTTAACCAAAATTAGAGTACCACATCAAATATAGGTAAATAGCTCCGTGGTAACGTGTCGGACTGTGGATCGTGAGATCCTCAGTTCGAATCCCACTGCCGACAGTTACAAATTTAAATTTACCCCTGTGGTTCCCCTTCCACTAACATCCTTGGGGGCTATGATTTGACGGCTGGTAACCGCACTTCATACGGTAAAAGGCGTGATGATATATTTTATTTATATACGTACCAAAAAACACAGGTCGTGTTACCAGACCATGTCTCTAGTTATTTTTAGTTAGTAATGTTGCAACAAAATAATCTTTATAAGGCTTTAGCATCTAACGTGGTCTACACGTCAAGTACTTAACCTTGACAAGCCCTGGTGTATGAAAAGTTAAGTTTCTGTCCTGTTTTGCCACGGTCCAAACTCGAAATTCAAATATTTTAATAATTCATTCGTAGAGCGGGAAAATGCTCGCCTTTATTAAAAAAAAAACGTGATGGATCGTGTAATGATTGATGCACGTATTTAATAGTGGCAATTAATTGGCGTACAATAGTGAAACAGTGAAGAATATTCAAATCAGAGCCAGTCGAATGAGCAAAGGGATAGGGTTTCATGGAGAGAGGCAGTTAGCAGATACAATGCAATTTGCATATCACTGGCTCACATTAACCAACAAAGCAATATAATTGAACTATGAATTAATTTCATGCGGACCATTTCACAGAAATTTTCATCGCTCAGTACGTTCATTTACTACTATTTGCAATTATAGCGGAGACACAGTAGTCGAGCTGTAAGCAGGAAACCTACAGTCAAAATATCAAAATAGTCCAATTGTAAATAATATCTATTACAGATACATATATCATCACGTGATTTAACCAGTTTGGATGTAGTACTTTGCTTTTGCAGATCTCGGTAAATGCTATATTTTATCGCTTGAAGAATGGTTATTATCTGCCATCAAGTCACGGTTGCACGTCACCTAAAGATGTTGTGTAGGAGGTACGTGTTAACCAGGAACTTTAAATTTGAAGTATAATAATGTTTATAGATGTATTTTTACTAAAATTACGAAATATTTCTATGTTTTAAAAACCATTAGTACACTAGTGATAATTTCAAGTTAAACTATACTATTTTTTGTATTGTTTCATATTTCAAACAAGTATTAATTATGTCAATTCATCTAAAATCTATTAAAAAATATTTAGTAGCGACCTACTTTTGGAATGGGTTGCAATCAATCTAATAAGAAGTCAATTCATTAGAAATAAGTACAAATTATAGCGGTGTAATTTTAATTTGATAAATTTGTTAACTGAAATATAATAGTTATTTACATTATACGTGCGGTAAGTTTTGTTTTACAGCGCGAGGTTTTGTATTGAAGCACTCCGCTGCACGTAGTGCTTTAATGAAATCGAACGGTGTATAATAAACGTAACGCACACATAATGTATTATATATATTATAATATATATTTAATTATTTATATTTTCCATAAATTTTGCTAATTGATATTTATTTAGCTGTAGGTACATCAAAACGCTTTGACAAACAATGGGACGTCAAAAGAATCAACACTTTGTACAAAGTGTCATAATCGAAAGTAGAATCACTCCCTGAAAATATAAATCACGTTACGAGAGATATTATCAAGTTTTTGTACAATGGTGTAACGACTGTGACGAGAAGAAAGTCAACAATTTCAATGAAAACTTCCTCTTGGCATATTTCGCAGAGCTGGTATCGCAAAATAAAAACTCTTTGTGGGCAATTTATTCAATTAAGATTTACAAAAACAGATATTTCGAAATATCCAAAATTTACAGCTTACTTGAAAAGAAAGACTGCAGTGCAAATTATAACCGAAAAATGTGACAATTTAATAATACCCATATAGACTAAATGAGCGATTCTAATGTTACCTTTAAAAGATGGCGTTGGCGGCAAATGTTAAATTTTATAATATATTTCTAGTTATATTTAATTCCAGCCTACTAATCATTTGATCTATTTACCATTACATTGTGACTTCTCGTATATTTAGAAAATAAAATTTGTTGATAATTCTTGTTATAAGCATTAAGTATCGTTGCGTTAAATACGACTAAATTTATCCAATTCCATCTGATGAATTTTGAGCAAAAATTATCTTCAAAAATATAATTTACTAACATACTTTCCCTTTAGCTTTACTTACAGTCTACAGCGTTATTTAGAATATCCTCCAGCGAAACGAACTCGTACATATAACACACCTGAGTTACCCGAAAATACGAGACAAAAAATTTAAAATGCACAACAGCACATTGTGGATATACTCTTGAAGACACACGTATGCGGTGAGATATTCAGTTCTTTATTCCTTGCAGTGTAGGCAAAGCCTTGTGCTTCGTGAGCATACGCTTGCCTTGTCCTTGTCACCCGCTTCCTTACGCCTTACGCTTACGTTACGTGGTCGTGGCTACGTGCTACGTTCTTGTGCTATGTGCCACGACGCTGTTCCTCAACTCCGTAACTGCTAACGCGCAGAATGCGAAGAATTTAACTTGAGAAACGCAATAAATTCTAGGTAAACTTTCGACGTTCGACCTGAAGCGCGTACTAACTTAAAAATCACCTCGAAAAATACCAATTCATTAAAAGTGTACTTAAAAGAAGAAATGAAGCAAATTCGTTTTCTCATTATTAAATTCCTGCCGAGCTGTGTGAATTAAATGTTTTATAGCAAGCCAGGCGAAGATATTAAATTTAGAGCAATGAAAATAACTGCCTATAAATATAACTGGAACGAGGATTTAAGCATGTACTCACTCTTATTTTAAATGACTTCCTACTCTTCCTACAAAATAATATCTGGAAACTTTTTACTATCATGAATTTAAAAAATCGTATTAAGTTTACATGAGATTCTGCATTTATATATATATATATATATATATATATATATATATATATATATATATATATATATATATATATATATAAAAAAACCAGTTTTTTATAATTGGCTTTATATGGATTCTAAAATTTAATTGCTCACATCAATAACACTGTAAAGCGACTTAAATTTGTACGAATTAAATTGGATGTCGTGCCTGCTGGAGCTTATATCTTTCACCACAATCATTTTTGAGAATGTTGTAACAATCTGTATCATTATCATCACCCAATTTACCCACTTTCGGTGTAGCATTCTAAAAAATAATTGTTAAAATTAAAATTTAAAATATGACGACTTAACGAGTGGCAAATCAGAGAACTGCATTTCATGAATGAAATCACAGAACTGCAATGGCGTAAACTTACTAAGCTAAAATTAAATTATACATAAAGTAATTCTGTAGAAATAAAGCACAATTAAATTTGTATATGAATGTTTTCTAGCAATACATTTATTAATCTAATTTAATTTTGACATTTAGTTAATCTAACTCAAACATACCAGTGATCTATAATTACATGTGGTAATTTGTATTAATTTCAATATGGATGAAAAATCATAGTTTACAAAAAATCTTCAACCAATCTTTATCCTTACAATCTGTCACCGTAACTTGACAGTTGTTACAGGCCGTACAACTAGAAATGGCGGATAAATTGCTTGTGCGCAAAGACAGAAATTCGACGCAGGATAAGTTATTAATACCCTCTTGACCGCTCTTCATTTTTTGCTACCATAGTATGATTTACAATTTCTAAGGGTAACAGCTTGTTTCAATAAATATTAATATTCTTCTGCCCATACTGAAAACAAAAAAACACTATTTGGCTAGACCTCCCGGCAATTCCTATATTTCAAGTTGAGATGGGCGAATCTCAGTTTTTTTAAATTCAAATATCGAATTCGAATATTAACTGAATCTCGAATATTCGAATGTCTCGAATACTTCGAAAATTTTCATTAAATAATATATAATTAATTAACTATAATACCCAATTACTTCATATCGAGCCTTTCTATCTTACCAGGTGTAAACTAAAAAAAAACTAAAACATTCAAAAAAAGAAATACATACAGCGCTGAATACATATATTGTGCAATATTCGAGGTAGGTATTCGAATTTGTTGTTTCGACGTTCGAAATCTCGAAACTAGAATACTTTCATTATTCGAGGTATTCGAGTATTCGCGGCTGGTATTCGCCAATCTCTAATATATATTGCGCAATATTTGAAGTATTCGAATTTGTTGTCAAATATTTAGAATATCTCTAGTTTTGATGTTAATATTCGAAATTTCAAATCTCAAATGCTTTTATTATTCTAGGTATTAGAGTATTCGCGGAATTTTTAGTTAACACAGCCCTCTGATGAACTGAGAAAACCTTAGTTACTTTGAAGATATTGTAAATTTGAACACGATGTAGTAGCATCGAATCTTAAATATTGTTAAATTGAAATACTTGTAGAAGTATTTCATACGTTGTAATTGACCTGTCACTTGTAATTATTTTGCAATATCAATCACACATATTCCGACATCAATATTTAGATCACGATTTTGAAGCAGCACTAAATGTTTCATTATGCATTATAATATGACCAATAGCGTTTCTTGAAATCGAACGCAAGAATACGGGTTCTTGTTTATACCGTTTAATGCTTAATATATTTTCGATGACACATATATCGTATTGTATTGTCTTATTTTGTTCCGTTCGAAATTTTCTAATTCCAATAGGAATTAAACATTTATTTTAAAAAGTGTACCAGTAAATAATATTTAGAAATCATTTGAAGTTACCAATCAAACTAAACAGTTTTAGAATCCCGCAACTCAATTCATCAACCTCCGCTCTCCTGCTCTCTACATCAGTTATTTTTTATCTTTATTACAATGACCGTGTTGAATGGTTGATTACTTGAGTTCTACAATTTGACACGTACATAAATACACGCATATGTACACATGAATCGCACCTACGCACCATTACCACACTGCTGGACCCGTGTGATGAAGTAAAATCATGCCGTGTCAAATCCAGAGCTCACGTTCGTTGCTGCGACCACCGTGTCATCTGCCATTCACCTGTCAGTTCAGAGGGAATTTACTAGCGGTGGTTAACCGCAGTTCATACGTGGGCATGTGGATGGGGATGATCCAACAGCGTCGACAGGTTTTGTTTCAATGGACATGAAAATTTAGGTGGGTGATAATAATTACTTAATGTATTATTCGCTTCTGATTTGGTTTCATTCTTAATGTGAAAGTAGAATAGATTATTTAATCTTTATATATGAAATTCCGGTGTGCATCTGTTCGTATTTCTTCTCCTCCTAAACCGATTTTTATTTTTCTGAAACCTACGTGGTCACCTGGATGGTCTTAACCACAGTTGGACCCGGTAGGTGGCGCTGTTTTCGAGATCCAGATTTTTAATAAAATTTTCCTGACGTATATTCATGACTTATGCATTGGACCATCCAGCTGACCTCATGAGTACAATTTTTTTTTTCAAAATCGGTCAGACGGTAGGAGGAGATGAATTACGAACACCGGAATTTTATAGTCAGAAGAAATGAATTTTGCTAGCGAGGTCTGTGACAGGACAACGTCTCCTTACCGGTTCCGCTAGAAAACACACATTTCATCACTCCTTTTATCAATTTTGGATATAGTATTCTACTTTTACAGGACTTGGTTAGCAATTAATGTTTGTGCGTGAAATGCGGTTACCAACCATCAAGTCACTGCCTCCAAAGAAAAAAAGTGGAAGGAAAACCACGGGGGTAAAATTAAAATGGCAACTGTAGGCTGTGGGATTCGAATTGAGATTGTCATGATCCACAGTCTAATGCGTAATCATGGAACTGTTTACCTAGATTATTGTGTATAATTACTTATTTATGTTTGCTTTGTAGTTTAAAACTAGACAAGAGAAAACTTTGTGATATACACTATTGCTATTTTTTTTAAATGAATTAATCATTTATTGAGATTTCATACTTTACTCAGAGAAGATCTCATAAGAAGACTGCAGATGACACTACAGACGCAGCCTGTAATTACACAGCAGCAGCACATAATTATTTAGGTGTTTAAAAGAATATTTAAGACCATGAAAAGCACGCAACTGACGAAGAAAATAGCATGTTATTCTCGCAAATATGCTGACAGTTGCCAATTTACATTTATCCCTGTGGTTCCCCCTCCACTAACAACCATGGGGGCTATGACTTGACGGCTGGTAACCGCATTTCATACGCAAAAATATATCACTTACCGAGATCTGCGTAAGCAGAGTGCCACACCCATAATGGGTAAAAGGCGTGATGATATATTTATTTATTTATGAAATGGTGAATAGGTAAATGGTAATTTCTGCATAAGAAATGCGCTTACCAGCCGTCAAAACATGCTCCCCCCCATCCTTAAAACATTATTGGGGTGAGACTACAAGGGTAATTTTTATATGATGTAATTTGTTGATTGTGAATATTAGAACTGAGTATATTCTGATTCGTGGAGCCATTTACCTCACTTAAATATGATATTTGTATATCACTCTTATTGATAGTTGCATTAAAATTGTATTTAAAATAACAAAAAGTCGCATGTGTATATTAAGTGGTATAATTTTATATGAAAATTAAACAACCGATTCGATATTGTCAGTTCAAAGCACATTTTGAATTAATGTTCCTACACTGTAACTTATAATTAAATACTTACATTTGATGTTTTCCCGAATGCGCAACAAAATCAGTCTTGCGTTATATTATTAGTTAATTAGAACATTAAATGCATTTAATATTGTATATATGTGGCACAAATATTTGACTTAGTACGCAGTCGTTAGTCATGCATATATTTACTAATATTTCATCAATTCACCTGCAGGAACTAACATGTATAATAATTACGAATATTGTACGATATGAATGGTACATTTATTTCTAGTGCGTAATAAAATTAATAACCAGCGAATGTAGTTCGCTTGCTTGCAGAACCAACTGGGATTGGAGCGTTCAGCAAACACGTAAATGAATTACACGGCGAGAGCTAGGCGAAGGTTACAAATGAATCTGGCGAGGGCTTTGCGTTGAGTAGGCCAAATTCTTCCCTTGAAACTATATTGTTTCTTGTTAGAATGAAGTACAAAGCACCAGCATGCTGCTTACAGCAAATCACGGTATATTTGGGGCATATAAAATTTTTTTAAATCCCCTGAATTTTCTGAATGTTGATTGTGTATCTATTTATATTTCAATAATAATCATAATTGAAACATTTTCAAGTATATTTCCGTAAAATTAAAATCATGGAAAAAATTCGATCAAAACTAAATAATTTAATTTCCAAGACTAAATATTATTTGTATCATAAAGTATAGACCTCCTTATAAAAATACAATATACTCCTATAAAACTGCAACAGAAGACATTTGTATCCATCTTTCTTTTCAAATATATTTATCTTTTTTCCTACCAAAACTACGTCACGTATCCTTTCTTCAAACTTTTCAATGCTAAAGGCTGCCCATCTTAAAATGTAGTTCACAAGAACTTTTCTAATGTCGCTTTGGTAACACTAGAAGTATCAACCAAAGGCAGTCGCACAGATTGAGACAGACTGAAACAGGAAAAATTGGTCGCGAATCAAGTACCACGGTATTTGAGGGCTTGGTCCTACTAGGACTGTCGTGCATTGATGATGATGATGATGAGACATATATTGTAGATAGTAATCATGTGCATAACTGTAAAAATTAATAAATTACATTTAGATTTATGTGTATAAAAAGTCGTGCGATGAACATACCGGTGGACGAATTCTGCAACATACCTGTTAATATTTAACGATCCGTTAAAAATAATAACCTACAAAAATATATGTATCAAATAAAATTTTCTAATTTTATTCAATACCGTCTGTTACAATTGGTTAAAATTTTTAACAGACCGCTAAAAATTTAAATGGGAGTTACATAATAGGTACTTCTCAGATTTTTATTTGAATAATAATAATGTATAATAGGTAAATGCATTTTATGGATCTAATACAAGTTTGAGTACATAAAAATTCATACGTTATTTCTTATACCAATGAAACTTATTTCTGAATTAACAACGTAATTATCTGAACACGCTTTATGAAAATGGGCAATAATGACAATGGTCTTATTTATACCATAGCACAATTTACGGGGTTTTCTATAAAACACAAATACAAGACGACCGAAATATTTCGGGAGGCACAGATATACAAACGATGCACAAAATTAGAAAAACTGATTATGTAAAATGTAAACGGTCAATATGAGAAAATATTTACAAATGACGCATACGAATACACTTAAACTTTATGTTCTGTTATTGAAAGCTTTTATCTTGCTTCATTTTGTAACGCACAGAAAATGTGCAGAGAAGTCTTGTCTCTACAAATTCAGAATAGAACAGAAGAGAAACGCACCAACAGAGGTGATGCTTCAAGATGAAATTTCAGAAGGTTAGTCGCGTTAGTTTCAAATGATTTCTGTGTACAGTAAAAATCTAACACAACATAAACATGTGTGGCAATAAATTGAAACCTGGGAAACACCTGTCAAACAAGTTTATAAGCGCTGTAGAATATTGTGCGCATAGAACCAAACACCGGTGTTTTCAAACGAGTACTACCATCACACTAGTCCGTGGTGCACACGATATTTTTACAACACCTGCTAGGAAAAATTGTCTTGCTAATATTCCTTCAAATTTATTTTATTACTTCTTACGCGGAACTTCAAAAAATCAGAGAACATCTGCTCAAGTCTGTCGTCCAACAAATGTGAATATATCTGCAGAAATGTTTCGTGATTGCTTGGGCCGGTTAGAAAATTGTGTAGAAACTGTTAGAAATAATGGATTCAACGAATATGTATCCTTTTGTTCATTCTATTTATGTCCTAGGACATCATTTCAGTAATTGGCCTGAAAAAAATCACTTTTGCTTTCCAAAAAGAAACAGGAATGCAAACAGGTGTAGCTAAAACACATTTTAATCAAGACAAAAACCGAAAAAAATTTTGGTTAAAGGTTAACCGAAATTGGGAACAAAATTTTCTTATCGGTTTTCGAACAAAAACCAGTTTTTAAAAATGGTGGGGTTAACCGGTTTAAAAAACCTGTTCAACAAAATGGATCTAAAAAAGAAATGGGGACCGGTGTTTGCTGAATGTACTACATAAATGTACGCAGTAACTAGTAGAGAGCAGAAGGATCGTCTCCGGTATGCGTACAAACATCACAACACAGGGTTTTATAGCCAAATAATGAACTAAATCACCGGTTTAAATAACCAGTTATATAATTTTTTTTATTAATGGTTACCGGTTTTTCAAGAAATATAAATACCGGTTTCGGTTTCGGTTAACATCTCACTTTTGACCCAAAAATAAAGGTTATCCTTTTTAAACCTATCAAATAAACCAGTTTCTCCCCTTATTTTAATACTTGCACCTTTCGAATCAGTTTTCACAGTAAAATAATAAATCGTATTCCGACTTATCATTGCTTTACAATACAAAGAAAATCTATGCCATTCCAAATCCAAATATTCATTCATTTCTCACAAAGTACCTAAGTATAAGTCTTTTCTAACGGAGGATCCCATATTACCAAAGAGCTATTTCCCCAGTTATAATTACAATAATAATTTCTTTGTGGTTCGATATCTATTCCATCCCCCGGGTCACTAATACCAGTCCAGAGCAATAGATGTCTTCTGAGAACAGTAAACTATCCCTAAAATGTCACCATTGCTCTAGCTCAAAACAACGCAATCAATCGTATCTTGGTTGGAGCGTTGGAGCGCAGACCCGACGACCGTCCTGTTGCACAAGTTCAAGCACTACCACCAGCACAAGACTCCCAACGTACGGCTCTGTCATTTCCACGACTAACCGCCAGCCGCTTGATCGATTTGCGGTAAATTGTTTCTCGAACGGCGCGAAGCAAATTGTAGGCGGCCCGAGGCCGAATATCGAGCTCTGGACGCCTCATTGTCGGACTACGTGACGACATGCTCGCCAATTTGTCCAATTTTGACATTGTTACGAGATTTTTTGCAAAGTAATTAATAAGGTACATGCAGTCGATACAATATTAATAACATGTATGAATGAAATGCATATTCATTGAAAACGTATTGAGTGGCATTCAAATTTTAATTGGAAATGGAAATGGTTTTAACATATTGAACATGTGTATTGTTTGATTTAGTGGGCTAATATTGGTGATAGATTTATGAAACGGTTGTATGAGTATTGTACATTAAAATTTTATTTATGTTTTACTACATAGCAATTGGTGGCTCAAAACTAGGACCATATTTATAAATGAAATTCCTATTTCCAAGATATGCGAACCAAAAATGATTCTATTTATTTTAATACATATATTTATTAATTATTTTAAATTTGGCCCAATTACAGTACATGAGCAATTTGGCAGTGTGCTTAATAACAAATTTTTGGATATTTTAAAAAAATACATATTACGATCTCATTATATGCCGGTATGGACGTATGAACAAAAAATGTCACTTTATTATGAGACCTATCTAGATTTCCTCTAGGAATTCAATAATAACTACTTTTCTTATTTATATCTACAGATATTTAATTAAACAGTTCAACAATTGGAGAATCGCACTTCTAGTGCAACAGTAAACCTTTATAGCTAATACCAAATTTAATAATCTGATGTGGTCACCGTGTGACTTTCTTATATATTTTACTGTAAAAGTCCGTCTATTGGATAATTTTAGGTTTTGCCAGTAAATCTTAGGATGTACCGACATGAATTAGTAAATATAATGAATTACTGGTAAAAACCTAATATTAACCAATTTATGGACTCTGACAGGTTAGGTTATGTTAGGTTATTTCCTATGTCTTTGAGGTAAATCCTAAGATTTAACTAGAGAATGGTGGTAAAAATTCGAAATGAACGATAATCACAGAACTGTTAGACTTTTATCATTAAGAGTTAGCAAATATTAGGTTTTACTTGAAAATCTTAGGATTTACCGTAGTTCGGGCATTTACAGTAACATATATACCGAATGTAGAATTGAAATGTAACGTATAGAGATTTCAGTGTAATTTTTTTTCTTTTATTGAACTTTTTACCTATTCATTTTACAGCACAAATATAAATACGAAAGTTGTTCAGAATTTTAATATGTATGCAATAAAGCTAATTTCGTTACCAAAAGGTTTTCAGATTTCACGATATAATACACCAATTACAATTTATATTTATTTTAAAAATTGTAAGAAGGCCTTGGAAAATTAAACATGAAAAAGTTCTAAATTTATCTCTTTAATAGAAAGAAATAAGTTCCTGAATTCGAAATGATATTATTACAAGCTTCTCGAAATTTCTACAGAAAACACTATAATGAATAAATTTATAATTTTTATGACATGTCCAATATTTTTTATTTTGTTTAATTTTCCATGGCCGCGTTACAATTTATCTAACAAATAATAATCTTATTTTGACTCATATATCGTGAACCAAATGGGCTTAATTATATACATTTTTAAATTATAAATAATCTTCGTATTTACAGTTCTGCTGTGAATAGCAATTTAAAAATATAGCATTGAAATCCCTATACGTCACATTTCATATTTTGATATTTAGTAATTACACTTAACATATCTTTTTTATAAATAGATGTTTCAATTATTTGTGTGTTCTTATTACCATTCTTTAAATATAAATTGACACAAGGCGGATATTTAAAAAATTCAGGCGACCGTCACATCATGTAAACATTAAAGCATATACTGTAATCTGCAATAAAACGCGCACCACGTCTAAAAATACTTAAGTGACCAGAATAACGATACAAAATTTAATAGGATTTCAGTAACTATTATAAAAACAACTGACAATCGCTCTAATTTTGTTCGATTGTCTTTTGTGCGATCTTTAACTTAACATCAATTTCGGCAGGACTTAATTAGCTATTGTAAAAAAAAATTACTAACGTACAAAATTAGTAAGTAGTAGTAAGAAGATAAAAGTAGTAATTATGTTATATCTTTATGTGGTGCTAAGTTTTCAATTATTCGTAATATAAATCAATAAAATGTATTTCAATAGGAAGAATTATCATCGATATTAAAACCTCGCGTGGTATATCCGCGGACAAGTGAAAATCAACACGACATAAACACATCACTCCAAAAAAGGCTCTAAGTAGCAATCAAGTATCCTTTCTTGTAACAAGCTTTGAATCTGGCACATTTCAGCACTCGCTTCAGGCCTGAACGCCTGAAGTTCTGAAGCCTGAAGGCTCTCTCGCAGGCGTGAACGAGTGGGTGCGTGGGCGCTCAGGGCTGCTGAAGGGTTAAGGACGAGGACGAGGACGCGGTACGCGGTGCGCGGTTTCCCTTTGTCAAATGGCACCAGAGGCGTACCGAACACATTGGCCACCTGGACAGGACTTGGACCAAGCTGTGAATTCCGAATCTGAAGAACGCTTTCGAACGTGACAGTGGAGATTCTTTTTTACTTGGACTAAAATGTAATAACACTATGCACCTCAAAGAATAGTTTTTTTTTTTTTTTGAATAAATCACCACGTAAAGTACGTAAAAATGCTATTGTATTTATTCTGTACATTTTTCGTCGATTTTCTATTAATTTTTAATTTAAAGAACGTATTGAACAGACATAACAATTTTATATTTAATAAAAATTTTAATTAAAATTCATTTTTTCCGGCTTCCTGTTCAACGAAAGACATCTCGAAGTTTAAATTTGGACCATGGAGTGTTCGATGAATAGAATAGCTAAGTTGTGTAACCTTTCTTGTCCTCTAGAATTTCTTAAATAAGTTATAATCAATTTGAATTTTGAAAATGATCGTTCGTCACTAGCCGTGGTCACAGGTACGTTTAAAAATAACAGAAATGCAGTGTACACTTCAGGATTTAACTGAATATAAAATTAATAAATTTTACTAAATTTTTTAATAATAAATGTTAGGATTCCCCTGGCATTTTGTCCGTCCTGTCATCCTATTTTTACGCCACTGTTGCGAGTAGTGATATTGGATGTAAATTAATTGATATACCTTACATAATCTAATTGTTTTATTATTGTGAAAAAATTTACCCGCAAAATGAATGAAATCTGTAAATGACAGAAAGGAAAAATTCGCTGCGATATACAATTTCAGATATAATAACAGTTCATGTAGAGCGATAATACAAGAAATCTGCAAATCAGCCTCTAATATTGAGATATACTAGTACTGGAATACCAACTGATGTTGTAAATAAAAGCCGAGAGAGACAGCCAGTCACTGGGCCTCCTGTCTTTATTGTACAATCCTAGTACTGGAATACCAACTGAAGTTGTAAATGAGAGCCGAGAGAGACAGCCAGTCACTGGGCCTCCTGTCTTTAGCTTAGAAAGCTAATAAGAAGATAAAAAGAAATTAACATTCAATGATTTTCAAATGTTTAACATAAAAATTAAATAAGTTAATAGAAATGAGTTCAATTACAGATTATGTAGGTAAAATAAAGGAATTTTCAAACAATATACTGTTCAATATTATTTATCACATTTTTTGGCATTACGAGATCTATCTGTGTCAGGTTCGTTATTTCACTTTTATATTGACCTACAAGTTAGCGTTCTAGAAATAATATATTTCAGTGAAGTCCACTGGGGGTTTTGAAGTATTTTTTTTACAAAATGAATGGAAGTATCGTGATAACGGTAGAAAATTCATTGGGATCTATCATTTTAAATCCTATTTTCGCTTATATACTGCGCTAATACAAGAGATCTGCAGACCAAACGAATCAAAGTATCATAATGGAAAAAAATTCATTGGGCATCTGCAATTTTAGATGCTAGTATAGTTTATTTAATCCGCTATTACAAAAAATCTGACAAACTAATGCTCAAATCTTTCTGTGGAGATATTTTTGCCAAGTGAATCATATTTTTAATAATAATAGTGGAAAATCATGGAGATAGTGTGCTAATACCCGAAACCTGTAAATGCTGCTTAAGAGATTTCTTTTTACAAAAATTATTAAATGTTTCTAGATGTGTACAAATTCAATAAGATTTACCTTAGCTTTCTTTGGTGCACGAATACAAGAAAACTACAATTTCAGATTCCTAATGCTGGCTTTCAGGGGGTCGTGTACTTATAGGTAGGTAATTGAAATTCAAATGTCACTCTTGTGGTTTGAAAATACCCGAAATATCTTCACTTGCAGAGGACTAGTGCTTGATTTTCGAAAGTAAATAGATTGATTGTATAATTTTTTTTAGTATTTGGCAAATGTTGATCTTACGAATTTGTCCATAACTGGATTTGGTATGAGATAAAACAAACAGATCTGCAGTTTCACAGCCATATAGTTCTATAGTTGAGTGTAATTTTAAAAAGGAATTGTAACATTGTTATCTGTGCGTGTCACCCTCCTCTTAGCGCGCTACTGGATGGCAGTGCGAACGTGGTCGGCGCCACTTCAAATCACTCGGCGGTATTTTACCGGGGATCAAAACGTCACGCGGCCAGATTTGTGCGCCAAAGTGCGGCGGAATCTTCGATAAAAACTCGTCAACGCATCAACGCACGATGCACGCTCCGAAGCTGGAGCTCGCGCCACCAGAGGAAAGTCCCGAACCATCGGAGGGAGAAATTGTTTTCAGAAATGTTCGCGTGGCCTGTTATGCGTGACGTACGTCTTTGAACATTTCAACCGGAAAGTTTTTATTTTCTTTAGGGTAATAGGAAAGTACTTAGAGGAATCAAGGGATCAGGACTTCGAACTTTCAAGTTTCAGCGCATTTATACTCTTTTATTCTTCAAACTTCGAACACTTATTGTAATTTATGCATCTTCCGGCATGACCTAAATGATGTTGCAAAACATGACACTATGACTTTATAGATCTTTGGACTTAAAATTATTCTAAGGTCTAGGGATAATTTAAAGATAGCACTGAACGGACTGAATGTTAAATGGTACTTGTTGTTCTTTGGCTTCTTATGCTAGAATTAATTTGCTTGGGTAAACAAAATTTACATCAGTATTCCAGACAAAATCAATTACTTAACAAAACTGAAACTATTTAAAGTTTGTAGCGGCTCAGGAATACAATTAAAACTTTGTTTCATAGTTTCACTACAGAAAACTGTGAAAAACTATTCTTATTACCTATAGTTGACTAACATTTGAATTTCACTGAGTCCTTTCATTTCATCCCATATTAAATTTTATCGAGTAAAACTTTGAAAGTCAATTAATGAAATTGTAAAACTCAATTATTTTGGTCCTCTTTAAGATTAGGGTTATTTAAATGTAAATAGACACGCAAACGACATAAAAAACAAAATACCTGAAACTGGAATAATAATAAATGGCCGAAAAATCTATTTTTCCCTTTCAAAAAAATTGTAAACAATATGATAGAATTCAATAACTGTTATATAAACAAATGACAATCGATTAAGTGTTAATTTTTTTTTTTTTAGTTAGATCTTTAATTTAATGCAGGATTCGACAGGGTTCAATTAACTATTGTAAAATAAAACTATACTTATAGTACCTACATAAATACCATTTATTCAAGGAAAAAACATAAATATACTCTAAGATTAATTTAGTCAAATATTTGCTATGTCATACAACATTACTTTAATTTCGTTGTGTGTTCAAGTGTGATTTGTGCTATTTGATTACGAATTCAAAACAAAACTAAAATATTCAAATAAGGTGCCAACCATTTGAAACTTCGACAATCTGCCAGCTCAAAAATAAGAGAAATACAAAGAATTTAGAATAGAAAAATTGTGTGAGACAGAAGCTTAAACAAAGAAACATAAACATAATAGTTTGACAACAGTATTGCTATCTTTAAAACTCAAATATCTTAATAATTAATAATATTTTGTAAACTTCTATTATATCTAGTACGATGTTTTTGTGCCTAGTTATAATATAAATGACTTATTTGTCAGTTGATGACTCTAGTGAAAGACCCCATTCGCTATTATTTGACACTAGAAAACTTTAGTAACATCATTTAGAATTATTAAGTGACGAAATATTTCGCCAATCTTATTTCTTATATAATAACTGCGTATTATATTAAAATATAAAAATATATTTGTTATATTTTTATTTTTTCGAAAAATAATAAAACTACGCTTCAACATAAGTATATTTTAACAACTCTATAAAATATAGCTTACGTAGAATATATTTTAAAATTACTGCAAAATAAAATACCGTGCTATTCTATTATATTAGTCATATGGGTAAGATAAAGAATTTCATGAGCAATAAATTGTATCATATAAAATAGCAGCCTTTGTTGATATCAATGTATTCAAGAGAATTTTATGGTTTAAGTTTTACGTTATTTATTCTTAAATTTAAGTGTACCTATAAAATAAAATCATGAAGAGCAACTTTTCAATAATTCTATGTATGTTTGTCAGACAACTTCAGCAATATTAATATTGTAAACATATTGCTTTTTCCAATAAATAAATTTAATATGCACGAGCGGTACACATGAAAACATTCCTGAAAAAATGCTCTTTGGAGGTACCTAAAGCGTATGATGTAAATTTAGTTTCGTTTAGTTTACTTGTTGAAACATCAAACTCGTGGAAAAGTTTTTTCCTGAAGTATTTCATGAATATTTTAGTAAGGCTTATTTTGTTCTTTTTCTTCAGTATTCAAGATGAAACGAACATCCTGCAAACTTGCATTTCGCAAATAAATTACGAATATTTGAAACTAAATATAATTTTATAATAGACTGATAGACTTTTGGATCAAGTTCTGTAAAAATACATTTGTTTTAAAAACATTTCAAATTACTGTTCTAAATATTCACCAAGAAAACTTCTGTGGCATCTCTGTCACTCCCAATTTTGGCGGTCGTGATTTAACGGCTGGTCATTACATCATAATATAAAATACCGAAATGTATTGTGCCACATTTTATTATTATCTATTCTTTAAATTATATTTTCATTTAATGTAATCTTATGTTAAATTATGTAAATAATCGTAACGTATAACATTGAAAAATAAGGCAATTCGGAATTTTCTAAAATATTTTCACTACTGCATAAAAATTATAAAATAATATTTTAAATTTTAAAGGAAAACACTAAATTATTAATAGTACATTATATCCCGAAGTAGAATGAGTTTCATTGCAGTTGAAGACTAAGGTAGCTAAACCAAGGCGCAAATGTTGAAATGAAACTTTTCAACAAGTTTTGTAAACCATTTTATTAAAAATAAAAACTTAATAAATGGAACACACGTAGAAAAATATATAAATTTGAACCTTTGCTTTATCGGGAGGAATAATTTTGTTTAGTATTTGCATGTTTTGTAAACAAAATCGGAGTGATATATTTGTCAATAAATTTTCGATCATTAATTATTATTTAAAATTTAAAATTAGAGAAAACTGACTGACTCTAAAATAGAATTAATATATTGTATTTCACCCTGATTATCGCAAGTGAAAGGAAAAAGAAACAAAAAATATTTAAACAAGAAAGCCTACGCGAATCAGTTAAAGAATAAATAAGCATTGATTTCGCTGGTTGGAATGGAAAGTCAAAGACAGTAATAATTGTTGACATTATTAAAGGTTTGTGGTTAAAATTATTGACACTTGACATTTTATGAAATATTTAATAAATAACGTTCTATTATTATTAACTAATTGATAAATTCTTCGGAACTGCATACAATAGTTTATTAATTTCTAAAAATTCGATGTTTCGGTCATGACAATAAACTATTGACTGCAGTTCCGAAGAATTTATCATTTAATCGCCATATCTGCCGATGGTGTAGTGGCCATGTCAATAGCTACAGCCCAGCTCACCAGAGGTCGTGAATTCGAATCCCACTGAAGAGCATGGTCGTTTGTGTTGTTCATAAAATTCACTATCATCCACTCATGAGCCGGTATATGATCTAAGTAGTTAATCCGCTTACCAAATTCGTATAAAAAATCTCTATATGACAGTCGATCATCAATCTATCATCTATTATTATTAATATCAACAATTTACGTAAAAATAATTTCAATCTTGAGCACTAGTTTAATTAAAAAATAGAAAAAATAAATATGTTTATCTAAGTCACTAGCCTAGTACACCAGAAGTTGTGGGTTCGAATTCCACTGAAGAGCATGGTAGTTAGTGATGTTCACATAATTCACATTTCATCCATTACTGAAGCGACATAATGACCAAAACAGTTAGCCCGCTTCCCATCTTCGTAAAAAAAATGTTTACCAATTTTTGGTGTAGCAATCTACTTTCATTGGTCTTGGTAGGTACGTTATATTTTGGAAATGTAATACGATTACTAGATGACAAATCACGGTTCATAAAGATTTTGGTGGAAGGAGAATCACAAGGTTGGAGCTATTTACCCCTTAGTTAACAAGTTATGTTTAGTCTAATTTTTAATTTTTCCTTATAATTTTTTTATGATAATGAAAAGTGAATTCCTGAAAGTCGTATTTCTATCATTTGATTATATTTTGTAGATTCGGGGCTAGATTTATGTAATTTAATTAAAATTAATTGTCTATTTGAAAAAAAAAAATATTGAAAATAAGAAGTAAAATATAGAACAGTTACGTTGAAAATATAAACAGCATGTGCCTGCGTTGGCTTATGCGGATGATGTTGTGATGTACTGGGTAAAACTGAGGAGCAATTGAGAAGAATGATTGTAAGAATCAATGAAGTAGAGGAAGGTTTAAATCTGTAATGAAATGTCGATAAATGTAAAGTGTTTGTGTTTGAGAAGAATGATTTTGTGACTGGTTGTAATGTTTCAGTGAATGGTGGGAGACTAGAACAAGGGAATGAATTTGTATATTTGGGTTGTATATTTTGAACATCTTGAGCGAATATTGAATAGAAAGTTGGTGAAACTAATATTTTTGGGTGAGATTGAAGGTAAACGATTGCGTGAGCGTCCAAGGATTAAGTGGTTGGGTAAGATTGATGGCTTGTTGCGTGAACGAATGATTCCGAGTGTGAAGAATAGACGACTATGAGTCGCACTATGAATGTGGGCGAGGCGAAAGTGGTGTGTCAGGATAGGAATGTTTGGATGAGATTGATTGTTGGTTGACTGAGTTTCTGGGTTTGTGCTACCCCACTGAGTGACAGTGTTGTGACATTTTAAAAATGATCTAGATCAAGATGAAGATTTTCGCAGGTAATATGTTCTAGATCAAATTATAGATCAATTTTTATGATCGAATCTATTTTTTTTTTTTAGATCAGATCAGGAAAAAAGATTTTTTTTATTTATTATAAATTTACACTGGCAACACTGGCTGATAACTTGAAGTATGCAGAAAAATAGCTTATCTTTTTTAAGATCATAGATCTTATTATTTTGATCTAGATCAAGATCAGAAAACTTCAAACGCTCTAGATCAGTGATTTAGATCATTTGATCTATATCAGTCACAACATTGCCGAGTGGGATAGAGCATGATGTTATGTATGTAGGTAATTTGAGAATGACCACGAATAACCACAATAAGTATACCTACTGAATATATTAATCACATTAAACAAAAAATAAAATTACAACTGTGCCTCGATGAAAATTCTGCTATATGCAATAGTAAAATTGTGAACATATATTTGTATTTAGAGCAAACGATCGATATTGACATTATTCACACAATCCCATTCAGCACAACCCTTCGGCAAACAGGTGCAACTTCGGCGATCAGCTTCCATTTCATTTCAAATCTGCTATTGAACTTGATACCATACACAAGCTGACTGAAATATTCATTCGCAACGCTAGTATACAACATTCTAAAGTTTCGTGTGGGGTATCGAGTCAGGTACCGCACAAAACACGAAATCTGGTCTGCTCGTCATGTAAAAACAGTGGATAAAAATTTTGATATCTCGTCGTGGGGCTGAGAGCACAGCATCGCTCTGTCACAACGCAATATGTCCTCGCTGTCGCCCGAACTTGTAGATGTGTTCGACAGTGTCATACGACCCCTGGGGCGATGTACAGGATGTGGTGTAATCGAAATTTATTGAAGTCATTTTTGCAGCAAAAATAGTAACATGAGTTATGGCAAGCTTTGTTTATCTACACATAGCAGACAATATCGAATCGAACATTTGATAGCAATTTTAATAGTATTTTCCAAACGAAATTATACAAAAAATGTCACTGTTATCGTTGATAACTTGATTAAACGAATAAAAATGGAATTAAATGAGCTTGCTATGAAAATAGAAGAATCGTTTTGAAATGTTATGTATCAGACTATTTCTCCACATATAAAATAAACCAATCATTTGTTTAATTTCGTCATGTTCGACCAATGACGTACATACGTATTACAGATTTAGATAAATGCCTAGAGCATTTTTAAGTGATCAAAATGCCCGTTATATATCCATGACTAACATGTATGACAAAATATTAATTACTTATTATATTTATGTTTACAAATGGTTAAAAATTGTTATTATTTTTTGTGTTAGCTTATTTGGAAAATAATCTAATAAAATGAATTTAGCTTCTAATATTTTTCAATTTACTTGTACAAAAGTTTGTTGTTTTAGGTAACATTCCTAGTCAAATTAAATAATAATATAATCGTATCATTTGTTTAAAAATGTTACCATGCAATAATATTTTGTTCAAACTTTTAAATACTTCAATTAAGAATGTACGACGTGTAAACCGCGCTAGAGATCAAAGCAATCTTCGAAAGACGTAGAGAGTGAGTCAGGATCCTTTTTCTCTTTCTTCCACGAAAAGAAGTTACCTATAATGACGAGCGAATCAATTAGTTCTATCTCACATTTTTACGTCTTAATTGAAAGGTCGTGTAAGTTTACGCCTTCATTGAATATTTAGAATTAAAAATAGTACTTAACCAATTGTATGTTTATACTTAGAAATTGAATGAGATTATAAAATTTTAGTGATTTAAAAAATAAAAGGATTTCATCAAGTGAAATTTACTTCATGTTGCTGTTTTATTACACCAATCATAATTACCGAAAAATACTCTATTTGTGCGTTTTAATTAAATAATAATTAAAAATTAGTTATTGAAAATAAAGTAAATTGTGCCTTGGTAACTGTGGATCATAAGATCCTCACATAATCCCAGAACAATCTTTACCCCTGTGATTCCCCCTCTACTAACATTATTGATATAAGTAATTAACCGCTTTTCATGAGCAAAAACAAATCATGCACCGCAAGATCTGTAAAACAGAGTGCCACACCAAAATGGATATATTAACTCTTGATTTAATCCTTTTTCTTATTGTAATGTCAGTACGAGATTCGTAATTGTCATTTTAATTTGTGAGAAGGTTGACTATTATAAAATGAGTTCCTTATAATATTTATGTTATTTTACGACTCTTATGCTCTTCTTAAAAAAAATTGTTTCATATTTAGGGAATTTTGTACTAATGTTATTATTGTGATGTTTAAAAATTCAATTTTTTTAATCCTTTAAAATATAGTTTGTAAAATAACATTATAACACTCGAAGTATTATGAACTCTTGTAGATGCAGTAATAGGTCAAAATCAAAACTCAAACGGAGCAGTTCAATCACATCTACCAAAAAATCCATGGTTCAAGCCAGATTTAAGTTTAACTACCTAACAACAATTAGTAGTGCTAGGTTCAATTACGCCTAAAAACCTTTAACCTCTTCAAGATAAAACGCTTTTTTAATCCTTTTGCAGGTACAATGGCTCCTCTGGAAAATCTTATATTGTCATGTAACAATTATAGTGCACACTAAAACATTATTAAATCAATTAATTAAATACAATCCAGTTCCCTCGTCCAGCGGACAACTTGACAACTATTAAATTTAAAATATAAAAACATGGTATACATATATAATTTTTCTAAGATTTGCGGAAAGATAATTCTAGTTTCTACAACGGTATTTACTGTAACAGACCTAACACACTCACTATTCAACAAAATGGTGTAATGATAAATAACACTTAACAAATCTTCTAGATCTAGATTTTAACAGTAAAATATTTTGAATACGATACAAAATAGAATTAATTCTGTGAAATATAATGTAAACAAATATAATTTCTGAAACTTTGCCATTAATCCTCCCAAAAAAATCGGAGCCACGCTATATGTGAAAGCCAATATATCCGCGCATAACCCTCATCCAGCTGCTTGCAGACGTTCAGCTGCGTATCGGCATCAAGGATCGATTGATATTCCTTTCCTTTCCTGCCATCCTGTCTCTTTCCTGCGCTGCGGTATCAGCACTGCTTCTTGATTAACTATTGTTTGACTCGTATCATGTTAACTATTACGTTATTTATGATCTGTTTGACCGTGGATGTAATTTGTGGCCTCATGGAACTGTTGTGGTTTTTTTGACAGGTAGTTTGATTTATTGGTGTTGATGTATGTTATTTTGATACGATTCACGCTGGATTTTCATAATGTATTAGCTTTTAATAGTCCTATTCTGCTTTATAGGTAAATATATCGTTTATGTTATGAATGGGCAACAGCAGTAAATTTAAGGAAATGAATAGCTGAATGAGATATCTATTTTCTTTGTTGATTCATAAAAATAATGCAAAACGTTTGATGCATATCACGATATCAGACTAATACTAGCCCAAACTAGAATTGATGCTATCACTATGAACAATTTCTAAGAATGAAACATTGAAAACATTTTCAAAGAATTAGGTAGCATCCCAAATTATTGAACAAAAAGATTTTTTCCGACGACCACTACGAAAAGTACATAAATTCACACACTAAACTATTACTAAAAGTTGGTTATTGCAATGCTGTGATATGAAAGCTCGTTAGCGAATCAAATGCATCCGCAACTGTGTGATATGATTTTATCACACGCTGCGATAACTGAGCGAACTAACTTAAAAATTTATATTTAAAAGTTTGACAGTTGCAAATAATTTGCTGAATTTACACGGATTAAGAAGGTTGGACAATGATTTATCAGATTTTAACATAATTTTTGGGGAATTCTGATAGCATTGATGTTTACATAATCTGTTTTAATATTTTTAGGTAAATTTTATATTAACTTTTTTTTTACTTAATTGAAGTCGTCGGGTGTACAAAATGTGCTGAAAGGGTATTTCACCCTCCTGAAATTAAACCACTCGCCTTCGGCTCGTGGCTCAAACTTCACACTCGTATGAAATATCCAACTATTCAGCACTAGTTATACAATATACTATTAATAGTCCTGCAATGGCATTTTAATCTAAGCTAACGCTAGTAAAATGATTCTTATCCATTGAAATTTATATCAAGAGAATGGACTTTAGATTTATGCTCGCTTGAATAAAATTCAACATGCGTATGATCCATTTACACTATAGAAGTAAATATCGTACTGATATTATGTTCTATTCATGAAAACTTAGACAAATCCAAATCAAATTTGAAGATAAAAATGTATTGCAGTCAAAAGTTTTGCATAAATGCTCCAAGACCAAGGAATATGCAATAAATAAAATACGGAATCTTAAACATAATATTAGTACTTAAAAATCTTTAAGAATCGTGAAAGAATAACGCAAAAGTTTAATTATGACTAACAAAAAATGATTTAGGTATTTATTTCCACGTATTTATTACATAACACTAAAATACTAATAACTACATTTATTTACACTATATCACTGTTGGGCTGTTTTACATTAGCCCGGCATCCCATTATATTGCGGGTTCTGGAAAGTTCTCGAATTCTCCCGAATCTACGGGGAAAGGGTAGTGCATTCTGAATGAGCGTGAAGTCACTCCAACAGGTTTCAAAAGGTCTCTATTCGTTGCAGTATATTTTGTCACAAGTTTTAAAAATTAGTATCTAAAAAGTTTATAAAACGAATGTGTATACTATACTTTTTCTAGAACCATAAATTAAGGTAACAGAAAAAATTAATATTTAAACATACTTTTCCAGTTAATATTTTTATTATGTATGTCAAGTTATGAATAAAATACGAAATTTTCTTGGCAAAATTATTTAATTAGGTCTTAGTATGGAACAGGTGAAATCTACAATAATAACAGTCCCATATCTCCTTAGCAGCTTCCTGTCCCGTAACACATTTAAACCTAATCCCAAAGGAAACAAATTTAAATATTTAATTAACGAACATAAAAATGCGTACAAACACAACGTGGCGCACGCGAACGCAAACGTACACGTAACATAGCAGATATTCCGCGTGCCTATATTGTTCAGTTTACACAATACCCATGATTAAGGGCGAGATGTCGAGGAGACGAAGAAGGCACGTGGGAATCCATCTGAATAACAAATCGGAATGTTAAACCAGCTAGTAAGAGGCGCGTTACCCGCCATTGTTCACCAAAGCCGTCACCAGGGCCTTAATCGAATATTACATCATCAATACGTGCATGGTATATTAATTATCAAATGTTATTAATTAAAGTTTTGGTATGTATGTGCGGTCCCGAGGTAATCCTTCCTTATAAATGCAAAGCCCTGCAACACTGTTTGTATTAGTTACTGATAATGCTAAGACGTTCAATTTAATAACAACATAAATATTCATTATATCATCCGATGTCATCCGATGTTGATTGAGATCGATCTGGGTTAAATTAGTTAGGTTAGGTTCAACTGTTTTGTACAGTATAATACTTGGTTGCGTCGGAGTGCTCTACATTCGAGAATTACAATTATCTGCGCGATCTACTGTAAAATTAGTAGGTACATTTCAAATAATATTATACTTTACGTTTAGACTTTCAAAGTCTTTTATTTTTATTTTTTATATCTATTTAAATTTCGGCACAAGAGTAAATTGTTTTAGTTAAATTTATTCTAACAAATTTAAACGAAAAAATTTTACCGTCGTACAGATACTGGTTACATCCATAACATTTGTTTATAATTAGTTAAAACAATATCATAAAATAACAACATTTCTAAATATATATCATAATTTCAAAATTCTTGGTATGTAGCATATCTAAAAAAATGTTCATTGTTTATATATTAATTCTTTCTTTTTTAAATTTAATCTAACTTTTGTAATGGAATTTAAAATTATTAAAAATAATTGTAGAGGATGTCTCAAAATTACCTGACATTTTAATTTATAATAAAACATATTATTTATTTAAAAAATGTGAATGTTTTTATTTTAATATAAGGTACGGTACAAACATGGAGGTTATGTGTGGAACAAAATATCCTGTTTGCAAATATTTCTTCTTTTGACAAAATTTTCTATGTCATTTTGGCATAATTGCGGACTAATTTCATTAATGGTGTATCTAATTTCTTCCTGAGCTCCGGATTGGTCTCTGGATTATTGGCATATACTTTCAGAAAACCCCAAAGAAAGGAGTCCAATGGCGTCATATCGCACAATCTTGGTGGCCAATACATATCGTCGCGGCGTGAAATAACACGACCATGAAACTTCGTCTACAATAACTGCATTGTTTTGTCCATAGTATGGCAGGTTAGACCATCTTGTAAGAATATAACTCCAATCATCTTGAAATGTCCAATTGCGGAGCACGATGCCGAATCGAAGTAGAAGGACTTTCGTCAACACTCCTACTCACTGCGAAAATAGCACGCAATTTAAAATGTCAGATCATTAGACCACCCGTTAGTTCACATTTGTTCCATACGTAGTTACCTATTACTAGAAAATGACCACATTTACATACAAAATCCATATCAATCTGTCACTTTACTATCAGAATTTACTGTGCTCAGTTACAATTTGTGATTGTGTTTATTGCAACAAATCGCGTTTAAAAATTGCAGTACGTATGATGCAATACGCATTGCATTTTCATTTATACAATATTTAGTATCCTACATAAATTTAACTGCTTAATTGCTAAGTGACGTCATTATTCTAGTACAATTATTTGATGACGTCCATCTTCTGGTTAATCATTTTTCCTATAGCAAAATAAAATGATGGCGATAACGCACAAAATATGGATTAAAAAATTATCATTTAATTAATATTAATTCTGAACTTGGCAAAACAATATGGAGTTCAAATACAGCTTCGGCATCGAACCTCTGCTGTAAATATGGTATTTTAGAGTCTAGTTGAACAAATTACTATTTGTTAGTTCTAATTTTTCTGTTTTTTATTATTTCAACTTCACTCAACTAGTGGGACGAAATAATTGTTACAATGTATTTATAAGTGTTTATTTGATGTAATTTTCTTTGCCAAAGTAGCCTAAAGCATTTTTGCTGATTACTTTAACTATTTATGTATGTTATTTAAGAAAGAGAAAGAAAGAGAAAAGAAAGAAAAAGAGATCGTTCGAATTTAGAAAGAACACACATATATGTAATCACCTCTCAGGTTGGTATCAATCCAATTTAACTGAACTTTGTTTTTAAAAGATTTATATATGTGTGCAAGTGATCAGTGATAATGTACACATCGTTTAGTTTGATACGTTCGCACTTTCCAGCATCTTGTAATCATAGTACAGGAAGTTATTACTGAAGAGGTAATTTACTTTGTTATAATTATTTCCTTCTCAAAATAATAACTTTCATTGCAAATTAGGTATTACTTATGTAAGTCCCGTATTCTAACACTACTATTTCGAGCATGTTTTTAAAGTAACGCTATTTTGTTATGAGTTATTATATGACGAAATAAATATAAATATCCACATATATCAAACACGACATTTACCCATTTTGGACACATTCCGCTTTCGCAAATCTCAATAAGTGATATATTATTGCGGAAGGGGGAACTACATAGGTAAAGTTTAAAATATAATCTATTGAAATAGCTCATTAAAATTCTTAAAATGTGGAGGCGAGAATACTAGTCATATTTTAAGTCCTCTATGTGTAAGGGTTTTAAATAATTCTTACCCCTGCAGTTACTGCACCGTATATTTACATGTTTGTTTTATTTATCTGTCCAATAAACTAAACATTTAAACATAAACTTCAGGAAATAGTATTTACTGCGCAAATTAAATGCCATGTGAACTTATTCTCGAAGCATCCATAAAATAGCTATAAAACAAATGGCGGTAACGAGTCAATATTCAAATTTAACTTTATTGTACTTTAGACAGTTATTCTGAATCCATAGTTTGCACCATTTTCATGAATTTAAATCGCGGGTGACTTACAAAGCTGGTAAATAATGCACTCTTCACTTCTCGTTAGTTTGCACTTCATTCTTTACTTCCGTTTCCTTATACATATTAGATTTCAGAGCAGAGTGATAATGGCGATATTTGAACCTTCCAGCATTCCATAAAAAGCTTCGTATTGGTCCCGTGTCGCATTGTGTCGACACTAGCGACATCTCCATATTGACGCCGCGAAGATAAATCTTACACAGACGTTGCAGGGACGTAGCATGAGGTTTCTTATATGAGGTCTGTTCAAAAGAAAATTTTTTAAAACTTTATTATTAATTTTACAGATTATTGCTCCATGTGCCCTTCAAGGTAGTACTCTCCATTATTACTACACTTTTCTCACCGGTGTGTCCGTTCCGCGAAGCTGTCCTAGAAAGTTTCATTTGAAATAGCGTTTATCGTCTGTGACGCATTTGCTTTGATGTAAACAAAAGTTTGAAAACAACAAGTGATAATTATCCGGGGAAATTATTAGTGTAATTGTAATTTGATTGGCTACTTTTGCACACGTGATCATAAATACAGGGATTCAATTGGATATTTTTTTAACCAAAAAATTTTCAATGTAATCGTAATATGATTGGTTACTTTCACACAAGTGAACAGAAATAAGGGATTCAACGAGATAATTTTATCCAAAAATTTCACTGGAAAATTGGCCTTTTTTGCAAATGAAGCATTTTTATTGGCTAATAATGTAATAAAGGAAATAATCATTCAAAAATTGAGTAAGGATTATCATTTATAATTTAGTATTAATTTTGATATTTCAGCTATATGTTTATACGTACTTGATTACATATAATGTATTTATTTGTATTTGTGTATGTTTGTAGTCTGTGGCAACTTTTTCGTCTCGCATATCTCAAATTCTATAATTCCAAAACATACAATTTTGTGAATTTTTGCTTCTTATATTTAAATAAAGAGCTGATTAGATTTTGGATAAAATTGGTCAACCGGAAGTAGCAGTTTACTTGAAGCTCTTAACAGTTTTTGTGAAAGACACGGTTAAATTTCCTTTTTCAACAATTTATGTTATTTTGAAAGTTGTAGAATATTCAATTTTACATGTATTTTGATTATACTAATTTTATTAATTTTCATTAAGTTTAAAGATAATAAAGGATAAAGAAATTAGATTTCATAAATCTTGCATTCCTTGTACACCATGGTAACACTAAAATTTTTAAATTTTTTCCGAAATGTGATGTCATTTTTATTGTGAAGCTGTTTTCTTAATGAAATATATGTCAAAAAATTAAATAAATATACGAAATAAAATAAAATTTCTCAATAAATAGAAAATAAACAAATAAGAACATATGTTTCTGTATTATCAAATAATATGTTGTGTATTGGGCGGGAGGTTATGTGCTGAGGTCAACAGATTTTTTTTTATTTTATAAATAAACAACAATAACATAATTTTAATTTTAACAAACAAAAATCACATTACATTTTTGTTTGTTTCGTTCCCATATGTATGTATTTTTTTTAAAATACATGTAACAAGATAATTTTTAGGAATTTCTCTTGAAATAATCATTTTAGCTTGTTTTGTTAGGGCAAGGTTTATTTCACTGATTTGCAATTTCACTTCGGCAAGACTATTGAGAAAATTTGCAGCACTCATTTGCGTAATAATTAGTAAGAATCAACATCGCGTAACAGAATTGACGTCTCAACAGATATTGTTGGGCTCGACTACTATGTTTATAGATTAGTTGGTTTATTCGAGGGAAATCCCATGTTCTCAAGCTATAAAGCTGTTATATCCGAAAATATTTGAAATTCTTTGTACAAAATAGTTAGTATTATCTGAAAGTTCGTTGTAAGCAAAGTAAAATAGCATATTTCTTATGCACCAATTAGGTCGTTCTTTCCAATTTGGTTCGTTACAACCGAGAGTTCATTATTACCGGGTTCGTAATAAGCAAGCATTACTGTATTGAAATGAACATAATGTCACAGGCTTGTCCATCAGGTAGACTGGCACCTATTACGGATTCTCTCTTTTGGCTCCATCCCTGCAGCGTATGTTTTAAGTGTCGTCGCCTGCTTGCTAGTTCTTCGCCGGCTCGGCTCTTCTGCCCGAGTTGCGCTCGCACTGTTTTCTTTATATTTTCAAGAGCGACGATTTCCTTAGATCTCGTTGACATACGCTTCCTCACGGTGTATGAACTTGAAGAAAGCATTGCTCTGGTATTCCTTTATATCTTTCGCTCCGTATTGAAAAAAGAATTCGCGTACCAAACACTTGCCTGCAGGCATTCTTTTATGTGCTCACGCACGTACAGCCTTCGTGAATTCTTAAAATGAAGAAGAAGAGGAGAATCGATGCTGTTCTTTTACGTTATTGGCCTTATGAAAAAATGAACATTTTAATTGGATTTACTTGCTTAATACAGCGAGGTAGAAAGGAAAAGGAAATGAGAGAATTACATGAAAAACATTTTCGGGCTGATTTTTAGAAGGTGTTTATTTTTTCGTGAATATTTTTTATGTTTTTCTTCTTTTACTAATTAAATCTTTGGCTGTAAATGAGCAACAATTTTCATAATTACAAAGTAATATACTTGACTGAATTTAACAGCCTAATTCATATTTTGATTGAAATGTTCTTTGATTAATTGCAATGGAATATTTAAATATTTTTTCTAATTAGTACTAACGAGTGAAAGTACAAATACACAAATAAACGTCAAAAAGTACTGTTTATTAATGGGTTCTACTTAAATCTTTTGGTAAAACATCAAATAATTTTTTTTTCAAGCAGCTGAAAATCAGAGTATTAGGGAATAACAGTTCATACTTTTTGTGAGATCGATAACGAAACACGTAATTATAGTCATTTAAATGAGCAAAATTATCAGCGAAATATTCATTAACAGTTATACAATTTTGTGAAGCCCAGTTCATGGTTACCATCAACATGATCAACTGACATCACGCTAACGGGTAACTGTAACCAATTAGTATTAACATTCAAAAATTTATAATTACAAAAAAATAGAAATAACATAATTTAAAAAGTAAAAAATTATTAATTCAATAATATTTTATTTAAATTCACCATTTCTATCATGAAATAAATCAATGACATTTTTAAGGAAATATATTTTCAGTATCCCGTCTTGACCATAACATATATCGGTATGTTCAATAACTTCATAATTATAACTCTTACGACAAAGTGAAAAACTGCGTATAATAATTAAACCGGAAATGTATTATATTTACACCAAATAAATATGTTTCAAATTAAGATGATAGTAATTATTATAGTTTGGCAATTTTCTAGTGACCGCTTCCATTTTTGAGAAAATCTAAATTTTATATGTGTATGGCCTTTCGGGACTATGAATATTTATGGTGTATAGTAAAAAATACTCGAAATCTCAGTCATACAGCATTTATTCTTCTTACATAACCGACGTCTCGGTTTACACTTAAACCTTCAGAGTTAGTAAGATCTTGCAGCACAGCACACTATTTGTTACACTATAGATCTTACTAAGAAGAAGAAGACAAATGTAAACCGAAAGCGAAACGTCGGTTTTATAAGAAGAATAAATGTTGTATGCCTGAGATATCTAGTATTTTTTACAATTTACAATAAACACAGTCGAGAAAACATCTAGGTATTTATGATGTATATTCGTAGGGTGAACCACAACATAATGCATCTAATTTTTACTTACAACTGATACTTACTTTACACCAATGCCATGTATGTTGCCCACCCAGTAATAATCTTTGTTACAACTACTAGTCGGTGACCGATAACTTTGTATTTGCCAAATTAATTTTATCCCAATTTGTAATGGTAACGGGAATGAGTACCGATCCAAATCAGATCATGAACATTTTTCTGACCTGAACCGAATACGAACCCACGGCTTCTGTTTTCACAAGCAAGCACTCTTATCTCTGCGCTATCCCGTCGTATAAAAATCTAAATTATGTAATGTGAAAAGGTTATTTTGGACAGGCGTCATTTGTTTCCTATGCAACCTAATTTGGCATTAAATAAAATGTTACAGGAAGGAAAGTTACACTAATATATCGAAAATGAATTATGATCGATTGTAAATTGAATTTTACTATCCTTTAATTTGAATGATAAATTACAGGTCTCCCAAGGGGAGTTGAACTGAATAACAAAAATCACTTTTGAACGATCGCCAATTATTTTTATAATTTTTTCTACTAAGTTTGATATCAAATTGAAGCTTTCTGAAGGGAGAAAATGTGTTATCTGATTATTTACCCATTTTTGAAAGTAACACGTTGCTTGAAGTACTTACACATTTTTAAGGTCCCTCTAAACTTTCTCAACTTCACCTTCACGTCTACTTATCTCCGAACAATTATAGTTACTACGACAATGAACAAATACCTGAGGCACCTATTACGCATTTAAAACATGTGTTAAGTATAATTATTAAACAAACATATTAAAATTAATTAGTAAAATAAAATCAATACCAGTTTTTTTTATTATTTTGCTCAAAACTTACCAATAGAATACTATGGAACTAAAATAATAATATTTAATGAATATTAAGTACATTCTCGAAACGCTAATTTACTTTTTATTGTTTTTAAACATGAAAATAATAGGTTAGCAATTACAAGCAATTAATACCTTCAATAAAGTAGTGGTATATTGGTCGTAATGTTATATGCTTGATCAGATAGAATAAGTTCCATTTCACCTTGACACAGTGCTATAAAAAAGCCTGCGAACGAAACACGCTTTTTGCTGCATCGTAAATAAGGGATGTACTCTTTCCGTACCGGTTTATAAAAGCCATAAAACCGGAACTTGCGCAATTAGACGTATCCGGAATCTGACTGCGGCAGAAAACGACGGAAATAAGGACTTGCGTCGCGTCAGCTGTAAATTCAATTACATGTTTACGTAGAGCAAAGCGGCAGAGCTCGACGCTCAACTGTTCGACCCCACGCAGCCCAAAGCTCGGTCAGACCCGTGAACTGCATTAAAAAACGTTTATTTCCTCGATCAAAATTGATCCACGCACATAAAAGTCATTTAACTTGTGCTTCTTTAATTTCATTAAGTTTTCCCTGCAGACATCACGTCAAATAAATTATACCGACATAATACATCGTGATTTTAATAACTATTTTTGGTTTTTTGCATCACTGGAAACAAAACTGAGGGATTTATAATCTTCCTTTAAATATTCCTTCTTCGAAATAATTAGCAAATCAATAAGAAAAAAGGTACTCAATATAGTACACCAAGATAAATTGAATTTTCATACATAATCTAAAATATATAATGTTTTTTTTTTTTTTGATTTCCGGAAATTTTCCGCCTGGACTATTGAGTTTTTAATGTTATTGAAAATGACCACGAGTCGAAGACTATTTATTCATTTTATCATTTGACTTTCTTGCACTGATGAAGAAATAATACATCTCGATACAATTGCTAATGAGAAGATGAGTTTTTTGTCTCCTTTCATCTTCCAACATCTATTTCCGGCTATCGCTTATTATCATAAAATTATATTGCGTTGTAACAAAGTATTAAGAAAATTAACAAGTTTATTAAATTTTTCCAACACCCACTTGTAATAGTTATTTGTCATACTAGAGAGGAAAGCGCTTCTATTTCCCCCTCGAGTTCGAAACAGAGTGGAAGAAGAGCTTTCCTCTCGTGTTAGACACAATATTTTTTTCACGACATGTTTCTAAAAACGATTTGCTCAGACCTAAAATACACTTTGAGAACACAACTGACAGACTGACACGTTAAAAGTTAGGTTATCAGAAACAAGGCAGTGTAGCAGTGTAGCAGTGTTGCCAATGAACCAGTGTTAAATCTTTAATAAGTTGTCAAATTGTGATTTAATAAGAAAAAAAAATATAACGCATAATTGTAAGATAATTTAAAGTATGTATAATACTAAAATAAGGATTTTCAATAAAAATAGGAATTTATTTATAATTTTTATAAAATATTTTTTGTAAATAACATTCACATGGTAACACTTCAATATTTTCCTCTCTAGAGAGCAACAACACATTTTCCTCACTATTTCTGGAGAAGAACGGTGGGGTTTCCTACCATGTCGTGAAAAAAATAGTATTTTATCCATAGAATTTTCAATACTAAAATAATACTTTAATAATAAGGATGGATAAAGTATTATTTTATCCACTAGTGGATAAAGTAACGTTGTTATACAGGGTGGGCCATTTTAAGTTGCGTTCAGGAATATCTTGGAAACGAAGCATCGGATGAAAAATCCAAAAAACACGACTAAAATATTTTCGAGGGGGACATCCCATGACACAAAATTCAACCCCCCCACCCCAACCCTGGGGGGTGGGGCGGGGGTTAAGTTTGAAATCTTAAATGGGAACCCCAATATTTTTTTACAGATTCGCATTCTACGTAAAAAACGGAATTCAGTGACATCAAAATTTTCGCCCCTGCCCTCCTCCCCCGTGCCAGTGGGGCGGCGGGAAAATTTGAAATGGAAACGGCAACACCCACTTTTTCTCGAAGATTCGATCCGATTCTCGAGTCCAGTCGCCTCTAACCAACGGGGTGCACGGCACTGGCACGGGGGACGGGGGCAGGGGTGCAAATTTTGATGTTACTGAATTTAGTTTTTCACGCCGAATGCGAATCTGTAAAAAAAATTGGGGTTCCGATTTAAGATTTCATACTCACCCCTACCCCTCCTTCCAGGGTCGGGGTATAGGCAGGGGTGAAAATTTTGTTGGTACTGCATGTAGTTGTTAACGTAGAATGCGAATCTTTGAGAAAAAGTGGGTGTTCCCGTAACCAATTTGAAAGTTTCCCACCGTCCAACTGGCCCGAGGGGGTGGGCGGGGGCAAAAATTTTGATGTCACTGAATTCCATTTTTCACGTAGAATGCGAATCTGCAAAAAAAATTTGGGGTTCCCATTTAAGATTTCAAACTTACCCCCGCCCCACCCCACCAGGGTTGGGGCGGGGGGGTTGAATTTGGTGTCATTGGATGTCCCCCTCGAAAATATTTTAGTCGTGTTTTTTGGATTTTTCATCCGATGCTTCGTTTCCGAGATATTCCTGAACGCAACTTAAAATGGCCCACCCTGTATATGAGAGAATGTAATGTAGTGTGTTTTTTTTTTCTATATTTTAAGCAAAATTACATAATAAATTATAAAGTATACAAGTAAGCGTTGGTAACAAGATAAGATGAAACATAAATATTTATATCAAATTATTAAATGTCAATCTAGTTTTAGTCAAAAAGAATATTAGCAGGTTGAAAAAATATTGTATGGAACTCGTGAATAACTATAAAGTTTACAAGTGAATTTGGAAAGTAATAAAAATAAATAATACCTATGTTAAATGAATTTTTAGTGCAACTATAAAAATTAAAAATAAAAATTCCTGAAATAATTTCGATTCGTTGTTAATAAAGTTTTATACTTTTGTGCAAATAATACTGTTCAAGTATCTTACGTAAACTTGGTTCCTGCACTTGGTATGCAAATTAGTAACTGCATATTAACACAATTTGTATTTTCATAACGATAAATTTACATGTGTCTCTTTTCAACTACATATTTAAAAATTCAAACAAATAAACTTTGACATTTATCAAAATTATTTTCGGTGTTGATTTATCTAATACTGATATGTAAAACTATAATGTGTACAAATATGAAAGCATCTTTTCTTCAATAATTTTATTGATACACACCGTTTTCAAACATCAAACTTAATTTAATTAGTATAAAAAAAGTTTTCATTACTAGTTATATAAATAATCTGCTCGGTTTCTCATACAAAGTATTTGTTAAAAATATTCAAAATGTAAACTTTATTTCATAGTTGCAGAAAAATATACAATCCAGTTTCACAGCGCCGCGCCGTTTTAGTTAATCTACATCAAAATCCCATAAAATTAAACGCATTGTAAAACAGATCATTCAATTATTATTTTGTGTGATTGAAACAAAATTACATTTCCCGATATTTTGCTGCTTCCGTCAGTTTTGAAATTGATTTGTACACTACATTTTCAAAACAACAATGGCTACCATATAATTGTAAAATTTAAATTGTTATATAATCAAAACTTTAATAGACCTATAGAAAGTAAACCAGTTCATCAACTGTAGACTGTAGGTATAGACGACATATTATGATTGCACGTCTCATAACATCAAGCACACAATCTCATTTCTTTTGAAACGTGAAACATTGGATGGAGAGTCTTATTTCCCATTTGAAGACATATTGATCGAAACAGGAAATTCTGACAGCTAAAAAGGTGTACTGCCAACTCAAAAATATAAGTATCTAATAAAAATTGTACCTTAAAACTACGGCCTCATGAAAATTTCACTTCCTAGCTTTCAACGAAATAAAACTTTTTTATCTTCTCCAAACCTAACTAGACCCTTTTCATGATGTTATCTTTCTTTCTCCATGTGCGCATGTGTCTGTATTCACAAGTCAAAAGCGAATAAGCGAAGGACAATCAAATTTTATTTAAAGGACTTTTCACTAAACTGTTTTTCTGATGTAAACAAAATTCCTCTACCTTGACAGCTTATTTGAAAATAAATTAGATTTTTTTGTATTTTGCGTTAGCTAAAATTGCTTTCGTATTAAGATATTCGTTCCGGTTGGCTTAAAATATTAAATTTGTACTTCAAGTTTAGAAACAAAATTTATAATTTTTCAACTTGAGTTTTTGTTCTAAATTGATTTGAAAACATATTTTCAAATACTTACGATTGTGGCACGTGACAAGAGAAAGGACTGAAGTTGGTACTCACCTGCAAATAAAATAAATTATTAATACAAATTTATATGATAAATACATATTTATTATAACAATGTTTATAAATGTTTTACTTCGAATAATTCTGAACAGTTTTAATTGAAAAAAAAAAATACAATAACTAATGGCAAATCTGTATGAAAAACGAAATAAATGTACATCAGAATACTATGTTCTCAGTTTGAGTGTGATATTCTGTTTTCGCAGATCTCGGTATTAATAAATAAATATATATTCACGAGTCAGTTCCTGATTTTAGAGTACGGCACTCTACTTAAAATAGACCCCGATCTATTATATAGGGAGGTTTAAGTGTGGCACCATTGCTATTTCGATAACTATGAATTAGCAAACAATTTCTATTTTGCGAGACTATTAAAATGAGCCACTCAGCTTTACAATCTGCAATCTGACGGTCGGGGTTCGCGCCCCGCTCAATTATAATTCGAAGTTCTGAAAAACGGCCACGATGGGTCTGAATAATTCGGAGTTAGGGCAATAAATCGAAAAATATTTTGGTTAACGAGAATTTCTTATTGGTTTTCAATTAAAAACCGGTTATTAAAACGGTCTAGTTAACCGGTAAAAAAATCGGTTTCAGGAAACCGGTTTATTAAAACGGTTCAAAAAAACAAATAAGGAAATCGGCATAAACAAGTATGGACTGTTGGTACAAAGCTCATCTGCGGTATGCGTTCAAACCTTACAGCACAGGGATATATAGCGAAATAATGAACAAATTTAACCAGTTTAAATTACCGGTTAAATATTCTGTTATTTAATTTTTTTGGTTAATGGTTACCGGATTTCAAGAAATATAAACATCTGTTTCGGTATTTAAACATCTCTTTTTTGGCCCAAAAATAACGGTTAACCGGTTTTTTAAACCTGTTTCTTGTCACTTGCATTTTTTTTGTAAAAAATACGAGCTACAACTACCACAACGTAATAAACATAATATGTAAGATATTATCTTTATTTATTGCGTATTCTTTATACTTTTAGTTACTAGTTACAACAGTATAAGCACATGAAAGTTAACAATAAACAATAAAACAACGTTATTCATAATAATATTTCCAATTACATTAATTTGGATATTTAAATTGCCTTCACATATAAATAAATATGGTTGTTTTTAAAATATTATAAATAAATGTTTTGATTTTGTTATAAATTATAAATTTTGTAAAATATTTTATTTTATACAACATGAATCAGAATGATGGATACGAGTTAGAGAGAGGCTAGACTTGGCTTCCTCTGTTTTAAAGTTTTAATTTGTTGTTTATATAGTTTATGTTTCTATTTACTTGTTTATGTATTTCATTTACTTCGATACGTTACAGAATTTATTCCAAAAACTTTTATAATTTTACTGTGAGTTTAAAAGTTTCTTCAGCTTATTAAAATTTCATGTTTGTATTTTTAATCGAGTTTTTAAGTCATATACCTACAGCAGAAGGTAGTTGTAAAAGTTAATTATATTAAGAATATGCCTGTAATTAGTTCGCTACTAAGTAAAACACATAATAGAATTACAACCTAATGTAACGAGAAACAAAATAATTATGTGACTTGATAAACTACAATCCGTGTTAGCAACGTATTTTTGTTCCAGTTCGGTAAAACTTTTAAGCTCGTGTATTAAATTTCATACAAAACATTCATAGAGCAGGAATGGGCTGCTGATAAGCAAACAGCTTTAATCTCAATAAACTCAGTCAACTGTAGTTGTAATCATTTCACGTTCAGGAGTGAATTGGTCGTGGGACAGGACAGCAGGCCAGCAGGACGAGCTCGTCCGGACGGAATCGGCGAATTGCTCGTGGAGAACTCCATGCCACACAAAGGAATGCGCGAGTGTGGGCGTAGCCTCCATGTGTGCGTCGGCAAAGTTGTTAAAGTTGAGGCGAGTTAGTAAATGTTTTCCAATAACACGTTTATATCTATAAAGTTGTAGCTGGAGCTTTCAGTACTGCCCGCTGAGACAACTAAATAAGATTAAGCTTTAATGTGAGTATGGAATTCACCTATATTTTACGAAATTGGTTTGGTATTGTGTGCGAAAACGTGGCGCTTGCAAGAGAGTTCTGTTTGTTTATGCCTTTCACTTTACTGTTATTTGTTCTCCCAAGTATGTTTTGAACATTAGAGTGGTAATTGTAATAATACACAGAGATGAAGTTTACTGTATGACTGTGTTTCAAGAAATTTCTTCTGCAGCGCAGCTAAACAAAACAATCTTTTGTTATTGTTTTGAATAGCATACAATACCGAATTGAAATATTTTTCACTACATTCTTATTTAATCAGGGGTCGAGACATTTCTTTAGTAACAATATTTATCTGAGTGCGAGGAATGATAATTTTTAAAATAAATAAGTAACTATAGCACAGGCTTAGAAAAAGATCTGTACTTGATACCTATTTATGCCACAGATGTCTAAATTATATTTATCTACGATAGTGTGTAAAATTGATGTTTAGTTGTCAGTTTGTAAAACGGTTGTTTAGTAACAGGGTCTCATTAGTCACGGGTAGCCGAGTTAAAATTTTTAAATACCATAAATTTGCAAAAAAAAATGTTATCATGGCAAACTTCTTATTTAATATTGTGATTCTAATTCATAATAGTTATTTGTTTGACTAGGTACCAAAACACCATATTTACTGCAGAGGCTGCGCCTCGTCAATAAATGCTGTCGAAGTTATATAAATCTGTTTGGTGCCGAGTTGAACACATAATTTTTATGTCGATTTGGAATTTATATTAATTTAGTAATTATTTTATATACATGCTTTAAATGTTATTGCTGGCAAATTACATTACCATGCGTTTGTTGAACGGTTGCTATGCATTTATTGACAATTATGTGTTTGTTCAGCGGTTACTATGTAAAATACGTCAATAGCCTAGGCATGTGACACTTTACAGACTGTTAACAGTCCGTAAAGTGTCACTTTTAATGTCAATCGTCAAAAAAAATTTTTTATATGTATCGGGTTTATTCTTTATATCGTAGATAAAATATTGTACAATACACTTAAGTAAATCATCTTTAGTCTCACACTCGTGTTTTAATTGACTAATTCGTGATTAAAGACTAGTTTTACGTACTTGTATCGTAAATAACTATTAAAAATGAATAAATATGGTATCTATTATTTAGTAACGTCTCATGCCGTTCTTAATCTTGATGGTCTCGAATTTAATAGTCTGCCTTTAGAGTTGTATTGGTCCCGATTATCTTCTCGAAATAGTAGTTACGTTATAAGTACGATAAATGAGTTTTTACGGTAAAAAAAAAAAGATTTTACCTGTGGAGGCAACAAAGCTGCTGAGTTAGGAATTTCTAAATGAGTACCGAGAAAATCATTAACGGACGTATGACGTAAAACGGTTTATTTTATACCTGTGTAGCATTTTTGAACGAAAGTTTTCTTTTATTCTTCCTTCTTTTAATTTCTAAAAACAATCAGGTCGTCTTGTTATTAATACAAATTAAAAGCTAATATTTAAGCTAATTTTATTTTGTTCAGAGTTTTAAAAATGAATGCGGAAATCGATGTTGTGCATCAAATTCTATAAAAATATTGCTAAGCAACGATACAAGTACCGTAAAAAATAACAATACTGTGAAGTCCCATTTACTAGACTGAAATCAGGTTGGTAAATATGTAAATATGATACAGTATGAAATAAATTTTGTTATTGAAATAGTTTATGAAGAAATTGAGAATAACGAGAATGTTATGAGAAATGTGAGACTTAATTTAGCTGAGATGTAATGTCGACTAAATGGTTGTGACGAATTCATGCGCTTATATGAATCGCACTACGAATGTGGACAACGCAAAAATATATACATGGAATATAAACATAGCATCCAATTATGTAAAAATATATTTGTTTATTTGATACGCCGAATTTTTACATGTAATTTGCTTTACTCATCACAGTTTTGAATTATGTTTTATATAGAAACTAATATTAAGTCCTAAATCTGTTCACATTTTTATTATCATCGACGTGTAGAAAATTGTTCTATGGTATCAAGTTATTAATTTGTTTCAATACTTTGAGAATAAATAACTACTTTAATTTTAATAAATAAACAATAACTGGGTAAATGTTCTGTACTTTAATCTTTTTTTTAAATGTCAGGTTGTATCTATCACCAAAATATGCAAAACAGATAAGAATAGTATCAACTTTAATAAGTTTATTACTTTTCTTTACTTCATTAACAACCTTAGGGGCAGTAACTTAACGGCTAATAACTGTATTCCGCATGTAAAATTATATCATATACCAAGATCTACAAAAGCAGATTGACAAACAGAAAATCAGTAAATGGCGTGATTACATCTGTATCTACTAAAATATACAAATTTTATGTTTTGTTCATATCTAATAACCTACTCACTTCTATTTAAACATAAGTTCATTAAAATAATCTATAATTTTATCTAATTTAACCTACATCTCGTAGATGAAATAAATATCGAGACTCAATGGTGGCTCCCTTCTAGAAGACACTCGTATTACATATATTTTTAATTATGTTGCATAGAAATTAATTTAACAATTACTTACATTACAGGCAGGGTAAAACAGTTTTTACTGCAGAATGGAGGAAATAACCAGCGAGCCGATTAGGCGAGCCTGTCACCTCCTTGAAGCAGTAAAAACAGTTACCTTGCGTATATTGTATAATATTTTACTTGTTACTCATTTGTAAATCAAATTAAAATTATAACCAAGTCCTATCAATTACATACAACTGTTGTAGCCTGTAAAATTTCTACAATGCAGCTTTCAATTAGTAACTTGTAAAGATTCATTTTCACATGCAATAGTGGGCTTGGATAAATGGTGTTTACAAGTGAGTAACAAGTAAAAGATATTTATCTATTTAAACAAGTAAGCGACTGTAAACAACTTTCATAGCTTAAAATGCATTTGAGCTAGTAAAACTGAAGTACCATAAAATATTTGTGACAGTTTATAGGTTATTTTGACAAAAACACTGGTACAAAGCGTAGCGAAACCAATCGTAAGCGATGGTACGGTACAGTAATAGTTTTGAATGAGAGTCTTTGATATCTAAGCTATGAGAATAACTGGTTGTTACCGAGAGATTGCCATCGATTTCACGTAAAGTTTTCTCTTTGTATTTCCTGTCTATAATTCTAATATCTGCTGGAGAGATGAACAGAAGTGAACAGAGCGCAGAACGCAGAACGCAGAAAGGAAACACATTCGTTTTGCTCGGCGTCTGATCGTAAATCGAAATGAGATCATTTATTCTGTACCGGTAGATTTATTGTCGATTAGAAACCGTTTATTTTTATGCTGAATTTAGCAACATCAAGAAGTTGCGTTATAGGGCTTTTATTCTACCGTAATGCGGCTTTTGATGTTTCATACAGTGAAAGTGATACGTTCTTATTTATAGGTGGCAATAAAATTGGTTTTTAGCGAAGGCGTTTGATTCACGCGTCACGGCATTTTTTCCCTCGCTCGTATCTTGAAGTGTTTTCGATTTAGCCGAATAGAGGGATTAGTTGAGTTCGGAAGTTCCCATCGGCTTTGTTGGGAGATGCGAGATGCTGCCCGCGCCAAGGAGTAGGCGAGCAGGCTTCGCTACCGCTGCCGAAGCCGGATTTCCAAGACTAGCTATACTCACTTGTGATTTCTGTGAAATATTGAAAAGTATTTTCCCAGCAAACAAACATTTACATAAATCTTCCTTTATTGACCTTCTCTTTCTCCTTCAATGACGCATTCAAGACACTGAATTCCAAACTTTTAAATTAGGTTAGTGGCTGCACAAACATTCAATTAAATCCCAAGTATTTTGTCATTTTACATTATTTGTATCTCTCATCCCAACACTATTTAATTTGCATGAAAAGAATTCCAACAAACATGATACGCTAGACCTTATAATGTCGTATAAACTTTATGGGTGTTCTCTCGCCGGTCGTTACATTAAGCAAACAAACTTACTACAAATATAAAGCTAAGAAATTAAGTTCTAACTCTAAAATTTACTTTAACTAGTTTCAGTTCTGTACTTCATAAGGCGGAAATACAATTCCAAGCTCTTTGTACTCAATCTTAATAGTGGTTTAATTGTTCAACATCAAAACTAAATTTATACCAGAGTTATTTTAGTCCTTTGTAAAATTTTCAACAAACGCAAGAGCTAACTAACTGTGCAGGAAGTTAATATTCGTTTTAAAAACCTCAGTGCACCAAATGATTCTCAATATTTTAATAAATACATGTACAAAGAGCCTCAAGTACTTGATTCGCAGTCAATTCGCCCTGCTGCAGTCAGAATTAAAATCTGTGCGACGACGGCCTTTGGTTACTAGTGGAACCAAAGCATCATCAGAGAGGTTATTGTGCGGCAAGAACTACATATAGGTGAACAAGTGGTTAACCTGCAGTACCCGTACTATTTAGTATTTATACAAATATTACTTCATTGTTGTACACATGTTTGGAAGAAAAAGCGGAAACTAAAAGATCAAATAAAGATTATTAAAAATGTATCTGTTTTAATAGAATATATTCAAAATTAGATATTTTCTTATCAAGCGCAAGAGAGGAATGTTGATTGATTGCTGATTGACTGTGTTCGTGATACCCCACTGAGTGGGATATAGCGTGACTTTGTATGTATTTATGTGATATGAGAAAATTGCAAATCATATTCTTGATAACAATAACAATGAATCTTTTTCTGCACCTATTACTATTTTTTGATAAATATATTTTGGTGGACTTGTGAGCAAAATTGAAATGAAGGGTGCTTTGGGCACATTGTGAGGATAAGCAGGATCAGATTAGTTAAAATGTTATGGAAAGTGGGAACAGAAAACCAAACTAAACGAAGAAGACCAAGAAAAACATGGAATAATGATATAGCCAAACATTATAAAAGAAAGGAATCACCTGAACCCAAGCGATGAAAAATGCTACAGACCACAATAAATGGAGAAATCTAATCACCACTACACCTATGATAAAAGAGGTTTCGAGATAATGATCAAAAGAAAAATAAATTTTATTCACTATTTTGTATGTCCAGTAAATTCATATTTCCAGTCTTGTAATTATGACCAAAATCGGCTCATCAACAGCGTAATGCCAACTTGATGAAGTTTCGTTATTCTATCGGCCAGTGGTTCTTAACCTTTTCAAAGTCAAGGAACACTTTTTATTTTAAGAAAATTTTGCGGAACCCAAAAATCACTAATCAAAAAAACTAAATCTGTATCAAAATACAATTTATTGAAAATTACGATATGTAGAAATTACTCAGGATTGCAGTCACTTTTGGCTTCTTCAGGGCAACTAGGAAACAGTCCTGAATAATTTCTACCTTTCATATATCCAAACCAGTCCATAAAAACTTCAGTTTCACTAAAAAATTATATCTGCCGATCTCGGTAGCGTAATGGCTATGTCAGTAGCCTTGCACCCTAGAAATCCCATTGAAGAACGAACGTGGTCGTTTGTGTTGTTCACATAAATTACAATCATGCATTTACATGACCAAACATAACTAATCTGTTTACCATCTTCAAAAAAAAAAAAAATTATATACAGAATGTTGGATCGGAGGACGCACCATAGCGATTCAATGCTATTTATAAAATTTTTGTTCTTCAATTATTGGCTTCTTTGATTATAATACATCAAAAAAGTTAAATAGTATGTCGCAGAATTAAAATTATGCATTTATTTGCACTAATACTCACTACCTTTAACCGGAAAAATTATGCAAAATATTTATTGGTAATTTCCTTACAATCGTTAATGCGGAACATATTTGCGGAACACTGATTATCCTATCTTGTTCTTCTCTATTTATCACGTCATTGACTTTTATAGTTTCTTACATTATGTACAAAATGTACAATATGTATTTTCATAAATGATAAATTGTAACCTTTCGTAAAACTGTACCTCTTGGGCCCAGCGACATTTTGCGTTTTGTGTTTATGTGATTTGAAAATTTCTGCCAGCGTGCGCATCGCGCGAACATTGCAAATGGAAACGTGTATTTGCAAATCAAATTACATTCTTCATCTAAGCGAAACGGACGGTGCTGCCACGTAGCTGGATGTCGTTGGGATTCTCTCCCCGCACTCACCCGCTGCTGCCATCACGGCTCTATCTCGTGACCCCCCGTGAGGACCGAATTTCATTATTTTATTTCATTTTCTTGTTTTTCGGTCAGTGGTGGCCGGGAAATTATTTTCGGGCTGTCCAAACACCGCTCTGTATCAGTTTTAACGCGTTAAATAGAAAGTGAAGTAAATCACCCCCTCCCCCCTACAACGTGACTGTTAATGAAGTGTTTGTTTTCAAACCCTAACGCTGGCTTTGCAACATGTTTCGAAGCTTTCTGAAACGTATTTTTGGTTTAAATTAACTCGCTCGAATGCTGGATTTTATTTTTAACTTGCTGGTTAAATTAATTTTTACAGGTGCCTTTATTAATTGAATTCGGGCTCAAATTCTACTCAAATAAAAATCAAATTGGACATGACATGTATTTTTCATTTCTATCCCTCTGGAAATATTAGTTTAAAAGACACAAAAATGTGGATTAATTTTATAACATGACTATTCAATTCGATATTAATCTAGTATAACCTTTCTATGTCATATTTATTTTCCAAGTTCTACGTTGCACACTAAGTGAAAACTGAAAAATGGTTTACCATTTGTTTGAAAAATATTTTCTTTATACCTAACAAAGTATTGAACATTTGTTACACGTCATGTAAGTAAAATTGTTATTGATTTACCATGAATAAACTAGATATGTGTTAGAGACATAATTTTAGCGAGCTGTAACAGATTTTATCTACGCCCGTGAGTGAAATGTCACTTATCCCACTCATTTTGCGTGAGTTAAAAGCATCATTAACGCACTCGTTCTCATTAACGTACTATTTATCATAAATGTTGCTAATACAATCTTTACAATTCAATAATTAATTAATAATTGTTGAAGGTTCTATACCCGACGAATTACTTTATAAAACACTCATTTTCATGAAATACTTCATCAAAAAATTATGAAAAGCAACTACATAAAGGTCTTTATGGATTAAAAACATTTGTACAGCAACTACTTGGATTAATTTTCTACTTGTCAAAAAAAAGCTATCAATATCACATGAATTCCTGTAAATAATCTATTTGATACAAAATAAGATGCAGTTCGTAGCACTCTACCAAAGATTTCGTCATTCTGGACGACCAATTTCTTTGTGCTATATTTATATTTTTGTTCAAAGTAATTGTATATAAAATAATAAACACGTACGACGAACGAGCTAACAAACCTAATCTCAACCAAAAATAAGTAAATTTCATGCAATGCATGCGCACAGTACATCTAGTATTAAAATCGAATAGAACAATGGAGCCGAACTTATATTTCTATATTAGAAACATTTATTTCCATCCGATAATTCTGCTGATTTACACGATATTTTTTCGTGTAAATTTGGCTAGATGCTTCTATCATGAAACTCAGATACAAATCTAGACAAAAAAGTATAAAAATGGACAAAAAAAGTATAATATATAACAGGCTTTAGCCTCTTGACCAACGATGGCTGTAAATATGTGTACGGCATTACATATAAACAGCATATCATGTTTAAGTCGATTAAATAAATGCGAGAACAAATTAGAACCATTTACCTTGCCCACAATTTAGATAATAGGACAAAATAACAGGCTATAAAATAAATTACACCCACAACCTAACATAAAAATTTGTTTAGATTACAAAAGTCCATCACAATATGACTACCAACTACCGATCTAGATCAGGTTAAAATTACTGTCTTCATCTCCCTCAAAACCAGAAGTTCGCAAGACTGTTGATTCCCATTAAACATTGTTAACTAGATTACACCTCTTGCTAAGACTGTAATCACAGCCGGGGGCGGTGAAGGTGGCTTGGCGGCGGCATCGGTGTCCGTCGCGCATTATCACCCGCCGCGTGCGAGGAAACCGCCGCCTCCTGCGATCGATTCGTGCAGATTCGCGAATTCGCGTTCGCTAAGAATTTACTACTGAGATTAATAGCTTTGGATTTTACTGAATTAGGATTAAAACGCGCCTTGGTCCAATTTAATCTCGTAAATTATGAAGAAAGGATTGCGTTTAAGAAATATTGGTGATTAAATAAATTAAATAAGGTTGCAACGGTGAATTACAGGTAGTTTCTATTTTCTCTTTTATTGGAAAATTTATCTAGCTTTTCTAAATATACCCACAGAATCCATTGCCACTAAAATTTTGTACCTAATTACCTAATTCAATGTTATTTGTAATAAACGAAAGAAAATTCAGATTATACAGTACATTTCTATAAAAACATGGAAAATAAGTACCTTAAAAATCTGAGAATGTAAAATGCATTTTCTGAAACTTGATCAAACTTTATTGTAAATATTAATAATTGCTTATTAAATAATCGTGATTAATTTCTTTACTATTATAATATTTTCATAAAATATATCTCATACTCATATTCTCAGCTTGGCGCATAGTACTTTACCGTGTATAAATAATACATAAAGGAAAGAAAAAAATATAAAAAGCGAAATTGATACCGTTTTAGTTTGCTGCTCTGACCACACAACTACCAATTAACAGCTGTTAATTTCTAACAATAATAAAGAAACATCAAAGGAAAATTTGTTAATTATTTTTGTAATTTTGTTCCAGTACTAGTATATTAATAAAATAGATTATTCTGTATTAAAAAAGATAAAGGAATACCTATATAAAGTTTTGTCCAGTCCATTATAATATCATCGTTGTTTGACAGACAGTTTTTATTTACAAAAAACTCTTTTCCCATATTAAATGCTTGTGACAACATTACGCAGAATGAAAATTAATATTTCATCATTTTATCAAACATACCATTTTATTGTAGTTAAAACAACATGTCATTTCTGTGTCATACGTATATATTAAGACAATAGTTTTTTTATGTATCAAGGCACTGAAGTTCAATTTTTTATCACGAATATGGAATATAGTTGCCGAAGCCCGTAGGGCCGAGGAAAATAAACCATGTGAGTGATAAAAAGGAACTTCAGTGCCGTGGTACATATTAAGTTTTATTTGAAATCTAAAATTCGAAAAAACTAAAAAAAATTACAACATAGGTTAAGTTTATACTTCTGTCAGTTGTCAATTGTAACTGACTGTCAGTGTTGCCAATCTCGAGAAGTCAAGATATCGTAGATAACACTCAAAATTATGTGTTTTGTCCTCTATTTCGTCATCGGAATTAATTAGTTAATTCTTTTTGCAAATTTTGTTTCATGTTACGTCCAAATTTACTATAGTATGTCAATATATCTGCCAACATTAACCAAATTGTACAGTAATTATTTAACAGTTGCCAACACTGGGTTGCTCAAAATCGTCGTATAATGGGTTACTTTAGTGACGATTTCTGAGCTTTTGCTTTTAATGACGATTTTTGCGCACTTTAGTGCCGATTTCAAATAAATATTATTTCTTGTTGTTATTGTAGTTAAAATTAGTCGCCTGTAAATCATGAAATTCTCACTATTAGAGGAACAATCTAATTAAAAAATCCCAGTATTAAATGAAGGAAGCAGAAAGGTTATGTGAAGATAAAATAAGAAGCCAGTAGCCAGCTAATTAACAACGTTAACATCAATTACCATCTCCATCTTACTTATAAATAAGTCACAAAAAGTAGGCACGGTGTCTTAAAACAATTAGACAACGCACTTCACAGTGCACGCTCGAGTAAAACACGTAACAAGGTTGAAAATTAGGTGACAACTGTTGCTGTACAGATGAAGTAATTTAATTATTTTTGCATGAAAAATTCTGATTATCATCATTAGCAAGAGACGAGTAACGAAGCATGGAACGTTTCTAAAACCCGACATGAGGTGGTACACTCATCCACCGCGTAAATGGGCTAATTCAAATATTATTTCGAAACGGATGACATGTTTCATTAGCTTCAGCTGCAAACAAAATATGAAACTGTCATTAATTAAAAATTAAATCATACGTGGACGTAGAAATAACATTCAGTGAAATGAATAGGATAATCAGAATTATGTTATTCAATTTGTTTGGATTTAATTTCATGTTTCTGATTAACTGTATTATATCTGTAGGCATAAACAAAAAAAAATATTTATTTTCAATCTCCAGGCTTTCAGTAATCAATTTAGCGAGATTAAATGTTTACGAGTAGTTCCATATTTCACTAAATGACACTGTTCTTAATGTCACGTTAAACTATAACGGGGCACTCCGCTATGTGAGACACGAGGGCATATTTGAGATATAAGTAGATCTTAAGCACAGAAGATGAGACAATTGACCTAGTGTCTGCCGCTCGTATATTATTCTCGTATAATAATCTTCAGCGTATAATGATATCTAATTGTGTCGCTTAGTTGGTGCAGTAATTATTATGATTTAATTACTAGTTGGTTAAACTGAATATAACTTCTGAATTTGTGGGTTCAAACAATTTACTAAATGCAGTCGCTCACGATTAAATCTCTGTAGGGCAATGAGTAGAGATTTAAACTGATTTCTATCCAAAAGAAGTTGTAACGCATCGGACAATGGCTCTTGACAAACTCAGTTCGATCTCTTCAGCCGATAAATTAAACAAATAATTAAAATAAATATATTATCTTGCTATTTACCCAATTTTGATGTGGTATCACAGGTATTTGTAAATAATAACAGTATTAAAAGTGGTGACTGTTGGCTGTGGAAATTAAACGGAGGACATTATGATTCACAATCCGATACTTTACCATGGGGTTTGTACACCATAGCCGAAAAATTGTCAGAAAAAATTTCACAACAAAAATCTTTTGGGATGAAATTTAGTGGTTTTTTGGTTCACGGGGAAAAATTCTGAAAAATTTTAGAACATAATATTGCAACTATGATTCTTCTTCCACTAACATGTTACAGAGCGTAACTTGAAGGCTGGTAACGGCATTTTAAAAATATTTTGTAATGAGATTTGTACTAAGCAAAATCTAAAATGTCACCCTCAGAATATATATGCCGGTATAATATTTATTTTACAGTAGACACTAGGCGTAAAATTATTAGATCAAATTGTACACATCAAATTTTACAAATAAATAATACTAATTATAACATATAATAACTCCATTTACCCATTTCTAAGTTTGGCATCCTGGTTACACCTGATCTCAGAATATGGTATATTTCTATGTGTGACGTACGGTTACCAGCAGCCAAATCACGTCGCCTATGCAAGAATACTAAAGAAAGAGAAACCAAAGAAATAATTATTTGCACTCATACAATGAAATGTGTTATTTCGCATCGACTAAACAAAATCCGAAATCTATACTTCGGATAAAAGAACTCGTATTTCTAAGTCATATATTAAAAAACTATATTTATAACAAACAAGTATAGTTTCTCAAATACCCTTTTGCATAACAATAATCAAATAAAATGGTGGAATAATAAATTTAGTGCATATATGTTATTTCGTATCGCCAAAATTCGAAATCTCAATTTCGAAAAAAAAATTCGTATTTCTAAGTCATTTATTTAAAAACTATGTTTATAACTTACAAGTATAGTTGCATAATAACAATCAAATCAAATGGCGGAATGTTAAATTTAGTTATAAAATAATAAATTTAGTGCATTTGGTTTACAATGTTGGCAATAGTGATATACATAACCAACAAACGTAATTAAGTTGTAACAACGTAGATATGAAACAAGTACACTAAATTTAAATTGTGAATTCGGTAGGTAGTAAAACAATTAAATTATTTTCTGACATATTAGACGGACTGTTATATAGATTTATACTTATAGTGCAACTTGCACAATTAGAAATAGTAGCTTCTGGAACAACTTCGTTTAATTGTATTTGTTTGCACTATGTTAATTATTAGTTTAATATTTTTCGTACAAAAAAATCCAATTGCCAAACACTTATCCGGGAAACGCATGTTCCAGCACTTGTTATGTAAATAAATATTATGAGTCCACACTTTTCTTAATTGAACTGAAGATCACTTGATTTGCAATCCGATGCGTTATTACAGAGCAATCTTCCCCATAAAAATCTTAATTATATACGTTGTTCTAAAAATATTTAAATAAGAATTGAAAAGCGATTTGTTATGTATGCAGCAAAAATGTAAGAGGGCGATTAAGTCTAATGAAATGTTTTTCCGTACATAATCATATTTCTTCTCTGTTCAGAGATTTGAACCGATTTGGACATCAAATCCGATCCAGATTTAAGAAAACAAATTTAAAATTAGAGACAAGAGTGACAAGCCAAATTAGCTTTCAATTGAATTTTAAAAACATTTTAGTCCTAATATTAATTCTTACTTTAATTAGTACAGATATATTACGTTACAGAAGTAGAAAGTGGTAAAGTGGCAAAAATATGAAGTACTACGGCGTAATAGCTTTAACATGTGGTAAAAATTTCAAATTCAGAATAAAAAAGAAGATACTAGATCTTTACTAAAAATAATATGTTCACTATAATTCTCCTCAAATGTTATTCTGCTTGAATAGTTAATATAAAATACTTATTTTTTCTCCGTTATGCGTTGTTATTCTTGGGCGAAGCAAAAAATTAAACAGATAAAAATATAATCACGAAAAAATGGTCTTCATGCAAGTAACATTAGGTTTGATGAAATTTATTCAGTCGTAAGTACACTGTCTGCTGAATCTAATTAACTTTTTTATCAAACTAAATAAGGCTGTGAAAATATTCCCAAATATATTCTAACATTCACAAACAAAACTTCTTGCTTTAATATAATTACACAACAAAAACTTCTGTTGGTAAGTAAAACTTGATCTTTGAACTTGCCTTATTGTTGTTTTAACCAACAAGATTGAATTATTCGGGAGTAACTTATATTCTATTATTAAAATTTTCTGCTCGAGAATAATTTTCCAGCAAATATTTTCAATAACACAAAATAATATAATTACAAGGAGCAAAAACAAAACATGTTTTCTTTAATTTGATTACCATTAAATAATAATATTAAAATTAATATTTCTACACTACTTGACATTTTAACTTCCATGTAATTATAGCTACCTTCGCTATATGCGTGTTTTTAATTACAAATCTCGATAGTAAGCTACACCATTATGCAATTACGTAATTACACGTTGCACATACAATATGAATACAATATTTGAAATACTTAGTGTAAAGCAGACACTGTAATACAATAAACAAGAAGATAAGACTTTAGTACCTACACAAGTTATGATGTACAGCTAATAATCAATTATTAGTTGGTAACGACGAGCGAAAATTGAAAATAGTTCTCAGCAGAACATAATCCCAAGAGCACTTCAAACTTTATAGAAAACAAGGCTGTTGTTAAAGACCTAATAAAACCTTTAATGGAAAACTATAAAATTAATACTAAAATTCAACAATAAAATCTTCAATATTACTTTCAATTTCCTGTGTCTAATATCCTATAGCACTATTAAAATTTTCAGTTAGTTCCTTCGCCGTCGAAAGCGCCTTGCTAAAGCAGTTATTTCCATTTGTAAACGCCATTTTTCAGGAGTGAATAGGTTAAATCAATTTTGAAAAATGAGTGATAATTCTTGGCGATCTGCGATTTTAGAAACCAAAGATTGGATAGCAAACAATAAAATTTCAGAAAAAGAAAGTGGAAAATTCGCATAGATCTACAATTTTAAGGAAAAACCAACTTGAACAACATAATATAACGTCAAGCAACAGTGACTGACTTCGGGATTGTAAAACCTTACGGTTTATATCCCTACGATGAACCACAATACACATCTTAATTTTTACTTTAAATTTTCATTTATTTTACACTGATGACACGTATGTTGATCACTCTTGTTACAACTACTAGCCGGTGCCCGATTGCTTTGTAGTTGCCAACTTATTTTTATCCCAAATTGGAATGGTGACGGGAGTGAATTCCGATTCAAATCAGATCATGACTTGATTGGATCCGAATCCACGACCTCTGTTTCCAGAGGCTAGCACTCTTACCACTGTACTATCCCGCCGTTTTGTTTCTTTAAAAATCAGAACAAAAATAGTTTCTATCTCGCAAGTTTTAGTAAATCAAGTAATGTCCAACCATTATATTATTGTTATCATAACATAGATAGAAATATTGATATAAACAAATTGGTAATGTAAACAAATTGAATGTCCAAATTGACATTTGAATAAATGACAGCTGTCAAAATCGCTGTAAAATTTTCGTCAGTTAATGCTCATTTTCACATATATAATATATAATTCAATTCAATTTTGACATTAAATTTGAATTCAGCGATGTCAAAAACATATTATTCCAAAGTTTCAGATTTTTTGATTGAAATTTGGCTAAGTTATACAATTTTGATCATGAACACCACCAAATCCCATGTTAAATGTCATTTAAACTTGAAAAATTCGTAGTTTTGCAAAATAAGGAACACCCTAATATGTATGTTTAATTTTTATATATTTTATTTATAATTTTTATACTAAGACAAAACAAGTTCCATCAACTAAACAGTAAAATTAATAAAACTAAAAATAAAAGATAATACAACAATGAACAAAAACAAAATTCGAAATTCAAAATCTCGAACAAAACTCTGCTATCTACTAAATAGAAACACTTTCAATGGTAGCTCTACAGATAGAAACTGATATTACATCGTGTACTGTTGGGTCCTATCGTCTCCAATGGTTACCACCACTAAATATAGAAACATTACCGTTTTAGATTTAGCTCTAAAATTAGGAAATAAGGATGCAGAAGAAGTGTGTTTTATTTCAAAACGAAATCCAGAAATTATTTTCTTAGAGTGAATGAAGATCCTTTAGATCTGCAATTATACATAGATGAGACTGTTTTATTGCTAGGAAAATATCAAAGGGATCTGCTATTGAACAGACTAAAGTTTCTGGTTTGAGCCCGCTGAAATATTTATAAAATAATATAGAATTTTAGCGATACGCAATTGCAGAGCCTGACTTTTACCATTACAGAAGACATGATAAATTTATATGATCGCTTGTAGGAAATAAAGAACAAGTAATTCATGCAATCTGCAAATTATACGAGTAGATACCAAAGTTGATTGTTAGATGTACTAAATATTAATAGATCTTTGCAATGAAAGTACGGACTGGATGATTTTTTGCGGGTTAATGTACATTGTATACCTACGTCAAGACGCTAATATTAATGTGTTTAAGTAGGTACAGCAAGATCGGCAAGTAGAAACATCGATTATCGTTATAAAAATTAAATAGGATTTATAATAATAATATTCGCTCTTAGTTATCATGTTTTACAAACAATTTACTTGTATTTTGCAGATACGGCGCTGGGTGGGGCTTCCGAAGGCCTTGGGAAATTTCATTGGCGAATTACACTAGTTAGTAATTCGATTATCCATTCGCTTTTCTCATACTTTCGGCGACCCAACGAACAACAATTATACCCTGCATTATACATAACACGCTTAGGGGCGGATGGGCGTCGGGGCGCTTGCCAGGGCTGGACTTCGTTAATAATTGATGGCGGGCAAGCTACGGCGGCCACATCTCAATCCGAGGTGATACTGAGACTGAATTCGAAATGATGCGATCAGTGTGTGCTGTGAGAAGTGTGTGTTCTCTGTTGTGTAGGCAGAAAGTATAACGAATTTAGAGAGAAATTCGTTGCCGAAAATGTTATATACTTCACGAAGCGTGAGGGAAAATACATAAATAACATATCGGGGATATATTTTCAGATTACCAGGATGAAAGGAATTAAATTTGTTGCTTGACCAAAATTGGGTTGATAATGATAGCATTTTAGCATAAATAAATAATCACGATAAAGAGAACAGACCTGAAAATTATATTTAGGATGAATTGCTATAGAAAGTGAAGTTTAAAGATTTAACTACCATTAGTAGGACTAAATATTTGAATGGAAAATTGATAAAAGAAATAATAGTAATAGCAGTGATCAAGAAATTATTGTTTTTACGAAGCTATTTAGTTTGGTGACTTGTTTTTTTTTGCAATCAGATTTATGTAAAAAAATAAACCTGACAAATTTATATGTTTAGTATGCAGTAACTTGAGTATTAATAAATAGTTTTGGTTCATAAATCATAGTAATTATTCATTTCCATACAAAGCATATCATAATACAAATTACCGTATATGACTACTAAACACGAAATCCTAAAAAGGAGTAATAAATATACACAGCAAAATTACTAAAAAAAGATATATAAAAACAAATGTTGCTACGATTAATTAATAAACAGACACATAATTTATAACATTAATGAAGAAACACTTAATTATTTACTTAATTTAAAAGATTAAAGTACACGTACAAACAATATGCTTTTTTTTCTTTTTTATAGAAAAGAAACTTTTATTCTAAATTTCTATTTTGTTATAATAGCAAACATTTATCTTCCGTATAGTAACAGCAATTTACATATTTACAATAACAATATTTATATTTATATTAGTAGATAATATGATATTGATAACACAAGTTAAGTTTTACTGCCCGCGGTTAGTAGTTGGATGGGTGACTTATTATTATATGGTCGTTCGATATACTGATTTTGTCGTGCCATTATACATTCCCCTTTTATTAAAATGAGTAATTGCCCAATCGATTATTAAGTTTCAAGCACAAATTTCTGCCTTTAATTCTACTGTGAAATTAAATTCTGCCCGTCTGTTGTTACCAATTATTTAAATTCACGTTATAATTTCCAATATCCACATCTGATACGAATAAACCATGAATTCCAAAACATTTGAATACAGTTTTCGTATGTGCATGTTGTTATTGTATTACAGGCGGTAATAACCAATAACACTGTTAACAAGCAGAGTAATTATGGGTCGCAACTGTTTTAATGCCACTGATACGTGGTTTGCAATTGTTATGCCATTTTAAATCATTGCATGCTACGATGATATGGTAATTTGGTCCAAAAATATACTTGTTGTATGATGACCTACATATAAATGATTTTGCATAATAATTATCATAACATCTGGTTATGAACACAGCACATATATAAACATAAATTTTAATTAAAAAATTATAATACAACCCACTCATTTATGGGTTAATTCCTGTTTCTCATGTGGTAAACATGATTTTACATAAAAAGAAATAATATAAATTTTAACCAAATTGTTTAGAAATTTTTTTTAATTCACTGACGCAAAAAAAGATTGAATGGTAAAACAGTATTCAATTGAAACTATTTTCCGTTCCTGGTTCCATTTTGAATTAAATTGAATTTGTTGTTTTATGTGTCCAATAAACTCTCATTGTCAGTTTTGCAATTGTATACGGACACATATTCATCGATCCATGCACACAGACGGCAGTGTAAAATCGGATTCAGGGGACCTCGTAATATTTATTTCCGCGAAAATATTGTTCTTTTTCATTCCTATATACCTTTGTACTATAAATAAGAAAGTAAAAATGAATAAACAGTAAATAGGAGTATGAATTTCTTTCTCTTCCATTATTTTAAGTACGTTATTATCATTATATTTGCAGGTAAATAGGTTGATTTTTATCGAAAAGATATTGGTTGTTATAGTTGACGCGTTGTAAGTAAGAATATACTTTCCTACAAACAAGAATCACAGATAGTTTTATAAAAGAAGAAAATAAATTAAATATATGTAAAAAATTATAAGACAATTAGCAGTATCACCATCAGGTTTAATAAAAAATATTCAAAACACACATTCTATGAAAACAATAAGAATAGAACACAGCTCATTCCAGGTTCTTATAAAAAACAAAACGAATGCAGCTCTGCTTTTAGAATTTTAATTTGTTCATGCTTAAAAGAAACTAAACAAAAAGCATCAAACGTTGTCACGATTCATTTTATTCCGCGTATTCTGATCTTGTTAATTAATTCTTGTTCCGGGACAGGTTTTTCTCCAAAACTTCAAACGTTTATTTAATTTGGTAATTTTCGCTTCTTGCTGACGTAAATTAAATAAATAACAATACATTATTCCGGCAGGCAACAAAATTTAAATAAATAACGTTTACTAATAAAATAAAAATACACTTTCAGATATAATCAAAAACAAAAGCACGGAACAAGCGAAAGAATTAAAACAAGGTTACTGACAGTTCCATAACAAAACCTAATCAGACTGAAAACAAAACACGATCTACTTTACACCGCCAACGCGATAAAAATAATGCAAAAATAACACGGGTGTATTGGCTGTACTGGAAAGGGGGCACTACACTGTCTGTGGAGGCGGTGTGGCGGCGGCGTCAAGGGTGGAAATTTTCGGTGGCCCGCGGTTAAGGGTCATATTGATCTGACACTCGACTGGGTAGAGGACTATATATAGAACGCCGTTTTAATTTATTGTTCTAGTCTGCTCGTATTTAATAATTTGTGTGAAATATGAAAAAAGTGATAAAGTTATTTTTTGTGTTTATATTTGTTCAGGATTGGAACTTGGGACCAAGTTGAGAATGGATTAATTTTGACCGTGATTTTTTGTTTGTTAATATGCAAAGGAAATACATCACCAAGCCACTTTACATATTCATGGATTGCTGTCGAAATACGTCACATAATTTTCATATTTCTGACTGCGGCATTCTGCTCAGAGAAAATCTCAGTACATACGATATATTTTTGTTTTGTTTTACGCTACTGAAGGCATCAACAGGATTAATTTTTTGTGGTGATAATTTTCTGAATTAGTTTTCTTAAAGCTGTTGGAATCGAACTGAAGATCTCATGTTTTACAATTCGATGAGTTATCAATGAGTCACCAGAGTTTATACAAAAATATACATATTTTTGATCTCTGAAAATCAAAGTTTAGGAAACTATATAAGCAGAATTCAAATTGATTTTAAATTTATTTAAAGCATTTTTGTCTAAAACTAATTGACTTCTTTTGTGCACGAAAAAACTGATTTTCCGTTCTTAACACTTATGGCCATGTTTTCATGTTACATATAGTGTATTTTAACCAATTTTTGAACTTAGCATTATATGTTTTGAGATCTGAATTTGTATTCAAAATGTTCTAAATAATTTATGTGAGTAGATAGAAGAGTATATGTTCAACAACTCACAAACGAGAGCAGTTAAGAGTAACGAAGCTTCATAAATGTACGTTTCATGATAATACGCAGAGCTAATTAGATTTGGGTTATAATAATTGTAAAACAGGAACTGGATAAGCAAAGCAATTAATTTAGTTTATTTCTAATATAGAAACAGCTAGGAAAAATAAAAATTGTTTGCCATAATATATGGTATAAATAATATTATATTCAATTTTCTTGTAAAATCTCATATTGGTGAAAAACTCAATTATATGCTTAATAATAATAATTTTTTCGATCGGACGAAAACTACCTCCTTCCGTAATATTTTTGAACCGCAAAGTGCACTAAGCCGGTATTTTAGTGTCCTTGTTAGGTTACGATAAATAACAGTACAGGAATATCTTTTCAAACACTGTTTGGAAACTACGCATTCCACAACTAAGAATTGTATACGCCGCGTATGGAATAAATTCGACGAATCAGAGCCGCATATTAGCACGATATATGAAGTATCTTGATTCAGTTACTATGGTTACGTTTGTTTGTTTAAATTTTATTCATTTGAGTTTGACGTTTTCAACAGTTTTGCATTTGTATTTTTTGTATAATTTCCAATACAACATGTAACGGAATGGCATATCCCCCACTCGCAAAAACCGTAGCCCTCGCCTTCGGCTCGGACTAGAAACTTTTTGCTTGTGTGGAATATGTGCCATTTCATTACAATTACAATATACTATTCCGGACACTGGTAAAGTATTCCCATACGATTTAGCTTTTCAAATTTTGACGCTTTTTTTTTTATCAAAACAACGCAAAATTTTTATTTCTTGTTAGTTGTCTGACGTTTATAAATGAAATATAAAATAACTAACTATTAAATATAAACCGATAGAAAAAAATAGTAAGTGTGCAGGACGAGTCGTAGGCTCCATCGTCTGGGAATATATCACTTTTATTACTGGATACACAGTATACTATTTTCAATAATAAGTTTGTTTGGGGACCAAAAAAATTATTTTTTGTGCCACCGGACGCGAAATAAGCATTTCGTTGCCGCAAAATAGACCTAGAAATTGAATTTCGCGGATGTTGTTATGATAAGTACCTATTGATATTAAACATCAATTCATTTTTACACAATCCTTCTAAAAAGTAAACAGCAATATTTCATTTGAAAAATCTACATTTTCGTTTAATTTTAATCGCACACTGACACGTTTGATGGCTTCGCGTGGTTTTACAAAGGGCGATACAATTTTTTCAAATTACTATTGTCGAATAATATAGCAGAGAATCGTTCTACCTATATTACCACCATTTTTTCGAATATCCTGTATAATGAAACAAAAGGTTTCGATAAGTATATCTTTAATTATAATCGTAATAATTGTTTTAATAACAGAACAATAGATCTTTAAATACTTCATCCAAAATTGCTTTAAATCTAGTTTATCTACAGTTCAAAAATTCTTAGTTTCTATACAGAAACAACCAGTGCAACTCAACTAGTAATTTAATGTTTCGAATTCAACGCTACAGATTACAAAATAGAACAAAATAAATATTTCCCCCTCTACCTTGTTCGTGATGTTTGTGCTGGAATAATTTAAATGTACTAGTTCAGGGGAACAACATAAGAAACAAATTATATATTTACTTTCTTGTTTCGGGACAACAACAAGGGATTGTACTTCACATGGCTTTTGTATTTAACGAAACATAAAAGAGAAATCTCGCTTAGAACTCATTTATATTTCAGTGGTTTTACAAGATCTTCATTAAATATTCCCTTTCGTTTCTTTGACATCAACGGACCATTATACATAAAAAATTGTTATTCATTATATAGAATTGCGGTGAAGTGTCGTATAATGAAAGTACGACTGTTGGCAATTCTTCGCTTTTGTAAATTCTCCCTTAGCAAATTGTTAAAAAAAACTACTAACGAGATGCAGCCGTAGGTTGAAGAATTACTTACTTCATCTTTGCGTATATATGAGTGAGTTTCTATCATTAATGTATTACTGTTCCAGATTAAACATAGTGTAGGATGTCAATTTGAAATAAACTCGTCATCAAACTTTAATAGTATATTATTCTTGGTATTTTATTTGGCAGTTGTGGATAATAGTATATTATTCAATGAGCATGTAATGTATACTATTACTCATTCGAATGAGTAATAGCCATTACATGCGAGTAGAATACTATACTTTACCCAGAACATTTCCTAAAATATTTGTTTTGAAATTATAAGATAAGTAGAATTTTTGTTCTCACAATACAAAAAATTGTTTGTTAATCAACATAGACACATTCTAGCAATCATCGCTATGCTACGTACTGTTGTGAAAAAATTTTGATTGACATTTAGCAGAAAATCTTAAAACCAATTATTCAGCTTAAAAAGAAAATAAAAGTATGAAAAATGAGAAAATTAATATCTTTTTACCTCCCGCCTAATTCTAGGTAGGGAGGTATTGTTTTTGGTCCAAAAATTGGGTAGTGAGTTTTCAATGAATAAGCACGTTTTAGGGTCTCTACATTACGATTTTACTGTTTTCGCGATGATGTCTGTATGTATGTATGTATGTATGTATGTATGTATGTATGTATGTATGTATGTGTGTGTGTAGTCTGTGGCAAATTTTTCGTCTCGCATAACTCAAATTCTATATTACCAAAAAATACAATTTTGTGAATTATTGCTTCTAATATTTAAATGAAGAGCTGATTAGATTTTGGATAAAATTGGTCAACCGGAAGTAGCAGTTTACTTGAAACCCATAACAGTTTTTCGTGAAAAACACGGTTAAATTTCCTTTTTCAACAATTTATGTTATTTTGAAAATTGTAGAATATTTAATTTTACGTGTGTTTTGATTACACTAATTTTATTAATTTTCATTAGATTTAGAGATAATAAAATATAAAGAAATTAGATTTCACAAATCTTGCATTCCTAGTACACCATGGAAAAATTTTAATTTTTTTACGAAATGTGACACATGTCATTGTGATTGTGAAGCTGTTTTCTTAGTGAAATATATTTAAAAAAATTAAATAAATATATGAAAGAAAATTGAATTTCTCAAATATAAATAGAAAATAAACAAATAAGAAGGTATGTTTCTGTATCATCAAATGCTATTTTGTATCGTTTAAGAGTAGTATTGGGCGGGAGGTTATGTGCTGGCCACATCAGATTTTTTGATTTTACTTTTTTGACAGGTAAGATTTGAATTTGACATACCGAATGAATAATATGAATTCATCGAACTGTCAAAATTATTCCTTCATTAGCAACAGTAACAATAGTATATTGTACAACGAGCATGGAATGATACTCATTTCCTACGTGTATGAAATGTTGCAAAAATCATACGAGTATGAAATGGACATTCCATGCGACAATGTTATTTCTTAATTGATTAAATTTTAATAATAAATTTGTCGCGCTTACACCATTCCAATATTTGACAATAAGCATTCTAGCAATGGCACCTGTACTGAAATGAACTGAACTGTATTGAAGTACTCACAAAACATTTCGCACGATGTTTGCAACAACAAACATTTCTAAGTGGTCGTAGAAAAAAGTCATTAATGAATATACAACGGTAGAATTATGGATATATTATTTTATAGTTGTGGATATAAATGTTTACTAATGAAGAAAAATGCGGTTATATGTATAAGTGGTGTGCATATCGGCTTTACGCCTCGGCCGTAAACAACTTGCTAGTACCTTAAAGTTTCACTCTTCGTTCTACTTACATAAATAACTATTGTACATTATTTCAAAATATAATTGTAATTGTATAAAAATTTACAAAGCTGAATAATAATTACAGAGAAATTATTTGAATCCTAACAAAAGATCAATTGTCACTGTTAAACAAACCAAGCAAATGGCAAGTTAAACCAACGATTCGACATCCAACATTCTGCCATTACCGTTATGACATTATTAGCTACCGTTGGCACAGCGGGAATGTTTAATAACAGCAGTACTAAAACGGTGTACGAGTTAAAAACCTTGTAATTAATTTCCTCGTAAAAACAATTGCACAGCACATTTAGTAATTGTTAAAGTTTCCAAATAATCCTCAAATTTATTGCCACATGGTTGCACAGTTTTCACGCAACCTTGATTCGCAACATTTTAGTGAGAATGAGGATCTTGAATGGAACTGAAATTATTGCAGAGCATGCTTAGTTATGCAGGCATAATTTCATTCTAAATGGTAACAAAATTTATTTTCTGGAAGGATTCCAGCGCAAAGTAGGCTGAAGTCAGCACGGAATAAATATAAATACAATTAATTTTAAGCCAGACGTTAAGTGTGACCCATTTTCTTCATATATTTATTAAGGTATATTCGTTTCAATTTCTTAAACTTAAAAAGAATAAATATATCTTCATGCCATTTTACACAATTTTACCGCTGTTATTAATAATAATTGTTGTACACACAAACAACAAATTCGATTCTATTATGAAATCAGCTGCGAAAAATGTTTCAAACAAAAGACACTAGTAGTTTTGGGAATGTAATAGTATATTAAGTATAAAGAAAGTTAAGGACAGTTTACAATTTTGTCTAAACATCGGTAATTCCTCATTGTTTGTAATGCTTATATAGGGTGTCCCAGATTTAAACGGCCTAACTTAATCCACAGATTAAACACCTAAAAATAAGGTGACAAGTTCATTTGACCAAATGTCCGTAAATGCTTTATTCCAGAGATATTCATGTTTTTCTTATTGGAGTAGCGCTACTTTAAAAAATCAGCTTCATAACCAATATGCAATATTATCGTATATAGGTATTACATAATAATTAAATTAAATTAATAATAAATTGTTTATTACCTAACTCAATACAAAATTTAGTTTGCTTGCACTTATAACTGGGAAAAAATGAGAACCAACAATGAATTTAAAGAAATTTATTGTTTAAAATAATAAAGTAATAACATAACTTCACAAACTATTTTTTTTTATAATATTTGTTCAAAATGTTCACCTGCAGTACGTAAACAGGCACGACAATGATGTGCAACTACATTGGTTGCTGTGTGATATTGCTCGGGAGATATGGTTTCGTGAACTTGAATAATTTTTCTACGTAGTGAGTCTAAATTATTTATCGGTTCTTCATAGACTTTTTCTTTCGTGGCACCTTAAAATAATTTCTTTAAATTCATTGATAGTGTCTCATGTTTTCTTTGACATTAGTGCAAGCAAACTAAATTTTGTATTGAAATTAGGTAATAAACAATTTATTATTAATTTAATTGAATTATTATGTAACACCTAAATGAGATAATATTGGATATTTTGTTAGGAAGTTATTTTTTTAAAGTAGCGCTACTCAATAGGAAAAACATGAATATCTCTGGAATAAAGCATTTACGGACATTTGCTCAAATGAACTTGTCACGCTATTTTTAGGTGCTTAATCTTAATTTTAAGTTAGGCCGTTAAAATCTGGGACAGCCTGTATATTTTTTCCCGATTGGAGCATGCAAAATTTATTTTAAAATACGCAGATATAAATTTCTTCATTATTAATAATGCTGAATCCAAATTTATTAGGTGACTTTTCTGTTGGTGCTATTATTTACGAGAGACGTAAACAAATTTGCTTATGCATTTAAGTGACAAGCAGTAATTTAGTGTCGTGGTATTATTTAAGCTATTCGTTTTGAAAACCAAGAATAATTATTATAATTACCGTTCTGCTTTAACCTAGTGAAATATATAAATTTTATATTTGCTTCTGATTTTATTTATGTTTAATAATATTTTGGAAAATTTTGTAATAGTATTGATTAAATTCTACGAGATTGGTATTAAACAATATTCTCAGAGAAAAAAACTTGAATTCAAATATAAAAAATTAATATTAGAGATTGTCAATTGTTTTTTACAAGTTACTTGAATCGTACCGAGTTTGTTATCAAATAAAATTTCTTAATGGAGATAGTTAAACATAAAAGTCAAACGTTAATTATGAACGATCGTAAAATGATTTTTACAGTAGTTAATTGAGTCTCGTCCAGTTTAGTGTTACAGTAAAGGATCGTTGGAGTATAAAATATAAGTATTCATTTAGATCGATCGTCAATTGATTTTATAATAGTTATTAGAATGCTATCGAGGGTGTTATCGAAATGAAGCTTTCTGAAAGGGGAGAATATGTTATCATGTGATATGAACAAACGGAAATGGCTTTGAGAAAAACTAAATAATTGAAACATCTATTCGATGTGTCAAACATGTGTCAAGTGTAATTATTGAATAATAAAATTTAGATTTATATGTGTAAGAAAGTAATGTGCTACATACACCGGGTTTTTTACTTTACCAACTGTCAAGTCACTCCTACGTTGAGCACCTAATAAAAGTTATTAAATTTAAAGCTGTGAAAAAAGCAAACTACTGATGTTTTGAGAAATTATATTTAAAGTGAAACAACATCAATTATTCGAAAGTGGAATGTTTGAAAATAAATTGTATAGAAATATTTGTCTAGACCTCTATAGGCTAAACTCTTTCTGTACTCTAGAAAATTTCGGATGTAAATTATTTTCTATAACTGTAAAGTTTTAATGAAACCATTTCAAAAACGTACTTATAAACATGTCAAAATTATTGAAAGTTATAACAAGCAAAAATACTTGATACAAAATCAGATTGTAAAACTTTCCACAACTGGATGAAGCGAAACTTTTAGTTGAAATTCTTTCTACTGAACACAGAACATTTCCCAGCAATGAGATACGAAATATTTCAACATTTTCTTGCTATTGTAAAACGAAAATAATTTATTAGTTTCGTTCTGAATGGCGAACAACGGCTCTTACAGCAGAATTTATATACACTTTTAGAAGATAAGTGTTGCTGTATTGCCTCAGAACAGAACAGGTAAACCTATCTGGAGACTTACGACTGCAGTTATGCGGCCGTCTAACTCATATATTACTCTTCTTCTATACTTAATAATACAGCATTGGAATCGTACAGTTCTACACATATTTAGTACTGTGTTAGGTACTCATGTAATAAATCTGACAGAACTAACTTTTAGACTCTATTTGAAGAACTAAAATCAAAAGACTATTATAAGGTTTACTAATTATTTTTCGATACATAGTAAAACATGATTATTTGCAAATTTATTTGCTGATAAAATAAGAGCTCCTTGGTTGGTAGTATTTACAACTATGAAATATTTGTTAATTATTTTAGTGAATATTACGATATATTTATTTGTAACATTGTTGTTAAAAATATTTGAAAACTAAAAAATGAGAGGCGGACTAACTACTATGGTCATATGCCGCCTCATGATTGGATGATTGTGAATTTATGTAAACATCACAAACGACCATGCTCTTCAGTGGGATTCGAACCCACGACCTCTGGCGTGCTAGGCTAGTGACATAGCCACTACGCCACGGAGATCGGCAAAATATTATTTAACTAATCAGTTGTTAAAAAATTAGAAGTGAATCAATTGGTTTGGATATCTCGAATGGATGTCGAATGAAAGATTGATGAAACAAATATATGCGGGCGAGACTGAGGGTGAACAATTCCGTAGGACTCAGAGGAATAATTGATTAAGTATAATTGATGTTTTGTTGTGGGTATGAATGGTTCTAAGTGTGAAAAGTAGATGAGAATTTATACAGAATATGTGAAAGTGATTAGGATAGGAATGTTTGGAGGAGATTGATTGTTGGTTGATCGTGTTACCCCATCATGAGGGATATAGCGTGATCTTATGTATGTACCTAATCAGTAATCACTGGCTAATTTTCTATTTTTTTTTATTATTTAAAATTAACATCAAATTATGTCAAGTTTTGTGTAACTTTTCAAAAATTAAACAAGTATTTAATTAACTTGTTAAATACTATACGATTCAGATCTCGGTAGACGACCACAAAATATACTTTAGACATTAGAAATTTACATATTTCTATTTAGTTGTATAAAATAGTTGTACAAAGAATGTATTATTGATTGTGAAACATGAGATCCTATTATTATTAAAATAGAATAATATATTATTTGTATTCCTCGGGCGCGAAATGCTTTTAAAAGGCACAAGGAACTGTTCTCCTTCGGTGCACTAATGGGCCATTCAAGTATTACGTAAGGATAAAAAAAGCTATTTTGTCTATTTCCTCACTCCTATGTAAGCTTGTGTAAGAATTATAATTATACCTTCCCCCTATCTTACGTAAGATTTTTTTCACTGAATCCTCCTTTTTTCACATATTACCAATTATAACAGAAAATTATGAAAAGTTTTAGTCATTTGATCTATAAATCGGTAAATATTAACTAAATCTATTTATTTATTTAAAAATAATATATAAATATAAATTAATGGGGTAAATAGCTCCGAGGTAACGTGTCGGACTGTGGATCGTGAGATCCTCAGTTCGAATCCCACTGCCGACAGTTACAAATTTAAATTTACCCCTGTGGTTCCTCCTCCACTAACATCCTTGGGGGCTATGATTTGACGGCTGGTAACCGCACTTCATACGAAAAAATATATCACTTACCGAGATCTGAGTAAGCATAGTGCCACAACCGTAATGGGTAAAAGGCGTGATGATATATATGTTATCATTTTTAGCAATAATAAAGAAATAAATAATTATAAATATTTCAGTACATCTTAAGTAAGAATAAAGTATATCCCCCTTTCCCCTCATAAGAAACTGTAAGAATGCTGTTTATACCACCTACCCCTTAGATCCTTACGTAATACTTGAATGGCTCCTAAACAGATATTTTACGCATTAGGTTTGAAAATAATTATATAGTAATGTAAAGTTGCATTGCTGTTTTTTATTTGTGCAAGATATCCCCGGAAACATAAAGAATAATAAGATAGTTCCGCGGTAAGGCATCGATTTATGAATCTATATTTTGAATTGTCAGAATTCCCATTAGCTAACAAATTCAAAAATCACATAATTGCTCTTGTGGCTTCTGCTCATGGCCGGCGAACATTGTCTGGATGATATGGAGCACTCCATACCTCAGAAAAGTCTAGGTATGGAATCCCATACCTCAAAAAGTAAAAAAAAACAATTGTATTCAATGTCATTAGGTTTGAAGATTTAGCACCCTTTTCATTTGAACCCTCTATATAATTATCGCCATTAAATGAGTATATTCATTGATTTTATATATTTTATTATGCCTACCCCCCCACCCCCCCCCCCCCAACACTTTTCACTATTACTCCATACCTCAGCAAAATTTACTTCGCCGGCCCTGCTTCTGCTCCACTAAAACCTTTAGGTGCCTTGATATGGCGACTGGTAACCGCACATTAAATGCATAACATATTCTGTACGAAGATATATTCTAAATTAAATTATATACGATATCTAGAAATGAGGAAATGAGGTTGTAAAATATATATTCAGGACTAGTGTAATAATGTTTAACAGCTTATTCCTAAGGTCATTTTAAACTAAAAATGTCATATGAACACTGGTCCTATTCCTTCTAGTTACCAAAATACAAGAGGTAGAAATTTTATAAATAACACGAAATTTTCAAATTATTAAATCGAGATACTTTCGGTAAACAAGAGTTTCATATAAAAGTCAAACTTTTTCATGCATTCGAATTCAAGGTGCGCACTTTGAGCATTTGCAGTAATTTTTTTTAAATATGTTTTCTTATTTCATATTGTATTAACGGTTAACATATTCCATGCTTTGTTATGTTCTGTGTTTTGAATTTATTTATTTATGTATTTAATTGTATCACCTTATATTTTGTTGTTTAAATCTTATTCGTTAATATTAATGAATAAAATTAATTTAGGGGCCGGTATTTCCAACCTCAGATAATTTTCAATGGAATAAACAAAAAGTATTGCATCACAAGATGACGGCTAGAATAATAAGCATCATTTAAGCATTTAAGCTATTAGTTTGATGCGATATTTTTTGTTTATTCTATTGATAAATGTATACCCTAGTTAACTGAGGTTGGAAATACCGTTGGAAATACAAATAAGGTATAACTTTTCTATGAAACTCTTGTTTTCCGAAAAAACCTTGATTAAAAAATTCGAAACTTTGTATTATTTTTATATTATATTTATAAAATTTCAAGCTCTTATATTTTGGTAGCAAGAAGGAGTAGGACTTGTGACTTGTGTTTATATTACATTTTTGGCTCAAAATGACCTCTGGAATAAGCTGTTAAATCCTGAATCACCCTGAATATTAAAAAACCTTCAGTTTTATAGAACTAAAGTTTTGGTTTTTAAACATTAACAGATATAAAGTAAATTCTTTTAATCATAGCGTTACAAATACCACCGTCAATATTTTACATATAGGAATATGTATTAATTTTGTATTTGAATACATGTATATTTTACAATATTTTATAGAATTTTGTCTCTTATACAATGTAAAACGTAGTTTAGAATAAATCAAAGTCCTGTGCCACGAATTGAATGAGTATGTTGTATAAAATAAAAATGATCCATTCAAGAGATTTTTTGTTTGAGTTCTCGAGCCGGTTAACACGACTGTGCAACAGTTTGCGCAAAAACATTTTTCTACATAGAGAAAATCCGTATGTTTTTTCTGGAAAGCTGTCAGATGATCAGTTACCCAGATTTTTCATTTCAATCGCTCACATATGTCAGATTTTTTCACTCATGAAAAAGGAAAAAGGAAAGGATTTAATCTTTATAAATATCGTAAGAATAAATTTTCCACTTTTATGAAATCCTTTTTTACCGACATGCTTTATAACCTAATAATAAATTGTCTTTTCCGCAAATGTGAAATTAGGAGGAGAATTCTTAGAAAATGTAAATGAGTTGTGTATTACATTTCTCATTTACAAGCATTTGTATTTAAAATTATTTCAAAACAAATTTATCTTCATAATGCAAGTAATGAGTTTGTATGAAGTCAGACATTTTCATTACAGTTCCAAAGAACTGAGTCGTTTAATAAATGATGTCCTACTAATTCATTTCTAAATATAAATTACATTACAAAAATTGCTTAAAGTTACAAGTTACAATAGCATGTCATGACTTTAATTATAATAGATATTCAAACTACAGTTCTTTTTTCAAGTTTATTCTCCTTTCGGGTTGAGAAAAAAAAGTCAATGGAGTAATCTACGCTCATGAGGCTTATTCGGATGTTCAACGAAACGTAAAAGTTGAACTAGATTTAATATCTATAGCTTGTTATTTTAGAAATATATTTAGGAATAAATCCAAGCTACAGATATTTAAGAAAAATATGGTAAAATTTTATACAATATTTAACATTTAGAATAGAAAAACCATGATTAATAAAATATGGAATAAAACAAATAATTTAGTGCTACATACCTGAAAATTAGAACCAGATGAATACATTTTATTTCAAATATATTTATTATTAATAGTTATTTGTTTAACTAGGCATCAAAATACCAGATTTACAGCAAAGGCTGCCGTTTCATTGACGAGGCGAAGCCGAGGCAATGAATGCGGCCAAAGCAATAAATCTGTGTTTGATGCCGAGTTGAACACATAATTTTTTTGCCGATTTATAATTAATATTAATTTAGTGCAAAATTTTATGTAGATATTTTGAAGGTTATCGCTATCAAATTAAGTTGCCATGCATGTGTTGCACTGTTGCTATGTATTTATTGATGGTTGCTATGCGTTTGTTGAGCGGTTGTTATGTAAATTATTTTTACAGCCAAGGCATAAAATATATTTATTACAGTCAACATCTTACATTAATGCTTTATTCGCTGCTTATTCCATATTTGAAGTAAGCTATATATATATATATATATATATATATATATATATATATATATATATATATATATATATTGATATTATAACCATTATAAAACTTGTAATTATGAAACTCTGTTACCTACTCTATCTTATTCATATTAAAATTATTGAATATATCAATGTAGATAAATTTCAATGAGATAATATTTAGATTGAATGCAGATGATTTTAAAATATCCAGTTCATTTCTCAAACTTGTTGCCATTTGGCATTAGTCACGAAAGTTCGTAGTCCTGACAACAAGTTTTCGAAAAAAGTGTCAAATTATTTTCAATTTATTCTCACTGCCTTATTACTGAAATAATATAATTATAATTTTGTCAAAATTCCTATATTTGTATGGAGTAATAATTTGGTATTGGCACCACATTAATCTCATCTAATCTTAGCTGTTTTAATCATTTGTTTGTTCTAATATCATCTATAATAATTATTGAAAAATATATATTAAATTTTTCTCAAAATGGTATACATATTGTTTTATCATTGTTGTTAATATGTTTTATTTGAAATATATTTTGTAGCTGTTTTTATATTTAAAATAAATTGAATTAATTATTTTGTATAAAATAGCTTTCCTGCTTTTCAATTGTTACCAAAATCAACTAAGTTCTGCGTATAGTAACGAAACTTCCAGTTATGAATTTTCAATTCCATATTTTTTCCCGTTCGTGAGATAATAGGTAAAACAGATTTCGGGGACCTCACAAAATATATTTCCGCGAAAATCGCATCTTTGACTTCTGTAATAAGTCCTATAGTTTTTTATACTACGTATGAGAAAGTAAAACTCAATTCTGCAACTATTCACTTAAATTTTCAGCTATGCGCACCATATTTATTTCGCAGTATCTTTCCAAATATTTGTAAGAATTCTGTATTCAGAAATTGAGCAAAAGCAAAACTGTAATAATACTGGTTGTTCAATTTAAGAGAGGCGCTATTGCCATTTCGAGAACTATAAAAGATACGAAGTCGGTTAAATTAGCAAATAATTTATATATCATGAGACTATTAAAATATGCGGAGCAATTTTTTTTAACTAGTTATTCTCAAAATGCTTTATACAACTTTCTTATTTTAAATTGGAAAATACCTTTTATTCGCCTATTCGACTCTATATTTTCTGAATACAAGTCTGACATAACGAAAATATTGGGAAAATGAAAATAAAAAATTGTTATATTTCAGTTTAAATCTAATATAAATATTCCAATATTTTAGAGGAAAATGATTTAAAGAAACGCGATACAAAATTAGATTTTTCTTCCAATATGCGTAGTTACTTTATTATTTAAGTCATTCATATTATAAAGGAGTTTTATAAATTACTCTGTTTATGAGTATAATTATTTCTAACCTCAAAATGTAATTTCCCTTAATTCTGCGTTTTTCAACACGCCCTTGACCTCGGGATATCGCGTCATCGCGTGTAATTATCATAAAATCTGGGTTTGTGTCTGCAAACATTCGTTTGGGTTGTAAAGGGAAACATTATAAATCACAAAGTAGAGCTAAGAATTAATTAACCACTGTAGCATCTAATGTTTAGGAATGATTCTTCACGTTTTCACACTTTTCGTTGTCAAAAATTAGTGTACTCGGTCACGACTATGCAAATATAACCATCATATTTTATTTAATTTAGGTTCATTATTCATGTTTCACAGTTAAAAAAATGTTTATGAGATTAATATCAGATTTATTACTGTCGAGAATAATTTATTTACCAAATGTAGCATTTATTATTTTATCTAAAAACGTACAATTAATTATAAAATTAAATTATATATGTCGCTCTCTGGCATTAAATTTTCAGGTTTTTCCCGAGGCGTAATTTTAGGAATAGAACGCACGTGTTCGTAATTACAATGACAGCTAGAAAAATAATCATAATAGAATATTAATGAAAATAACTTTGACCCTCTGGTTCTCCTCCTCGGCTGTGCCTTGACGGCTGGTAACAGCGTTGTATATGCAAAAATATATCACTTACCGCGATCTGCGAAAGTAAAGTGCCACACTCAAAATGTAAATATGTAAATTTTATGTTGTGTTTAAGATGACAGTAATGTCGCCTGTAGAGTTTGGGATAAAACTATTCTTTTATTAGTTCCACTATATTCAAAATAGAAATGAACTAGCGTCGACCCCCGCCTACGGCGGGTGTCTCAGCTAGGGCTCCGCCATCTCTGAAAGTCTCACAAACCTTATCTAGTTATAACATAATAGGAGAAAGGTAATTAGTTCTGCATACCGATTCGACCTGCTGGTCTAACCCCTATGCTCCGCGACCCTGAAGAAGATTTCAACTTAATTTAGGGTCCAACTAAAAGTATGGAATTCTGAATCATAGTGCTTTCTTAAAAATATTTCATATGAGACCATACAATTGATGAAGAACGGTCATCACTTCGTTCCTCCCTTTCATGTAACTAAATTGACGAAGAAAGCTCGTCACTTCGTTCCTCACTTTCATGTCATTAACATTGGCGAATGTCGTTAGTTCGCTTTTAACTTCCATATCACTATGAGAAGTTGTCTGTCTCTTATTACCAGGAAGTTGTGTATTTACCACTGAAAGGAAGTTCTGAATTTGTCATTGAGAGATATTTTGTTTTTACAATTAGCGGGAAGTTGTGTGTCTCCTATAGCTAGGAAGTTATGTTTAACACTGTAAGGAAGTTTTATGTTCTCCATTGCGAAAATTTACATATTTACTATTAAAGTTGTATGTTTTCCATTGAAAGAAGTTATGTGTTTTCCATTGAAGGAAGTTGTGTGTATTTCATTGAGGAAAGTTGCGTATTTACCATTGTGGAATGATGTATGTTTTTTATAGAGGGAAGTTGTGCGCTTTCCACTGAGGTAAGTTATGTGTTTACAACTGGCGAAAGTAATATGTTTTTCATGGCGGGAAATTATGTGTATACCATTGTGGAAAGTTGAGTGATTTCCATTGAGGGAAGTTGTGTGTTTTCCATTAAAAAAAATATTGACTGTTTAACGGTCGCTATTTTCGACAAATCTGAATCTCTCAACTTCCAGTTTCTAAAACAATTCATTTAATACCCTATAAATTGGGTTTCTAGTAATTTGTACAAAAATAATTGCCGATCGTAATGATTTGTGATAAAAAAAGGTCCTCACTACTCAACATCCTCAACTTACTGTTCCTAAATTTCATTTAATACCATACAAGTCAGGTTTCTTTAAAAAAAAAACAATTACCGATCGTAACGATTTGGGATATAAAAAATTTCGTCACTGCGATTCTTTATTACTTGTTACCAAAAAAATGCATTTAATACTTATAAGTTAAGTTTCTAGTAATTTTTATGAAAACAATTGGCAATCGTAATGATTTGTAAAAAAGGATAGTCACTACGTTCTTCAGCCTCCCACTTTTAAAACATTTCACTTGATACCCCACAAGTCAGTTTTCTATGAATTTTTAGAAAAAACAATTGCCGATCGTATTTGACATTTAGAAAAAAAATTATAATATCAGTCGGTCCACATTTTTGACAAAACGTTAGAACATGTTTATTCAAGACTTTTCATTTGATACCAAACACGATATATTTTTGATGACTTTTAGAAAAACAATCGACAATCGGTTGACTTCCATTTTTTTATATAATCATTTATCTCGTCTCTTCGGGACCTTTCTTTAGATACCCAATAAGTGATTTAAAAAAAAATTAAATAAACATAATTTATATAAATTTTTGATCATTTAATACAGACTTCTGTCAATCTGACATTTCTTTTGTCATCGTGTTAATTTAAAAGTACGGTCAATAATAATTAATAATAATTTGCATTTTACATTAGCTTTATATTTTGCGGTTTTACTTTATTTTTACTAAATTTAATCGTGTTACACCAACTTTTCTCGGGCCATCAATATACAATCAAAGCAAAAAAATTATTCGACATTTTTCTAATTTGCTTAAATTAACTTTTTAAAAATTCACAAAATATTAAGCATGTTTGCATATTTATTCAAAACACAGATAAATTTACAAAACTTCTCCAACTTGTCTACGATTAATGTAATTTATATTTAAAATTTTAAACTGAACTGTCAAAAATGACAAGTTGTCATAGATGTTCATCTTAAAAATTTCACGGCCACCACACTCTTAATTGATTCTTGCCCAAAAATGCATGTTTTTTCAAGTTTTCTCGCACATCATGCATAGGAAAAATGTCAATTCATAAAAAGGGGCTAATCCTAATCAAACTCTACATATCTATGGAGGTTTCACTCAAATCTATCAATCCGTCTAGGCTCTAGAAATTGGCAAAGTTGCGTGATGAATCTATAGATATATATATATATATATATATATATATATATAGATCCGTTAATATACAAAATAGTATTTGGACTAGCGGTCCGACCTGCTTCGCAGGTCTGACCCCTAGGCTCCGCGACCCTGAATAAGATTACAACTAAAAATATAGAGAAATAAATTTAGTAGTCTCTTCGTTCCTCGCTTCCAAGTCAGTACATTGGCGAAGCATGCTCGTCACTTCGTTCCTCGCATCCATGTTAGGACATCGACGAAGCAAGCTCGTCACTTCGTTCTTCGCTTCCATGTTAATACTTTTAGATTTTAAATCTCCTCCGTGATACCTTTAATTTCATACCAAATACGGTAGGATTTAAATAACATTTATAAAAAACAATTGACAAACGTCTGAAACAACTTTTTTAAACTTTAGTTCAAATCTCCTCAATGAAACCTTTATTTTGATACCAAACACGACAGGATTTAAAACATTTATGAAAAACAATTGACAATCATCCAAAACAACTTTTTTACACTTTAGTTCAAATCTGCTCCACTAAACCTTTATTTTGATACCAAACACGGTAGGATTTAAAATATTTATGAAAAACAATTGACAATCATCCAAAACAACTTTTTGTCATTTGAGTTCAAATCTCCTGCGTGAGATCTTTAATTTGATACCAAACACAGTAGGATTTACGTAACATTTATAAAAAAAAAATTGACGATCATCCTAAATAACTTTCTAACACGAGTTAAATCTCCCTCGGGAGACCTTTAATTTGATATCAAACACGGTAGAATGAAAATAAGATATATAAAAAACAATTGACAATCATCCAAAACAACTTTTTGACAGTTGAGTTCCAATCTCCTACGTGAGACCTTTAATTTGATATCAAACACTGTAGGATTTATATTACATTTATAAAAAAAAATTGACGATCATCCTAAATAACTTTCTAATACTTGAGTTTAAATCTCCTTCGTGAGACTTTTAATTTGATACCTAACACGGTAGGATTTAAATAAAATTTATAAAAAACAATTGATGATCGTTCAAAATAACTCTTTGACATTTGAGTTAAAATCTCTTCCATGAAACATTTAATATGATACCAAACACGTTGGGAATTAAATAATATTTACAAAAATCAATTGACGATTGCCCAAAATAACTTTTTGACATTTGAGTTTAAATCTCCTCAATGAAACCAATAATTTGATACCAAACACGGTAGGATTAAAAAAAAATTATAAAAAAAACAATTGACAATCGTTCAAAATAGGTTTTTGTGTACGAATTTTGATTAAAACGAAAATTCTGTAATTCAGTATGCATATTTAAAACGATCTTGAAAATAATTTTCATTCTTTTTGTATTAGATAAATAATTAACTTATTTAAATTTTACCGCCTAAAATGATTAAAAGCATTGATGTTTACGGGCAGAGACATCTATTATACTTATACTAAAAATTTCAAAATGAACTGTCAAAAAAAAAACAAGGTGCACACAAATTTGTGAAAAGTGACAGCTACAATTTTAATTTTTTTGATTGAGTTTTAAAATATTTACAAAATAGTACACATGTATGCTCATTCATTTACTCTCTAAACACAGATTAATTTACAAAACTTCTGAAACCTGTCTAGTTTTAATATAATTTATACTTAATTTTTAAAGAGATCTGTCAAAAATGACAAGATGAACACTTTGTGAAAACTTACAACTACAATACAGTTATTCATTTAAAATCAACAAATTTCACGTTCATAGCAACGCTCGCATACTCTGATTTCCGCCTTATTTATTTAATATCTCGCACATCATGTGTACTAAAAATCGCAAACACCCAAAAGGCACTGCTCCAAAAAATTCTTCACATCCCCAAAAATGTTTCACGCGATCCCATCAAACCGGCTAGGCTCTAGAGGAGGGCAAATATTTGGTTGCTAGGTTGGCTAAAATATAGTAAAATACTCAAGCCTTTTAGTATATAGGACTAGCGTCGACCCCCGCCTACGGCGGGTGTCTCAGCTAGGGCTCCGCCATCTCTGAAAGTCTCATAAAACTTATGTAGTTGCAATAATATAATAGGAAAAGGGTGATTAGTGCGACATACGGCACACTACACAATATGGCATAATTCTTCCAGTTATAATTATTCATCTCGTCTCTTCGAGGCTTTATTTTGGCGACTAAATAAGTGAATTTTAAAAGAAATTTAAATCAAATACAACTTTCACAAATATTTGTTTATATAATACCGATCTTTGTCAAACATGTCCAAGTGGTCTGCAATTAAAATAATATTAAAAATTTCATTAAATTTGTAATTTTTTCTTTAGAATAAGAAACTATTGTATTCAGAATTATACCGAACAATTCCGAATGCTATCGTTGGAACCGGCCATAAATATTTACTTTTTTTATTGCTATTTTCTTAAATTTTTTATTAGTTTTGAGAATGTTATTTAATTATAACATACTACATACTCCACAAAAATAGTTTCACAAAATATATATGAAGACAAAATAGTCCGTGGTAAGGTAGATATATATCATTGTTGTAATCAAGCGTTTGAAGAAGTTCAACCTGCCGCTTGCTAGAAATACACACATGGGCCACTGGCATAAATTTGTTATTATTGATCGCATTAGAAAAATCTAAATAATCCACATATTTTATTTAATTTTCAGGCTCCGTAATTATTATAATACCTACAACAAATATTTCAAAATTAATACATCAAATGAAATCATACATCAAGCACCTGAACGTTGTAGATCAAATTTGATAATTTGAGTAGAAGTAAAATGTGTTGTGTGCACTGTAAATTTTCATTTATAAAATAATTGTACTAAAATAACCTTAATAACATAATTTCTCCAATTGGTTACGTCAAAATATCAAAATCTTTTCAACTACCTTTACTTCTTGAAATTTCTTCTACAAAGCGTATTAAAAAATATCAGTATAATACATATTTTACTATATCAATTATGTTTCTGTGGAATATGGTGATTGAATAACCTTTTTGTAACAAGTTAATTTCGAAATATTTTAATTCATAACACTTGTCATATACAAAAACATAGCATGGAGCATATATCACACATTTCAACACAATTTGTCAGATTGGGATCGCCCTGTCTTCAAAATATGATTGGTTTCACTTTATTTTATGCATTTCTTACTTATTTCTAACTATTCTTGTCATTGGACTATGGAATCAGGTAATTTATGTTTAACCTACAAAATAAAATGTATTAAAACTCGAAATACTTGCATTGCATTGGCAGTGCCCTGTGCACATAACTTACCATTTAAAACTTGTATCAAAGAATACAACAATGCATTGATTACTCTAAACACTGATTACAACAAAGAATTATTACAATCTCATTGACTTTTGCCTGAAGAATAACCACATATAATGAAATTGTTGGACTTTATTAAACTGGCCGTGAATTCTAGGCATTTCGCAATATTTCAACTTTTGTAAAAACGTTTTTTTAAATGATTTTTTTATAAATTTAGAAATTAGTTAACATATTTGCGCATTTTTTGTAAACATAAATAAATTTACGAAAATTTTCCAGCATGTCTGCAATTAATGCAATTTATATTTAAAATTTCAAACTAAACTGTCAAAAATGACAAGTAGTTGTTCATTTACCTTATTCAAACGGCATGTACAATCAAAGTGAAAATTTTTATTTGAAATTATTTTCATTTTCTTTAAATTGACTTTTTAAAAATTTACAAATTTATAAGTATATTTGTTCATTTATTGTAAACACAAATAAATTTACAAAAATTGTCCAGCTTGTCTACAATTCATGTAATTAATATATTAAATTTCAAACTGAACTGTCAAAAATGACAAGTATTCATTCATTTATTGTAAATACGTGATCGTAAAACAGTAAAATTCCACAAGTTACTTGGATACTTGAAAAATTTCGCCTTTTTTGGCCATTTTAAAGGACAAAATGAAGTAAAATAAAAAATCTGCTCCGAAAAGGCACTAAACGAAAACTTATAGTATTTAACAGTGAACGTTTCATGTGAATCGATTACTTCGTCTAGGCTGTAAAAATGAGCAACTGCCAGTGATGAAAACATTGAAAATACGTTATGCTGTTTAGTATATAAGACTAGCGGTCCGACCTGCTTCGCAGGTCTGACCCCTAGGCTCCGCGTCACTAAAGAAGATAGCAGTCTCTTTGTTCCTCGCTTCCAAGTCAGTAAATTGGCGAAGAAAACATGACACTTCGTTACTCGCTTTCATGTCAGTACAATGGCGAGGAAAGCTCGTCACTTCGTTCCTCGCTTTCAAGTCAGTACATTGGCGAAGCATGCTCGTCACTTCGTTCCTCGCATCCATGTCAGTACATCGCCGTAGCAAGCTCGTCACTTTGTTCTTCGCTTCCATGTTAGTACTTTTAGATTTTAAATCTCCTCCGTGAGACCATTAATTTCATACCAAACACGGTAGGATTTAAATAACATTTATAAAAAAACAATTGACAATCATCCAAAACAACTTTTTGACACTTGATTTCAAATCTCCTGCGTGAGATCTTTAATTTGATACCAAACACGGTAGGATTTAAATAACATTTATAAAAAACAATTGACAATCGTCCAAAACAACTTTTTGACACTTTAGTTCAATTCTCTTTCATGAAACCTTTATTTTGATACCAAACACGGTAGGATATAAAACATTTATGAAAAGCAATTGACAATTATCCAAAACAACTTTTTGACACTTGAGGACAAATCTCCTGCGTTAGATCTATAATTTGATACCAAACACGGTAGGATGTACATAACATTTATAAAAAACAATTGACGATCATCCAAAATAACTTTCTACCACTTGAGTTTATATCTCTTTCCTGAGACTTTTAATTTGATACCTAACACGATAGGATTTAAATAATATTTATAAAAAACAATTAAAAATCGTTAATAATAACTTTTTGATACTTGAGTTCAATTCTCCTCCGTGAAACCAATAATTTGATACCAAACACGGTAAGATTAAAAAAAATAATAAAAAACAATTGACAATCGTTCAAAATAGGTTTTTGTGTACGAATTTTGATTAAAAAGAAAATTCTGCAATCCAGTATGAATATTTAAAACGATCTTGAAAATAATTTTCATCTTTTTCGTATTATTTAAATAATTACTTATTTAAATTTTACCGCCTAAAATGCTTAAAAGTATTGATTTTTACGGGCAGAGACATCTATTATACTTATACTAAAAATTTCAAAATGAACTGTCAAAAATAACAAGGTGCACACAAATTTGTGAAAAGTGACAGCTACAATTTTAATTTTTTTGAGTGACTTTTAAAATATTTACAAAATAGTACACATGTATGCATTTACACATTTACTCTCTAAACACAGATATATTTACAAAACTTCTGAAACTTGTCTAGATTTAATGTAATTTATACTTAATTTTTTAAAGAAATCTGTCAAAAATGACAAGATGAACACTTTGTGAAAAGTTACGACTACAATACAGATATTCATTTAAAATCAACAAATTTCACATTCATAGCAACACTCGCATACTCTGATTTCCGCCTTATTTATTTAATATCTCGCACATCATGTGTACTAAAAATCTGAAACACCCAAAAGGCACTGCTCTAAAAAATTCTTCACATCCCCAAATAGGTTTCACGCGATTCCATCAAACCGGCTAGGCTCTAGAGGAGGGCAAATATTTGGTTGCTAGGTTGGCTAAAATATAGTAAAATACTCTAGCCTTTTAGTATAAGGGACTAGCGTCGACCCCCGCCTACGGCGGGTGTCTCAGCTAGGGCTCCGCCATCTCTGTAAATCTCATAAAACTTATGTAGTTGCAATATAATAGGAAAATGGTGATTAGTGCGACATATGGCATAATTATTCCTGTTATTATTATTAATCTCGTCTCTTCGAGGCCTTATTTTATTTAAATCAAATACAACTTTCACAAATATTTGTTCATATAATACCGATCTTTGTCAAACATGTCCAAGTGGTCTGCAATTAAAATAATATTAAAAATTTCATTAAATTTGTAATTTTTTTCTTTAGAATAACAAACTATTGTATTCAGAATTATACCGAACAATTCCGAATGCTAGCGTTGGAACCGGCCCTTTTAACTTTTTATATTGCTATTTTCTTAAATTTTTTATTAGTTTTGAGAATGTTATTTAATTATAACATACTACATACTCCACAAAAATAGTTTCACAAAATATATATAAAGACAAAATAGCCCGTGGTAAGGTAGATATATATATCATTGTTGTAATCAAGCGTTTGAAGAAGTTCAACCTGCCGCTTGCTGGAAATACACACATGGGCCACTGGTATAAATTTGTTACTATTGATCGCATTAGAAAAATCTAAATAATCCACATATTTTATTTAATTTTCATGCCCCGTAATTATTATAACACCTATAACAAATATTTCAAAATTAATACAACAAATGAAATCATACACCAAGCACCTGAACGTTGTAGATCAAATTTGATAATTTGAGTAGAAGTAAAATGTGTTGTGTGCACTGTAAATTTTCATTTATAAAATAATAGTACAAAAATAACCTTAATAACATAATTTCTCCAATTGGTTACGTCAAAATATCAAAACCTTTTCAACTACCTTTACTTCTTGAAATTTCTTCTACAAATGTTTTCGCTATCGTATTAAAAATATCAGTATAATACACATTTTAATATATCAATTATGTTTCTGTGGAGTATGGTGATTGAATAACCTTTTTGTAACAAGTTAATTTCGAAATATTTTAATTCATAACACTTGTCGTATACAAAAACATAGCATGGAGCATATATCACACATTTCAACACAATTTGTCAGATTGGGATCGCCCTGTCTTCAAAATTTGATTGGTTTCACTTTATTTTATGCATTTCTTACTTATTTCTAACTATTCTTGTCATTGGACTATGGAATAAGGTAATTTATGTTTAACCTACAAAATAAAATGTTTTAAAACTCGAAATACTTGCATTGCATTGGCAGTGCCCTGTGCACATAACTTGCCATTTAAAACTTGTATCAAAGAATACAACAATGCATTGATTACTCTAAACACTGATTACAACAAAGAATTATTACAATCTCATTGACTTTTGCCTGAAGAATAACCACATATAATGAAATTGTTGGACTTGATTAAATCCTTGAACTGGCGGTGAATTCTAGGCATTTCGCAATTTTTCAACTTTTGTAGAAACGTTTTTTTAAATGATTTTTTTATAAATTTAGAAATTAGTTAACATATTTGCGCATTTATTGTAAACATAAATAAATTTACGAAAATTTTCCAGCATGTCTGCAATTAATGCAATTTTTATTTAAAATTTCAAACTAAACTGTCAAAAATGACAAGTAGTTATTCATTTACCTTATTCAAACGGCATGTACAATCAAAGCGAAAATTTTTATTTGAAATTATTTTCATTTTCTTTAAATTGACTTTTTAAAAATTTGTAGTATATTTGTTCATTTTTTCTAAACACAAATAAATTTACAAAAATTGTCCAGCTTGTCTACAATTAATGTAGTTAATATATTAAATTTCAAACTGAACTGTCAAAAATGACAAGTATTCATTCATTTATTGAAAATACGTGATCGTAAAACAGTAAAATTTCACAAGTTACTTGGATACTTGAAAAATTTCGCCTTTTTTGGCCATTTTAAAGGACAAAATGAGGTAAAATAAAAAATCTGCTCCGAAAAGGCACTAAACGAAAAAATATAGTATTTAACAGTGAAAGTTTCATGTAAATCGGTTACTCCGTCTAGGCTGTAAAAATGAGCAACTGCCAGTGGTAAAAATATTGAAAACACGTTATGCTGTTTAGTATATAAGACTAGCGGTCCGACCTGCTTCGCAGGTCTGACCCCTAGGCTCCGCGACACTGAAGAAGATGGCAACTAAAAGTGTAGGAGTAATACGATTGACATTGTTTCCATGTCAGTACATGGGCGAAGCAAGCTCGTCACTTTGTTCCTCGCTTCCATGTCAGCACAAGTTTTAAGAGAAGTTGTGTGTTTCCCACTGAGGAAAATTGTATATTTTTTATTAAGGGAAATTGTGTACTGTTCATGGATGAAAGTTCTATGTTTTTCATAAAGGGAAGTTGTTTGTTAAACACTGAAATATTTTCATTTGATACCAATAATTGGCGAAGCAAGCTCGTCACTTCGTTGTCAGTACAATTTTTGAGAGAAGTTGTTTGTTTACCAACGAAAAATGAATAGTTTTCATTGAAGGAAATTGTGTGTCAACCACTGACGAAAGATGTATGTTCTTTATTGAGGCAAGTTGTGTGTTCTCCACTGACTTAAGTTTTTTTTTATTGAGGGAAGTTGTGTGGTTCCCACTGACAAATGTTGTATGTTTTTTATTGAGGGAAGTTATGTGTTATCCATGGAGGGGAGTTGGTTGTTCACCACTGAAATATTTTCATTCAATTCCAACAATTGGCGAAGCAAGCTCATCGCTACGTTCCTCGCTTCCAAGTCAATAAATTGCCGAAGAAAGCTCGTCACTTCGTTCCTCGCTTGCATGTCAGTACATCGGCGAAGCAAGCTCGTCACTTCGTTCCTCGCTTCCATGATACTACTTTGTGACACTTAATTAATGACCAAACAATTGACGATCGTGCAAAATAACTTTATAATACTTAAGTTTAAATCCGCTCCATGAGACGGTAGGATAAAAATAACATTTACACAAAACAATTGAAAAACGCCCAAAACAACTTTTTGACAATTTAGTTCAAACCTCCTCTGCGAGACCTTTAATTTGATTCCAAACACTGTAGGATTTAAATAACATTTATACAAAACAATTGACAATCACCCAAAACAACTTTTTGACATTTGAGTTCAAAACTTTTCTCCGAGTCCTGTAATTTGATTCCAAACACGGTGGGATTTAAATAACATTTATAAAAACAATTAACGATCGTCCAAAATAAATTTTTGATACTTGAGTTTAAATCTCATGAGTGAGACCTGTAATTCAATACCAAACACGGTAGGATTTAAATAAAATTTATACAAAACAATTGACAATCACCCAAAACAACTTTTTAACACTTGAGTTCAAACCTCTTCTCCGAGACCTGTAATTTGATTCCAAACACGGTGGGATTTAAATAACATTTATAAAAACAATTGACGTTCGTCCAAAATAACTTTTTGACACTTGAGTTTAAATCTCATGAGCGAGACCTTTAATTCAACACCAAACACGGTAGGATTTAAATAACATTTATACAAAACAATTGATAATCACCCAAAACAACTTTTTGACACTTGAGTTCAAACCTCTTCTCCGAGACCTGTAATTTGATTCCAAACACGGTAGGATTTAAATAACATTTATAAAAACAATTAACGATCATCCAAAATAAATTTTTGACACTTGAGTTTAAATCTCATGATTGAGACATTAATTTCAATACCAAACACGGTAGGTTTAAATAACATTTATAAAAAACAAATGACGATCGTCCAAAAATAATTTTTTGACACTTGAGTTTAAATCCGATGAGTGAGACCTTCAATTTAATGCCAAACACGGCAGGATTTAAATAACATTTAGAAAAAACAATTAACGATCGTGTAAAATAATGTTGTGACACTTGATTAGAAATAAAAAACAACTGATGATTGTTTAAAATAACTTTTTGACAATTCTACGAATTTAGAAAAAAAAAACTGAAATGTATTATAAATATTTAAAACGAACTTTTTTATATTAGATAAGTAATTAACTTGTTTAAATTTTACCGCCTAAAATATTTAGAAGCATCGATGTTGTCGAGCAGAGACATCTGTTGTATTTTTTGAGAAGAAAAAAATCCAGCTATAAAGTGAAAAATAGTTTTCAACTTTTTATTATTAGATAAGAAGTTAACTCAATTGAATTTTACCGCCTAAAATCCTTAAAAGAATCGAGGTTGACGAACAAAGACATCTGTCACATTTATTTTAAATTTTAAAAAAATTACAAAATAATAATAAGGTTCCTCATTTATTCTAAACACAAATGAATTACCAAACTTGTCTAAATAGACTACAATTAAAGTACTCGTAATTTATATTTAACATTTCTGACAGAAATGTCAAAAATAACTAGTTGCACAAAAATTTGTGAAAAGTGACAGCTACAATTTTAATTTTTTTTAACTGACTTTTAAAATATTTTCAAAATAGTACACATGTTTGCTTATTTATTCAAAACACATATTAATTTACAAAACATCTTCAAGTTGTCTAGAATATATGTAATTTATACTTAATTTTTGAAATAGATCTGTCAGAATTGACAAATTGAACATAAATTTTTGTAAAGTTACAACCATAATCAACAAACTCCACTTTCGTAGCAACCCGCACACTTTGATCCATAACCTTATTTATTTAATATCTCGCACATCATGTGTACTAAAAATGTAAATTCATGAAAAGGCGCTATTCTGAAAAAATCTCTAACTTCCGGTAAAGGTTTCACTGAAATCCGTCAAACCGTCTAGGCTCTAGAGCTGCGCAAAAATTTGGTTACTAGGCAGATGAAAGTATAGAGAATGAATTAAGCCTTTTAGTATATTGGACTAGCGGTCCGACCTGCTTCGCAGGTCTGACCCCTAGGCTCCGCGACACTGAAGAAGATGGCAACTAAAACTATATGAAAATAAATTGCAAGTTTTCTCAAATTTGTTAGCAAGCAATTGCCGAAGAAAGTTTGTCTCTTTGTTCCCCGCTTCCTTGTTAGTAAAATGGCGAAGAAAGCTCGTCACTTCGTTCCTCGCTTTCATGTCAGTGCATTGGCAATAAATACCCCTAAGTTAGGTTTCTAGTAATTTCCACAAAAACAATTGCTGATCGTTATTATTTATGATAAAGAAGATTCATCACTAGTTTTTCCTACTTCTTGAGCCTAAAACATTGCATTCAATACTCCACAAGCTAGGTTTAGGGGAATTATCAGAAAAGCAATTGCCAATCGTACTGATTTGTAATAAAGATGGGTCATTTTTAAGTTCCTCAATATTTCACTTCTAAAACATTGCACTTGGTAATCCACAGGTCGCATATTCATGAATTTTAAAGAACAACAATTGCCGATCGTAATTGGTTTTCGGAAAAAATTACAACAAATACAATAGATTTTTCGTGGACATTACCAAGATAAAGTGTTTTAATTTTTACTCCTACAATAGATTTCAATTGACTTTAAAAAAATAACTATCTGCCAACTAATAAAACATTTAGTTACATAAATTACAAGTTAGGTATCTACAAAAATTATTAAAAAAAAGTTTAAACAATTGTCGATCGTTACGATTTGAGATAAAATTTCGCCACTTCGACCTTTCTTTCGATACCGAATAAGTGATTTTTATAGGAAATTTATATTAAATACAACTTGCATTAATATTTGATCATGTAATGAAGACTTTTGTCAATCTGACATTTCTATTGTCTTCTTGGCAATTTAGAAATACCGTCAATAATAATGTATAATAATTTGCATTCCATATTGAAAAGTTTGGCAGATATATATTATTTTTACTAAATTTGTTCGTGCAATGCCAACCTTATCTAGTCTTACGTCAGCTTGTCAGTTACACTTCAAAGTACAATCGAAGCGAAAAAATTAAAACTTGTCCATCAAGATTCTTATTTGATACCAAACACATTTTTGTAATGACTTTTATGAAAACAATCGGCCAGCCTCCATTTTTTATATTATCATTTGTCCAGTCTATTTAACACCTTCCTTTTGATACCCGCGTCACTAAAAAAGATTACAACTGTAGAAAAATTTTATTAATAGTCTTAAATAACTACCATTTAATAACAAACAAATGGCGAAGCAAGCTCATTACAACGTTCCTTGCTTCCATGTCAGTATTTTGACGAAGAAAGCTCGTCACTTTGCTCCTCGCTTCCATGTCAGAAAGTCTACAAAGTAAGCTCGTCACTTCGTTCCTCGCTTCCATGATACTACTTTGTGACACTTGAGTTTAAATATGGATTTTAATTTAATACCAAACAATTGACGATCGTGCAAAATAACTTTTTGAAACTTAAGATTAAATCCGCTCCATGAGACTTTTAATTTAATAACAAATACGGTAGGATAAAAATAACATTTACACAAAACAATTGATAAACGCCCAAAACAACTTTTTGACACTTATATTAAACCTCCTCTGCGAGACCTTTAATTTGATTCCAAACACCGTAGAATTTAAATAACATTTATAAAAAACAATTGACGTTCGTCCAAAATAACTTTTTGACACTTGAGTTTAAATCTCATGAGTGAGACCTTTAAATCAATACCAAACACGGAAGGATTTAAATAACATTTATACAAAACAATTGACCATCGCCCAAAACAACTTTTTGCCACTTGAGTTCAAACCTCTTTTGCGAGACCTTTATTTTAGATTTCAAACACTGTAGGATTTAAATAACATTTATAAAAAACAATTGACGTTCGTCCAAAAAAACTTTTTGACACTTGAGTTTAAATCTCATGAGTGAGACCTTTAATTCAGTACCAAACACGCTAGTATTTAAATAACATGTATACAAAACAATTGACAATCGCCCAAAACAACTTTTTGACACTTGAGTTCAAACCTTCTCTGCGAGACCTTTAATTTGATTCCAAACCAGATAGGATTTAAATAACATTTATAAAAACAATTAACGATCGTCCAAAATAAATTTTTGATACTTGAGTTTAAATCTCATGATTGAGACCTTTAATTCAATACCAAACACGGTAGGTTTTAAATAACATTTATAAAAAAACAAATGACGATCATTCAAAATAATTTTTTGACACTTGAGTTTAAATCTGATGAGTGAGACCTTCAATTTAATGCCAAACACGGCAGGATTTAAATAACATTTAGAAAAAACAATTAACGATCGTGTAAAATAAATTTGTGACACTTGATTAGAAATAAAAACAACTGATTGTTTAATATAACTTTTTGACAATTCTACGAATTAGGATAAAAAAAATCTAAAAATGATTATAATTTTTTTAAACGAACTTTTTATATTAGATAAATAATTAACTTGTTTAAATTTTACCACTTAAAATACTTAGAAGCATCGATATTGTCGAGCAGAGACATCTGTTGTATTTTTTGAGAAGAAAAAGAAACCATCTATGAAACTAAAAATAATTTTCAACTTTTTTATGTTAGATAAGAAGTTAACTCATTTGAATTTTACCGCCTAAAATCATTAAAAGAATCAAGGTTGACGAACAATGACATGTGTCATATTTATTTTAAATTTGAAAAAAATATGAAAAAAAAATTCTAATTTAAAATAATTACAAAATAATAATAATGTTTGCATATTAATTCTTAGCACAAATAAATTACCAAACTTGTCTTACTGAACTACAATTAAAGTAATTTATATTTAAAATTTCAGACTGAAATGTCAAAATAACTAGTTGCACAAAAATTTGTGAAAAGTGAGAGCTACAATTTCTTTTGACTTTTTAAAATACTTACAAAATAGTACACATGTTTGTTCATTAATTCTAAACACAGATAAATTTACAAAACATCTTCAAGTTGTCTAGAATATATGTAATTTATACTTAAATTTTAAAACAGATCTGTCAGAAATGACAAATTGAACATAAATTTTTGTAAAGTTAGAACCAGAATCAACAAACTCCACTTTGATAGCAACCCGCACACTTTGATCCGTAAACGCATTTCCGCCTTATTTATTTAATATCTCGCACATCATGTGTACTAAAAATGTGAATTCACGAAAAGGACCTATTCCAAAACAATCTCTAACTTCCAGTAAAGGTTTCACTGAAATCCATCAAACCGCCTAGGCTCTAGAGCTGCGCACAAATTTTGGTTACTAGGCAGATGAAAATATATATAGATATATAGAGAATGAATTAAGCCTTTTAGTATATTGGACTAGCGGCCCGACCTGCTTCGCAGGTCTGTCCCCTAGGCTCCGCGTCACTGAAGAAGATTACAACTGAAAATATAGAAAAATAAATTGGGTAGTCTTAAATAATTTCCAATTTATACCAAACAATTGGCGAAGCAAGCTCGTCACTACGTTCCTCGCTTCGATGTCAGTACATTGACGAAGAAAGCTCGTCACTTCGTTCCTCGCTTCCATGTCAGTGCATCGACAATGAAAGCTCGTCACTACGTTCCTCGCTTCGATGTCAGTACATTGACGAAGAAAGCTCGTCACTTCGTTCCTCGCTTTCAAGTCAGTGCATGGCGAAGCAAGCTCGTCACTTCGTTTCTCGCTTTTATGTTACTACTATTTGGCACTTTAGTTTAAATCTCTTCCGTGAGATATTTAATTCAATACCAAACACGTTAGGATTTAAATAACATTTATTAAAAAACAATTGACGATTTACCAAAATAACTTTTTGACACTTGAGTTGAAATATCATTCATGAGACTTTTAATTTGATACCAAATACGGTAGGATTTAAATAATATTTATAAAAAACAATTGACAATCGTCCAAAACAACGTTTTGACACTTGAGTTTAAATGTCCTCCGCGAGGCCTTTAATTTGATACCAAACACGGTAGGAATTAAATAACATCTATACAAAACAATTGACAATCGTTCAAATTAACTTTTTGACACTTGAGTTCAAATCTTCTCCGCGAGGCCTTTAATTTGACACCAAACACGGTAGGATTTAAATAATATTTATAAAAAACAATTGACAATCGTCCAAAACAACTTTTTCACACTTGAGTTAGAATCTCCTCCGCAAGGCCTTTAATTTGATACCAATCACGGTAGGATTTAAATAATATTTTTTAAAAACAATTGACAATCGTCCAAAACAATTTTTTGACACTTAAGTTCAAATCTCCTCCGCGAGGCCTTTAATTTGATACCAAACTCGGTAGGAATTAAATAACATTTATACAAAACAATTAACGATCGTCCAAATCAACTTTTTGACATTTGAGTTCAAATTTCTACTGCGAGACCTTTCATTCAATACCAAACACGGTTGGATTTAAATATTATTTATAAAAAATCAATTGACAATCGTCCAAAATACCTTTATGATACTTCATTATAAATCTCTAACGTGAAACTTTTAAACACGGAAGGATTAGAAATAAAAAACAACTGATGATAAAAATAATAATTCTGAAATTGATTATAAATATTTAAAACGATCTTTTTATATTAGATAACTAATTAACTTATTTAAATTTTACCGCCTAAAATACTTAGATGTTGTCAAGCAGAGACATCTGTTGTATTTTTTGAAAAGAAAATGAAACCATCTATGAAGTGAAAAATAATCTTCAACTTATTTGTGTAAGATTAGAAGTTAACTCATTTGAATTTTACCGCCTAAAATCCTTAAAAGAATCGTGGTTGACGAACAAAGACATCTGTCATATTTATTTTAAATTTGAAAATAATATGGAAAAAAATTCATATTTAAAAAAATTTCAAAATAATAATCATGTTGGTTAATTTATCCTAAACACAAATAAATTACCAAATTCGTCTAACTGAACTACAATTAAAGGAATTTATATTTGAAATTTCAGACTGAAATGTCAAAAATAACTAGTTGCACAAAAATTTGTGAAAAGTGACAGCTACAATTTTTATTTTTTTAATTAACTTTTAAAATATTTACAAAATAGTACACATATTTGTTCATTAATTGTGAACACAGATAAATTTACAAAACATCTTCAATTTGTCTAGAATATATGTAATTTATAATTAATTTTTGAAACAGAACTGTCAGAAATGACAAATTGAACATAAATTTTTGTAAAGTTACAACCAGAATCAACAAACTCCACTTTCATAGCAACCGCACACTTTGATCCATAAACCTTTTTTATTTAAAATCTCGCACATCATGTGTACTAAAAATGTGAATTCATAAAAAGGCGCTATTCTGAAAAAATCTCTAACTGCCGGTAAAGGTTTCACTGAAATCCGTCAAACCGTCTAGGCTCTAGAGCTGCGCACAAATTTGGTTACTAGGCAGATGAAAGTATAGATATATAGAAAGTGAATAAGCCTTTTAGTATATGGGACTAGCGGCCCGACCTGCTTCGCAGGTCTGTCCCCTAGGCTCCGCGTCACTGTAGAAGATTACAACTGAAAATATAGAAAAATAAATTGGGTAGTCTTAAGTAATTTCCAATTTATACCATACAATTGGCGAAGCAAGCTCGTCACTAAGTTCCTCGCTTCGATGTCAGTACATTGACGAAGAAAGCTCGTCACTTCGTTCCTCGCTTCCATGTTAGTGCATCGACGAAGCAAGCTCGTCACTACGTTCCTCGCTTCGATGTCAGTACATTGACGAAGAAAGCTCGTCACTACGTTCCTCGCTTCCATGTCAGTACATTGGCGAAGCAAGCTTGTGCCTTCGTTGCTCGCTTTCAAAACAGTGCATCGGCGAAGCAAGCTCGTCACTATGTTCCTCGTTTCTATGTCAGTACATTAACGAAGAAAGCTCGTCACTTCGTTCCTCGCTTTCAAGTCAGTGCATGGCGAAGCAAGCTCATCACTTCGTTTCTCGCTTTTATTTTACTACTATATGGCACTTTAGTTTAAATCTCTTCCGTGAGATATTTAATTCAATACCAAACACTTTAGGATTTAAATAACATTTAAAAAAACAATTGACGATTTACCAAAATTACTTTTTGACACTTGAATTGAAATATCCTTCATGAGACTTTTAATTTGATACAAAACACGGTAGGATTAAAATAATATTTATTAAAAACAATTGACAATTGTCCAAAACAACGTTTTGACACTTGAGTTTAAATGTCCTTCGCGAGGCCTTTAATTTGATACCAAACACGGTAGGAATTAAATAACAATTATACAAAACAATTGACAAACGTTCAAAATAACTTTTTGACCACTTGAGTTCAAATCTCCTCCGCGAGGCCTTTAATTTGATACCAAACACAGTAGGATTTACATAATATTTATAAAAAACAATTGACAATCATCCAAAACAACTTTTTGACACTTGAGTTAGAATCTCCTCCGCTAGGCCTTTTGACATCAATCACGGTAGGATTTAAATAATATTTTTAAAAAACAATTGACAATCGTCCAAAACAACTTTTTGACACTTGAGTTAGAATCTCCTCCGCTAGGCCTTTAATTTGACACCAAACACGGTAGGATTTAAATAATATTTTTAAAAAACAATTGACAATCGTTTTTGGCACTTAAGTTCAAATTTCCTCCGCGAGGCCTTTAATTTGATACCAAACTCGGTAGGAATTAAATAACATTTATACAAAACAATTAACGATCGTCCAAATTAACTTTTTGACATTTAAGTTCAAATCTCTACTGCGAGACCTTTAATTCAATACCAAACACGGTAGGATTTAAATAATATTTATAAAAAACAATTGACAATCGTCCAAAATACCTGTATGATACTTTATTTTAAATCTCTAACGTGAAACTTTTAGTTTAGTACCAAACACGGCAGGATTAGAAATAAAAAACAACTGATGATAAAAAAAATAATTCTGAAATTGATTATAAATATTTAAAACGATCTTTTTATATTAGATAACAAATTAACTTATTTAAATTTTACCGCCTAAAATACTTAGATGTTGTCAAGCAGAGACATCTGTTGTATTTTTTGAGAAGAAAAAGAAACCATCTATGATGTGAAAAATAATTTTCAACTTATTTGTGTAAGATTAAAAGTTAACTCATTTGAATTTTACCGCCTAAAATCCTTGAAAGAATTAAGGTTGACGAACAAAGACATCTGTCATATTTATTTTAAATTTGAAAATATGGAAAAAAATTCATATTTAAAAAAATTTGAAAATAATAATCATGTTGGTTAATTAATTCTAAACACAAATAAATTACCAAATTCGTCTAACTGAACTACAATTAAAGGAATTTATATTTCAAATTTCAGACTGAAATGTCAAAAATAACAAGTTGCACAAAAATTTGTGAAAAGTGACAGCTACAATTTTTATTTTTTTAATTGACCTTTAAAATATTTACAAAATAGTACACATATTTGTTCATTAATTGTGAACACAGAAAAAGTTACAAAACATCTTCAATTTGTCTAGAATATATCTAATTTATAATTAATTTTTGGATCAGAACTGTCAGAAATGACAAATTGAACATAATTTTTTGTAAAGTTACAACCAGAATCAACAAACTCCACTTTCATAGCAACCGCACACTTTGATCCATAAACCTTTTTTATTTAATATCTCGCACATCATGTGTACTAAAAATGTGAATTCATAAAAAGGCGCTATTCTGAAAAAATCTCTAACGTCCAGTAAAGGTTTCACTGAAATCGGTCAAACCGTCTAGGCTCTAGAGCTGCGCAAAAATTTGGTTACTAGGCAGATGAAAGTATAGAGAATGAATTAAGCCTTTTAGTATATTGGACTAGCGGTCCGACCTGCTTCGCAGGTCTGACCCCTAGGCTCTGCGTCCCTGAATTATATATCTACTTTTTTCATTTATTATTACCATTACGTTATTAAACTCTACATAATATGACCCATTTCAATTTCGCTATCTCCGCCGTCTCTGAAAATCTCATAAAATTTTTGTAGTTCTAATAATTTATTAGGAAAAAAGTAAATGTTACAGTATGCCATTGTATTTTTTGTTTCGTTTTTGATGGAACCGATGATTCGGTGTGATGTGTTTCACCAATCTGTTGTTTCTGGATTGTAGGAGATAATTTTTAATTTGCTATTATGCTCCTCTCAGTCTTATGCGTACATTAAATTACACAAATGTCCAGCAAGAACCACGTGGAGGTGGGAGCATTCTCTTGCCAGGAAGGAATAGGGTAGAAGGATGTAGAGGTTGGGAAAACTTTTAGGATACCTGAAACCTGAAAGCTGTCATTTTGTATCTAATTAGGCCGCAATATTATACAACACCGCACGCGAACCTGGAAGCTGTCATTTCGTACTTAACTAAGCCGCAATTTTATGAAACACCGCACGCGATCTTGAAAGCTGTAATTTTGTACGTAACTAAACCGCAATTTTATGAAACACCGCACGCGAACCTGAAGCTGTCATTTTGTACCTAACTAAGCCGCAATTTTATAAAACACCGCACGCGATCCTGAAAGCTGGTATTTTGTACCTAACCAAGCCGCAATTTTATGAAACACCGCGCGCGAACCGAAATCCTTTTCTCTAATTTTTTAAAAATTTTTTCCCGTTTTAATTTTCTAAGTTTTACTTAATTCTCTTCTATGCATACACTATTGTATTCAGCTGTATATTTGGTTCAGTTATCGGTAGCAAAATACCGCACCGTTCCAACAGCATTAGATATCATATCATTTGTATTAAAATATTATACAAGACCACACGTATAAATTCTAAACCGCAACACATGACTTCAAGTAAAATTGTATTTTTTAAGATATCCTTCGCATATAAATCTTCTTCTCTCAAATCATTTCCAAAATATGTTTGTTTTCCTTTCAATTTGCCTGTTATCCTTTGCTAAAACTTCTTGTTTTCTTAAATCCTTTTCAATTTACCTAAATTATCCTCTGTTATATAATAGTCTTCTATGCCTACACTATTGTATTCAGCTGTATATTTGGTTCAGTTATCGGTAGCAAAATACCGCACCGTTCCAACAGCGTTAGATATCATATCATTTGTATTAAAATATTATGCAAGACCACACGTATAAATTCTAAACCGCAACACATGACTTCAAGTAAAATTGTATTATAAAGATATCATTCGCATATAAATCTTCTTCTCTCAAATCATTTCCAAAATATGTTTGTTTCCCTTTCAATTTGCCTGTTATCCTTTGCTAAAACTTGTTGTTTTCTTAAATCCTTTCTAATTTACCTAAATTATCCCCCGTTATATAATAGTCTGCTATGCTACACTATTATATTCAGCTGTATATTTGGTTCAGTTATCGGTAGCAAAATACCGCACCGTTCCAACAGCATTAGATATCCTATTATCTCCATTAAAATATTATACAAGACCAATCCACGTATAAACCACAATTCCTATTTGTTTAGGATATTTTTCATATTAAAAATATTTTCCAAAAAAGTTTGTTGTTCCCGTTCCTATTTTCAAATACTTTAAAATTTGCCTTGGGGAATCTTATTTAATTGTTTAAAATTTCTTTAAATACAATATTAGGTGTATAACCTTCCTGTTTTTCTTCATCAATATGGGCTTCTGGCAATTTTATTTTTAAATTATCGAATGAGCGTACCCGTGACATTGCAACGTATAGTTGACCGTGTGTAAACACTGGCTTTTCCAGGTTAATTCCCACGAAATCAAATGTTTGTCCTTGTGATTTATTAATGGTCATTGAAAATGCCAATCTAATTGGAAATTGCCTACGTTTGAGAACATATGGTAAGTTACTGTCTGTTGGTGCGAGATCTATGCGCGGAAGGAAAATTCGTTGTCCTCTACTTTGACCAGTAACTACCTCTAGATCTAAATAATTGTTATGCATCTCTTTTACAATTAACCTGGTGCCATTACAGAGACCGCGTTTCGGATTCATGTTTCGTAACAACATGACTATCGCGCCGATTTTTAATGACAGTTTGTGCCGCGGCATTCCGCTAGGAGTTTCTTTATTTAATACTTCCGTTGGATAATTTAACAGATTTGATTCTTCGCATTGCGCTGTGTCCGCACTGTAATAAATTCTAGAGGACCCGACAATTTTATCTAACACTAGATCATTTAGTTTCATTGTATCATCATTTTTAGGTGATAGAATCGCTCGATTTACAAAAGCGTACACATCTTGTGGCATGATGGTGTTTGTACCGAATATTTCATCAGCTAGAGAACCTCTAGTTAAACATTTTGATGGAATTGTAATAATATCTTGTACACCATTGCCAATTTGAAGTAAGTATGCTGAAAATTCTTGTTCATTTTTGTTGACGCGCATATTTTGTTTCAATGAAAACTTTTTAAAAAGTGGCCATAGTGGACTTTGCGTCATGGAAATTTCAATTATGGCCGTTCTGTGATTCGTATGTTTGACAATCGGTAAACATTGTCGGAAGTCTCCGCCTAATATTACAACTTTGCCACCGAAAGGAATTGAATTATTTTCTAAATCTTTGAGAACTAAATTGATTGCTTTAAGAGCGTGCCATGGTGCCATGGTAATTTCATCCCAAATAATAATAGATGATTTTTTAATTAATTTACCAGCGTTACTGTTTGCATTTATTTTACATACACTATTTTCGTGTAATGGAACGGGGAGTTTGAACACAGAGTGTACCGTTTGACCACCCTTTAGCAAAGTCGCAGCTATACCAGTCCAAGCAATTGAAATAACTGTGTGACCTTGACCCCTCATGATACTAATAAGTGTGTTGTATAAAAATGTTTTGCCAGTTCCTCCTGGACCATCAATAAAGAAATATCTATTTGGACATGTTGGATCGTTTACCGCGTTCAAAATGTGTTGTAATATTTCAGTCTGTTCAGTATTGAACAGTGCAACATTTCTTTCACCTTCTTGTTGCTCAGCGTCTCGGTCAATTTGATCATCTAAATCATCTATATCGTCATTTGTTTGATTTGGTTCTGGAAGACCAAAGTCTTTTAATTGGAACCTTTGCACTAATAGTATTTCTTGAATGTTTCTCAAGCATTTATTTTGTGCCGTTGGCCGCGAGTAATGCAACAGATAATCTTCCATCATGTCGTCTTTAAATTTATTCCATACTTCAACTGCATTTATTGACGTGTGGAAACAAATTAAATAAGCAAACAATTCACGCAATTGTTTTGGGAATTTGTCAACTACTGCTTCTTGCATACAATTGAGACACTCGTCGTCATTTGCTAATAACCCTTTTGCTCGAGCTGCTTCTAAATATGTATTATATAATTTTCCGTCTACTGTGCGTAAGTGATCGAAACTTGTTGCACCGGAAGCATTAACTAAGAGCATTCGTAAGTGGAATCGCTCGATGTCTTTCGGACTCACCGAAATCATTCTGCCAATAGGCGGTTTTGTTTCTTTTTTTCGAGTCTGCCATATATTTTTACTCGTATACACGTAATATTTAGGTATATCCATGTACCGGTATTGATGAGCCGCAATATCTGTTTGATTTAACAAGAACCACGCTGTGAGTGTAGTGTTTCGTTTTGCCGCACGTTCAACTGCCTGTTTAACTTGCCCCGGGGCGAACACTATAGCCTGCTGGTTTTGCAAATGAACAGCGAGTTCGTAAATCGTGTGTGACTTATCTTGTAATGGATACTCGAGCAATCGCCAACAACTTTCAGGAGGTGAAACGTACCGAGTATTTAAATAACCGTTTATTTCGTCCCACTGGACAGTTTTACTTTTATCTACTTGGCCGAGTTTTACCGACGCGCAATCGTGACCTTTACAGAAGTATTTGCAAATGTATTTAATACTTTTCACCGATGAACAAATCTCGACATTGATGTGAGTTCGATATTTTTTTAATAAATACGGATTGAATGGAATAATCCAACGGTTGTCTACTGTATACTTCGTGGTTCCATTTCTAAATAAAATGTACATTTTAGAATTGTTATCACGCCGTTTATAAAGCGGATATCCGTTTATGTTTTCATAAGTTTCATTCCGGAAATCTTTCGGATATTTTTTCGTGCACTTATTGTCGGCCATGCAAGGCGAATTTTTATTGAAAATACCGCAAGGACCGTGTATCATATGTGACTTGACAATTTGATACAATTCTGGCTCTAAGTCTTCGTCTGGTATTTCTGCATTTACGATGTCATCGATGTCATCTTTGTTGCGAATCTTACTTCCTTCATCGAGTGTAAGTAACAAATGCATGTGTGGTAAACCGCGTTTTTGAAATTCAATGACGTACATGTAGGCCACTACTTTACCGAAAATATCTCCGTGGAGAAATTCATGTAGCATGTTTTTAATTTTACCATAAAATACGCGTGCAACTATGTCAGGTCTGTCTGATGCCGTTTGGCCTTCACGTAATTGTGCGGTAATTTCAGGCCATTTTGGGTTGCATGTTGTAGTAACAAACAAATCTGGTTTCCCGAATTCACGAACTATAGCCATTGAATTTTGATACATTTTTTGCATGAATCTACTGCCGCCTTGGAAAGTTGATGGTAAAATAATCATTGTACCGGGTTTTGCACCTTCTAAATTTGCCAAATTATTAATGTGATCCATTAACCCACTGTACAACTCTACTCTGAGTGTGGGTTGATTGAGCCGAATGTACGATAATCGTTCGCTTTCAATTTTTACGTACGCATCTACAATGTATTGCTGCGTTAGTTTGCCGGCTTGTAAACACGGATTAAAGTCATCCCGGTCAGCTAAACGATTTGTATAAAATTGGAGTGGTGTCATTTTTTTAATACCGTCAGCTTGGCGCAAATGCATTCCCCAACCAGCGTTGCCACGTGGAAACAATAGTGGGTAGCACATAGGGTCACAGTTTGCACTGTACTGATTAATTCGAACGCTATTTTGACCCCTAGGATGTATAGCTATGTCACGTTGACATGGGGGTTCGCCGTTATTTGAATTGAACACGACAGCTACTTCATTGCAAGTGGGAATGTTGTACGTGCGTTTGTCTTTCGTTCGATCATTTACTAACCACAGCTGTATTTCCGGTACAGCTTGATTATTTTGACCGGCTTTAGTAATTTCAAGAGTTTCGACCTCTTTCAACATTTTGAACGCCTCGTAATATGGATTTATTTCTCGAATTATTAAATCCAATTTTTGCATAATGTCTGGTTTACACTTTTTGTTGTGGTCATCGTTCATTCGTTTATTTAATGCGTCAGCTGTGTCGATTATATACAATTGCGCATATTTTTCAGATTCGCCGTTTGCGGGGTACAAGGATGTGGTACTGTGGTAAATTTGACCGTGAATACGGAAGGTGTATGGGCCTTGACCTGGCGGTGGAGCTATTTGAGCCCCCATTGACGCAAATGCTAATGCGCTGTTATAAGTGCGAATGTTTTCTTTAAAGTTCCTGCTCTCTGAATTATTTCCCGTTAACAATTGTTTCATATATTCTGGATAGTCTGTTAATTGATCAGGGATTAGTTTTCCCTTGCGACAGCAATGGTTGATTTTACCGTCTGATGGTTTCTCAAATGCGAAATTCTTTGATTTGCATGTCTTGCAAATGACATTCATTTCACCCAAGCTATGTTGCTCAACAACTTTATCGGTCTTAGTTGGTAATTTAAGAGAGCTTTTAGTATCGTTTATAATTTTGGCTTGTTTGTCAGCTGATTTACTATTTTTAATTTCATTATTTAATTTGGTCTGTCTCTCTTTTTTATTTCTATGTAGGCGTTCACGTTTTTCAGCAATTGTTTCATTTAAAATTAAGTTTTCAAAATTTATCTTTAGTTTATTTAATCTTTGTTGTTTTTCCCCATCAGTTTCTTTTGCAATTCGCACATTTTTATATTCTCTTTGTTGCTTTAATCGTTTGTCTTTTTGTTCATTTATTTCTACCGCCTTCCTTTTATGATAATTTTGGCTTCTTCTTACCTCTTGAATAATCGGAAATAGCGTTATCTGTCGCGACCTAAACATTTCCGCAGCATGTGATCTAAGCCTGGATATATCGTACGATTCGTTTTCAGGATTTCGATTAAACAAAATACTCGTACAAAAAGCAATCGCGAATAACCCACAATCATAACAATTTGTCTGACGTTGAACCTGCGCTATTCTAATTGGTGGTCGAAAGGGAAACAAACGTGCTATGTATGTATTCACGTCTTGATGAATTGAACCTTTATTCGTGCTATCATATATTGTTACGGTAGCTCCATCGTAATATAAGCTAGACCAGTGGCCGATTACACTGTTCTCTGGTCTTTCGTACATAATTTGAATATGTTTCGCGTTTCGTGGAATTGGTTGAATACGTTCTGGTGCAGCTATATATACAGTAGGTTGTGGTGCAAATTGGGACATTGCGCGAACCAAAGAAAAGAAATTATCTATGTGGATATCTTCTAAGTAGCCTTGCGCATTAAGTACCGTATTTATATCATTATTAGATAAATTACCTAATAATCCGGCAATATCGTTTTGATTGTTAACCGAGGTCACATTGTTAATGTTTACCGTTGTTTTAACAACATTGGTTGATTTTACTAGTTCGGGTTTCTGTTCTTTTTTTGGCTTTGGGACATTTTGATATCTTTGTGTTCTCTTGTCGCGATTAATTCTATTTTTGGATGGCATTTTTACTATGGCTGTTATAAAGACTATAATTTGTATGATTATGTATTATATATGACCACTTTAATTGTGAACAAAAATATAAGAAAAATAAAACTTACCGTTTGTTTAGAGTGCGTCGTTTCACAAATTGATTTTTCTAATACTTTTAGTACCTGTATTTGTTGGACAATTATCTAGAAAAACTGATAACTGCTTACTCTGGAAAATTATGCCCCAATTGCTTCGAATTTCTAGTGACCAATATGTAAATAAGTATTAGTTTATATTCATTCGAGTACTTTATTATTTTAATGTAGTTCATCCGTGACATCCCTAATCAAGTGAGTTTTTATATTCAAACTTATTGTTAAATTAAATTGTTACTTAAAAACACGAGGTAATAATTTTGTATTAATTGATTAAAACACGGTTTACATATACTTTTTTAATAATTTTTTATTGCAAGTTCTATGTATGAGTTTAATAGTATCAAAATGAAAAGTCAAACTAAGTGACATGCCAGTATTAGTATTGTATATGTCAAAATAATGTAACATCATAACCTTATCCTTGTGAATTGAACTAAACTGATATTAAGTACTTCGATTTTCTTTCCAAATCTATATTTTTCATATCATTTACCATACTTCGGTTTGAAAAAAATTGTATTTTTTTATCGTTCCTGAATTAAATCACAAACTGAACAGCTGATTGCAACGTTGTCAGTTCGTGTCACTCTTTACTGCTAATATGCGTAGTGTTGTCTAAAATAGAAATTTTCTTGAAATTTCAACTTTAAAATTGTAATTACTCAACAATGAGTATAGAGACCCATAGTTTTTATTTTCTAGTAAATACCTCAAACATCAAAGACATCAGATATGTGTTACATTGTTAGGATATAATTATATTGAATTGTTTAGTGATACACACGCAATACATTTCAATGTCATATTTGAATGCAATTATCTTCCTTATTTCAATGGTTAGCTATGATTTTTATTTTATCACCATACTCTACGACTTTTAATGAATATTTCATATTAACTTGGGCTACATCTTGAGTTGTGACCATGAACGGAATAATTAACTTAAAAAGTATTTATTGAAATCTGTCATAATAGAATTAACTACAAAAAAAGCTGGTTAAGTATATAAATAGTTCAGATTGTAAACTAATTTTGTACATTAAATATGTGTAATATAGGACACGATGTACCAGCAGCATAATCTCCCAATCATCTCTACAGTGGCATTTTACTATAGTGATTTTATAATAATATTTGTTGGCTGGTTATTTAAGAGAACTTTATTGTAATGTAACTTCATGTACAAACTTCATATACAAAATCAATATAACGTAGTAATTTGATCTTGACTGTCATACTGTGGTGGTCACTTAAAATTTCTGCGAGACAAATTAGTAATGTACATGTTCCCAGTACAAATAAAGTCAATTCCAGAATGGCAGCAGTTAGTAGGGGTTTATTAATGTATTATACTGATATTAAAAATTCATTTACAGTCCATGAATTTAAACATAAAATAAAGTTAGTTACATAATTTTTTACCTTACCATGATATATTGTTACCGCTGTTGGAAAATTTATTTGTACTTATTAGCTGTGATAAAATAAAGCAAATTATTATTGTTTTTTTAATGAAGATGGCAAGCGGACTAACTACATTATGACCATATGCCGCCTAATGAGTAATTAATTGTAAATTTAGGTGAACACAAACACCCATGCTCTACGGTAGCATTTGAATACACGATCCCTGGCATGCTAGTCTACGCCACCGAGATCGGTGTTATTATTAGGTTTTATTTTCTAAGCATTTAATATTCATATGCCATTATAATATGTACATCAAATTACAGTACACTTGTATATAAGTTTTGTCATTTTTTAGTTAACACTAAAACAAAGTTGCCTTGAATTCATCTCCAATGAGTTTCAAAAGTGTATCATAAATGCCTATCGTAATGTTTGCAATTTAAAATACAAAGTTGTTTGCAGAAATGTTATTTTCAGCATAACATATAATTTGTCATATCATACACTTTTGTGATTTCAGAGTTTTATATTTAGAATGAACTACAAACCACATACAACTTGATTGCAACAGCCATTTTGTCAAATAATTAACAGCTTGTATATGACGTTATAATAGTAGATTTTTTTTTAATACCCGGTCAGTACCTTTTATCTGGTCAGCAAATTAGAAACACCTTTATCTTTGGCTTATTAGCTAATAAGCAATATTAATTCTAGTTGAAAAATTATCTCAAATATAATAGAATAATGTATACTTACGAATTTATGTTAATTTTTTTTGTAATGCTATCAAAGGCGGAGATATTTGTATTGCAGATTTGCAAATTAAAATGTCCTGAAATGCACACAGGCCTCTAAGTATTGTAAGAATATACAAATATTGTTTAAGATATTCTAAACAAATATACACAACACTGATTTTATAATAGAAATAATATCTTGCAAGAAATTTGTAATAAATAACTGCACAATGAGAAAATAATACTGCTTGTCACTGAAGTATACAAAGCAGTAGTTATATCTTTGTTGGTTGTGTTGGCAATTTGGAAATACCTGCTTGTAGGTGGCGGGTCGAACAGTGACAAAACTACACGAATACTTAAGCATTATCTATTTATAATAATAATAAAGAGAGAACTTAAATAACATAATATACTTGAAAATAACATTTTCGAATTAATTAATTAGTTAAAATGTTAGCAATAAATGTTTTCGCCGTTCTTTTAGTTTATACTTTTGCCGCAGGACGTCACCTATTTTTTTCTATTCGAAATTTGATTTAATAAATTTGCTGGCCTCCTGAACTGTAAACATAACAATCACACATCATTAACGTTTGAGGTAATTACGATTTTACAGTTTCCATGATTTTTCAAACACCGCGGTGCGGGGACGCGCACCGATATTTTTTTTGCTTTTTGAGGCCTTTAAAATAAAAAGTAACTTTGTAATAATAAAGAATGATTAAAAAAACTCTAGTTACCGCCAAAATTGTTAAATAAAGTAACATAGAAATAAATAAAACTAAAAATTTTATATAAAAATGTCATTTGCCAGCAGCGCCATCTCTTAACACTTATCTTAACTAACTACCGATATTTCACAGTTGGTAATTGTCACATGACTAATAAAATGTCAAAAGATAAACTGATTGATTGGATTGATGAGAATTGGTGATTTATTTTATTTAAATTATATAAATTAATTGCAATAAAGAATATCGAGAAAGGTAGGTAACATTTGAATCACTCATGTAGTCTATGTGGCAATTATTACATTGTCATATTTTTAGGTTATAATTGGAAGTTTTTCTTTTCAAGCACTTTTAGATATTACGAAATATCTGTGTTTTTGCAAATCATAATTGAATAAATTGGCTACAAAGATTATTTATTTTGCGATACCAGCTCTGTGAAATATGCCAAGAGGATGTATTTCAGTGAAATTGTTGCCTTCTCGTTACACCAAACCACAAAAACTTGAAATATCTCGTAACGTCATTTATATTTTCCTAGTTCCAAATTAAATTCAACGACTGGATTCCCAGATATTGTTCCATTTCAAGGTATGTGGAAATATTGATGTAGGCTGGCTTTAAAATCAGTTTAAGTTATGATTTATTTATTTACTTAATTATTAATTCAAAATCTATAACGTACACTGCGTTACAAAGTATATTTGATGTACTAAATTAAATGTATAATTAAAATAAAGTTGAAACATTACATGTTTATATTTTTTATATTACAGCGAATGAAAATGTTTCGCTGAGAAAATTGGAATTTCCCGAAAGACTTAGTTGACCAGCAGAGCACAACAAAAGTGCCGACAAATTAAGAAAAAGGACACCTTTTAAGAGTAATGAGGGCTGGACATATCAATAAACGAAGTTATGAATATCCCAGACCATTCAGAAATTATTCATAAATTTAATTCTCTTTTTCCAGCTTCTTCTACATAAATTTAAATTGTGTTATCAATTATTCAGTAAATGTAAGAAATATATAAACACATTTATTAATTTACATTTGATTTTGATTAACTTAAACTTTATCAACAAGATATCTTGAATAAGTTCGAATTATTTTACATGTTTTTGTATTATTTATCTCCTTATAATGATATTTATCAAATAATACATTTTGCATTAATTTGGCAATTTTTAAATTAGGGGATTATTTTTATTAGTAGTTCATGGCGATAATTAATTATAAAGGATCTTTTATGTTGTTCAATATTTTTGAGAATATAATGTAAAAATGAATTTTTATTCTGAGAGATAATATATAATTGATTTATTTTAATACAAAGATAAATATAAAATAAGTTATTGAAACTTCTTACATAGTACGTTATGTTACCTATTTCGTTATTTGTTAATACAATAAAACTTTTTTTTTTAATATATTGCATAAAGACACTGAAAAGAGTTTCTTAACAGCTCAATCGAGTGTTATAATGGAGCAGCACAATTCATAATTTCAAGGTAGGTGACTCTACTGAAATGTCATATGTCAAAAAATATCAAAAGTCACACTTCATTAAATAAATAAATACAAATTGTATGAATGTTATTTTTGTATAATTTTGAATTTAAAAGCAGAAGTTAAAAATAAAAAAAAGAAACAATAAGGTTAGGTTTTAAATTTTTTGAAACTTTGATTTTTTTGATTAAAATAGAGCGAAAAAGGCGTAAAATATAAAAAAATAATATAAAGAACTTGTTTCATAATTGTCGTTTATTTTTTTTCTAAGGGCTGGGTCACGAGGTCACGACGCGCAACTTCCTTCTCACAAAATAAAATAACAATTATGAAACTTGTTCTTTAATATACTATTATAATTTAATACAATAATTTTTACATGTCTTCTTTTCAATATTAAAAAATACAGATTTTTGTTTGTTTATCTGTTGCTTTTTCTGTAGTGGATTTTGTTGTGCGGCCCGGATATTTTCATTTCAACTGTAATAAATAAATTAATTATACCATTGAATATTTTAAACTTATATGTACTCTCACCTATCAATTCCACGTATTCTACATATTTTTATTACTATTTACTTATCAAACTGTCAGCGTAGACTTCTTTGATTGTTGTTTCTGAAAGTATGTGCTTAAAAGTAACCATAGTTGTAACTATAGAAAAATGCAAATCGCTATAATTTAAGCAAATCAAGAAAAAACAGAATAGAATGTATTACTGATTAAATAATATTAAACACAAATTACCTTATAACCATTTAATTGTATTTTTATTCATTACGTAAAAATTTAATCCAATATTATCCTCTGACATCTACCAGTGTAACTCGTGTCAACTTAACTCGGGGTTTCATTTGCGTTCTTCTATGAAAGCAGTTCCGTTCTTGGTAGTTTGTGTGAAAATTGCGCTTCTATTGTTCGTCAATAATTCAACTTTAACACAGTATTGAATTGTTTTGAATCCTTCTTGTTAGTTTGATAAACATGGTTAGCTGTGTTTTAGCATATTACGCCACCGGCAAGCGCAAACTCTTAGGATCACCATTTTGACACCACATTTTTGGTCGCTACATTTACAAGTATACCCTCCTTCCTCTGTATTTTTATTCAATGGGTTCGAATTATACCTGCCAAAATATTAGGTTAGATCCTCCTTCCTCTGTATTTTTATTCAATGTGTTCGTATACCTCGAAAATGTTAGGTTATATATCACATTTTAATGTATTATTTTATAAACCTGAGGTTTCATGGAATGATCTAAATACTTTCGTTATGTTTTAATAATACAATACACTGAACAAATTCTATTTTTTTAAAAATTCTGTATCAAAACATCGGTTACAATTAATCTTAAAATTTTGTTATTGAAAAAATCTGTAAAAAAATGTGCATTTATTAAACTATATTAATATTAAAATAAATATTTACCTTACAATCATTATTGCAATGTTACACAGACCTGTATCCCTTAAATTATTTAAGCTTGGTCATTTACGTATGAATAGTTTGATTCAAAATAATTATTATTACCAAAGTAAAGAAATACATCAAATCTCTATTGTGTATAATTATGCAATCATTTGCGATCATAATGATCTTGATTTTCTCAAGTATTGTACACTAACCGATTAATAGTATCAATCAAATCAAACATAATCTCAGCACTGCAAGACCCAGAAGGTGCGTTCGTTATTGAAATCTTTCCAACGTTCTTAAGATGTTCGACATTCGTCAATTTGTACATTCTTGAATTATTAAACATGTACTATGTTCATTCATTCTAAAATACGATTATTAAGTATAACACGAAAAGGATATATTTTAGGTTATGTAAACAAAAATTAATAATTTTTACATACCATTAATAAATAATAATTATATTATTGCTTCAATGAATTATAGGAAATATATACATATTTTAATTTGCTTACATATACTGTTGATTTTATTATGTGGCATAAATATCATCAACTTAAAATGTTAAAATTTAAACACTTAAAAAATATCACTTTTCTTCAATTGAATTGCACAAATAGATTAACTATATCAATTTATTACAATAAATATTTTAAAATTTAAAACTTTTAAATAAAAACGTCAATAGTAGTGAATAATGATTTTCAGGTAAAACCCATGATGGCAAGTACTGAAGTTAGCTACGGATCGCTTTTTACTTACTTTTTTGCTAAATTTGATGGTGTAGTACAGATATAGTATCAGCAAAACATATAAACTTCAAAATGCAGTCGAAATGAAAAATTTTATTAGACAATATTTTAAATGTTTTTTAATTGACTTTTAAAATATTTACAAAAAAGGAAATATATTTGTTCATTTATCCTGAACACAGATAAATTTACAAAATTTCTTCAATTTGTCTACAATTATTGCAATTTGAAATTAAAATTTCAAACAGATCTGTCAAAAATGACACGTTGCACACAAATTTATGAAAAGTGACAGCTATAATATAAATTTTTAAATTGACTTTTAAAATATTTACAGAATAGTGCACATGTTTGCTTATTAATTCTAAACACAAAAAAATTTACAAAACATTTTCAAGTTGTCTAAAATAAATATAATTTATATTTAAAGTTTGAAACAGATATGTCAAAATGACAAATTGAACAAAAATTTGTGAAAAGTTACAACTACAATCAACAAAGTACACTTTCGTAGCAACCCGAGGCCCCCCTTGATGGAAAAATTTAATGTCTTTCGGATTTAATATTTCGCACATCATGTGTAAGAAAAATATGAGACACGCAAAAGGCACTGTTCCACAGGGACCTTTAACACTCAAAAAAATTTTCACCCGAATACATCAAACCGTCTAGGCTGTAAAAATGGGCAAAAGTGGTTGTTAGATTGGCTAATCTATAGAGTGACAGTTCAGACCCACGCCGATTAGTATATAGGATAAATATGTCACGTCATTTTTCGAATTTGGATGTGGCACTTTTCTCAACAAGTGATATATTTTCAATTTAGAAGAAATAAGCAAATTCATTTAATATTATGTCGTATAATTAGAAATTCTGCAAAATATATTTGCATTTTTAGTTTTCATTATATTCTACGTAAGTAAAAGGAAGTATTGCATTTATATAAAAAATCGTATGAGTTATTTTCACGGAAATACATCTATTCAGGCCCCATGCTTCCGTTTTGACCACTATCTCAATGATGTCTGTGTAAATAGATGGATGGATGTGTGTGTCCAGTGTCCGTATGTACTCTCGAACGAGAGATGATAGGGTAACAAAGCTTCATATTAATGCAAAGAACTGAGTTGATTTCGTCAACAACTGTAAAACCGGAAGTGCAGTTTACTTGACACACAAAAAAATAAATTCAATTTATTTGGAATATGAAATCAACTGGGACAAAAAGTTTTAAATGTATGTATCTATATATTTCGGAACTTTCAATTCTCCAGGGGGTATATTCTTAGGATGGACAGGCACACTGACATCTTTAAATTCAATTACATTGTCATGTTTTTCTTTACATAGATGCCATATGTGTGTTGCCTATCCGGTGCAAGTTTACAACCACCAGTTGGAGCCCGATAGCTTTATGGTTGCCAAGTTAATTTTATCCCTACTTAGAATGGTATTAAATAAAAGAGTTTTAATACTATTATTTGAAATATAGAATGTAATAAATATTGTTGAAACCCTATCAAGTTTGGTATCAAATTAAATGTTTCGGGATGAAGACTTGAATTTATAAAAATAATTTTGGACGATCATTAATAATTACGTTCTGTACAAGTTAATTCTTAATTGTATACTAATGATCAAATTTGTCAAATTAATGATCTCAGGAGAGGCAAGAGAATTAAATTAAAATATAAAAACTATAATTTTCAACGATCGCCAATTATTTTCTACAATAAAATTCAGTGTCAAAATAAATTTCTCATTTCGTATGTATACCTATATATTTATATTTAAATAATTGTAGCATTATTGATCCAGTTAGTATAGAAAAGCAATGTACAATTATTGAATAGTGACATTCATTTAGGAAAAATAAAACATGTTTAATTATTCATTAATCTTATAATAATCATACTTGCTATGAGAATAAAAATAACTAAAACATCTATATTAATTTGTATAAGAAAGTCTCTTTAATAATGCATCAATGCCGGGAGACGCATATCGGTTCATAGACCTGTTATATTGAAATTTTAACTTAAGAACATATGATTCACCTTAAGGAGAACACAAAATATGTTAGCGTCAAATCCGAGAGATTGATCTTCGAAAATTGATGTGTACCAATTCGTCCTAGTCAATTTGGCCTTGAAAGCGATTTCTCTTCCTTTTTCCGCCAGCTCAATTGTACAATGTAATCTCACAAATTTCAGCATGTTCTATTAATATCGTATACGTATAAATACTAATTTTCCGTAAGCGAGATGTCAGTGTATACTGTATACGTAAATAAACACAGAGCAATACTATACAGGTAAATTTACTCGGCCATTGCTACTTTATTTACCTTACGTTATGCAAATAAACACATGAAAATCAATTTGTATAATATAAATATTAGGAGTGGTCCACATCAGTCAACAAGAAATTTGCAAATCAGCGCTTTGTCCGGGTGTATTTTGTCAGTCAGCGGAAAACGAGTATACCTGTACAATAATAATAATTAAACAAAAAAGTCAAGGGTTAGTCAAATACTGCGACTAATCACGCTTTCCTTTGTTTAGTAGATTAATATGCTAATTAGCTAAACGCTTTGTAAACAGTTCTTTACATATATCATACTGATAACATCTCTGTTACACGGTGATTAAAAATGTTATAACTTTATCGTCATTTTTTGAAGCGAAGCGCTATTTACGTAGTTTGGTATGTAATTCTTTACACTTTCTCGAATTTATAGTTCAGATTTCTATATTCATTCAAATAAATTTGATATTTTATGTAATTTCTAATACATAAAAATTCCCGATCAAACAAATGAACTTCTTAAAGCTAACATAATATATTGAATATTCTTAACATCATGTAAAGGTGCATATTTTATAAATGGATTGTTAATTTTCTTTAGAAATATTTTTATATGAACGAAAAAGCTAACATATTTCTGTTTCTGGATGAAAGACTGAAACGCATTGTTACAACCAAATTTAAATACTTAAATCAAACTTCGAAAATATGTACTAACAACATCTAATGTGGGCACCACAATACCTCCTGTCACAGATTTCTTATCAAACAATGCAGGAACACGGACTACCACTATCAACAAACGCTCATCCCTTAAAAAAATTTAGTTTTCAATTATGATACGCGTCAATTATTTTGTTTTGTTCCTTTTTTTTTTTTCAAAAGGCACCGGTTAGCAGATTTATACGAAAATATCATAAAATAATTTTTTTAACGTATTGAAATTCCTAAATGGTAAAAGTGAGAGAAAAATGTTTGAAAAAACAATTGTAGATAATAATATTTGAAATATTATTCTAATAACATAAATTGTCATTAAACTATAATTTCTTGAGATATTTCAAAATAACTTGATAGGGCTTTAAGTAAACTACCACTTCCGGTTATTGGATTTTCACCAAAAACTAATCAGTTTTCCCAAAAGGATGCAATTTATATATACAAAATACCAAATTTTCTGTTTAGTAGTTTTTGAGAAAACGTAACCCTAGAGATCCACACAGACCGACAGAGCGACAAACTGACAGACAGACAAACAAACAGACACACACTCACAGACATCATCGCGAAACTAGTAAAATCGTATTCTTGGGACTCTAAAACGTGCTCATCCACTGAAAACTCATTACTTAATTTTTAGCATGATTCCTATACCTTCCTTACAGCATGTGACGAAAGGTAAAATGTAATGATTAAGAATTTCCTGTTTGTGAAGATAGGATAACTTGCTGTTGGCAATGAAGGTAAATAAATATTTACTCACTTGCAAATAATTATTTTCCTTGCATATCCGATGGCAAACCAACAAAAGTAACATTTGCTTAGGGAGTTTTTATACTTGAGATGAATTATCAGCAATAAATAAATAATAAGTGTATATTTAGAGTACAGTTATTCATATTTCAATGTTTATTAAGTAGTATTATGAATACGGACAATACTTGGATCGTTTAAAGTAATGTGTTGGGGTCATCAGATTTTTTTTTATTATATACTACGAGTGTGTCTACATATACACAAATATTAAATAGTACGCTCATCGTACTATCAGTATATTACTATTATTTTATCTTAACATTTCATATTTGTTTAGATCAAAATGTTATTTCAAAAATATGAAGGAAATAAAATACGGTAAAGCATACAGATGGAAGAAAAACAGAATTTAATTTGGTTTGTTTATTTATAAACTGAAATATATAGGTACGTGGAGAATTTCTGCGGCAAGATATAAAAAATCGCCTTACGCCAGGGAGTCATCTGATTTAATCTATAATAGCACAGGAAATATTGCACGAAGTGCGGGATTTTAATTAAAACCTAAATGGATCTTATAAATTAAATGAAAATACCCTCGGTTCATGGATTTTCGTATCCATCTACCTATTGAAAATTTGATTCTGAATTTTTTATGAAATTTCTTCTTGTTATAATTAAAAGTATACGATTATTCTTTCTAAATTTTTATTTGATTGAAAAATTAATTTTTTACTTATTAGATTAGTCATCGATTTTATTTTAACTTTTAATTAATTTCCAGAACTGCAAGAAACATTATTAATATTATTCAGAAATGAATTTTGAGGACTGCGCACCAAAATATAGAAAGAATTATTAAATTCGCATTTCTCATAGCATTTTTCGTTTGTATTTATTCATTAATATTCTGTAAACAATAATTTATGAATATTCTAATTAATACCAACAATAATTAATGTAAATAAATATTTAATTTTGCAGACTCATGCGTTCTCTAATTAAAACACCAATAATGAAAATGAAATACAGCTTATGGATTATGTTATTCATTAATAATGCAATAAATATGGAGATAATATTCTACATAACGCGCATTATAAAAGAACCGATAATAATTTTATATACGTTGATAATTATCAGTGCCGGAACTAGGAATTTTTGTACCTGGGGCATAAGTGAATATTTACGCCCCTTAAAAAAAGAAATGCACCGCAGGTGCAAAAATTTTTGGGTTCAAGGTCAAATGCCTTTAAATGAAAAATTACCTACACATTTTGCTCAGTAATATACTTACCTATATATAAAAAAGAAATTTTTTGTTTTACTTAAAAATAGTAAAGCTATTATTGAAAACTGCGGTGCGGGGAAGTAGATTAGATTGTAAGTAATAAAATCTTTTGAAATATAGGATTATAAAAATGTAGTTATACAAAAGCAAAAACATTATATTTGAATAATTATTATTACAAATGATAAAAAAAATTGTAATTTTAATGAATTGAAATATTAAAATTATTTGAGGTTAACCTTTCGTGCTTTTGAGGTAGCAAAATCATCAATTATCTTATCATAAATAGTTTTTGCTACAATTTCACTTTCTATTGACATAATTGATAAGTTGGTTAAACGTTCTTGGCCGATAGTTGCTCTCAAATGATTTTTTATTCACTTAAGTTTGCTAAAGAACCTTTCGCAAGAAGCTACGGTTATATGTAAGGTTAAAAAAATTCGTAGTGCAATTTCAATATTAGGGTATGATTCTACTAGTGAATACTCGTGAATAAATTGAAGAATTTGAATAGGAGTTATAGATTTTATATCTTGCAGAATAGCCAATACATGATTTTGAAAATTTTCAATTACTGTATGAGTATCTGCTGCATTTAAGTATTTTAAATATTTTAAAGCTAAATTACAGCAGCCTTTTGAATATCAGATATAGTTATGCAAGCAAATGAAGTCCCGAATAAAAAATCAAAATCTGAAGAAACATTGTTCATTTTTTCAAATCTTGTTCTCAACTCACTCATTATAACATCTAAAACATGTTTAATTTCAATATAAATATAAATTAACTATAATGCATTTTAAATAAAACCTAATTTAAAAGTAAGTAATAAAAAAATTGTAATAGTGCGCCCCTAAAATTCTGCGCCTGGGGCCGAAGCCCCGCTCGCCCCACCGTAGTTCCGGCACTGATAATTATTATTAGGAACAGTCACTTTCGTAATAGTGATTTCATAGAAATCATTTACTTTCTACTGATATACATTCGTTAAAAAATTTCGACTCAAATTCCCAAATATAGAACCTGTGGTACTAGCCATTATTAATAATTTTAGCATTAATTAAAGAAGTAAAATATCAAGGAGTTATTTAATTGACTTGCATAATTTAAAATATGTTTTATATATTTAATCTTTTCCTATTAACCTAATCAGGAAAATGGCAACAACAAAAAATTGCAGGGCACCTAAAACATAGTTTATCTTTACTTTTTTTGTTATATTCTATGACGGACTGATACTTAAAAGAACGGACAATAACGAGTTTAAAATGGGTACGGTTTTGCGCATGACGTCACTCGGTTAACACAATATACTGAGCCTTATTCGCAATGAAAATGTAGCCAACGAACCAACTTATTTGATAATTTGTTGTAAATTAGCTTGTACTGATTTAGATTTTGCACTCATTTTATCTATTGTGTAAATCTTTTACACAAATTCCGTTGTTTTAGTGGGCTATATTCTAAAAATACTGTAATTCTTTACTTTATTGTTGTGCTGATTAGGATTTCAAATCAAAGTTAAAATAATCTTACTAATAATCTACACCAGCAACTATAGGTTGAAAACAAGGGTTTTAAATATATATAATGTCAATAGCACAAGTTCTTGGAAGAGTACTTGACTTCTAAATAATTAAACATCGTAAAGAAAAGGCGTAGGTTACTTTCATGGAACGAATCCTTTAAATTTATCTTTTTTTATTTTTATACATAATAGTCAATGTACTGCAAATAGGTAAAAATGTAAATAAATAATTTGCAATATAATGTATTATAATAATTATAATTATGGTGTATTAAGAAATTCTTATTCTCTCGAATCTCGAATTTTTCATCTACTATAACTCAAAATTTGATGAAGCTATCAATGTCATATTTCAAATTTAGATTTTAGAATTTTATTTTACGAGCTGATTAGATTTTGCAAGCAATCCATCAACCGGAAGTAATATTTCGTTGAAAGACCTATCAGGTTTTTTGGGCATATTTCAGAAAATAAATGAGTTTAGCTACCAACATTCCTTTGCAACTAATATAAAAAGGCTATCATTTATGTGGTCACCTTAATATTTAATTCAGCTCTAAAATGTTTTCTGTCAGCAAATATAATCATTTGAGCCATTACTTGTGGTCAGCAAGTAAAACAATATTGATTAATGATTTGCAAATAATGTCATATTCGGCAGCTCTAAATTTATTTCTATAGCTAATTAAATACATTTATAGCTATATAACTAATAAAAATTCATATCTTAGGTCAGATTTAATAAAATTTTCGCAAGCTGTAAAATTTATTTGTTACGGGCGCCGCCAACGCGCCCCCTGACGCTCACCTTTTATTCTAACAACCCTATCTTTTCCGGTCGCAGTGTCCTTGCGCTACCTACGAGGTTTCTCATACGTCCAACTTACTCATACCACATCAAAACAGATACATTAATAAAATCGCATTTCAGTGAAATAGAATATAGCTCATTTTAATTTGTCAGCTGCCACGATTTTAATATGCAAACGCATAAATATTATAGCTTATGGCTATAATTTTCTTGTTCATCAATTTTATAATCCTGCTGACCAATAAACAATTATGTTTCATTACTATTTTATTTTAATACGCATAAATATTAAGCTGGCATAAATATATTTACTTGCTGATGCTATTTAGTTTGAGCCTGATATTTTTTCTCTGCCTGCCAACAAAAAAACTGTATGAGCATTTAATTACTTCTCATATAAAAATCCATTTGGGCATACCTCAGTAAATATTTGAGTTAAAGTAAATTTTTTATTTTAAAAAAGAACTTTTGTCTATTTTGTACTGTTTAAAAATTGTTTAGGCGGGAGGTAATGTGTTGCTCACATCAGATTTATAGTTATACTGGTTATACCATCATGATAAGTTTGATCAACTGTACTGACTGAATTACTGCCTCTAGTATATATAAGCGTATGTTGCATTTGCCTACGTAGGTTAGAATGCAAATATTACCTAAACTCTATCAATCGCTAACAGTTACACTCAAGGAAAGCAATTAATTTTATTTATATTGAAACTCACATCAGCATATCAATCAATTTATCAGCATTCAGAAATGTAAAGGACATGAAATAATAAATAGCACACGAAATGTATAAACGTCTCGTCAACAATTAAGATAATTTGTAACATTTTAATGCTTCATTCCCAAATCATTTTAACGAGAATTACTTTTCATTCTTTACGGAGAAGTTGAACGAAGTTTGCCATTAAATATTTAGTTCAATTTCGATACAGTTACCCCAAATCAGGCCGAACGACATTTCAACATTCAAAGTAAATTTTTAATTAAATTGAGGAATGTACTTCATTAGTATCTAGTACAATATTTAATAAAACACCAAATAACTTTTTGTTATTACTGAAACGTAAAAAATAGAATTATACACGATGTAATTAAAAGATTAAAATGCTCTGTCATCCTTTCAAAAACAAACAAAATGTCCATCTCTTTTTGTAATAATTTTATCTTTGTACTCTTCTTCATTTTCCACTTTTCTTAATTCACCTTCTTAATATTCTGAGAAATTTGAATGACATATCTTAAATTAGTTAGCAGTCTGCAGGAATAATTAAATGTTTTTAATCAAAAGCACATTATACAAGTCACAGTAAATAACGTAGAATTTTGTTGCTTGCTGTTTGCCCTTTGGATCGTTTGATGGAAGTCTTGATTAAAATAATTTATTAAATAATTATTTGCGTGACGTGCACAAGAACAAACTTTTACATAAAACATCGCGAATATGTTGTTTTACTAATACCATGAAAAAGGAAATTAGTTACATGGAATATTTACTCTACATTCATGCACAAATCACTTAATATACTAGTACATTTTATCTTACATGAATTTCATTTTAACTTCCTTATGCCATAAAATATGCGAAGTCCTTCATAAATATAATTAATACATAAACGTATAATATAAAGAAATATTTCTCCTTGTTGCGAAAATAAACTATACTTGAGTAAACATAATAATCATTTTACTTTATAAAATGCAAAACAGTCCGAATATCTGATTAAAGGAATTTAATTTTTTTGCGCATTGTGATATAACGGAGAATCTTAGATGCTTTGATCGTGTGAGTTAGTTATATATCACCATCAATCATGATTGTATGTTAATAAATATATTTTCTTTTATTATAATTTATATTTTATATGACACGATAAAATATGTATTCAAAATTCCGTTTCATTTATTCATTACTCTGTATAATAGGAAATAACTAAAATATGCTAAAATATCCCGCAATAATATATTCCTCAAACAAGAATTACTATTAAAAATAAATATATCATCATACCAATATACCCATTCCTAAGTACCCAGGCCCTCTATTGTCTTTCAAAATGAATCTTTACAAGTTACTAATTGAAAGCTCCATTGTAAAAATTTTACAGGTTGGTAAACAAGGTAAATAATGTAGATTGCCACAGTAATGCTTACAAAGCTTATAAGTAATCATTTATAGTTATTTACATTACAAGCAAGGTAAAACAGTTTTTACTGCTGAATGGAGGAAATGACCAGCGAGCCGATCAGGCGAGCCTATCACCTCCTTGAAGCAGTGAAACAGTTACCTTGCGTGTATTGTACAACATTTTACTTGTTACTCATTTGTAAATCAAATTAAAGTTATAATCAAGTCGACAACTGTTCTGTCAAAAATTATTTTAAATGATTTCGCTTAAGCCTTGTAAGCATTACTGTGGCAACGTGCAACGTGCATAGTTTACTAACTTGTAAAATTTTTACAACGTAACTGTCAATTAGTAACTTGTAAAGATTCATTTTCAAAGGCTATAGAGGGCTTGGGGAAATGGTGTTTACAAGTAAAAATAATTTTTGAAAAACAATTTATGTTAAAATTGTTTTTTTTTTTATTTACAAGTGAGTAACAAGTAAAATGTTATACGCGAGGTAACTAACTGTTTTACCTTGCTTATAATGTAAAATACTATAATAACTTAACTATGTTCAACAAATTGTCTTATTAAATACAACTAAAGCTTTTGATTTGAACTAAAACATAGTTACTTTGAGGTAAAACATAAAACGCCTCGAGCAATTTGACATTAAATAAAATATAAGTTTGAAGAAGAAAACCTAAACCTTTTGTGGTATTCCCTGTGAAAATTTGGTGACTACAGGGACCAAACTCCGAAAATATTTTCCCTTTAGAACTATACTATATATACCGGGAGTTTTTTTTATCAGTATACATAGGGATGTGTCATTACCATAGTTACAGTCAAAATGATTGACAGCAATGTATAAGAGCGTTTTTTTTATGAGTGAACATAGGGATAACTTACAGTTATTAAAAATAATAATTCCTATCAATTCAATGTAATTTATTAAGTACTAAAGCAATTAAAACAAATTTCTTATTTGTTTAAACTTGCATTGTTTGTTTCAATATGATTAACTATTATTAATAATCAATGTAAATTATTCCTATGTTTACTCTTAAAAAAACGCGGTAATACATTGCTGTCAATCACTTCAAATGTAACTATGGTAATGATACATCCCTGTGTATACTGATAAAAAACTCCCCGTATGTACTCCTATATTGTATATGTATTTATAATTTATTTTACTTCATGAAGCTATAATATTAAGTACAATAGTAATTTACAATTACCTACATAGACGAAATTGCAAATTAGTTAAGACATTAGTGTTGGCTTCTCTTGTTTGTTTTAGCATCCAGGTACTTAACAGGTACTCATATGCATAAACTCATATTAAAGAATCAAATCATTTCCACTAACGAATCTGAGTTGTCTGTATGAATAGCAAATTAGGTGCAAATTTGCATGAAAGGGTGTTCAGACGATCAATACCAATAGCATACATGTTCTCTTCAATTAAAAATCGACACTGAACTTGTGTAAAACCAAATTACAAAATGTTCCCAATTCGAAATCGATTGAACAAAGCATTTAACTTTTATCCGATTGGAAAAAGTGGTTGTCATACATATTCAAGATTTAAACCCCGACATTTCTCTGAAATCTTTCATAAATATACAGTATTAGCGTAAGTAGCATAGCCAATTGAACTAATTATTTCCAGTTATTAAGGTTGTTTAATTTTAATTGAAACCAGCTGTAATTCTATTATTAATTGTATGTTTAGTATTAAAAATTTATAAGATTATTCAAGTGAATAAGATAATCAAAATTGTGTTGTACTTGCAGTGATAAATAATTGTCTCTTCCTGCGACGACGCAAAGTTAAATGCATTCGACTAAGTCTAAGGTGACAGTAACTTGCTGTTCAACTACTGGAGCTATTAATCATGAAAGTGACCGGAGAATGATGGTTCTATTTCAAACCTGTCTTAGCTCAGATCAGTTTGTGGTTCAGTTGATAGATACACAAGGTATTACGGACGGTAATGGAATGTGTTTCGGGGTTTATATCTACCACGAAAAAAAAAAGGAGCTATGCGAATATAATTCAGTATACAAACTGTTATCTTTGAAATAATCTGAGAGCTTCTTCAAAACTAATACATATACTGAGTTGAAAAAACTTTCAAAACTCATAGATTATGAAAATTTTCCGTCCAAAAAGAACAAACATATTAATTTAACGTTTGTTTGTTTTTCTGCCCTACGTCCACAATATTTCTGATAAAATTGGAAGAATACTGTTAAGGAATAAAATTTTAGTTTCCTTTGTCCCACATCCCAAACTACAACATATTTTGTAGAAAGGATATTATCCCGCTTAAGTCTTTTAGAATTTACAAAATTTCATTTGAATGTGGAAAATATTATATTGAACAGAATGACAGAACGATAAATAGAAGAAGTAGTTGGACATTTTTCCCCCGGTCATTCCCCTAAATAGTCAAATTGACAATTTCCATTAAAAATGAGTACTGTGATTCGAGTTTATCGTTTATGTAGGCTATTTCTATCAGATTGAAATTATGACATTTATACAATTTTTCTCACGACATTAGTATACCAGTAAAACTGCGTCTAGTAAATTGCATATTATAGTTAACTATGCATGTACGAATGTTCAAAATGTTACTCAGAATTGTACTAATTCTGAATTCATGTTTAAGATTTGTGTATGGTGTGCGTAAATACGACCACATTATTCTCAATACCCTGAGTTATTTAAGATAAAGGACATTGACAGTAGAACAAAAATTGCGTATTTTTGTCTAGTGCATATAGATAGACTAACATGTTCTTCATATTTATTTGATAAATTTATTTAAAAGAAATGCAATTATCCAGTATATGTTAAGGGTTTTCATATAATTCCTGCTTTTCGTAAGACAAAATTCAAAGGTGCATCATTAGAACACACAACAGAACCAAACGAGCCATTCGTTTAAACCAACCAGATAAATTTGCTGTGACTAATCATGCAACTGAATTTTGAAAAAACGAAGATTAGTAGGATCTGCCAATAGCAGACTCGTAAGGAAAGCAATAGAAATCTATAAACAGAGGAATAGGTACTCTGATCCAGAATGAAGGCCAAGGTTAAAAATCAGTTTTTTCGGTTTAATTCTCAGAAACTTTAGTCGTTGCTGATTTTCGTTGCTACATTTGATGAGCACGAAATGAGCATGAAATTATAGAATCATAGTTTCCTTGAAAAATTACTTCATTCATATTGGCGATACAAAACCAAGGTCAAAAATCGTTTTTTTTTAATAATTCTCAAAAACTCAAGTCGTTGCTGATTACCGTTGCTGCCTTTGGCGAGCACAAAATTAGCACGAAATTATAGCATGGTTACTTGAGTCCTTAGTTTCGATTTTCCCGATGTTAGCTGCCAACTAGACGTCTAGTTAGCGCCCCCACTTTTCGACATTCATTTAGCACGAAATTTATAAACTTAAGACGAAATGTGCAATTTATTTGCGATTTAGCTATACAGTGCCTGGACAAACCATGAACTATTATACTCCTCAAGTGTGCGGAATAATTGTGTCAATGTCTTTGAGAAGTAATAATAATAATAATAACGAACGCCACCCAGTATTTAGAAATTAATTCTCACAATTAATGGTATATACATCATTCCGTTAAAAATTTTCTACCTCAGAAATATTAATTTTTAAATTACAATTTAAACTTAAAGAGTAATATCATAGATTTTCGAATTAATATTAAATTCAAAAACAAAATACAATTTAACAAATTGTAATCTTGTTCTGGATTATGAAACGATAACTAAATAGTGCATTTAATTGTTTCAATTTACGACCATCATTAAGGAAAACGTAATTAAAACATAAAAAAATGAGTCAATTAAAATGTATCTTACTTTATTTGCTCATTATTTCAAATATATTATACTTTAGCATTCCACAAATTACAGTGCCATACATTCAGCGATAAATTCTCTTTCAGCATTTCTTTCCATACAAACCCCAAGATCGTATCCTTCAAAGCCTTTTACAAATTTTCACGGTAAAGGAATCCTTTGTATTAATAACAGAAATAGAACAATTAACATAGTTATTAAAGAAGTTAATCTCTTAAGTAATACGACTAACGTGTCATGCATTGTTATTTCATGAATATTTTTGCGTTGTAAATAAACAACGAAGCCGACAAAGAAAAATTATGTAAGAGTTTGTAATAACTCTTTGCGTGCAGTCTTACAAATCAACCCTATTCGTTTCCACCCTGATAAAGCTTCAAGAACGTGTTTTGCTGAATAAGTGTTGATTACCTAGGGGTGACATTTCGCAATGGGTTTATATTAATTCTGACTCGGATTAATAGTAGAAAATAATATATGAAACGTGTACTCAGCAGAAATAACTAGCAGTTCTTATGATATTACTTTCTGACGTGATATGAATGTCATAGACTATGGTGGCGTTTTTATGCGCAAACATTTTAAATACATAAATTAAGTACAATAACAATTCCTGATCTAGATATAGTCATGCTTTTTTGCTGACTTCATACAGCAATTCAACCAAATCTGCATTCGCGAGTGTTGTCATCGTATATAGATTACTTTTTGTTTAAACATTAGACGTTTCTCATTGCCATTGATATAATGGGTACTTAACTCATGAATGCAATTTATGCAGTTCTCACTGCTCTATTGAATTAGGGTATTCAAGTTACGAGCTCATTAGATTTTGGTAGCAATTCATTAACCAAAAGTGGTAGTTTATTTCGAGGACTTAGCTTTTCTATTTTCTTAAGCATATTTTACCAAATAATTTAATTATGTTACATATTGTAGGTATAAATTCTACAACTTTTTTCTGCATTTTATACAACTTAAGAATTAGTATTATAATTATTTATAAATAAGTTTTAAGTCAGGTTCTTCTGACAATGTCATTATATAATATAAAAAAATATTCAGAATGTTCGGAAATTTGTACAGCACTTTGTAAAGCCATACGAAGTCATCAAACTTATGAATGTGCGATTAGAATTAAGAGAAATTTTCGAATTTGTTTTATGAAATGATTGAAAGAAAAAGGACTCTTAAAGATAATTTACATTTGTTATTGGTCAATTATCAATTTTCATACTGACCAATCATACGTGAGGTAATATAATAAATATAACTATTTTTATGTAGGATTCGTAATTCGCATAATGAATTGCATTTTACATGAAGTACACATTTCTGTCAATGGCTATGATATTCTTCTTAAAAAGACAATAATTAAATTTCATTATCTATCTCTAGATAGATTGTAAATATGAATGGGACCACAAAAAAATAATACAGTGTATCATTCCCTTAATATTATATCGTAGTATAGGGGTGCTTGCTGTACTTAATAAATAACAAAGACAAACTAAAGACAAGGCAACCAAACAAGATGATGACCCGGAAGAAAGAAGGACAAAATAATGGAAAAACTCAATGGAGGAAGTATGTTAATTTAATAAAATGGGTAACACCGGTAAACAAATAAACATATGATAATCAGTGACAAAGTATGAATATATTCATGTCTTAGTTTCAGTTACAAAAGAACTGATTTTAACTTTGCGACATCTTCTAGCTCACCTCTTTTCTTCACCAATGCTTAACTAACAACTACCTTTTATTTGGACAAATGAGCCCAGCTATTCCTAAATGAGCGGGAATGGGAATCTTTTCAAGAGCCAACCCAAAGATTAACTAAAATACTTAAACATAACCAAAGATTCAGCAAATCCTAGCCCGGATACATAAATATATCAACACGGACGCTGCCTGAAAATGAAAATTTTTAATGTTTGTAACGTTAGGCTCGTTTCTCTAAAAAACTAAAAATCTAACAAAAGTAAAACAAACAAGTGTGGCAATAAATTGAACCTTAAAATATCTCTGTCAATGCAATTCCGAAGACTTTTAAGTGCTAATATATTTTTAAACGCATTTTTCAAAACCTTCTTGACAGTAAAATAATAAAGCGAATTTTGACTAATCACCTAGATACAATAATGTGTATCTTATGTAAAATGCTAATATTTTAATCATAATATCATGTAGTATTTAATCAAAAAAGAAATAGAAGAGAACAACCTTAAAACAACAAATATAGGGGCAATCTTAGTCTTACATAATGTATTGTCAATAATAATCATGTAATATCAGTTACAAAAGATTTTGTTAAAAATAATTACTTTGAAAATCTGTCAATAAACTAACTTTAGAAATAATTTCTTCCTCGAGATAAATAAGTAAAGTTAGAAGAGAAAACTTTGATCCAGAATATCAAACTATTTAAATTATTTATGGATTAATGAAATATCAAGGAGACTATTATATTATTGATGCAAAAAACCGTCAATTTTCTTTGTTCCTTTTTACTAAATTTAACTTTTAATTACAATTTTCTCATTTACATTGATATAAGTATTTATTACTGTTCTTTAAGGTTGACATTAGATTTATTTTCTGTACCTATTATCAATACTGATTTTTGTTTTCTTCAGGTAATTTGAAGATGTTCACATACTTTTAAAAACGCTATTCGAATTAAAAATGAGACAGTAGTCAACCGATAGAAACTGATGAAACAATATATTTTTAACAATTTATTAATTAAAAATTGTTCAAATAAAAATTATAACGTTTTAAAATATTAGATTCATTAAATTTGCCATCAACGGAAACGATCCAATTTCTCTGAGCATGAATTGTATTTATGAGTGATATCCTTAAGATTTAATATACCTATAATATTTTATAGCAAAATTCCAATAAATTTTTTGTAGTCCTGTGTAAAATGCGGAAAATTTTAATCAATATTTAAAGCGACAATATTTCACGAGACAATTAGGTACTGAAATTTGTCACGTGTCAATTATTTTTATAGATAGGTGTACAAGGGTGCTTTCTGTAGAAGGCCTGCAAATTATCTAGATGAGAATTGTGACAGCAGCGACTTCAGTGAAATTTTAAGTTAAACGCTTGTTGACGAACCATTTAATTGGTGTATGATATATAGGTCACTGGGTATAAGCAAATCTGTACAGTTTTCAATTACTTTATAAGCGATTATGGTAAAGATACACATATTTTCGCATATTTATCTCTGGCACAAGTATTGTGACGGGCCAAACATATACAGTGTGTCCCATTTAAGGTACGAATGCATTAGGATTTCGAGAACCATAAGAGATACGAAGTTGGTTAAATTAGACTATAGTTGCGTGATTTGTAGGTAGTCTGATGTATTTGCTTTTCCAATAATTGAATGCATAGATCGCTAGATATTGGCTAAAATATAAATTTAGCGATTTTCTTTCTTTACTGATAACTTTGTTATATGACAATACGAGATTCTGGTTTGCGCATTCCTATGACACTTTTTAATAGTGAATTTGAAGAAGTATTCAATTTTTTTTTATATCTAAACATTTACGAGTTACTGGTATCAACTTTTATTTTTCATATGGAGGAAATAGTAAGCCATTGCCACTTCGTCAAATACAAAATATGGGGTTTCGGTAGGGCGGAGCTTCTGCTCACAATTCACAGGTCATAGTACAGTAATTAAATGTTCGATTTGGAGGACACTAAATAGGGATTTAATACAATTAGAATTTTTTTATAGATTTACTGAGAAAATAAACTATTTATTCGGGAATATTAGAATGAAAATGTACTACGAAATGCCACAGTAACATTAATCCAAGATTGTTAAGTAAGTTACAGAAAAAACAGAATGAAAGGCACAGAAGTGCTCGGATCGAATTTGCCATTTAAAAGAACATTTATTGCAAAGTTTTCGTAAATTATTTTTGAATTGTCTGAAATTGTTAATTTCTTTCATACCAGCCTATGATTCACTTTTTTCAATTCAATTTTATTATAAATAACAAATTTCGTTAATTTTTCTATTAATAATAGAAATATTTTATAAGTGTTGTATATCGTTGTAAAGCAAAAAAAATCTCTATTCAAAAATGTCATGGCTTACTATGACCTCCATATGAAAATAAAAGTTGATACCCGGCCCTTCGAACAAAATAAACTATAATTATATAACGAGTTCTTTGTACTATTTTTATCTTATGCTATTTTTTAGTAAAAAAATCCAAGTTTCAAAATTCAGGTGGTGCCACTGATGTGACGTTTAAAAATTCAACACTTCACCTTGCTTGTGTAAACAAACATTTGTGACATTTCTCTCTCTTTCTTAACTCTTCTTCTTACTATTCTTAACTTCTGGTTTTAAATTCAAAATTATACAAAAATAACATTCTTACAATTTGTATTTATTTATTTAGCGAAGTGTGACATTTGATATTTTTTGACAGAAGAATTACCAACCTTGAAAATATAAATTGTACTACTCTATTATAACACTCGATTGAGCTGTTACGAAACTCCTTTTGGTGTCGTAACAGCTTTGTTATAGAAGCAAAATTTAAAAATTTTATTATAATGAAAAAAATGTAGAATAATATCAGCCACAATTTTTATATTATGTATCGTAATTTGAGAATTTGACTAGAGAAATACGCATTGTGCTATCTAGATAACAGGACAATGCAACTGTGTTTACCCTCCAATAGATTCCCCTACGACCCTTTTCTTGCAAGAGCATCCTTGTAGAGTGTTTTTTTTTCAATCTAGGATTCTACTACACATTTTGTTGATCTTTGTACTTAGCTTCTATTGATTAAAAGTCAATTGCAATTATTTGTTTTCTTATAAATCTAATTTTTTGCTGTACTTCTTTTATGTGATATTGCCCAATACTATATTTTAAAATATTTCAGTTTAAAGTGTAAAATTACTGAGATTTCGATTATTTTTTCACTTTACAATTTACACATTCGTGATAACATCCAGTTCAATATTTCAGTTTAGTACAATTTTTGTATTTTAGATACAAAAACAAGCACCTGCAATACGTAAAAGTAACAATATATAATATGAGTCCTTCCTCTGTCTGATCTAAATGTATATTAAAAATTTGTGAGTAATACAGATCCATTGAAGTGTTTAATACCTGCTAATAAATTTCGCCAACGCGACAGTTTTTCCTGGCAACAAACCTTGGCTATCCCGAGGATTCCATCCTGCAAATATATCTTATTTCCGAAAATCGCGGTCGAAGAGCAGTCAGGATAATGGGCTAAAAGGTTCCAGCCCATTCAATAATAAACACGGAAAACATCATGATTTATGATGATAATATTTTTGCTTATAGATGCACAAAAACAGGAATTATTATTTCAGATATATACATTATTTATATGGTGCTTAATGTTCGTGTAGGTAAGGATTTCCAACTTCACTTGAATCCTTTAGCGATACCTCTAATGAGCAATGCGAAGATGGCCGAAAATCGCTTGCCAGGATTGTAAAGGAATTTCTGGCTAACCGCTCCGCGACTCTCAGACAAACCATCCGATTCAAAAACAGACATACGTTACGCAAATCGTCAATACGACTTTTGGGCAATAATACGAGTAGAAGCTAGTAAAACTATTCGCCATTGTGCAAGCAACAAAATAACGAAAATAAATGTTCACAATTTATCAAAATAAACGGTTTAAAAATATTTTTTTGTAAAAAAATCTTGTCACATAAATGGTTGCAAACTATGTTCTCCATCTATGTTACGAATAATTGGTCATGGAATTTAGGATAATTTTAAAGTTTTTGTAAGCAAAGTACATAATATGAAATATATTATAAATTAAATATCAACGTGAGTAGACGTTCTTTTAACTACCACTAAAAAGATTTTATTAATTTTTTTATATATTTCTTAGAAATATAAAATACGAATAGCGTATTTTAACGCTTTGCGCAGTGACCAAAAATTTCTAGTATGAACAAGGATAGTTCAACAGACAAATATATTTCAAGGATAATTGGTAATAACTTGTATCTGTTTAATTAAAAAATATACATACCTAGCAGCCATAAAATCCCGGATCTCGATGATGTTAGTTAAGAAGGAACTACAGGGTTAAATTAAAAATGGCAACTGATAGTGGGAACTGGGAATCGAACACAGAAACTGATTATCCACAGTGCGATGCAGTACCATGGAGCTACTGAATGATAAAGAACCGATGGGACACATCTCTGCGTACAGTAATTATTCACTTTTACGTGATAAGTGTTTTTATTTTAGACCAATCAGAATAAATAATAAATATTATCTACTTTCACACCATAAAAGATATAAGTATTAATGGATATCACTACAGTTTTACCTTTCGTTCAATTAATCCAAATACAATAAAGTAATTGTATATAAAGTAAAAAAAAATCACGATCAACGGTGTAATTTTGTAAGTATGCTACATCAGTTATTGGCTATTATAACTAAAACAAAAGCTTGTATTCGTTTTGTAAAATTTAAAAGTCTTTGTTAAGAAAAAAGAAATAAACCTTCCTCCCAAGTTATCAACTTTCCGCAATGTAATTTTCATAACTTTCAGTTTATTTACTTTTCATTATTTTAATCCTGAACTATCAGTTTTAAAACACGTTCTTTGATGACCTATATTTGAAACTATGAACTACTGCAAAATTAATGGGAAAAAATGCGAAATATTTTACTTGGTTTAATACGCTGAATACTCTGATAAAATTAAAATTTTATTTGAAATTAAATTTCATACAAATTCACTCTGGTACATATTAAAATTAAAATGAACTATTTTATTCAACTTTACTACGGTATGGAACGGATGTTTGAAATTAATACCTATTGAAATTTTTAATATTCCTCGTGTTTACCAGAAATAAATCGTAAAATTTTTATTGCCTATTACATGTTACAAAAGGAAAATAAACGCGTAAACCAGTACGACAAGTGTTATGTAGGATTTAAATATTTAATATTTATAAAAATCAAAATTTAATTTAGATAAATACTGTATTATTTTACTGTCTCCTACAAAAGACCTTATTTTGCTACGTATATATGAAATATTTCGGTATTGATACTATTATTAGTAATTTATTGATTATGATATTATACATTATATAGGAAATATCACTAGAGATTAAGCGTGATTAAGTGTGACATAATCCTGATCGACATTCCTAAATTGTTTTAGAAAAAAATAAAACGATCTACTTTCGTTTGACATATTTGGTTCTGAAACGATTTAGGAATGATTGAGAATAAAAGAAAAACCTTAATTCGGTCAACAAATGAGCTAGTTGTACAATTACAGTTAAACTACGTTTATTGCTAACACATTATTCTACATGAATATCCTATTGTACATCATAAAACAATCAAACTAGGCCGGATAAGCTATTTGGTATCTAAAGATATCCGAGATTTTGTTTACAAATTCAATATATTTGAGAAATAAAACAACAAAGAAGTGTAAAATAGCTATTTACTTTACAAGTGGGCAAAGTAAGAAATTTTAGCACATGAAGCCGAAGACAGAATGTGATAATTTTAGCGAGTGGGTAATTCCACTTTGCCCACCTGTGAAGTATAACGTTTTTCCCAACATCTGTTAATAAATGCAAAATTTATTTAAAAAATATTATTTGACAATGACATATGCTTTAAATTTTCTTAATTTAAATGTCAATCGAAGTAGTTACCAAGGTGTTGGTGTTATTGTTATAAATAGAAAATTACTCACTAGTGACTTTTCTTAAAATTATACTAACTAGTGGGTAATCTGTTACTTTCCGTGTTGGGGTGTTGGATAAATAATATTTTTGTATTTTGTGTCTATAACAAAGCTTTAAAGCACCAAAAAGAGTTCGTTAATAGCTCTTTCGAGTGTTGCAATAGTGCAGTACAACTTGAATATCATAATGTCAAAAAATATCAAGTGTCTGACTTCCTGAAAAAAAAAAAACAAAAAGAATTTACATTTTTATATAATTTTTAATTTCGTAGCAGTATTAAGAGATAGAAAAGAGAGAAATGTTTAGAAAAACTACGTTAAGAATAGTGTACAGTTATTTTTTATAATGAAAACTACAACCTAATAATGCGAGTAATTAAATAATTATATTAATATTAAACAAAAACGCTGTATGTTAATAATATATGAAGGAAGGATGAGAAACTATTTTGAGTAGAAAATGATTAAAAAATAAACAACTTTAACAGTGGTTTTACTACAATACTATTAAAATTAACAAATAACAACAATCATTATTTCGTTACATTCGAATTCATCTTTATATAGTTGTATTCATAAATAAAACTAATCATATAAGTGAAAAAATATTCTTTCTGTTTACTGTAATTGTCTCGTTAAAGTCGTAGCTCTCATAGTTCTCAAAATAGTAATGGTGACACACTTAAATTGGACATCCTCTTCCTCTCTATTTGTACTAGAATAGTATATTCTACAACAAGTAATGGAATGGGCATATATTCCACGCGAGCAAAAAGTTTGTAGTCCGAGCCGAAGGCGAGTGCTACGGTTTGCGAGTGTGGGATATGTCATTCCGTTACACGTTGTAGATGTAGACTATACTTTCTATAACAAGATTTTGGAAATATACAAAAAATACAAATATAAAACTGTTGTAAACGTCAAACTCAAATAAATCAAATTAAAACAAACAGGCGTAACCATAGTAACTGAATCAAGATACTTCATATATCGCGCAAATATGCGACTCTGATTCGTCGAAAATATTCCATACGCAGCGTATGGAATATTAGTGATTCCATAACAATTTTTACTTGTGGAATGCCTAGTTTCCAAAACAGTGTTATAGAAAATATTTTCTAGTTTAAATTATGATTATTTACTAGTAACTTTATTTAAAATTTTATTTGTAATTTGATGTCATGTGCTAAGTGCTACTAGCTACTGCCAAACTAGAATTTTGATATGTGGATAAGCTTGGAAATATCAGAGAATCAGGTTAAGACAAACTGAAATTAAACTGCTAAGGTACAAGTCATCGGTTATTAAAACTTTATTTTACTTAAATTTTTAATTACCTGAAGTTTAAACTATAACTGTAGAACCGCCTCTTACTTGGAATTTGTAATAGCAGCCATGGCGAAAAATGTCTTACAAAAATTTAATGTTAAAGACACCTTAAATCACACCTCTAATAATATATACGAAATGAATGAAAGTAATGTGCACAAACATATATGTATTGTAAATTCGTTACACGAATAAAAACCTTGATTCGTTATCAAAAACCACACGGTCTGCGGATGATTGGGCCCCTGAAAACAATCATTCATCAGCCGTGAACGAGAGCGCCCGACATAAACAATGGCCGCCAGATTGTGCGTCTGTATTTGATGGTTGATGGCACATAATTAATCATCGGGGTTTTTTGGTTACCCATGACAACTGTCATCATTGTGAGGATGTTTTTATTTTTAAACTAGTTGGAGTGGTGAAAGGTGTTTCTGGAAATAAATGAGCTTTTTTGTCACAGCGTAATCTGATATTCAGGGAAATTATGATTATTATTTGAATAATTAATTAACTTTATATAACTTAATAGTATTACATTACATTTATATCAAATTCAGAGCGCATTAAACAGTAATTTAAGAACATCCACGGGAAATGTTACGCGGTACAGATCAAAATGTATTTTAGTTTTCGTAATAACCTAAAAAATATTACACTGATTGAACTGATAAAATATGTGTTTTTTTTACTAAATATTTAAAAAAAAATTACTTTGTATAAATCAATTTTATAATAAATACTCGACCAAAATAGGACTGCAGCGCTGGAAATAATAATCCATTTGGGTTTTCTATATTTTTATAGATATGTATTCATGTAAATACCTTCCATTCAAATTCATAAAATAAAGTTTATCACTTTGCACATGTAGGTATTTCTGCTCCAAATATTTAAAAACAAAAAAAAAAAACTAAAGTGAACAACACATGGTTTTCCTATAGGTGCAAATTTTTTATACTAAGAACAATCTAAAAAAAAATCTGTCCCCTACTCAAACTGAAAATCTCAATCTTGATAAATGCCTTGGCTTAAAAGTTGTGTAATCTTGATTTTATCCTCTTGCATCTACTAAAGATGATAACTTAGTTACCAAAATACATATATTGATATTTTCTTATTACTTAGGTTTTAGATTTTTCAGATTATACTTCAATATTTATGCCCAGTTACACAGCACTTTATTAAGTATTACTTATTACTAAAGAATCCTTACCCATATCTTATATATTTGTTGCTCACGGTGAATTTAGGCATTTCTTAGCTAGTCATTAATTTTATATTCTGAATCTAAAACTAGAGATCTAAAAATGTATTTCAAAAACGAAAGGGAATCTTTAGTAATTATAAATAATACAAAACTAAAACCCAAACATTGTATTTTTTATAATGAATAACTATGAATTCTGAAAGCTTCTTTGAATAATTAATCTTTAATAACTTTAGGAAATTTTCATTTTCTAATGTTAGAATCTAGTAAGCTTAATACGAACTGTCAAGAAGATTTGTTCATGGTTTGTGTTATTTGAAACGTTCAGGTTATTCATGAATTTTCCGAAAAAAATTACAAAGTTAGTAATCACAGAAATACGATTCTAGTATTAAAATGAAACCGAAAAACGAGAATAAAAGAACAAGATCCGCAAATTTTACAACGTACGAAAAGTTGTTTCTGTTGCAACTCGTTGCAGAAAATAAGTATATAATTGAAAACAAAACTACAAATTAAATAACAAATAAACATAAAGAAGAAGTCTCGGAAGGTTATTTATAAATCGAATATCTTCCAAATCATCCATATCGTCATCATCGTAATCAATATAATAATTTTACATTATTCCGTATCACAAATACAAATTTTTGACAGTTCCTTTGTTAAGCGGACGTTAAGTGGTCAATATCGGATACTTTATTTAAGGATTACTTATGTCAAGTTAAGTGTTGAAATTTGACTGGTGCAACCAAATTTTCATACTTACTACTTAGAATTTTAAAAAACTCTTAACGTTTAAGTGAGCGTGATGCAACTGGACATAATAATTAAGTTAGACACATACAATGATGTTTTTATTATTTACTTGTAGCAACTATGTATATTGAAATATAGACACCCAAACGCAATAGAGAAAATTCAAAGAAATTAAAAAATGCATGTATTGCAAGTACAAGTAAAATTCTAAAACTTACTGCTATTACAAACACAATTGACGATCGCTCACAATTAATTTTAGACATTTCAGTTAAAGGCTCCTTTCTAAAATAATATTATGATAGCAAATCGAATACTAGCATCCAAAATTAAATATGGACGTAAATATATTTCCAAATTAATTGATGCTTTTAAAAACGAAATTTTCCGTATTATCGGTTCCACGCTGCACGAATTCTATTTTCGAAGGCCCCATAAAGTATTTCAACAAACATCTCCAATAGCAATTATGTATATTCGAAAAACGATCGCGCATGCATAAATATTTGCATTGACGCATTTTATACCAAAATTTCATAGCTACGAAGGAAGCCGTCGCTGAAATATGGGAGGCGGTGCAGAACATTCTTTTATTTGTCAACGTCTTTCCGACTCCAGAGATGCTACGCGAGGAAACTTTTGACATTTTTCACGCATAAATAAAACTGTGATTTTAAATAAAAATTGCTAGTATTAATCAAGATGTCGAACATTGAAATCTTGAGTCTGATTTCTTTTAAGATAAATGGAATAAGTTTTAGTATATTTCAGCAATTTAACTAGCAAGGAATTCCAATAAGGAATCCAATTTAGAAGATTTATTTTCACAATATTGCCTTTAAGTTTAAACTGCTTAATTTCAACTATTTCACTGAAAATTTTATAATTAATGCCTACAAAATCGCATCAATTCAAGAGCATTCTCATTATATAAAAAATTTTATTAATTTATTTATTTACTACTTGGCATTGCTAAAACGAGCACAGAGTATCTACAACGTATATTTATAAGTTATTAATTTAGTTTATATTGAAAAATATTTGTCATCGAAGTAGTAGTAATATTTTCGTTTTCAAATAAGTCTTCATTAACACTCCCGAATCTCTATACCTATCTTTAATATTAAGAACTTTCCATAAAATATAAACAAAAGTTTTAGAAACCCTAGATCCTAGAATATTGCAATTTTTATTAGATAGTATTTTATCTTTTTGAAACGGTGGCATATTTACAAATCAGCACATTTGACTGTACTAATATATAAATATTTTAAAACAATAATTAATTTAGTTTGTTTTGTGAATGGTTTTTCGCCAAATTCGTATTCAAGGAATTAACCAAAAACCTGCCCGAATCTCTATTAAAATTTACCACTGCATTCATTACGTAAAACCTAGAAAATTACAATTTTCATTAGATAGTATTGCGTCTTTTTGAAACGGTCGCATTTGCACAATTTTCGTAGGTACGCCTGAGAGTAGAACGTTATAATTGCAATGGAAAAGTGATTAGTCATGTAAACTAATAATAAGTGTGTTTGCAAAGGTGATGAGTTGTGCATAATGGAAGATAAACAGCTCACCAGGACATAGACAGCGAAGGGCATGACGACAACAGCGACGAGCAAATCTGCGAGCGCCAGACTGACGATGAAGTAGTTGGTGACAGTCTGCAGGGTCCGTTCGCGGTAAACACTCAGAATCACAAGAACGTTCCCGAACAGCGTGAAGATGGGGAAGAGGACGAGCACGAGGGCCCAGTAGTTGTACACCGCCCCCTGGGCGATGAGCGTGTTGTTGTAGCATGAGGAGTTGGCCGTGTCGTTGACGAAGCTGCAGTTGGGAAGCTGCTGGTCGTACAGCGGCCGGTCCCCTGCAGAGTCATTGCCGGAGATGTTGAGGTGGCTGAAGTACTGGTCGATGTCCTCGAACAGCAGCAGCAGGTTCTCCTTGGCGGTGTCATTATCCCGCGAGATGGACGCGTTCGCCGCCGGCTCGTCGTACCAGAAGCGCACGTCGTCCGGCGCCGCGTGACCGCTACCGTTCATCTTCACGCAGAACTCTACCGCATCGCGACAAGATACCTTTTAATTTCCAGCGAACTCATTTTTAATGAAATATCCCCCAGCTACAAAACCAGAGTTTCAATATCCTGCCATTATAAATCTTGCAATCTTCGTTAATATATTTTTATATTGGTGCAGGTCGCCGCAGGGGCTCACCTCCGCTTTTTAATAACGGCATCACACAGTGTCAGTGTCTGTATGTTGTGTGGCGTCCGCGTCCGACGGGAGAAGCACTAGCACATGTCAGTGTGGCGGCGCGCGTGCCGGAGATCTGCGCTCAGCGGCGGGCGTCGGGTCCGGAGCTCGCGCCGCGTGCCGCGTCGGCGCCGCCCAGTCTCCGCGCGTCGCGACGCACGCGCACGCGCATCCCCCACACTGGGATGCGATCACCGTTCGCGCCCTTATCAAAAATTCGGTTTGTGTCAGTTCCACATACACACTACGAAAACTGGACGATTAATGCCTCTTACGCACGACCTGTTCATTCTTTCCCGCTAATTTATTAAGGACTCTTTACTTTCATTTTTCTGAATAGCTCCTACCCGATTACGATTATCACTGTATGGCATTTAATTAGCTGAGCAGCAGCTACTAAAATCCTTAAAAATAAGCTCAAGTCTAATCAATTGCTATGCATAATACAAATTAATTTCGATTTCTTTACACTTTCATATACAGGTCCAGAATCATAGATGTAGAATAATATTACCTACCATTTTTATTGAAATTTTTTTTTATTGTTTAATGCCATCAGATTGAAAACCAATTTTCATGGTACCTGTCAATACCTTTTTTTATTAAGATGGTAAACGGACTAACTTCATTTGGTCATATGACGCTTAATGAGTACATGATTATGAATTTTATGTAGATGTTACTGTAAGAATCCGAAAGTAGTGAATGTCAACAATCGCGGGTGGATGTCGACAAATACCAAATGGCTTGGTGAAAGACGGAACATTTCTTAATTTTAATATACATTCGGGCTTTCACCGGTATATGTCGACAAACACGAATGAGCTCCGGAGAATGTCGGAAACCTCAGGCGCAACAAGTTTTTGGATGAATCCAGTTGTTGCAATAAATAAGATATTGTCATTATTATTTTTTATAGTACAGTTTAAAAATTAAAATGTACATGTACGTTTATCATATTGATATTATTTTAGTTGTTTTTCGTGATTTGCAATGTCCTACTATTTGGTTTAAGTTCAGAAATGTCTTTATTTTTATTGTAAAACTTTTCCCATGTTGTTTCAATAAATAAATATAACCTATAGAGTTTTATTTTTTTTTTCATTTCATAAAAAAATGTTTCTTTTCAACATACACCATGAGTGCATGCTGAATGTCGACATTCGCCGGTGTAAGTTAAAAATAATGAGGTTTTACCCATATTTCGGACATACGCCAAGCAACTTCAAGAATGTTCAAATTCAATCGGTGTATCTCGACATTCACCAGATTTCCGTCTTTCACAGTAACATAGATATTACAAACATCCATGCTCTTTAGTGGGATTCGAACCCCAAACTTCTGTCGTGTTAGGCTAGTGACATAGCCAATGCTCCATCGAGATCGGTTAATTTGTTATTATTTTATTTATTGTATTATTATTTTTTTAATATTTTAAAAATTACAGAGTTATGATACAAATAAACTGAGTACAACAATTTTTCTTTTGTACAAAAAAGTAACCAAATATGAAATAGGATCTTAATATGGATACCAGGATACCACTAATTAACATTGCACGAAAAACGTGTATTAGTAATCATAATCAGTCATACATTTTCGCATAACTTAGTAACAGTCTTATTTTCTAAAACTTAATTAACAATATAGGTAATAATTGTATAAAAATCTAAATAACAAATTAAACGAAAGGGCAGTATTCTATATTAGGAACCTATTCCATTTTTGGATAGTTTCTTCTAAGATCAGAACAAATTTAGATATTCTAAATGTCTTAATTAGGCCAAATGATATAATTCTGGAATCTTACATACATAAAGTCGCTATACCCTACTCAGTGGGGTATCACGAACCCAGATTCACAATCAGCAAACAATTTCCTCTGAAAATTCCTATCCTGGCACACCACTTTCGCCTCGTCCACATGTACAGTGAAATTCATACATGTTGTCTATTCTTCACACTCAAAGTTATTCGTTCATTTACCAAACCATTAATCATACCTAACCGTATATCCTTTAAACGCCCACTCACCCGCTTACAATGTTTAATGTTAAAAATCTTCTGACACTCCGTAAAAATAACCTAATCCTTTATTTTCATAAACTACATAATACGTAGTATCGATGAACCTCGTTATATTGCTCTCATAATTCTGTACACACCATCCATCACCACAAGATTTCCCTGCACTTTCTATCTTCCTTATTTTCGTACCAATGTCGTCCGCTTCACTCTATCGTAAGTGTGTTCTTCATAATAATAAATTTTCGCATTTCCATATTTTTCTTTTGGGCGTTACACAGTTGTTAAATTTAATTAAGACTTAATTATGTTTTATGTTTGGGTTCTTGGTCATATCATTTTTGTGGTTTTTATTTGATCATCTTCCATAATTTGAACTTGTCCTATGACGATGATTTAATTTAAATAAATATATTAGTTTCACCGACCTTTCACTCCTCATTCGCTCAAGATGGCCAAACCACCTCAACTGATTCGCTCCCACTTTCTTAGCCACATTCTTTTCAATCTCACATTCACCAAGTCACCATACTTTTGATGAACACAATTTAATATTATTCAAGCAAATATGTAGGTAATTAAACTAGATTAATTATTTTTAATTTAAAATGAAAATTGCAGCTAATTATCCCCTTGTTTGATAAAATTCTATGTATGCATATGTATTTTGTAATTATGTTGGGTAGAACAATAATGACATAATATTGATATATGAGTGTGGAAGCCATCCAAACATAGTCTGGAACAACCACAGTGTTGAAAGTGAAGAATGGGTCTGTTCTGCTTAAAACATACGCAACAATTATTTACCGGTCAGATTAAAGTTTACGAGATTTTCTTGAAAAAGCTTAACTGACATGCATATATTCTAAATTTTACAGTAAGCATGTAAAAGATTACCGCATAGTTTTTATTCTAAGAAAACTTTAAGATAAATTTTCAGCAACTTCAAGACTAAACATGAAAATAATATTTACAATTTAAAATTTAATCTGCATATAAATTAATAGAACTAGTTAACATAAAAATCTTTTTATTTTTTAATAAATGTTATAAATAGAAAAAGAGCTGTAATTATTAAAATCCTGCATATTTTATTTAAAATTTTTGTTTAATTTAATACAGCAAAATAAATCCCTCTAAAATTTTAACAAAACGATTCAATCTTAACTACCTACTGGTGAACAAATTCTGTAATCTTGATGTATTCCTCTTAGATTTATTGATAATGAAAATTTTAGATATTTTTGTATTCAAAAGGCGTTTGATTAATTAAATTATTTTTTATACTTAGTTTGTCGTAATTTGTTTTTACTGTATTTAATATTAAATTACGCTGAATTTCTATTGGATTTTAAGATACCGCCATAAAATTTTTAAAAGTTCTTGTGTTTTTCCAATATCTCGAAAAATAAAACCAGCATGAATCTAGGGACTAAACCACAGTATAATTGAATTGTTATTCTTATTTTATCAAATCTGGTTCTAGCAGGAAACAAAAATTGTCAAAAAATATTTATTTTATTAGAATTTTAAAATAAAAGGAGATATTTGAATAAACCTACTCAATATATGTCTGTTTTACACGACGCAGTTTATTGGTCAATACATTTGCCATGTTTTCTTCTCAATAAATTGTCAAGAACTAAAATATTGTCGTTCGTTTTACACACATCAAGTTATCCATCAATTTGTTGTGACAATTTCAGTAGTACCTACACTATATCAGCTGTCACCTATACTACTAATACTTGTGGTTCAAGCTAGACATATAAAATTACAACTAACCAGAACATAAACAAGTTTGAAAGGTTGGCAATGACTAAAATCTTCTAGAATTATAAAAAATTGTTGAAAAATAAAACATGTTCTAATATGTCAATAAATAAAGAAAAATTTGACACAAATAACTTATTATTTAAAGAAAATTTTCAGTTTTCTTTTTGTATGCATTCAATAAAAAATTTTTTATTTATTACAAAATGATTCGGTTCAATTAAAAAAAAATTATTTTTTAATATAAATTTTATTTATCTTCTTTTTTCTGCATTGATAGAAAATGAAAATATTTTAAATTCTGTTTTTAAAAATAATGAAAAATAAGTCGTTTTAATTTTAAACAAAACGTTTTTATTTAAAACAATCTAATTTTGAATGAAAACTACTTTTTTCTAATTTTGACATATAAAGTGTCACTTTTCAAAATTGATTGACGTTGCGAAACGTCATATTTTTCGTAACTAGTGATGAAATGAAAAATATTTCTCAACTGGTGATGAAATGAATGAAGCATAAACAAAATTTCAAACAAACATGTGAAATACGCGTAGCTACTTGATGTCAATAAAAGTTATGAAATTAATAATTTAATAATTAAAAAAAAAACTGTTTTAATCAAAAATAGAAAAAATCTTGTATGAAACACGATAGGAAATGCGATTTTGTGTAATTTGTGTGATTTTGCGGGAACTCGCTTCGCTCGTCCCGCAAACATCCCACTCGTTACACAAAATGATGCATTTCCTAACTGGTTACATAAATAGCTATTACTTTGTCCCCATAATGAGTCTCAGTTATAAACTTTGATATGTTCATTCAAAACTAGGTTAATTTTCATACAAGCATATTTATTAAACTTACAAAAGTTTTCAATGAAAACGACATCTATTGGCACTATTCAAATCAATTTTTCTCTTCATTTAAGGGGAATCTGTTTGTTCCAAGAAAATCTTTTTATCAGTGAGGCAATAGTGAAATTTCCATACCTGAGCATATTCAAATTTAAGAATAACAGAAAAAAAATCTCAATAGAAACAACTTAAAAAATTCAGTATTTCTAATTTTCAATGAATTCATGATTATGTTAAAAGTAATCCTCGAACCATATTTTGAAATATTTTCTTATAAAAAATGTGTATTTCAGGAAATACAGTACTTATTTAGAACGTTGCGTGGTGGCGGATTAACAATACAGAGCTCGTCAATGACAATTTCTCTCTGGTCTCTGCAAAACCTTTCTCTATTTACGAGTACTATTCATATTATGCTATAAAAAATTCGTATCTTTATTCTTTATTATTTTACAAATAAATTATTTGTTTTAATGTTCGAGATAAGAGTTTTAAACGTGTACCACCTAAAAGATATAATCACCAGTTTCATGTTACACGTTTTAAAATAATTGCTCCTAAACTGAAGCAGATATCGGTCTAAATATAAACATGGATAACAGCCCATTATATAAAATATTTCGAATTAAAAGGTTAATGGTCTCATGTTTCTAACGATTACAAGAGCAATTAAATGTGCTAATGATAATTTTTTGATGCTGTCGTATTGTTTTCGTGACTTTCGTCAATGAGAATACTGACGTTACGAGCGATAATATATGCAGCATTATCATTGGAGTCATTATATTTGTCATAAGAAGGTTGTTGTTATTACAGGCGTAAAAAACTGTTATTGCTCAAGAAAAAAGAAATAAAAATGTTATTATTTTCACTTCTACATAATGCATTTTCTTTTTTATCAATTATCTACAATAACATAAAATATATCTCAAGTTTACGGTGAAAGCCAAACCTATCACGCAAAATCGTAAATGAAGTAAACTTATAGTTCATTTATAAGTAACTAGTTCTTGTACTTAACAGATAGCAACACGGTAATCAGCTGTCAAAAAAGGACTTCTTAAGATGATTGTGAAAGAGGGTTATAATTATTAGTGTTTGGTGACCCACAAGGCTAGATCAGACGTCCCGCTTTGGGCGGGACAGTCCTGATTTTTAACAATTTGTCCCGCGTCCCGTGGCTTCTTAAGAAAGTCCAAAAATTATTTAAATCTCGACTGTTTGAGATCCACCAACACCTCTATAATGACGTCATAAATTTTAAAAAAATCGTTGTGGGTAATGAATAACAATTAAGACTTTTTAAAAGTGTACATAGTCTTCAATTTACATAGTTACATTAAAAAAAATGGCGAAAGACCCCATTAAGAAGTTGTTTTACTTTAATTTTAAATATTTTTCTCAGATAATTTATATTCGTAATAAATTCAATTTAATGTTTTGTATGGCAAGTAAATTTTACATTTTTGCAGTTGTTAACAAAATCACTTCAGTTCTTTGCATTATTACAAAATTTATAATTTTGTAGCTTTGTTACTCTCTTTACTTGTTCGTGATTTATTGAATATATGTGCACATATCCACCCATCATCAGTGAAAAAATGGTGAAAGCAGATTCAGAGGACCTGAAAATATATATTTTCCTGACAGATTTTTTTTTATGATTCCTATAAAACCTTATACGTAGTAGAAGGTAGAAATGCATTAATTTAACTAATGCCATGCTCATCGAGAATGTATTTAGATAAAAAAAATTATAGATCCACAAAAATTAATATTCATTACGTATATATTAAACCAGAAAAATTGCAATATATATTATTCATAAGGGGCAAAGTAATAGGGTTTTCTTCGTAATATTTCAAAAAATCTGTAGCACCCAGTTACTCAACAAATTTCTGTTTTTTAAAGTAAGTGAAAAAAATGCTTTATTACCAAATTCACCCCATAATTCAAACAAACGAAAATATAACATTTTATTCAAAAGAATATACGCAATAATATTATAAAAACATCTTTGTTTTCCTTGCGATGTATTCTTTTATGCTCTTTTTTCTCACATTTATTTCACAAACACATCATTCAGCATACGAAAAACAAATAATCTCCACTTGGTTGAGGTTGATACAAAGAACGATCCTCCAGACATATCTCCATACGTTGACAAACGGACTTTGAAAATACAATGATCGGAACAAATAGAATTGAACGCAGTATGACAATAACTCAACTAAACACCTAAGATGCAAGTCCATATGTTGGATTCACTCCATAAATAAATGATAAATCATATAAAGAAAACTATTCTTGAATAAGGTGAAGTAAATAAATAATTCATCCGTGGAAATATAGGATTGCATAAATGAAAACCATTGTAATTAAAATCTTAACAGCTGACAACTGGAATTTTTACCACACAAATATTACTTCTACCTTTGTATGAATCATAAAACTTCATTTAAAATAATAATATTTATATAATATTACGCCATTTATGAACGTCTTTCTATTTATGAAATTTAGCTACCAGTCTGCAAAAATGTATTTATTTTGTGATAAATATTTGCTATCTACATAATATACTTATCCCCCTGGAATTTAATAGACACTAATTAGAAATAAATCTACTGTCGGCACCTCTAAACGTTCTCATACAAATCTATATTTAAATATTTAATAAGTACACTTGACCCATATTTATTACATAAATAAATTAATGTTTAATTAATTTGTTCTCATAAGAGCTAAGATTATTGAAATAGATGGTTTTATCGTTTATAACGACGAGAAAAAAAATTAAGATCAATTTATAATTATGATTTGGAATATTCTGTATTTTATTTATATTTATTTAAATTTTACTTAAATAAATAAATTATTTTTTTGCCGTTTGGCAATGAAGGTGGCGCTTTACTGCTAACAGTCTGTAAAGTGTCACTCTTGTGCCTAGGCTGTAAAATTATTTTACATAGCAATCGCTTTACATACACATAGTAACTGTCAACAAATACATAGCAACCGTTCAACAAATACCTACATGGCAACGTAATTTGACAGCGAAAACCATCAAAATATGTATATAAAATAATCACTAAATTAATATTAATTTTAAATCGGCATTCGCCTCGTCAATGAAACTGCAGCCTCTGCTGTAAATCTGATATTTTGGTGCCTAGTTAAACAAATAACTATTATTTTGTTTTAATTATTTAACGACACAAGGTGAACTACTAAAAGGAATTGGAAATGTCTTCCTTCTATAAAATATGAAGGAACCAGTATCCTTCATACGTTAGAAAGCATCACAAGGAAAGACACTTAACGATTGGGAAAAGACTCACCATAAAGGTGCTAAGTTTTAAACTAAACAACGTAAATTTATGAAGCTATCGAAAATGAAATCGCTTGTATTTTAAAAAAGATTTATTTTTGGATCCATGTATTTTAATACTTTGTTACTTTTGTTTTCATATTTCAACATAATTTTTAAACTCAAAATTATTATCAGATACAAGAATATTTCAAATAATATTAGTTTTTCCAAACATTATTACTATTCCATAATACAAATAAATTGAATTTATCTACATATTGTTTTATGTGTCCAGTAAACTTTCATTTCAAGTTTTGCAAATATGATTAGAATCAAAATTATGTTCATTGTTATATAACTAGGGCTGTGCGTTTACATCGATATATCGATATTATATCGATATATCGATATATCGAATAACGATATTCAGTAGAAAAAATATCGATATATCGACAAATCGATGTATTGATATATCGATGTATCGATGTATTTTGTGAAAAAGAACTAAAATTTACCTATAATGCCATATAATGAAAGGGGTTGTGCTCGATTTATTGATAGCATTGCATGCTGATATTTATTTTTACTTTCACTCTGGAGTCGGGATTAAGGGGAGAATTAATATTTGGGACGATGTATAGGTACAATTTCCAGCAGAAGTTTTCATAAAACTACCTTCCAGTCATGGCATAGTACAATTTCAAATATTTTAAGTAGATTCCCGTTTGTTTTATAATGCTGGCGCCCAGCACCATAAAGCAAGTATACATCGATACATCGATATATCGATATATCAATATATCGAAACATCGATACATCGATATTATCGATATTTTTCTAATATCGAATATCGATATTCAAAACAATATATCGAACAGCTCTATATATAACTTATAATTATGTAGTTTCGTTACTCGATCTTATTTTGTTTTCACACACTGAATTCGATTTAAAAACATCTAAAGCGGATTCATTAGATTTATTTGATTCTCATAATGCCTTATATTATGTATAAGAAAGTAAAAATTTCTTAAACAGCAGTATTATTTTTTTGGTAGTATTAGTAATAATAGCATAAAATTTTGATAATATAACAAGAATCAAAAATAAGAAAAACTGATCTAAATACAATATATTCAATGAAATTAGAATTAAGTAATTTATTTGGTACTTAAATAAACATTGTAAGACAATTTTTCGTAATATTAAAAGAGTTAAATTTCTAATATTCTATCTATAAAGCAGATTCTGAATAATGTATACATAATTACCTACAAGTATATAAAATATATCGACACAGGAAATAATATCAACAAAAATATTTTCTGTTAAAATTTAAAACTATTTTTGTGTTGTATTTGATGATATCATCATTCCAATTTCTTGTACAAAAAGTATTTCCTTTTGATCTCAACAACATAGATCAAAGACTAAAAAATAAAACGCTATCACTCTCATGATAATCAATTCCCTATAAACACAATTTTGTAAGGGTCACCTCAAAATCTGAATATAAATTGGAATTTTGTATGTAAATTGTAAGGGTTGTTATGTGTGAGTTCACAAAATAAAATGGCAACCTGAAAATATCTCATTTCTCCATACACAGAGAAATTTTTCACTGCCTTTACCATTTAAAATTTTTATTTGGGGTTATAAAACCATTAATTTTTCAAATATTCAATAATTTCCAATGTTCATTCCATTTAGTTTACATTCAAAATATAATTAAATTCCATTTGTGGTTGATCGCATATTGTTTATTTGCCGAATTTAATTCGTTTTATTTTAAAGGGTTATAGCCACGCGCACTTTAACAAATTTTAATCAAGTTAATCCACTTACTTCTTCGACACTCACGAAAGGTATAACCCTCAATATCATCTAAATAAATCTTTTTCACCATCCCTTCGAGTTTTTCCACTCGCCAAATATCATGATTTGAACATCAGATTAGTGAACTAAGGTTAGGGACAAACAAAATATCAGTTTACAACCCTAATATTAACTGTACTCCAAAATTCAATATACACAAGAACGGAGAACAATATAGAGATTGTGTAGTACTATTTGTATTAAAGTAATTTCATAGCTTGTCTACAAGGTATTTTATTTCCGATGAGGACCATTAAAATCTATATAATTAGTCACAACTTGCCCATTAACTGGGCATTTTAAAACTGTTTGTTTTTACTATTCGGAATGAAGCCTAGTACATACAGATAGTAAAACAAAATTAGTAGATTTATACCCTTAGATGCCAAAATGGCTTATATGTCTAATATAATACCCTGATCTAACATGTGTAACATAATATCTTGCACTATCACTTTCTACATCTTATATAATACTGTCTTGTTGCTATCACCAGTTTTCGACCAATCAGCATAAAACGAATCGTATATCGATTTTTAATTGCCATTTTTTCAACCTAACAACTGTGTTTACAAATGTCATTCTTGTTTCTTTTCGATTTAGTGTAAAACAAAAAGCAAAAGTGAGAAAGTGTTTAATATGTAAAACTCCACAATTGAAGGATTCGCACCTTTCATTTCTCAGCAAAATACACAAATATATTTCAATTCAAATTTTAACGTTTAACGTACGAATGATGCATTCATAGACAATATTGACATTGTTACTGCTTTATTTAAATTTAGAATTTAATTTTTATTTTTGTATCTAGCAGAAGCAAATTTCACGATCGGGAGAGAACCTCGGTTTCTATGATACCAAAGTCATGACACCATGATAGAAACAGAAAATTTCATATCTATGGGAGATTTGTGCAATTTCTCTTTCACCATGAGGTATAGTTGCTCAAATAATGTAAAAAATGAACAAAATTAATCAAATCAAAGAAAACTATCATAAATTATATTAAAATTCAAATAATTTTGAAATACATAAAAACCATCATAAATATTTGGGTCGTTAAAAAAATAGTGTATATAGCACAGGAAAGAAGTGTATTTTTTCCTTGTCGTATTGTACTTTCGCCTACGGCTCGTGCTTCAATTAATAAGCGGGAATAAATCATACTTTGTCCCTCTTAATGTTTAGTACACTATTTTTGCCTGAAATAGGAAAACATGTGTGCCCGTATGTTCAATAAAATATTTCTCTTAATAAATATTTAAAGATTTTATACGAAATACATTTTGATAAATATATTGACAAGAACAAATATTTGTTCTATTTAACATATCCAATATCTCCATAACCACACTTAAGTATACAATAATTTCCTGATCCATTGTCAAATATTATCTACAATTTCTGTTTAAAACGTATATTAATCAATGTAATCTTTAAAAAGCTCCACGGTACTCGTAACGTAACGAAATATAGAATATAAAATCCTGAATTCGAATTCCACAAAAATCGTCGCCATTTAAAAATTTACCCTTGTTGCTCTTCCTTGACTAACATCTTTGGGGGACGTAACTTGATGGCTGGTAACCACTTCCTTTACAAAAATATTATATTAAGATCGATATTACTTATAATAAAATCCTGATTTTATACTTAAATAATTGAATATTGTACCTAATGCAGGAACTACCCGAAGTCCTAGCTAATATTTTCCTCGAGATCATAATGTTTGACATATAATAGGAAACACCTTGTGTATTACTGCTAAAGTATTTGAAGACGGATCATTATCATAGTAGTTCTAAAAACGTTACAAAATTTGGTACGCACCTTGTAGATACTTAGAGGTGTTGATTCCACATGACGCTTAATCCACAAAATACTACAAGTATGAACGCTGTAAATTCATACAATTTCCAGTGGATATATTTATGATACTGTTATAGTTCCGTATAATTTCAGCGTTTCTAACGTCGATTTAGAGATTCGCACAGCTATTGTCTCGCGCTGTTGTCCTAAGTAGATTATTTGCGCATAATAATTGCTTACGCACGTGCCTCAAAACAAAACTGTGCGCACCTCCTTGTCTAGTACCTTTTCACATAATGGTTCCATTGTTATCTTAAATTATAACGTTAAACTTTAACGTAATTTTAAGTACCGTATGGCGAAGTTCTCATGATACTTTGCGAAATCCTTTACATGTTCCTAAGGATTTTTATTCCTTGTCTCATTTCGGAAACAGTGACCTTATCATTTTGTAATAATTCATTACTTCCCTCATGTGCAAATTAATTTTTAAAATTTAAGCTGGGTTTGGTAAAACATTAATTTATATTCCGTTATTTGTTTGTTTTCACTGCAACAATTATTATTTATACATAAATAGATACACAGACTTGAGAAGATTAAATAACATGATCTGCTTTATAAGCAGTGTTCCATGTCAAATTTGTGTAAAAAAATCTGATATATTTTCCCCCTTCAATACCAAACTAAATAGAAATCTAAGATCTATAATAAAAACTTTCAATAGTAATTCCTAATAATTTTATGAGACCACGAGACCTTAAATCTGAATAATAATATTAATTATTATTTTACCCAACTCGAAAGGATTTAATCAACATTCATCAAATGATCTTTTACAAAATATATGATTAAATACATAATTTTTTCAGTAAAATGGAAGTATATACAAGAAATATAAGAAGAGTTTTTATTCTAAATATTATTCCTAGTATCTGTTTATTAAATAATGCACAACACTTGTATTAATTGCGATTTATTATACTAATTGCTGGCATACAAGAATGAATCCAATCAGAACCGATTTAATTAGATAAAAAAAGTCAGGTTATACATTGTGTAAATACTGAAATAACCGAATGCTGAATTCTAAATATTCTCCTTGCATAATCAGGCTACTTATATACTTACCGCCACTTAGAGGTATTTGGGCGGTGAGTTTTATCCATGGGTTTCATACCAGCATCTTTGATTTCAAACATATTTTTCGTAGTTGATTCCTATTGATTATAAATTAAATTCATTGTTTTGTGGCAGGTAAACTTCCGCTTCCATACTGTTGAAATTATGACCAAAACTAACTCAGTTCTGCTCAATGTTATGAATTCTATAAATATGAAATTTCTTTACTATTTCACGTTCGTGAGTTATTGAATATACAGAAACAAATCTATCCACCACCAACATAATCAAAAATCTATTCTAGATTATTAGGATCCTATACCCCCTTATACAAGTACTATACGATATAAGAAAGTAAAAGCACTTCGAAAGACTGATACTCCTGTCAATAATGGCTTTAAATTTAAAACAATTGTTGACAAATTGATGACAGGAGCATCAACAGTAAAAACAATAACTTGTTTTGTTCAACGGCGTACCTAAAGTTAATGTATTTTATAACTTTGTGATCTCACATTCAATTTTAGGTATAGGAATTTGTTATATCGCTGAAAAGAATACTCCGGACTATATATTCCAATAAAAAATAGTACCTCTTCCATTTAAGAAAATATAACTTTCATTCTCCCGCATAAAACCCTAATAATTTTATTTTGCCAACCGTACAATTATGTCCCCTTCTTGCTGTATATAAGCTTGTGAATTTATTTTTTCTCTAAAATTATTAGTTCGCCAGCAACTGATTAGTTGCTTTGAAAAAACTCACCTTATATATTCCAGGTTTGCTTACCATAAACACATTGCAAAATATTTAATCATAATGCTAGAGAACTTCGAAAATACGTCTGGGATGTGATGCGTGTTTTTAAGTGTACAAAAGTCCGATTTTACATTTGACCGATCCTCAAACTCTTGTATATTTAAAGAGTTATAAATCTAGATACAAGGTATTTGAAATAATAGGGAAGTAATGCACTGCATACATCTATACAAACCTCAAAGATAACTAATATGTGTATTACAATTTAATGAAAATGAGAAAATAAAATAGGAAAATACTATTTACATTTACTAAAACACAGAATTCATTTCCATGTATAAAGCCTGTTTTACATTATATTTTTTTCGTCTATTTTCCTACTTTTTCTAGATTTGAATCAGAGTTTCATACTAGAAGCATCTATCCAAATTTAGAAAAAAGTATATTGTAAATTATCAGATTTTTCTATTCGATTTTCATATTAGATGCATTGTACGCATGCGTTACATGAAATACCAACAAACATTTATTTGTTTTTGGTTGAAGTTAGTTTTGTTAGCTCGTTCGGCGTTCGTGTTTATTGTTTTGTATAAAATTACTTTGAACAAAAATATAAATTTGGCACAAAGAAAAAGGTCGTCCAAAATGACGAAAGTAAAGTAAGTAGATTATTGAATTATTTTACCTCAAATATAGATCTGTGTTGCCGCTTGTACGATAATTATTGTTTAAAATTGAGACAAAGACGATAATTTTGAGTGAATGATAACATGTCAAGAACTGTCACTTGCTCTTGCACAGCTGATTAACTTAAATTTTTCTTTAGTTGGCATCTTGAACTGATATCGTATTATTTCGGCATAAAACGAATTAATCCTATTAAAACAAAAAAGTATAAAATTAGAACAAACTCGGATGGATTAAGACAAAAAAAGCATGAAAATAGACGAAAAAAGTATAATGTAAAAATAAAATCCTTTATAACGTGGAAAATACAGAAAACTGGTGAGAAATCCAGCTTTGTCATGAATCAATAGACAATTAACTGCCAAATTCTAGTCCCGGAGGTCTCAGCAGAGCACACATTGATAGAAAAAGAATAGCGGGAGGAGAGCAGCTCCCACAGCTCCCAGTTGCGGTTTGGCGCGATGAAGACATTATCCAGTAGGCCGGGGCAGCAATCGTCCCCGCGAAATTAATGCGCGAACACGTAACACGCGGGCAATCAGTATGTGTAGCAGTGTTCGGGGAAAGTTTTTCAACGCTTGCAAAACTTTAGAGCGAACACCGCGCCACCGTGTGGCAAAAGCTGGCGGTAGTTGTCTTCGATAATGACTTGGTTAATTGGCAATCCGCGCCTTTGCCCTTCGCTCGCGCTACGTGAGAGCATTAACGCCACCGTCGCGGCGCCACCCATTGTCGCGCCCCAAAATTCAATCAATCGGCGACACGGCCGTAAAATTTTACATGCGCTACTTGATGAAAGCTAATTTAAAGTTTTCTGCCAAAAGTCTTCGGTATTGAGATGGTGGATCGATACAAACGCGATGTCTAAGAGTTTGTTTCAATCATTCTGGAGAAATCGTTTTTATACTATTTTCTAATACATTCCTTCACCCTTGCAACAGCAAATACATAAACCATCTATCACACATATATCACATAATATTATTTTAATATAAGAAGTCCGTCGTAAATTCACAAGGCCCTCAAACATCTGTCTCAGAAGGTTGAAGCATTTTCTATAATTAAGAAAAGTTAAATTGATATGATAAAATCAGTTGATATTTGCATGACTTTATAATTGTGGACGACCGCAATCATCATGAATTGATCAAACTTCATACTCTCATGAAGAAAAATGTTACACTGTTGCTTCGAAATCTGTTGATGTACCTACGAAGAACATTTAAAATGCAGTAATTTTCTATCCCTTGATACCTACATTTCAAATTGCGTGAGGACCGAATGCACGATAGGAAAGAACGTAATTAGCCGGAACCTTTTTTTTTTTTAATAAAATGAGATTGAATGTATATACGATTGTTCAGAAATTATTTAAAAATAAAAAAAGGACCAAAGAAATTTACTCTGTTATTGTAAAAATTAGTAAATTAGTAACGTATTGAATGATGAAAGGTAAAAATAAACAAGAATACAGTCAATATAATTATTGTTGTTTATTAATAAATGGCAGCGAAATGTTGGGTTTAAAAGTTAAAACTAATTATTAATTAACAACAATTATCCGGACTGCATTCCTGTTTATTTCTCTCTTCCATGGGTGTATTTAACTTTTGACAAGTACGAATAAATGTTAATCAAATTTTTAACTTCAAATATTTGAATAAGTTCTACATCATACTGTAAATTAGCTATTCCATTTGTAAATTATCTGCTGCGTTATTCCAGAAATGTATTCGCGAGCCGTTTGAGACCACATACGTCTAATTATCACTTTCTACAGTGTACATAATACTATCTTGTTATATTTGTTACTATCACTTTCACTTTCCACTCAACATAAAACGAACCGTTTATATTATCTTTAATTCCCGCCTTATACAACCTAACTCTGTTTACAAATGCCATACTTATTAAAAAAAACAATGTTGGAAGAATGTTGCATGTATAAAGTTCCGTAAGTACAATACGATTGCAATAATATCTTTAAATTTCGATGCCTTGACTGGGTGATATCAAGTGAGAAAACACTATCGATATTTCTAAAATGCAGACCAAGACAGTGTGTATCAAGAGGTGTTGTTACTATATTGACAACAAACTTTGACACTGGTGTATATTTTTTGTAAATAAACAAATTTTGTTATTTTATTGTTATAGGGATTTGCAAATTCACAAACAGTATTTTGATACTTTATTCTGTTAAAGAATTTTAAAAAAGGACTATAGAAATAGAGAAGTTTAATAAAGAAAATAAATTGTTGCTTCAAAATACTGTTCAAGGTTCAATTCAAGTAAAGATAATTGTTGATAAGAGAACCATAATTTTACATCGGAAGTGTCAAAAATATCCAGTTTTACGATTCGATATCTGTTCAAATCTTCAGTCGAAGAAATTAGATCGTTTGTGGATAAAATATTACGAAAAATCTGACACTATATCGAACGACAAAACAGTACAATCCAACATCAGATTTTCGCTTGATAGTCCACATTAATTCCTATTGAAATATAAAATTTAGTAGTAGAAAATTAAAAAATAATTCGTAAATGCATGGAACAGTTTAGATATGTATACAAGCCGATGTAAAATTTGGAGAAGATTTCTAATTAATAAATTTGTTAAAATATCTCTTAATCTTTGCAGTTTACAGGCACTTTTATTGCTAGGCCTAGAGATTAGAACAACTTCAAAGAACATATTTAAATCGACTGGACGAATGTGAAGAAAGTAGAGTATCAGCGTTCAGCATGAACACTTAATAATAAATAAAATGTACAGCGAGAAAAAATGTAATACCACTGTTATTTTTGTAGTGTTTACACAAACCATGTGCTGTTAAACTACATCGAAACAGTATTATGATGATAAACGTTTCATACCGTTTGATATCAAAATTAGATTGAATCTCTGTACATTATCGTACACAGATCTGATGAAATAATTTACAGAACAATTATGGATTGTCAAGAGAATTACATATCGGGTCAACGTTAAATAACTAACCCGGGGTGTGAGCAGATATCGAATTATAATTCTAATCGTGAGTTTAAATTTACAGGAGTTGTCGAGAACGAATTAATATAAATCACGTGTTTATCCCTTGAAAATTCAATACCTAGTACAAATAAGTCATCGTTTCTTTTTGCATGTACGACGTACGGGTACATATTTATTTCATTTTCCACACCATTAACAAGTTTAAGTTAAAAAGCGAAATTATCTCATTTTCTTTGTACAAAAAAAAAAAAAGAAAATAATGTAGGAAACATACGGAGTAAATATTTCCGCTCTCACATGTGTGCTTTGTGCAAGACGCCCGAACGCCAGAGGATACAACATCAAGTGGATTTCATTTAGCTGCTACGGCTCTATAATGAAATTGTGCTGCTGCTCCTAATGAGAATATCTTTCATACAATGCAACTAACCATAATCATATTTATTCTTTTTATGATATATTCTTCGTTATACCGAATATAATTACTGAAATTTATTACAACTAATTTTAATCTGCATCCTATTGCATCCTATTGTACGAATATGGTTAGAAATATTAGTTTCCAGGTCCTAAACTATTATTGTCTGGTTCAACAAGTATTTTATTTTTCGTCGACTTTTGCGAAAAATTTAATTTTACGCACTTGTTATCGAACGGTAAATGTCACAAAATGCTTCTTTTTTTTTCGAACGCTTGGAGTACGGCTTATGGAAGAATACAAAATTAAAAAATAACAGAAATAATTAATTATTATTCAATATAATAATCGAGTCGATTACTTAATAAATCAATTAGAACCGTGGTTGTTAAAAAAATGGAATATGCTTCTCGGCAAAAAATGTAAACTTCACCTGTTTGTATGCCTCGGATAAAATATGCACCTTTCTGTCCTTGCTATATTTCATTACTAGCGTAGCAACATGGTATTATTGACTTCTCTTGTAGCCATAAATTTACTACCGCTTGCTTCAAAAGAGGTTAATAATGGATTGTTAGTGACGTTCAAAATTTTGGCCCATTTTAAATGAACGTAACTTATATATTTTGAAATGTTTTCTCATTTGGTAAAGCAGTAGATTTCATTATTGAAAATGTAGCCCAATAACATAAAGCATTCTCATTATAGACCTACATGCTTCTGGAAGTAGACACCATTCTTTAAAACATACTTTCGTATTCGGATTTTACAGACATCAATGTATTAAAATACACATTTTGTATCTTTTTTTTAAATTTTCGGTGAGGTACAATTTTTCGTTGTTGCCAGTAATCTAAATGAATTGTCAGTTAATCAAAACAATGTTAGAAATAAACAGGCAGATTCATAAAAGGGTTTAGGGTTAACTTCATTTTTCATTATCTGTAACTTTGTTTCTAAATTAATTATATTATTAAAATGTATCAAATTTTATGCTAACTAATCTTGATTACAACCTTAGTTAAAATATGTATGTTATGAGAATGGAAAATGAAGTTACGAGTAATAATAAAAATGGAGTTAGCGCTAATCCCTTTTATGAATCTGCCTGAAAGTGTTTTATTTCTGCCTACTTAGTTTTTAAGTATTCATATCTCCATATCTGAATATGCAGCGGGATAGAATCGTGGTGTTGGATCAATAATTGATTATCTAAACCTTGGTGTTTAATATACTACTGTGTGGCAATATTTTTCTATAAAACGTTTTTCAAACTGATTACAAAAATCAGTTATTTATAAATTTTCAACCTCTTGAATTTAGATAATTAGAAGGGATAAGACCTACGTTCATATGATATTTTTGGCTCATACTAATTTCAAACAATAAACATTTAAAGTTTGTTACACTAGGCGTGAAACATCCTGTATTACTTCTGATACAAAAATATAACAAACTTTATAACACAAACTTAAAATATTAAACTTGCAAAAAAATTAGTAGATTTAATTAATAACATAACTAGAAGTCCCGGGTTCGATTCCCGAACTGGGCTGGCACCAAACAGTGTCTGCTGCTGAGTACAGCGCAGACACTTCCATCTTCATATCACCCATCACCAGGGCCGTATTATCCATAAGGCAATGTAGGCAACTGCCTAGGGGCCCAGCATCGGCTAGGGGCCCAGCGCATCGAGAAAAAGGAAAAGATCAACTTACACAATGTTCAAAACGATTTTGTAACTAAAAAAGTTAGAAGAGTTACTATTGAAACATATTGTACTTTACAAAACTATTTTCATTTTAAAAACACCAACCACCCAAATTGTATTTAATTTTACTCATAATTTTCTTTCATTTGTTTTATTGTTTAGGATGATGGCATACCTTCGTAATGTAGTAAAAAAAAAAAAATGGTGTAATCATGAATATATATTGTGGTAGAAAATTTTTTAATAAGTTAGAAAAGAATAAAGGGGCCCCGAAAATTTCATTGCCTGGGGGCCCCGACATGGTTAATCCGGCCCTGCCCATCACCCCGGCTAATAACCAAAGCAGTTGATGCCGTACCATTAAAAAAAAGTGTTAAGTTTAATTGCCATAACAGTTATAAATTTTAAATTCATTATATGAAAGATTTAATGCGGCAAGTCCAGCGAAAATGTTTGTAAATTCTGCGTTCCACGTTCATTCGAACAGATACAAGAACCATAAACAAGCAAACCAATATGTAAATAAATAAGCAGCAATCATAAACAAGGTGAGATAAACATTTTCGTCCAGGGCTACCTGAGCTTTATCTTCGCATTCAATATCGCGGTCTGTGTGTTCTCCTACAGAGCTATTCTCCGCTATCTTGGCTCCACCGTCGCCGAGTTGCACGATTAGTGGAAACATAGAGTATGTTCTTACCGCTATCGGAGACAGCGGCCCTGCTGCGGCCAAATCGAGCCTTCGAGCCCCCACAACTTATGCGGAATCGCATTTTAAGCGCTCCGGGCCCTGCGAACATACCAGCAGTCCCAAACCGGCGCCCACGCTCGCATATTGTTTCCCAGAAAATTAAACCCCCTATAGAACGGTTCCTAAACATTTGTAGAATTTTATTGATCAAAGGATGCAGTGTTTGGGAGAAAAAGAAATATAAAAGGCGGACTCGTTTCTTTGTGGAAGATAAAAGAGTTGTACAATTGTTGTAGGAAAATCGTACTTTTAGATATTTTTGTTTGTGTTTAAATGTATTGAAAAGTTGCCAAAATATTTTGTAGTGTTTCTTTCTGTATTTAAACTTTTTAAACGTTTACCGCAAATTTGGAGAAATATAATTGTTTTACGCCCCAATAAATTGACTAAAAATAAAACTTATTCAATAAATACTAATAAAAAAGTATGTCGTTTTTAGAGGATATTATTTGAAATGTAAACTGAATGCGATATATCAATACTGTGATCAGTGTACACATACCCGTAAAGTACCTACGTATCACCAAAATCAAATGTGATAACGAATCCGAAGTTAAATTTTGACATAAGACTAAATAATATTTTGGCTAACTTCGCTTCGGAGTAATATCGTGTACCTTAGCATAGAATTCGGAAAAAAATTTTTTTGTAAGATATATTCACTATCAGTGCAAACTCTTCTGTAATCGTAAAACAAATTAATTTTTCTTCGTAATTCAGTAAAGTCCAACATGTATTTTGGGGAGAAATGTATATTGTCTTTCGGAAATCTATAGCGTGTGTCCCACGTAAATGCTGGCATAGGCAGTTAACATGTGAAATAAGTTTTTTGTACTCATACATTGAAATGTGTTGTTTAGCGTTGCCTAAGCAACGTCCGAAATGTCCATTTCCCAGGTCTCCACCAGATAGACAACCGGGAAATATCGACGAAAACATTCCTATTTCTAAAGCGTTTATTAATAAATTAAATTTATAATAAAAACATATAGTATTTCAAACATTCCTTTACTTAATATTAATATAAACAATGATTGAATAAGAATGAAATTGAATTTAAAAATAACAAATTTAGTGCATTTGGTTACCAATGTTGGCAATAAAATCTGCCCGATATGACAGCTGTAAAATACATAACCTACAAATGTAATGTTAGTTATCTTAATATAAATAATAATAAATTTACAAGTGAATACGGTAAATATTATAAATATTTTAAATGTTTTCTAATATATTAGACAAATTAATTTGTGTGTTTATATTTATAGTGCAACTTTGACAATTATCAAAATAACTACTTGAAGAACTTCATTTCTTTTTATGGACTGTTATTAGTTTTATATTTTTCGTACAAAAAATATTGTACAAACCTCTTACGTGAACTCGGTTCCCGGATTCGTTCTATGGCGGCGCTCGCAAGCTCGCGCCGCCAAACACTCATCCGGGAACCAACCGTTCCCGCATTTGGTATGTAAATAACTATTTTGTAAATAAAAAGTATCCGGCAAAACATTATGCAGCCAAATTGTATATCCTGCCAACATCCCTACATCTTATTTAATACAGATTAATTTATTTTGATACCGCAATTTAATGAAATCAATAATAATAATTCCTCGCCGATCTCGGTGGTGTAGTGGCTATGTCGCTAGCCTAACACGCCAGAGGTCGTGGGTTCGAATCCCACTGAAGAGCATGGTCGTTTGTGTCGTTAACATAATTTCATAATCATCAATTCATGAGGCGGCATATGACCATAGTAGTTAGTCCGCCTCTCATCTTCATAAAAAAAAAAAAATAATTCCTAATTTTCCGCCTACTCTTTTTATTGCCACTGACGTATAGTGCTTGCAATTTGTTTTAAATATTTTAATTTGTCACTGTCAATTTCTGGCGAAGGAAACCATTCGGCGTTCATTCCTGCAATGTATTCAGATATTTGTCTTGCACTGCGCCCCCCCTAATACATTCCAATAATACTTACACGATTTTCGACATTTAATGTATTCATGATGACAGTGACAGATTAAAATATTTAAAACAAATTGCAAGCACTTTTTCAGTAGCAATAAAAAGAGTAGGCGGAAAATTAAGAATTATTATTAATTTCATGAAATTACGGTATCAAAATAAATTGATCTGTATAAAATAAGATGTAGGGATATTGGTAATATTGTAATATAAAATTTGGATGCATAATTCTTTGTCGGACACTTTTTATTTACAAAAAACTGATTTTACAAGTTAATTGCCTTTGCCAACATTTACGTGGGACATACGGTATGCATTTGAGCGTAATTATTTTATAAGAATAAAAAAATAGGTAAATACATTTTCACAATGGCAGTTTTATAAATCTAGAAAGGGTTCAAATTTAATTAAGTTCATTAAAAATAATCTTGAAATATCTGAAGCTAGCACGTAAGCAAACAGGTGTAAGTGAATTTAAATTAACGGACTGTTAATCATGAACACTTTATAAAAGCGAGACAATTTCAAAACGAGAAAAAATTTTAACAGTAATTAGAAACAATAATGAGTAAAAATTTAAGAAGCCTCTTAATGATTCTAATTTACTTCAACTGTGTTTTTTCTTTCTTTTAAATTAATAACGAGAAAATAATTCTAATTGTAAAAAGTGTCCAGACTTCATTATGAAAATATTTCATTAATTTTTTTATTGTTTTATGATTTGTTGGAACTAAAGTTTTAACAATTATTTTGTATTAGTTTGAATAGGTCTGACGTTGGCACTACGATACAATCTATCTAAATAAAGAAGATAAGTTTTTCCTTTATTTGTCGGGAATTATACTTTTCTCGCATGAACGCACTTGATTCATTACCAAGGAGACAATAGACTTTTTCATTGCTAGATGTATCTGTATATAATTTTTAATTTTTTTAATAGTCTGGTCGAGAACTAGGTACATCATTTTTAAAACCTGACCAATTTGGTCGTATAATACGCAGTAAGTCGTACTTTCCATTTAATTTCTAATCCTATTGATTTTAGATCTAGATCTTGCTACTTTTGTATCAAGTATTAATTTTATATAATAAATAGAATAAATTTATATTTTCCATCTAATTTTCAATTAACAATGTATTTGACTACACACTTTATCAGCAAATACATTCAAATTCTACTTATTTCTATTTAAGTTTTTTTGTTAAATAAATAAATATATCATCACTATATATGCAAAATTATGGGTGTGTTGTGGTAATAAATGGATGTTGAACATGATATAATTTGAAGCGTTACCAACCTTTAAATTAAGGTTCCCAAAGATGTTATTAAAAGAGGAGTAATACAGCTACGTTCAAAACTAATCAATTAACTATTACAATTAGCAATTAGAATTAAATAGTTTTACTTTAACTTACAGGAACTAACTCTAGCATTCAAACCAACAAAATTTTATTTATTGAAAAAGTACTGATTTGAGAAGTTTGCACCGTAGAATAGAGACAACATCCCTCATTTTTTTTAGTCTGCACATCAAACAGCATAGAACTTAACCATACATTTATACAAAATGAAATAAAGAATTTAAATTTTGTTAATAATTTTTATAATATGAATAATACAATACAATATAATTGCAAAAGGCTAATTATACCTTCTCCTGAAAGATATAAATGAAACTAAATCTTTAAATTTCATGTTTTAATTTATCTGAGAGTTATTTAAATTCAACATATTTTTTATGAAAAATGTTAGATGAAGAGGTTTTCTAAGGTTGCATGCTGAGAAATTTGCAGGTAAATCACTAACTAACATACGATAAACATGTAACCTAGTCTTAGGAAGTTTGGTAAATATCTCAAGAGATTGAATTTCCCGGGCCGAGCATCAATACAGGTGGGGTTAAGTGGTAGGTAAGGGCTGTGGGCATCCCCTTCGAAATCTGTCCCCGGAGATCTCATGGCCTACCTGATCTCTGCACTCAAAAGGTTCGCCTCTAGATTACTGAAGCACTACAAATTCTTCAATTCTGCCCGTCGTTATATATTTACGGACAGAATTTTGCTGAATTCAATTTTACATCTTAACCTTTTCAACGAGTATTATATCGTGGGGTATTTATAATTTTTCTTTCAATTTTCAACTTGAACATATTAATGAAATTTCCTGTGCTCTATAGTCTATAATATTGTTCATAAAGTTGTGAAATACCAAGGTTCTTTAATAATAATAAAAAGCAATACATCTAGCATAAAGGAAAAAATTGAAACTCTATTCTTACCTCACGGTAAAGATAAGCTTCAAATAATTATATTTTTCTATTCTTAATTGCATAGGTTTATTCAGTTAGTACAATTTGCCGTATAAAATTACGCTGTAGAGCTACCAAGAAGGATACCAGTCAACCGGATGTCTCTGCTATACACTAGTTGTTCTATTTAAACATTTGGATTTTTTAAATTTAACATTCTAAGAGATAACAAATTTAAATTTTAAAACGATACATAAACAAACAAAAAAATATCAAGTAAAAATTATAGTCAATATTATTTTCCTTTATTTTTCTGCCGTTAAAACCTGGCTACTCTAAAGTGGATTTCAAGTATTCCGTTCTTATTGCCAATTGAGTCTTGTGGTACAAAAAATGAATTGAGTAGTAATCGAACTGAAAATAAAATTTCAGCAAGTTTGGAAAAATATTCTGATTGTATTTGCCATGCACAAGGGATATATTTTATATATTATTTTATTTAAAACTTAATTGCTATCAGACTGTCTTGCCACAGACCTCGCTAGCAAAATATATTTCTTATAAATTTCCGGTGTTCGTAATTCTTCTTCTCCTAGGAATTTAAAGTAAAATTTGACTTGTAATTTGTTCATTTATAAACAAATACTTGTTCCTATAGAAATTGTTATTTAGCCTACTTATATCAACTCATATTTCTACGAATTTTTGATAATTTCTGTTAATAAATATTTTAATTTAACAACTTTAGTAACCAGTATGAAATAAAATTTTGTATGTACCTCGAACGAAAAGTGATTTTAAGGTCCTCGCAAGTAATTTCGACCGTAACCAACTTGCTAGTACCTTAAAGTTCAACTTTTCGTTCTAGATACATAAATATAACTATTGTAATATGAAGAAAATCCCATTGTGTCTTTCCTATTTCTTTTCTTCTTATTCACAAATAACTTATTGCACATACTTTCCTGTGAAGTTCATTATTGTGATATTGATAGCTCCAGCTGTTAACATTCCATACTTTCCATAGAGCTTTCTATGTCATCTGTCATGTATGTTATATCTTTTTTTAAGCTATCGTCGCTGGAATATGGATTTTTATTGGCACCAATCATTTTATATTTTAGCTTTATGAAGCACAAACACAAAACAACCGCTCACTGTTAATAAATTGTAGTGCTTTGCTACTCTATTTCTCGTCTCGTCTCGTCTCGCGGCATCTGTATGCCTGACCATTTTAACTTTTATTAATATTACAATCGGTGCAATGAATTCAATTTTAAAAAGTAATGGTATTTAAAAATTAAAATACATCTAACAATATGAAACGGCTAGTAAATACATTTTGGGCAGATTACGCGATTACAGTGTACGTTACAAAGTGAAACGCAAGCGCAGGGAAGGGCTCGAAGACACAGCGCGGTTTGTCGGTGCAGCCATTCTAGCAGCACATTTTCAATTATGGTTTCATTGTTGCTTGGAATGATGACGTTAAAGTTTAACAACGCAACTTTAAGTAGGTAGCACATGGTGCGGTTCTCAAGCTACTTTGTAAAATCCCATGCTCTTCAATTGCCTGCACGCTTTGAACGCTGCGCACGCGGGACGTGGACGACGCCGGAGGAAATACGTAACAAGGTATTTTACACCTTTTACCCAAGTCACTTCGGGTTTAACTGATCTTATTGAGTACTTTAATGAACTTAAAATTAGGCTAAGGTAATGGGAAGGTATAAATTACATGTTATGTTGAACAAATTAAGCGAAAGCTTGTTATGTAAAAAATTTAAACTGTAATTAAGCAACAACCACTAAAATTTGTAGTTATAGTAGCTCTTTCTACTATACTACACAGTTTTGTTATTTTACATTTCATTACGAAAAAGGAAGAACAAACATTACAAATATATGGGAGCGCAAGCTGTTAAAAACAATCTAAGGAAGTAGAATAACAAACAGAAAAGTGGAAGAAATATTCATTGAGCCCAACATCACAACACAAATAAAAATGCAAAGAATAAGAGGGTTGGACATACTGAAAGATTTCAAGAAGGACGGATAACACAAATTATTGAAAATGGGGAACAAGATGAAAAAGAAGAAAGGGAGCCCAAAAAGATGAAAACAATGACAGATTTCGGGGAAGGGAAAGAGGTGTCAGCTGGACAATCAAGAGCAAATAATTGGGGAAGATTATACTAAATTTAACCCTATCAGTCACCCTTTTTGCCTGTGTTTGAAGGTTATTTCCTAATTTAATTTTTCACAATTCTATACTTGAAATTGAGAACCAATATATTATACATTTCTTGATACTCAAAATGTTAAAAAGAACTTTCTATTCGTGTAGTTATAAAAATATATTACTCTGAAATATGTAAATATTTGTTATTAATCATTGTAATAGTACAAGACCAGGTTGAGAAGATAAACATTATTGAACCAGGACTTAGCGCCAAGATTTTATCCCGAGAGCATAGCCTGAGGGATACAAGATGCAACCACAATTGGACAGTTCTAATTTTTAACTTAAATCAATAATGATTATGGACCGTTACTAAGGAAGCTAATCAATTATTGACCGTTATTAATGAAGCGGTAGAGAATAGTTATTTACTTTACAAGTGGGCAAAGTAAGGAATTTCCCACGAGAGAAATTTTAGCACACGAAGCCGAAGGCTGAGTGTGATAATTTTATCGAGTGGGTAATTCCACTTTGCCCACGTGTGAAGTATAACGTTTTATCCAACACCTCTTAATAAATGAAAAATTTATTTAAAAATATAATTTGACAGTGACATATGCTTTAAATTTTTAAATTAAAATGTCAATCAAAGTAGTTACCAAGGTGTTGTGTGTTATTATTGTTATAAATAAAAAAATACCCACTAGTGGCTTTCCTCAAAATTATACCTACTAGTGGGTAATCTGTTACTTTGCTTGTTTAAAATCGTCATAGTTATAGAGCATTTATTGGGAGGTGTTGGATAAACAACATTTCACGACTCAAAACAAACTCAACAGTGGCATGCCGCTAGGGTAGTAGTGAAAAAAATTATGTAACGGGGTTTGAAATATACTCCTTTACATTTAAGAATAATTAACAATAGATAAAAATATGTTGTGGGCACCACAATATCTCCCGCCATAGATTTCTTTTCAAATAATGCAGGTACATGGACCACCACTATCAAGAAACGCACATCACGTCAAAAAATTTAGTTTTCACTTGAAACTTGAAACACATGTCATAAAATTACATTTTTCAATCATTGTTTTGTTTTTTAAAACTCACAGGTTAACAGATTTTATTTCATACTGTGTCAAATTCCAATACTTTACGTCAACAGTTTCAATCCGGGAAAACACAAAAAACGGCCGGTCCGGTAAAGTGTTGCTATTAGAAACACAAAATTAATCATGGCAATAACAATTATTCAAATTTAAGAAATAATTTATTCAAAAATACATAATATATTTATCAGTACAAGCTTCTTTCATAAATCTATAGATTTCTTCTCGGGTTAATGTTTTAGATTGTTTCGATTCATGACCAATTGATTGTTTTTTCAGGAATGCTACCACTTTAGAAAAACGAGATATGTCAAGATTTTCATTCGCAATTAATGTTGATTTTATCATGGAATATTTCGGCCACAAAGAAGACGCACCTATTTTCTTAGACTAAAAACATTAGTTCACAAATAAAATAATAAATGTAATCATTTAAATTCTTACCAAATCTAAAAAATAGGCCAACATAACTTCTTCCGTAATTTTCATCACATTATTTTCTGCTTTCCATTCACAAAAATGGCTGAATTGTTTTTGATACCTTTCACCAAACTTAATAGGTATTAATTTCGCACACGCTGCTTCAGATTTTCTTACAATTACTGGAGGATTTACAATTTCTGGGCAATTTGCATAAGAATTCATTTTGACACAACAAATTATTTAAACAAATTAAACATTTGCCAAACAACCGTTGCTAATCATGTTTCGAAAATGTAACTAGATTTGGAGCATCTGTTAAATTATTTTTAAATTAATTTCAATGTTTCTTTAAAACGCAATTTGACGCAGAATGAAATAAAATACATAACGACATTCGTCCGTGAACACTTTTTACAGTACTCGTTTCGAATTTCAAGACTCGGCTCCTTTGTCGCCTCGTCTTTAAATGTCTCACTCATACTGTAAAGTATGTGTTCCCAGACTTATAACGTTAATTACTATAAACGAAAATAACAAAACATAATTTTTCTTTAACGTGATGTAATTCGTAAATGGTGATAGTAAGAGAAAAACTACAATTGTAAATAATATTTGAAACATAATTGTAATAACAAAAAATATCAGTTTACCATAATTTACTGAAACATTTCAAAATAACTTCAACTAAACTACCTCTTCCGGTTATTGTATTTTTACCAAAAACTAATCAGCTCTTCCCAGATACAATTTACATATACAAAATATCAAAATTTTCAGTTTAGTAGTTTTTGAGAAACCGAGATTGACAGGCATACAGACAGACACACACACACATACACACAGACATCATCGCGAAACTATTAAAATCGTATTCTATGGACCCTAAAATGTACACATCTTTAAACGTATGTACCTCATTAATTCCACTTTATTCAAATTAAGATAAAGCAGAAATAAATAAAAAATATTTATATTTAATCAAATGACCTTCTACTAACATCTTTAGGGGAACCACGATTTGCATGACACATTTCTTGTATAAAAATATGTCACTTATCGTTGGAAAATATATTTTTTTACTGTGATGCAAAATTATTTGCAACGTCAATAACATGCTTGCAAAAATTATGTCATGTGTTAAATATTAATACACTTTCAACTTCGAATGTATTGGATAAATTTAAATCGATGCTTGTGCTTGCTCGGGATCTGTCAGAATTTTAAATTTTACACAAGTTTTTCTATTTTTGAAAACAGCATTTAAAATTCTAAATTCTCAGGTCAAGACGTCGTGTATTCAACTTCAAATTCGCGATAAAAAGAATTGCTTCCATTGTTAGTTCTACAAATATCTATTCGTCAACTGCTATTTTTTGTTGTGTTCATGAGATTAAATTGAGATTTCCTACCGTCAAATAGAGACAATCAGAAACGTTTAGGTTACTTCAGTGTTGGTTATCTTTAAACAAGTTTTACCAATTAATTAAACATACATTTAAATATTGAAACAAGCATTGAGAACTCATCGTATAAATAAAACAATATTTGGATAAAGTTCGGAAAAAAAAAATCATTAATAAAACGACATTTCAACTTTTGAATGAAGCATTTCGTTGTTGAAAATATTCCTAAATATTGTTTTATTTAAAAGTAAATTTGTTCAAATTCTTATATTGTTACATGCGCTTGAATAAATTAGGAGCAAATATTACACAAATTGACGGAATGGATATGTTCGTAACCATTTGCATACATTTGTGCTATGGAAACGCTATAGTGGAATAAGTAAGAAGTGAAATGAAATATTCCTCTATTTATTTGGTAATGTTCAGCCGAAATTCTAAGCAGTTTATGGTAGAAACACCTGCATCAAACAAAACTAATTTATTTCGTTAAACTGCTTCTGAAATTAAATTTTATCTTAGTAATTTAGACAAAACACCGCATAAATATTCATGAAAATACAATATTCATGTGAAAAATATTAAATATTCCGCGTCCTTGAAAATATTTTCCATAATTTTATACTTACTGCCAGTGACATTATTTGTTGTCACTTCAACGATCTTTTTTCAGAACACTTGACTGAAACTTTACCACTAAATTCAGCGCAGAAGAATTTTATTTCGAAACCATTCGCATTTCTTACTCGGAAATTTTAATTGTGCTAACTTTCTCCAACTTATTTCATTGCCGGATAACTTGGAGCATTCGAATGAAATATTTAACTATTCGAACAATTAACAAGAAAATAATAGCCCTTCAGACCCTTAATTATAGAAAACTTATTTGTTAGCCTGTACCCTCGAATACATCCACCACTTTCTTTTATTTATGAAAATTTTTGCAAAGGATAAAATCAATTTTACTTCATTAAATATTCATACATTATTATGTTCTCTTGAAACTATAAGTAAGTGACAAATTTACTTATAATGTATTATAAAAGTCGGCTCTAAGTTAAGGAACCTCTTTCTATATTTAACGCTAATAATAATATTATAGTTTAATACCCAGTTGCACCGCCCTTCCTTAAAATTAAACTTTACTAAGCATTACTTATAACTAAGGAATCCTAAGGAATCTTAAGTTTGTTGCTCACGTTGAATTTAGGCATTACTCAGCTAGTCGCTGCTTAGTTCTACATTCTGTATCTAAAACAAGAGATCTAAAACTGAATTTCAAAAAAGAAGAAGAATCTTTGTTAACAACATTAGATTGCTCAGAATTTCTGTGACTAAGAACATTTTAAATTGTATGAACGAATATTTTGACTTGTCCGGGCATTCTAATGTTAACAAAATTTTCATTCTCTAATGTTAGAATCTAGTAAGTTTAATATAAACTGTTAAGAAGATTTGTTTATTGTTTGCGACATTTCAAACGTTCAGGAAATTCATAAAAAAAGTAAGTTAATAATTTTTTAATATTATATTGCAATCATAAGAAATACGATTCTAGTATTCCATTATTTTTTGTTAGAAGAAATCTTCAAAAATTGTTCATCCGACAAATTATGAAAATGATCAGCTCATACATATATTATTCTCGAACTATTATTCTTCCAAATCATCCATATCGTCATCGTCGTAATCAATATCATAATAATTTAAATTCTTCCTTAACACAAATACAAATATTTGACATTCCTTTGTTAAGTAGACGTTAAGTGGCCAATGTCGGACCCTTAATCTAAGGATTCCTTAAGTCAATTTAAATGCTGAAATTTGGCTGGTGCAACGAAAATTTTATATTTAAGGATTAGTTAGAATTTAAAGGAACTCTTAACATTTAAGTGAGAGTGGTGCAACTGGGCATTAATGTTGTAAAATTGCATCGACGATTTAGAAAAATAGCCTTTTTTCGATCCACTCTACTGACCATATTTTAAAACTTGACATCAGTTTTAGTTCCATTTCATATCGAGGTCAATAGAGAACTTTCTCTACAAAATTTCACCTTATACTAAAATAATCAGAGATACATTTTAAATATAAACCTAGCAAAATACAAGAAAAACTTCGTGATTAGGTATTTCATTGTTTCCTGATATTTAGCCCTACATTATGTTCCTGTACGCCAATTTCTTAGGTAGCCATATTTATTATGTAGTATTGCGTCCTTATTATTGTTTATTTTAGTTATTGTTCGCGTTACATATGTTTGTACATTCCTTTAATAAAATATACATATATTTATAAACATAATTTCTGCGTTGTATTCTAAATCCTTAACAATTGCCAATCACAAAATCTTTAGGTCGAATGTCGATTCCTAACTCTTAAACAAATTATCAGCAAATAAAAACTACCCCTGTTCTTTCATCCCCTTACAAACATTTTTGAAGGCGGGGTGTGAATCAAAAGCTAGTATATCATACTAAGATCTGCAGTGTATACAGAGCTTTATAAATGGGATGAACATAATTTCTTTTACAGAATTGATGCAAAAACTACCTATAAATTTATATTTATATAATTATTTATTCAGTAATAAATAGAATAAAAGCTCAAAAAGAATAAAGAAAAATATTATACATAAAGACAAAGATTGTGAAATATAAAAAGAATTCATTTGAATATAAGCAATTGCTGTTTCACTACTTTTTTTCAAAGAAGGCAAAATTCTAGAGAAGTTTTTTTTTTGTCAAAATTCTTATTTTTTACTTATATAATGTCATTGCAATAGCTTGAAAAACGAGGACCAAGACGAAAGGAAAAGGATCAAAATCAACTTTAAGGTGAGACAAGATTGTTACATTCGAAATCATCACATATTAACTTTCAATTGTTAGGTGAAATTTGATTTGAAATGAAAATATTTCAACGATGCAAATTGATTAATTTTAATAGATTCTCTTTGTATAAAGTTTCAAATTGGATATGTTTCATAGAACCTGCGTCTGTAAACTAGAAACTAGCAAGAGAGATTCTAATCTAAGTATAGAATACCTTCTTGGAACCCAGTCGCAATGTTTCCATACATGACTTTATAATCCCTAGACTCATAAGTTGGCGTTATCGATGAAGAAGTAATTACATGTCTCGTTCCAATCGCAAATCTGCGGCTCTGGACTCAGACAAGTCCACAAGTCCAGCTCGAGACTCACCAGCACTAGCACACGGGCTCAGTACATCGTAATCCAAGGCGGATAAATCTGCAGTTAGCAGCATCTTGTCGGATAAAGGGCCGAAGATAAGAATTGTAAATGTCCTTTTCAGGCTGGAGAAATACCCCAGTGAGCGAGAGCAACACTTAGTTCCACCGGTTCCTCTCGGTCTCTCACTGTTCAAATGGTGCTGGATTTTGTAAAGTGCCGTTAGGTACCGCTCTGATTTGTACAAAAATATTGCTATAGGACAATTTAAAGGGATGTAACAAGTTCACAGCTCGAGTTCCGTTCAAGTAATTTGACGATTGAAACGAGTATTGAGCAGACTCTATCCGATTTCCAATCGTCTTTGTTGACCATTTTTTTATGAATCTATTAATTTAAAATTTATTTTTTTAAATATTAATTTGCAATATTGTTTCCAAATTCACACCAATTACCTACCATTAACTTGTACCTTTTAAAATGAACCACAATAAAAATTTACAATGGCTTAAATCACTGAAAAAATTTCTGGTTTTAAATTCTGTAAAATTATATTAAAATTTAATATTTAAAAATGTCACACGTAATTCTTTGTCAGGAAAAACAAGTAAGCAACATAAACAACTACATAGAAACAGTAACTAAATAACAATAAAATATGATTTCCAAAGCAGAGAAAATCATATTGCTTATTCAACTCGTAGCCTTCATTCTAATTCACTGTCTTATCCTGCTTATACCTACAGATTTCTACAGCTTCTTTTATAAATCTGCACATACCGATCTTGCTATAATTTATGTTTCTTCAAAAAATATGACTAACCACAGCAAATTTCTCTGGTTGGTTAAGACGAATGTTCTGTGTTCTGTAATATTTGTTCAACATACGAGTATGTTTTCAGAACTATAAATATTGTACTAAGACCTATTCGTTTTGTTGCTACCATTTAAATGATTTCGAGTAATAAAAATAATAAATGCATTTGTAGATCGTCAATGGAGATGACGTTTTTGATTTCCATCTTAGTGGCTTTAATTTTAAGTTTATTATATTGATATATGGTAAGATTATTTTGCTTAAAACAGTTAATTTATTGATTGATTATCCGCATGCAAATAGTTCTCTTTCTTATACATTCGATATCAATTTGGCAAAATTGAATTATGCATTATCTTTTTATAGCAATTGTAGTAATTAAAGATTTATCTATAGATGTATGGATTACGGGGTAAATAGCTTCGTGGTAATGCATTAGACTGTGAGTCATAAGATTCTTAATTTGTATCCAACAGCTAGCAGTTGCCAGTTTAACTTTACCTATGTGGTTCCCTTCCCATTATCATCCTTGGGGCCGAGATATCACATAAAAACAAAACATTCATTTTAAATACTATATACCCTATTTTTCTAAAAGATTAATAAACGGATAATAAAAGCAGTTCTTGGGAAATATAGTTTTCAGTTTCGGACGAATTCGCAAGCGTTAAATCCGAACGTCACCCTTAATCTTTACTTTTCAGCCTCCTCACTCTTTTGCTCTATACAACTACGCCACTGGATTCGCTAGTCAGCGCCGCCTAACTTTTAGCGATGTTTATTTGCGTAGTGTAAGGGTGTGCACACATTTACATTTTCATTCTGTTCAAATATGGTATATTGGTTTTCGTTCTGCATAAACGATGTGTTTACCACGCAAATGCGAAGAGATACGAGGAAGTTTTTTCTTCTTCGCAGCAGCGTGGTGAGTAAAGATGGAGGATCTTTTCAGCCGGATAGATTGAATTATTTGTCTGTTTGTTTGAAGAACTGATAAGATTTTAAGTTACACAAAATAATAACAATTATTTAACTTTTACATAAAATCAGAAATATCTATTCATCATGAAGAATTATTACTTTATCAGTTTGTATCTGCTGTTTATAGTGCAACTAAAACTTAAACAATAACCTTTCAGAACTCATAGTAAAGTAAAAAGACTTTTGGATTAAGTTTGCATTTAAATAAATATTCTATAGAATTTAATCCAAATCTTTTGAATTTACTGTTAGTTTTGAAAGTTTTCTCAAGTTATTGAAGTATCTCTATGATGAAAATATAAATAATATAATTAAATACGAAGAATTACGTTTAGTAATTCCAAACGTTTTATTTAAATAAATATTCTACTTAATCCACAAGTCTTCACTCATGGTTATTACACTTAAAAATATAACTCATGCTGCGCATTCGTGTTATTTAAAATCAAGCGTAATACCCATTCGTGATACATCAACAAAAATTGTCGACATAACTTGTAACACTAATGGTATTATATATGACAATTATTTGGATAAAAAATAAAAAATATAAATAAATATATCATCACGCGTTTTGCGCATTATGGTTGTGGCACTCTGCTTACGCAGATCTCGGTAAATGATATATTTTTGCGTATGAAGTGCGGTAACCAGCCGTCAAATCATAGCCCCCAAATATATTAGTAAAGGGGGAACCGCAGGAGTAAATTTAGATTGACAACTGTCAGCTGTTTGATTCGAACTGAGGATCTAACGATCCTTTTTACTATATCCAATCGAATCTCAGTATTTCTGATCACATGTGCAAAAGTAACCCCGGGAAATTATCAGTTGTTGCTAAGTAACAGTTGTTGACAGGCAGTTTACAGTTAATTCAATATTTTTGATTTGTTTATTTGAAAATGTCTGTTTTGACGGCATGTGAATGAAAATAATGATAATTATGGCAAAAAAATTTTCACCGAATATCCCGCGATCATTGATAAATACTCATAATCTTATCACAACTACCTTAAGAACGTTGCTTGGAGGTAACTGTGATAAAATTATTTCTCAATTATCAATGGCCCACAAATAAAACCTGTTCTCATTCGGAAATTTACCAGTTTGCTTTCGTATTTATAGCTTAGCAAAAAAAAAAAATAGTGCAAAATATAAATTTATGGATAAAATCAGAAGCTCTTGTGACATTACTGCCGAAAATAAACAAAACTGGGAGTGTTATTTGGTACGATCGTTTGTTGAATGTACTTAATTTATGAAAGTGAGAAGTCGTGGTCAAAATATAGAAGGAAAAGTTTATCCACTTGTAAATAATCCTTTCTTGTATATTCGATATCAAACTGACAAAAATAAGGATTATATAGGGAGGTTTTATGAATGAATTGAATTAGCAATAAAAATTATTTAATTGCGAATGCTTTCATTTTAGTACATATTAACATAAATTAGTAATGGGCGTAGGCATTTTAAATTCATAAATACTTAATTCTCTTCTGGTAGGTATCCAATTAGTTAAACTAATCTTGAAATGCTTACTAAGTAAGTAAGAAAATAAGTCTTATTAAAGTGACAACATTAAAAGTTTCTTCATTAAATAAAAACTTCCACAAACTCTGTTCTCTTAGATCATGATTTAATATGATTGTATCACATTGCAAACAACCTGTTTCTGTTTTCATTTCGCAACTATCCATCCAGATCATTAATTACCAACAAAGTTGTCACATGCATAACTAGATAAATAACTAAACATTTATCTGATCAACTGACAGAATAACCTGATTCCTCCCCTGGAATCGATATACATGCTTCGATCCGATGCGATCTGCGACGTTCCGATAATAAGAACTGATTGAACTAGCAGCTCAGCATGTGATGTCTGCTTCTGCGGATCGGGACTACACACGGTGGCATGGTGAACACGGTGATGTAATAACGCAATATTGATTCCACCCCGATTCACAGGGCGCAGCACTATACTACAGTGATAGTGACATAATATTGAGTAGGTTATGTTGTTATGTAAGCGGAGTTCTGTTGCGGGAGGATCAGTAATTGATTACTGGAAATACTCAGCCAATTAGCATCTTGATGAGAATTAGGAACGCAAGCTGATGAATTATTTAATTAAGAAGATATTTTTAAAGGCAAGTGTAATTGATATATTTTTGCGTTTGAAGTGCGGCTAATAGGCGGTATTTTACGCCCTCAAAAATGTCTGCTTTGACATTCGAACTTATGATCTCATGATCAATATAGTCCTACGCATTATCTCAAATATAATTTCATTCAAATGTTTTTTTAGTAACTAAATAATCAGAGCAATTAGATAAGTGTGAGTTGAATCGCAATTCATTTGTTTACATTTTGACTGCCGAGTGTTACTCTTCAGTGTAGCTTATGTTAAAAGTTTTGTAGCAGTTGATTCAAAAATGTAAGAAGAACGAATTTCGTGCAATGAGCAAACAAAGCGACCATCGCAATGACGATATTGCACGAATTAGGTAACGAGTTGGTTTCTTATCTACTCTATTCCCCGGACTGGGCCCGCGCAACTTTTTCTGCACCCAAACATAAAAGTATGTCTCGGTGATAATAAATAAGGATGTCATCGTTAGGGTCAATGTGCACTTTGAAGCCTTTGATAAAAGCTACTTTTCTGTCGTGATGAAAAATTGGTAATTCTCTGGATCAAGTGTATAGCTTTCAAAACAGGGAATCCTCTAATACAGACAACTTTAAATTTTTTAAAGAGCTACCATCAAAAAGGCGCACAATAAAAAGTGGACTTTATATTATAGTATCTATTGTTGCTGCGCTCAGTGCTGGATTAACCAATAGGCAATACTAGGCAATTGCCTAGGGGCCCCCGCCAAATAGGGGCCCCCATCAAACAGGGGCCTCGAAAAATTAATAGTTGAAATAAATTTACACAGGGAAAAACAAATTGTTGAAAAAAAAAATTTTGCGGAGAAATGAAAGATGGCACTTTCCAGAAGTTAAATACATTTACATTAATGAAAACATACACTGAGAAAATAGGACTGCACAAGTTACTGCCTGACTGTTATGTGAACAGTGCGCATGGTAAGGACTACCGTTTAAATGTTAGAGTTTTTCGGTACCCCGAAAGTTTTTAGTTTTGATTTTAGAAGCGCAAAATTTTAAATTTGTTTAGAACTAAAAACAACTGTAAAATCATAGCATAACATTTGAGAGTTTTCAATTTTCTGCTTGCTTCTATGCAACAGGAACGACTGGATATGTTAAGTCTTGTTTGCATAGAATCCGACGTCTTAGAGAAAATTTATTTTAATGACATTATTGATCAGTTTAGCGAGTTGAAATGCCGAAAACGCGTCTTCTGAATTGACGGTTGGAATACAATTACAAATGTTTGTTTTTCATTATGAATTATTATATATAAAGTTTTATGTTCGCTGTTTATTTGAATTATTAATAAAGTTTATTGGAATTTTAGTTATTGTATTTTCTAGGGTTTGAAAGGAGCTATTTTAGTGGTGTACAATTTATTGTTTTTTTATTTCTTACGGATCTTGGTAGTATAATATTAGTTGATTTTGGTATTTCGTATAAAAAATTAATTATATTTCGGAGTTCTTAGAATGATATAAACGCATTGCAAACACTCCATTATTAATCTATAAACACACTATTTGCTTGGCATTTCTCTTTCTAGTGGTAGTATGAATGCTTTCAATACTGACCGATAATAGTTATTTACATTACAAGCAAGGTAAAACAGTTTTTACTGCTGAATGGAGGAAATGACCGGCGAGCCGATCAGGCGAGCCTGTTCCCTCCTTGAAACCTTGCGTGTATTGTACAACATTTTACTTGTTACTCATTTGTAAATCAAATTAAAGTTTTAACCAAGTCCTTTCAGTTACACAACTGTTCTGTCAAAAATTATTTTAAATGATTTCGCATAAACCTTGTAAGCATTAGTGTGGCAACGTGCATTGTTTACCTTGTTTACTAACAAGTAAAATTTTTAGAATACAGCTGTCAATTAGTAACTTGTAAAGATTCATTTTCAAAGACAATAGACGACTTGGGTAAATGGTGTTTACAAGTAAGCAACAAGTAAATTACATTTATCCAACACTGACTCATAATAATGCTGTAACTATGGTTATTTGAAATAAATAATGTCCAACATTCCTCACGCAGTGAGAGAATAATAGAGAAGTTACGGAGAAAATAATTACTGATTAAATTCACTAAATTCTTTGTTATAAATACCTCTGGACTTCTTCGAAATTAAATTCAGATATGCTTCTTGTGATATTTAGAGGTATTTCCACTTTTCCATCTATTTTTTTTTAACTTTTTTCTTGTTTACAATTTACAATGACAGATCACAATTATTTCATGCCCATATTGTAATTTATATATTTTACGAAGATATAGAAACGATTTAAGACGATTTAAGAGTGGTGTTGGATAAAACGTTGTATTGCACTCGTGTGGAATGCACAATAGTCACTCACGAAAAGTAGCCACTCACCCTTCGTTTCTGTCTTTCGTGACTAATATGTCACATTCCACACAAGTACATTAAATTACTAAAAACCACAAAATGGTAAATTGTTGGTATGGAAATATTACTTTTAATTATGCGTGTTTTATCTTTTCCGAACGTTATGGAACTAAAAAGCCAGTAAATTGAGAAGTCAATTAAAAAAAATAATCTAATAGTATTATAAAATTTTCTCAACAGAAGAAACTGTGTAAAATACATGCTTTATGTAATTCCTTTTATCGCACTCGTCCATGGTTAAACTAGGACTCGTACGTTTACAGATTACCTTATGAAACTTGATTTTTAATTTACTATTACAAATATTATAAAAATTCTGCAAATACTTTTGATATACACCGTCTTAAGTACTGAGTTACTTGCAATTCCAAAATCAATTAATATTTAATACTATCACCACTATAATATATAGCGCGCTTTATTTATTGTGTGCCATATAGATTTACGTATTTTGGAGCGTGCGTAAGTTTTATCATGTGCCTTTTCATGGTCGCTCTATAAAAGAATTTCTCTAAAAATGGTGTTTAACTTGCTTACTAGCTAGCTTGTATCTGATGCTCTCGGTGACAAATATTTTCTCACAAAATGAAAGAGATTCATACACTTAAAGATAGCATCATAATTAGAACATATAAACAAAATTTATTTATTAATTATTTATTTGTTGCCAAAATCTAAAAGAAACTTAAAAATTAGGCTGCTAGGAGATTCTATGTGAAGTACGAATACATGCTTTAATTCATAAAAAGCAAAGTAAATAGAATTTCGAGAACTTGCGGAGTTTTTAACTTTGCTAAAGTTTGAAAGTTGAGGTTTGCCCAATATGTCATTTCAAAGATAAATAAAAAAATAATTCCAATGGGAAAGATCAAACAGATTTAATTAAAAATCTCCTGACAAATAAAATTTCCATACAAAAAATAAATCAGCGACAGAAGAGAGACAGCGAGTTCGTAAATTACGACGAAAGGTGAAAGTACTTGAAATTGAATAAAGACGCGAAACTCTGACGTAAGCGAGCGTCGCAGGACGCAGTGGCGCCGCAGCGCACTGGGAACGAAGGGAGATTTTGGCCGTTCCCATCTAAGAATAATTTCTTATTTACTTTCTGGATTTTTACAGAAAAAGATGAAATCAAAACGCAATTATCATATTTAAGCTTGCTATATTTTCATTTAATCACTTCAGTAAATTCTTCTGTGGTATTAATATGAATCCCTCAGTTGACACATTGCCCCTGGAATTTCTCCTCCTAGAACATCATCCGAAGCCATGATTAGACGTCTGGTACTCGAAAAGCAAATACAAGTAGATATAGGTAAATGGAGTGATTATATCTATTTATTTTATTAGCATTCAATAATATTTTATACAAAATGGAAGATATATGAACGTTAATCAAATGAATTCGCCGCCAAAAGTTAGAGAAGGCGTAAACACCCACCAAAACAACTTTTAAATTGTGCAAAATAGAGAATAAAATTTCATATAAAAATTAGCTCTACAGAAGAAATTTGATTTAAGATTTGTTAATTTTGCGGTTGATAAATATTTTTAGTTAATATTGACAAACATATGTTAAATTAAAATTTTGACAATTCTAAATTTTTAACAAGAAAAATTGTTGTTTTTATTTATTTACTGGATTCATAAAATTTAAAAAATAAACTCGTCAATAATAACAAGTAAATTTAGCTAACTTATCAATTTTAAATTGAAAAAAAAAGTTGGTATCCTTTGTAACAACTCAATTTGTTATAATAACTTAGATTTATTATTCTGCTTCAATATAATTACAAAAATATTTAGTCAATAGCACAGAAAAATAAATGTTAATAATTACTACATTCACAAATATATTTAGTTACGAAATAAACAAAAATAATTTGTTACTTGCTAACAAATTGAAACGGTGGAACGTATGGAACTAAAATTTTGTCAATTTTGACTATAATTTATTTATTGTGCAATGCTATTCTATATATTTTTTAATATAACAAAAAAATTATATATCAATTATTTACTGAGATATTTACAAAAAAAAAAAAACTTGATGGCCCTTGAAATAAAGTACCATTTCCGTTTGGTGAGTTGCTACTTAAATCTAATTATCTTGTAATTTACTTAACTTCCAAATTATATTGTGAAATTAAAAATAGTATCGTCATTTAATTTTGAGTTACTCTGGGAGAAAAAATCGTTACACTGGTCTTCATCAGACAAATAGTAAAATCGTATTCTAATTCTAAGGCGTATCTGTTGAAATTTCACTATAATAATTTTGACCCGGCACAATACTTCCACTATTCTATTCTAAAAACAATGTTTCAAATAAATTTTCCTCCATTTGTAAAACCCTGAAGTTCTCCTTCCATTATCGTTTTTGGGGGCGGTGTCATAATTTAAACTAAAAATCATTTAATTTAAAGTATATTTTATTTAAAAATTACTAATATACATATAAAATTATATTTTGGGATTTAGTATTGCTCCTATTTTTGACATTTTTTATTTCCATTAATTCACGTAATTAAACACTAGTATATAGGTAAATGTCGAGTGAAGCTAAATATTAAATATAATACAGTGAGAGTACTATTAAAAATGGTTAACTTATTACTATGATACAAAAACTCCTTTAATTAATTTTCATGAAAATATATTCTGAATATTTCAAAATCCACTGAACGAATTCAAACACAAAGATTGATTTGTAAACATTTTTATTTTATGTATTTATATCTGTACAAAAAATTAGAGTTGCTTGAAATCAAAACAAAATGAATTCACTGGCGTTTAGTCTAATAGATATTTTATTTCAATATAGCAGCATATTTATTAAAAGTGGAAGGCCATTTATTTAATATACAAATATCGTTGACTCCATTTATTTTGGTTTGATCAACTCAACTGGAATTACACAAGATCTTTTTATTTTGCCGGATAAATTTCTGTTTGTCAGAAAACTTTGTTACCTAGCAATTTGACAAGAAAACAATTTTTTAATCAATTTTAGAATCAAATTGCAGTCAGGTGACAAGGTTGAGTAGTCAAACTGAAATTTGTCTGAAAAAATAAAATGCTCGGGTGTAATTCGGCGAGATTATTTAACTACATTATTTATGAAAAGGATTATTTAAAAGTGTAATTGATGAAATTACAATTATTATACATCATATTTTTTACATATAATGCAAAAGACATTAATATAGTTAGTATTTTGATCTGTTACCTTCCTATTTATCAGCTGTCAAAACGATAAAATTGTTTTTTCTTAATGGCTTACATACTTTATATTGGAGTTAAATTATCGGGGGTTATATCACAAGACCTTAAAATAAGTGCTTAAAAATAAAAATTTTCTGAGAAAATCAGAGAGGTCGCGTGGTATTTGATGTGATAAATTCCAAAGACTTAGCAAAATTAATCTTGTACTAGTAATTAACTGTCACACTGATAGTTATAAACAGCAACAATTGATGTTTGTTTACTTGGTAGCGGTATTTTACCGGGATAAAGGGATTTTATCGTAATAACGGTGGTTTATCGGGTTAACGGCATTTTATCAGTTAATACTTATCATTATTATTTAGTTAGAATGTTATATCATCTTTACATTAAGTAAAATAAAATTGTTAGTGATCAATTTGAGAAAGCCCTAAATGGGAATTCACTACCACCAACAAATATTCTCCGCTGTGGAAGTCGGAATTCGCGGGTCCGTCTACCCACGTGCGCTGCCGAAATAAAAGTCGCTCCTTTTTCATTTCGTCGCAGGGAGATAAAATAAATTACTCCCACTGGCCCTATAACATCTTGCGGCTGCGGATTTATTTTTTATAATAGTTTTACTTTTCGCTAAAAATTATGAAGATTTTCTTCAATTTAAATTAATGTTTTACAAGTTACTTGCAACATTACGTACTAGAACTAAATAATGTAATAACTTTTTCGGTATTTTCAAAAGTATTGGAATATTGCAATCCATACTTATTAATTTGTACTTCACTAGCTCCAGTTTGTAGTAATATAATCGAATGTGGGCAACACATAATATCCAGCAATTTTTTACTTTTAAATATATTTAGAAAAAAGTTTCAAATATAAATTGTAGCCAATATAATGCAACAACTTTTTGAATATAAAAAAAGTTTAATGTGAGATAGTACATAACTTCCTGTAAATATTACATTTACTCATTTTGGTTGTAATATTCTGCTTTCACCGATATTAGTAAAATATATATAATTTCGGGTGAACTGCGGTTATCAACTGCTATGATGCGGTAAAGGGGTAAGGCACATCATGTAGACCATTATTTGCCAAGTTCAAAGTTTTAACAATCCCATACAGATATTCTAGAAATATGTGTACCAGCATAAAAACGAATTTTTGCTAAATTTAAATGTAAATAAATCGTATTATACAGAATGGTCCATCGGTCTGTATTTTTTATTTTATGCGATTATTATATATATATATATATATATATATATATATATATATATATATATATATATATATATATTACCGAGAATTTATTCGGACAAAGTTTAGTTTACATTAAAATGTCCATGTATCTGCAGTATAAGTTTTTCTACCGGGTGCTCCATTTTCGCGCAATAGTATTCAACATAGTATTTTTAAATGGAACATCCTATACATTTTAACAAAATTTTAAAGATCTTATGTTTCTCTTTAAATAAGTTCTTATTCACTATAGTACTAAAATGATTAGTACAGAAACTATTCACGTTTATATGATTCAATAATCACACAGAAAATATGCCATATAATTGTGTGTGAATGTTTAAATAATCTGATTAGTTGCTGTCAGATCTTCAATAATTATTATTTACTATTTTCACTTAGGTTAATAACTTTTCTTGTTATATTTTATTTAGTTTATTGAATTCATGTTCAATTCGATCATTTTTGATTAATTTATTTATTGTTTTTAATTTCATTGCATGCTTTCTGTTTGTGATTCTTCATATATAAAAACGTGAATAGTTTATGCACTGATCATTTTAGTACCATAATGAATAAGAACTATTTTAAAGAGAAACAAAAGATCTTTCAAATTATGCAAAAATATATAAGATTTAAAATTATAAAGTTGCATATCATTGTGAGGAAATGGAACACCCGGTTATACTTATACTGCAGATACATGGGCATTTTAATGTAAAATAAACTTTGTCTGAAAAAATTTCGGTATTAGGTATTTATAATAATCGAATAAAATAAAAAATACAGACCGATGGACCACCCTGTAGACGAGTTTCAAATATCACTTTCAAAATATGAAAATACAAAATTTGTTCCGCTTTTGGATAATATTAGGTGCTGCAAAATAATTTATAAAACTGAAAACGGTTTCATAAAATTCTTAAAAGTTAATTGTTTTAATATTATAAAAGAATTTTATGAATACAATAAATAGTAACGAAATGATATTCTCATTCTATGTCTGCAAATTTTTATTCTATTGTGAAATTTGTTTATAAGTTGTTAAACTATATTAAACAGAAAATAATAATTAGGTACAAGTGTAAGTGGCAACATTGCCGATATAATATTTGGTACCTATACCGAAATGTAACGAATCTAATTAATTTTCAATTAATTTTGTATTACTACTGTTAAATTCTGTGAAACTTCTGACTCCTAAGCCATTACATCTCACATTACACGAAAGCTTTTAAAAATACAGCATCAGTAAAAATCAAATAAAGTATTAAACCCCAAGCCTGAGTCGTTCACTTTACAACTCATAAAAACTTCTAATCCAAATAAAAGGAAAATAATTCAATAAGCAAAGAATAAATTAATTTCTAACTTGAACTAACTTCATTCTTATCAATACGGAAACTTTCAAACTAGCAACTTTACTTTCGTTCTTTGTTACAAGTTCACAAGTTAATTTTAAAAAGTGAAATAGTTTAAAACACGTGATAACGAAATAGTAGGCACGTCGACCATCAACCTAAGACCATCTCGAGAGTGAATTTAGAAGAGAGTGGTGATTGGTGAAGCCGCCACTTGGAGTTAAACCCCAGAGTATTGATGGCCCGCCAATAAAATTCAATTTCTGCTGAAATATATCACTCTCGCTTTGAGAAGATTCGCGCATGTGAAATATCAAACAGCGATATTTTCAAATTCATTTAACATGCAGTTTTAGTAATTTAAATAACTAGGTACTTGCATACTCATTAAAACGACCAATTTAACCGTCTTGTAAAATAATTTTATGAATCAGTTTTAATTTTATTTTAATATCAACGTAGACTACTTTAATTTAATTTTATCTTGAGGCAAGTAAATAATAAATAAAATAGATTGATTATATATTGATAGTAACATATTAACCGGAAGTGGTAGTTTACTTGAAAATACATCAGATTGTGGAACAAAAGAACCTCAGTTCGATTTCTGCTACCCCTAACATGCTGCTACATCCTAAATGGGCAAATAGTGTGATGACATATTTATTTATTTTTAAATTATTAAATGTCAGAAAAGTCTAAGTGGGAGTATTATATAGAAATCGCACATATAGAACTGAAAATTCTGTCAGAAATACATGTTTCAAATTCAATGAAACTCAAAGCAAACATTAAATAAATATGTACGAAACACGAACATGATATACGAGGTAAAACTTTTGCATATACCTCAATAATTACTTCATGATGAATAGAGTCAAAATTAAATCCATTCAAATAAATTTTGAATTTGTTACAAGTTGAAGTAAATTTAAATTCTGTATATATACCTATTAACAGAGAAGTGAAAAGTTAATCCATTCAATTCGTGTTATTTAATTATTTTGAATATTATGTTTATTACAAGAGGTAAATAACTTTCCAACAAAATAATTGATCGAAATAAGAAGACAATATCGTAAGTTGAAAGTATCAATATAACTAATTCAAAACAGATATGAAAAATTTAAAACATTTTGACATATTATAGCACAAGCGGATTCTAAATACAACACAAAGAAGACAATCGATAACGAAAGTATATAGATCAAATATAAAAATCATACGATGATAAACGACAACAACGTATGAATATACTCAGACTTAAGTTGAGGTTAAAAAATATATAAATTCACATGAACATGCCTAACAAAAATTTTAAATCTAAGAAATTCCTGTCAAAACAACTTAGATAATTTAAAGCGCTAACACATTTTAATGTTTAACAATAAACCGTATTCTGACTATAACGTTGTTACAAAACATCAAAAAGCAATGTTAAAAAATATTTTTTTTCTTCTACCACACAAGGAATTATGGAACATTACGCGTAGTTTGACGGTAGGTAACCACACTTCACACGGAATATATATTTCATGTACCGAAATTTGCACAACAAGAATGCCTTTCCCAAACCAATAAATAATATTCAACGAAGATGCATTTGTTTATTTATTAAATTTTAAAATACTAGATTTAAAACATGAATAAGATAAGGTTTAAAGATTCACTATGTATCTCATTAAGTCTTCCGAATTTCCGGAATTTAATACACACGGAATTAAGCTGTTCAGAGATACACCTGCTGCGTTCCAAATATTTTCAGGCAATTCAACATCGCCAAAATCCACTTTTTATCTAGCCATGAAGAACACATTTGACGTTTAAGTAAAAAAATAATTTTAAATATGATACAAAAGAAGTGTAACCATGGTGTTAAATAAAAACAAACAGACTTACTTAATCACCTTCTAAAATTATGACAGACGTTTTTCATAAAAGAATTTCAATAAATAATATTTATTAATGACATTAACGTCTTCATATTCTGAAACCGGTAAACTATTGAACAAACCACGGATGTTATGAGTCATAACAGGCCTTAGATGTCTTAAAATCCTCGCTCTACGAGCTCGGATTTCACCTGACATCTGCGGCAGTTCCGATACTCATAACATCACTAGGAATGTTAATAGCTATTACAGCGTAGGAATAAAAGTGACACTTTACAGACTGTTAGCAGTCCGTAAATCGGCAAAAAAATATTTTATTTAAATACGACGTTTAATTACTGTGCCTCTAATTCTTCATTGGAAAAGATACGAATAATAATTATGACATAAAACAGAGGATACAAATCATGGTTTGTTGTTTACTTAATTATTTTTCTATATATTTGCTTATGTTTTAATGCCCGATTGCACCAACGTTAGTTAAATTTTAAACTTAGTTTAAATAAATAAAAGCAAAGTTATATGTCATATGGAGTAATTGACCCAGATGTCAAAATTTAGATACGATTTTATTTATTTAAACTAACGTTGGTGCAATCGCCATAAATTGTTCTTTTAATGAAAAATTATGTACAGTAGTTCGAAACCTTATACGTTATAAATATTTTTTTCAGAATTTAATTCAAAAGTAATTTATAACGTTTTGATTTATTATCAATAATTTACATTAAAATATATCTTTAACAACGTCTTACGTATGTGGCATGTGGCCGTAATAGTAAAATTTCGAACTATACAAAAAGGGTTGTTTGAGTTTTCAAAACTTTGTCAGTGTTATGTAGCCTTATAAAACTACCACATAACATATTGATGAGTGTAGTAAAAAAGCATATCATTCATATTAGATATTAAAAATATGAAGAAAAAACATTGTATAGAATTATTATTCTTTAATAATCTTGTTGAGCTAGTGCAATTATTTTGAAATTTTAACTGTGCAACAGACATAACAAACCAGTAAATATTAAACAACCTTAATGGGACATACGAGTAGTATGTGTATTGCGAATGTTCATATCCCGTACACAATAATTTTGCGGTACGCGTTGTATAAATACTAATTATTTTAACAAATTGCAGAACTGGGACTCATTTCCGCGCAATAAACATATTTGTAAGTGTACAGTGTACCTAATTTGAAAGATAAATAAGGACTCTAGTTTAGAATGTGTCTATTATGATTTTGTACATTGACTTATAAATTTTACAGATGAATGTACGATTTTTGCTTATATGTTAAAGCAAAAATCTTAAGTGTAGACCTAGCTTACTTCTAATTGATAATAAATTCCTACCTTATCGATGTTCTCATTTGCAAATCCTCGCTTCGTGGCTGTTGATCCTGGGTGGTGATCCAGGATTGATGATTCAGGATTGACGATCCATCAGCATTAAATCTGAAATATTTATAATCGGATTCAATAGAAATCATTTTATTCTAATTATACAATCTTTACATTTAAACAATAGTGTACAATAGTACAATAGTGTACCAAAAGTAAAATTGCACTTTTGACACAAGTTGGGTATATTAATATTTGCATGCTCGTTTTTCATTGATAAAAAAATACAGAAAATCGTCAGTTTATTTGACAAGCACATTATTTATTTATGTAAATTAGGTTACTCAACAAATATAGTAAACAACACACGCCCTCGGTGTCTTTTAGTATGTTGAACAGGAAGAGTGTAGAGTAAATCCGCCGAAACTGGAATGAGGCCATAAAGTGGAATACATGCATTTCCCAGATACAAAAGGTGCCACCTGTGATTTAGCAGATGCAACAAATTTGTTTAGATGTACATAGTTAGAACATAGAATGTAAGCTTGATACAACTTTTCACAACTTCAAAATTTTTAGATAAGTTAGCAATAAGTTTTAGTTAGATAATCTAATGCAACTCGTGTTTTCTTTTTACTAAAACATTCAGAAGGCATAAGTTCCATAAATATATGATGTATACAGAGTTTTGCTTTATTTTTACCTCCCGCCTACCTCTAGGTAAGCGAGGTATTGTTTTTGGTCAAAAAATTAGGTAGTCAATTTTCAATGAATAAGCACGTTTTAGGGTCCCTACAATTCAATTTTACTATTTTCGCCATGATGTATGTATGTAAGTGTGTATGTGTAGTCTGTGGCAATTTTTTCATCTCGCATAACACAAATACTATAATACCAAAAAACACAATTGTGTGAATTTTTGCTTCTCATATTTAAGTGTCTGCAGGGTGCAAGGTATTGGGTGCTCTGGGTACATTTGCTCGAAACGTGAATGTATCTAGAGATGCTCGATTGAGTGTTTATAATGGTGTGTTAGTGCCTACATTGATGTATGGTTCTGAATGTTGGGTGTGGATGAAGAAGCATGAACGACGTATAGATGCTGTGGAAATGAGATATTTGAGAGGAGTATGTGGGTATACGAGACGTGATCATATACGGAATACATTGGTGTATGATGAGTGTGAGATTGAGAAGAATGTTGTTAAGAAAGTGGGAGTGAGTCAGTTGAGGTGGTTTGGACATGTTGAGCGAATGTCGAATGAAAGGTTGGTGAAACTAATATATGTGGGTGAGATTGAAGGTGACCGATTGCGCGGGCGTCCGAGGAATAACTGGTTGGGTATGATTGATGGTTTGTTGCGTGAACGAATGATTCCGAGTGTGAAGAATAAACGAGCATGTATGAATCGCACTATGAATGTGGACGAGGCGAAAGTGGTGTGTCAGGATAGGAATGTTTGGAGGAGATTGATTGTTGGTTGACTGTTTTTCTGGGTTCGTGCTACCCCACTAAGTGGGACATAGCGTGACGTTATGTATGTATGTATGTATGTATGTATATTTAAATGAAGAGCTGATTGGTTTTGGATAAAATTGGTCAACCGTAAGTAGCAGTTTACTTGAAACCCTTTGTGAAAAACACGGTTAAATTTCCTGTTTCAACAATTAATGTTATTTTGAAAGTCGTAGAATATTTAATTTTACATGTGTTTTGATTATACTAATTTTATTAATTTTTATTAGATTTAGAGACAATAAAATATAAGGAAATTAAATTTCATAAATCTTACATTCCATGTACAGCATGGAAACATTTAAAAATATTAAATTTTTTACGAAATGTGACACATGTCATTTTGATTGTGAAGCTGTTTTCTTAGTGAAATATACATCAAAAAATTAAATAAATATACGAAATAAAATAAATTTTTTCAAATATAAATAGAAAATAAACAAATATGAAGATATGTTTCAGTATCATCAAATACTATTTTGTATTGGGCGGGCAGGAGGTTATGTGCTAAACACGCATAAGATTTTTTTCTAATAGCTAGATTTATTGGTGCGAACTGTATAGTAGAAAAGTTTCTAATGTGATTGAAACAGTAAACTAATAAGTTGCAATGGATCGTTTTCTGCAGATACCCAAGGAGAATTATGGGTAATATGCTTGCTATGTAATCTGTGGACACATGAGGTGTGCCGAGACCGAAACATATAATTATATGTGCGATTTTTGTCGTCAGCACACTATTTAACTAAGAGAAATGTTTTGTTTTATTTTTAGAGAGCTTAGTTTGGTTTATCTTTATAAATATCTATGTATTTCCGTTTTTATTTGTTTACATATCTAAACAAGTTTTTTCTAACCGTTCTCTTTTTACTGTCAGATTATTTGTTTAATATTTGATTAAGTGATATTCCACTTTAGCACACGGCAGTATTCCACATTACCCAGCTATTTCATCAATTCTCATTTTGAAGAAAAACGTTAATAACAATAAAAATTCGCATAAACAATCAGCATAATGGAATAACCTACTTGTAACTAAAATTGGGGATTGGTTGGTGCTTCTTTATATATTTGTTTTATAATTTAATACATACATACATAACATCACGCTATATCCCACTCAGTGGGATAACACGAACCCAGAAACAGTCAACCAACAATCAATCTCCTTTAAACATTCATATCCTGACACACCGCTTTAGCCTCGTCTACATTCATAATGCGATTCATACATGCTCATCTATTTTTCGAACTCGGAATCATTCGTTCACGCATCAAAACATCAATCATACCCAGCCACTTGTTCCTCGGACGCCCACGCATTCGTTCACCTTCTATCTCACCTGCATATATTAGTTTCACCAACCTTTCATTCGACATTCGCTCAAGATGTCCAAACCACCTCAACTGACTCAGTTCCACTTTCTTAATACATTCTTCTCAATCTCACACCCATCATACATCAATGTATTTCGGATACGATCACGTCTCGTATATCCGCACACTTCTCTCAAATATCTCATTTACGCAGCAGTTATACGTTATAATTTAATAAAAATGGTATTCCACAATAAGCGCATTTACTCTATGTGATTTATCTTATTCTCTGACGATAGATTGCTGTAAGAATTTTTACATGTATATCATCATCACGCCTTTTACCCATTACGGGTGTGACACTCTGCTTACGATTAACAGTTGAAATGTTGGTACATAAGTTATTTTAATATATTGACTGCATCTTGAACTAGTTGTTTTATTTATAAACGGTAAAGTTAGAAAGACAACTGCCGATAGTGGGATTCAATCTCATGTTCCACAGTTCTGTAAGTTCCGTATATTGAGTAAATATATACAAATTTCTAGTGTAAAATGTGGTGTTTATTCAACGGTGTACAATAATAATATTAAATGTACGTTATTGCTGTTATATTCAGCAATTGAAACTAAATACGATTGATTTATTTAATAAGTATTCAGAGATCAACATTCAACCTACAAATAATTACAAATAATGGGTATAGTAAACTGATATCTCTATTGGATGCTCATGCAAAGCTCATTTGTCATTTACAGAACCAATAGTCATTATTGAATCAATAAATTCTTTCCAATTGGAACCATTATTAAATAAATAAATACATTTGCGAAGCTAGAATTTAATTATCACTCATTGAATGTGGTACAGATTTGTATTCCTTTTGTAAACAATTACCTACCTTTACCTTTTTATCATTAAAACTTCATTATACCCACAACACAAATATTTATTTAAATTTATTATTAATATTTTTATTTCACTACAACACAAGACAGAGTGTCTTTCTTAAAAAACAAACCTTCACTCGACAAACACACCGAGGCAAATGAACATTTCTAGTTGCGAACGAACTTGTTCAATTCGGCGAATTTTATTTTGTTTATAGTAAATCGTGCAGTGGAGATTTGCGCATGAGCACTATTGTCATTAAAGGAATTTGGTATTACATTGCAGTTTTTTCTTAATTATGTCTGTTAGTAGTAGTGTTTCAATATTCCAGAGAGGAAGTGTATTTGATAGTGTTGTGGATCTTGTGTTCCTGTTCATTATTCGATGTTGGGTGCATAGCTAGTGGAAGACTTCGGCAAGGTAGGATTTATTTGAAAAAGATTTTTACTGTTATTAAAACCTAATATACAAATAAAATATGCTGTGGTACGTATGTTGCAAATACTTGTTTGTAAAATCTATATTAATTATTGAAAAGTATTGGTAACTCTTGTTTTATTAATTATTTATCAGTTATACAAAATAGCTATAGCAGAGCAAGGTTTACACAGGTGTTTTTACTATCTATCAAAGAAGTCACAGACGACATCTACAAGTACAGACATTTATTTCTTTATGAACATAAAATTTTCCTTGACTGGAAGGGTTGATGAAGACAAACGAAAATTACTGGAATTCAGTCAGTTTTATTATAACAATTTTTCTCTGTCGACCGGTTTCGGCTCCTCTTGAGCCTTCTTCAGGAGATGAGAAAATTTAAAATGGTATAATATTTAATATATAACAAAATTTAAAAATAAATGCCATCTGGAGCAATTGGATTCCGTCAAAAGTATAAAAAATTTTAACATAGGTCAAAAAATAAAAACTAAGAACAAAAGTTCTGCGTGGCACACCCATGGAACTCTACTTAAGTAATGATTGATTACTTCTAACGAATATCTTATTTAATTTTTTTTTTTACAAAATATAGTAAATTAAAAAATATTATCAAATAATATCTCATTATTTATAATCGGCGTCTCATACTAGATGCTATTATAGCATTACTTCTTAAAATTAAATACAAAATATGGGCAATACCCACAAACAGAATGATAATTTGGTCCCAGTAATAGGAAAAGTTGTTCATACTTACTATTATCAACTAGGAAACAGAAATTTTTTATTCTGTATTACACTAGGATACTGATTCATTAATTATGAATAAAATTTGACAATATCATTTTACAATTATATAATAACCACTGCAATAATTGCAATAGACCTAAAATTTCTTCTAGTTTTAAACTAGATACATACTTGTGGAATAATTGTTTGAGAGTTTACAATATGCAAAATATTTTACTTATTTAGTTACATACATACATAGATACAAATCATCACTCTATAACACACACAGAGAAGTAGCATGTACCCTGAAACACAATAAACCAACAAATCAATACATTCCTATCATGGCACACCACTATCGTCTCATCCCTATTCACAGTGCAATTCATACATGCTTGTCTATTCTTTAAACTCGGATTCATTCGTTCACGAAATAAACCAGCAATCATACCTAACCGTACTTTCATTCGATAACCACCTATCCCTAGCAGTTATTCGTCGTTTATGCTTCTTTAACCACGCACAACATTCAGAACGATACTGCTATGTTCGCAGGTTTGCACTAAAATACCATTATACACACTCAATCTAGCACCTCTAGATACACTCACATTTCAATCATATGTACCAAAAACAATCTCTCAGTTAATACGCCCATTCCTCAAAACCATCCTAACCAAATATACAAATTCATTCTCTTGTTCGAGTCTCACAACATTCTCTATCTAAAACATTGCAAACATTAAATTAAAAATTAGAATACATTCAAGACGTATTCTATTCACAATATAAATTTGATTATTTGAATCAATTATAAATCGCAACAATGCAATGTGTTTGGCCCATTTAATAAATGTGAATAGTTTTATTTTTTTGAGGGCCATGGTTTGTCGACTTCACACCAAATAAAATATACTGAGATCCACTCTAAAGAGAGTGCCACATTCACAAATTGTTAAATAGTGTGTTATAATATATATGAAGAAAGTTTGACATTGGAATATTTCACATATTTTTGTACATTGTCTTCATTTAGATGTGTTGTAGAAAATAATAGTTCATTACGTGTAGACGCCCAACGCAGAAAGTTTGAAAATTCTGTTAATATCTTGAGACGGCAATGATAACAAATGAATTCATTTTGTTAATTAATTAATATTGTTTCTGAAATCAGAGTGATCTGACAGTCTGGCTCGTCTGTTGATCTGAAACAATTCGATTTCTTTGCGCTAATCTTGTTAGCTTGCTACTGGCGTATTCACAATCACGTCTACGTCACTGTGGGTATTCTTTGTTTACGAACAATAGCTATCGAAGAAGTTGTTGCTTTAGCTGTGCTGTAATCGTTCCCAATCGTAAACTGATTAATTACAGCCATGTTAAGCTGCTTTTGTTCTGCTGCTGTTCGATAATTCCGTCATCGTGTCGATACACTTCCAATATTAGATTATCAACATGAGGGCTTTTATTAAGCAAATTGCTAATATCAACACAATTATGACTAAAGTGTCATTGATATCCGTGTGGATAAGAGCTCCTGCTTATAAATTTTGAGATACTATAATTCATATACACATAGATGGGAAGGTTTCAATGTTTTTTATATTATGTTAACGTAAATGCCTTCAGAAATCTGAAATTACTGATCAATCTAGAATAATACAACCAAAGCAGAAGAAATTTCAGAAAATTAACTAATTGTTCATCAAAGTAACTATACTCTATTCTATCTTAGAAAATAGCGTTGGGTAAAATAAGACGATGATGTTATTAAAGTTGATTGACCGAAACACGAGCTGTCCTTACATTAGTGAAACTTACAGCCGGTATTTCACTGAGCTTTTAAAGCATGCAACTAATATAATTTCAAAAGTACAATCTCGTGTATTCCAATTACATCAATTATAATCACATAATATAATACTTCGGGCTCCTTCTTCGCTAACACCTATAAAAACCGTGATTTAACGGCTGGTTATCATATTTCATATAAGAGGAATCTGCTATACGCAAAATGCGGGCCATAAGTCTTTAACATTACTAGCAAAGTAGAACAGTTTTTACTGTTTGTTATACTTATTAATATTGTAGCTAAGAAATGACAAGCGACAGTGATATTTCAATTAGAACACAACTAGACACAGAAGCAAAAGCTAAATGTGCAACAAATAATCTTATGGCGACTAAATCTCGAGAAAGAAACGAATATGTGTATCAAAAATTCATGGATTGGAGATTAAAAATTGCATAATAAATTTATAACTACTTAAATTTTGTTTTCAATTTAGAAATTCTATTGAGTGGTCGTAGAAAAAGTATAATACATAATTCTAGGTGTAAAGCAATTACGCTCTCGTGAAATTACAAACTCTCCTTGAAGCAGTAATAACGGTTATCTTGCGTGTATTGTACATTAAACTTGTAACTCATTTGTAAATCAAAATAAAAATTAAAAAATGATAACCAAATCCTGTCAGTTACACATAACTGTACTGTAAAAAATTATTTGAAATGATTTCTCATAAGCCTTGGAAGTATTACTTTGACAAACATAAATAACATATGCACAGCTACTAACTTGTAATAGTATATTACGTTACGAGAGTTGTAAGAAGCAAATTACGCACGAAGCGGAAAAACTTAGGCTCGAGCCGCGTAGCAGTGAGTGCGTAATTCCAAGAAAGCGTAAATACTTCACTACTCGAATTATATGAAGTGCGTATACGTTAACTTCAAGCCACCAAGCCTATCAGTTTGTTAGGTTAGGTGGCTTGAAGTTAACGTGTACGCACTCTACTACAGTACAGCTTTCTTGTGGTGTGGTTCACGTCACTATCTTCTTTCTCACTTTCTTCCACTCACATTAGTATGAATCAAATCAGCAATAGTGGGAGAAAGTGAGAAAGAAGATAGTGACGTGAACCACACCACAAGAAAGCTGTACTATATACTCTTTCTACGACCACACAGAATTCACTGAAAAACAAACTGATGCTCACTGTACTGTCAGTTGCGTGATCATCATTAGCTGCAGCGTTGCCAACAGTGAGAAACAACTAGTCACTAAATCATAGAAGTGAAAATAGTGAAAAGCCAGAAAGACGACAAAAATTAATTTTCAACGAATCGGAAAAAAAAACTTACATGCATATTTCTTTTTGGTTGCACTACGTTTAATGTAATTCTAATTATTTTCTCTCTTGTACTTTGTCAACATAATATCGATAAATTATAAATTCCTTAACCGTGCAATCGACCATTTTACACTTACATAATAATAAAGATAGTACATAAATGAACATTTACAGTATTGGTCGCAGAAAAAAAATTTACTTGTTACTCACTTGTAAACACCATTTACCCAAGTAATCTATTGCCTTTGAAAATGAATCTTTACTTTAATAATTGACAGCTGCATTGTAAACATTTTACAAGTTAGTGAACAAGGTAAACAATGCACGTTGCCACAGTAATGCTTACAAGGCTTATGCGAAATCATTTCTAATAATTTTTGACAGCATAGTTACGTGTAAATGACAGGATTTGGTTTTAATATTTTATTTTTTTTTAATTTTGATTCACAAATGAATAACAAGTAAAATGTGGTACAATATACACAAGGAAACAGTTTTTATTGCTTCAAGGAGGTGAAGCTCGCCTAACCGACTCGCCGGTCATCTCCTCCATTCAGCAGTAAAAACGGTTTTACGTTGTTAGTAATGCAAATAACTATAAAATAAATAAATTGTAAATATACATTTTCAAAGGCGATAGAGCGCTTGGTTAAATGACGTTTCAAAATAAGTAACAAATAATAGCTATTAACATACCTAGTGATATTATGAGTATCATAACAGCTGCCGATGTCAGTTTGAAAACCGAGCGCGTAGAGCGAGGATTTTTAAGACATCTTAAAAAAAAATGGAAAAACTAGGTCTAAAATTCCCGATTAGAAAGGGTGTTAAACAAGGAGACCCGCTTTCATCGGACATATTCAATTGCGTACTTCAATACGCTTTGAAACACTTAGCCTGGGAACACACACACGGAATTAAAATTAACGGCAGGAGACTAACAAATCTCAAGTTTGCAGACGACATAACGATTATCACAGAATCAGCACAAAGCCTACAATTACAACTGACAGAAATGAACGAAAAATGCAAACAGGTGGGACTAAGCATGAACTTGGAAAAAACAAAAATAATGTCCAACGATCAAAAAACACCAATCATGCTAGAAAACCTAGAACTAGAGTACGTAGAAGAATACATCTATCTGGGTCAATTAATCTCGTTCCAAGACCGGCTAAACAAGGAAATTGAAAGAAGAAGCGCATTAGCCTGGAAGAAATACTGGTCGTTCAAACATATTTTCAAAAACAAGAAAACAAGCATACAGACAAAGCAAAAAATCTTCGATATGTGTGTCAGTCCAACAATCACCTACGGATCACAAACTTGTGCAATGACAGAAAAACAGTATAAAAAAATAAAAGTAACTCAAAACAGAATGCTGCGTAGTATGCTAGGATTAACCTGGAAGGATAAAATCCAAACACAGGAGCTGTACAGAAAAACAAGAATAACTGACACTACTTCAACGATAAAATCACTAAAGTGGACCTGGGCCGGACATGTGATGAGGCAACAATCTGGATGGTGCAGGGAAATCACCGACAATAGACAAAAGAAGAAAAAGAGGGCACAGGAAGAAGAAATGGCACGCCGAATACAAAACGTTAGCGGGTAACACATGGTCTACAAGTGCAAGAGACCGGACTATCTGGAAGCAACTGGGGGAGACCTTCGTCCAAGGGGCATCCATCCATTAACCTCTCAACAAGTCAATAACCCTCAATCAATATGTACATTAGAATTAAACAATAAATTAAACTATAATTTGTATTTACTTAATAAAGGATGGAATTAAGGTTTAATAAATAAAATAAGGCCTGTTATTTATTTATTTATTAAACTCTCAACAGGACAAAGTCCCAATTAAAGAGGGCATATTAAAAAGTATACAAAAGTTTTGACATACATACGTCAGCCAGGCATACTTACTTAAACAGAAAAAAAAATACAAATCAATTTAACATTGTAGTTAGCAATTACAGTAAATAATTATCAACATCAATGTTTTTAAGTGATCACAAAATATATCAATATTTTCTTCATGAATGACAAGATTATTAAAGGTAGCACACATATATCTTATATGGCTCCTAGCCTCATAGTTAGTTGCGACATTTCTTAAAGCAAATATAACTTTCTGCCTCTGGTTACTGTTACGTGGCACATGAAGATATATTAACGACAACAAGTAAGCATCGTCAGTAGCATAATTTAATAATTAATTACTCATAACATCCGTTGTTTGTTCAATAGTTTACCGGTTTCAGAATATGAAGACGTTAATGTCATTAATAAATATTATTTTTTGAAATTCTTTTATGTATAACGGCTATCATAATTTTAGAAAATGATCAAGTAAGTCTGTTTCTTTTTATTTAACACCATGGTTAAACTTGTTTTGTTTCATATTTATAAATATTTTTTTTACCTAAATGTGTTCATAATGGCTAGATAAAAAGTGGATTTTGTCGATACTGAATTGCCCTAAATATTTGGGACGCAGCAGGTGAAGATCTGAACAGCTTAATTCCGTGTGTATAAATAACGTTATATTATCATTGTGTTTTATTTTCAATTTCTTGACTGTTTTGACAGGTCAGTATGGTAATATTACAGTTCAGCATAGAGTTATTACATACTTACCCTGCCTACTTTTGTGCATGTAAGCATGAAATTTTCTGCTATTGAAATCGATCTGAGGATCCACAGTCTAACGCATCACCATGGAGCTATTGACTTCTTATGTAAATAAGTAATAAAAAATTTAATTAATTTTTGTGTACAAAATAGTGCGTAAAAGAACCAACGATACTTCCCGAATATAAAACCAGATAAAGACGTAGATAAAGTCACGTGTAATATAAAAGATGGGACATAAATTTCAGTGTAAAAAAACTTCTTGGGAACTTTTTTCATTTTTAGTTTCAACATTTTATAGCTTGCAGCTATGATTATCTCCAAGAAGTTTAGATGTGAAGGATCCTGTTGGTTTATGCTGTCCTACTTGCAATGTTACCAGATGGACTAATTTATGGAATCACTACTTTACCTACTGGTACATTGTAGTATAGTCTGTCTTAAAATATATTAATAGTAATTAGTATCATTAGTCTAAAAACTGCATTTTGTCGAGCAGACGAGTGCTTTGAATGAAAGTACATCCAAAATAATTTGTGCATAATTATATTGATGATTTCTTAAAATATTAATTACTACCTACAGCATTCATTTAACTTTAACTTGGTTACATCTTTGTTCACGTTAATAAATTTTATTTATATATATATATATATATATATATATATATATATATATATATATATATATATATATATATATATATATATATAAAATCTGACCATTAATAAATTGACATAAACTGAAAAAATCAACAAGCACATTTTCTTATCGACTGCGCAGCGTAAGTTCTATTCAGCCTCAAATACATTTTTTCACGACATGGTAGGAAACCCCACCGTTCTTCTCCCGAAATAGTGAGGAAAATGTGTTGTTCCTCTATAGAAAGAAAAATACAGAAGTGTTACCAATATGAATGTTATTTACAAAAAGTTTATCATAAAATTATAAATAAATTCCTAATTTTATTGAAAATCTTTATTTTAGTGATATACATAATTTAAATTGTCTAACAATAATGTCTTACATTTTTATTTTTCTTATTAACTCACAATTTAACAACTTATTAAAGATATTTAAGATTGGTTCATTGGTAACACTGCTACTCCGCCTTGTGTCTGATAACCTAACTTTTAACGTGTCAGTCTGTCAGTTGTGTTCTCAAAGTGTATTTTAGGTCCGAGCACATCGTTTTTAGAAACATGTGAAAAAAATGTTGTGTCTAATGCCTCATGAACGCAGCAGAGATTCATCCATGTTGTGTTGTTCATATTTATTTATTTATTCATATTTTAACATGTTTTGTAATTGTCTATATTAATACCACCTCCTGAAGAAGACGCATGTGGCGTCGAAATCGGTCGAGGTAGTAATCAATAAAAAATTTGTGGCTGATATCCAAGAGTTTTATTTATATTATGCGTTCTTCAATAAACTTTCATTTCAATAACCCATTTAGCTCAATTTTTTTTATATATTACTAATTCTGAACGTAATAAATTAACGAGAATGTCGAACAACACGGTGATACAACTCTGTAACCATAAAAGTTTCTAGTTTTTGTCGACGATTTTGGGGGTACATAAAACCAGTGAAACTGAAAGATGACAACAATTAATTATTGGTCACTATTTTAAAATTTCAATTAAGTTAGATAATATTTAAGTTCAGTAGTTCACAGTGTTCACACTTTTCTTTTTTTTTTGTAACTATACTAGATTTGAAGTGTGATAAATATACATAAAATATTATATCTGTTCAGCTTGAAAATACATAAACCCAAAATCATAAACAGGAATATCGGCTAAATATTAAATACTACTGAAACCTTTAAAACCTATTATATTTACATTTTTATACAATTATTATAAGTAGCGACCTACTCATATTAATACAGATCATTATTGTATCTGCGGATATTATTTTGTTGGTAAGCATTTTCTCGATACAATTGTAGATGCAATCATATAATTAAAATCAATAATACACCAACGTTTCGAATGCTAATCTATCATCAGGCTGCTAATAATTGATACAATTATAAGTAGTAGTAAATTGTTTTGTACGTACTACTTATTATTATATCAATTATCATATTTATGATAACTGATTAGCAGGCGAATTGATGATGTATTATTAATTTTAATTAATTGATTTCATCTTTAGCTAAATTATTATTGTGTATAATCATTTCGAATTGGCTTTAATTGAATTTAACTGAGTATTTTCAGCTATCTTTGTTCAATTTTATTAATTAACGTATTAATAATTATATATGATTCGTACATAATTTAAATTATAAAGTTACATTTAAGTTGAAGAAACTTTCAAAACTCATAGCAAATAAAAAGGCTTTTAGATAAAGTTTTGTAAAATATATAAATACTTTAGTAAATCGAAACGTTGCGTTTAATATACCGTGTGTCTGTCTTAAAGGTGTACATAGGAGATTAACATGGGAAATCAGTTTTTTGCAAGCTGTTGCTCGGTGTTCTATCGGACAACAATGATTGTAGTACCAATCGAAAAATATCATTTTTCTGAATCAAACGATGTAAAATGATATCTTTCGATTGGTACTACAATCATTGTTATACGATAGAAGACCGAGCAACAGCACGCAAAAAACTGATTTCCCATGTTAATCTCCTATGTACACCTTTAAGACAGACACACGGTATATTTTACAGAACTTTACTCAAAGGCCTTTTTATTTAAAATAACATTTCATTTTTTAAACTAGATAGATGTGTTTATTATTTAAAATTAGAAGTAAATAGTAATAGGTAATATGGTACTTTCAAATGAACATTTCTATTTTCATAAAATTATGTTAGGCAGTAGTTTGCATTGAAGTAAGTTTGGTTGCCTATCTGTAAATTTACATCTTTGTTGCAAACATAATTTTTTTGTGATCATGAAAAGATGAGTACAAAAACAGCGTACAGTTTTTTTTTTAATATATAAATTTAAATATATTTCCAAGAAAAATTATGTAATTAAAATAATAGTTATTTACTTTACAAGTGGGCAAAGTAAGAATTTACCCACGAGATAAATTTTAGCACACGAAGCCGAAGGCTGAGTGTGTTAATTTTATCGAGTGGGTAATTCCACTTTGCCCACGTGTGAAGTATAACGTTTTATCCAAAACCTCTTAATAAATGCAAAATTTATTAAAAAATATTATTTGACAGTGGCATATGCTTTAAATTTTTAAATTAAAATGTCAATCGACCAAGGTGTTGTGTGCTATTGTTATTGTTATAAATAAAAAAAAATACTCACTAGTGACTTTTCTCAAAATTATAGCACTAGTGGGTAATCCGTTACTTTGCTTGTTTAAAATCGCCATAGTTATAGAGCATTTATTGTGTTGGGTAAAATTTATTACCAAATATAAATTTATTACCAAATATATTCAATATATTTATATGAATAGATATTATTCCATGAAGTGAATTTTAGTGAGAAATAAAAGAAAATATACTGGTTGTTAGCGAAAATAATTATTGAATAAATAGTAACTACAACTTGTGTTAAATGTGCCATTGGCATTGCACTTTCGAACTAGTTGCATGATTAACTTAATTTCACTTATTCCACTTTTCAAAATCATTTTAAGGAGAAACTCTAGATTGGATTTTAAATCTTTAATTTCGTAATTAACGACATTCATTTAATGTTCAGAACATTGTAAATATTTATAATGTAATTAGTAGATGTTAGATTAATTTAAAATCCCAAGAAATTTTAAATTATTCCGATTGAACTTGTTTCCCTAATTATGTTTCACTGAATTCTCTCCAAGAATATAGGAGTAGTTGAGGTTAAATAAAAATAAATAAATATAGCATCACGCCTTTTATTAATTATGAGTATGGCTAGTGCGGTTACCAGTCGCTAATCATAGCCTCAAAAGGTGTTACTGGAGGGGGCTAAAGAGAGGTAAATTTAAAAGGGCAACTGTCGGTGGTGGGATTCGAACTAAGGATCTAGCGATCCTTTTCATCAATTAAAAAGATATTTACAATTTACCGCTTTTGCCATTTTATTTTGTTGCGTGTATTATTTAAAATTAAAATAATAGCAAACTTTTCGTACGATGAATAACCCGAATAATGTAACATAAGTAAATAAATAAATAAATATATCATCACGCATTTTACCCATTACGGGTGTGGCACTCTGCTTACGCAGATCTCGGTAAGTGATATATTTATTCGTATGAAGTGCGGTTACCAGCCGTCAAATCATAGCCCCCAAGGATGTTAGTGGAGGGGGAACCACAGGGGTAAATTTAAATTTGTAACTGTCGGCAGTGGGATTCGAACTGAGGATCTCACGATCCACAGTCCGACACGTTACCTCGGAGCTATTACCCTATATAACATAAGTAACATAAGTAACAAGTATGAAATAAAATAAAATTTCTTCCCTTGTTTTCAGCGATATTCAGTAGGTAAGCGCCAATTTAAAATAATTTTAATTTGTTGTAACATTTGGATTATTGAGCTTATTAAACAAAAAGTATTATTTTGGGCCCTTCTCGCTATACATTCAATCTTTTCTATAAGTTATGAATCATCCTATATAGATACGTACCGCATGACACGTCGTTCCCTATTCATTTTACAGCAGAATACTTCAAACAAATCTTTTAGATAATTGAATTCTGCATCTGTCACTAATTTTATTTTACACGTTTTGTAAACTTCACAATCAAGTTTGTAATTTTATAAAAATGCTGGTTTTGTATTGACAGCCACGAAATTTAAACAAAAATACAACATATACATATGCGCGAACTATAATACTGTTGAAAATTGTTTTGCATATGTTTAAATTATATGGCTAGCACTACAAATGTGGAAATAAAACAAAAATTTAAATAGCAATCAAATTAAAATTAATATTTGCATAATTTTAATGTTAAGTTAAACAAAATGTGTCAAAGATATAATCTAGTTCTCCTGTTTCCCAGCAGCACTTTACAGTCACTCTGGTGTAATAGATAATGAATTAACAACGTGCGACCAAAAACGTTAAAAACCAAACGCCCCAGTTTCTGTTTTGGACATATATAACCGTCTCTATCAATCGGGAGCTCATTTTAAAGAATTACTGAATCGCAAACAACATATACAACTGTTAATGCGAGGTATAATGTCGGTCATAAATATCAGTGCGCAATTACGCAAATCCAACATGGCGACATGAGTTTAACGCGTTCTCCGCAAGCGACAAGCGAATCACCCGGCGATGAATCAAGCGGCATTCGATGAATAATACGTGCATGAATAGCGCACAGCTAAATCGAACTCTGCCGCGTGCAGTGGCGTTCCCTGGACACTGACGGAGCTTAGCACTTACGAACTATTGTCTTTGTCGTCAATTCTCTTATAGTTTTGCTTTCAATACCTAGCGTCATGACATGATACATCTGGAGACTTGCTCCAATTCATTGCAGCAATAACTATAGATATGTAGTCTATGTCAGATACGAATGGACCATTATATTCGATAGGGTTTACGATTCCGGATCTCTGGTTGTTTAGTTGCGAAGCAAGTTCTCGAAACGTTTAATATACGTTTACACAAACAAATGAACTATTTCTGTGTACAATTTACACTATTTTTATCTTCTTGTACCTATCGTAAGGATTTTCGCGGAAATATATGTTTTAAGATCTCCTGAATCCGTATTGACAATTTTCTCCATGACGTCTGTCTCCACGAATGGATGCACTGTAATATAATAACTAAAACGCTGTAAGTGACATTGAAAATGCGAGCCAAGAGAGACAATATTACTAAGTTTACATGCAGTTTTGAAAATGATTTCAGTTTTCAGTCCAAATTATAGGAAACTGTTTACATGTAGTTTCCAAAACAGGTGTAAAAATAGATTTGAAAACAGCTTCGGCGCACGCGCATTTGTTTGATATAAGTGACAGATCAGAATGTAAAACATAACCTCTTAGTATTGCTTGTGTATAAAAAATGTACCTATAATAATCTTTTAATAACGTAATATTTTTAGAATGTGTTTTCTGAAGCTGCGTTGCTAATGTTATTCTAATTATTGTCTGTATAATATAGGTGTTCCAAAGTACGCATGCGTAATCTCGAAACTATATTTTACGTGTTTACATGAGTTGTTTTCAAACCAATTTTAAAATCAAACCCATGCATTTTAGTTTTGGGTTGAGTTAACTCAAAACGGTTTTGATACTGTAAACATGGAGTTTTTAAAACTTAAAAAGATTTAGAAACAGTTTCAAAACTGCATGTAAACGCAGTAAATAAGTCGTTGGGCCCTCTGTTTTTAGTAGTCTAATTTTCAGTACATTCAATAAAAATGAAAATAAGTCCGAGAAATAACATTTTTTAAATTTATTTGGCAAATAAATAACGTAGGTGTAAAATAATATGGAAATAAAATTTAATAACACATCTTTGGTTTCATGTTTATATAATAAAAGGGAGAAGAAATAAATTTTGATAACATAATGTCTATTACAAACCTAAATTATTAGAAATGAATAAAAATTAAATAACGATGATAATAATAATAATAAAAAAAATACGCAGTTAAATATTATTAACACAAACATGTGTTAGACAATGATAGGTGACCCAACGATATATATCTGTATCAGACTTGCTTTTTGTTTTCATCAAAGCCTACAAGTTAACGTTCCAGTATTATTACTGAATGGGTGGGAAGATATCGAAATTTCACAATTATAAGGTGCATGACAAAGCAAAGAACTGTGTTGATTTTGTTTATAATTACAAAAACCAAAACAGGAAGTTTCCTTGACGTACAAAACAATAAATTGAATTTCTTTCAAATAAGAAATCGGCTGCGAAAACGGTCTAAAATGAAAATAATATTTGGAATAAAAATAAATAGCAATTTTTTGTGTGTTTGCTTCCATTAGCCTCTGGGTCGTTGCCGGGAACTGGGACTCGGTAGGCAATAGGCAACAGAAATGTCAATCGTCAAGCTTGCCCTTATAGGTGCTGCCACCAGTGCCCAGCGGTGTATGAAACAACTATACGCCGTACAATTATATTAACATGATTGAATAAATAAATAAATATATCATCACGCCTTTTACCCATTATGGGTGTGGCACTCTGCTTACGCAGATCTCGGTATATGATATATTTTTGCGTATGAAGTGCGGTTACCAGCCGTCAAATCATAGCCCCCAAATATGTTAGTGGAGGAGGAACCACAGGAGTAAATTTAAATTGGCAACTGTCAGCTGTGGGATTCGAACTGAGGATCTCACGATCCACAGTCCGACACGTTACCACGGAGCTATTTACCCTATTTATCTATATGGGGTAACATAATGGAACTCAGTAATATTTTATTTATAATTATAATTAACTTCTATGCCGCAAATGCAATAGCAATATGTGAATATTATAATACACTTGAAGAAAACATTATGTATTGCTATGAAAACATGCAGATTATTTCATCATTCATTCTAATATACGAGTATGTGTCAAGTGTAATTATTATCAGTCATCAATGTCAATTAGAAAATAAATATACATTTATATCAATAAATGTAGAATATAAATATTTACAATAGTATTCAAGTGACAAGATGTCGATAAACTGTAATAAAAGATATTAAATAATTTGTTTCATCGTTTATAAGAACCCCATCTTGAATGATTTTTCCCTACGCCACTGGTACAGTGTAATGGTCGCTCACGATGCGGAGATGTGAAGTACCTTCACAGAAGCTTCGCAAAATAAATTAAAAGGTATCTAGTACAATTTAAACGCTACGCCGTGGTAAATTCGTGGATAAACGGTTTTGTTTCATGAGCTTCACTTGTTTTTATTATGATTTCCGAATGTTTGACCTGATTAATGAAATATTACTTTTAAAGTTTCTGGGTTTAATGAATTTATTTACTGATAATACATCATTCCTGTTTTTCTGATATTAAAATTTATTATTTCTCACCTACGCTAATATGTTAGCAAAATATATTTTCTGTAACACTGTTTTCGAAACTGGGCATTCCACTACTAAAAATTGTTATGGAATCACTAACATTCCATACACGGCGTATGGAATATTATCGACGAATCAGAACCTCTTATTAGCGCGACATATGAAGTATCTTGATTCAGTTACTATGGTTACGTCTGTTTGTTTTAATTTGATTTATTTGAGTTTGACGTTTTCAACAGTTTTATATTTGTATTTTTGTATAATTTCTAATACCTTTTTATAGAAAGTATAGTCTACAACATGTAACGGAATGGCCTACCTCACGCTCGCAAACCGTAGCCCTCGCCTTTGGCTCGGGTTACAAACTTTTTGCTCGCGTGGAATATGTGCCATTCCCTTACTTGTTGTAGATTATACTATTACCTATTTTATCTAACACCTCTCAATAAATGCTCTATAACTATGGCGATTTTAAACAAGCAAAGTAAAAGATTATCCACTAGTGGGTATAATTTTGAGGAAAGCCATTAGTGAGTATTTTTTTATTTATAACAATAGTAATAACACACAACACCTTGGTAACTACTTCGATTGACATTTTAATTTAAAAATTTAAAGCATATGTCACTGTCAAATAATATTTCTTTAATACATTTTTCATTTATTAAGAAGTGTTGGATAAAACGTTATACTTCACACGTGAGCAAAGTGGAAAAAATTATCTCACTCAGCCTTCGGCTTCGTGAGCTAAAATTTCTCTCGTGGGTAATTCCTTATTTTGCCCACTTGTAAAGTAAATAACTATTATCCATCTAATTAATGAATTTTTCTCACCTTCAAAACATCGACAGGTATAATAATAGACATTTAGTAAATTTGAGCGTGACGAGGAATGCGAGGGGCTCTTGAATTTTATTTACCTAATCCTTTAAAATGTCCCAACTGATAGTGATCTTATCATTTATCATCGAACTAAACATCTTTTAATTTTTGTTATTATTTTTTTTTTTTTTATTGTTTGGGGGCCCTGGGCCCGATCTCAAGTGATAAATCGACTCTATAATATATATATATAAAAAAATTGAAACATCTTCACAATATTCTTGAAATCTAGTGGTGATAAAATAAAGGGCACTTTTAATGTTGTGGGCTATTTTATTCAATGACGGGAGTCAAAAACCCTTCTACCGTAAAGTGCAGGGTGTGCAGATAGTCTCCTAATTGTGCGCAAATTTCGCCCATTGCTTCGTATTCATCGCCTTCCTTTGTACATTCTGCAGTGTAACGGTTCTTTTTTTCAGGGTCTTCTTGATGATGGTGTCCTAAATTGGTCTTCCCTCTTTACGAATTTGCAGAACCGGTTGTTTCTATGAAGTCTAGTATCGCTTGACATAACAATTGTTCTCTTATTATTTATTTTTTATTCTATCCAACATTGTTACTCCTTGAACTTTTCTTAGATATTTCATTTACATCTCCAGAATTTTACATTTAATTCTTTGAGACAGTGACCATGATCCGCAACCGTAGGTAGATGTAGATCTGTATAGAGAGACAAACAAATTTAAAATATATACATAAATTTACCACTATGCTGTTTCTTAACAATATAATTATAATAGTTTATATTTTATTAGAAATATAATTAAATACAAGTAGTACATTAGATTTCTCTAATATTGATTCAAAAAAATACATATTTATTATATTGCAAGCAACTTTGTTGTTTGTTTTTTACTGCGAGTATTTAAATTTAAAAAAATTTAATTAAAAAATTACTCGGACTAAGAAGTGATGCAAGATGAGCATTAACGTTTACATAGCGGATAGAGAAGAAGCAGGAACTAAAATTCAAAACGAAATGATTATCATATCTCCATTGTTGCAATTATTATGTAATATAAATATCGTCTAAGAAATGATTTTATGTAATATTCTTGAAATAGGGTTATTATATTTTGTAATATTATATAATTTAAATTTTTATAGCTGGTAGAAACTAAAATATCATTTGAAAATTTTGTAATAGGAAAGATTTCGTAAAAGCCGATAATTAAATATGAACATGCATTGGAAATTCCAGTTTCACGCAAAATCAAGGCTGTGGTAAAATGTCACCAATCAGTTTCACATTTTAAATTGCAAACATGTTAATAATTATCTGCATCGTAATATCGTTTATATCAGCGACAATTAATGATTACCTGTCATAATTCGAAGTTTTTCCGTGAAAATAAAACAAATGACTAGATGGTATAAATACATAATTTCAGATATTAATTCTTTTAATGAACAAGGCATTAAAGTGTGGCGGCATGCCAACAGTCACATTTTGTAAACGGGCTGATTTGCTGCCAAATTTGTTTTCATTATGTGTTTCGCATTGTCTGCGCGAAAGAATGAAATTCAAAAACGCGAATATTTACGGCGAGTCCCCAACGTGAACCGGCAATTACTAATGCAATTATCCACCTGCCATATTACGTCACACTGAAATTCAATTAATCATTCGTTGTTCTCTCTTGATCTGTCAATCAGACCGGTCATTTATGTGCTCCCATCGTTTAATAATTAACCATTTATTTTTCATTATCTGGGGAATTGCGACCACCAAAATTACTATCGCCAATGTCATCAAAACAAAACTGCATGATGTGTGCATAATTTTCTTGTAGCCAAATACAAAGGAATTAAACAAAAATTATTTGGTCAATATTTTAAAATAAATGGGACTCTGAGAGTTATCGGGTTGAATCTTAGCTCACTTTAACTTATAGTTATAAATATAGCTATGTCCACATGACGAGGGTTCAATGAAGAGGAAAAATAAAATTATAAATTCCATCGATCTCATGATCTCTTATTAATCGTTTTGTATGACTTCTGAGATTTAGTGGAAAAATTAAATAGAATAAGTGGTTAGGTATAAATGTATAATTAATGGTTTGTTGCATGAATGAATAATTCCGAGTGTGAAAAATAGACGAGCATTATGAATCGCACTGAAAATGTGGACGATATAATATTGGTGTGCCAGGATAGGAATGTTCAGAGGAGATTGATTGTTGGTTAATTTAAAAAAAAAAATTACCGAAAAATTGATGTAAAATGTAAATTTCCTTCGAATGTCTCACTAAATTCAATATAAAAAATGTTTTAATGTTGAGGAAAGGCAAAACCAGCTAAGGCGTGGCCGAATCCAGAAATAGCAGCAGGTCCGCCGAGAGGAAAATTTCGCCTATATGCGATTAAAACAAATATATTATATGCCGAGAACATTCTATAATTAAAAAAAGTATGATTTATAATAATTGTGCTGATAGTAATTGTTTGTAGAATTGAATTTTTATTTATTATATATTTTTCTTTTGTGAATTAATATTTGAATAAATTTATATTTATTTTTTTAAATACTGATGTTTCTCAGGACATTCTGAAACCATCATCAAAGCCCCTTATTAGAATTTATTTAATGCTTAAAATAAATGGGGTCAATTTTGACCCCGCCTGATCATCCACGTAGGAGAAAAAGGTAGGTCATCCGAGGGTTCATTCATGCTATTCGTTTTCACTGGCATACTATTGCTAATTTCTATTTTTGATGAGATAGAGAGTCAATAAAATGCTAAAATGAATAAGAAAATTGAAAGCTATTTTCTATTCCCAAAATCGGGGACACGTTTCGCGCATTATTTATATAATTTAATAATTTGAAATAATTTGGCTTCTACATTTTATAAATGCTCTTTCCAATAATAATAATTATAATAATAGAAAAATAAGTTTGTAGTTTTCTTAGCCAAATATTGATCCATTTTATATCAATATTAAATATAAATTATGTAACTTAAGTTGCTAATTAAAGTTAATAATATAATTTTGGATATAGTGATAATAATAGTTATTTGCTTAACTAGGCATCAAAATACCAGATATACAGCAGAGGCTGTCGTTTCATTGACGAGGCGAAGCCGAGGCAATGAATGCTGCCGAAGCTATATATCTGTGTTTGGTTCCGAGTTGAACACATATTTTTTTGTCGATTTAGAATTAATATTAACTTAGTGATTATTTTATATAGATTTTTTGAAGGTTATTGCTGTCAAATTACGTTGCCATGCGTGTGTTGAACGGTTGCTATGCGTTTGTTGAGCGGTTGTTATGTAAAATAGTTTTACAGCCTAGGCATAAAAGTAACACTTCACAGATTGTTAGCAGTCCGTGAAATGTCATCTTTAATGCCAATCGGCAAAAAACATCAACATGCATTCCATTTAAAATGTTTTTTTTAATAAAGTGTTTATTTCAAATTCAACATTTTCAAATTTTCTGGTAAATATTACACCTTTAGAGAAGTCCAATATTTTAATATTATAAACATTAAATCTTGCGACCAATGTACTCCAGAAAAATTGATCAGACGACATGTAAAATGTATTTAATCAAATTTTAAATAAAATTAAAATACCAAGGGTCTATTACTATGTATTACACAAAGAATACAATACACATGTCACGTGACATATTTTCCTCCTATTTTTCTTAATTGACAGCAAGTCGTAATTTTCTAATATTAAGTATCGGGTCTGCAGTTACAAATACCTCCGATTATAATGTATTTAATGAAGTTTTATATCACAAACGGTAGGTTCCATATTTTCTTCCGTGTTAAGTCCTTAGAATATTCATTAAAAACACCATGCAGCAAATAAAAAGTAAAATCCTGTCAGAAGTACTCTGTCATGCAGAACGTAATAAAACTTGGCAACATCGTATTTACCTTCGGAGTTTTTCGACGCAGTGAGCGTTGACAAATGTACTACAGCGTCGCCAAGATCCAGGATTTCATTTTAAAGAACGTTATCAACATTCAGAGACCGTGTGGCAGATCCCAAAGGTGAAAACCTTTCCTTTTTGCACTGTCACTGGAACATTTAATCATCAGATGTAACATTGTGCTGTTTGGAAATCTGGCAACAATGCACCAGATCTTTTTTCGTACAAAAGACCACATCAGTTGCCGAAATGCATGTGATACGTGCTGTGCAACAATACACATTCACAAAGGGGATTATTTTAATGTACAACATACTCCAGATAGCGCGGAGAACATTAATATATTATGATAATAAAGTATTTTTGTTTGGATCTTTGTCCACTACCAGAAAAGTAATTTGGAAGATAAAATGAAGTGAGACTTAATCAAGTGTGACAATCCCATAAACAAGTTGGCTATTTTTCATAATAATTAAGTTTTCCCGCACTCGCATGAAATCCCTGCCATCATGACTGACACTAAGACCACGCTACACTTGTCGCCTGTCTCCTGTAATTTATCTTAACTCGCATTGCGAACTCACAATGGAATTTTCAACGTTCTTAAGAGGTCTAAATACTATACAAATAAGTATAATTAAAAAACCAGACATGGAAGACTAATGGACATAAAACCATAAACTCAAATTATTTCAAGTATTCAGTGCCGGATTAACACTAGGAGGGGCCCTAGGCAATCTCAAACTCCCCCCCCCCCCCCCCAGGACCGGAAAATATAAAACTAAATTTCCAATAAACTTTATTATTAATTCAAATAAACAGCGAACATAAAACTTTATATATAATAATTCATAATCCACCAGCAGCGCCACGAAGCAGAAAATTGTAAACGCTCAAATGTTATGCTATGATTTTACAGTTGTTTTTAGTTCTAAACAAATTTAAAATTTTGCGCTTCTAACATCAAAACTAAAAATGAAAGATATTAGCAATGATATTGGGAATTAAAATATTAGCTTTTTTTTAATAACAATACCCAATAATATCTGCAATTCCTAAAAAATTCGCAATTAATTCCCACTAGTTTTAATAATTATTGTCTAAATAGCTCAGCTGACAGTTGCCAATTAAAATTTATCCCCGTGGTTCCTCCTCCACTAACATCTTTGAGAGCTATGACTTGACGGCTGGTAATTGCATTTCATACGGAAAAATATATCACTTACCAATATCTGCGTAAGCAGAGTGCCACACCCATAATGGGTAAAAGGCGTGATGATATATTTATTTATTTTATTTTATATCCAGACAATTTCACTTAAATCCCATCAATTCCTGTAGTTCCCAATCAATTTAAGTAATTTCACACAAATTTTATCAATTCCGTTCTTATTAATTCGGGCAACTCCGCCAAATTTTTACCAATGCCGGAAATTCTTATGTAATTATGGTAATTTCACATAACTACAACCAATTCCGGTAATAGTAAACAAATTCCTGAAATTCTACTTGATTCCCACCAATTCACTAATACAGAAAATTCTACTTGATCTTGATACTCACAAAGTCTGCTAAATATTATCTAATTCAGGCAACTCCACCTAATTCCCGTCAATTCCTGTACCAAATTCTAACAATACTACATAATTCCGTTAATTTTTTCTATCAATTTCGGTAATTCTTATCTGATTCAGGCAATGCTTCCTAAGTCCCACCAATTCCGGCAATGTCTATCTCATGTAGACAATTCCTTTAATTACAAACTAATTCAGCTAATTTCTATAAAATTTATGCAATTCCAAATCTCTCATATTTAATTCTAAAACATCATCTTTGTATTTTTAAACTTAAAAATTTAATTAATAAATTAGGATATTGTAAGAAAATTTTATAATAAAATCTGGATATTATAATCGTAATTACAAACATCTTAACATTTTAATTTAATATTTTGAAATTGCAATTAAAACTCTGGTATTTTATGTAGAAAATTTCGTATTTTCTTTAAAAACCTCGAAAATTTTGCATTCAAATTTCTTATAACATAATTACTAATTCTAAACTATGGCACTAAATTACTGCCATGCTAAGCAGTGATTAGTAATAGTATATATTTAAATAAATCATAAAGTAATGAAAATATTAGCATCTAAATTGGAAATTCGAAATCAATATGACATTTTCATAACAAGATAAACAGCTGTGACAATTTGATATTAAAGATTATAATATTTTATAAACTATTTTTTTAACTTTAAATAGTTCTGACATAAAGTTTTAATATAAATAATTAATTTACTTGCTAATGTAAGGAGGGATTCCATTGTATAAACTTGTTAAGGAATGCAAATCTAGTAGGAGTTTTGAGAAAAAATATTTTGTAAGTTTTATAACACTGCTTTATGTTTCTTCTTTTTATTTAAAATTCAGAAAATAAATCGTTAATATAGTTTATAAAAGTAAGTATTTAATTAAAGAAGTAATCACACAATTTTTCATATTGGCGAAACAAATATCCTTATTCCTTATTATTCCACCAAATCTGCAACAAATAAATTCAATGTAAGATATTTAAAAAAAAAAGCTTTAATAATTCATACCTTCTACTGTATGACTTAATCCATGTTTGGTGTATGAGCCATCCTTGTTCCAAACCTTTACCCAATAGTTAAGAACATCACCTTTCTTTAGTTTGGTATAACTTTCAGATAGCTGCCATTTACCTCCAGTTGGCGCAGTAACACGATAGAATATATCTCCTTCTTCCTTTTCTTTTATAGGTTTATTCAAATTAGCGTGGAGTTCGACAAACTTTATATCTGATGCGTCGTCTGAAAAATGAGATTGTTTTCAGTATATAATTATTACAAACAATTTTGTTACAAGAAAATTAAAAATTCGATGTACCAAACAGCTCAACAACCTTTTTAACATAAACTTATTGCTATATTTGCCTCACTCATTCGATGAATTTCGTCAAAAATATCATTATAATAATAATATATTTAAATACTTATTACAATATAAAAATAAATTTATATACATAAACGATTTATTTTAGAAAGTTCAAGAAACCCAAAATTGAATATATGATAGAACATACATGTAATCACATAACCTCTCACAGAACATAAAAAAAATTTGAAACAGTGAACAAATTTCATTTCACTTATTTAACAAAGACTAAAAGACGTACAAATTCATAATCAAGTAAGTAAGTAAGTAATGTATTCATTTAATTTTAGTATCAGAATAGAATTTTGTTAATAGCAATAAGGAAATCAAAAAATAAATCTAGGCTAGATCATATGCTCAAACATATCTATTGACAGATTAAAATATTTAAACAAACTGAAAGCACTACACGTCAGTAGCAATAAAAGAGTTGGCGGAAAATTAGGAATTATTATTATTAATTTCATTAAACTTCTAGTATCAAAATAAATTAATCTGTTTTAAATGAGATGTCGGGATATTGGCACTATGGTGATATAAAATTTGGATGCATAATTTTTTGCCGGACACTTTTTATTTACAAAAAACGGATTTCACATGTTAACTGCCTTTGCCAACATTTACGTGGGACGCACGGTATATTTGTATGTATTTTTAACCTTTATTAAATAAGTTAAATCAAATTTGTTCACAGATTCAGATGCAGATGTCACACCTCATTAAATTTTATTTGAAACATTTTTCTCAAAAATGATTAAGGAAGCAGGATATGGCATAAGTGTTATTTAATATGTATACTCTCATTATAAGAAAATAATATAATCTAGAAACCTAAACAATAGTTGTTTATTGTAGATTCTACTTAAATATTGTAAAATTATTTCTAAATTTTAATTTTTCCGAAATAATTGTTATACAACCCCATATCATATTTATATAGTTGAAATAAGAAAAAAATTCTTTATCTAATGAGCTAAAAATTTATTTAGGTTACCTTTAAAAAAAATAAAATTTATACTACTGTTTGGGGACCACTGGTAGAATTTTTTGTTTGTTATTCCTATTAAAGGAGGTTTTTTCCTGGTCATTTTTTTATAAAACATTTTTCTCTTAAAACATTAGTTCAGCCAAAAGAGCGCTGGCTGTTTTAGAGGAAACTGTGTAAGATTCGAATAGGTATGTGGCAAGTCAAAATTTTCGGGTTAGTTTTTAGAGATAAATACATTTTGGAGTCCGAAAACGATTTCATTATTTTTGCGATGACGTCTGTGTCGATGCCTTGAAGGCCTACCAGGTTAGTATTAATAGCATATCTCAGTAAATATACATATAAGTTAAATTTATAATTATGTAGACGTAGAATGAAATTGGGTAAAATTTTTATTTGAATTGTTTTTCTATATTTTGTACCGTTTGATTATGTTATGGATCCCTGAGTTAAATAGTTCAATACAAATTTCCAAAGTTGCATGAATACATATGAAATTGTAATTGTTTAAAATAGGCATTCGATATTTTCAGAATGACCACTATATTCGACATTTACTATACATATTATTAATGAACAAATACTTACAAATAGTATTTTATTTCACATACCTTCTAAAGCAAAACGCAGGCCCAGTGGTTTCAGAGCTTGAATAGTAGATTCAGGTACATCATATGTTCCTTCTATTTGTGTAACAACAAATAAAGAAACGTAGATGCTAGTCAACACCTTCAAGGTAAACTGCATGTTGAACATAAGAGCTACTGACGACGACTTGCTAAAGTAATGATAAATACTGAAAAAGTTTTAAAAGAAACACCGTTTTATACTTGCTCTTAGAATCCAGAATCACAACTTTAGTGGGAAAAATAAACAACTTTATTACATAATGCTGTGGTAAACAATGATTTTTTTTGTTCATTTAATGATAACTAATTTTATTTAAATATATCTTCGATAAAAAATATATAAATATAATTAATTGGATAAATATGCTAATTAGCAGGCAAATATAAACATAAATACTTGATAATTTATTAGTTACACTGATTTTAATTATAAGTAATCTGAGACAATTTAAAAATGTGTTCCATCCCATAGTTTTTAGTAACGAATAGTTACATTTTTAAGAGAAGAACTGAACATTTGTTTCATATTTTAAATTATTTATTGATTCGAAATGATTTTTATTTTGTATTACTCTGAATTTATGCAAAAAGTTACACCAAATTATTTTATTAATATTAAACAAAGACAACATATTTTTTTGTGTTGCTATTTTTGACTTTCTTTTCAACTTACATCTAATTGCTGCTGCTACCCACACTTTAAAAAATTAGTTTTTCCGTCGAACTTTCTATAAATGAAATTTAACGTAGGTACATATTTTTGTAACTTTTCAGAAAACTGTTTTTTTTTTGTCGTCCATTAAGCATACTTTGATTTTATACCTAATTGGTAGTAACTATGGATTTTTATTTTGTTGATGTTTAATTTTTTTAATTTTTACTGCAATCTGACAAATCGATCTTGGTGCTGATTAATTTTTGTAGTGAACTAAATAAGTTTATACCGGGTGTCTACTTGTTTCATAGGACATAGGATATACAATGTTAAATTTTTATTATGCAATATTTCGTTCCCTGTGAATTTTAGAACAAAAGTATCAATACAAAGTATGTTCAGAATTAAAAACTGCACCAAATGAGCCTAAATTTATTGATGTTATACAGTTTTGTCATGAGATAGACGTAAAATAAAATTTATGATCTTAGCTATTTCCAGAGAGTGCCATGGTAAACAAAATATACAAACAGTCGTATTGTTTGATTTTGACAGATGGTATTTGGCACAGTTTAAATAATTATTGACTTGTTTAAATTATTTTTAATTGGTATATGTGTCCATGATTACTGGAAATAATTTAAACAAGTCAATAATCATTAAAACTATGCCAAATTTTATCTGTCAAACTCAAACAATATGACTGTTTATATGTTTTGTTTACCATGGCACTCTGGAAATATCTGAAATTATAAATTTTATTTTAAGTCTACCTCACGACAGAAATGTATCACATTAATAAATTTAGGTTCTTTTGGTGCAGTTGTTGTTGCTGTACATTATTTATATTCATATTTTAGTTCTAAAATTCATAGGTAACGAACTATCGCATAATGAAAATTTTAACATTGTATTTTCTGTGTCCTATAAAACAAGTAGACATCCGGTATATTATAATTATTTATACAATGCCAAATGTTGATACTGAAATAAGGAACAAACCACCAAAATGACAGGTGCTTAAAAATTGAGTATAATATTGTTTCCTGAATTCCAATTAAATTGTGGTCAATGGAAAATATAATACGCACCTCGACAAAAAAATTCTTACATGTAGCTTCAGCTAACAACCTCAAATTCAGTTATAGTATGCATTTTGTTGTCATTTGTACATAAATAATTATTGTTTATTGATTTAAATGCAAGAGCCATAAAACTTATATTCAGATTTTGCGTAAAATAAATTAGTAGGAAACTACAATAATATAATTTTAAATGTTGGAATAGAAGAAAATAAACAAAAATTGGGATCTGGAATATAAAAACAATAAGCTTAAAAAACAAACTAAGAAAAATAAAAGATGACAATAAAGCATGGACAATATTGAATACTAGGAAACACCAAACATTAATTACACGTCTACGTACAGATCACACAGCGCTAACACATTAACATTTATCCAAAGGAGAGAACCATATAACACCACGGTTCAACACAAAATAAACTTAATCACTTAATAGATACAAATTTAATGTAGAAAATATAAAATTAAACTTTACATATATTAATATAATAATGTAACAAACTTAAATTACCTTTGTAATCAAACAAATAATGCTAATAACCTAGGTTAAAGCATATTTAAATAAAATTAAATAATAATAGAAAAAAAATTATGGAATTGTATGTTTTTATAATAAATCTATACTCGAAATGAGTAAGCAAGATGATTTCTTAAAATCTACTTACACAGATAACAAAAATTCAATTATGTCTTGAAAATTTCGGTTTTCTGCCATATTCAATGCAGTATATCCATGTGAAGTTCTAATAGAAATATCTGCTCCTAATTTTACTAGAACCTTTACCATGTCAATGTTGTGCTTCAAAACTGCGTTATGTAGAGGAGTGAAGTTATCTTTATCTGAAATATTTACATCCATTCCCAATTTTACAAGGACTTCAGCACTGTGAATTCTATCAAATTGAGCAGCTAAATGTAATGCTGTTTTACCCATATAATTAATATGATACATATTAGCACCTTCTTTAACTAATAGTTTAATCATATCAAGATTAGACTCAATTACTGCTTCATGTAACGGTGTATAATCGTTATCATCAGTAACATTGACATCAATTCCCAAATTTATAAGATGTTTAACAACAGCAATTTTATTGTGGTTAGCAGCTAGATGTAATGCCGTTTTACCTCTGACATATGTGGAAAAAATATCGGCTCCAGAATTGATGAGATATTCAATTACTTCAAATTTGTTATGCAATATCGCATTCAATAATGGTGATATTTTAAACTTATCAAAAACATTTATAAATGCGCCATGTTCCACTAATAATTGAATTACATTCAAGTTACTGAATTTTGCAGCACTATTGAGTGGAGTAAAATAACTTGCATTATAAGTATTAACATCTGCGCCATTCTCCAACAAAAACTGTACAAGTTCAATGTTGTTAGTAATAATAGCGGTATGTAATGGAGTATTACCAGTTCTGTTTTTAGTATTTACGCAGGCTCCTTTACGTACGAAATACTTAACTAAATCTAAATGCCCATTATAAGCAGCAACGTGCATTGGAGTAAATTCTTTCTTAGTAGCTTCGTCAAAATCACAACCTAAAGCAATCAAATATTCGATAATTTCAAAATTATTATTACGGCAAGCTGCATGGAGGGCACGGGTACCATCTTCACTCTCAAAGCATATGTTCGCGCCATGCCTTACGAGACATTTAACAATATCAAAAAAACCATCATACGCAGCATCTAGAAGAGGAGTGTATCCTTTTCTATTTACAATATTTACATCAGCGCCTTTGCTGGCCAAATATTCAACTACCTCGACGCTATTACTCCACGTAGCCGCAAAGAGAGCTGTGACACCTTTGTTGTTCTTCTTGTCGATGTCCGCGTTGTTCTCCAGAAAGATTCTGACAATTTCTGCACGACCATGTGCAGCCGCAATGGATAAAGGAGAGTTTCCCTCCCTATCTTCCTTATTTATATTTTCTTCAGACGCTATAAATTTAACAACTTCTTCTGCAGTGCCTTCTTTCGCTGCTTGGTGCAATGATGTTATTGGGATGCAGACAGATTCTTCGATAATTTTTTCTTCTTCTGCTGATGCCATTTTTCCTGCAATTTTTATTATAATTATTACACGACTTTCTGATAGTTCATAGATGTTTAAGAGGGGAACCTAGCTTAAGCTTATTCCATATATCGTTTGTAAAACTATTGAAAAATATGTCTTCCAAATTTTATAAAAAAATTACGATTCTTTCAGATGTTACGAGCACTACAGTAAAGGAATAATTAGAATTTTTTCAAACTAGAGAAGATTTTATTCATGTTATGAAGTACATCTAGTAACTTTTTCAAATCATCACGAAAAATTATCCCTTGTACTTTAAAACATGATTAAAATATTCTAATAGTTTGAAAGAAATCTAATTATTCTTCACTGTTATTAAAATTCGCAAAAAACGCTTCGAAATCATGCTCCAAAACTAGGTTCCCCGCTTAATTTATTAGCTTTAAAGCAAATTGGAAATATTTAACTAAACATATTATTTATTTGTTTTCAAAATTGGAAGTTTATATAAGGAAAGTGCAAATGATATTTATTATTCCAAGCATTATTTTTAACTATCTTTTGCAGCTGAGTCCGTATTAGAAATTTACTAGATTTATTTATTATTGTGAGTGTCAAAGAGAAGTAATATAATTTTGTATATTATACCAGCTGGTTCATCGGTCAGTATTTTTTTATATGGCTATTTTAAATATTACTGAAAATATTTTAAAACAAAGTTTATTCTACATTAAAATACCTATATATCTGCAATAGTTTTTCTACCAGGAGTTAGATTTTCCAATTGAAATGTAAAATCCCACATGTTATTGCAAAATTTTATTTGCTTCTGCTTCTCTTCAAAATAGTTTTTATTCATTATAGTCGTAAAATGATCAGTACAAAAACTATTCATGTTCTTATTATTAAATAATCAAACACAAAAACTATGCCACAAATATTTTCAAACAATTATAATCCTGTCAGATCTTTAATAATTATTATTTGCTTCTTTCACTTACAACTTTTCTCGGTCATATTTTATTTACTTTGTTAAACAGATATTCAATTAGAACATTTTTTTAAATAAATTTATTTATCTAACACCTCTCAATAAATGCTCTATAACTATGGCGATTTTAAACAAGGAAAATAACAGATTACCCACTAGTGGATATAATTTTAAGGAAAGTCACTAGTGAGTATTTTTTTATTTATAACAATAATAATAGCACACAACACTTTGGTAACTACTTCGATTGACATTTTAATTAAAAAATTTAAAGCATATGTCTCTGTCAAATAATATTTTATTTTTCATTTATAAAGAGGTGTTGGATAAAACGTTATACTTCACACGTGGGCAAAGTGGAATTATCCACTCGATAAAATTATCACACTCTGCCCTCGGTTTCGTGTGCTAAAATTTCTTTCTTACTTTGCCCACTTGTAAAGTAAATAACTATTATTGTTTTGTATTTTAAACCATACTTCTGTGTATGATTCTTCATGAATAAACATGAATAATATCTGTACTGATCATTATACTACTATAGTGAATAACAACTGTTTTAAAGAAAAATAATTGTCTAGCACGCCAGAGGTCGTGGGTTTGAATCCCACTGAAGAGCATATTGGTTTGTGTTGTTCACATAAATTTACAATCATTCATTCATTAAGCGGCATATGACCAAAAGTAGTTGGTTCAGTTCGTTTACCATCTTCATAAAAAAATTGTGAAAATACATAGGGTCTTCAATTTAATAATATAAAATTGCGTATCATTGGGCGAAAATGGAATACTCGGTAGAAAAACATTGAAAAAACATTCGGCAACATTTGAAATAATAGGTTTTTCTCAAGAATCAAGATAAACTTTTGATCTTGTCTTGAAATCAAGAAGTATTTTCCATTTCCCAAGACAAGACAAGAAAATATCATCAAGAATCAAGATTTCTTGTCAAGAAATCTTGATATCTTGATAATAAATTTTTGTCTTATGTATTTATGATTAAAACATATAAAATTGAATCCATGAATATGATTGTCAAAACAAATATTTTACGGAACTATTTATCCCATTAACTCGTACATATTTTATTTAATTAAATTTTATTATATATTATTTTGTTTTCTTACATTTGGGTATATCGTTTTTTTTTTTGTTTTGTATTTTCTTGTCTTGATCAAACACTAAAAATAATAGCTTAAAATAAATAATATAGAGGGATGAACCACCCGGTATTATAAGAAATCAGAAAATTACCACAACCATAAATATTTTGTGATCGCCGTGGTCATGGAAAAGCAACCAAAATTTACGAGAATCACGTTCGAAAATGAAACAGAATGTTTAACCAGAACCGTGGTCGCCGTGATTAAATTACGGAATATAATAATAAAATAAAAATAAATTTCAAGAATTGATATACCAATCTCACTGCATAATTTTTTAATGACTTATATTATCACCTCATATTTTTCACATTCAAGAAAAATATATTTTTAAACATAACAAATTATATTTTATGACAACCGCGCGTTTGCTCGGCAACAACGCGCTTTGGCTCGCCAAAACATTCTTGCGAGGAATTCGGCCGCTAGCGGCTAACACAGCGTTCAAGTGAAGACCAGATGTTCTAGCCTGGTAGCCTGGACATCATAACAATTGCCGCGTTCTAACTACCCTCGACCAGGAGTTATCACGAATATCACGTGAAACCCAGATGTCTACGGCGTGGACATCACGAGGTGACCGCGTGCGACATCCCCCGCTTGCCAGGGTTGGCCGAGGAACGACCAGTCTCTCCGGTTCCGGCAACGACTACATACGCTTTACGCACTTTCGAATCTTTTGCTTATGTATATATTTATATTTTGTACAGTAGTTTGTAAGGGGAAGAATAAAAAGCTGACCGCTGACGGATGCTGATTGTGGTGTAGAGCTTACACTGGGCTACTATGAAAAATAATATCCATTAACTTATAACAACCAACACAAAAACATGCTACATTATCCAGATAAACATTATTTTACTGATTTTAATTCTAATAGAGCATGGACAGTCACGTGAATTGCTGACGTCAGAATCAGCTGATTGTAGTGCGAGTTTGTAATGCGCAGACTCCGCGAGCTCGAAGTGGGTTGTAGTTTGTCATCACGTATACTCTCTCTCGAAATTACAACCTCTTCGAGTTCGCGGAGTTTGCGCATTACAAACTCGCAATACAATCAGCTGATTCTGACGTCAGAAATTCACGTGACTGCCCGTGCTTTATAGTGTCTAATGGTCAGCGTATGTCAGCATTGGTCAGCTATTTCCCTTTTCAAACTATTGGAGTTAAAATGAGTTATAATTGGTAAAATAATATAATAATGTGTTTATCTGGATAATATAGCATATTTCTTTGTTGGTCTTCATAAGTTTATGGATATTAATTGGCATAGTAGGCCAGCATAAGCCATATACTTCGGTCAGCATCCGTCAGCGGTCAGCGTTGCTCAGCTTTTTATTCTTACAAAGTTTGTAAAAATAAACTTAAATTAAAATCGTTTATGAACTTTTATTTAGTAATCGTGCAACCTACCACAATTTGATTTTCAGTATATTTTTTCCCGAATTCCGACATGGCATTTTGGTATTTATTGCCTTTGAACTTCACAGAGTATATTAACAGAAATAAAATTGATCAGATCAAGATTATTATTAAATTTGACACAAAATTATAAAAGAATTTAGATTCACGAAAATGCTATTAACTGCAAGATATTGTTTATAAGAATAGCAACGATATTTTTTAAAATTATGTTACCTTAATGAATTCGTAGATTTTGACTCCTTTTCTCTGCAGTTGAAATCTTTGGTTAATTTATTACACTTATACTAACAATTAAAGAGATTCAAGTTAAGGTTGTAAGAATGCAATTAGAGAATTACACCTCGCATATGTTTGCTTCGCTGCACTGGACTCGACTAACAGCTTGGCTGCTCTATGCTTATCTGGATTACTTCGGTTCGGGGAAGTCCTGAATTACGCCAGCACAAGATTTCTGTGCGTTCGTACAAGGTCAACCATACGGGCTGAAGATAGCACAAGATGAACATGACTTTTTTGAAACAATATATCATTATTATAATAAATGAAACATATAATGTTTTATACCTACATTTGTAGATAAAAGTCCAAAGTTTTGTAATAAATTTTAAAAAGCTAATATTGTGTACAAATTATACATGAAAATAATTTTCAAAGTAGTAAAATATATGCCACATATTCCCATGAACGACTACAATAATGCAAATAATTTATATATTTATAAATATGATCGTCTATAACATACTAAAATCATTTTTCATTTGAATTTACAGTTTTTGAGAAACAAACAAAAATATACCAAAAAGTGTGTTTTTTTGGTACATTTTTATTTGTTTCTCAAAAACTATAAATTCAAATTGAAAATAAACTTAGCATGTTATAGATGATCATATTTACAAATATACGAATTATTTTCATTATTGTAGTCGTTCATAGGAATGAGAGACACAGTATCAAAGTTCTAAATTTTTGACCAACTAGAATTCAACAAATATTTTTTTATAGTTTAATGTTTCAGTTTTCCTTTTCATCCACATATATAAATACTAGAATGTTCAAAGACCTTACTGTAATAATTGTTTTGTTTTTCGATAAGAATAATTGTAAGAAATAATTTATTTAAATTTGAATTTGCAAAACAAAATTCATGGGAGTGAACGAAAATAAAACAAATATGTTTAGTCTCGCTTCTAAACTAATATAAATAACTAATTTTGTGTCGGCACCAAACAAACAATCAATGAACTCCGACTCAAAATTAATTACTTACATTAGTTTAGAAGCTTAGTTATTAAGACTAAAATAGATATTTGTATATCAATGCACTAAAGTATAATTTCTCATTACGAATAATCCATGTCAGTAATAAAATACTTTAGTGCCGAGGTATACATTATATTTTTTCCGAAATCGATAAATTGTTAATTTTAAATATAAATAAATAGCATTATGTATTTGTAAAACGTCAGCTAGATGTTGAGACGGGGATAGCTGTGATAACAATCCAAAAAATTATTGTCAAAAGTAAATAGTAAATAAATACAACAATAGTATTAAAGAATAATTTGTTTGTAATTCAAGTTTGACATAAGAGCCTTTAAAGTTTAACTTTATCTACTATTTTGGATTACGTCGCGTAGCAATTGGGCATCCCAAATTAAAATACGCCAACTAGTGGTAGAAAGCTGAACTAACCATAAGGTACATACATTTTATTGTCTTTTAAAATTAATTATTTTTTTTTAATTAATAACAAATATAGTTATTTTAAGAGTATTCCAATGTAAGTATTACATTTGCTTAAGCCGTTATATTTAAATAAGACGTAAAAATATAAGGTACATTGTATTCGTAGATTAAAGGTTAAGATTGAATTTTCTCCTAAAAACCTATAAAAACAGGAAAATTTGCTGTACATATGACAACAGTTCTGCTGCCAATAAAAATAAACTAGAAATACTAAAGCACGAATTCGCCATCATAAGATATACAAAATGAAATTGACATGCACCTTATGGGAATTGTGATCAACGCCATCTCTTGATAATTTAGAAGTCCAATATCCGTGTACTTTAGTATCGATTTCGGAAAAAGGTTTATTTTTTTCGCTTTTCAGTTTCTTTTTTCATTGGTATAATTTTGTGTAAAGTTTTTAATTTTTTTTTTGTGGGTACCTAACCCTTACCGGTGGAAAAAAGAATAATCGAAATCGGATAACCCAATACAAAGTTATGCGTGGTAGAATCGGTTAACAGGTAAAAATTCAATCGGTGAACAATCATCCTCTATTTTGCTACCCTTACGGGGTGTAATTTTTTAAATTTAAATAGGACCAACTTCCTGGTATATTCTGTCCAATAAAGAAAGAACTATCAAAATCTGAATACTCCCCCCACTAATATCTTTGAGGGCTGTGACTTGACGGCTAGTAATCGCAAATAATATATGTGCCAAAAGAGAGAGAACATCAATGGGTATTTGTCTTTATTGCGCAGTCCGCCTAAAAATTGTATCGTAACTCTGAACAGATAATAAGTAAGTAGTAAACATAGTAAGTGTTTTAAACGAACTGTACATGAGCATGACGTATTGCAGCGCTAATGAGAAAGAGCAGAAGTGTTAGAAAAGGACTTTACACTTTACAATCAGTCATTATCTGGAGAAATATTAGCTAAATCATGGAAGTATTTATAGATCGTTATTATTTATTTGTAATTTAAGAATAATATTATACTTTATTTATTTCGCAGTAAATATATATGAACCATATAAACGAAATTTTAATAATTTAGTTTTCGAATGTAAATTCATGGTTTGTAATCCAATAAACTGTTATTATTATCATTCTTACTCACTAGTGTATAAGTAATCTTATCTAAAAGATGACTCAAGCAATTTTTAATTGTAAATATTTATTTGCAAAAACTGTACTATTAAATTGAAACAAATATTTTCAACATTTGTCATGCAAATAATCTCGTAAGTAAATTTATCTTCGAATGTTTCGGTTTTTATTTGATAAACAGCTAATATTTATATCATATTCAAGATAGAAATTAAAAATTGTGGGGCTCGCCAATAATCTTGGTCATAATATGATTTATCCCACACTTAACAAATAGTTTTAAAAATACACGGGTAACATATATTTCAACAGAATAAAATTCCATGATTATTGGAGTCGGATTTATTTTCCATTCGAAAATTTTTTAATTTCACTGGTTTTGATTAATATAGCATCAATTATTCATTCATTATTAACGACAGTATTAAATATCTCTAATTTTAAACAGTAAACTCAAAATTAGTCTTGGGTATACGATATTATTAAATGAAAATACATAATATTTAAGCAGCAAGATTTTTGAATAGAATAAATATGAGTAAGAGAGCTTAAAAGCTCAATATACCAAGTAAAGCTTCAAGATAAAAAATAAAAGTGATAAAAGCAATACACAAAAGAACGTGAGACACTGTCAATTTTCAATACAGATAATATTATATAGAAAATGTACCTAGTTTGTAATGTACTTTATATAATCTTACAACAAAGGAGTCAATGTGATGAAATAATGCAAAAAAGTGCACAATTTAAAAATATTATTTTTACTGAATAAATAAAAAAAAAAATTATATGCAGAAAATTTAATCACGAGTGCTAAGAATTTAATCTATTAAATTTGACATGTCTAGCTCATGCGAAAATGTTGCTTAAAAAGTGTTTGAGTACATAATAATTTGAAATTATCTTAAATTATTATGTACGATAACAGTTTTCAAAAGCAAAATTTTATAAATAAGCTAGACATCAAATTTAATCGATTCAATTCTTTATCACGAGGGGTATATGTCAAGAATTTTTCATGAATTCATAGTATAAACTTAAATATTTGCCAAAAACAAAATTGTTCAAAAACGTTGATTTTGATATTATTTCAGTAATAATATAACAAGAGAGTGAGAATAAATTGAAAATAATTTGACAGATCTTTTGAAAACTTGTTGCCAGGCAATAGCCACGAAAGCCCCTACGGGCTTTCGTGGCTATTGCCAAATGGCGACAAGTTTGAGAAATATACTGGAGAATTATTTTCTAATTTATCGAACTCTTGAGTTATATTTAATTAGATTATTTTTTGATTTCATCATCAGGCACGTCACAAAATCTATCTTTTTGACTTATTTTACCTTGTGTTGATGAAAACTATCTGACATCTGTCAACAAGAACAAAAAAGCTACAGAGAAAATTGCCGGGAATAATCACAAGAGCATTATTCTCAGTATAATAATGACAGGATTGGTTAAAACGCAGACACGTGACATGCAATAAAGCATTTGATTGGTTTGAAGAAACGTCAAAAAATAATCAGTAATAATATAACAAGAGGGTGAGCGGTGAGAATAGATTGAAAATAATTTGACAGATCTTTCGAAAACTTGTTGCCAGGCAATAGCCACGAAAGCCCGTAGGGCTTTCGTGGCTATTGCCAAATGGCGACAAGTTTGAGAAAGATACTGGAGAATTATTTTCTAATTTATCGAACTCTCGAGTTATATTTAAATTAGATTGTATTTTGATTTCACTATCAGGCACAACACTAAATCTATCTTCTTTGCTCATTTTTACTTGTGTTGATGATAACTATCTGACATTTGACATCTGTCAACAAAAACAAAAAAGCTACAGAGAAAATTGCCGGGAATAATCACAAGAGCATTATTCTCAGTATAATAATGATAGGATTGGTTAAAACGCAGACACGTGACATACAATAAAGCATTTGATTGATTTAAATAAACGTCAAAAAATAATCACATAAATAGCACAGTATAAGAATTCACACAGTAGCGACACTCACTGTCGGTCCCTTTGATCTTTATGTCGCATCGACCGATGACCTTGAGCCGAGCGGCCATATTGGCAGCTGCGGCATACGGCGGTAAATTTGAATAACTGTCAGTTGCAAAGGGGATAAAATCTAAAATTATTATTTCACCTGCACTATAAAAGTTCCTTCAATTTTTCATGGTACAAATAACTTGACCTCTCTGTTTTGCACTCATTTTACGAACTTAACATGACAGAATTACTGTAGCTTGATATTTGACAGATGCAAATGATACTGACATATTATATTTTCGTTTCTATGGTTACTAAGATAGCCTATCAGCGAACACTAAGCGGCCATCTTCCCGGCTGCGCACCACTGAAATATTGGGATCATGAAATATATTGAAGTGTCGCTACTGTGTGAATTCTTATACTGTGTAAATAGCAAATTGTTTGTTTTTCTTTTTACTTGCCAAATAAATGTTAAAAATTAATACATAAAAATAGCTTGAATTGAATAATTCAGCATGTTTAAAGATATAGAATTCCAGTAAAAGTAAAGAACATGTAAATATAATGCTTTTGCGACTAATTATCCGGCTAAATATACCTTCAAATTGTTCAAAATTTGCATATAAAAGCTAGTTTCAATTTAATCGTAAATAAACAGCATGGTGCTGTTTAATCATTTATCTAAAATGTACAACAATGGAAAATGAGACATTTAGAATGTATAACAGGGGTGGGCAACCTCCGGCCCGCGGGCCAAATCCGGCCCGCGTAAAGTTCCAATCCGGCCCGCGAGATCTTTAGAAAAAATAATATAAATAAATATTTTCAAAAACAAAATTTTTAAATTATCACGTAGTCACGTAGTAAATGAATGGTCATTTCTTTATAATTCATTATAAATGATAAGAGAAATAAATGTAGTACTTAATTTATTTTATTTTATTATTGTTCCCTATAGTTTTAGAAAAAAATTATAAGTAACAAACATGTGTCACTTAACTACTACGGCCCGCGTACGAAACATACATCTTAATCTGGCCCCTGTTATACAAAAGGTTGCCCACCCCTGGTATAGAGCACCTTTTCTTATTATGCGTATCTTTTTAAAACAAAAAATGATCCCGTTAATATTTTGCATTTTTGAAAATATTTTATTTCAAACAAATCGTGGTCCAAGAATGACGTGCATCTGTCTCCATAGCGTATGGTTCACCCAAGTTGGAAATCTTAATTTCTTAATTATTTTCGAAAATAATAAGATCTTTTAGCTTTGATTAATAAAATTTAATGGCTATAAACTACTAATTTATCTATTTTTTGCTGTATTGTAAGACTTCGTAATTAGTAAACAAAACAAAAAATGTTTTAAAATAATATATTGTTAACACATTCGTATAAGACATATCACATGTAATACAACATTTATAAATATACATATGTATGTTATTATTAATAATAAAATCTCAATGTTAGGTACAAAAATATTTGGTATAAAATAACAATAATTGGTTTAAACATTTAATTGTTAAGTCTACCTAAACTAAAGTATTTAGTTCTTTGGTATAGTAGTTATGGTGTGAGTATACTTGCGTGGATTGTACTTCTTTGCTGTACATCAACGCTTGCAGCATCTCATGTTCTTGGTCCGCCAGACCTAGCTCCTTCTGCAGATTATGTAAGTATAATCTTCTTGAGTCAAGTTGCTCTGTAGTTTCCTCTAGAACAACTGCATTGTGTTGCATCTCGCAAGCGCTTTTCGCCATGTCTGTTCGCAAATCAGCGAGGGATTTCTCAATTTGATCGAAGTCGTCCTTGTTTCGTTCGTATTTGCGAAGGCTGATGTGAAGGCGAACTAACATTTCTTCCTCTTTAAGTAGTTTTTTGTTGATTTTACTTATCATGTCCCATACTTCCATTTGATCCTTCAGGTTCTCTTCGGTCGATGACTGTACTTCTTCTTTTGATTCTGAAGAAGCTGGTGACAGTCGGTCGTATGGATTCTGAAATGTGCGAACAAATATTTTAGTGTGCGTTTAATTTACTACAAGATAGTAATAACAATATATTGACTAAGTATTTTATGGTGGACAGTCCTGTACGTTATTACGAAGCTATTTATTTATAATTTGTTATTTTATTATGCACGTTCAATCAAATTTCGTTTTAATAATTAAATTCAGCAAATTTTAGATTACATGTGTACTTAATGTTATTACATAAAAATAAAAGTCCCTACTAAAAGAAGAATTAATTTTGAAATTTTAAATTATTAGTTACTAGATTGTGCTTATTAATATTTAAAACTTTTTGTTCAGATATGAATTATTATACTACAAATGAAATGTTAATTTGTGTCCAGCATATGTACACAGATACTATACCGTAAGTTTAGGCTTAGATACTCATTTACTTTTTTGTCATTAATATATTACTATGGATGCCAGTTTGTATATCATCGGATTATACCAGATATAATTCAACATAGGTTGTCAATGTTACATGAATCTGTCAGCTGTAATTACACGAGAGCTTTTTATTTTGCCGGATAAATTTCTGTTTCTCACGAAACCTTGTTATCTAGCAATTTGACAAGAAAACTGTTTTAATAAAATCACGATATCATAGGTGGAGTGATTTTATTTTTTAAACAGTTTTTGAGGCAAATTGTCAAATTGCTGTCAGGTTATAAGGTTGAATTGTCATTCTGAAATTTACCCAAAGAAAATAATTGCTTGAGTGATAATTTGACGACATTATTTATGAAAAGGTTTATTTAAAAGTGCAGTTGGTGAAAATACAATTGCTATATATTATATTTTTGACATATAATGCAAATGACATGTACTTAGTATTTCGATCTGGTTTCTAGGAGAAAGGTAAATGACATTATTTATCAAAGGTAATATCACAAGACCTGATTTTATCGGTAAATGTTTATTTTTGCACGAATTTTTTTTGCTTAGCAACAATCACGAAAGCAAACTACATGGTAAATCCCGACTCCGAAGGGGTTTTCCCTAATGTCAGTTTGCTTGAGTGGTTTTGTTTCAAATTAAAAAAAAATAAGTGTTTAAAAATAAAAATTTATCTGAGAAAATCAGAGAGGTCGCGTGGAATTTGATGAGATAAATTCCAAAGACAAAACAAAATGTAACTTAAAAATTAATTAACTGTCACAGACAGTTATTGACAGTAACAATAATTTATTTCCTTGGTAGAGGGAAATAATCATGGGTAACCCGGGTAACGGGATTTTATCGGGGTAACCCGGATAGCGGGATTTTATCAGCTATAATATCCCTAGGCCATTGATAATTCGAAATAATTTTATCACAGTTACCTACAAGCAACGTTCTTGAAAAATTATAATTGCTACATATATGAAAAGTAAAATGTTGCGCCTTAGATGAGACTCAAGGGCAAATATGCTGGTAAAGTGAAGTTAAATTGAAACAATTATAACTAACTACCTGTGTGGATGTGGTCGGTTCACCACTATCTCCCTCGGTCATAACTCCACTGTCACTATTCTTATCTCCACTGGGACTAGGTCCTTGCTCCACTACGTCTGGTAAACCTTTGAGGTAGGTCTCCAACAAGTAGTTCGATCCATGCTTCCTCACTCGGGCACGATGTGTTTTGTCTTCCAAGAATCCGATTTGATTCTCACTGTGCCTACATAAACAATTGATTATTGAACATTAAATAATACCAAATATAAGTGCGTAGATGATGCAGCCAGATTCACTGATGACAAAGGGACAGAAAGGGCATCATAGAATCCCTGATCAAAGAAAATGAAATTGCCACAGCGAAAGAGATAATAAACACAAAGGAACATTTTGGACTAGAAATACTCAGATGAAAAATTTATAATTCCAATTACAGTTCTTTACAGTAGAATAAAGAATTAGTTGTAAATATATTTTTGATTATCAGTTGGAGTAAGTTTCACCAACATTAGTTACATTTTAAACTTGGTTTAAATAAATCTAATTTTTGACATCAATGTCAATTACTCCATATGACATATAACTTCGAATGCTTTTATTTATTTAAACCAAGTTTATAATTTAACTTACGTTGGTGCAACCGGACATTAATGATTTATTGAACAATCGATTCTTTGATGGTTTGTTATTTCGTCGAGCATGAATTATTGTAATTGCAAATGAAGTCTGTGACAATAGTCGTATTAAAAAAATTAATTATAAAATAACTAAATTAACCAAAATGTTATATCATCGTAATAATAAAAACTATTTATTGCATAGATTTATGGTATTTTCAAATTAAAAATTAATTAATTGCAAGTCGAGCCATTGACGTGACGTCAATTTGGTAGAAATTTAATGGACGTAGTAGCACTTTCAAATAGACGAATGTCAGATGTCTGGCGATATAACTTATATTTTACAAAAAATTTTATTCTATAGCGCGACAGTCCTATGAGGACTAGGACTTTAAGTACCCTGGTACTTGCTTCGCGAAAAATTCGTGGTACAAAGTCTCAAACTATGCGATGGGTTTTACTTTCTAGTGTAACTAAAGCATCATCAGAGAGATTCTTATGTTGCCAGAACTACATTTAAGATGAACAAGTGGTATCTTTCTTTTTTCTACAAATATGTCAATCTTTTTCCTACCAAAATGAAATCACGTGTCCCTTCTTCTAATTTTTAATATTTAATATCTTGTAAGCTATAAAAAATTAATCGATTTAGAAAAATAGGCATATTTTATTTTCTTGTTTAGAAATAAAATTTGGTCATAGACCCCATCATGTTACATACAACTGTATAAATATAAGTATGGAAGTGACTGGTGAATGACTTCAATGGAATTAATTTGTCTTTTAATTAAATTCCGCATACCTGAGCCTGCGAAGCTGCTTGCGAATGACCTCACCCTGTGCAAGGACGAGCTTAAGGAGATCATCTGTACCGGCTCCTGGCGGCGGATCGGCGGCCAGGGCGTGAAGTCTTCGAGGGTGTAATGTATGTGCGTGCTTGCCACCCCAAGAGCACGCCGAATCGGGCCGGTGCCGTCGTCGGCGGCCTCCACTGGTGTGATCACCATGGCTGCTGGATATCCGGCGTAGGGAGATGCGGACCTGCAGATAATATGGAATTATTATACAAAAACTTTATGTAAAGGTCCAGGATCTAGATTTAGAGACTGATGATGTAGTTTAATGAGCGGAACCAGTGATAAATTTGCTGAAGCTGCTAGTGGTTTAGTTTGACCATCCAAGGAATAAACATTTGACTTGTTTCATGAAATTATGTGTAGCTTGGCTACGTATACACAAATTGACGAATTACCAAATTCTTTGATGCAATTTTCATGAGAACGAACCACTATTAGACAAATTGGCACAAGTGTCAATTTATAGGAAACTATTAAACCATCCAAATTGTCCCTGCAGGTATACTTATTGCAAAATTATTACACTTCACATATATAAAATTCCGGTATGCGTAGGTGGTGCTGCTGTCAAGATGCATATATTTTTTAAATTTTCCTGACTTATATTCATGACATGCATTTGACTATCTTTGTAACTCCATCAAAATCGGTCAAGCCGTTTAGGAGGTGAAGAACTATTACGAACACCGGAATTTTATATATAAAGAAATATATTTTGCTAGCGAGGTCTGTGGCTAGTAGAATATAAATTTGAAATTCCATGCTTCCATAAAAATCTATGGGCAACACTTCAATTATATCCCTTGCGGCATAAATTAAAATAAATATATAAAATTTATTATACTGCCCTTGAAACAGCAAAAATATATATTTGAATATGTTAAAAAATTTCCTTAAAAATAATACGAGTAATACTAATAGACTTGAAACAACAGAAACAATATAGAAAAGTTTGACGTTGTTCCTGTCATAATAATTTGTAATAAATAATAAAGATTACATAGGATTTGCAGTCGTTTTATTATTTAATAACATTGACTATTTTGTTAAAATTATTAAATAAATAAAACTACTGTAAATTCTGTGTAATCTTTCCTATTAATCACATCTCTAGTCATTTGCATTACCTGTAAATCATTTTTAATGTTTGTTTTATTTATAGACAGTGTTCATTGTCAGCGTTAAATTAAAAAGAATCACTAAAATAGAAAATAGCAGATATGTATGTACACAATACTGATAAATAAATACAGTCAAATATATAAAGATACATCAGAAATTCAATTGACAGATAGAACATCATACATTTGTTAATCTACTCGTTTCGATTCTATATTTACAGCTGTTTTCGGAAAATAGGTATTCAACATTTTCACAGTTTATTTTTTGCTCTTTCGCTTTCGCTCTTCGTTTATTTGTAGTTCTGTACTTAAAAAGAGACTAAGAGCACTCGGCCTTACAATTTGTAATCTGATGGTTAGGGTTCTTATATAAAAAATATAATATTATGATAAACAACCAGAGATGGGTCCTTATGGTTTGAGTTGTCTGTAGACTAATCATCGGCAACATCACTCTTTCTAGTTAAACATAATAATTATTGATATAACTTTTGTTTAACTTATTGTTTCAATTCTATGTCTACCTCAATTCTTTAGAAAACACGAAACATTTTTCTATTTAAATTATGCCGTTTCACAGTATTTAAAATTAGTTTTGTAACCAAAAACTTAAAATATAAGTTTCGTTTCTTAAAATATTAAGGTAGAAAATTACGAAAGACTCATTGTAAAGTTTTATGACGAAGAGCCAGAAATATAAGATTAAATAAAAATAATAAGTTAGTTCAGTTGTTCTGTAGGTAGCATTCCCCTCATGTTGTTAGTCACTTTTGCCACACAAATAGTGCCAGTGCTTTATGTACAGTAATGTAATTATAATATAAAATAAAAGTGTCTGCAACTGCGAGAATTTCACGAAAATGCAAAATATTCGTAGCATGTTAATTTACGTACATGACTGTAATTTGTAACTACACATATATTCAAAAAAAGATAGCACAAAAGCAAAAAGGAAAGTATCTTATTTAATATTTATAAGTAAACCAAGAGCATAAAATCCATTGCAATAAACAGAATTCTTTTCAAGCAATTATTTTAATAATACACTTATTGAAATAATAAGAAAATCCAACAAAAGAAAATTGCAACCTTTCAACCAAAGAAATTACACAGCTTATTGTGGTTTATCAAAAATACTTAAAATATTTTACTGAAAAGTCCTTGAATTCATATTCCTTAAACATATGTTTTACGTCGTTTCTTGCATTTCACAATGCAATAATAACACACATTCGCGTGTCGTGCACACGTACAGAATTGTTCAGAAATTATGCCCCATAACCCCTCCACAGATACCGAAACCGAATGAAAAATCGACTTACGTTGTCGCTGGTCGAATGAGAAAGATAAACGATACGAAATGAAGGACAGATATATAATCTTTCTTTTACCTGAGTCAGGTAAACACCTCGTAGATATTCTGATATTACAATATTTGGCAAAAGTAACTTCTTGAACTCTGCGACCCATGTTGAAAATTAATATCATTTTCAGCAGAAATAAAACAAAAACCTTCTACTACATATTAAATTCAAATTATCTGATAACTAACAATATTAATGGTTAAAATCTGAATCAATTAGCTACAAAGAAATTATTTGTAACCGTGTCACCAATATAAAATAAAGGAATTTCAATGCTATTTTTTGATATTGCTTTAAATTTTTACATATTCACTTTACAGTAAAAGTATAAATATAAAAGAATTAAAAGAGGCATAAAATACAGTTGGTTACCTAAATATTACACATCAAATTATAATTAATAGTTATTAGGAAAATTGTAACACGGCCATTTAAAATTTAATCATCAAATATATTAATATATACAAGTATCATGCAAGTTTAAAAATAAATATCACAAAAAGTGTCGTCAATAAATACAACAAATATATCATATAAGTTTAAAAATAATTATCACAAAGTGTTTATAATTACAATTAATATATATCATACAAGTTCAAAAATAAATATCACAAAAAGTGTCGTCAATATATACAAAAAATATGCCATGCAAGTTTAAAAATAAATATCAAAAAAGTATTGTCAATATATACAAAAAATATATCATGCAAGTTCAAGAATAAATATCACAAAAAGTGTCGTCAATAGATACAATAAATATATCATACAAGTTCAAAAATAAATATCACAAAAAGTTCCGTCAATATATTCAACAAATATATCATACAAGTTTAAAAATAAATATCACAAAAAGTGTCGTCAATATATACAAAAAATATGCCATGCAAGTTTAAAAATAAATATCACAAAAAGTGGCGTCAATAGATACAATTAAAATAGACAAATATTAACATTAGTAAAATGTGTAAAAATCATAATAAAAACCTAATATCTACACCAATAGCCGTTGTTTTCAATAACAGCTTCTACTCGCCGCGGCATCGAATTAATCAAATTCTGGCAGTACTCGCTTCCACGTAGATCCTCCCAGACGCGAAGAACATTTTGTCGAAGTGCTGCTTTCGTTCGCACATTTCCTGTCCCTCTCTGCACCATTGTCGCCCACACGTTTTCGATGGGGTTCAAGTCCGGAGACTTAGCAGGCCACTGTAGTAAAGTTATTTCCGGATGATCGTTGAACCAGGATTTTACAATTCTTGCGGTATGAACCGCAGAATTATCCTGTACAAAAAAAAAGTTGCCATCAGGAATTATCATCCTTACAGACGGCAACATAACTTCCTCCAAAATTTCTAAATAATAGGCTGCATTCATTTTTCCGGATACCTCCACTAACTCCCCAGGACCCCAAGACGCCATCCATCCCCAAAATGCGACGCTTATTCTGCCACTCTTTCTGATTGGAACAACATGTTGTGGGTGAAGACGCGAGTTGTTTGGCCGCCACAACGGCTTCTTGATGTCTTCGTCTGACGAAAATACCTTTTCGTCAGAAAAAATAACAGTATCCCAATTAAAGTCTCTATTTATTTCGCAAAAATTCAACCTCGCTTGTAAATGATTTGGCATAAGCTCGACTTTGGTCGCAGCCTTCCTACAATGGATTCCGACTTCATGAAGCCGTCTCCTGATGGTTAAAGCGGAAGCGTTAACCCCAAGTCTCTGCTTTAACTCTGCAGAAGAGCAAAATCGAGTCTCGCTGACGGCCCGTTGCAAATTTTGGACCGTATCGGCATTCAGTTTGCGTGGAGCCCCGGTTTGCCGACGATTTTGAAGGTGAATCGGACCACCAATTCTATATCGCCGAATCCAACGCCAAACTGATTTTCTCTAAAATATAAAATATTTCTATTATATTAAATGAAAAAAACGTTTTACCTCCCGCACATACAGGGTCTCAACTTTTTTTTTGAGCTATAGGAAGTATACAATCTAATATTTTAATTTCGCTGTAAGATTTTACTTATTAATTTTAGAGCAAAAGTGTAAATAGGTAGAATGTTCAGAAATAAAATCTTCACCAACCGAGCCTACATTTATGGATGTGATACATTTCTGTCATAAGATAAATGTAAAATAAAATGTATAATTTTTAGCTATTTCCAGAGTGCCATGGGAAACAAAACATACATACAGTCGTATTGTTCGAGTTTGACAAATGACATTTGTCATCATTTTAATGAATATTTACTGATTTAAATTATTTCTCAGTAATCATGGACACATTTACCATTTAGAAATAATCGGAACAAGTCAATAATCATTAGAACTGCCAAATATTATCTGGCAAACTCAAACAATACGGCTGTTTGTATGTTTTGTTTCTCATGGCACTCTGCAAATAACTAATAATTATAAAATTAATTTGATGTTAATTAATTCATTCATCAATCAATTATTAGGTAAAAACGTAAAGCGAAATTAAAATACTAACATTGTATTTCATATAAAAAAGTAGACATCCGGTATAACGGGTGCAGAATTGAAATGTGGAATATAAGGATTTCAATGCTATTTGCAGCAAAAGTGTAATTACAAAAAAGTTGTTCAGAATTTAAAAATGGATGTAATAAGGCCCATTTGGTAACCTATTAGTATTTCACAATATATCAAATTATTTTCAATATTTATTAGGAAAATTGTAACACGGCCGTGGAAATCTAAACTAAAACGAAAAACATTTGATATTTCATAAGACAGATTTAGGGTTATTTATTTGTTAAATAAATTAATTAATTCTCAAATGATATTTTTCATTTGTTCGTTAAATAGTTTGTCTGGAGTTTGTTCGTAGATGGAGAAACCGGCCTTTATTGAAATAAACTATTGAATGCAAAATATACAAATAGGGACAAATTTTATAAATGTAAAAAATACTTACATCAATCTGAAGATTTTCTGCAATATCGCTGAAATTCCACCCTGCTTGCCATAGAGCAATTATTCTTCCTCTCTTCTCCATTGTAATTTTCGCCATCACAACACAAAATATTCTAATTGCTCAAGAACTGAACCAATAATGAAAATTAAATGCAATGTAACATATTTATACCTAGTTCGCGAACGTAAAAACAAAGTGGGGTAAGTAAATGTCATTATTTTCAGTTTGGAAATTTCACCCTTTCCAAACAAAAGCAGTTACTTCGACCACTTTAAAGTTAATGCCGCCAAATGACTATTGAATATTGGTTACACTAATCCTCTTAAAATGGTGTTAATATTTTGATATTTTAGAATGTATTAACTTTCTTTGTTTGCTGCGCTCAAAAGATTTCATGTTCGCAAAATAATACTGTCAAACGATTTTAAAATGACCGAGAAGTTTACTAATTCCTTTAGATCTTCCAACATTAAATATTAAGCGGAGACTTAAATGTTTGTTTCCATGTTACATTGTGGTATTAACAATATATTCAAAAAACAATTCGCGACGTGTTTACGGTTTTACCGCAATTATGGTTATACCGTTACTGCGATAAATAAATTGAACACTTCTGCACAAACTGTATAATATTTAACGTTTACCATATGAAATGATACTTTTTACACGTCCCGGGACCGAGATATATAAAAAAATATTTCAATTATTAAAAAAATACAAGCCGAACCTAGGCATTTTACAGTTTTAATAATGAATAACCATAGAAATGGAATTAAATTCAAGCAAATATTTAACGTTTTTCATAAGCAAAGTAAGGAAGTGGACATTTCCATTTTTGATATTTTTGATGGTATTTTTAGCCTTTATCAAAGAAGTGAAATGAAATTTGTTCTCTAATTTAGGTGTAAATTTTTAATCTCTTCAACTTTTATGCAAAACATTTTTCTCCCCTAATTTATTTATTGACAAGATAAAAGTTCGAATATCGAAATATATATATATATATATATATATATATATATATATATAATTGTTATTAAATTTTTTTAATAATATTTTTATTTGTATGTATATTGATAAATATTTTGTTATAAGTCATAAATATTTGATGATATTTACATTACAATATTAATATTATTAGATTTCAAGAAGTTTGGATGTCTCATCGAACTTGTGTTCGCATTTAACATTCACTTGCATTTTGCCAAATATTGTAACATCAGAAGCGAGAAAATTTTTAATCTCTACGAGGTGTTTACCTGGTTCAGGTAAACAAAGGATTATACATATATCTGTCCTTCATTTCGTATCGTTTATCTTTCTCATTCGAACAGCGACAACGTAAGTCGATTTTTCGATTCGGTTTCGGTATCTGTGGAGGGGTTATGGGGCATAATTTCTGAACAATTCTGTACATGGAGTGTGGAGTTTACCTACCTCTGATTGTGCGTTACCCCAAGCATTCCAGATGTCTAGAATTGCGGCGGAGTTGTCCAAAGGCTGCTCGACGCCTCGCCATCTTTCGGTGATGTGGTATTGGTGAGATTCTCCAACAGACTTTCCCTGAAATCATGAAAAGATTGTTATTTTCTTCTTATTATTAATTCCACGAAAAAACCCATCCATAATCTTCAAGCAGTAATTTTGAAATTATATGAGTATAAATAAAAATTATAGTCTTCTAGATATATATTTTAAATATTATTGTATTAAAAAAAATTCTTGGAATGAAATACATGAGAGTGTTAGCATTAATCAGTATTTCACGGTATAGGATCAAATTATCCTGTTTTGTAAGAAACATTTTCATCTCAAAGGTGGTCTAATAATATCTTCCTTTGTTTTCGGTATGAAGGACTGTAAATACTATACTATTGTTGAGTGACTGTTCGTTTGTTTTCCATGTATATATCCATTTCATGGAACAGAAAGGTATAATATATCACGTATTTTTACACGTAAACAATATTCCTTACATTAAACAAATTTCCGATTTTGTTCTTTTTTATGCAGTATCCTTATACTGATAAGAAAAATCATGAATAAAATCAATATCTAGAGGTTCCCCGAAGTCGTTCTTACTATTATTTCAATCATGTCTATATGGATGGATGTGTGTCAGTCAGTTTCGAGAGATAATCCGATCTTCAGCAGAAAAGAAATTTTGAATATTAAACGTACTTAACATGTTTTGTAATTTTCTTGAACTGCTTTAAATTTGGAGAAAAACTGAATTAAATGTTCAATAATATACAAGTAATGATCAATTATAGTTAGTCTGCTTACCATCTTCATTAAAAAAATACACAAGTAAACAAATACTAATAAATTAGATCATTACGCCATTTATCCATATTGGTTGTGGTACTCTGCTATTACAGATCTTGGTAAGTGATAATTTTTTTGCTAGTGAAAAGCGGTTACCAGCCCTAAAAATGTTAATCGAGGGGAACCACAAGGATAAAATTGAATGTCTGCTGTGGGATTCACACTGAGGATCTTATAATCCATTATCCGGTGCGTTACCATGGAGATATTTATCATAAAGTGTTCTGTGGCCAAATTTTGATTTTTTATATGATATTGGGCAAGAAAATACCCGTATTTTTTATCGATAAATTATGTATAGTTTACGAGAAATTAATTATTAAAATTTAGGAGAAGGAATACGTGACGTAGAGCTGGTGAAATAGAGATAGACATATTTGGACAGAGATTGAGATAAATGTCTCTTTACGTTGCACGTGTATTAGGTTATATTCTGGCATCTGACTCTGACATACGTCAGTTTCACAGCTTTTGACTTAAAAATCAGCAGATGTTTTAACATGATTATTGACAGACTAAACGGTGGCTAGGTGAAAGTTAGAAATCTTTTTTTTTACAGTTAGGGAGGGACAGTTTGTTGTTTGGTGAGTTATGAAAACAGTCATTACTTAATTGTAGATGTAATTGTGAAAGATTGAAAATGTGTCAAGAATTATAAAAATTAATGGTACTTTAGGAATGTTTTATTGTACCTACTTAAGAAATTTGAAGGACCAGGATTTCGAGGTGCAAGTTTAGAATTTATCATAACTTCATATTGGACTTTAAAAGTATGTATTACCTTGGCGGCTTCATCCTGCAGCAGCACTGCAATGAGTTCTGCGCACGTGGTACTGCGATCGACTCCGGACACCCAGCGCTGCTCGCCGCGAATCCAAACCGGGAGTTCGTCGCCGCTGGTGCCGCTGTCCGCGCAACTGTCCGAGTCGCTTTCCGCCGCCGCCGCTGCCGTCGCTCGGGGCGTCTCTAGCCGCAGCATCGCCCAATCTGAAAAAGACAATACGTTCAAGAAGATGCGACAAATAAAATAGACCATATCGTTCGGATTAATTTATTTTACTTCAAAGTGAACTTCCTTGTACGAGGGCTGATCAAAAAGTTTCAAGACTTTATAAATTGCGCGAAAACGGAGCGTCGCGAGCGGTTCGGTTAGCAACATTAGTTGTTGTAACTTTTCCTGAGCTGTATATGTAAGTTTCTGCACTCCTGATATTTTGGTTTAGTATCCACTAATATCTATAGGGACCATGACTTCACACTTTATACAACTCCCTCTTAAGATGAAGAACTAATTCCATAATGCCAAGCCCCTAAGCTTGAAAAACATAAAAAATATCTGTATACGTTTTTAGAGAACTAAATTCCTTCTATATAATTAATGGGGATATGATCTGGCTCACTTGCTCAGCCAGTTGTGTAATTTTGATTGATTCCTCTTAGTTCTACTGGGTACAACTTAGTTCTTGAAAAACGTACAAATATAGACATTTTCGTATAGTTTTAAAACTAAGGGGTTTTATTTTTTTAATTAAAATTATTGAGAAAAACCTATGCGAATAAATTTCAGTTCCTCCAAATATCGTAAAATATATTGTAAAATTCTAAGGCTAAGAACAATTTAAAAAATAAAATCTAACATCTAAGCGTTAAAATAACAGGAAAATATTGAAATATAGACACACTTTTTAAAATAATTTTCGTAAGTATTATATTATACGCATCATACGTTTGATAACAGCCCTCCAATATGTAAGATGATGTAAAAATATAATTCAACTATAGATTGCTAAAAATATAATGATAATTTAATATGGTAAAACTTTATTGTCGGCTATGAGAATCGAACTGCGGATTTCATGTGCGACAGTCCGTTGCGTTTTGTAAAGGCGGAAGGGAATAAATTCTGTTCTAATTATGGTTCTTCCACAGGTTATTTACAATATTATTAAGTATAAATAATCCATTGATACGTAAATGTTTGAATTACTATTGAAGAAAAAATTCGAATGGTTACTTTACAATTCTGAATATAGTTTGAGAAATATCCTAGACCATTTAACATTGATAATCTATGCTGATTTTTTCCGGAAACAGTACGGCGATATACATAAGAAGTATTCACAGTAATACATTAATGACAGATTAGTAAAAATTGCATTTTAGCTGAAACTCACGGTATATGTTGTTTAATGTATGGAAACCTGATCCTTGTTTTATTTTCAGGTATTTTAGCTTCTTAAGGAGCTAACATTAATTGTATCTTCCACCTTAATGTTTTAATAATAGTAGGGTACGTAAATAAGTTTGAGGGCCAGAGCGCAAAATAAAATACGAGAAACTCAAATAACTTAATTTACTTGCTTCCAAATGTCATTTTAATTATAATGAAACATTAAAAAAAATACTTATTTCGTGTCAACGAAAGATAAAAATCTGTCATACGGCTGTAGGTACAAAAATATATTCCGAGTTTAATAATTATAATTATAAGTATAACACTAATTAATCTGTAGCAAGATAAAAATATATATAAAGGAATTGAAGTTTCTACATTAAAAAAACCATTCGGTAGACAATTTATCTTACTTTTAAAAACAAAACAAAATTGATATAAATTTAATTAATTTTTTCTTACATCATGCATCATATTTATTACAAAATAAAATCAATCAAATGAATGTGGACCACACGGTGATGGAAAGCACTTGAAAAAATGATTTCTCGACGTTGCAAGCTGTCTTTTTTACTTGTAGGTATACTTTCTCATTTGAGACAATAAAAAAATCGAAAATATACATTTCTAAAACAACCAAATTTACTCATTGCCCCCTACTAGATGGTACTACAAGCTATGTTTTCGGATATTTTAAAGAATTGTTTCAAATAAAGAAATTTTTAAGAATAGTTATATTGTACAACAAACATGGTACAGTACTCATTTAATACGGATATAAAAGATTAATGAAAAGGACATTTCAAGCGAGTCGTACACTATCTCTTTTTTATGATCACGATATAATTTCCTAATTAATTTATATTTTAATAAAAAAGATGTCATCATTTCACTACTTCAGTATGGAAATGAGTATCCTAGCAACTTATTACAAAAGAAAAATTAAACAAAATTATAAAAATGGAAAGTGATAAGAAATTCTAAATTTACCCCCAGATATTAGAGAAGCGTCTATAAATTTGACAAGAAACTTCCAAAAAAAAAATGAGATGGCATATAAATTGTTTTTGGATTGACGAAAATTTTATGAAACATTATTGCTTTTGGCACAACTGTTGGTTATGAATTTATCCCTTGCGTTGTCTATGGTTATCGTTAGATATGAAAATTATTTACAATGTACTATGTAACCCCAGCAATAACAAAATACAACAAGCAATAGCTATCTGTATATTTAGAGTGCAAAGTTATGTTTCGTCGCTTGCAATCGTGTGAGAGAGACATAAATACTTTGCGCTCGAATTATACGGAGTATTTTTGCGACGATTGATTATAAAAGCAAAACTATTGAACTAATTTCATTAATATAAACGCATGTATGACATGTCTGTTATAGATTGATGTAGCTGTTCTTTTACTTCGTATCCGGTGATGAATTAGTAAAAAAAGAAAAATCTAAACTTTTGTCGCTCATTGCTATAGGAGAGACATCAACTTTGCGTTGACAAATGCAAGCGCCGCCAAAGGCAACTTTCCATAACAGTCGTAGGAAAGTAGTATATTGTACAACGACCATGGAATGGTACTCAATTCCACAACACCACGATATTATTTCCTAATTCATTTATATTTTAATAATAAATTTGTCCCCGCTTTCACCATTCCAATATTTGACAATTCTAAATATGTATCCTAGCATTGGCACCTGTACTGAAATGAAATGACCTGTATTGAAATACTCACAAAACAAATTCATTTCGCACGATGCTGGCAATGTACCTCATTTCCCTAGCAACAACAAACATACATTGAGCAGATTTCTAAGTGGTTGTAGAAAAAATATATTTCTGTGCATCTTTTATTACTTATCACTTATCTACATAACAATTTTAAAGTGCGACAACTTTAAAACAACCCAAGAACAGGGCTGGAAATAGCTCAAAACAAAGTCCGAGATAACGTGGATCATGAAGTCCTTAATTCGACTCCCACTATCAGCAATGCCGCCACTTTTAACTTTGCCCCTGTGGTAATCGTATTTCATGCATATAAATATAAGATTTTTCGAGACCTTCAAAAATAGGATCCACACCTAAAATGGATAAAGTGCGTGATTATATATTTTATAAAATGATCCATAGCAAAATATAAATTATAATTGATTTTGAATGAATTCCATTGAGTATGTTTAATGCGTGGGTACTTCGTATGACATACATGCACTAGCCTACGCTATGGCTACGCTACGCTAGCTTGCGTTGCGTTACGTTGATGGGAACCCGCGCGCTGACGCCGGTCACGTAACGTCTCACCGGAAACACGTCGAAGAACCTATGTCTCTCCTTGTCTAACCAACTGTCTTCGTCACTACGTGAGTCGCGCTCTGTGGCATGGTCCATATTAGGATGATTGATTTTGAAATAAATGTGGTTCCAGCTGAACATAAAGAAGTAATTCGGGGAGTTTTTTTTGGTAAATTCCACTAATTGGACCCTTTCGAATTTGTAGGGAATAAATGTAACTGTATTAAATATTAATAGTTGTATTTGTATTTGTACTTCAAAATAGATAAAAACTATACCTATAGAAGTTTCAGTTATACCGGGTGTCTACTTTTTTATAGGACATAGGAAAAACATTGTTAAAATTTTCATTAAGCGATATTTCGTTTCCTATGAATTTTAGAGCAAAAGGATAAATACAAAAAATGTTCAGAAACAAAAACTTGCAACAAAAATGAGCATAAAATTATTAATATAATACATTTTGGTCATGAGATTGACGTGAAATAAAATTTATAATTTTAAGCAATTTCCAGAATGCTATGGTAAACAAAACATATAAACAATCGTGTTGTTTGAGTTTGACAGACGACATTTAGCTAATTTTTAATGATTATTGACTTGTTTAAAGTATTTCTCAGTAATCATCACAATCACGGACACATTTACCTTAAGTCAATAATCATTAAACTATGCCAAATGTCATCTGTCAAACTCAAACAATACGACTGTTTGTATCTTTTATTTGCTATGGCACTCTGGATATAGCTAAAAATGATAAATTTTATTGTAGGTCTATCTCATGACAGAAATGTATTATATCAATAATTAGACTCATTTTGTGCAAATTTATTTCTGAATATTTTTTGTATTTACACTTTTGTTCTAAAATTCATAGGGAACGAACTATTACCAAGTGAAAATATTAACATTGTATTTCCTATGTTCTATAAAAAAAAATGTAGACACCCGGTATGTTTATTCTAAAGATGGGCGAATACCAACCGCGAATACTCGAATACCTCGAACAATGGAAGTATTCGAAATTCGAGATTTCGAATATTAATATCGAAATATCAAATTCGAGTAGGTACCTCGAATCTTATTATGTAGTTATGTAGTTAGCGTTATGTTGCGCACAGAGGTATATTTTAATTTTATTTACTTTTTACCTCCCGCCTACCTGTAGGTAAGGGAGGTATTGTTTTTGGTCAAAAAATTGGGTAGTGAGTTTTTAATGAATAAGCACGTTTTAGGGTCCCTACAATACGATTTTACTATTTTCAAGATGATGTCTGTATGTATGTATGTATGTATGTATGTATGTATGTATGTATGTATGTATGTGTGTGTGTGTGTGTAGTCTGTGGCAATTTTTTCGTCTCGCATAACTCAAATACTATAATACCAAAAAATACAATTTTGTGAATTATTGCTTCTTATATTTAAATGAAGAGCTGATTAGATTTTGGATACAATTGGTCAACCGGAAGTAGTAGTTTACTTGAAGCCCTTAACAGTTTTTCGTGAAAAAACACGGTTAAATTTCCTTTTTCAACAATTTATGTTATTTTGAAAGTTGAAGAATATTTAATTTTACATGTGTTTTGATTACACTAATTTTATTAATTTCCTTTAGATTTAGAGATAATAAAATATAAAGAAATTAGATTTTACAAATCTTGCATTCCTAGTACACCATGGAAACATTTACAAATTTTCAATTTTTTCTTCGAAATGTGACACATGTCATTGTGATTGTGAAGCGGTTTTCTTAGTGAAATATATGTCAAAAAAATTCAATAAATATACGAAAGAAAATTTAAATTCTCAAATATAAATAGAAAATAAACAAATAAGAAGGTATGTTTTTGTATCAAATACTATTTTGTACCGTTTAAGAGTAGTATTGGGCGGGAGGTTATGTGCTGGACACATCAGATTTTTTCTTTGACTTTTTATAGTTTACACCTGTGAGGATAGAAAGGCGCGGTATGAAGTAAGTATTATATTTTATTAATTACATTTTATGTAATAAAATTATTCGAGGTATTCGAGTATTTGAAATATTCGAATATTCGGGATCCAGTTAATATTTGAATTTCAAAAAACCGATATTCGTCTATCTCTAGTTTATTCACAATTATGAATTTTTAAACATAAATACTTATACAAATGAACTTCAGGAAACCTAAAAAGTTTATGTTTATGCTTTAGTTTGATACCAAAAACGAAAGATTTCTAATTACCAAGTTCAAAATTAATATATTTGTTAACAATGCTTTGTGCAATTGGTTTTTAGTATTTAAAGAAACCATTGTTAATAGACCTCTTCGTTAATACTCACAATGTTAATTTACTATATCTGGTGAAAATATTACTAATTTTACTGGTTAGAGAAATTTATAATAACAATTATGTCTATTTTAAGATTCAGCATCAGTAATATGGGAAGTGAAATGATTCTATTTAATTCAGCAGACAGTATTTAATTCAGTAAACGGTAGCTGAAATTGACGCTTTAGAACTAAAGAACACTAAACTAAGTCAACAAATAAAATTGTCTTAATAATGAAATTATCTTCTTCTCTATTTACTTACATGTTTCTTGCCGCAATTTGACAGCCGTGACCGCACAGTTTCTAAGCATAATAACTTGTGTACGTATTAAATTTCTCATACCACAGAAATTCTGCAGTATTTTTTATATTTCCTGTTCAGTAGCGAACAAATAACTAAAAACAATAATAAAAACGTCTCGCTAAAAGTGAAATAAAACAATCTTGACGGGTAACACGCAACAGCAGCAACTATTTTAACATCTGTTTTAATTGCGAAATGCCGCCGAGAAATTATTATTAAAAGCGAAACTGGTATCGCCCGTGGCTGATATTTGTGGTCTTCGCCTAAATTAAACTCAATCTGCGAACTGTTATTACGTGCGTTGTGTTTGACATAAGTGACGTTAATAAGTACGACGTTTTATGGAACTCTTAAGAGTTTACGTAATGAGGAATTAGACAAGGTATTTCTTATACGGTTTGGACTTTTGTATTCTTTAATGTATGATTTAAACAAATAAATTAGTTGAAAGCATGTAATTTTAAAGTGTAGCTTTGCATTTTGGATTGGATCTTCGTACTTTCCATTTCTAAATGATCATACATTGTATTTAGATTCCTATAAAATAAATAACAATTAAATTGAATAAAAAAATCATTCCGTGGATATTTTTTCGTTATAAATAATATAATAAATATATCATCATGCCATTTACGTATATAGGGTATGACACTCTGCTTTTGCATATCTCAGTAAAGCTTCAATTACATGCTACTTTTTTCGTCTAGATTTCCATTCAAGTTTCATTCGACAAATTCTTAGCTAGTATAATAGTAAATAAGAAATTTTCGTTCGATTTTCAAACTAGATTCTAGTATAGAAATATACGCTCTGCTATATTTTTCTATTCGTTTTATACTAGATTCGGTTACGCTTGCGCAATACTGTCAGAAACCAGGTACACCAACGTGTTTAGTGGCGCATAAACTGTTGACGTTTTTACTTAAAGTCGTTAGTTTTTAATTTGGTTTTTGATGGTTATCCTTTTATTTTAATGTTTTTCTATGTTATCCATCGTTTAAATAATTTTAAAATAATATGTTAAAATGCAGTAATTCAGTATTAGTTGTAAATTTGTCTACTTGGGAAAACATCGCATTTACTCGAATTCAGACGAATTATTTTAAAATAAATTATGTAAATCGAAGAAAACTCGAATGAAAATCGAATCAGAAATGTAGTATGAATTTGGACGAAAAAAGAGTAAAGTAATTCAAGCTTAAGTGATATAATTAAGTTAACAATGACCAAGATGGCCAAGACACTTTACTCTTTTTAACTACAATTCTGTAATTTACAGTTTAAAGTTTCACATTTCTTTGGGATCTCGGAAACTATAGGAGTAAATAAGTCGGCTCAATAGTCAGTGTTGTGCAGTTATTAGTGCTTGTTTAGATTTCGTTGAGAAACATTTAAAATTACAAACAATTTTGGATAAATAGCTCCGTGGTAACGCATTCTCAGTTCGATCCGTACAGCCGACAAATTTCGAATTAAAATTCCTAAAATTTGCACCACATAAAATTACTCCTATGGCTTCTCCATCACTACCATCCTTGGAGGCCGAGATTTGACAGCTGGTAATCGCATTTCATGCGCAAAAATATATCAGAATACCGATATCTGTATTGAGCAGAGTACATCTTGAAATGGGTAAACTCTGTGATAATATATTCATTTATTTTATAATTATTTCAAAAAAATCTAAAAATAAGTACTAAAAACTTATTTCCTGGACCCCAATGGTAACCCAATCAATTAGGGACAGCCTGTGTACAATAATATACAAAAATATTTTGTTGAACTTATACAGGTCTGAATATTGAAATATACCGTATTTTATTTATTTGTTATTCTTGCCCTTTCTATAAAAATGGTTTTTCATAGTTTTTCATGTCATACAAATTTTCTTTTTTCAATGACATGCTTTTATTAGGCTTCTTCGATGTCCTGGTCGACCAATTGTTCATTTTCCTTTCTCATTGATCGTCTAACTTCTCTATATAATGTTGTTAAATGTCTGTTTTCCGTAGTTAACAACCTAATTAGCTGACGAGTCTTAATGCAAGCAAGCATTAGATTTTTTTAACTTATTTTCAGTAATTATAGTTTATAATGATATGACATAATGAAGCTTATACAGTTGATGTTACACGTTAGATAAAAAAATATAAGATAACCAAACAAATTAGCTCCATATTGCTAAGAGCTGTCTGTTTAGTTTGACGATTATATGATAAATTTTTTGTAGAGTTTTACTAAATTTTCTACATGATTTGCTAAATCATTTTCATATTTGTATTTGTTCACTACTTCTGATAGTTTGCGCGCTATAATTTTACTGTATAAATTTCTGTACCATCAAAATATTTTGGATGCCTTACTGTTTGTTTTTCACGTATTTAGTATTAGCTAAATAGTATTCTGTTTGAAATTCCTTGATATATCGACCACACCCGAAGCATAAACGTATTTTGCTTATGGAGGCCTATAATATTCACAATTCACATGCCTTTCATAGAATCCATTACAAAAGCGACAAAATTATTTATCCAGTACGTGCGCTTATATAATTCCATTCGAAGAATCAAGCGCTTAGCATGCAGGCGACACTACTATCGAAGGCGGCTAAGAAAAAACTTTAAAGATACGTCATCCGTCGATGGGTGTGCAGAAAAGAAATTGTTAGGCGTACCTCTAAAATTGGGTGGACGATCCATGGTACATTTTAACAAGGTAACGTCATTGTGTATGACGCCTAGTTGGTAACACCGTTGAAAAATTGAGCACCAAATCTAGATATTTATTGTATAAATAATAATACGTAATGATCACGGATCTAATTGTTCTTCACTTTATTATTTATTGAGAATTATTTAATATAATGCAGATCGAAAGATATTTACTATTAAGATATTTTTTTTATGCAACAGAGAATATTATTTGAAAATATTTTTAGATATAAATACCTAAATTATCGAACGCTACAAGTACCTACAGCGATTCCGGTAAATTAAAATGTTTTAGTTCATATTTTTTTAGTCCAGTAATTTGAATTTTACAGTATTGTTATATTTTACAGTACTGTATCGTTGTTAAGCATTATTTTTACAGAATTTTATCCACAATATCGATTTTGGCATTCATTTATGATAAATTGGTTGCTATCATTATTTTTTAATTTTTATTAAAACCAAGTCACCAAATTGTTTTTAAGAATGAAAAAAAAAAGAAGGGAAGAAATAAAACTTTCGTTCAAAAACTCGACACATGTGTGAAAATTTCGGAACATTTTATTCGTACCGTAAAAACTTATTTATCAACATAAACAACTATTACAATACCTAATTTTTTTTATGTTTCGACAATAATTTTGATCATAATCGAAAAATTTATCAAAATAATTACTAAATCATACTTTGACTCTTGAGACGATCATCCCAAAGTTTTACCTATGCTAGAATTTAATTTATTATTTTTAGTGTAACAATTTAATATTTGTTATCATAATGTATTTTTTTTTTCTGTAAATGTACTTGAAAATAACCAAAATGAATATTGCAAAAGAATTCGCTGTAAAATCAATTTTGTTCTGAATATAATTATTCATTAGAACATAATTATCTACACTTCAGTTTATTATTCTCAAAATTTAAATATATTGTCATGTATTGCATGCATGTAAATACTATTTTATACCGTTTAAGAGTAGTATTGGGCGGGAGGTTATGTGCTGCAACATCATATTTTTTTATATTCATGCAAAATAAATTTTAATTGATTTATTCATTTTTTAAATAATTTTATTTCTAAAATAAATAAATAACATTACGCTTTCTACCCATTATTGGTGTGGCACTCTCCTTATGCAGATCTCGGCAGTGATATATTTTTGCGTATAATATGCGATTACTAACCGTCAAGTCACAGCCTTCAAATTTGTTAGTGGAGGGGAACCACAGGGGTAAATTTAAATTGGGACCTATTGGTAATGGGATTCGAACTGAGGATCTCACGATTCCCAGTCCGATGCGTTACCACTGAGCTATTTATTGTAGCTGGTGGCATACAGACCTCTAGCCTGTAGTATATACATTAATTTAATCACGACCTATTTTCGGAACATATTCCATAAAAATTTCCATTACAAACTCGTAACGGTTCTAATTTTAGTATTGCACGCATCTTGAACAAACTAACAATGGCTAATTTTTATTTTTATGATCGTTATTTAACAATTGTAACAATGCAACTGTACATCTTCAATTTGAGATAAATTCACGTGTAAATAATTCAAGGAGTAAATAAAAAAAAAACAGTTAAAATCTTACAAGTATACAGACACGATTATCTGAGACTATAATAGTTTAAGTTTCAATTCATATACGATTTATTACTTTCACATATACATAAATTATTGTAAAATGTTTAGTATCAGAACAACTACGACTGAAATTCAGCCAAATAATAGTTATTTATGTATCAAGGCACTGAAGTTCAATTTTTTATCACGAATATGGAATTTAGTTGCCGAGGCCTGTAGGGCCGAGGAAAATATACCATGTAAGTGATAAAAAGTTACTTTAGTGCCGAGGTACATATTAAGTTTTATTTGAAATCTAAAAAACTGTAAAAAAATTACAATATAGGTTAAGTCAGTTGTCATTTGAAACTGACTGTTAGTGTTGACAACCTCGAGAATTGAAGTTATCATACTATTATTTACTATAGTACGTCAATATATCTGCCAAAATTATCCTAATTCTACAATAATTATTTAACGGTTTCCAACACGGAGTTGCTCAAAATCGTTGTAAAATGGGTAAAGACAACCGCTAACCCTTTAACAAATACCCGTTAAACACAAATCCTTATGATCATTATTCAGTGTAGGGGGGAGGACACAGTTTTTTATTGCTGAAATATGAACTGGACCAATAACGCAGTTTTATCCAGTTGAATATAAAATGTGTGCTATTTGATAGCAATTGGTAAAATGTACGATTCCCTGAAATATCAGCAGAATTGGCTGAACAACATGTTATGGGAATCTTTCGGCAGTAAATTATGTCGAGTTTTATTCTAACGTAAAGTCAGTCATTTCGTGATTTAATATACTTGCAATATCGTTCCCACACTATTTTGTTTTAAGTATAAGCGTTTTGCAAATCGTTTAGAATAATAATATTGTTGAAGTATTGCCAAGAAGGATGCATCTGATTGTTAGCGGCGTGTTTCTAGATAAAGCGGACATTCACGCGCTGATTATAAAACAAAGCAGTTTTTTTGCTTCAGAGCGGAAAATGACTAAATGTTCTACTCGCTCTGAATACTACAATGCGATTATAAAAGAATGAGATAATTAAAATGCATGTTTCTGTCGAGAGCGTAGCGTAGAAACCCAATGCAATTAAAAATCAAGTGTTATTTTGCAATTTCCGACCTATGTCAATAACAATATTAATAATAAGTTTCTACAATTTATGTAAAGTAGGATAATTTACATAAATACTACATTATATTTAATGAAGTGACGCGTAATTTAACTAATTTTATGTGCTATATATTACGAATTTGGTTCCAAATGTAACATAAATGAACCAGAAACTTTCTTACGTCATAAAATTCAGAATACTAATTGACAAATCTTATATCTAAACGAGAAAAGTATTTCATTAAAAAAGAAAATATTATATATTCGTAAATACAAAATATTATGTAAATACCACATTTTCTTTTATACCTACGAGTAATTTGAATATGAATGTTTAATCATTACAACTGACACCTGTTTATATATAGGAATATAATAGACAATTCAATTATTTTTCTGTTCCTATGGTAAATATGATTATAAATATTGGCATCTGGAATCCAGCAATACACTTCCTATAGGTCAATTTCTGAACAAAAGAGAGGGTGAAGAATCTAAAAGGAATACTAAACATTAAAGACGGCCGAATACCGCAGTGGTAAAAGTGCTTGTCTCGGAATACAGAGGTCGTGGGTTCGTATCCGGGTCGGATCTGGAAAATTTTTAATATATGAGTTAAATCGGTACTCTCTCCCGTTACCATTCCGAGTTGGAATATAATTAACTGCGTTGTGGTTCGCCCTAGAGATACAAAGGTTTCATAATCCCGACACTACTAGTACTACTACTACTATCCTTAATATTAAACATAGAAAATAGGTTTATTTATTTAAAAATTAAGTCGCTAACAACGTCACATTATCATCCAATGACATGTCTGAACTTAAAGACATGATAAAAGGTCTGATATAGCAAATGGGCACCATACTCAATCTTCTCACATCCCTCGCTGAAGATGAAGACTAAAGTTAAATTAAATTTTTACAGCGTTACCACCTTCTAGATTTGCCGCACCGATATAAACAGTTTATCTTAGGATTAAGTACTTACTTTATCGTCATAGTATTAGACAATTTTAATTGTAATAATTAAGTAAATATAAGTAAAGTACTGCCAATGGGCAGTTATTTTCCCATGTCATTGAATCTTCTATCAATTTACTAAATATCTTTGTACAGATAGATTGTAAATATGAACGGAATCACAAAAAAAAATTATGTAAAAATGACAGAGAATTTAGTTGTACTCTCGTACCAGGGTGCAACAACTTACATGTGAATTTAGATGAAGTATTTCATTAAGGGCCGATATTTCCATCTACGAATAAACTTCCGAATAAGTTATTCATCGAATAAATAAAAAAATACGCATACAAAATTACAGCTAGAACAATAAGAATCATTTGAGCTATGATTTCTATGCGACATTTTTCATTTATTCGGCGAATAATTTATTCGAATGTTTATTCGTAGATGGAAATATCGGCCCTAAAAATTATTTCTAAGTGTAAAAAAAGTATGGCCATGATTTTTGGAAGCGTGTAATAAAACTACAAAATGTACTGCATACACAAATTCGTCCAACACAGACGTCATTGTGAAATTGGTCAAATTGTACTCAGAGGACCTCAACATGTATTTCAGGAATAATCTCTTAAATGTACTAACTTTGTAGAAATGGACATTCACTTCTTTCAATATGTACTTGGGTAACCTGTCGGAGAGCATCTCGATTTATAGACCTTCATTTATAATTACCCATTATTCAGACAATAATGTTAGTCAGTTATTGTTATCGTTTTCCTATTTCCCTATTGGAGATCTTTACTGCTACGAATGATACGTTACAAACAAAATACAAAACACACGTATTTATGAATGGATACAAACAATTCTATTTAATTTCCTTGAAGATTACTTGTCTAATTGCATTCGAAAAGGTACTGCAACTTGTCTGGGTAGTATAAAACTACCTAGTTCACGTTGAACTGAGGTGTTCGTTAGTGATAAGTCCGTAATAACTCAGCTATTTACAAGTACCACACGACACGATAATAATATCTAAGCATTTCCTCTCATATAGTTCTAATTGGAATGTGAAAAACTTGCCTTAAGTAATGTAACTATGTACTAATTATATATAAAACTACTTTTTTCCAGGTAACAAGTACTCTTCTCTACTACTCAGTAATTCTCAAATTCTTCGTTGCTCAATAAGCAATTCCATTTCGTGCATTACTAGAATTTATGTTGTAATTAACGATTTAATTAATCACTGTATAGCAATTGCGAATATAGTTCAATAATAACAAGCGTCATTCATTAAATACTTAAATATTTAATGTGTTGTTTTCAGTAGATAAATACCTAGACATCTTTTTGCGCAAGACATTTTTGTTTGATTGTTTTACAGTAATTTATTGTATCATGCATTTGTAAGTACAATCACGTATGACGGCAGTATATTACATGAGATAATAGTCATTAAATTTTCATGATTTTGCTTTAACTGTATGCACTTTGAACTACATTCTTATAATTGTGGTAACATAAAACAAACTTGTCTAAAATAGCATAAAGGGAGTTATTCGAGATTACATGGATAGTTCCGTATCTGTGACTATTGGTGAACAAGGTTCGATATTTGGTCAGATCTATACAAAATTATTCAACCCGATATATAAACGGTGTTAAGCAGCTAAGTGCTTATCAAATGGGGTAATTAATGACAATTTCACACTAAGCAGAGTACCATATATATAAATTAATAAATAACGTTACACGAAAAAAAAAAATAGATTGTCACAATAGCAAAAATTTATCGTACGTAAAGTGACAGCAATTTAGTTATTACAATAACAATATTTATATTAGTAATATGATATAATTTTCGATTGCTGCTGCAACAATCTAAATAATATCGATAACTCGATAACAGAGTTAAGCAATGTTGTCCGCGGTTAGTAGTTTGATGGGTGACCGCTTTGCGAAAACTCATTCTAGCGAACACTGCGTGCCGTTGTCACAGCACCGAAATAGAGGTTCCGAGGCTGCATATAACCTTAGCAGTTGAGACCGCTTAGTAATAAAAAAATAATATCATATTCCTACATAATATAAATATAAATATTGTTATTGTAAATATGTAAATTGCTGTCACTATGCGTAAGACAAATTTTTGATAAACAATCTTTTTTTTTTGTGGGTGAGGATATTGTTAAAGACAGTTAGAATTTTTATATAATTCGTAGTTATTATTATTATTCCTTTCGCTCACTTGGAGCATAGGGCACCTTAGGGTGTTTCAAGGTATTTATTTTTGGTTTCCAGCTTTATTTATTAAATGTACTATATCTTCTACCAAGCTTTTTCCATTTAGATTTATCTTTAGCTTCCGTTTCTAGATCGTGCCATGTTTTGATTGTTTGCATGTTCCTTGTGTATTTGTTTTTACCATTTATTTGGAGATCTTCTTCTATTTCTCTTCGCTTTTATATTATATCCTAGCGCTTCTTTAGTAAATAATGTCGTTGTTTCTTTTTCTGAGCGTATGTCCGATCCAATTCCACTTTCTTCTATTTACGGTAATTTGTACTGGTTCTACATTGCATGTTTTCCACAACTCTTTTTGTATAAAGGTTTGTATTCATTTCAATTCAATCCACTTATTTGTTAATTTGTAATACCTACTAAGTTTGGGCATTTATTGTTGCTCCAATTTTATAATCGTATCAAATTGAAGCTTTCTAAATAAATAAATAGGTACATCATTCCGCCATTTACGTATTTGTGGATGAAGGGGCAAAGTTAAAAGGGAATTGTCGGCTGCAGGATTCAAATTGGGGAACATTATAATCCACAGTCCTTTGGAGTTATTTACCACTATATTGAAGCTTTTTGAACCTTTGCAGGGGGAAATGTATTATGAGATAATTTTTCCATATTTAGACATTAGATTACGGTATGATATATTTTTTGAATGAATAGAATTAAACATGAACAACTTCATAAAATAGCATTTCGTATAATTGAATATAGTTGTAGTTTTAATTATTTTATGGCTGAGGTTTTCAAAAGGTTTCCAGGTATTCAGTCAAATACTAGATTTATAAATACTATAAAAATAAGCTGCTAATTTAAGCAAGATACTCTGCTATTTGCCTTGTGAACCACAGAATAATTTAAATGGCAACTCTTGTTTAATTTAAGCGCTTCGAGATTTACGATATCCTAATAATAAGCAAAACATATAACTTATCGTTATGTTAGTAATAATAAATGTCTGGTGCACATTTGCTTCATAAAATTTATAACAATCTTGCGTTCTATTTTAAAATAACAGAAAATGTAACTAGGTATATTTATAACTGCCCCAACCTGTAAATTAATTATGAGAGAAAGTATGAATTATTTTATAATTATTATGAGTTACCTCAGAATGTTGTAAACATCGCCAATTCTAAATACATATTAAATATAGGAATTGCAATCTTCGAATGATCAAATCAGTATCACTTATTAGAAACTTTGATCTTTGGTTTGATATTAAAGATTGCGTGTGGAGAATACATTTGTTGGTGTGAAGTATTTTCCACATATAACCGTAAAATAAATCGTAGAAAATGGAGGTTAATGAAATACAGGAATTGATTTAAAAGTACTAGAAAATATTTCTGTAATGTGCTAATATAATAATCATTCAATAAGTAATTCTATCACGACTCTGATTTCGTAATAACGCCGTTTATGTTTCTTATTAATAATAGGAAAAGAATTTTATGAAGTTGACAAGTTAAATTTCTTAAATGTAATAAATATACTAGTTTTTATTTATGAAACAATTTATACTTTATACAGTAAGTATACGAGAAATTATGTCAATTTTACAGTACCACATTATAGATTCACATCCGTTCTCATGGTTTAAATTTTATAGTGTTTGATAGATCTATAAATAAATAAATGATTTTAGCGGAGCATCGACTCCTTAATGATATTTTATTGACATTTAAACGACACAATAAATAAAATGTTCATCCGTTATACAGAAGCTTCTTTTATTCTGCAACAAAAATCATAATTTACAATTTGTGAAGTATGTAGGTTGAAGAAAAACTAAACGGTACATAATCGCTACAAAACTAGAAATAAACTGTGCATTAATGTATTCAATAATCCAATACTATTATCGAATGTTAGCTATAAAATTATTACTGTGTGTCAATGATTGTTATAAATTTCAAAATAAAATTAAATTACGATATTTCCTTTCTCAGAATATAGAGATTTAACAGCAATTTGTAGAAACAATAAACACGAACTAACTACGCCTTTTAAGTTTGCTTACGCAGTCATATATTATTGGGCCGCACCTGTTCGATTTCTTTGGATTGAACTTTGTAGAAATTTATGTTTTCACTGCCGATTATCTTATTTTATTAATGCAATAAATATATGTAAAATAAATGGTAGACATAAAAATTTGTCATTTGGTAAACATTATTATCTACTACTTACTTTTCACATGGCACAAGGTTATATAACATATTTGTGACCTTTCATAAAAGAAATTATAGAAATAATGTTTGCATCTTGTGTTTTATTATCAACAACAGTTTAATCAGTAAATTATATTGCCCATTGTATAAATTATTAAATACAGAATATAATTCAGTTTTGGTAATAATTCAGCTGTCAGAATATTTTAGGTTTATGAATTCTCAGTTTAATTCCACTTTCTTTATATGTTTAAAGTTAGCTCCATTTTGACATTTGGTTAAACAATCTTATTAATGAATTAATACGTTCTGTGCTACCAATATTACAAACTAACACATGAAATACCTATTGTAATTTACAATGTCAGTGTTCATAATGTACGGTCAAAATAGTAAAAAAAATTATCAAATATGCTAAAAACATATTACAGAATACCTATGGTTTTTCTAGATATTAATATATAAAGTTCAAAATAACGTACTTTACGCTCAACTTGTTGAACTATATTCTATTTCTGATTAGTTAAATCAATTTTATGTATGATCGTGCGATATATCCTATAAATTCCACTCATTTCAAGCTGGTAATGGCTTAATTAACACATTAGTGCTTTTTTCAATATTACTGCATTCTTTATTTGGTAACAATGAATTTCAACGCGTTAATATAATTTTTTTTAAATTATACCAGTCTGTTGCTACTTTGATTTGAAATTTATTATATTAAATACGTGGGATACTTCATGATTATCGCACTTGTTATACACAAACTTGGCCTACGGACTCGTTGTGTAACTTTCACAAGAGTGCGGTAATCTTGTCCATATCCCAGTAATTACGTAAATAACTATTTTCTACGATTACTACTGAAAATTACACTTTCTCTACACTAAACAAAGCTTGAAAATAGTATACTCCGCAATTATTCCATACGCAAGTGTTACCAACTTCCTAATAATATAATACTGTTTGATATTAATGTCATAAAATAATTCATAATTATTCAGAGTTTATATAAATCTTCATTTTCAATATTGAGATTATAAAGAAAATACAAAATTAATTTTTTAATCAAATATGTCATTAGTTCTTATATAACAATCTATAGATTTATAGTTGGTAACACTGCACACATCTGCGCTTGAGCCGCATTCATGCTGTAATCATAAACGTCAAATAGTTTGAGTTTGAGATGTCATTTCTTTTTTCTGAAGAGTGAGAATTATTATTAGTAAATCTTGACAAAAGTGTGATCATAGAAAAGGATAGTGTGGAACTCGTACAGAATAACCTATTTCACGCTCGTGTGATTTCAGCATCCGACTTCGTCTCGTGATAAATCTCTCACAACTTGCGTGAAATAGATAAATTTCTGCACTTGTTGCACAATATACTATTGTATATTACAATTTTGTTAAAATAAATTAATAATTTTTTTCAGAAATTTTCCTTTCAATAATAAGTTTTACGGGAAAAGGCACCAGTTTCCAGAAGTAATTTATGTCATTTAAGTAAGTTATAATGTAATAACCAACCCAAATAAGGTACTTTCCTTTCGAAAGTCAAAATAAGTCCATGCGGGCACTTCGTAATACTAGTTTTTTCATAATTTAAAAACTGATATACCTTCATGAACTACTCGTAAACCTGCCACTTAATAAAATTGGCCAAAATAAGCGAAAAATAACTGCGGTCTCTTTTCAATTATAGTTGTGTGTGTAATACATCGCTTCGGCGCTTCCCGAAACGTGCCGGAGCCCCCCGCCCCCCATTTGGGGATAAGAAATGACGAGCACGGTTGCGATACATCAGTAATTACAGTACAAGGCAGCGCTATGTTTTTTGGTTTGATTATTTCGTAACAGTTTAATGCGGTAGGTAGACTTATAATTAATGAGCCGTGTGTTTATTTCGTTTGTGTTTTGTTTATATAGATTGTATTTGTTTGATCACTCTACACAACGGTGAGTAATTCAATTATATGGACACATGTACACGGTGCTTGGTACAACGTAACGAGCAAAAAAACTTAAATGTATACTGGTATATTCTACTTTTATTTATGGTGAATGCTACTGAATATTATATTTACGGGTGACTTTTAAAGAACAGCAATCAACAAGGCACATGATAAAAAAAGCGCACCCTGTAAAAAGCCTATTCAATATCGCTTGGGGTATGCACAAACTCTAATTTGAAATAACATATTTATTACATATTTTTTCACATAGAGGACAAAAAATTGTTAAATGCAGTAGATGCTTTTATAAATTAATTAAAATTTATAATAGTATATTCTACAACAAGTAATGGAATGGTACATATTCCACAAGAGCAAAAAGTTTGTAGTCCGAGCCCAAGGCGAGAACTACGATTTGCGAGTGTGGGATATGCCATTCCGCTACATGTTATAGACTATACTTTCTGTAACAAGATTTTGGAAATTATACAAAAAATACAAATACGAAATTGATGAAAACGTCAAACTCAAATAAATAAAATTGAAACAATCAAACGTAACCATAGTAACTGAATCAAGATACTTCATATATCGCGCTAATATTATACGGCTCTGATTCGTTGAATTTATTCCATACGCGGCGGAATGATAGTTATTCCAATATAATTTTTGTTCTGGGATATGTAGTTTCCAAACATTGTCATAGAAAAAATATTTATAATAAAAAAAAAATTTATTTATCAGATATTTTGTTCCTTGTTGCCATGGATTCAGTTGTAAAAAGGAAAGCGACTCATTTTACTAAGGCACTAGAATATATGAGTATTCTCATCCGCCATTTTGGGTCCAAGTGTCATAAATAAAACAAAGTATTGGAATCCAGTTACTTTAATTCTTTTCTGTCAAATTTCAAGTGGAAATTGATTAATAATTGTGATATATCATTCCTTCAATTATTATATTTTATATCTAACAGGTAAGTGTACAGAATACTTTATAATAATATATTACCGTATGATTTGTGTAGTAGGATTTTACAGAATTTCAATAAATATGTTTTCAAATTTGACAGATACAAATATTAAATGTTTTTTTAAGTAACTGGATTCCAATAACTTGTTTTACTTATGACATCTGGACCCAAAATGGCGGACGAGAATACCTACATTCTTCTAGAGCTCTAATTTTACTAGAAGGGTTGTATTCTACATTAAAATTAACTGTTTTTTTTTATATAATACACTAAATTTCTTTTGGTCTCATGTGTTTGATTTGCGTGGTAAAAAAGGCTCATTTCGATTATGCAATCATACGTGCGCAAAGTAAAAAGGTGTATAAGTTCCACTTTGCGCACACAATTCCTATTTTATGAACGCTCACACAGTTACAGATTTTATCTCGTTTCCTAAATTTTACCCGATTTGTGAATTTCTTTTGTTTCTTTTTTCTTCTGTTGCTAAGTGTCAGTTTTTGTAAAAGTCAGACAAAAATTTCGTGTGCATCATGCGTACAAAGGATATTAGCACTCGGTTACTTTGCAACACTCGCCATGTGCAATTACGTCCTTTCCACCAAGACACCAAGTTTGTTTCAAACATATTTTAGAACAGCCTTAATCGATAGGTTAAAATACTTTCCAGCAAAGATCCATATTTAATTGTTATAAAGATTATATTTAGTTAATTATTTTAATGATCTAAGTTCACTAGTATAAATGTAAATAAATAAATCAAATAAACGTATCACGATGCCATTTATCCATTTTGTGTGTGGCAATTTGCTGTCACAGACGTGAGTGATATATTTTTGCGCGTGAAGTGTGGTAATATATATATTTTTTTCTTATGGATATAGAACATTATTTTAATTTGATTGACAAACTAGTAGAAATAAAAACAAAAGTAATAAAAGTTTACAATTTCTTCCTTTAAGCATTTCGTACACGTGATGATGCCTAAAGTAATTCACTAAAAAGATAAACATGATATGCAGGATGTCGCAAGCAATACAGGAGACAATTATCATCAGACATGAATTTTTACTACGGAAATAATACCTGAATAAAAAGTTTTCCTAAAGAAATTGAATTACAATAAATGTATACAGATTTATTGGGGTAAATAGCTCCGTGGTAACGTGTCGGACTGTGGATCGTGAGATCCTCAGTTCAAATCCCACTGCCGACAGTTACAAATTTAAATTTACCCCTGTGGTTCCCCCTCCACTAACAACTTTGGGGGCTATGACTTGACGGCTGGTAACCGCATTTCATACGCAAAAATATATCACCTACCGAGATCTGCGTAAGCAGAGTGCCACACCCGTAAAGGGTAAAAGGCGTGATGATATATTTATTTATTTATTTGTATACAGATTTTAATGAAAAACATGTGTAGAAATAAGCTTTTGAAATATGTAGTTCATGTAATTACTGTAAAATTTTAAACATGTCGGATTTCTTTATAGATTGAAATAAATAGTCCTTATACTTATATAAACAAATAACATAAATCTAGGCAGGCTTAATCTTAATCTTCTTGCTTCATTTAACACTCAAACACGAGAAGGTACTTACTTATCGAAAATTACAATCAGAAATAATCGAACATATAATAGTTATATACCGTGCTTAACAAAAATGAATATAATTACTCGAAAGTATCAGATATTACCACATTTTAATTTTACTATTTACATACATATCAAAATTATAGTAGTAATACCCAACAATTATTGATGTGAATAGATTTATGATATTATAAAGTCATTTATTGAAAGTATTCTAGCGTAAACATAAACATTTTTCTATTCATTTAATTCTATAGTACCTCATTTTATCTATTTGAATTTTAATAGTCGTCCAGTTGAACTAATAGAATAGAACAATTACCATAATTAATATAGTAATATAAACCATGATTGAATTCTTTGTAAACAGTATAATATGAAAATAGCATATAAATATTATCATCAACTTTATCAGTCTATCTAGATAAAAATTCTTTAACCTTATTTTGTTACGAGCACAAAAACACGTAAGTGCACTTGATAATGTCAATTCCTAACCTTATACGAGTAATTAATGATTAAACATATAAAGCACAGGAATTCTGTGAATTCAACTCACCAGACAATAAATCACGAGTTTTAATTTTATTGCCACTTTGGACAATTATAAGTATGATATCTCTCACTTTAATAGGACGCAACTATTAGGACTAGTTGTAAATGAATACAGAGTGAATTACATAATTGAAAATGACGACAATGAAAATCACTACACGACCTTCTTATACTTACAAAATCTAAATTTGATAGTGTAATAATTACACTTCATATAAGTTTGACATAAAGATTAGCAGGTTGAGAAAATTCTAGGGTCCTCAAAAAATGTTCTACATATCTCAAAATATATATCATATACTGTGATCTGCTATGAGATAGAAGCTATAATAGAATTCTAATTGCTACTATAAAAACAATTGACATAGATCAAAAGTAATATATAATATTTTAGTAGGTACCTACTTATCTTCTCTGTAAGACTTTGGAGTATTTTACTAAAATACGAAACAAACACACTTACTCAAATTAGTGATTATTGTATTCATCAAAGGCAAAATGGAAAATATTGACAATAGACTCTTTAATACTCGTATACAAGATGAGTTTTTTTTTAAACAACTAATCAATTTTGCCAGCTAAATAAAAATTTTAAAGAAAAAAAATAAATACACAGGCTTGCACAGCAAGGAGGGGAGGGCATAATTGTATGGTTGGTAAGATAAAATTGTTAGGGGGATGTGGCGGCGAGTAATGAAATTTGCATTTTCTTAAATGGAAAAGGATACTTTTTTCATTGAAATGGATAGCCCGAAGTATTGCCTTTTCAACGATTGAACATGTTTCGGAAAACATTTTAACATCTTCCAAATAGAAAATAGAAATTCAGGTAACAAAAGTTATAGTTTTTGTTTTCTATTGTTATTATTAATATTTCTGTTATCAATTTGTCAACAATTGTTGTAGCTACAAAGCCATTGTTGTTATAGGTTACCCATCCCAATAAAAAAGTACCCCTTTCCATTTAAGAAAATATCTCTTTCATTCCACTTTGACTCCACCACATCTCCCTAATAATTTTATTTTGTCAATCACACAATTATATCCCCATCCTCGTTGTATAAACATGTGTATTTATTTTTTCTTTTAAATTATTAGTGAGCCAGCAAAACTGATTGGATGGTTTAAAAAATTCTCCCTGTAAATATATGAAATGATTGCACGACCTATCTTGAACAAAACAAACGACCATAATCAGATTTTAAAATATGAGCTGTAACTGCAGAGTCCCATTTAAAACAAAGTAATTTACGCCCACTCATGTTGCATGCATTTGCATATTCGATAGCATCTTTAGTTTTAAAAAGTGGGTCGAAACAATTTGTCAAAGGAAAACCAAAATGCTTAAACATCGCAACAACTCGACAAACGTTGTTCGATATTATCCATGCTTTTGAAATATAAGAATTGCTATATTTAAATATAACTGTAAAGTAGAATTCTGTCAACAGAAAAAACATACCAGAGAAGGAAATATATGTGTTCAGACATCACTATACCGTACGGAATTTAAATCCATTTGTAGGCTATACTCTATGGCTCTAAATTCGATACATTACTATAGTTTTGTTTTTGCGTGATATAAATAAATCAGAATGGAATTATTATTATAAGATTTTAAATATCTTATATGTTCTCGGGTAACGAGATTATTATTCGTTCTATTAATCTATATTACTTATAAAGTCTTTCTATTCTTGGTTATTAGGAAGGATCTTCTATATTGATATCCAATATCTTTTTTGGTCTATTCTTTTTTTGTTTTGTTCTTGTTTTTCACACCTGTTTTGTTTGTCTGTTTTCAGACAGTCTTCGTAAATCATTAAATCATGCTAGTTGTTTTTTCTCTATTACATTATAAATTATTGTAAACTATTTTCAAGGAGTACCTTATCCTTATATGTTCATTTCTTGATGAATTTTATTATACGAGTTAATAATTTAAAAACAACTTTTCTTTTTCTGCGAACAGTTAAAATATCAATCATTTCAATCCAGAATGAAGTTTCTGTTAGAATACTTTCTACTACTCCTGTATAAATATATCCCCATTATTTCAATTTTTTCGATGAATTATAGTATACCTACCCATAATTCACGATAGTATTATAATTCATAATTCACTCTTCTCGACCAATCACAAAGCCAGAAATCTATAATTTACGGTTAGTTAAAAGACGTGATGTGGATCACGGCCGTTTGGCAGTTGACATGTACTCAGTTGTCATTGTGTGTTTTTATGTTGACGTTTTTCAACGAATTTCGATCATTTTCTAAAGTGATTTCTGAATTTATAGGAGTAAAAAAGTATAGTATTATATTCGGGATTATGGTCATTATTCACTCCGATGATTCTCTTCGTGAATAATGACTATCATAATCCCTCATATAATATACTATAGGTCCAATATATGCTTAATTCGAAAACAAAAGTAAAAAAAAAACGAACCGAACCCAATACGAGGCCCAGATAACACAGTCAATATTTAAGAATAACAAAGGAGTCAAAGTTCTATATTATCAAAATTTCATTCATTTGAACCAAGATGTTTTGTTTCAAACAAATAATGATGTGCACTTATTTTCATAGCGTATGGGTCACTATAATTTATTTAAGAAACACACTGGTTGAAAGAGTAATTTGTTATATTTTACCACATCTGTTCCGGTGTATGTTAGTGAATGATTATATATTCGAATGCTTACTGAACATCGTGATTAATTCAAGTATCATTTAAATTTGCAGATGCAAATACATTGAGAATCTTGAGAAGTAGCGAGTCTATTCACATGCCATCTGCTTTTTCATTTGGAAATGTAAGTAACATTTGCAGTGTTTGTCTGTGAAGTATTTATAAAATATTATTCATTTAAACTTCTCTTCGTAAGAATCCATGTATTACCTCCATAAAAACCTATTAGTGGGTGTCTCTAAACCGGGTCAAAACAGCACACATCACATCTTCCGATCCATCTATCGCAGCTCGTACTCGCCCACCGCGATGTTAGATACGAAATTTAGCTTCACGCACGTATATAAACAGATATATCATGCAGTGCACCTCAGATTTTATCTCCACGCAAAAAATTAGCGACTGACGCCTCTCTGTGCTGTCATCTGACTTTAAATGATGAATTAAAATAAATTATTCAGCAATGGTTTTTTCCGTGGAATATTTGGTTTGCTCAACACGTTTGGGAGATTGCGCTGGTGTGATATGGTGTGTAGAAGGCATGGTGTTCATATTGGTATTTGCTGGATGAAGTAATCCGTTAGAAAAGGTATTCTCCTCCTGCAATGAATATCGTGTAATTCTGAAGTGGAACTAATGAGGATTTGTCATTAGTTCTGGAGGAAGTATGTGCAGGGAAGTCATTGCTTGCTTCCTGATGGTTTCAAATTAAACTATGGTTATTAATCAATTAGATTTTTAATTGAATTGTGGAGATTTAAATGTACAATTTTAATAAATTATGTAGATTACTGAGTTGAACGAATATTTCTAGAACTTTTAAAAACTGGTAATTTAGGCATTCTGGTTTATAGAAAAGAATATGTACATCTCGTTATATAAATTTTGACATATATTTTCTATACAATTGTAACAAAGTGATATCAGAATACGATTTATTGTTTTACTGTCTAAACGGCTTCTAGAGACGTAAATTTTTAAATCTTTCAGTTGGTTTGATAGAGGTTTCTTAGGGTTAAATTTATCGCCACATATGTTTGTGTTTCTTTGATTAAATTTTATTAGCATTTTAAAGTAGTTTTGCGACCGGGGAAGACCTCTTATTTAGCTATCTAGACCATTAGATATGATATCGCTGAAAATAAATATAAAACTTTTATTAATCAACAACAAATATAGGGGCATTTATTTAAATCACCTTAAATTTTACAAAATGAACTTGTTAGCACTTCCTGGTTTAAATGCTCTAATTTATTATTTCTTCTTGTGGACTAAAGTGTCAGTTTTAATCTCGGGGGGTTAAATTTTAAAATTTGACAAGTAAACAAGTAACCACAGCAACAAGTAAAATATTATTAAATTTATTTTATATAAACTACATTTGTTATTTATACAGTCGATAACTACAGAGTAAATTTAAAATTAATTTCTTTGACCATTAAAAATACCTTGTCTAATGCATCTTGTAAGAATTGACAACTAGTTCTGCTGTAATTTTGAGTTTCTAGGTTACTAGCCACCATTTCTTCTTTTAAAGAAAGTAATTAATTTCGGGAACTTGCTTATATCAGTATTATTTCTAACCACTAACATTCCCTTCAACTTTGAATATCGCCCCTACGGGTCTTGAAATAAATCATGCACTTCAGTCCTTTGGTATATAAACTAGTATTATATGCAGATGAATGCAAATAATTACTTTTGAAATTATTATAAAAGGCAAAATATCGTAAAAAAAGTTTATAAAGGGTGGTCCCTGACTGAAATTTGTTCTCTGATTTAGATGCAGATTTGAAATCTCTTCAACTTTTATTTGAAACATTTTTCTTCTTAGGGAAGCAGAAAATTGTATAATGTAAAATGCTGAGTCGCCTGAGTCAGTTACCATCTTGTATAAGAAAACAAGTAAAAACAATTGGGTTTTCGTTTGAAAGTTGCGCTCCAGCAAAAACCATCAATTGTTTAACACACAACATTTCATTCTAATGTATGTATGAGTTGATACGAAATTGAGAATTTTAAATCATACTTGAATCACGATTGTCTAAAAATTCTTATCCGTACCACCTACTATTTGAACACACGATTCTGAATCTATACAGTAAGCCTGCCAGCTCATCACATCACAAAACCTAACGGCCTTAATTGCGTGTCAAGTAACGCACTTCGCACAGACTTTACAAGTACACCGTGTCCGGCTGCGTTAGGAAACCCAACCAGGAAGCGGTCGTTAGCGTGCGTGGCTGCGTGCCCATACATTACGTTGCCCACGGGCCATGGACCACTAACATCACTAACTCCACACACGCTGACTGCTAACTATGTATCTTATACAAAAAGATATTCCGTTTGAAATATAGCGAAGATGTTTGCTAACATGTGTTAGAATGTTATTGATTGGGATGCTTTTCCTGATGGTTGTATTTATAAACTTGTTAGATATAATTTATCTAGAATCAAGTGCTGTAAAATTAATTAGGTAATTATTCGAAGATGAATTTTTTCATGACTTATTACTTGCTCTATTGAATTCCACAACTTTACGTTGAATTTCATATATCTTTATGGGATTTATGGGATAAATAGCTCCGTGGCAATGACACACGTCAGACTGTGGATCGTGAGATCTCCAGTTCGACTCCCACAGTTGACAGTTGTCAATTTAAATTTACCCCTGTTGTTTCCCCACCACTAACATCTTTGGGAGCTATGATTTTATGGCTGATAACCGCACTTCATACGCAAAAAAATATCACTTACCGAGATCTGTGTAAGCAGAGTGCCACACCCATAGTGGGTAAAAGCCGTGATGATGATGATGATGGAAATAAAACTAATATATTTTTGAATTCTATCATAAGTGAAGTAGTAATTTCTCAAATGCTATAATCCAAACCTATATTACCTATACTGTTTTATGAACGTATTTTATTATACAAGAAACCATTAAAACTGACGGGTCAAGGTCAAATCGTTTCACACTTGCTTCTCTGTTCCTGACCTCTCAATGTTGTCAAGTTAAATCGGTAGAAAATATTTCAAACTGACCACTGGCAGCTAAGTACGTAGCCAATAATTCCGTATAGAAATACATATATAACAACTTGCGATTGTTTTACATGATGTACTTATTGTAGTAATTATTAGTAATTTAAAATAAATAAATAAATATATTATCACGCATTTATCCATTTTGATTGCACCCTCTACCTTCTGAGATCAGTGAGATCTCGAAATATTTTATCAGATCTACATTCGACATTCGCCCAACATGTCCAAACCACCTCAACTGACTCACTCCCACTTTCTTTACAACGTTCTTCTCAATCTCCAGATGCGATTACGTCTTGTATACCCACACACTCTTCTCAAATATCTTATTTCTTCAGCAATTATACGTCGTTCATGTTTCTTCATGCACACCTAACATTCAAAACCATACATCAATGTAGGCACTAACACACCATTATAAACACTCAATCGAGCATCTCTAGGTACATTTATGTTTCGAGCAAATGTACCGGGCAATACGTCCATCCCTCGAACCAATCAAAGAATATTGATTCAGTAATTTATTTCTAATGGCAGTGGCGAGATTTCATCAATAAATTATTTAGTGAGAGGGTTATAATTCTTATAATCTTTATAATTTCTATCAATGATCGATTTTACAGGGTTTGGTTAACAAGGTACCTACATATTTTTAAAGATATTTTTTACAAATTGCAATATTATTCTTAAATGTAAAAGAGTATTCAAATCTTCGATATATTATTTTAAACTAACAAATAGAAAAGAATGAAATATTACTTAATAAAATGAAATAAATAATAAATTTTTACAAATAAAAAATTATTTTTTGTCATTTCAATATCAAGAAATACAATATACTGGTTTTCAATTTCATACAAAGAAATTATGTAAACGAAAAGAGTGACTAAAAGTGATAAAGTTAGTATAATCTTCCCCCAATATTTCCTCCTGGTTATCCAAAATTTGGCAGAAAGGAAAGGGGACAACTGCCTAACTTGCTCTCTCCAAATCTCACCACTGCTATAAGCTTTAGTTTGTTTTTACTTTTACTCATTTTATTGTAATTTAATTATAGTAACTATTCTTACACAGATAAAGGAGGAATAATGTGGTGACAATTTCTGGTAATACTTCAACTGTGGGGATTAAACTGAGTATCTCATGATTGACATCATACCATGTTACAGTAACCGAACTTCTCGAGCAAAATTTTATTATAAGGTATACTGAGATCTGTCCCTCGCCGAGTGCCACACCTTTAAATGGGTAATTGACGCGATGATATATGTATTTATTTATTTTATTCTACTTCTGCCGCACTCTCGCACTTAATGTTATAAATGTAATCCTATACATTTGCACAGTTATTAAATGTACGGTGCTAGGTACGAGCACCTAACAACTTTAAGAAATCATGTTTACGTGTGTGGAACGTAGACTTATTAGTACAGTTTGGCTTTAAGAATATCTATATTTTAGAATCCACGCAGTGTGTCCCACGTGTACTTGGTAACAACTATAAATAATGGTTGTTAACGGGATGGCTTTTAATGATTTGGTTGCATATGGGAAGAGGTACTGGTACTACAATTGGTTACGCGTTGTTTCTCTTTCTAGGACAAGTGATTTATTCACTCTTCCTCGAAACTACAATCTTAAGTTGATGTAAAACGAATAACTGCATTTTAAAGAGGCGACGATGAACACGAAATTATTTCAATTTCTTTAATCAGAAACGAGAACCCACTTTAGGAGATTATAAAAATGAAATGATGTTAGCAATATTATTTGGAATGACATAATTTTCTAGTAATTACTATCAACTTGAAGGAAAAATTGATTGGGCGATAGCTCGTTTCCTATGAATTTGAGAACAAAATAGTAAATACAAAAAAATATTCAGAAACAAAAACTACTTTAAATATCGACATGAGTATAAATAAATAATTGCAACATCTATTCTATATGTCTAAACATATATCAAATGTAATTATTAAGTATTACAATATAGGTTGATTATAAGTGGGGATACATTATTTTTTTCCCTTGGAATATATTCTTAAATAATATATTTCTCATATTGCTATTATACGTTTAATGTGAATTATGAATCCCATAACCGAAAGTTGTCATTTTAACTTTAACCCTATGGTTTCCCCTCCACTACCACCTTTCGTGACCCTTACGTGACAGCTGGTAAATATACCACTTACCGAGATCCGCGAAAGCTACACCCAAAAGACGTGATGATATATTTTTATTTATTATTTATTATATTTCAGTTGTACGTTCAATGATAATAGGGTAAATATCTAGATGATAACACACAAAATTGCTCCTGTGTTCCACCTCCAATAAAATCTTTAGGAGGCGTGATGTGCCGTGATACTCTATTTACTAATTTCTTGTGTAATGAGACATTTTCAGTATCCAATTTAAAATAGAATGATAGGCACAGGATTCATAATTAAAAACCTGCATTATTAATTATATCATCAGGAAATAAAAAGAAAATCCAGCAGGTATCATTTGCAGCGCTGCAAGATGTCAATAATATCCCCTATACTATTATTTTAATTATGGTATCAAAATTCATTGCTTGTCCTGGAGCAAAAACAGCGCGTGCCATCATTAAAATAATGCGGATGTAGCCTCCAGCTTGATTAAATTATAATCATTCGTAAATAATTATTTTCACATTAATTAATTTATACGTACCTACGCTTTATTCGCAATGGATACTACAAATAAAATATTAAAATGTATTCAGTGCCGAATATTGTGAATGCTTAATCTACGCAATTATAAATTGCGACGTTTTGTTTCGTATCATGCTGATCTGTCACGTTCCTACCATGGGATACATACGTTTTCGTGAACTAGATACATAATAGTACGCTATGTAACAAGTTTTATAAACATATCTTTAGTCACGAGTTTTTATCTTTTTTTTTTTTTTTGGATGGAATATCTAAATTTTATATAACGAGTAACATGGTTCACTTTTTCTACGACCGCAATTAAGATAATAGAAAAATATAATTAAAAAACCATTCTTTTCAGATTATATATATGCACATGCACCATGACCGTAATTTTTATTTCCGTGATTTCATTCCTGTTTACCATATATCTGTACATTTAGTGATAAAAGATTAAATGACATTAGAAAGTAACTTCCCATTGGTAGTACTTCACTTACATTTATTTATTTATTATAATTACAATGGACTAATACTATGAAGTTAAAGTAAGTTCTTAATTCTAAGTATAACTATTTATTTTGGTCCGGTAAATCTAGAGGGTGGTGACGCTTTTAAAAGTTTAACATTACCACATTGCACGAGTTTTACGGCTACTTCATTTTTATGGTATTTTAGATATCTTCAGGACGAGGAGTGTGAGAAGATTGAGTATGGTGTGCGTTTAACGACCGTAAAATAAGTATAAGTAATAAGTAGAGAAAGTGTAAAATAAGTTATATTACATATACATACATAACTATCGCACTGTTTTGTCAATTGTCAAATTATCTGAAGTATTTGTTTCCTCTCGATTAGAAACTTCAGGGGCAGAATGAGCACGGCGCAGTTTTCTATTCTTCATTTCCGAGTTCTCCAATAATTTATTGAGATTTAATGACAAGTTAAGCTGTAATATCATTCATTAATTACAAGATAAAATGTCACGCAATTAATTACAATATCTATGTCAGTATGTTCAGAGGAAACATTAGTGTACAGCGTATATCATGCAAATTATTGATTAAGAATTGATGTAATTAAGATGGTATAAATATATAAAGTTAATTACTGTTATGCCTTGTGTGCGAAAGGTTGCAAATCCTGTTTCATGATATATGGGAATCTGAGTAAATTATTATAATATTTATATCGTAGGTTTATTTGTAATTGCAGTTAATTTGTTCTATTTTATGTGTGTGTAAGTCACATATATGAGAATACATTTTCAAAACACGTAGCCAATTTAATTTCACATACCTGCAGGCTTTCCCATTTTTCTCTGTTAAGATTAAAATGGGATCAAACAAAATAAATGTTATACGGTTATACTGAAACAATACTAGAAGCAGTTGGTACAAATCGAATTTGATGTGGTTCAGTTAGTTTTGATCAGCAAAGTGGGGACCTAGCTGTTAAATAGTTGTTATATTTCCAATGCTTTATTGATATATAAGCATAATTAATAAATAAATATATCACACGCCATTTGCCCATTTTTTATGTTATATATGTTAAGCCTAAAATACACTTATCGACTCCTTAAAGATGTTAGTAGTTAAAGAATCACAGGGGTGAAGTTAAAATGGTAACTATCGTCTATCAAACCATAATTCTCATAATCCATAGTATATACAGGATATCCCAGGGTTTCAGGGTTCAGCAAATTTATAGCGAACCCTAAAATGTTTTCTAATAATATGTTTGATTTATGAGGGACTAACTGAAACTTCGAAGTCCAGATTTAAACTAAAGGACTAAGTAAACATTTGCACCGATATCATCAAAGGTATTCCATTATTTTTTGAGGTCCTAAATTAATGTAGAAAATTTGACTATTTATGAAAATAAAAACAATTTCTGGATTGCAGTCAATCTTATAAATCCCAGCCAAGAAGCTTACATATTATTGACTATTATCTTCAGAATAATAATTATTTTCAAGGTAAATATAGTCAATTAACATATTATACTGATGTTAGTATCATAATTGAATAAAAATTTAATATGGAAAATCATTTAGAGCAGTAAATTAAAAATTTCTTGCTAATCGTTTACAGCTCGATTATTAACACCTAGTATTTTGTAATCAAGTGTAGGTGTAGGTATCCATTTGATATGTAGTCCTCACAATGCTTTCATACATTTAACAATCTTAATGACAACTGCAATCATGGAAGCAATAACAAACCACATAACAGTTATTTTTCTGCATTGGAATGCAACGTGGATTCGTTAAGACAATAGACAAAACGTGATCATAAACAGTTGAACTTCAATAAACAGAAAAATACAGCTCGTGCCAAAGCTGTGTGCGATTGTAGCTTCGGGTTACTCGATAAATGTATTAGCGATTGTTTTTTCTTCGCGTAACCAACGAGTTTCCTTGATTGCATGGCCGGGGGACTAAGAAACTCTACTGAGTCGAATGGGTGTTGTATGGGGAACGATGCCGTTATATTTGTAAACAAAAAGGTAATTTGAAACTGGTATTTGCGGATACTATGCTTCTCTTACAATCTAAAAGGTTTGCTGAGAATATTGTGAATATTGCTTGCTAGCTTATCTATGATTTTACAAAACTAAGAGATGCCATGATCTTCTGAACCCACCAAATGTGTTAATATATTATTTTTGAATATTGTTTATATTTTACACTAGGTATACTATGAATTTCTGTTAAGATGGTACATTTACTCTTTACCTGTCATTAATGTATTACTATAGGGACAAGCTATACTACTTGTCAGAATGAGAGAGCAATAAATCAGAATTTGTAAAAGTAATATTATTGGATTTTTGTCAGCTATGCAGCAAATTATTTCACCAGAAGAATAAGATGTATTTTTACTAAAATTCTCATAGAATGTCGCTCGCTTTATACCTAGATCCAAAGTTATTTGGTGAACACCACTATAAAAAAAAAAAAATCAAGCACATCTTACATTTTTGACAATTTTCAATTTTGAAATGGAGCACTCTGCAGTAGAGGTGTTTGCGGGTCGTGAGTTTTAGCGGGTCACGATGGATCTGTATTTTCTTCTAATCAGATTTCAAAATAGTGTTCGTGGTACCTTAAGCCAAATTGTTTATTTGTTATTATTTCAGTTGCTATTTTTCCTTCAAATGTTCTTAAAAAGAACAGAAATTATGATACAAATAAATTGAGTACAATAATTTTCCCTGTGTTAAATCAGAACTATTTTTTAAAGCTATTCTAAAAGACTAAATTAGGTCAAATGATATTGTAACGAACGCGGCAGAGACAAGTTGAAGCTTGTCGGCGTACGCCGCCACGCCGCGCCGCCACGCCGCGCCGCCACGCCGCGCGGCCGAGTGCATGACGTAACGTTGCGGGTTCGAACAAGTCGTTTGCTCCACAATAGGGAATATTCCCGAACCTTCCAGAAACAATGAACGTGCCGTATATAAAAGGAATCGCCGGCAGCCGTCAGGCAGTCAGTTACTTGACTCCCGAGCAGTCAGTCAGTGAGACTCAGTCAGTCTTTTAGATGACTCCCGAGCAGTCAGTCTTTTTAGATGACTCCCGAGCAGGCAGTCCGTTACTTGACTCGGACTCAGTCGAGTTGAGTCAGTAAGTCAGATGACTTAGTCGACTCCGAAGTTCTGAGGAAGAACTTGTGAATATAAATATACCGCTCGGTGTGAAAATAAATATATCGTCGTAAATAAATATCGCTCGGCTAGTTAATATAAATAATAGTGTTTAATTATAGTAGTGATAAGTGTTAGTGTATAAGTTTTTGTATTTGTTATTTTAGTGTTATGTACCTAGTGTTAATTAACTATTTACTCTTTATTATAATTATTTGTTATTAATAATAGTTTTATTATTTAAATAAATACGTTTTAAAACCCACGAATGTTACAATATGATTCGGGGCTCGTATAGGTACAACAGAAAGGACATATTTCTATCAAATTCAGTTTTTGCGACTATCCCTGAACAATTGTTTGTTGGCGCACCACTGGAATGAATTTGACATCCCGGTTTATAACTCTCTCATTCTCAAATATATTTCCGTACTGCTCCAGAAATGCAACATAGGCTGTCATCATAATTTACACATGATTACTAATGAAGAGGTAATTCGAATGGTTGTTTGATACGATTGTGGTTATAGTTTGAGATATGAGTAAGACATATTTTTAAATCAGTAAATTATGATGACAAGTTTGTTAAACATTGACAGACTAAGCTGTATTTTATCTGAAACAGTACAATAATGTATATAGCTGGTATTCGTAGTAATACATAATGACAGAAAAGTAAATGTTGCATCTAGCTGAAACTCATGGTTTAGTGATAATAAGTAACCCAGGAAATAGATAACTGTGATATACTGACAGGTATCAATCTGGATACTATCATTAAAATTATGAAGATAAATCATTAAAATATTTCATTAAATATTTAAATACTAAAGTATATTAAAAGGTGTTCCTAATTTTAATTTATTTGTGGGGGTAGGTATTTATACAACTTATATCCAACACATAACAAATAACACAAAAAAATAAATTTTCAAAAATTTGCAAGTACACATTTTCATTGCTGTGTTTAAAAAATTCTGTATAATGATAAAAATTAAATTAAATGACAAACATATTACAAGTGACATTAAAAATGTAAACTTCTCGAAAAGTGCAATTCACTTCGCGAATTTTTCTTTTCCTGTTTTATTGAAGCATCCTGTATAATATTTGTTCCTTATGCACATGTGTGAGAACGGAAAACAATGAAATTTTGATGTACACACCTAACCTAGCATTTCCATTTGATTCTTTTGTAAAATAATTGTTTAAAAGTATATTTCTTGAAAAATACTTATACCTTGTAAACGGTTTATTAAATTTTCTTCAACCTTAGCAACATCTGCCGTATAAGTAAAATGATTACAAAGTTGTTTAGCTACTAACAATTTCACAAAACCTGTCATTAAATAAAGAACAAAAGCACAAGCAAACTGCTGATCTGCAAACGGCGAAACCTTCAGATCACCGGGTAAAAATATAAGCAGTTTCAATAGACACGCGTGCGTCCGCGTAATTGCGACCTTTGCGAGATGCAACATGTGTTCAGTGTTGGATCTTCGGTTCGGAGATTCCCGAGCTATTATGGGCCATTTTACAAAGACGTACTGTTGTGCTACAGTTTAAGTTGTATCGTTTTGTAGATTCACGAAATTTACAAGGTGTGTTGTTAAGAAATTTTAATCGAAGAGTAATAGTTACAGAATCTTAGAGGCAACCGCCATGGCAGGTTGCGTCGAAACGGTTCACTCGATAGTACTGTCCGCGGTAAATAGTTGGATGGGTGAGCATTTTGCAAAAATCCATACCAGCGAACACTGCGTGCCCTGTTACACCACCGAAAACTAGGTACCGAGGCTGCATATAACCTCAGCAGTTGAGACCTCTTAAGTAAAAGAAAAAAAGAAAAAGAGCATTATAAATTTTAGAAAGATTACCAGAATAGAGGAAAGGAAAACTTTTTAAACAAAGGAGAAGTGGGAGATCAGGCTTTAGATCCAGTGGCAGCTCGTGGGTAAAGGCTGCGGGGCTGCAGCCCTGTGTTAAAAAATGATCTATCTATGTACATATATAATAAATAATAAACAATAACAATATTGTATATTTTTTGTACAGTATCTTGTTAAATTTAAAAATGTTGCCTTGTGATATATACTATTTGTTATACACCGATGTATAGAGTTGCTGTACACAGCACCTTTATCCCCACCACACTAAGAGCTGTTCTCGAAACAGCTTCGTGATATTCCAAAAGTTAGGTCACAGCGGGGCGTGCAGTGAAGGGAACACTGTGTAGTTTAGCTTGCGCGTGGAGCTGCGAATATCGCAGCTCCATATCCATAATAGATGATATGAGCGTAGTAAAAGCAAATTTGTAGATTAAAATACGCATTTTTCAAAGGCATATTGTTCTCAAATTGTTATTTGATAATTAAGTTTTAATATTCTACATTAAATAAATAACTAATTATTAATATGTAAATAAAAAAATTATAATTATTATATAAAAAAGATAAAATGAATTCAGTACAGTATTTATTGGAAAAACCATTGAATAGAAGAACTTTTTAAATACTCGTGCCATAGAGTATTTCGTTGCGCAAAAAGAACGGCGAAATTATTTTATTTAAAAAAAACAAATAATATTAAAGGAATGTCAGTTTTTTTGCAGCCCTTACCTAAATAAAGTCACGAGCCGCCACTGTTTAGATCTATGGATAATATGGAAGATGATCTAAAGACCAAAGGACAGAAAACTAAAGGGAAGTATAGAAGAGTTTCGTTAGGAGGCCAAAGTCGATACCAGCCTGCCTATAGTTGCGATATGTTTTTTCATATCTACGTAATTGACAGATTGATTACTAATAATAGTGGGTAAACATGAAATACGGTATGCTATGAAAACTTGAGAATTTTTACCATTTATGCGTAATACCTTGCATCTATCTAATTGGATTTAGAATTATTATACATTTTTTGAATTTAGAGGAAAATAAATTATTATGTGAGAAAGATGCTACTTATATTAATTCTGGGAAAGTATTCGCTCGCACTCTTTTCCATAAGGTGGATTTATGAAAACATATTTTGTTCAATCCTGCTATTGAAACGTTGTTTCTTACTTAGATACATAGCTCGAAACCTTCTGTTTTGTCCACTCAACTCATTACTATGGCAACGGGATGGGTAATGCCAGTTGAGTGGGCGAAAGTTCTTTCGCTCACTACTTGCACCCACTCCTCTGTCATTAACAAATTTAACCTAACCTAACATTGAGTACGTGGACAACAAGGATGGGGGCGCATACATACAATAGCAGGATTGAACAAAATGCTATACAACACTCGTGAAGAAACGAATTCGCTCACTTATGTGTCTTTGCTCACTCGGCTGATGCCTCATGTTCAAAACTGACACATAGATGCGCGAAATTCTTAGTTTCTTCACTAGTATTGTAATATACTATTTACTCAAGAAAAGAATGTAAATATTACTATTTCTCAGGCATTTTGTACCTTGTAGTCACAGTTTCACTTGTGAATAGAAAAGCGATTCATTGCCATAAAAGGTTTGTATTCTATGTGGAAATTTGTTTTAATACTTACATATTTCTTATGGTTCCCTATAGGAATTTAAAAGTTTATTATATCCTTAAGCTATTGCTACCCTCGCTTACTAGGTTCACTCGTTCATAAACAAGCTTCGGGATATAATATGACCATAGCTTCCCTTAAGACATATACTATAGTTTTCCCAAAATTGGAGGCAGATACAACAAAATTTGAAATAATGTTTTATATTTCAATTGTTATTTCTAACATCTTTCATTAAAACTATTTTCGCAGCTGATTTCATATGTGAAATAAAATCAATTAATTATATTGTGCGCTAATTAATCCACTACCAGTTTTGCAATTACTACAACCAAAATCAACTCAGTTTTTCGCATTGTCAAGAAAAATTATTACGAAGTTACGTTATTTATCCATCCATCCATCCACAAAGACGTCATTGAGAAACCACCAAAACATGTATAAGAAAGTAATAAGATAAAAAAAATTTTTATCACTTATATCGTTCCTGTACCTGGAAGACTACAGATACTGGAGTATACCACCTAGCATTTTTACTAAGATATTCTGATGCTCCTCTGGAATTTTAAAACCCAATATTTGTATGGGTTCCTGGAGTAAACTCTATGGAACCTACGAAAAAGAACAACATCATCCATGTCTGGAAAAGTTACTAAGCGATAGGTAGAAGTGATGAGAAATATTAATGTACTACAGTACTACAGCATACTGAAAATAATATTTTATGTTTTGATATATCAAATGTTCTTTTTACAAATTGAATTACTCCATCTTGAGGAAGTAGCAATAGGCTTCAAAGCGTAGATGCTTGTCAAATAAAATACCATCTATGCTGACTGCAGTACTATGTATTTCATTTCCCATCATCATCCATAATCTTTCATACTCTAGTCGCACACGTGAATTCAGATGGAATTTCGAGATATCGATACCGAGGTACGCGGTAGTACTCTGCTGAAAGATACGGATCACAATATACCATGCTGCATGCAGTAGCAGCAGAGTAGCACCATCAGCTTCGCGTGAAGAACGCCGGGTGGCGGTTGAACCGCGCGGTACGGTAGTCGCTCAGCGGTTCAGCCTTCGGGCGCCGGACAAATGACGGTTACATTATATTTAGCATTACCCGAAGCAGTAGCTCATAACAAGTGGTTAACCATCCTCTTATTGTCTCTCCACATTACTCAAACATTCCTACACTGGTGTATCAGTTTATTTAAATTTGGATGGGAATAAAATGATACGTGTAGAATCGCTAATGTTGTATAAGAAATTAGCAAATGACAAAATTGAAAAGAAATAATAATACATGACTTGTATGAATTAATTTGCTATATATTTTACGCTATGCTATCATAACAGTTTTGAAGTAAAATTTATTTAGAATTCCGTACTATTTCTTTCACATTTCAAAGACAACAATATTAAATATTGCTTCAGTACATACATATAAGTGCTAACCAAAAACATAGCATTTATAGTTATTCTTTGTGCAGCATTTATCCTATCTACAAATACGTTTTATATTGCATTCTATGTTGCATTTATACTTTATGTGGCATTCAACTATGTACAAAGCGTTCTAAATTACATACATTGTTAGCTATAATCGCATTAAAAGGTAACAATAGCTAAGATATCTGACATCACATTTTATTGTTTTAAAATTTATAATTTAAAGTTTAAAATTATACATTTTTAGGCAAATAATAATAGTTCTATTAATTATTTATTATTTTAATGAAGTTTACTGAACTTACAAGTGTGTGAATATTATGATGTTAAAACTTTTATTACTTGCGTTGTTCTTGATTTAAATTCAACTGTTTTCCACAGTTAAATCGTAATTAGTTGACAACGTTTTATACATCAAAACATTTATAATTCTATATAGGGTACATTCATTCTATATAACGTTTATCCATTGTATACATAGTTTACATCACAGTATAAGAATTCACACAATAGCGACACTCGCTGTCGGTCCCTTTGATCTTTATGTCGCATCGATCGATGACCTTGAACCGAGCGGCCATATTGGCAGCTGCGGCATGCGGCGGTAAATTAGAATAACTGTCAGTTGCAAAGGGGATAAAATCTAAAAATATTATTTCACCTACACTATAAAAGTTCCTTCATTATTTCATGGTACAATTAACTTTACCTCTCTGTTTTGCACTCATTTTACGAACTTAACATGACAGAATTACGGTAGCTTGATATTTGACAGATGCAAATGACACAGACATATTATATTTTCGTTTCTATGGTTACTACGATAGCCTATCAGCAAACACTAGCGGCCATCTTCCCGGCTGCGCACCACTGAAATATTGGGATCATGAAATATATTGAAGTGTCGCTACTGTGTGAATTCTTATACTGTGGTTTATATATACATGCTATATATTTAGAGGGTGCCACAGGTTGACCATTTGTTCTGGGTGCCAAAAACCTCTCTGATGCCGCTTTAGTTACACTAGTAACTAAAGCTCGTCAAAACATAGATTGAGATTCTGACTGCACGAGGAAGAATTTTAAATCAAATTTAAAATTAGGACGAATTTCTCGAGAAACAAGTACCACGGTACTTAAGGCTTTGGTCATCCTAGGATTATCATGTTTTTGATGGTGATACATTGTTCATATATTCTATGTAGCGTCTATCTATTCTATATAGCGTATCTCCATTCTAAATTGAGAATAGGGTTTAGCCATTCTTCAAATCATCTATCCATTATAAAATGATATTTATCTATTCCATACATCGTTCATACATTCTACTAAGACACTAAGAGGATATACATTCTATATTGCGTACATCCATTCTAAATTAGGTACATCTGTATATTGTTTATCCATTCAATATAGCGTTTATCCATGCTATGTATCGTTCATACATTCTATGTAGCTTTTATTCGTACGTGCATTATACATCCATTTTTATACAGCGTTTGATTTTCTTTAAACAAATGATTTACCTAAAATAAATATATCATCACGCCTTTTACCCATTATGGGTGTGGAATTCTGCTTACGCAGATCTCGGTAAGTGATATATTTTTTTGTGTGAAGTGTGGTTACCAGCCGTCAAGTCATAGCCCCCAAAGATGTTAGTGGAGGATGAACCACAGGGGTAAATTTAAATTGGCAACTATCATTTGTGGGATTTGAACTGAGGATCTAACGATCCACAGTCCGACACGTTACCACGGAGCTATGTACCCCTAATTAAGTTTTTTAAATTTTAAACTAAGTATAAGTATGTGATAGACTCTGTTTATATGTTATGATTTGGATGGTGATTTCTATCTTTAGATGCTAGACATAGCATCAGCATTATTTGTTTATATAAATACTACGACTGGTAAACAACAATTATTCTGTATCATTCTTTCTTCGAATAAAGTTTTTAAAAAGATACTATCATAAGTATTTTATATAATTCATACATTCCAATGATTCCTGTGTAGGCGATAAGAAATAAGTAAAAATTTGGTCCCTGTTTCCCTCGGTTTTTCTTAACAAGCTTTCTCAATTGCCCCAAACCTACTAGTATATAACCGATAGTAGGTTATCTATTTAGGCTTTCAATTTTTTATCTATTAATGTTACGAGCCATTGCCGCTGCAGAAGGTAAATCACCCTTTGTCGTCATTAACATGTCACATGTCTCATTTCCAACGATTTACAACGCTTAAGGACTGAACCATGAGTCACCAGTTACTACCGTTGTACTCTTTATTGTACTGATTCAGTCCTACTGACTCGTGACTCATCAGTAGTAAAATTAGTGTCGCTTGACCAACCAAGTTTTAAAATCTTCCAAGGGAAAGGAACTGCGTACGGAAACCACTCCTATATTCTTTTTTGTCCTAATAATGTAATGATGTACAAATTGTTAAATCTAGTATGGGAATCAACTCATTAGCAATGTATTATAATAAATCAAACGGATGATGCTTATGAGTGAGTCGTTAAGGAAATATCTTCATTTTAAATTGAACTAATCACTGTATTAAAAGCTATTATAGTTAATTTGATACTAAATCTTTACCAATTTTCAATTCATAAGATACAATAATTATTCTTCACCACCACTACTACCACTGGGGCTGCGATTTAACGGCTGGTAACCGCACTACACTGATCTGCTCTAAGCAGAGTTTCTTATTCAGAAACGAACAAATAGGTAATCTTACTGTATGATAAAAATTGTAGTTAGTTATATTATTTATTCATGACATGCCAGGAAACCGCACCGTTCTTCTCCCGAAATTGTGAGGAAAATGTGGTTTTTCTATCTAGAGAGGGAAATATAGAATAAAAATTATAAATAAATTCCAAATTTTATTGAAAATCCTTATTTTAGTAATATACATGCTTTTACAATTATATCTTATATTTTTCTTTTTCTAGATTAAATTACAATTTGACAAGTGTAATTAAGATTTAAGATTAATTAATTGGCAACCTTGTTACACCGCCTTACGCCTGATAACCTAACATTTGACGCTTCAGTTGTATTTAAGGTCCAAGCAAATCGTTTTTTAGAAACATGTCGTGAAAAAATGTTGTGTCTAATATGAGAGGAAAGAGGTTCTTCCACTCTAGTTCGACAAATAACTCTTACATCTTTATTATTATAAGAAATTTACATAATTATTTACTGAAATATGCTCAGTATACCTTACATGCCTTGAAGTAAATTACAACTTCCGGTTGATGGATTGCTAGCAAAGTCTTAAATATGGTTTCTTTGAGCATAATTGAGTTATTTTCAAAAGACTTAAAATTATATTACCTACCTACAACATGTATTCGAAACTTTTTCTCTAAATTATACAATATAGAAGTTGCTTATGCAAGTGGGAAATTTTGTGTTGAAAACATCAGTTTGATGGTATGTATTTGTTATTTATTAGTGTACCACTAGTTAAGAATAAAAAATATTGTTTTAATTCATTAACTTTTCATAATGTGCTATATGAAAAAGACAGTCAATATAACTTATACAATAAAGGAAGTTTTCAAAAGGACACGTGATCAAAAGCACGTATTATAAAAAAGAAATTAAAATATATATCATCATCACGCTATTTACCCATTTCTGGGCGTGGCAAATCACGGCCTCCAAGGATGGTAGTGGTAGAGGCACCACACAGGGGTGGGTAATTTTTGTGGAGAAATTTTCGGAATTTAATTTCGAAATTTGTTAGTTATGAGTGAGGCTTGAACCGATGATCTTATGATCCACAGTCCGATGCATTACCAAGCAGCTATTTAAATAAAAATGCGTATTAAAAAAATAAAAATTACCTTAATTATTATATCATGACTTCTGAAAGCTTCTTTCAATATTTAAAAATGTATATTTTAAAACAATTAGTGAACATTTATAATATTAAATTTTTAAATAACACCTTCGCAGTTGAAGTTATTGACCTTGCTTCGTATACCAAGGATCCCATGTTCGTATCCAGACTACAGTTTGGATATTTATGTATGTGGCTTTGTAATTGTCTATCATGTCATTGTTCATTGTTCATCGGGTACAATTGTTAAAGTGACTTTGCATCCACAAGAATAATAACAACAAAACTTTATCCTTGGAAACATAGAACTTGGAAACGTGTTTCTCTAATTTAATAAAATTTGTGACTCTTACAGTTTTCATAATCGTAGTGGTGACTAGTATAAAATACCCTGCACACAAATAGTTTTAAATTAGTTCTTTTATACGTAAAATCGTAAAAGAACAAAGTAAAGTTTCCCTGCGTTGCTCTGCTGTGAGCTCTTCCAGCGTTCAGAATGAAGTCGTATCGTTTATCTTAACACATTCCCATCGTAAACAGAAAAAAAAGTTCCACGATTGAACCATGCTTATTAAGCCATGTTAAGAACAACACACAAGGTTAAATCGTGCATATTAAGCCGAAATCATAATGTATCGTCTTCTATCGAAATCAAGAGCTGCTTCACGATTTCCGACTAAATTACATTTAATCACATAACTGTATTTAAATACGTTTGTGTACTCTTCTGATTCTCCGCGCTTAACGTCAGTAATTAAATATTTCACGTGTAATGAGACACATCCGTGTGTGGGGCCACCAGGTTGGTACTACTGCTTGCAAGCAGCTGCTACTGATGATGCTGTAAGAACTGGAAGGCGCCGCTGCTGCTACCCAAGATTGAAGCTTATACAATTAGTTTCAGATGGAAATTATGTATAGCCAGTTTTTGCACCAAAATATTTAAGTGTTCTTTGATATACTGTAGTACTGCAGATTAAAAACTTGAAAAACTAACTGAAGAAATATTGTTGTCTTCTTAGCTACTCTTATTGAATTAATTTATTCTTCACTCGATAATTCCTGACAATTACCTATTTCTATCTAAAAGCATAGCATTTATACAGAATATTCCAAGTTTTACTAAATAAAATTATACAATGAATTAATCATATAAAAATAAGAGAAAATGATTATTCGAATGAATATTCGAAGATGCTTTGTTCAGATGTTTCTCATTACATTAATTGTTGCTGCATAACATACGTGCAACAGTAAGATGTAGGTAAACATTTAGAACATCAATAAATAACAAATTGTTCAAAATCTTAATCATGCCGGCAAACTATGTAACGATGCATACTTTTTTATGCTTTATTATGAAAGTTTGTAGGAATTATGGTTTCATACACTTCAATAAATCAATTTCATAAGTCCTAGTTAGCATCTAACATATCTACACTTATAAAAATAAGAATATCTCTAAAATATAACAGTTATGGACATTTACTCAAATTTACTGTTCTTTTATTTTCAATTCCGGGTTAAATTTAGCGGCATCAACTTATGATATAGAATACATAATATTAAAAACAAATATATTTTAATTTTAATGTTCTGAACATTATTATTCTGAAGATTATTATTGTTTTTCTTCCTGAAAATAATTTTTGAGTTATTGATATCATTTTTGAAAGTCCCAGTTCTCAGTGAGTAAATTCGGTATAGCGTCGTTCAAAACGGTATAAATAAGTTGAAAGTACAACTTAGTAAAATATTAAATACATATGAAAATTTTTAGTAATAATATAACAAGAGAGTGAGAATAAATTGAAAATAATTTGACAGATCTTTCGAAAATTACTGGAAAATTTAAGGTTCCTAACGTAGTTTTTTTGATTTAATATCCTGTGAAATAAATATTATGAACTGTCATAATCATAGAAAAAATTGCAAAGCCTATCAAAAAGCATTGGTTGTAATTTTGAAAGAAAGAAAGATTAATAAACACTGATGATGTAAGAAATTAATTACTGTAATTTCAGGTAGCTTATATCCTATTTTCATATAATTACTTGAAGAAAGAATATTCGCATCCAACGCTAAATTGAGAGAATTAGGGAAACATCACAAATTTTGAGGCATAAAAGGTTTACGTGTTATTAGAATAATTATGCTCAATGATGCTTTAAAAATACGGATGTACCTATGCACCATAATTACTTGTATATAAAATATAATAATCATTTTAATTTGAAATTATTTTTTGCTTGTAAGACAGAAGGAAATTAGTTCGTATATAAATAAAAATATAATACTTTTTCACATCAGGCTACTAGGTACTTATGAGGAAAATCATTATTTTACTTTATATTAAGAACAATAAATTATCAAGTAAAGGTGTTATTACCTTCACAGTAATTAGGCTCATATAAAAAATGCAAGAAAAATGAAAACTCATGAAAGTAACTGGTTTCGGAAGAGAACAATTTCGGCTTGACGATACCTGTAATTTACCTCAAAATAACTCCGAGAAAGCTAAGAAAATAACTGCAAAACAAATATTTTGTGCGGTGCGGGCCCAACGCAGAATGAGCAGAGGAAAATAAAAAGTTGTTATTTATAGCTACGCATAAGAGATGCGCAAATGCGATTTTAATATTGTGTCATTACCCATAACGCCACAATGCAGAAGCTCTGAAAGAAACACGCGACGTGAATAAATGTTACGGATGCTGCATTCAAGGAAAATATTTTTTAATATACGCACTATATACTCTACTGGCATACATAGGCATAATGTCACTCCTATGTTGTTATTGTTATGAAATTATCAATCGTTTCCATAATTGTAATAAAATAATACATTTATATTTCTGACAGGTTCTTCAATTTGGAATATATTTAAGTATGCTACAGTGTCACACTGATTTCTTACATATAAGTTCCACACAGAAATACAAAAATGTTACACGGAAACACTGAAACGTTACACGCATATACAATAGTTATTTGTTAAACTAGAGAGGAAAGCACTTCTTTTTCCCATTCGAGTTCGAGTTTTGCCTCATGAGCGTTGCGAATGAGACAATTCGAGCGAGAGTGGAAGAAGGGCTTTCCTCTCGTGTTAGACACAAAATTTTTTCACGACCTGTTTCTATAAACGATTTGCTCAGACCTAAAACACACTTTGACAACACAACTGACACTTTAAAATTCAGGTTATCAGACGCAAGGCAGTGTGGCAGTGTTGCCAATGAACCAATCTTAAATATAAATAAGACACAATTGTAATACAATTTAAAGTATGTACATACATATATCGCTAAAATAAAGATTTTCAATAAAATTAGGCATTTATTGATAATTTTTACAATATATTTTTTTAAATAACATACATATTGATAACACTTCTATATATTCCTCTCTAGAGAGGAAAAACAAATTTTCCTCACTATTTCGGGAGAAGAACGATTAGGTTTCCTGGCATGTCGTGAAAAAAAATTATTTTCTTATTTTACGTTCACAAATACGATTTTGTGACATGTTACAAAATTGAATTGTGTACAACTATTTTTGGGGAACTTATTATTTGTAAAATTGTCAGTCAAAGTTGGTGCTATCATTGCTCACGTAAAATTATTGTAATTAGTTTTTATTGAAATAATATCACAAAAAGTCAAACGGTAAAGTAAAGTTTTATTAATATTACAGGGAAAGGTACTTATTCATTTTTGTTTTTATTTTAATTGATTTTGTGAACATGAAATAAGAAAAGTAGTATGAAAAGCACATATTACAATGCCTAATTGAAATACTCGTATTACAAAGAAGGTCATTGTAACACTAGTTTTTCAATATATAATTGTACCACTTGTCCAGAAACTGCACTTTTGCGAGTGCGAGTATATTTTGATAGGTTGCTCCGTAGCCGAAAATAATTTAACCTAATTGAAAATCACCCGCAAATTCGATATAATGATATGTTTTTATTTGCGAAATTACTTCAGACTATGGATCATAAGATACTTTTATAAAAGTAGATATACTATTTGCAAAAATTAAAACAATTTTAATATGTGTAAACATAATAATGATACTTTGTTAAAGACTAATTTAATAAACCATGAAGAATTATGTATAATTTAGGTGAAAAGTTCATAAACATGTAAATTATTCGCAAGAAGAAATGAATTGTAACGTTATATGGTATTCACACGGGACTATCATGCTTATTACGTTTTTGCTCCGCTGAGGTTCAACGTGATTTGGTAGCAGACGCTACTACATGCCACTAATTAACAATAATTCCTCTTCCCGTCTTAATTTTAATTAATGTTTGTATCATCGCTGCATCGTAATGCGATAGGCGCTCTGCAGTATAGTTGATAATTTTAAAGAATACATACTTATATTGTCATAATTTTATAAATCATTATAAAAAAATTAAATACATAAAAGTTTATCTTAGTTACAATTTATTAGTAAGTTTCTTCAGTATTCTGGTTGATTTAAACTAAGAATTATATTTTCAAAATTATCCAGCAAGCAATACCAACAGATAATCAAATTTCCCATATTCATCGTCGTATATGAATAACGTAAGTATCTTTCGTATAAGATTTACAATTTATACATACATACATTATATCCCACTCAGTGCGGTAGCATGAACTCCAAACATCCTATCCTAGCACATCACTTTCGCCTCATCTATAATCATAGAGCGACTAAAACATGCTCGTCAATTTTTCACAATCGTTATCATTCATTCATTTGATATCTATTCATATCTCTTAGGACATATATGTTTATAGGGGAAATATCACATTAATTTTTAAAGAAAATTTAATACAATACGAAATCCAACTTCAGTGGAGTCTTTAACCATTTAAAAAAAATTATTTTTTTTAAGCTTTATTTAAATTGAAGACTTTTTACACTTTTAAAAAGTCTTAATTGTTATTCATTAAACTACAAAGATTTTTTAAAATTGTTGTGACGTCATTGTAGAGGTGTTGCTGGATCTTAAACAGTACAGATTGTAAATAATTGAAGTCATAATTTTTTACTTATTTTTATTATTATTATTACAATAAAATAGAACATTTATGTGACTAAAATTATTAAATCTATACTGTTTGAGATCCACCAACATGTCTATAATGACGTCACAGCATTTAAAAAAATCATTGGGGCTCAATGAATAACAATTAAGACTTCTTAAAAGTGTAGATAGTCTTCAATTTAGATCAAGTTTCATAAAAAAAAATTTAAAAAATTGAACGACCCCATTCTAAATAATTCTTTAAACGTCAAAATTAAAATCTCATCTGCCACTGTTACACTTAGTGCCTCGTATACTATTTCAAATAGAACGTGCATACTAACCCATTTATGACTATTTATCAAATTTACTGGACAATAATTTATTATTTGGTAAATATTTTTAGCAGTAATGGGTAATCCAATATGAAATAGGAATGAAATTAATCGAGGTTGAATATTTCAAAATGAGATAACTTCAAGTTAAACATTGTAAACAAATGAAACACAAATTATCAGCGGAAGTTCTCACAAAAATGTTAAGATCTTTATACCCTTTTACATTTAATCGACCGGTATAAAATTAATTAATCTAATTATCTTCTTGAGTATAAGTAGACTAATAAAACCAGTCTCATTTTTACTGCCAATTTCCATTTTCATTTCTGCAAGAAAACTAGCGGTACATTTTAGGATATTTCCTATCCGTTATTCTAGAAATAAGAAGACAAATAACATAAACAAGTCATACGAACGTACGAAGGAGAGAAATATTTAAATGGACGCAATGAAAACCATGAAATGAAGTAAAACTAACTCTACTATTTCTATTGATGCTAACTTAAAGCTCTAACTGCTAAACAGGAATTCCAAACCTGCGATGGAATGGTTATCATACAATTAAATTGTACTAAACTCTGTTAAGGTTACACTTTCAAGTAATTTTGTTTTATAATGGGTTCGGAATTGTCAACGTTTAGATAACCATCAAATAGTAATCACAGGTTGATTGGCAAGGCGCCTAGGATATTTGTATTTGTAACGGTAGGTGTATATTGATAGCGGTCAGATTACATTTGTAGCCAATTTCTTACGTTACAGAATGACACATAGAAGCTTACAGGTAAATTAAGCGGAAGTATTAATCTAAGGGATCACATAAAAATAGATTGCTATTTGTGCGCATATTATATGCAAAATAAAGTTGTGATAAAAGGTAAATAATAATAGTAATAAAAAATGCCATTGAATATAACTTACATTTTTGTACACATTAGGTTCAAAAATAAATAGCAGATTTATGGTATGTAATAAGTTGATTAGTAAGGGTGAGTTCTTTTGTCAAGATCAAGATGACTTTGAAAGATGCAAATATTACAATATGTTATGGCTGAATCGTTAACTACGTATTATAATTTTTTCGGCTAGTCCTGTCCCTTACAATAGATCATTTAATGAACAAAATAATTGAAATCAACTGACTGAAGTATGTAGCTTGTCCTATTTTCCTTATAAATTGTATTCTAGAGTCCAGATGATTAATTTAATCGCTGGTCACTTTTTTTTTGCTAATGAATTAACATGATATCAAATATGAAATAAAAACTTCTTTTCATTACTTTCTTGGGTGTTCTTGCAAATTGATTAGTTTAAAGTAGGTGAGAGTTCCTGATACCTAGTTTCCTGAAGTGAAAATTCTATTTGATAAAAAGTTCCGCTTTCATTGAAACCTTTTGCTCGATATAAATTTCTTCGTCGTCTCCAATTAAGATATTTTGCTGTTAAACATTCCATTTGAACTTGTGCCCTTTCTAAAATTAGAATAAATTTGATTGAATACACAAATTTTATTTCTCACCCCATTCATATTTTGATATATTTAGCTTAGAGAAAAGAAGATAAAGGAGAGAGCATAAGCTTATATTAGGGACAAGGGGAATGTAATCTGGCGAAGGCAGACGCAAGCAAGCTATGGTTCTCATAGAAGTGGGTATTTGCGCGATATATACGTTCAGAAAAGAGAAACAGTACGGCTGCCAAATACTGATGGTTGAAATAACAACGCAATAACAGCAGTTCTTAATGTAGTGAGGGCTTCACTATCGCTTGCTAACGCTCTCTCCTTTATATTCTTTCCTACAAGGATTTTACATATAAAATACTACATATTCAGATCTAAAATAAATTATATAATTGTAAGGCTACGAATAATAAAAAAGGTATATTATCATCATCAGTAGATGCAAGAGAGATGAAAGCAAAATTAAACAACTCCAAGTCCGTGGTCAAGATCATTTAATCTTGACCACTGGCTAGTATTATTTTGTTTATTTTTAAAACAAATTTGCAAAGTAATAAAAACCCAATTCTTTCAAGGATTTTATATCTGAACATTTTTGAGATGGTCATAACTTTCATGGATATTTTTCCCATTTTCTAAAAGTACATACACGAACTATTGCACTATACAAACAGAAGGCTGAATATTGAGTACTGCTGCTACTACAAAAACATATATTCGTATAATATATTGTCCTCCCTACCTAACGGTAAACTCGTAATATAATTGAAACAGCTTCGCAGACGATAGTATAGTATCAGTTACCACATAAATACACCCACCTCAGGCAACTCGCTTTAAAAAACAATAATACGTTCATTTTGTAACTTCCTGTATCAACATGAGCAACGCAAAACGACCGCGAAGACGTCGTCCGAGGAGAATCGCTCTTATTTTTAAGATGAGTTGCACTCACGTGACAAATTATGTCGCTCCCTATTACCAGCGCCAAAGAACTCAAAATACAGGAAATCGCAATGCGCAGGCCTGTAATCAGGGAAAATTCCGCTCGGGACACAACGACGAGATTAAAAAATGGACAATGAGGCTTTTTACAGCTTAATGATATTTTTTAGTTGGATGCAATGACGCGCAGTACACGCACTACGTAATGTCTAGAAAAATAAGGTAAATAAGTATATAATTACTTTACTTCATTCATTGTTTGGCATGGTTCTCTGTAGGAACAGATTTATTTACTGGAAAGAATAAGGGCCAATAGTCAAGACTAACATTACAAGTATATCCACATCTGTACTACAACTGATTGCAAGTTTTGTATTTGAAGTGTACGCAACAGCCCTCAAAAATATTCGTGTTAGTTTTAATTTGATAAGGTTTAAAATACTGTTACAGTACGCGTATGAATAATCAAACACTATTTGAAAGTTGGACATCTATACACATTGAAAATTTGTTGGTTAAAAAATATCCAATAGAATCCCCGTATTTCTGATCAAGTGTGCAAAAGTAACCAATCAGGTCACAATTACAATGATTATTTTTTGACATTTCTTTAAACCAATCAAATGCTTTATTGTATGTCACGTGTCTGCGTTTTAACCAATCCTGTTATTATTATACTGAGAATAATGCTCTTGTGAATATTCCCGGCAATTTTCTCTGTAGCTTTTTTGTTTTTGTTGACAGATGTCAAATGTCAGATAGTTATCATCAACACAAGTAAAAATGAGCAAAAAAGATAAATTTAGTGGCGTGCCTGATGATGAAATCAAAAAATAATCTAATTAAATATAACTCGAGAGTTCGATAAATTAGAAAATAATTCTCCAGTATCTTTCTCAAACTTGTCGCCATTTGGCAACAAGTTTTCGAAAGATCTGTCAAATTATTTTCAATTTATTCTCACCCTCTTGTTATATTATTACTGAAAATGTTTTGGCTAAAAAAATATCCAATCGAATCCCTGTATTTCTGGTCATGTGTGCAAAATTAACCAAACAGTTCACAATTACACTGATAATTTCCCCGGGAAATTATCACTTGTTGCTAAGTAACAGATGTTGGCAGTCGGTTGACAGTTAATTGAATATTTGTTTTGTTTATTTTAAAATGTCATTTACACGGTTTGTGAATGAAAATAATAATAATTATCGCAAAAAATTTTCTCACCGAATATCCCTCGACCATTGATAAATACTCATAATTTGATCACAACTACCTCAAGAACGTTGCTTGAAGGTAACAGCCCTCCGCCTACGGCGTCTGGCGGTTACCAAACAACGTTCGTTCAGTAACTGTGATAAAATTATTTCGAATTATCAACGGCCTAGGGATATTACAGCTGATAAAATCCCGTTACCCCGATAAAATCCCGCTACCAAGTAAACAAACATCAGTTGTTACTGTTTATAACTGTCAGTGTGACAGTTAATTAATATTTCAAGATTCATTTTGCCTTGTCTTTGGAATTTATCTCATTAAATACCCACATAAACTTACAGATATTCCTAGATAAATTTTTATTTTTAAGCACCCATTTTTTTTGGTTTTAACCAAAATCACTCAAACAAACTACTGAATTAGGTAAAATCCCTCCTAGTTTGGAGTCAGGATTTACCATGCAGTTTGCATAAATATCAATTTGAAATTAATATAATAATTCAAATGATATATTGATTCAGTATTACAGGTACAAGTAATTATATTGACGACTTGGAAAAAGTTTTTTAAATGATAAAAACTATGCTTACTATTAAAAATAAACTGCGCGTGCATCTAATGGTTCTGCACTTCAAATTGATTTAATTTTAGTTGTCAACTGTGGGATTGGAACCAGAGTTCTCATTTCCACAGTATCATACAAAAATAAAGAATATTTGTATATGTTTTCTTAGTATATAAACATAAAAACCTCCATTTGAAATAATGTTAGATTAACGTACTTCAAATCAAACAAATTTAATTATCTTTCAAAATAATTCAAGTTCATTTGACTGAACCAAACTTTGGTGATAGATAATCATCCTCACTAGGTGCGTTTTGAACAGTGCAATATTATATTATTACATAATGAATTTCAAGTAATATTTCTATTCTGCACATGTCAAAGATAAATTAAAGCAAAAAAAAAAAACAGTGAAAGTGTTTAATTATAGGAACCTACATTAATACTACAGATTGTTTTGCAAAACACTAATAGCATACCACCCACATATTTTTTATCTAGTCACATAATCGTTAGTGTTATTAAATTCAATGGAGCTCTATTATCGCGGTAAATGTTAGAAAAGTAATAACAATAAATGTGAAATATCGTTGTAGATTACCACGAGAATATAAAAATGTAGATTAAAGATAAAAAAACATTAAGCCACTTACCTAGAAACTCTTTTCAGCAATTTAGATTTAGAAGTGCTGAGTAATGTTACAAATATTTTGTTGGTACACATATCCATCTAGCTAAGTTGTCGCTTGTCATCATACATCTTATGCATTTTATTTCAAAGAATTTGTTTCATTATTAATAGAAATTATACGTAATTTTACATGGGTAATTATTTAAATTACTAAGCGGAACACAAATCACCTAAAGAAATTATGCGAATTCGACGAATCTGTTCTTAATAATTTGACTGTCAGAAATTGTAAAGGTTACTAGAAATAAAAATAGTAGAAGAGGAAAGTGGCTAACGCCCTTTCATTATAAAACACGAAATACAAATTAAGCCATAATTTAGACGGACCTTTTTTCCTAGAAATGCTTTTTCTTTTTTGCCCGCAAAAGCAACCTTCACTATAAAATAAGAAATATATCGGTCTCTATATTTCTATTACAAACAAAATATAACATACGTAACTATACAGGATGTTTCCAACGCTTTTTTGGGCGAACTATTAACTTCAGAGAAAAATTTTATATACAAAAAAAAGACCAGGAAAAGGGGCCCTATTATATAGAAATAACAAATAGAAAATTAAACTAGTGGTTCTCAAACGATATAATAAAATGATATTTTTTAAAATAGTAAGCTATATAAATTTTTAGCCCAGTAGATAGAGAAATTTTTTCTGATTTCAACGATATAAATATGATGAGGTTGTATAACAATTATTTAAAAAAAAAGGGATGGTTGTTATAAAGGAAACATCCTGTATAGCTTGTACAAAAATCCGTGGCGATTGACTTGACTTGCTAATGGGATAAGCCAGCCCTAACCAGCGGGGTACAAGTTTGTCTGATGTTCAGGAGTGGATTATTATAATTTTTGGCTTAAATGCTTCAATCTCCGAAATTTTTAATACGATTACCTTTTCAATTGTTTCCCCGAAAACTGTTAAGTAAGATAATTTTATACAAATATACCTTCAGAAAACGACATTTAAAATTCATTTTATTAAAATTTTTCATATTTTGATATTACTTCTGTCTGTTTGTGTAAAACTCATTTGAAAATATTATCCAGTACAACCCTGTAAAGTAGTCCCTCATAAATTTCTTTAATCCTCTTATGGAATACCTGCTGAGAAACACTAATGGAATCAATCGCCACGGATTTTTGTACAAGCTATATACACTATGTCATAATAATAACTGCTGATAGTGATGGTTCGTGTTCCTGCATTATTTAATAAGAAATTTCTAGCGGGAGGTAATGTAGTGCCCCCAACGGATTTTTAAATATATTTGTTATATTTTGTTTCTATAACAAAGTTGTTACAACCCGCAAAGGAGTTTCGTAACAGCTCAATCGAGTGTTATAATAGAGCAGTACAATGTATATTTTCAAGGTTAGTAACTCGACTGAAATGCCATATGTCAAAATATATCAAATATCACACTTCGCTAAATAAATAAACACAAAATGTAAGAATGTTATTTTTGCAATTTTGAATTTAAAAGCATATGTTAAAAATAATAATAAAAAAGACAGGAAAGGTGAGGTTAGGTGTTGAATTTTCAAACGTCATATAAATGTCACCAACTAACACAAAATTCCCTAAATATTGAAACTTGGATTTTTTTAATAAAAAGAGCATAAAAGCGCAAAATCTAAAAAATAGTATAAAGAACTTGTTTCATAATTGTCGATTATTTTGTTCGAAGGGCGTCGTGACCCAAACTTCTTTTTCACAAAATAAAATTATAATTATAAAACGCGTTCTTTAATATACTAAAATAATATGCAAATGCTATAATAAATAAATAATTTCGAAATTGTTATTGCGTAGGACAATTTCCATGAGACGAAACGGGGTTCGTACAATTTATAACTGAATGTGTTCAAACCATAACATCACAAACATATGTTCCATGAAAATTGACAGTTTTGAAACTGGTTCAGGTTAAAAACCTTGTTTATTTGATAACATGAATAAACAGCATAAATTCAGTACTGCTAAATTTTATAAACGACAACATGAAAATAATAAACATGTATTTCAACTTTCGTAGAGTTGTTATGAGGTAATGATGACAATAACATAACTATATATTTATATGGAGGGGAAGAACTAGTTCATTTGGACAACTTTTGAACCTATTAAACAAAAAATCTCAAAAATACATGTTTTGGAATAACGCAAACCGGTGGTTTACCAAAACAACAGCTCTTTCAAAAAATCCACATACCGGGAGTATTACACACAATGCACAATACAGTGGTGTAACTAGAGTTGGGGTCACCCCAATCTAATATTTATTAAAGCTTCATTTATCAATTGTAATTACACAAGAGCTTTTTATTTTGTTGGATAAATTTCTGTTTGTAACGAAACCTTGTTACCTAACAATTTGACAAGAAAACTGTTTTACTGTTACGGTGTCGTGATTTTATTTTTTAAACAGTTTTCGAGTCAAGTTGCTGTCAAGTGACAAGGTTGAGTTATCAAACTGAAATTTATCCGAACAAAATAAAATGCTCGAATGTAATTCGGCGAAATAATTTAACGACACATATTTATGAAAAGGTTTAATTAAAAGTGCAATTGATGAAATTACAGTTATTATATATCATATTTTTAACATATGATGCAAATAACATTAATGTAGTTAGTATTTTGATTTGGCTGCTAGGAGAAATGTAAATAAGGTTTTTTCACGACATGTTAGGAAACCCCATCGTTCTTCTCCCGAAATAGTGAGGAAAATGTGTTATTCCTCTCTAGAGAAAAAAATATAGAAGTGTTACCAATATAAATGTTATTTACAAAAAATATATTATAAAAATTATAAATAAATTACTAATTTTATTGAAAATCCTTATTTTAGTGATATACATACTTTAAATTGTATTACAATTATGTCTTATATTTTTATTTTTCTTATTTAATTACAAATTTGACAACTGATTAAAGATATTTAAGATGGGTTCATTGACAACACTGCTGCACCGCCTTGTCTCTGATAACCTAACTTTTAACGTGTCAGTCTGTCAGTTGTGTTCTCAAAGTATATTTTAGGTCCTAGCAAATCGTTTTTAGAAACATGTGAAAAAAATGTAGTGTCTAACACAAGAGGAAATCTCTTCTTCTACTCTCGTTCGAAATGCCTCACTCGAAGCGCTCATGAGGCAAACTTCGAACTTGAGGGGGAAAAATAAGCGCTTTCCTCTCTAGTTTGACAAATAACTATTTATCACTTTCAAAAAGTTACCTTCCTATTTATCCGCTGTCAAAACGATAAAATTGTTTTTTCTCTATGGCTTACTTTATATTGGAGTTAAATTATCATTGTAAATTTATGACTATTCATATGACAAATGGCGTGCATTGGTATAAACATTTTTAAAGGTGCGTACAATGATGGATAATTGTATATATCCATTAAGATTTCAATTTCTTGTCTACTCCATTCTGACATTTTAAGTTTAATATGAGTCAAATACTTGTTCACACCAAGAACATAAATACAAATGACATTTGAGAACTACTTTTCTCCTCTTTCAAAACATGCACTAAGTTGGTAATATGGTAATAGCAGAAATGTACAATCGCACGGCTCAAATATTTTAGGATCTTTAAAGAAAAATATCGCATTTGAAGTTTTTGGTTATAAATTGATTCATCTATCTCTCTTACATTTACGTCATTGTATGACAGAGAAAACTTATGAAGTGCACTAAAAAGAAAAACTTCATCGTGTAATGCAAGCCTAAGACATAAAAAAATACTATATAATTATTTAATACACAAAATTTCAAGTTCAATGATTTTAATTACAAATTTTTAATTTGTCTTTAAATTGACACCAGCTAGCTACGCCACTGGTACAATAAAGCACAAACTAGCACTTCAATCTTCTTGTATTTGTTCATATATTCACGCCATCCTCAACAGGATGAGTACATTTCCATTTCGTATCATTTATATTCCTCTTCATTCATGAAGAGGCTGTCAAGAACGCGTGGAATGCGACAACGACTAGCCGAAGACAACGTCATTTCCGGAGGCAGAGACATAGCGAGATAAACTCAAAGCATCTTGGTACCCCACGCATTTTTATTCTTTTTTGCAGAAGCCGACAATTAAAATATCCACGTAAAGTATTCGTCGTAAATTGTTGCGGTCTGCAATAGGACGAGCCCATAACTTTAACAATAGGACACCGTTTATGATTGATGTGAATCATAAGAGAATGTTGATTTCAGTCATAAAACGAGGAATCTCTGATATTTTAGGTCTGAAGAATTTCACCTTGTCAAGTTTAGGACGTTAAATACGGATCAAAATTTTATTGTACTGCCAGGAATTTTACCAGTTGAAAATTCTCGCAAAATGTTGCACAAGTTTAATAGGAAAACATAATTTTAAGTATCACTAAAATCAATAACCTCAAAAACAAAACCTAATATAACATAAATGATTGTCAGGTTTAGTAAATTAATTACCAATGATAAATTTCTACGACTACTTTTAACCAATCATGATGCAAAACACTCGAAAATTCAACCAATAGAAATAGTATTATACTGATTATTTTTTGACATTTCTTTAAATCAATCAAATGCTTTATTGTATGTCACGTGTCTGCGTTTTAACCAATCCTGTCATTATTATACTGAGAATAATGCTCTTGTGAATATTCCCGGCAATTTTCTCTGTAGCTTTTTTGTTTTTGTTGACAGATGTCAAATGTCAGATAGTTTTCATCAACACAAGTAAAAATGAGCAAAAAAGATAAATTTAGTGGCGTGCCTGATGATGAAATCAAAAAATAATATAATTAAATATAACTCGAGAGTTCGATAAATTAGAAAATAATTCTCCAGTATCTTTCTCAAACTTGTCGCCATTTGGCAATAGCCACTCAAGCCCTACGGGCTTTCGTGGCTATTGCCTGGCAACAAGTTTTCGAAAGATCTGTCAAATTATTTTCAATTTATTCTCACCCTCTTGTTATATTATTACTGATAAAAATCTAACAAAACAAACATCAATTGTTAATGTATATAACTGTCAGTGTGACAGAGTTATAGCATAGTACAATACGAGAGAAGAAACTAAGAATTTCGCTTACGCATTTGTCAGACACATAAGTTTCTTCACGAGTGTTGTATAGCGTTTTGTTCAATCCTGCTATTGCCAAATCTATGTGGTCCACATACTCAATGTTAGGTTAGGATCAATTTGGTAATAATAGATGAGTGGATGAAAGTAGTGAGCGAAAGAACTTTCGCCCACTTACCTGTCATTACCCATCCCGTTCCCATAGGTTTATTGGATAAAACAAAAGGTTTCGAGCTCTGTATCCAAGTAAGAAACAACAAGTTTCAATAGCAGGATTGAACAAATTAATAATTTCAAGATTCATTTTGCGTTATCTTTGGAATTTATCTCATCAAATTCCACACGATTTCTCTAATTTTCTCAGATAAATCTGTATTTTTATTCACTTATTTTTTTTTTCCTTTAATGCATAATCATTCAAGCAAACTGACATTAGCTAAAAACTCTCCTTCTTCGGAGTCGGGATTTACCATGTGTGTCTAAGCTAAAAAAAAATTGTGTAAAATAAAAATTTATCGATAAAATCAGGTCTTCTGATATTACTCCCGATAATTCCTAAGTTGCTCTTCCGTCAGTTCTCTCCAATGAGACTGATAATGTCGAGAAGCTTTTAAAGTTTATTTATTCCACCGATTTGATAAATGACATTCTATAGTTCATTTATTTTTCTTGTTTCTTACCTCCACTACTTATTTATATAATTTTGGTTGCCTATAATTAATTTTCACAGCGGTAATGCCCATAGTAGTCGATCCGCTTAATATCAGTTTAAAATAAAATCCTAAGTAAAATAATTAATAGTATGTCACTGTCTAATTTAGTTTATTAGAGTTTCTTCTAAACCACAATGTTTTGGTAGTTTAGAACATTTAACAACAATTAAATTGTATTTTTTTTTTGTTTCCAGGAATCGTAATAATTCTCGGATTACTTCTACATGCATCCTTCCACTCCACGGATATATTGTGTAAGGTATGTGAATTCAATTTACAAAGTATAGATTCTTATACATATATTATGCGTGAAATGTCAAAAGATGAGTGAAATTTTGAACAGGAATTATTAGTTAAACAAAAACAATGGAATTACGTTACACAAGACATGTGTCGGTGATTAAATACTTTCTTTATGGTTATTGCATTTAGAAAACAATAGATAGGTGTATATCCTACTTAATCATTAAATTTTGACAGGTAACTTTTGTTTCTGACGCGTTTGTTTAATTCCAATCTTATGTTTGTATTGTAATTAAAACTTCTTATAACACTCGGAAACACTTTCTATTTTTATTTTTCAATAGTTTATTGTTTATTGTATAATCTACAAACATTAGATAATATTTTTTCAACAACGTAATCTGTTAAAGAGAAATTAAAATTGATTTAACTCGAAAAAATTGGGTCAAGCCTTGTTGTATTGACTTACTTTTTGTATCTAATCCAAAGCAATTACGATGCGGCCAAAAGAGAAAACAGTGCAAACCTACATTCTTCAGTAAAACCATGAAATATTTCTTTTTATTTGATTGATCACTAATTTTCTATTGTTTATTTAGAACACTATAATGCAATAACTCATATTTCTTCAAAATATGAACACAACTCATGTAACAATATGTTATTTTTATACCTAGTGTGAGAACGCTTAATTCCCGGATGAGAGATATTAGTATAAAAATTAATAAATAATGTCCATACAAAGAAACGAATATATTTCATTAGATACTATTTATAATTGTCAAAGTATAAATATATATATATATATATATATATATATATATATATATATATATATTTATATAGGCAACGGCATGGCAAGATGCGATGATGCCAGTTCATTCAATAACGCAAATTAAGCAATACTTCCCGCTGTTAGTAGTTAGATGGGTGACTGCTTTGGGAAAATCCATACCAACGAACACTGGTTGCTGTTATCATACAACCGAAAACGAGGAACCGCGGCGGCATATAACCTTAGCAATTGCGACCGCTTTAATAAAATAATAAAAAAATGTATTTTATCGATCTGGGTGACAGTGGTTATGCCACTAGCCTAGAATTCCAGAGGTCATGGGTTCGAACCCCACTGAAGAGCATTACGCGGCATATGAACATAACAAGTTAGTCCGCTTATCATGTTCATTAAAAAAAAATAATAATTTATAGATACCAAATTCACCTGTAAATATACATTAAATAAACATTTTTAATTTCTAATATACGTTGTTACAACTCAATTACATTTGCAGATTATAATCCAAATGAACTTAGTTTATTAATTTAAAGTAAATTTCATTTAGTATTCCACCATTTTGTGTTTTTATTATTAAATAAAAGGGTGTTTGAGAAACTATACTCTTTTAGTAAAAATCCAGTCTCTTAATAAATGCATTAGAAATAGAAGTTAAAGTTGTCACAGCCGGCAAATTTTGAAATTTAATTTCGAAAATTTTTACCACAAAAAAATACTCCTGTGGCTCCTCCACCACTATCATCCTTGGGGGCCGTGATTTGATAGCTGGTAACCCCACCCGTTGTAGGTGACGAGAAACAACATATTTTAAAGTCAGAATAAAATATAATTTTTATAGTTTTAAATTGATTGAACAAATATATTCATGATAACGAGATTGTGGATCACGAGATTCCCACAGCCATAAATTCTCGAAAAAATATGTACCATACAAAATCACTTTAGTAACTTAAGTAAAGTGGTATTTTCGCTTTACGTGCATAAATATATCGTATACCAAGATCTGCTCTAAGCAGAATACCACATTCTGAAAGTGGTATATATAGAAACAATTCAATTTGTTTTTTTCTGCATGACACTACAAAAGAAAATTCCACATACAAGAATATATTTATAACAGTAATAAATCAGGAAAAGACACTTTTCCTCACATAACAATTGCTTATAAAAACTAACTAAGCTAACGACAGTATCATTCTATTCTTGACTAAGAACTAATAATATATAGGCGTGGATAAATAAAAAGAACACATTTCAATCATTTAAACAATGTTGCTTACTGTTCACTGAGCAAGTCACAAACCTGTCATTTACAAGAAAATTATAGACAATGTCACATTCTTTTTAATTACCAAAACAAATTATTCTAATTACGACATAAAGCGAAATTAATTACTCTAATAATTAATACATTTGCACTACATAACAATAATACCGATAGTGCAATTAATCAATGTAAAATCTAATGGCATTATTTCTCTAACTGCGGTTGCACATTCATAGCGGTGACTGATACATTGCCGCTCTATATAATAAATATTATTTTAGAGGACAAAGTTATAATATTGTAGATAAATTATTTTAACTGTTAGTTACATATTAGAAATCAATAAATTTTAATTTACTGCCACTGTAGATCTATAATTTTTGAATGTCTTTTATGGCAGCTTCGCAGTCAGACTGGAATGAGAAAGCATAGATGATTTATAGTTCTAAAATATAAATAATACTGTAGTACAATTTATAAAATAACTTTGATTTTATATACTGGGCGTAGAATTTAAATGTTGCGTATGGGGCTTTCAATATATTTTTTATATAGTACTGAATCATTTCATCTATTCACATTATAACAAATTGTAAATACAAAAATTTTTGTAAAATATTTGCAATAAGACCTACTTTACCGAAAATAATACAGCACTGTAATAAACTTTTTTTTATGTAAAATATTTTACGATTTTTAAACATTTTCCCTGGCCAAGTTACAATTTTTCTAATAAATATGAATATTAATTTGATAGATATATCGTGAAATACTAATATAGGTAGCCAAATGGGCCATATAGCATGCTTTTTAAAATTCTGAAAAACTTTTGTATTTACTCTTTTATTTAAAAAAAAAAAAAATAAAAAATAGCATTGAAACTCCTATACACCGCATTTCAATTCTACACCCTGTATGTATAAGTCAAAGATTTTTTTCTGTTTGTGTACATTCTTCAATATAATCTTTCTGATTCGCAAAAACTATAAGCTTAAAAAGTATCATTAAATGTAACATGGAATACTGAAATAGGTACATACCGAATGTAGAATCAAAATGTGAAATATAGGGATTTCAATGATATTTTTTTGATATTGCTGTAAATTTTCACTTCACAAAATGTGGAATGTAGGGTTTTTAATGTTATTTTATTGATATTGCTGTAAATTTTTACCTATTCACCTTAGAGCAAAAGTGTAAGTAAATATAAAAATTGTTCAGAAAATAAAAATGTATAGTCATTTTGGTTACCTAATTGTAAGTATTTCACTATATATCAATCAAATTAAAATCAATATTTGTTAGGAAAATTGTAACACGGTCATGGAAAATTAGACAAAAACGAAAATTATTTGACATTTCAAAAGTAAGTTAAAATTTATTTATTTATTCAACAGAAAGAAATGAAAAGATGAATTCTAAACTTCGCCATTATATTATTATAATTTTCTATAAAATTTCCACAGAAAATAATACAACACTGTAATAAATAAATCTAAATTTATTTTCTTAAATGTCAAACATATTTAATTTTTGTTTAATTTTCCATGGGGGTATTACAATTTCCCTAATAAATATTAATTTTAATTTGATTGATATATCGTCAAATACTAACTTGCATGCATTTTAAAATTCTGAACAACTTTTGTATTTACACATTTGCTCTAAAGTGAATAGGTAAAAATTTACAGCAATATCAATAAAATAACATTGAAATCCCTATATTCCACATTTCAATTCTACAGCCTGTATACCTATTCCAAAACAACCGATATCATTAGACTGTCTTATACACTACTCGCACTTTTATTCTTTCACTTCTAAATTTCAAACATATGTTCTACTTCATATTTGTTTTATAGCAAATGGTTGGCGAATAAAATTACAACAAATAATGAAATACTTTGAAATCGCTAATTTTTATAAAATAAGAACATCATCTATTGTGAGGGTCACTTAGATATTTTAAATGTCGTTTTGCAGTCGCTGTTTTCTCACATTAATTTCCGTGCAATTACAATAAACTAAAACAAACTATAAAATTCAATGTAATCCACAATTTCCCTGCGTATCATCTCATCATCTGTCCTCGCAATCGCGCAAAAACTTCTGCCTCAGCTCCGACTCTCTCACACGCCAATTGAATCACTTGATGCGTGCGTAAACGTAGTTTTCCGTCAAGGATAGAGTTGATTTCACCTGCGTGTGATTGTTTACCCGGGTCTCGAGTAATGTTCACTCGCTGCAGTCAAGGCCGCCGGATCGTCACTCACGCGACAAACAAAAACGCCGAACGTCGAACACCGAGCAAAGAACGGAAAGCCAAGAGAGAATGATCGCTGCAATTAGTCTGTTACAACGTTGGGAGATGTTGCATGTCGAACTGGCTGATCGTGGTGAAAAACCGCACTTTGATGATTGGGTTGAAGGCAACTCAAGCCACACACGCATCCAGAGAATTAAGAATTAAATGTGGGCAAATCGTGGTACTGCTGGAGAAACTGTTTTATTAATAACCATGTTCTTGCCGTTATTTTATTGCCCGCATTTGTGATTTCTTCTTGTTTACAATTGATGTACTTTAGTTAACATACAATCATAACCCGAAATATTACATCCTTAAAAATACATAGAAGTGAAGAACATCAAACAGATAATATTAGAACCTTCAAACAAATTTGGCAAACTTTTGAACGGTGTAAATACAGAGAAAAAGTCTTGCACGAAAATTGCTCTATATCTTTTGGATACGACAATATGTACTCTAACTATTAACTGAGAAATACCCAAAAAAATATCACTTCCGGTAGAGTAAAGCTATCAAAATTCGGAACTTTAACATCGAAATTCTAAATACATAATAACAAAATGATACTATCAGTAGAATTTAAGTTATCGTATCGTACTTATCTGTTCAAAACTCACTATCGAATATTTTGACCGGATACAATATCTTCCTTACATATACTCGAATGTGCGGGTAATAATACAATTAAATCATATTGTAAAGATGATATAGTAACGTTATCTGTAGAAAATGGCTGACTTATTCGGTATAGAATGGTAATTTCATTTAAATACAATCCAAGCAGAATATTGCACACAAAAATAAAAAATCTGAATTTGATTGTTTAATAATAACACTTGACACTTGACATATGTTTAACATATAGAATAAATGTTTCAGTTACACGAACTATGATTAGTGAAATATTTTATTAAACATTTTAAATGGCTTTTGATGTGACACTAAATTCAATTCAATAGGATTTACTACTTCAAAATTGATTTTTGATATTTGAATTTAACTCTCTTTCCTAAGACTTTTAATATGATACCAAACTCAAAGGATTCTTTTATGGAAAACAGTTAACAATAGTCCAAAATTAACTTTTGAAAATTGAATTCAAGTCTCATTTCGGAGATCTTTAATTTGGTACATATCTTGATAGAGATTTATTTATTTTTTTTTATATTAAATAAATATCATTTTCTAAAATACCTTATAAACATAATTTTTTACCTCTGAAAACTAGAAGCCAGATATGAAATTTTAAGTTTTATTAATTCATATATTTTCATTTGAAACCGCTGTTTCATGTAGTTGCTTCTGTATTTTAGATTATTTTATTTTTTGCTTATGTAGACAACTTTTACTTCCGATTTTGAAATTACAACCAAAATGTAGTTTCCTCATTCTATTTTTTCTCGTTTTTGAGATATAAAATATACTAGCTCACATCCATCAATCCATTCATCCATCCACACAGACGGTATTAAATGAATAATCAAAACGGATTCAGAGGAACTCAAAACATGTACGTGTATTTCCATGAAAATATCTTCATCGATACTTAACAAAAAACAAAAAAAGTGAAACTAAAATGATATTACAGATTTATTTTAGGGTCATAGCCTACCTCCTGTCTTTAGGATGTACAGTGAATAACAGTTAATTTCTATTATAGTTATGTAGTTCATTATGTTTACTACGATAACTTTTTATTTTTCTCCTTTTTTAGGGAAAGAACAACAACTCATTCGCAATATATTTCTTGTGCAAGAATGACAGCCGAAAACATAACAAATTTCCTTGCAAAATTCATGGCCTTGTTTTGTTTCTATAATTGCATGAGAAGATCTATTAACTTGCAGCATTTTTAGTTTTTACAAATTTCAAGAACAGAGTTCCAGCTGTGATTCAATTCGTAATGGTTCGTAGAACATTTGCATTTTTATTTAAAACTAAATTCTTGTGTTTATACAAACCGCAAATTAAGCTTTAATATACATGTCAAGCTAAACAGACAAGCCTTAAATGCAAGTACTCAATTTTCTTAGCATTTACTTACATATTATCCCAATTCAAAAAATTAATATTACCAGTTAATTCGTAACTCAAAGGTACCTACAAACTATGTACCATTCAGATGTCAAGAGCAAGCCTGGAGATAATTAAATAAATAATCTACAATTACCGGTGCATTTATAAAACTTTCAATTGCTGTAATGAGTACTTTGACTCAGTCTTTGTTTGATAATTCTACACCAGAATCGTAGAAACCATTATTGCAATGACAGCCCGTTGATTTGAGAATTGGAAATGACAAAAAACAATCCTCACGCAACGATTTCTTGCTCCGCGAATGGTAAACTGGCACACTGACTTACCGACTCAAGCGGTTAAGTTACGCATGGCGTGATCCACCTGAACAACTGTCAGTTGTTTGCATTTAATGCTACAATAATTTTGTTTCAAATTTAGGTTTTGTATTACTTAAGGAAATATAAAAGTAGCTGTTGAGAATGTAATGACATTATTCTGCGCAGAATCCGGTATTTATGTCTGTTGTGATTTGTATGTTTTTCTTTTTTAAGAATAGTTTTCTGTCTACAGTTCTACATAATTACAAAAAGCGTCTTGAAATATATACAATAGCTTTTCTACCTACAGTACTTTTATGTAATGTATAATTTCAAAGACCGCATTATTTGATCAAATTCTTTCAGACCAAGACTGGTGTATCCCAATCAGAGTATAAAAGACAAAATACGAATACATTGAATGTTTCATAATGCTTATAATGTGATTAGGGAATGACAATATAGAAGTTTCTTAAGTGCATAAAGTTCCTGAAGTATTCTTGAACTTATAAAATATATACAAAAATTGCAGAATTATTTATTCCGTTCAAATTTTAATTGAAACAATTCTTTTAAATAATTAAGGAAACTACTCATCAAATAGCTAAACATTTACTAATCACTCAGAGACAAGTGTAAATAATAATACCCAATATTCTTAATCAATCGGTTATTCAACATCTCAACGTCTCCATGAACTGAAAAAGGATGAAAACAGTTCAATCTTTGGTTTCATCCTAACATATAGGATATATAATTTGTCGAAATCTGTACTTGCAAATACAATTCTGGACAAAAAATGGAATACATTATTTGCCATCAAATATTAATAAAAAGGTTGATAAAAGTTTGTGGACACTTTTAAAACAATAAAATGAAAGTGTGATAATCAAGGATCAATAAAATTTCATTTAATAAACATAAACTACATATATTTTAAATATTTGCAATGTAGATAATGTAGTACAAAAATTTCATCTTGGTTTGCAAAATCGATATTTTGTAAAAATTTGTCAATATTGTAACTAACGCATAACTAACCTGACACTGACAGAGATACTTTATTAATCTGTACTTGTTTTATATTGTATTGTATTTTAAAATATTCGCATAATTGAAAACATCATGTTGTTAATTTTTGCACTGAATAACATTGCTCTAGGTCGCACTGTACATTAATTATGTATTACTACGTGTTTAAAGCTAAAGATCAGGTATTAATTAATTTTACAAAATATGTTGGATATACTTACGGTAACTGAAGTATTTTACGTTGATTTATAATTTAATCCCAGCAGTAAATAATGGATAAATCTGAAACAAATAAGAAAAACAATTTATAATATCTTTGTTACATATAATTATAGTAAAATTTTTTGTTTAAACATATTTTTAAGCTACCAATATTCATGGTTATAAAATTCTGGCATATTTCTTTGTTTACTGCTAATAATTAGTTTCATAAAAGCACCGTTAATTATAAAAAGTCATAAAATATTAACAGCTACAATAAAAATACATGAACACTTGTCTCTTTTTCTTTGGAACTGTAATGTATCTTGATTATTTCTTAAACAAAAGAATATTTGTTTCATTTACGGAAGTAAATGATAAATAAAATTCTTATACAAAACATCAGGAATCTTTAGAGTAATTTTGTATGTACAATTTGGTACGCAGATCACTTACCGTACCGTTCAGTACTTACTGGCAAATATTTTATGAAATAGTCGTTAAAATCTAATGATTACACATTAAATTAACGATATTTATATTAAGCATACTTAATATATTCATAATTATACATTTTACTACATCATCTGTTGTCGGCAATATTCTTACAAACTCCCATACAGTAATTCTGCTAACTTAAAGAAGTTAAATTTAGAAAAATTGAAAATGTCATTTATGAATATATACAAGTCACAAAACCACAGTGTTTTTTACGTAAATAATATACGTTGTACGTAATACCTTTTGTATAGGTATACAATAAAACATTTTCAATGTTCAGTTGAAGAAATGAAATATGAAACGCAAATAAAAAAGCTTGATCATTATTAATAATATTAACACTACGTAAATTAAGACTTAAAACAATATTATTACCAAACTGCAGGGTTACACTGAGAAAAAGGATTATTTATGAGAAAAAAATATATTGCTTTGAGTATGATTTGTTTGTTATAAAGCTACTTTATTAATTTCAAATAACTCTTGTCAAGTACAAACAAATTATATTATTTACGCTAAAAGTATACCATATTTGGTTTACATTTATTTCCAAATATTAAATATACACTACTGGGAAATAAAACAGTAATAATTGAAGTACGTAAATAAATATTTATTTCTATTACAAGTTGCTATATTTTCGGGAAGTAAATGTATTTTACTTATTTTAATTATCATTTATTTCGAAGAAATACAACGTGTTTTAGTATAATAGTAGATTCAATTATATGTAATAATGTTTTTTTTTACCAAAATAATATTTATTTCTCCAAAACAAATTTTACTTTGTGCAATATTATATTTATTTGGCATAAGTTAGTAGAATTTTATTTTAAAGCAAGATTTATTTCTCCGAAAGAAATGTTAAATGCGCAAGAATAAGCAAGTCTGTTGCAGTATGAGCTTGTCGTGTTTCGTGACATTCTTCAATGGCGTGCTTTGCAGATGTACTGAAGTAAACTTTACTTGTTCTGTGAGTTAATAATTATTATAAAAATCATTAAATTATCTAAAATAGAAACTATTTCTAGTAGTATAAATAATGACAGTTTAGTGGTAAAGTGGTACAAGATAAATGGGCTTATGTACAAACCTGGCTATGTGTTACTTTTATATGTAGACAAATATGGTGATCCAGTTTTTGGCAAAATAAAATATATTGTTGCAAACTGTGACAAAACAGTTTCATTTATTATTTCAAAAATTCAAAATTTAGGATTTGATAGTAAAAGTAGATCTTGCAGAATACAGCCAGATCACTCAGAATTATTGTTTTGTTATGATTACATAGCATTTTTTCCTTTAATTTACATACATTAGTAGATGGTACATTTGTTGTTTCCAATATGAAAATTGATTATATAACATAGGTTTATTTGTTCGTATAAGTATTTTTTTAATTTATCTTCTGTATTTATCCATATTATTTTTGTTAAAAATACATACTTTTTTCTAATTATACTCAAATATTATTTACACACGATGTTATATATATATATATATATATATATATATATATATATATATATAAATATATGTATTGTATTTAGAAGAATAAAAATTTATTTATATTTATAAAAACATTTTTTTTCTTTAACCAAATCTAAACTTGATAGAATTAAATAATTGTTGTGAGTAAATAAATAATTGGTATTAAGAATAATATATATATTTGTTAAAAAATATTATATATTTCATAGAATAATGTTGTATATTAATGAATAACAAATATTTATTTCTTGCAAATACATTTATTTGAAATTTCAGTACAAACTCTTAAAGCAACATTTATTTGTGTGAAATAAATTGTCTCAAATCAATGATTTATTTCACTATAATAAACATTTAATCCGCTGAATCCAAAAGAAATATTTGTTTGTATGAAATGTAATTCGTTTCTGCGAAATAATCCTTTTTCTCAGTGTAATTTTAAATAATTACTAAATTCAATAAACGCAGTCCTCTGGGTAATTTTCATAAATAATGGCAAATAGGTATAAATAAAATACTTACAAACGAGTTTTTTTTATTTTTATTATTTCCTTTATTACATTATATTGCAATCAGAATGCTTCATTTGCACCAAGAAAACGATATTAAAGCGATAAAATTTTGATTTTTTTTTTACTTTTAAACAATAATTTTTTATTTTACTTCACTAAATCTAACTTTTTTTGAACAATTTAATTTAAAAAAAAAGATACCTTGAGCTTAGAATTTAGAGAATTTATTTGGTCAAAAATTCGAAATATTCTTGACTCTCGGCATATTACCTGTGAAATTAAAATAAATGTCCTGTCCAGTGTAATCTCAACCGAATTTGGTATAATCTTTCCACTTGTACAAGAATATCTCACTTTTCGCACTTTAATGCACAGAGAACAATTTTAAACTACAATTGCTTCTCTTATTATTTTAGAAAGAAAAGATTACGAAGAACAATTAATTTTCATTTAAATTATTCCACGTATTGTAGTTTCACTTCATTAATTAATTTTAAAATTCGATTTAAATATTATTGGTCGACATATTAGTTTATAAAACAAAAATAACTACCTAGGTAACGTGATACTCTTATTTGTTTACAATACTGATTTTTTTTTTCAATATTTCTATCTGCCAATAGAAGTCAGTGTTTATGCAATTGTGTATTCTGTACCCAATAGAAACAACGTCAAATTTATAACGCCCTAGGGCGGTATTTGGTATACTCGTATAACTGCCGGGTTAGCCGAGCAGCTATGAAAATAATAGCAAAACGGTCGGACTTTAATTCTATTTCTTTTGTTGTTATTTTAAATAAGGTTTAAAATTACATAATGTACAGGTGACACACAAATCTCAGGGACGCGTTTCCGTTTGTTGATATTTACAATTACAATTTAACACTTTATAGAAATGTTTAGTTTTGATATGTACTACATTATCTGTCGGCTGGTAATCGCACTTCATATGAAAATATCACTTGATATATTTATTTATATTATAAATATAGGAGTATATTTTTTGCAATTTCGAATTCTACACAAATCTAATTCAATTTTAGTGCTAGCTTGTTGTCCGAATAATCGAGTATTTTTTACTGTGGAAATACGATCTCAGTCATTAAAGAAAAACACTCAGGCAAATAAATAACAATGGTCTTGAATAGTGTCGGATTAAATTTTACAGTTGTAAGATTAATACTCCATAAACCATCAAAACTTCAAAAACAGTTATTCAGCATAATTTATACTCAATAATCACTGATGCCGTGAAACCATAAACACATAAAAACTCAAAAACAAATGAATAAACGTCAATATAAAACTGCGCGGATTTAAAAAGCCCTGTGCCAAATTTATCATGCAAGTGCTTTGAACGTGAAAGATTATCAGAAAATAAAATTCCGAAGGCATTAAATTATATTGCATGTCAGGTGCAAACACCTAAGTGTGAACCCACCTGACAACTAATTTATTACGTTTATTTTTGTGCTTGAACTATGATTCATAAAGGTGACCTACAGAGCAATGGACAAAAAACAAGAATTATTACCTACTTAAAATAACAAAAACACATATTTCTTTTCAGAAAGAACAAGATCAGTAACTCAATGATAATAAGTACGAGGAAACACAAAAGAATACTGAATTTTTAACAACAGATGCGACTTTTTAATTTGTGGTTTCCTTAAAATAAATCTTTCCTTTAAGTTATAAAACACAAATGGTTCTTCTGGTACAAGACGGATTTATTTGCATCATATTTTACCACATAAAAAATTGTACCTAATATTATTCTACATCTTTTTGAATATAATAAAATTTACTCTTAATCAAGTAGTTAGTTATTCAGATATCCCGCACAAATTAAATATAGGCTTTCAAATAAACTACAACTTTTGGTTGATAGATTACAACAAAAATCTAATCAGCTAGTAAACTTCATTTAGATTCTAAATATCTAATTTCATTATAATCCTCACTAGAATTTAAGTTATCGTGTGCGAAAATATCATCATCTGCACACCCAAAGAAGTGAAAATATAAAATCGTATACTAGGGATCTCAGAAGGTGCTACATGTTGAAAAGTTACCATTGTAAATTTTGACAATACTTCCCTTACATAAAGGTATCTGCGGGAGGTAAATAACGATTTCTCTGATTCGGCTTGAATGAGACAGTCTTCAACGATTTTGGTTATTATCACGGATTGGTATGACGGCATGAAATATATAATATATCAAGGCAACGTACAAAATTAATCAGAATTTAGTCAGCAAACTGAATGAGTGTTTTACCAAAAATTTCTCTAAATGGAAATTATCAACTATTTTTGTAAAGAAATAACATACCGTAGTTTGCAATTTAATATACCTTTTAAAAGGCAGTAGTGGTGCTGTCGTTTCGCAATCGCAACTAACAACTCGCAGGTTCAATTCTCGCCGCAATTTATAACCAAAAATATAACTACATCTATGTTTCAGATCTATTATTAATATCTGCAAAGATCCCACTGTACATTTATTAAAAATTATTTTTCGTTGCATAGGAAGTAAAATAAATAAATAATTGTTATTAAAATGTTCAAATAAATTTAAAAGCATTGAAACATTAATATATAAGTTCCATTAATTGTTTATTTATATTTTTGCTAGGATTTTATTTTAACATGTAATATATGATATCAATAAAAATTATTAAAACGTAAAAACGTGATATTGAAATTGTTTACCTACTTATATTTAATATTTATTCTTTCATTTTTTACTACAAGCTTTTATGTATATTTTTCCCAGAATTACATTTATAATACAGTATTAACAATTAAATATTCATTTTAGAACAGTAATTTTTATGGGAAACGTATATATAAAATATAATATTTTTTATACAAGATTAATTCATATTAACAATGCGAAAAAGGAAAAGATATTAATTATTAATAAACATTTTTAGAGAAAATACAGATTGAATAAATAATTACAAAAAAGATACGTCCATGAATTGTATTATATTGTGACGAAAGAAACCAATATTAATGATAATTTCCGTTCAAAAATAAATATATTCAACATTCAATATAGTTATTAAATGTTCATCCTTCAAATTCTTATGTTAATTACCTCAGTAGTTGTCAATTTACGATATGATACAGTCACACATATTCAACATATTCATTTATTTTCACATTAAAATGATATGAAGCTATTAAATATACCAATAAAGTGATTAATGATTGATAACTGTGTAATATGTGAATAATATTTATGAATCTAAATTTATATATAAAAAACCATAGATGAATGAAATACTTTGGAGTCTAGAACAGTAGCGTGACTAATGAAAAGAATAGTTTTATTTTTAATTCTTCGAAATACGAACCAAACCAATTATGATACCTGGACTAACCCATTCAAAAACACGCAGATGTTTAATTGTTTTTCACCTTTCAAGCTTTAAACGGAATTAGTTCTTCGTTTAGTAATAGCCTAAATTTAAGAAATAATTTTCAGTGACTCATTTCTCATTACTCAGCAAGTTTTTCCTCCGAATTTTAATTGTTAAATAAATGTCTGAAATTATTCAAAATATTATTGTTTAATGTTTGTTTAATTACAAAGTTACAGTCGCATGTCAATTTATTTCTTGACTTAAAATTTAAATTGCTATTGTTTTACCTAAATACGCAAAGTTTAACCTTGTAAATTGCAAATTTTTCTTAGAAAAACAAAACAGTTAAATGTTTATATTTCAATTGCCAAATTATTAAGCAACTATAAAAGCGAGTAGTATTGTCAAGTCAAGATCATTGAGATTGTTGCAATCGTTTGAAAGGCACTAACATCATTTAGATCAGATCAATGCTGATCTGAGTGTTGAAAGGAAAGCGCCTGATATGTCAAGATCATTTAATGATGTAAATTTACATAAGATATTATATTTACAGAGACACTCCTGAATAACATTGTACACACTTTTTATGCACGATTTGCAGATGATGATCTTATTTGATACCAACTAGAGATGGATTTGCATGATCCGTACAGACAGAAGCGGTAGTAAGTCGTAGATGATCCGATAAGTATTCGTTAATTAAAATAAATTAACTTATTTTTATTGAGCACAGCGTATCCGTCCTGAAAGATAACAATACCAGATTGGGATTTCCGATATTCTCTCATCAAAAACAAATAAGTCAATTATGTGGTGTAGATAGAAAAACAAAGTATAAATTAAATTTTCTATTCCGTAGAAGTAAAAGATTTTTAGTTGCGAGATAATACAAAATAAAATATTTGCTGATGATTTAAAAATATTCCGAGCTATCCACAGTGCAAAGGATTGCGAGTTACTTCAGTCCGACATTGATAAAATTAATAACTGGTGTAATTTTAATAAATTGTATTTACATATTTCTAAATGTAAAGTGATGACTTTTACTCGAAAGAAACAACGCATTGCTACATATAATTATTCATGTTCTGATACTTTATTAATTCGTTGCACAAACATTCGAGATTTAGGTTTAATTTTTGACCCCCCACTATCATTTGTTAAACATGTTTCTGAAATCTGTTCCTCTCAATCAGAATTTTAGGCTTTATTATACGTAATACGCGTAATTTTACAAACAAGTACTTTGTTCACTTTATATTACTCCTTAATTCGCTCCAAATTAGAGTACTGCTGCTTAGTGTGGAAAACTCTAATACTTTAGGATCAATTAGAAAAAAAGTCTTCAAATTTGTATATTTCAAACAAATAGGTACATATCCTGATTATAGCGTGTCTTATGATATTTTATTGAGAATTTTTTGTCTTGATACACTCCATGACAGACGAATTTTAATTTCAGTAAAACGTCTTCACAAATTAATTAACTCTGCGGTTGATAATCCAGTGTGTCTTTTCTTAATAAATATTCACGCTCCTCCAGTTCAATCTCGGTCTTCCTCTACTTTCTATTTACCAACTCCTAGAACCAATGCCTTATTCATATCACCTATATACACATATTCGTAGGTTGTCGTCTGTTTAATTAAGCATTTTAAAAGTTTATTAAATTTTAATTATCATCAACCTAAAAACTGTTTTGTTCACCCTTATTTCAGCTACACTATAATGTAATTAAAGATAACGTAAAAATTTGAACACTGAAAAGTAACAGCCAGTTTTGGTTTAATCATGAAATAGTTATGAAGTTTCATTACTCTATTATTTCTTGTTCAAAATTAATTACATTTACATGCCTCCATCAGCATCCATATTCTCAGGCATCATTGAAAAATGGTAAAAAATTTCCGCGAAAAGGTCGTCATCGAAAAGAGTAAAAAAATATACTGTAATTTATGGTGCGTTATCCGTCACTTTGTCAGTAAAGGAAAAACCTACCCTGAGTTAATTTTCGTCATCCGTTTCACATGAAATATGCATTAGAACTTCGGTACGCAGCTTATACCTTCCAAGGCCTCCTATAGGAAATGCGTATTTAATCATAGTTAGCAATGAAGGCAGGTCGTTATGACTTGAAGCCTCACTTTCTTGTACCTCCTGTTTAGGGTTCAAGCAGCTACTGGTTACTGTTAAGTCTGCTGATAATTAGTAATGTGATTACTATGTAATTGCTTCTAAAACTAAAATCGTGTTCTTTTTTTTCTGTTGTTTTACTGAAGTAATGTTACAACTAATTTATTTTTAGTGTTTGAACATGTGTAGTGTAAAATTTGTTTTCTTGTAGTTTTAATTTCATTCTACTAATGTTTCCTGTGTTGTATTTCTTACAAAATTAATTTATTGGTGGATAAGTTTGCAAAATCTAATTTAACAGCTCTCATTTTTCCAAAATAGAAACAAAGTTTAGCAATTAATGTGAATGAGTCTGGAACCCTACTCTAACTAATATCAAGGAAGATATTTACAAATAAGTTTTGTTCTCATTACAATAATGTACAAGTTTGTGACAAGTATTGAAGACTTCAAACTGGCTGTAACTGATTTGGACTGTTTGACAATAGGTAACATAGGTAACTAATAGTCACAAACTTGTCAATTGTGAACGTTATTTCGTTAGTGTACATGTTACCGACTGTCACAAACTTTCAGAAGTGCCAGGTTGGAACAAACCTATATTCATACTTTTAAAAATAAATAGTCCATCTTCCGAATTAGACAATCAATTTATTAAATATAATGTTGTTAAGACCGTAGTAACACTAGTCGATATTGATATACTACAGTCGACTTGAGTACACCACAATTCGAAGGATCGTAATAAAACGATTAAGCACTCCTCATATTAAAAGTACTACAGAACCTTATAACATGTATATCGCAAAATTGCCGTATATTTGTAAGAATACTTCCAATATTCAGTGTCGAATTTGAGGAAAAGTTTTAATAATATTGTATAATTCGCGTTATATAAGTACAGATTAAATAAATGTCATTCTTATTAGTCTTGTATCAAATTATCATTGTTTTAATATAAATAATGTAACTTGGATTAAAATTTCCAATTAAAATGTCATTTACAGCTTAAATCCTCACTTGGAATCCCACAGTAGATATTTGTTATTTTAATTTTACCTCTGTGGTCCCTCCTCCCTATATAATTTTTGGGGGGGCATGATTTGATGTCTGGTAATCGCACTTCACGCCTAAATAAATATATCACTTACCGAGATCTTTGAAAGTAGAGTACCAGACCCAATATGGGTGAAAGGCATGATGATATATATGGTATATTTATTTTTATTAATTTCCAAAATACGTTATCTAATTTTCAGCATAAAACTACTAGTCTAATTAATCCGTATTACTCGAAGAGCATTTCATATTATTTAATACTGTTACCTATTTATTTCCTATTAAATTTGTTAGAACAAGGTCTAACTCTATGCTAAACTCGAGAGACCAGCGAAAGTACATAATTTACTTATTATAATTGAGGGGTGTTTAATCGTTTTGTTATGATCCTTCGAGTTTTGGTGGGCTGAATTGTACACAAACCAAATTAACAAATTCATAATGTCATATCGAAGACACAAACGTTAGTTCCCAATATGTTATTGGAATTAGAATACATCTCCTACTAATGCTTACTGCATAACATGTGGAAAACCTTGTTAGCAAAATCAAGTAAACTTATCTTATAGGCAAACACTGTTTCAAATAAAATCGTGCGCTGTCTACCTCGGATAATTGATCATCACACGAACAAACTATCCCATGCCAAACTCTAACTTCTAAATCTCTAAGTCTTAGTCTAAACCCCGCCGAACTCAAATTAAACTAATAAAAATAAATTGAGCCTCACATCACGAACAACTCTGCCTCGATAGTGGATAATTTTCGGCAACTAAACTCGTAAATTTCGGCGTAAACACTTAACAGCCATTATGGACGCTTGACGAAGAACTGTAGAAGAATTCGTGTTACTTTCGACGAGCTGGAACAGGGTATGAGATCAGGGGTCAGAGGTCGAGACAGTTAAATGTCAGATGTGTGCCGCGAACCCAGCGATCACGATTGGATTGGAATCAGATGTTGGAGGTGCTTCTTGTGAGGTGAGCAGCTTTAAGCCGAAATCTCTTCGGGACGGGATGTAGCATCGTGGGTATAGAAGATTTGAACAAAAGAATATGAATAGGAATTTTGTTTTAATGTTTTACTGCTACAGATCAGTCAAATTAAACTTATTACATTTGTAGTTTGTAGACTATTATCAACTCCTGCATATTTATAGCAGGGCGGTTTGTATCAGGTTAATGGTCAAATTCCGAACTGGATTTTGGTAGCAATTCGGCAAACGGAAGGTATATCTGATTTTTCAAACATATCTTAGTAAATAATTGACTAATGCCGATCTCGGTGGCTTAGTGGCTATGTCACTAGCCTAGCACGCCAGAGGTCGTGGGTTCGAATCCCACTGAAGAGCATGGTCGTTTGTGTTCGCACAAATTCATTATCATCCACTCATGAGGCGGCATATGACCATAGTAGTTAGTCCGCCTTCCATCTTCGTAATAAAAAAAAAATTGACTAATATTAATTTCTTCTACAAATAAAAAGATGTAAAATAATATTTGCTTTAATTTTTATTAGAAATATTTTTCTTAATATTGTACTATTTTAAAGTTCTTTTCGCAGGAGTTTGTGTGTTAGCACATCAAAATATAATTTCCAAATTTTATATTTAGACATTTAGATGTTAAAATTAATAGCTGATTTTGATGGCTACCCTCAACCAGGAGAGGTAGGTTTTATTGTCATCAGAATCTGATGTGGCCGCCACATAATTACCCGAAAATTGTAATTTTTTAACAGTACAAAATATAGAAATAAGTTTCAAATAGAAATTGTAGCTAATACTATTCTACATCTTTTTTAATATAACAAAATTTACTGATGTATAGTAAATAGGAAATAAAACTCAAATAAGTTGTTATTAAATTTATTTTAATTGCTAAGATATGAAATGTAATGCAAATATTACAATTTGTTACTTTATTGAATATTAGCGTAATTAATTTGTATTTTACCCACGTTTTGCTTTTAATTTGACCATTTTGCTATACTTTACAATCAAAACTAAACTACATATTGCAATAAATACCTTTAAATTGACATAAATGTCACTTTCTGCCTTTTTAGGAAATGGCCGCCGAGGCTTTAATTTTCTTTTACACTTATGTGCCACACAATACGATGAAATTTATATTCAACACAAATTTATAACAACTATCAACCAACTTAAAAATACATGTGGCCATAAACAAATGATGACAACAAACAATTATATCCTTATAAAATATCTATCATATCTACCTATCAAATGACTATGTATTCGAAATATGCTTAGATTTGAATGAGAAAAACAATAACAGAAATAGCTATTTCAGCAATCTGTAAAAAATAATATTAGAAACAGTTAATTTAAAACAAGGCGCAATCGTTCTACCACCAAAAACGTGCTCATGTTCAACGGGATAAAGCCTCCAAGTTTCATTTCAGCCTTGTAGTGCATGGCCTGGAGCAAGGTAGAATTCCTCTGCAATTAACATCTCAATAAATATGGTTTTTCACATGAGTGTACTCAACTTACATAGTGTATCATTTCCGTATCAAAGTAACAAATAGTCCAATCAGTCATTAATGATAACGTTTTATCCGACTGAAAATAAAATCATTAATAAATAGAAATTTATTCTTAATTCCAACAAACCAGATTTTTCACAACTTGTCCTGAAATTAGAACAAATCCTATTCCTATAGTGAAGATAATTTGCATGAAACACCATTCATATAAGATGATATTCTTGTATAGAAAAAAGAATAATATTAGAGCTGATATTGCGGAATAATAACAGATGTATAAAAATATTGGAAATTCAGTAAATGTCAGCATTATTTTTAATATTTCGCACTGTTTTGCGTATATGTCACTAGTTGTTTGTATGACAAAATTTGATGTTCTGCTCTCGTACATTTTACACATTCCAGCCTCCAAGTCAATATCGACTACATTTAAGCAGCCACAATTATCTATTTCGCTCTTTAAATATTTATTCAAGCAAAATAATCGAATTCCAATAATATAAGGATGTCCACCTTGTTGAAATATTACGCAAGATATTAATAGTATACCAATTGTGAAGAGAAAAGCAAGAGCAACATTCAAAATCATGTCATCGCTGTACATGGACCAACAAACAAAAGTGAATATCATACCGACATACTGTACTGATAGAACTACAAATATCGGAACAATGACGAGTCGATAATCAAAAGGTGTTCCTAATTGCTTCATAGCTTCGTCGGATTTTGTATACAAATCTAATAAAGTTTTAAGCTTATATTTTGCTTTTGGCAGAGTTAGCATTCCATAGACTGTAGAAAATCCCATGAAAAGAATCATCAACATATGGAAAAATTCGTGGCCTGACATGTGCGGTTGGTACATTCTCCAGTAAATAACTAACGAGTCCAACAATACTAGGAAAGTTATACCTAAAAAATCATAATATGTATTAAATTTCATAAAAAATCTTAACAAGAATAGTTTTGATAAAAATTAAATAAATAAAAAATTGAGGTTATGAAGATAGGTGAACTTCGACTTTAATTTGTTTACAATAAAAAATTATTCATAATGAAACGTAAGATGTACACTGCATATTTTTGCAACCAAAGAATGAAGGTTTTATTATAATATATCCTTTTTTATAAAACTATAACTGGTTTGGATAAAACAAAGATCCAAAAGTAGAAAGCTAATTTTTTCAAAATTAGGGCATTTATTAGCATTATAAAAATGCACGAATACATGATTAAATTTTTTGCATAATTTATACAAAAAAATGAAAAACAGAATTACCGAAACAATGTAAATAACATGTTAGTCCCCAATTCTTATGAGAAATAATTGTTTTCCCATCAACTTTAGTTATATCAAATAAATTTAAGCCAATAATTTTCCATTGATGAGCTATGATGTCCAAGCAATTATTAATAGAATCATATTCTATTGGTCTTCCAATAAACGAGTAAAATTTCTGCACAAATTTCGCAGACTTATCTAGGAGAACAGAAAAATATTTCTTCCACATTCTTATTAACTGTGTAGATTTATAAACAGACTTTTCTTTTTATTTATCGGTAAATAACATTTTTTCATATACATAGGTATATCATTCTTTCTTATTTGATCTCTTTATATACGAATAAAAATTTTGCGCAGACTTATTTAAGAGCACAAATAAATTTTTCACAATGTTGTGGACTGTTGGGTTTTACATTGTATTATGTGATGTAATGTAGGGCAGTGCATTTTTATAAAGGAATAATACATTTACAGATAATATTTAATACATATTGATGTGTTCAATTATTAGAAAATACGTTTTGAAATATGGTTCTATAATTTTTAAATAAATAATAATTTCAATGGACAATAGAAAATGGAATATTTTAGTAGCATAGATATCATTCGCTTATTATACACAGTAAACATTTATTTATTTATATACAACATTTACAATGAAATTTCTAAAAGAAAATTGAGGGTAAAGCTAAGCGTCATAACATTTAATTTATTTTAATTATAGTATCTTAATGAAAAATTTTGCTAGATTTTGATCTCATCATTCATTTTATTTAACAAATATGTGCCACAAAAATTTGGATGACTAATTTTAATCAGACAAATATTGCCATATTCACAAGTCATTCCCGTGCTATTTTTGTTTTCTTTAAAATAATTTATATCTCTCTAACTAATTAGCATTCTTAAATGATTACACATACTTAAAAAATAGATATATAACAAGTACGTAATTCAGGGTTTTATGGACGAATCAGTGAAGCAAGGCACATAAAAGGGCGAGTTAATAAACGTCTATTGTACATGTTACATATAATATTTTATATTTGATTACATTGCAGATTAATTTCTTTAACTTAGAACGCCTAGGCCTTTTTACTTATATTATTTCACAATGGAAATAACATTCATTTATGTAGCAAGGCGTAGAAGTATTACTCTTTATCATAAATATGGAATTTGAAATGAAACCATATGACTCATAAAAAGGAACTTCAATATCATGGTACATATTAAATTTTATTTAAATAATAAAAAATAGAAAAAACTTTAAAAAAAATGTTATAGGTTAAGTTTACACATCTGTCAGTTGGAACTTGCACTCAGTGTTGCCAACATCGGACATTAAAGTTATCGTAAATAACACACAAAATTGTGTGTTTTGTGCTCAATTTTTGCATCGGAATTAATTAGTTCGTTCTTCTTGCACATTTTGCTTCATTTCACGTATAAATTTCTATCGTACATCCTTCTCCTGCCGAAATAATCCTATTTATACAATAATTGTCGTACAGTTGTAAAAACAGCGTTGCTCAAAATCGCAGTATAAAGGATTACTTTAGTGCCGATTTCAAATAAAATAACGCAATTATTAGATTTAATATTTGGAAATGTCGTTACAGGGTACTTGATTAAAACGGGTCTCTAACCATAGCTGAATTTAAAGAAACAATTATAAAATATTAACCAACCTTTATATCATCTCAAAATATTATTAGAAATACTTATCACCTTGTATTATAATTGTATAGTATTTATAATTATAAATTAAATGTAATGCAAGTCGCGCCATTGACATAACGTCAGATTGGTCCAACCTAAAATGAAGGTCACATTGACGAATTCTATTCATTCACGTATCCCTTCTATTCATGTCTAACATATTTTTGTTACAATAAATAATTCATCGATTGAAAAAATCAGGATGATTTATTTTCTTGTCTATAGTTTATTTTGTAAAATAAAAATTTGGTCGCATATCACTTGTCATACTTTCTAATGCAATTTTGCAATGTCAAGTTTAGTTCATCTGTAAATCCGGGGCTTAATCTCTTTGGTTCATCTGCACGATTTCTTCCGAGTTCCAGAAATTATCCATTTTTAAATTCTGACCTACAGAAGACACTTATATATCTTTATAGATAATTGTAGCTAGTTTCACTCAAATGAAACTGAGCTCGATCTACTTACAAAAATAATTAAAATCGCTTTAAGGCGATTATCTCCAAATTTTATAATGGGTTTACACACCGCCTTAAGTTCAAAACAAACTGATAAAATAATTAGTTGATAAAATGGAGAAAGTACTGTAGGTTGTTGTGTCATTATGAATAGCATTAAAAGAACGCCGCTACTGAGAGATAAACGAGATGAAGATAAGAGAAAACGCACGATTATTTGAAGATTGTACATGCAGTGTTAGTTTCATAACAATTAAACCCTGAGTAACTATTGGCTGATTAAAAATTATTTAAGTTATACGCTTTTAATGGCAAATCGTGAGAATTGAAAATTACATTTAGAATGATAACAATTACTTAAGTGCACGTTTATCTGATAAATTTGCGAAACGTATGCATAATTAATTAACTTTCAGTTTATATTCCGCGCATGAACTATAAATTTTATTTAATTCTTTTTTCTTTATTCCCATTATAATATAACTTTGTAATTTGTATTTATACTTTTAGATCCGCAAAAGATATTTACGAAAATATTTACGAGGATTTTTATTATTTTCCAGAAACTTTAAGAATTAAAACTCATAAACTGATCTGCAATAAACTGTGAATGAAAAGTGTACGTACATCATTATTTTTTGTATCATTTATTTTGTTTATAATTTGTAAATATTTAGATTTGTTTTTCTGGCTTTAATCACCGTGTTACATATGAACAAAGTTTTATACGGGTGGGTTTCCAAAAAGTTCTCAGTGATGTCCTCTATATTCAAACATTAAAATAAACATAGTATATAAGTTAATTTTATTATGTGTTTTTATACGAAATTGAATTATTTCAGCACAGGGGGTGGGATTTCATGATGTGTTCGTATACATAGAGGTGTAGATCATTTTTGTACGATAGTGTACGAAGGGTGGGGGTGGGGGATGTCTTAAAATGCTATTTTTGGTGTACATATTTCTTGAATGGCCCCTTTAATCGCGATTAAATTGAAGTTAACTTCTGTATAGAGATTTTGAACATTTTGAAGGCATATTTAGCCGGATAATTAGAAACATGTTTTTTTACCTTACTGGTATTCAATACCTTTAAACATGCTGAATTATTCAATTTAAGCTATTTTTATTTATTATGTTTTACATTAATTTAACAAGTAAAAAAAACAAACGATTTTCTATATGTTGAGAATTCAATAAATATAGTCGTAAATTGGATAGCTAATTTTATTTACCTTCAATTCCTTACAATAAGTTCTCAATTATTCGGTAAATAAATTGGTATTATTTATTAGTTTTAATTAGAAATAACGAAATTAGGAAATTAGTAAATTAGGAAATTAGTAACCTAGCTTCAAATTTATTTGTATTTGACTATATTCAAATTATTTTCCATTTTTCAATTGACAGTTTCTGCCCTTTTCGTTTTTTTTTTTCAACAACTTCGTATATCTCTCTACCGAATACTTGATTTACATAAAATTTTTAACATTTGAATAATTTTTACAATTAATTTTCTAGCTGTAACACTATAGTTACAATTTAACAACAACATTTTAAAATTTAAATAAGGTGCTTTTTGTGTATGTGTGTACCAATTTATTTTTGGGCAAATGAGGCAAAATCAACGTTTCAGTACAATTTATACTATCAAACTAATAAAGGAAGAAAGTATATCTATCGTTTTTCTCTTTCCATTTGATTGATAGTAGGCACTAACTACTAACTAAGACTTTAGAGTTTAGTCTTTGGAAACTCTTACGTTAACAAAAATTAGCACAAAGCAGCTACATCGAAAGTAAGTTTTGTCAGGGGCGGCCAAATTGTAAGACATTTCTTAGATAAAATGCAAGAAATTCATTTTTACTGAACCTAATATTCGATTAAAATAAAATACAATTATAATGCAAAACTAAAATATTGGAAAAACAGAATCGAACTTCAAAAACCCCTGGCGCAAAGTTAGCTAATTTCGTTACTAAAAACGCTACGAGAAAAATCCGTGTGTCCAACGTGTAACGCTAACTATAACTACTAACGATGATTATAATTTCGTGTTGTGAATAGAGCTTAACATAAAAAATAATCTTCCGTATAAAATTTACTGTCTTCCTATAATAATTCTGTTTGAATTATGATTTACAACAATACACACGTCAAAATAAGATATTTATATTAACATAATATAAATTATGTCATAGGGAAATAAAACCGTAATTTAATGATGCTATTTTATGTGAAAATTAGAATATTAAGCAGGTTCTAAAGAATATCTAATTTACTACGGAGCTGTAAAATCATAATATTACTAATAGGTTGTATCCATAGCATTGGCAGATAGTTTTGACATTTAAGCGTTAAATATCGGTTACCGCAAAACGGTAAGTTTTGTAAACGGGACTTTAGATTATAAATTATGTTCTAGAGCAGCACAAATACTTTAATAATTTGTTATAATTGGACATTTAGCATAGGTTATATTTCTAGTTTTGTTTGCGTATAACACCAAGTGCATTTATAATATTTTTATAATTAGCTTAATTTTCAGCAAATAGGAATTTTTATATATTATCTATGTAAGTGTGCTAATTATTTGGTTAAAAACATAAATTAATATAGCTTGCATTAATTAAACATTCTATATTTGGTCAACGTACATTCTAAAATTTTTGTACCTCAAAAACAATTTCAAAAAGGTTACGATTTGAATTTCAACTAAATAATTTATTATATCATCACGGCATGTACCTTTTTGGTTGTTGCACTATGCGTTCACAGATCTCAACAAGTGCTAAAGTTTTACGCATGGAATGCGGTTACCAGTCGTCAAGTCACAGTCCCCAGATATTTTAGTGTAGGAGGAACCCCAGGAATAAAGTTAAAACGGCAACTGTCAACTGTGGAATTCAAACCAAAAGTACTTATAAATAGATCTGTTCTAAAAGGAATTACTTTCTGTATTTGCAGTTTCTGGTTCCCACTATAAAAACAAATGTATTGTTGTCTATTAAAGACACAATAATAAAAATCGTGTCTTTTATTCTTCTCTCTGTTGAACTTTTTAAAACGTGTGTTCTTCGTAATAAAAACAAAACGATGCTTTATGAATGCAAAGTTGGAAAAACATATTTAGCACGACACTACTAACAAGTACCTATGCTACCCACTTATTCCTAATGACTTAAACACTTCTCAAGTATCTCGCGGAGTTTTCTTTCGTCACTTTCATTTTCACCTTTAGAAAAATTATTAAACGTCTTTCTAATTGCAAATTGTTATTTAATAATGAGAATCTGAATTTTTTAAATTCCCTTTATGAGCGAACGTCAATTATAAGTTTTAATTGTGTCTAAAGTTTCTAAAACAAGAAAATAATAACTTAAAGGATTATTAATTTTAATACAATCATTGCTTGACTGCACTTTCTAATAAACAAGATTTTTTACATTCTTGACGGAATTTTATAAAATTAATCATTTCGATTCATTCTTAATTAGACTTATACACACTCATATAGATACTTTATAAAAAGTAATTACATTTCAAATTTAAATAACTATATCATCAATTTTCAAATTTTGGGTATTTCTCTCTTCTATCGTAAATCTCAAGTAAGTGATACGTTTTTATAAGTGCGTTTACCAGTTGTCAAGTCACCACCCCCAGATATGTTAGAGGAAAGAGAACCACAGGATATATTAAAGTGGCGACAATGGCGACTATGGGATTCGAACTGAAGATTTCATTAAATTTTTACCTTACCACAAAGAATTACTTTTTCGGCTTCACTTTCCCGGTTGTTATTCGATGCAAAAATTGATGTTTCTCGCTTAAATTTTCAGTAGACACAGGTTTCTAAACATTACAACTTAAAAGTTGACGAACAAATTATATATAAATATTTGCAATGCCAATAATGCACTAGAATATCATTTCTTTTTTCTTACATGAATATTTTTTTTAAGCTGGGAATGTATTATTATATACTTGGGAGATCGGAGTTAACATGAATTCCTACTAGGAACGCATATCGGTTTGTCGACCTATATCTGATCTGATCTAAGCAGAGTGGCCTAAAATGGGCGGTGTGATGATATACTTCAAACAAGATTTTTGGTTAGTTTTGTAAATTTTATTGTATTATGGATTCTGAAAGGTTTCTCTCTTAGAGGAAAGAATATCAGGTTTTTTGACAATATCTCAGAAAATTAGTGGATGTAAAGTAAATTTTGGTTTATTCAAAATTATACTGAACAATATTGGCTACAATTTTTATTTGAAACTTTTTCCTATATTTTGTAAAATAAATATACCAACACACCATTTTACCATTTTGTATTTCGCACTCTGCTTTCGCAGATCTAGGTATATATATTTTGCGATGGAATGTGATTACCAATTACCTTTGAGGAAAGAATATAAAGAAGAGAGCGTTTGCTAGTGATAGTGAAGCCGATTCCCTCACTACAATTAGAACCGCTACTATCGCGTTGTTATAACAACCATCAGCATTTGGCAGCCTTACTGTATTTTCTGAACGTATGTACCGCGCAAATCCCCACTCCTATTAGAACCTTAGCTTGCTTGCGTCTGCCTTCGCCAGGTTACATTCTCCTTGCCACTAATATAAGCTTATTCCTTTATCTTCTTTCTTAAAAGGTTTCCCTACTTATATATTTATTCATTTTTAATTTTAATTAATACACATATAATGATCACTAAATGCAACGACTTTACAATACTCTTTCATCATGAACCTGGCTTAACAATATTTAGTACCTACTCACTTAGTATCCAATTCCAACACAAAGAATATAAACAGATTTTCATTGTGGAAGCTAAACCAATTGCAGTCGTATTTTTTGGCCGAAATATAGTAGATTACTATAGTTAATTGTTTTAGAAACACTGTATTTTAAATCAATTATGGACTTTCAGAACCTATAAAAGTAATTTATTAATTATATGGTAAAATGCGTAAAACCATTTACAAGGAAGTTATAATTTTACTACTAGCAATTTAAAACAATAAAAAAGCAATTTTCTTTAATGGTATTTTATTGTTTTTATAATATGTTAAATAAAATCCTTTATCGGATTTACCTTGACAATTAAAAAAATAATAATGCGTGATTACAGTGACAACTAAACCACTATATCTTTGGTATTGTGCTGTATTAATTCTTTCGTTTCATAATAATTACAGATTGACAACTCATTGTCAATTCCATGAGTGTAAAACAAACGACTTCAGTAGTCGTAATTGTAATTTATGTGTTGTTTAGTTGCACTAATACGCTCAATTTATTACACTAACGCGTGCATAAAGCTTAGAAACGTTACACCTTTCTCTTGAACGATTCAACAAACTCATACATATGACGGAGAAAAATGGTTTGAATTTTTTGTTCACATGTGTTTCGTTATCAATGCTGCGACAATAATTGCAGTTCGCAATTTAAATATCACTTTATAGGGTAAACTTGTACTATACGAACCCAAATTCAAATTCCTTCTGCCGGTAACAAAATTAATGATAAAAAGTTCAATAAATATATTGAACTTATATAATACACAATTTTAACTTTAATTAACAACAAAAATAAAATGGTTCTGATAATAATTAGGTTGCAAATATCAAAATATTTCGGCCACTTATTTTTATATTGCTTTATGGCTCCTTCATTGACTATCACGGCTATAATTCTGTAAGGAATTGTGCCAATTAACTTTGCACTCTCATCGTCTTGAATATTATCTTTTATTTGTTGCAATTTTATTTTCAATTCGGTTGCTGTCTGTGCCGGATTCTTACGAAATTCTTTTTTTCATTTTATACCACAGGATTTCGATTGGCGATAAATCTCAACTACTTAAAATATAATCCACTTTAACGTAGGAATACTATAATTTTCAAGCTAGGTTTTGAAGACTTTTGCAGTAAATTGACAAGATAATATGTTTGTCTCTTTAGATTCTTTTGTTGGAGAGGATCAATTTTCGTTTCATTTCCTTTAAATCCTTGTAGTTAGGTTTCTCCACAACTTCCGATCTTTTGTTTTACTTTGGCAGTTTTTGATTCCTGCTGCTTTTAAATCTTCTTCTACTCCCTTTAGCCATGTTGATCTGTGCCTTGTCATCATCTTCCTCCTGAACTTTATTCATCTGGTTTCCATATATATTCAAGCCTGTCTTGATCTTTCTTACTATGTCTTCTCCTTTCAATTCTTGTTCTGTTTTATTGTTCATTCTTATTCTGAATTCGTTTTCTGATATTTATATTGGTCCTAATATAGTACTTATTATTTTTTATTCCATTATACTTAAATCTTCTTCATCTTTTTTTGTCATTCATAGTCTAAGCAACGTACATTGTTATTGACCTTGGACAGTATAATTGTTATTACGATTATCGTTTTTTTTTTTGGATTTCTGCTTTCCATTCTCCTTTGCTTGTTAGCATAATGAGAAACTAGGTTTCAATGATACCTAAATCATAACAGAAACAGCCAATTTCATATCTACGGAAGATTGGATCAGTTTCTCTCCCGTAGTGAGGGAAAGTGCTCAAATAATGTGAAAAATGAATAAAATGAAGCAAAGGCAAATATTATAAATTATGTGGAAAAATAATGATACAGTCAAAAGTACTGTATTTTTTAGAACGCCGACGTTTCGGCAACACTTGCGCCTTCTTCAAGGCTAGTAGAAAAAGTTATGTAATAATGTTAAAATGTAGGTACAGAAAAAACAGAATTTGAACAATCAATTGCATATCTTTTTCTACTAGCCCTGAAGAAGACACAAGTGGTGTCAAAACATCGGCGTTGTAGAAAACAAAGATCTTTTGACTGTATTCCCGATAATTATTTTTCCACATCACTTCTCCAGTCGAACAATCATTTCTTCATTATAAATTACATTACAATTCAAATAATTTTGATATACATAAATATCATCATAAAGGGGTCTTAAAAAACAAAATAGTATATACAACGCAGAAAAGAAGTGTATTTTTCTCTTGTCGTATTGTAGCTCTCGTCAACAGCTCGTGCTTCAATTTAATTCGCGGGAAAAAATCACACTCTTCTCTCCCTTAATGTATAATATACTATTTCACATCTTCGATTAGACATATTGGTTCATGTAAATTCTAACTTTGATAACAGATTTCACATATCCGCTAAAAAGCCATGATAAATTGTACATAAACTCTTATTTAAGCGGAATATTTTGTGCTGCAGATTAAGAAATAATAGAAACGATGTACCGGGTAGTGAAGTAATTGTTTTCAGAGCAAAATGCTTTAAATGATCTTGTAGATAAATACATTCTGCATCTAAATCACTCTTCAAAAATTAAAATTGAGAATGGTGACATTTATTGGGCAAATAGCTCCGTGGTAACGTGTCGAACTATGGATCGTGAGATCCTCAGTTCGAATCCCACTGCAGACAGTTACAAATTAAAATTTACTCGTGTGGTCGTGTGGTCCCCCCTCCATTTCATCTTTGGGAGGCTATGATTTAACGGCTGGTAACCGCACTTCATACGAAAAAATATATCACTTACCGAGATCTGCGTAAGCAGAGTGCCACACCCATAATGGGTAAAAGGCGTGATGATATATTTATTTATTTAATTGGTGACATTTCTCTAGCAAAAATTCTTTGGCGCATATCGCCCAACGCCTGTGGGAATACGCACTCAGAACCATAAAATTAGTGAGAGATATGTTAATATATAATCAACGTCAAATTATGATAATGAGAAGATAAAATTCTGTACGGATAAGTTTTCCTTTCACTTGGTCATTTTAATGTATTTTATTACTTTGTTTGCTTTGATTGCTTGTCAATTTTGACATATCCGTTGACAGTAATAGAGATATTGTATAATGTGCCAGGAACTGGTATTTAATTTGCAGATTGCTATTGATACGGAGTGATTTAGTATGAGCTAAATTAATGACGTTTCTTAATGATTTTGACTGGAATATGTTTGTTTTGTTCGATTTTGTTTCGTTATCTGTAATGAGGAGAATAATAAAATTGTTTATAGTTTACCACATTTTGGATTTAATTGATTGTTAGCGGTTGACATTAAGAAAAGGTACAGCATTTAATGGCAAATTTTGAATCTAATCTTTACACTTTTAGCTGTTATAGTTTTCTTAAAAGTCTACGCTGTTTTTTAAACTAATTCTTTTTAGTGGAGTTAGTTGTTAATTTTCTTAGTAACAGTCCTTATAACCACTTAAATACTAACAGAAACAGGCAATGGAAAACATACACGAAAAAATGTTGCTTAGAATTTAGCTAACAATTCGGTAAACTAAGGAAATTTTTGTAAATTCCGCCAATTGCTTAGTAAATAACCGTGTGTAGTTTCTTTAATATTGTCATGTTTAGAAAATGCATCATATATTTTCAGCTTACCAAAAAGTTCGTTAAAATAAACAGTACTTTTTAACTTTAAACTTTACCCATTTGATTTCCTCGTCATTACCATCTTTGGGAGCCGGATTAGACGGCTGGAAACCCCATTTTACGCATTAAATATTTCATTCACCGAGGTCTGTGAAAGCAAGGTGCCAAATTTGAAATGGCTAAATGGCGATGATCAAAATTATATTACGTTATTATTTTTTATTTTTATAGTTATTTATTTAATGAACAAGTGCTTCAATAGTTATTTGTATATCAAGGCAATAAAGTATAATTTTTTATTACGAATAAACCACATGAGTAATAAAAAATACCTACTTTAGTGCCAAGATATACATTATATATTTTAACGAAATCGTTAAATTATTAATTAAGAACATAAATAAATAGTATTATGTATTTGTAAAACGTCAGCTAGCTGTTAAAGTCGGGAAGGGCTGTGATAACAAAAGTACTATCAATTGTCAAAGTAGCAAATTTAGTTATAATTTTAATTATTTTTTTATATGTTCTTAGACCTAGTAGATAAATTATTGTCCAAGGTAAATAATAAATAAATTCACCAATGGTATTATAGAATAATTTGTTTGTTATTCAAGTTTGACATAAAAGTCTGTAAATTTTAACTTTACCAACTATTTTAGCTAACTCCGTATAGTAATATCGTGTACTTTAGTATCGATTTCGGAATAAGTTGTTTTTTAATAATAATACATGTTTAACACGTTGACTGCCAACTACAAGATAACTCGTAGATTACGTTCTTTACTAGGACGCCAACTATGAGTTTATCTCGTACTGTGTTTATTTGCCATATCCGTGCAGCTACGATTAAAATCGTAGTATATCAGTACTAATATGGATAGATGGCTTCTGGGATGAAAACAAAATATCAATGCTGGCTTACATGAACAGAAATTTTATTTATAAATGAACAGAAAATATGTATAATAATTATAAAAAATTTATTCAAAATAAAGTAGTAAAAGAATATTATAAAAAATACATTTTATATGCCGTTTAATTGCCGTGATAGTCAACGTGTTAAACATTAATACAATATGAAAAAAGTTTAGCAAAAGCAATACACCAAAAGAGTTTACAAGAATTTTCAAAGTACATGTTGTCAATCACATAAAATCTCTCCAGTTAAGCTGGCCCATTTCGCGCAACTCTCTCTCCATTTTCCGATTGTTTCACCGTCTGCACATTCTATTCAGTCTGATCCATGCACCACCGAGCGTACAGTAACAATCACGTACAATACACGGCTCCCGACGATCTGACGTTGACGGACGATGTGGCGTCTTGCTCAGTTGCACGCACTTCGTTCACGGATCGCTCATTCAGGCGTTGTCCGAGGCAGCTGGACCGGCGCCATCTGCAGGAAATCTTACTGAAGAGTCCACCGAAACGAAACGTGAACAGTATGAGAAGTTAGAAAATGGGATCGATGAAATGGTAGCAAGAAAGCAAGACGAGGTGAAGTTGTTGATAAACTAAGCAAGTTGTCATTTCCAGTAAATTTTAATTCTTATTTCCCTCATTACATTATAAACCTATCGGACTGTTTCATTCGCGCAAAGAGGACGACAAAATTATTTCAATACATATTCATTGACTCATTCTGGTTGTGGCAAATTACATATCTGTGAGGTTACCTGCCGTCAAGTGATGCTCCCAAAAGATAATAGTGTAATGAAAATTGCAATGCTAAAAACTAAAAATAGATATTCTTGACTGTAGGAATCGAACTGAGGATCTTATGATCCATAGCCTGGTATGTTACCACGGAGCTATTTACCCCACAACTTGTATTAAAACCCATCTTTATATATGATTATGTACGCTTCTTGACTGGGGAAATAAAAACAATTTCTGGATTTCAATCACAAACTAAAAAAAAAAATTATTTCAATCTCTACCGGTTTCTACCCTACGTGGGTCTTAATCAGGAGTTGAAAGTCAAAAATTAAAAATACAATTTGTCATTATTAAAAACATTTTAAAACAATAAATAATTAAAAACAAACAATCATACTTTACATAACATGAAGAAATATTACTTAAACTAGTCTATCTGAAACCGCTTGAGGTTGAAATAAAAAATATTAATTTGTGAATGAAATCCAGAAATTGTTTTTATTTTTATATATCAAGTTGCTATCTTAGCCTCATGTGAAATTTACTTTAGTAGCTCTGAAATTGAAGCTGATTTGTCATATTTTTCAAAATAGGTTTATTTATTTAATAGTGAATTATTCAATAGTTATATCACGAGTGCTAAGAATTGAATCGATTAAATAAGACATGTCTAGCTTATGCAAAATATTTTGCTTAAAAAGTGTTTGAGTACATAACACTTTTTTAAAAGCAAAATTTTTTAAAAAAGCTAGACATCAAATTTAATCGATTCAATTCTTTAGCACTAGGGGTATATGTCAAAATTATTTCATGAATTCATAGCATAAACTTTAATATTTGCCAAAGAAATTGTACTAAAACGTTGATTTTGACACATTTTCACATAAATAAATCGGTACATACAAACAAAAAGCACCATAAAATCATATTGTTATAGTTTAAATATAGCAAATTGTTTTTGTGAAATAAATGTCAAAAATTTGTAAAAAAAAAATAGCTTGAATTGAATAATTCAGCAAGTTTAAAGACATAGAATACAAGTAAAGGTAAAAAACATGTAAGTATCTTGCTTCTTCAACTAATTATCCAGCTAAATATACCTTCAAAATGTTCAAAATTTGCATATAAAAACTAACTTCAATTTAGTCGCGAATAAACAGCATGGTGCTGTTTAATCACTTATCTAAAATGCACAACAATGGAAAATGAGACATTCTGATTGGTCAAATTTGTAATGAGTGAAATAATCAAAGATAATTTATAGTGATAACCTTCTTCTTCTGTCTCGAAATTTTTAGTCATGAAATACAAATTAACATGTATTAAAACTGCTCCAATAAAATTAGAAAAGCAAGAAGACTAAAACGAGCAACTTCACTAATTCTCATTTTTTGCTTCCAATTGGAAATATAAAATTACTACTACTTACTACTCATAATATGAAATAGTGATCTGCGAAAGCAAAGTGAAACACACAAAATTAGTAAATGGCGTGATGAAATATTTATTAAAATACACACGGTAAGCTTTGTATTTGTCATTTTTCTGTATCATGTAGGTATTAACAACTGTTAAATGAATCATTTATTAGAAAATTTTAATCCAGCAGATAAATTTCGCATTACACCATTTCAGCGACAATTAAAAATTAGCATAACAGCCTTAATTTACATTCAACAATAGGCAATTAATTTTAACGGCAAATAACGCTTATCGCAGAGGAGAAATATGATATTTTAATATCACATACAATGCGTTCACTGTCCATGAAATACCTGCAGATACAAACTTTCTGCGATGTGTCTACCACAATGGCGCATCCTTTCCAAATATGCCAAAAAACTTCGCCAATAACATTAACTTTCAGAAATTTTATTAGCAACTTTGAATTTAATGTAGTATCTACTTACATTTAATATGGTAATATGCATGCAAGAAAATAAAAATTTAAATATTCTAGGTTTCTTCTTACTTTCTTTCCTTACAAAAAAGCTTTACAAACTTAATCAAACTGCATATTTTAATACTAAATGTAAAATATTTAAATATGTTACAGTAATTATTGAATGTAAAAATATTAATTGACATCCTTTCGTAATTATATGCAGAGCATAATTTTTTAATGAAAATATGAAAGCCATCTGTTGCCATCAATTTTATGTAAAATACCAGACAAATTGAAATCAGGTAAGTTAAATTTATTGTTCGTCAGCTTGACTAACTTCCTACATATTTATTTTACTCAACGGTTAAAAATCAAATCTGTTTTAAAAATAATTTAAATATTGATAAATTATACAATGCTTCATGTACCAACTTACATATATATTTTTATTTTTAAATTATTTATTATTCGTGTCTCCATTTGGATCTTGAAAAATATTTTAAATTTCTTTAAATAATTTTATATTAAGAACAACAAGTATTCTGATGCGTATTTTCAAAACCTAAGTAGACTAAAATAAAATTGTTGGTTTTTGTTTTCTGATGTTTCATTTTAGTAAATAGAAAGTTATAATTATGGAAGCATTATAAAATGTACACAGCAAAATAAATATAGTCAAAATTGACAATATTTTTATTCCCAGACGATCCACCGTTAAAGTTTGCTAATTTAACAATTTTCAAATTTGTTAGCAAGTAACAAATTATTTTTGTGTATTTCGTATCTAAATATATTTGTGAATATAGTTATTATTAACATTTATTTTTATGTGCTTTTGATTAAATATTTTAATAATTATATTGAAGCAGAACAATAAATCATAGTTATTATAACAAATTAAGTTGTTTTAAAGGATACAAACTTTTTTTAACAATTTCAAATTTATAAGTTAGTTAAATTTACTTGTTACTATTGACGAGACTATTTGTTAAATTTTATAAATCCAGCAAATAAATTAAAAAAAAACAATTTTTCTTGATAAAAATTCAGAATTGACAAAATTTTATTACAAGCAATTATCATATTTGTTCAAATTGTTAATTTAACTCAATATATTTGTCATTATTAACTACAAATACTTAACAACCGCAAAATTAACAAATCCCAAATCAATTTATTTTACTGTGTATAGTTTAATATATTGCTGCCTGTAAAATCGAAACCTATATTATATGAAAGTGTATAAAAACTTTAACTCTAACGAAAATAGTGAGTATAATCTCTAAAAATATGCTATGCTATTCAAGCTTATGGGCCATATTTTTTATTTTAAAATCGAGTAAGAGTATTTCGTTAAAAGTGAATATAGAATTTTAAAAATATTTTAAATTACATACATTTAAAGCGCAAAAATAAAAGAGACATTCCGAAGATAAATAATATTACATTATGAACCTCTTCCGGTATTATGAAGCAAGCGGTAATTAAAAACCCAATCGTGACTTCAAAAGAAGCAAATAATGGCATGTTTCTAGCTCAGTAGCGAAAAAAATATTTTACAATGAAATATATTAATTATGTTGATTTAAAAAAAATGAGAATCTAATTGAAATATTCCACAAGTCTAGCAATTCTCGTTTTATTTAATCGAAATCGTAGATCTTGTAGTTCTTAATATCCAGATGTGGGGCTAGAGAAAAAACATATTAAAAACCATTAATGTACTAACATTCATGCAGCCTGATGAATAAATTCATCCTGCAAATTATGTGGATAGGTACGTAAATAATGAATATTTCTAAGTTCAATATCTGCATAAGGATTAATTTGAATTTAATTGCAATATCCAGGTAGGCGCCTATCAACAAAAATATATTTATTATATAAAATAATGTCAACAGCATATTTGCAATAAAATTTCACCGACTCCTTGATAGGTAATTAAAAGCATATGAAATGACTTCCAATCTCTGTAGGCAGCTTCAAAGAAAGGTCACAGATCTTAACATCTTCGATTGTTCATTTATCAAATTATACACTGTGATTTATATCAAAACAAATCATTTAATTAATTATCAATAACATAACGCTTCTAGACATCTCTTGTACTTAAATAGCCAGCGAGTAAAACCGGTTTGACATAGAAGGAAAAAATCCCAGACAAAAAGAAAAGAGTTTTTAATCTCGCAAAGGATTAAGATTTCAGCTTCCGCTATCAATTCTGTAAAAGTGTATCGAATAATATCAATTTAATAGGTGAATGTATCTTGCATTAGCGGTGTACAAAGAAAAAATAAAGCAAGATTGATCGTTTGATAGAGATTTTAATGATGGGAGATTGTATTGTAAAATTTAGGTCTGTCTAAAATGTTTACAGACCAACTTTCAAAACTCTCCACGAGCTAATGACAGTGAAACTCCCTAAATTATAATTCTGTAACAGAATGAAAGTCCCTACAATTGTTTGAAGTTTTACTATTTTCTGAGGCAATACTAATCGATTGTTTTAAGTTTGAGAAGCTAACAGCGAATGAAATTGGAAAAATAGATGGCTTATTTACGACGGAAAGTTATTGAACGTAATTTATGTCAAATAAAAGGTCTTGTATTAAAATATTTATTATTATTGTAATAAATAAGTACAAATAGGTGAGAATACAAGGTTACAAAACAATTCTTATGCAAATTTATTGCTGCATAATTTTGACATTTCTGAGTTACGTGTGAGTGTTTGAAATAGTTAGCTTTGTTATTATAGTAAATAGTAGGTATTGTTCATATAATTAATGATAAATTTAAAGAAACACACACTACTATGATAAAAATACATAGATAATTATATTGCCAATAAATAAACCCATTCATAATTTGCATTATTATAGCAAAGAACTAAAATAATATTATTATTATACTTAATTTGAATAACGATCAATAAAAAAGTCATTAAAATAATTATTTAGATTTTATTTCTACATATGATTTCATAGAATTGGAGATAATAGTAGTTTATATACCAAGGGTCTAAAGTACATAATTTAATCCTGAGGGTGAAGTTTATTCCACGAGCCGTAGACGAGGGAATGATCACCCGAGGAACTAAGAAAATTTAAAATAAAGTTATGAAGACTTTTGAATAAAAAATAAATGTTTGTTTTATTTGAGTCATCTGAGCCCTACATACAGAGTGTCTCAGATTTAAACGGCCTAACTTAATCCATAGATTAAGCAACAAAAAATAAGGTGACAAGTTCTTTTGTTCCGTAAATGCTTTGTTCCAGAGATATTCATATTTTTCTTATTGAGTAGCGCTACTTTAAAAAATCAACTTCCTAACGAAATATCCAGTATTATCTTATTGAGGTGTGACATAATAATTAAATTAAATTAATAATAAATTGTTTATTATCTAATTTCAATACAAAATTTAGTTTGTTTGCACTGATGTCTGGGAAAAAATGAGAAACTATCAATTAATTTAAAGAAATTTATTTGGGGTGCTATAAAAGAAAAAAAATCTATGATGAACCGCTAAATAATGTAGACTCACTATGAAACCATATCTCCCGAGCAACGTCACACAGCAACCAATGCAGTGGCAGTTCGTTGTCGTGCCATTACGTGCTGCAGGTGAACATTTTGAACAAAAATTATTGAAAAAAAAAAGTTTATGAAGTTATGTTATTACTTTATTATTTTAAATAAATTTCTTTAAATTCATTGCTAGTTTCTCATATTTCCCAGACATCAATTTATTATTAATTTAATTTACTTATTATGTCACACTTCAATAAGATAATATTAAATATGTCGATATAAGTTAATTTTTTAAAGTAGCGCTACTCAATAAGAAAAACATGAATATCTCTGGAATAAAGAATTTACGGACATTTGCTCAAATGAACTTGTCACCTTATTTTTAGGTGTTTAATCTATTGATCAAGTTAGGCCGTTTAAATCTGGAACAGCCTGTAGTTTAAAACTCCATTTTTCAACGTAAAGTATAGCAGTAGCAGTGGTCATATTCACCTCCTTCGGGGTGAAGTTGACTAAAGATACCTTTTTATTTATTTATTTTAAATGTAATGGTGTAGAATTAGAGACATAAAATTAGAAGTACTACGAGCCTAGAATAATGTCATTTGGCCAAGTTACAATCATGCAAAGGTAAATTGTTTAATTCACCATATTTATATATTTAATTCTATCATTTTTACCTCCCGCACCGCACATACATATATGTAAGAGAGATATAATGTTTGTTACGAATTGATAAAATTTTGGGAACAATTCATCAACAGTAACTGGTAGATTATTTGAAAGCCTAGTAGGGTTTTTGGGTATAACTTAGTAAATAAATGAAATAGAGTAAATGTCAATGCAATCAAAAAAATGAAAAATAATATTACCTACAATTTTTATTTGAACAATTTTCCATATTTTGTTGTTATCAGATTTTATTAATTTGTTATTATTTCAGTTGTTATTTTCCGTTGTAATATTCTTTAAAGTAACAGAATTTAAGATACAAATAAATTGAATAAATTTTTTCCTTCGTAAGATCGATCAGAAGTTTTTTTTTTTAAGTTATTCTACAAGATTTAATTGACAATTTGATTCTGAACTCGTATTTACTATTGCGTACCCATGAACTCGTCTAATTTAATTCCTCTAAATATCATATTGTCTAATAAATTTTTTAAGCTAAATTTGAAAAGAGTTAAACTTCTCCCAATTTTACGTTAACTTATATTCAAAGCGAAATAAATTTTTCTTCTACTTCTTTACTACTGACTAAAACATTGTTATTATATAGTGTTCTTATAAATATAATAAAGTTAGTTTGAAATGTTAAAATTGATTGAAATTAATAAAATATTCTGATTATATGTTATTTACATAATAAATGTAACATAATCAAACATTTTTATGACTTTCTTATCAAATCCCACATGAAAGTTGCATGGCGTAGTTTTTAATGTTTTTATATTAACTTCAACGAGAAAAAAAAAAATAAAAACGTGCAACATGTTTTTATATATTTGCAATATCTTATAAAAACATTTCTATTACAAACACACACTCTTAACTTTCAATGCACTTTTAAATGCAGTCCACGCGATATCTGCATATTAAATTGAATATCTAGAAAGCCGTGAAACATTATAATTATTCGCATTTGTCTGCATCCTGAATTTCAAATCACCTTTAAATAGATTCATGTTTTTTTTACCTACTTTACGCATACTTCCCGGCGTAAACGTGCAGGACTAATTTTCACAAAACAAAGGATATGATCAATTTTATGCTTTTTCTCTGCTTACTTACTGATAGTTTCTATTCTTTTTGTGCTTCCTATAAATAAATAATGTTTTAATAGAAACTCATATTATTTACACAGTGAAAGAGCTTTATAGATGTTGGCAAGAAATAAATCAGTTTATTATTTTCCTGCAGGGAACAAGAAACAATAACATTTTGTGTTATTTACAAATTTATTTATTTATTTATTTATTTATTTTTTTTTTTTTTTTTTTATTATGAAGATGAGAGGCGGACTAACTACTATGGTCATATGCCGCCTCATGAGTAGATGAATATGAATTTATATGAACAACACAAACGACCATGCTCTTCAGTGGGATTCGAACCCACGACCTCTGGCGTGCTAGGCTAGCGACATAGCCACTACACCACCGAGATCGGCATTTATTTATTTATTTATTTATTTACAAATAGGAGGACCAACAGTCATGACGGACCAAATACAGGTTCTCACGAATTAAAGAATACAAATAAGTAGTACAAAATAAATGCTAAAACCATTATCCGAAATGGAATATTGCCTATTCATTTCTCGGTACCAACGATCCTAAATTATTATAGAATAAAATCCTTGAAACAAAGCTGTACAAAATTAAGATTTCGACTACTACTACTACCAAAAAGGGTAGGTATAGAATAAATTTTCGTATTCACCATACGATTTTTTGTACAACGAATTAATTCCTTAATATATCTGAGTCTTAAATACAACTCCTAAAATTAAAATTTTTTCAAGTTACAGACGATATAGATATGAACAATTTACCACATATAGCTAGGAGGCCTACTAGTTTTGTACAGATTAATTAAATACTTTACTAGCATTTTACATACGCACATACGAGCGCAAATTCACTTGAGTTCCCATGTGTCAAAATGTTTGTTTTAATGTTTTATAAAAATTAAAAGACAAATATAATACAGTGTATCTTATATTCACTAAATTGTGCAATTCATTTATAATATGTTACATACATTTAACATTTTAAAAAACTTAATAATTTTTCATCTACTTGTAATAAGTAAAAAAATATTTTTTTTAGAAATAAATTTTTGTATTTCTGGTGTGGTTACCACACATAAAACCAACTGAACACGTATGACTTTATTTTGAAAATTATTTGACATATAGATATATCTGTATATTTTTTAGTATATATTGTAATTCTGATTTTATTTCAAAATATTAATTAAAATCTAGATCTAGGCTAGTCTTTCAAACATTCTAACTAATTATAAAAATATTCCTTTTATAATATTTGAAATGACATATTATTTGATATACAGATGTTTAAAACGTTTTAGTTTTTGTTTGTCTTGTAACTATTATTGAAATATATTATTAAATATATAATTTAGTTTTTCTCAAAATTAGAAGCATTCACAAGAAAAGTGCAAATAACATTTTATGTTCCAAATATTTTTGCTAACATCTTCCATTTGAAACTTTTTTCACAGCTGATTCTGTTTTTGAAAAAAATGAAATTTGTTGTTTGGTGTATCCAGTAACCTTCCTCTTTCGGTTTTTAAACTTCATTCAAAATCAACTCAGCTCTTCATGTTTTCATACAACTTATAAATTTTAAGTTTCGTTTACATATCTTGTCTCGTTCATGAGATATTGCGCACATGGACATACATCCATCCATCCATCCATTCTCCATTACAAAGATGTTAGTGAAGATGATCTCATGATCTAATCCTTCATTACTTTGTACCATTTGAAAATTAAAATTTGCAGGAGGTTATAAACTAGCACATCAAAATCTTTCCTTCTGGTTAAATATTATTCTTTAGAAGTTTAGTGTAAGTTTGAACCACGGACAAGAATAGAGGTGTGTCGAGTCCTTAGTAATCCATCAAACCGAGGCAATCGTACGTCGTTACTTACATTATTCCCCACAGGCGCTGCGATCGCCGCATCGAGGGTAAAATGGCGGCCACTGTCCGGTTCATGTCACATATTTACACGCCTTTAAACCATCATGGGGAGAAAGTGTTTTATCGCGATTTGTGATCACATTTCGATTTTCAAAGCTCCGTCTAATCTTAAAAAACTTGAAAAATGGATTGAACATGTTCCAGATAAATTATGAAAGGTTATACTTTATGTCAGTTGTGAGTATATATTTATATTACATTCCGAACTGTAAATGTTATAATAATCATTCTGACTTCCATCAACTTTTATCTAATAGCGTTTTTTGGTCTCAACTACAATCATATTAATTTTAGGTAGTTTTAAATTGACACTTCATTGTGACAAGTTGTTCGTCGCTATTTTACTCTCTAACGACACCAGCGCATCGCACGGAATAACTAACGACACAAGAAATCCCCATATTGGAAAGTCTACACACCTCTCTTCTTACACCGTGGTTTGAACTAAATTTAACTCCGATTCAGCTTTTTGCTTACATATATTTCAGGGCACGTGCGTTTTCACGTAGATGAACTTGATGCCAATAAATGGTGCTCAAACAACTACTGTAAAAACGTGGTAAGAATGTACATTGAGAATAAAATTGAAATTAATTTCTATACTTATTTAATTTTTATTTTATTCCAAACAACAATAAACAGTATTTTTAAATAAATAAATTACCCTGCACTTACCAATTTTCTTTACATAATTTTCTGTAAAACGAGTAATAACCATAGGAACAAAAATCTCACAAAGAAAGTAAAATTATATGAATAATAATTGTACAAAGATATACAGAATGCAAATGGCAATTAGTCAAGTAACAAACTAGTTGTTATGTTGATTTACGTAACAATAAATAATAGTTATCTTGCCTTCTGCTAAACTTAACATAAATTAATGACAATTTTCATCAGCTAATAAATAAGTACGTAGCACAAAGATATCGCGACGTAAAAGTGACATTAACATTTAATACGTGACATAACGACGCGATGCCACACAGATTAACCCGTGTTCATCGGTTGCGTTGACGACTGACATTATCGCCATATATTCCCTGGAGTTTTAAGCAAATCGCATGCTGCCATTTTAGGTAAAGTTACGCAATGCATACTTGAGCATAAGCGTGCGGTGCACGCATTGGGTGCAGGGAAATTTAAATTTAAGCGAAACACAAGTACTTAGGTTAGTTTATATCCGCAGAACGAAATTTAGTACCTTTACTGTTGACAGGTGGTCTCGATAAAAAAAAAAACATGTGACCAAAAAGCTACCTTTATCGTTTATCGACCATGTTTCTTGTGAATTCTTTAGTACAATTGCTAATTAGGTAGGTTGTAACTTTCAAGCAAGGACCTACTAGTAAGGTGTGTATTTAGGTAAGTAATTTATTGCCCTACGGATCAGTTTTAACTCCTTTGGTCAATGTGTCTTAAAATATAACTGTTAGTTAAATGAAAATTACCTTATAAATGAATTATAGTTCTGCAATTTGTGTAATGATTTCGATGCATTATTTTTCATTTAAGTTATCAAGTACTTTAAGCCTAAATGGAGAAAGTAACCCTCAAAAATATTTTTATTTTCTGATACTGTTTATTAACTCTGACTTAAGTATAATTTTGTATTTTACTCTGAATTTATTGTTAATTTGGCATTTCCTTTTCAAATAAAAATAATTTTTAAAAATAATTGTAAAATTGGAACCAAATAAAATATGTGGAAGCTTTTTAGTACATTTTTGTACTTTCAACATTTAGTTTCGAAATACTTCGGGACATTGTTTTATTTATCCTATTGTAGTATTCTTCGCAGTTTGAATTCTGCAGAAATCAAGACTGTCTATACCGGGTGGTCCATCGGTCTGTATTTTTCATTTTATGCGATTATTATGAATATTACCGAAATCTTTTTCAGACAAAGTTTATTTTACATTAAAATGCCCATGTATCTGCAGTATAAACTTTTCTACCGGGTGTTCCATTTTCACGCAATGATATGCAACTTTATATTTTTAAATGGAACACCCTATATATTTTTGCAAAATTTGACAGATATTTTGTTTCCCTTTAAAATAGTTCTTATTCATTATAGTCCTAAAATGATCAGTACAGAAACTATTCACTTATATTGTCAAACGTTCTTAATTTTTTTTAAAAGAACAATACTTCACATAAAGTTTTGCACGAAGTGTTACATAATTTCTTACAGAAAAAGTACATTTTATATTATAAAATAGACAGACAAAATTTTTGCTTATGGCTAGTTTTAACAAAACAACAATATTTAAATTATTTGAAAAACTCAGTAATAAATGAAAAGATTTTAGGGTATAAATTCCGTTAATTTTTTTATTAAAATTCCAGGTAATTCAACATCAAGGGAACATATCAATTTTGCTATAAATATTATTTCTTCAAAATTTATTTATACATAGCTGTATCCATTTGAAAATATAATTTAATAATTAAATAAATATACCGTGACGTCATTTAATCATTATGGGTACGCCACCATGCATATTTCGATAAGCAGAATATTTTTTAGCGTGAAATGCTGTTGCTAGGCATTAATTTTACATTTTCATCTTTGAGATTTGAAATGAAAATCCTATAATCCCATGGACCGTGATTATGTGTCAAATTTTATTTTTATTCTAATTTGAATAATTGTAATATAATAAATGTCTATTATGTCTGGAACTGCAAGTGAATGGCAGAGTCAATTTTATGATTTAATTAAAATACAGTGATAGCATGAAATATAACCAGGTGCAATTAACGTATTGGGTAGCTGTTTTTATCTAGTTCAATAATTAATATGAAACAAGCGCAATCGAATTGATTGGATTTCTCTGAATTTATTCGTTCCATTTTCCAGGATTTTTTTAAACGTCACAACTAATTCACGCTGAAATTTCAGGGACATGTTAGATATTTCTCTTATTTATAGGCTGCAAATTGACTGGAGTGCATGTTACGCCTTTTAATTATTATTTGAAAGTATTTTATCTAGTTTGTCGAGAAAACTAGTTCAATGTATTAATTAATTGTTTTTGAAACATGTACACCAATTTTAAACTCATGTATCTGTGATTTATTACGTTGCACGTGCACAAAATGGTTTGAAATACCCGTAATTATTCATACTGTAATATTTGTATATATGTTGGCCATCCTATTGAAGTCCATGAAATAATAAATAAATCATCAATTTACAATTCTTCGATGAAGTGTGCTGCTTCGAATAGATTTCGGTATATATTCTTGCGCACAAGTGTTTTTACAAGATATCAATAGTGATTGATAATTTTTATATGTCAAAATATTGGCCCCATTATTGTTTCTTGCTCAAAGTATGTGCAAATAAGCAACAATCTAAAACTGGTAAATATATAATATTATATGCTGTACAACACTGGCACTTCTATCTGTTTATATAGTTTTTGGGAAAATTAAATAATACTTGTAATACTAATAAATAAATTGTAATACAATATGCCATTCTTATTGATGCGTTGATTATACATATAATGACAAATTAATTATTCATATAAATGCTCTTGAAGTATACCCACGTTTAGTTTGCTATCTACAATTATTATTAAAACATTTATCTATAACAGAAGCATTGACATATGGTGGACAAGTAAACTTAAATATCTATGTATTAATTATTCACTGTCACGTTATTCTTGTATTCAGTGATATTATAAATATTGATATCTTACTGAGGGACAGTCTCGCTGTGTCTGTCTGATAAATTATATAAATATCGCATCGTAAAGGACATCTTACTCAAAATTTAATTTAAGTAGGCTTACCATTTGTATCATGATTAAGAGATATATTTTATTCATTTATTTCTCGGATAGGTTGTTGTCGAATATTGTAGTCAGACATTATTAAAAACAAAAGTAAAAAATATTAGTAATTTCAAAAATTTCAATGTTAAATAAATGAGAGATAAAATTTATTAATTTTTTTTCTGGCTGTCTGATTAATTAGAGAAATATCGTAACATAAAGGATATCATTAAGGTAGGTTTACCATTTGTATTCATGAGAAGGGCTTGAATGGAAGTGTTCTGTGTTTAGATATCAATTTAATATTATTTGACAAAAATTATGCACTTTACCTACACGGAATAAAGTACTATAGAATTTATCGAACTATTTGCTAGGCTAAGGATATAAGATGCATTTTTAAAAAAATTCATAACAATTAGGAATCTAAACACGAGTATTTACTAAACAAATAGAAGTATTTACTTAAAATTTTGGAAATTTTTCAGAAAATGCATCGTATATCCTTTATTTACCTTTACTTCTTTCAATTCGTACATAAAATTGATACAGAATAGAAAGAATACTTGACATAATTTGACTGAAACTAAATAAATAATACGAGCCCTAACAACATAATGTTCGGAAGCTTGATTTTTGCTTATTATATTTTTCTGGCTTGTCCTATATATTCCTAATTACAATGAATGAATAAAAACCAATGCTAAATGTAAAACTATAGGGTTCAAATATATTTAGCAGTAGCGTATTATAAGGGATAAATTTTTCGGATCAAACTCAATTTCCCAAGAAAATATTGTTTCCACTCAAAGTTATTTTAAGCATAATTTTATTTACTTTCAGATATTTCATTTTTGTCGCTTAAAAAAATAACTTTAATATTTTTCGTTCTCGACAATTTTTGACATTCGACAAAAAAAATTAGGATTTTAGAATCCAAAACCTCTCCTCTATGCTACGCCAATGTTTTCTAGGTATTCTTTACCTCTTTTGTATATGAATATTAGGTGACAACATCCAAAACATCAAAAAATTGCCGAAAACGTAAACCTTTAAAGCTGTTTTTTTGAGTGACAAAATAATAAAAATATATAACAATGAACAAAAATATACTTAAAACAATATACTGCTTTAACAGATTTTAATAAACGACTAGTACAATTTTTTTTGTGGAAGTTGAGATTGTACCCAATAATTAACTTTTAGGATACGCCACTCTCTGTTACTAAATATGATTAAACACTATAGTTTTACATTTAGTATTGGCACATTTTCATTCATTTAAATATGAATATTATGTGATGTCAGAAAAATATACTGAGAAAAAATCAAGTGTCCGAATATTATGTTGTTAGGGCTCGTATGTGTTTTCACAGTGAATAACAATATTGATTTGTTTGTCGCTTTACATTTTTCATAAATTTCTAATAATTCCACACCTGCAAATAGCTAGAGAATTATCCCACTGCGAAGAATTCAATCATTCTTACCATAATGTCCATATTACATATCCTAGCGTTGTTATTATATAACATTTTCACTCGTTCATAAATATAATATACCTCCTGATAAAAGATCTACGTGTTAAGTTATGGGCGTATTTAAATAACCACACGCAGATTATAATTCACATATGAGAGAGTCACCTTTATAAATTTTTTACGAAAAATCTTCCTGGTTGAATATCTCCTCATGCTCAACAGCTTGAAGCTTGATCTTTCCAAACACATACATATTCCGTTATTTCTCACTTTTAACGTATTTGCGTTGCATTCCTTATTCAAATTGCACATTTTTATCACATAAATTTTAACCATTCCCTACAATCTGTATGTTTAAATCTAATTGTAAATAATTTGTTGTATGCATGTTATATTTGACGTAAATGGAATTGCTTGTGATCACAGCTTTGAAAGCAATAAGTAGAAACTAAATCATCAATTATAAAAACATGAAGCAAACTTAATCACGCTTAACATCTCTTGTAATATCAATAAAAAATACGAAGCATGTAAAATCATCCAGAACATGTCTCTGATTAACAGAGATCGGCTCTTCGATCGTAGCTTGAACTAATTAAAGTACAAGGCACTAATGTAATTAAACTTGCATATAAAATCATTCATAAAGTCGTGTTTTTATATAAACCGACCTGGTTCACTTATGTTTTGCGAAAGTGCGTGAATATGTTAATATATGACGTAAGAAAACTCCTACCCGTAAATGAATTCAGTTGAGTATATCGTAATTCGTAATTTGAAATGTGTGTGTGATATAATGGATGTAATTATGCGAATTATTTTGTTTTTTAAGACAAGTTGGAAATGAGTAAATGCAATATAAATTTAATTAGCGCTAATTTATTGATTTGATAGGTTTTTTGTTCAAGATTTTTACGAGATATTATGACATAATAGACTAAGCATTACTAATAAAACTGTCTTGAAAACAATATGTAAATAGGAACGAGATCATTATCATTGATATAAAAAATGCGTGTATAAAGATAAGCAAGGTTACTCACATTAGAATATTTTTACTTTCATATACACACAAACATACTATGAACTTCGCAAAAATCCCCAAAACAGTTTCACAAAGTTGAACTTTGTTGCACTGATTTTGTCAAACCATAAAATTCACTTTGTATATACAATAATGTATGAAAATTATATTCTGTTACAAATTCTGTGTGTAATAGGTTAATTACACGTTTCACGACATATGCTAATTTAGTTTTACTAGTTCAGTGTTCAACTAACGCGCAACCAACGAACACTAGCCGTAAAACTCGTGCATAGTGAAATTCAAATTTAGTTTAGCGTCTTAAGTTTCGTGATGATACGCAAAGAGGTTTTATGTATATAACAAAGCTATTACGCCACCAAAAAGGCTTCGTTAATAACTCATTCCAGTATTGTATCGGTACTGTACAATTTATATTTTTATAATTACCAATTGAGAACTCAAAATCTATAGTTGGTACATTTAAAAATGAATGAAATTTTATACTACCTTTGATAATTTTTTCAAGCTCTCAAAAATGAGGAAGAAACCTATAATGTTCAGTCGTACCATATGGTATTTTAAAGATTTTCACAGTTTTTAGAGACATATCAAATTCGGATTAAATTTGAAACACGATACAACTATAATCTGATACCATGAGAAAAAGCTATGGGGTGAATAACCAAACAAAAGTTTTAGGTTTAAAATACGACAGGGAATAAATATTGTTTGAACAACTGCAAAATAAGTTTGTGATATTGACCCTTCTTAGAAATATGCAAATACCAAACAATCAGTTCTGAACACACCTCTTTCACTTCATTTAAATTCAGAAATCTTTTTGAACATGACCTTTTATTTCAAACACTAATCATTTCACACTTTCTTAATAATGTCAGACACTGACATCTTGCTATTTTGTATTGCATTAAAATAAAATGTAAATACGCAACTATAATTCTACACAGAACAAGTATGAATACTTGGAATTGTGCGCTTTATTTTGCCATAGTGAATATTTTGCAAACTTACAAAAATGTATGCAGTTTCCTCAAAATTTTAGCAAAAATATCGTTTAAATATGAAAATGTTTACTATTCCCAGTAAAAACTAGTACAATGGCATGAATTTGTTAGACGTGCAATATGCGGTTAAGGTTAGTTTATTTAAAAGTGAGGGCGAACTGAATAAATTTCACTAAAATTGCTTGAGTTTATTGAGCGTGAGTCTGATTTTTGGTATGTTTAGTAGTTTCTTTATTGAAAATGCGAAATAATCTAGCTAAAATAATAATATATTCAACAACAAGTATGGCACATATTCCACACGAGCAAAAAGTTTGTTGTAGACAAAGAATACGGTTTGTGAGTGTGGGATATACCATTCCATTACCTGTTGTAGACTATATTTCCTATAACAAGATTTGGGAAATTATGCAAAAAATATAAATACAAAATTGTTGCAAACGCCAAACTCAAATAAATAAAATTAAAACAAAGAGACGTAACCATAGCAACCGAACCAAAATACTTTCATATATCGCGCTAATATGCAGCTCTGATTCATCTAAATTATTCTACACGCGGCGTATGGAATGATAGTTGTTCCAATACAATTTTCAGTTGCAGAATGCGTTGTTTCCAAAACAATGTTATATTAAAATATTTTCCAAATCATCGACGCTGTACCGAAAAGCACTCAAACATTGGATACAACCAAAGCATAATATTAACAGCCAGTTGATTCCAACCCTAACCTTACAAAAGTCATTAGTTTTTGCCGGTCTAGGTCGAAAAACAAGCAGTTTCTGGACGATTTTGAGATGTGTAACTTAGTGTTTTTGGACGCAGATGCAAAAACGATATTATGGATCAAATCCTATTAAAATCTTGAATATCAACGATACAATACCTACCGTAAAGAATAACAATCCGGTAAAATCCTATTTGCCGGACTGACATAAATGTATAAATAAATATATCATCACGCCTTTTACCCATTATGGGTGTGGCACTCTGCTTACGCAGCTCTCAGTAAGTGATATATTTTTGCGTATGAAATGCGGTTACCAGCCGTCAAGTCATAGCCCCCAAAGTTGTTAGTGGAAGGGGAACCACAAGGGTAAATTTAATTTGGCAACTGTCGGGAGTGGGATTCGAACTGAGGATCTCACGGTCCACAATCCGATGCGTTACCACGGAGCTATTTACCCCAGACCGGTAAATATGCAAATATGATACAGAATGAAATAAATTATTGAAACGATATAGGAACAGTATTCAGAAAATACATGTTTCTTTAATCAACTATAATATTAATACGTGAAGAAATAAATAAGAAAGACAAAAAGACAAAAAAAAGCATTTTGATTCGTCCCCCTTAGTCAAAATAGTATACGCCCTATTCTCGAAATATATCTCATGATCTACTATCTAACGTATAAAAACTGTAGTCCTATTAGAAATATGCAAGCAATGCTTGTATTCGTGCACATATTTAAATTTCCACCATGAATAAAAAATTAACAAACATATTTACATGATCGAGTACTTTTTAAAACCTCTTTTACATGACTACATGACCTAAGCTAATCTACTAAACTTATTTAACACTTCAACTGTTCTAAAACAATTGTTTTTTCCGCTGATACACTTTATTAACCCACTTATTAATATTCAAATTTCCATATTTCCATATGTAGTTAACTATATCATATTCACCGCAGGCTAATTACTAGTTAGGTACGACTAGTGCAGAATAGTGTAATACCCGACTTACCGGTGTTCATTGTAGATCTTAATTAATACGAAACGCATACACTTAGTTGTTTTAATTAATAAACACATTAATTACAAGCAAATCACGCTGCTCATTAGGTCTGAAACGTACAATAAACGTCACCAAGGTGTGAAATAAGAAGAACGATGCAGCAGCAAGAGGAAGAGAAGATAATTATTATGCAATTACAGCTGTACTGAATTTATGGTGCTTTAATGTGACCACTGCATACATTTTTCAGATACTAAATATTGCAAAAGTAATATATTAGTTGTACTCGAGAACGGGTATCTATAAATCATTAATTTATTTTTTAGAAGGAGATAATATTATTAATTAATATTGTAATTTATAATATAGATAATATTGTGTCTATTTAATTCGACCTTTTAGAGGTTGGGAAATACGTCATTCCTTAATAATATAACGATCTCATGGGTGGTAAGTGACAGATTTATCCCATGGGTGAGAAGCGTTTATTATAAAGTAATATAAAATTCTAATGTAATGCTGTTTTATTTGGATTTGAGTTTCCTGAACTGTTGACACATGTCAAATTATTGAATTATACATTTAAATATCTGTTTTCATAGACTACAAGCATAGAACACCTTTGTTTGTTGGATAAACGAGTAGAATGAGAAGTTAATTTGCATAATTAAGGATGATTGTGAATAAAATAGTATATATAGTTCGATGAGCGTTTCATTACAGCCTTGCGCTATATATATGAGCCTCTCGGTCATGTAATAAGCCCTCCGCTGGAATGAAACATTTGCTACTACTATTTCTTATTATTAAAGTGGTTTATTTAAAAATAGCGAAGGGAACTGTTTAGCCAAATATCAAATTAGTTAAATAAAATTTGAAAATTAAAATTGTTTAATTGTATCCAATTATTATTATTTTTTAATTGCCAAAATCCGGAAACATTAGCATGCTAAAATTCCAAATTATTTCCTCATATTTCCTAATTTGAGAAACATCCTTTCTTTATTTATATAAAACAAAGCACAAAATACAACATCCCATTCAAGTAATTATTTCATCATTTACATTATCTACTTCTACGTTTCTTAAACATCTATGTCATGTTCATAATATTAATGAAATGATAAAAACTTGATTTTGCAACCGGTAATTTTTACTTATTCCATGAAGCGATGTAGGAAGCCACTTTTCCTTCCGCCTGGTCTCGCCTCAGTGAAAACTGCCCTTCTACTATATTCTCTGTGTAAGATACAGAGTTTCTTAGGAAAACAAAACTTGTTTGTTGTTACGTTGCCATAACAGCCTTCCCTGATGGGATCTACTTTGCTATGTTATCCTTAAGTATCTAGGACACTTTGTATAACTTGCGACAGCCTTGCCTTAATAATACATATGTGTTAATCACAAGACAAGCGAAACGAAATTACAATTAGGAAATACGAAACCGTTTCGTTGAAGCGTTGAAGGTAACACATGTTGTATCTACTATTGAAAATGATTGGATTTTTAATTACACCAGTCTGAATAAATATTCGGTTTTATCGCAATATCCTTGTTAGTCTAAAATCTAAATTATTTTCTAAGAAGGAAGCTGATTGCAAGGATTTGCAATTTAAATTACTAAAGATTACATTTAGTGTTTATAATTTACATAGCAATTTTGTGTTTTCGATGCGGAAAAGTTCTAAAATATTTAAGTTTCTAAATTTTAATTTTATGTTGCAATGATAGATTGCAATATATCTAAGTTTACGGATTATAAACAAAATTACCCTTTCTTTTTAGAATAATGAAATCAAGATTTTGATGTTCAACTATCCAAAAGCTTAAATACAGCTTACAGTTTAAATTACCTCGAAATTAAAGTTCCAAAGAACTAAAAACACGACTTTTAAATAGACCAACAAACATAACGAATAATATAAAATGATGGGGCCATCACATTACTTCATTTTACAATATAACTATAGGAAAAATGACCATTTTTATGTTACAAGGAATAAGAAGAGTTCATCTGAATCAATTTTTGATAAAGGGCTAACAACGTATAACAAATTATCTATATATATAAATCTAAAACACTAATGTCCGGTTTTATAAAGAAATTTACTTTTAAAGTAAATTGAATTAGAATTTAAATTTCTTTATAAAACCGGCATTAGAGAATTTAGGTATAGTATCCGAAAATTGTACATATAATGTTATTATTGTAAACCTCATAAGTCCATTTATTTGTCAAATGTACCTATACTCCCATTTGTAAATATGTGTATTTATTAGCTATTATGCTAAATAAACGTTATTATTATTACAAGACTTTAGAATAAATACTGTGGATCATAATCTCCAGATTAATTGTTAGATCAATGCAAAATTTATCATTGACCGATATTACAATATGTAGTAAATGAAGTTGTAAGGGTAGTTCTTAGGATCAATCAAAATAAACAAAAATATAAATATATTATACCTAGATTACTCTGTTTATTTTGATTGATCCAGAGACCTACCCTTAAAACTTCAATTAATAATTCCAAAGGATCTAAAATATATTTTTAATTATACTTAAGGCAACGGTAGAGTTAAATCCGGATCACTCGGTAACGCAAGTTAGTAGTTGGATGGGTGACCGCTTTGCGAAAACCCATTCCAGCGAATACTGCGTGCTGTTGTCACACCACCGAAAACGAGGTTCCGAGGTGGCATATAACCTCTCAGCAGTTGAGACCGCTTAATAATAACAATAATAATAATTAAACTCACGCTATCTAGTACATAAAATACTTATAATTAAAGCTGCAATACATAAATTGTATTATTTAATCAATTAAATAAACCATCGGACTATGAATCATGAGATCCACAATTTGAATCCCACAGTAGTAACTTGCTTTTTCAACTTTACCCCTGTTCGGTAACTTCATTACATGCACAAATAATGTATCATTTGTCGAGATCTGTGAAAGCAGAGTGCCACACTCTAAATGGATGAATGGGGTGGTAATATGTTTATTTATTTTAGATTAAATTAGTTCTCCGATTGATAAGTTTAGCGGGGTGTTTAAAAACTGTTTGGAAATATTAATTGGCAACTATATTTTTCTTTGTTCCTATCATACTTGAATACTTGCTTTTTTACTTAAATTACAATAATATCTAACTCGTACTAGTTGTTCACTAACTACCCCGTTCGAAATTACTTAACTAGATGCATTATTGTATAGATAAAATTATAATATTTCTATAACATTGTTCGTCACGCAGTTTTTATCTTCGATAAGGTTGAAATTCCTGCATGTTTCAAATTTTATGGTAAATATAAACATTCTATAACCAAGTTCGTGATATGTAATTTTTAGTCTTAACCGTCATATAGGTATCAAACCTACAATTATACTTAAGGTGAGAGGAAATATTAATAGCATAATATATGATTAAATTCAATTTAACAACAGTATGAGCAAAATTAATGACTACTTGCGCCAATACCATTTAAAACAACATTTTTAGATTTTTACTTATTGTTGATTATATCAAATTATAAATTAATTATAGCTTTCACACTACGGCCATTTATTTAAAGTAAAGCTTACCTTTTTATGTTGACAGCACACCTGATCAGATATAAATTATTTCATTAACAATCACAATATATCATAGTTTACATTGCGATGTGGGTGTAACACAGATTCATAGTGCAACACAATTAGCCAGGTATCCGGTTACTAGGTAACCACATTATATAGCATTATGGTATCTAGGTTTACACGGGCTTGCACTGTTCTTTACTCAGGTTTTTATAGTGTACTCATATTACATGTAGCGTGTGTTCATTGTTGTTTGCGTCGTTGCAAGTAGTACGATCTGTTGTTGTACTAAGATACTAGTTTAGTTTTTATAATAAGATTAGTAACTACCGAAACATATCCCCGATAGATGTCCCACAATCTAATATTAACGACAAACTATTCTGAGAATTCGTTATAACATCTGAGACGTCAACAATTTCCCTCAAATAATAACAAAATATTTGGGATATATGAAGTGGACCATAAGTATGTTTGATTTGTTTGCCTTATTCGAAACATTTAAGGTTATCTAAGTCTGTTTCTATGTGATTAAATAATTGAGTCGTTAAAATTATTGTCCTATCCCTATTCTTTGGATCTGTTACAAATATCTACAAATTTAAATAATATTAATGTGCAATAATTTCACATAAAATGGTTAATTTTTCCTTACAATTGGTTTATGGTCTGTCTAAAGTTTTATCTTTATACTTATTTTATCATTTTTATATTTATTTATTAATGTTTGAAAAATTATTTAAATTTTTTTATCTATTTGTTTACCTCGCGACGGACGCTTTACAATTTTATTTTTATTTTAAATTTTTGTCTGCGTCGTCAACACCCGGTATTATAAAGAAAATTAAACAATGACAATCAAATTTCAAATGCACTTGTTGAAAACAAATAAACTTACTATAAATGTGCATTTAAGTGACAGTTAAATTTCTTTGTAATACAGGGCACTAGAAATGTAAATTACAATTCCATGGATAATGGTAACCCAATAAATGAATTCAAAAAGCTTGCCGGATTCATAGTAATAATAGAAAAACAATTCCGTAAAATTAATTAAATTCAACGTTTCGAATTACTACATGTAATTATTCAACAGGAAAACAAGTAAGCAACATAGGAAAGAAGAAAAAAGAATACTTCTCCGAGCACAAACGGACCATTCGTCTTAACCAATTAGAGAAATTTGCTGTAGCTTGTCGAGCCATTGAATATTGGCACAAAATAAATTTTTCAGTCACAAAAATTAAAGCAAGATTATAATGCGCAAATGGCAAACTAATAATAGAAGCTGAAGAAATCTATGTATAAGCAGATGAAGAATAAGAGTTGAAAAAGATATGTATTTCTTTATTTTATTAAATATAATTTGTTATAACTAAGTTACTGTTTTAATTATTTGCTTGTTTACTTGTTTCCTGATTTGAAAAGTTAAATATTAATAAAAAAAAAAGTACAGCTCTTCAATAAAAAAAAATATCTTTTCATTTAAATAAATAAATGTCATGCGTCACTATGTTATTGTATTTAGATGAACGGTAGTGGATAAAAAGTCTTCTAGATTCTATTTTCAAAATAAATATAACATCACGCCATTTACTTACTTTGGGTGTGGCACTCTCCTTTCGCAAATCCCGGTAAGGAATATTTTATTTTACATGAGGTGATATTACCAGCCATAAAATCTTTGTAATAATGGAGAGGGTATCATAGGGATAAAGCTAAAAGGGACACGGTTAAAAATGTGAGATTGATTGTTGGATCAATGTGTTGAATAATTCGTGCTTCAGTTGGTATTGAATTTGACTGACTCTTAATAACAACTGCAAGAATTATAGGTTTTGAAATAATAAATTTTTTCGTCAGTGCTTCTTTATTTCTTTTATAAATGTATAATGTGAAATGTATGTTTTATATTACAAATTAAAATGTTTGCCAAATGTAGGTAAAGTCAAAACAATATAAGAATTCACACAGTAGCGACACTCGCTGTCGGCATCTTTGATTTTTATGTCGCATTGACCGATGACCTTGAGCCGTGACGCCATATTGGCAGCTGCGGCAGACGGCGGTAAATTTGAAAAGATGTCAGTTGCAAAGGTGATAAAATTTAAAAATAGTATTTCACCTGCACTATAAAAAGACCTACGATTTTCATGGTACAAATAAGTTGATCTCTTTGTTCGGCACTCATTTTATGAACTTATCATGACAGAGGTACTGTAGCTTGATATTTGAGTTACAACTGAAACTGACATAATATTTTCTTTCCTATGGTTACTAAGATAGCCTGTCAGCAAACACTAAGCGGCCATCTTCCTGGCTGCGCACCACTGAAATATTGGAATCATGAAATATTTGAAGTGTCGCTACTGTATGAATTCTTATACTGTGGTCAAAATGAAATGATCCTTAGATAACTCTTGATTATAAAATTACAATAAATTTATTGTAAAATAAGAAAGCTATTCAGCAGTTTTTTATAATTTATACATTCATCAAACTTTTAATGTAGTAAAGACGAAGATATCGAATATTTAAGTATCAATTTACACAATTTAAGGAACTGTATATCGAGGAGTTAAGGGCAACTAATTCCTTATTTCCATTATGAAAAGGATAACGCCTATAATATGTATTTTATTAAAATAATTTCATTGTTATCCATTTAGCTCTAACGAGTAATGCACACACAAGAACCAATAAATTATCACTTAAAATGCTTCCAAAGACATTTCCGCATGGTGCTACTTTAAGCATTTTATCTTCAAATGACAAACATATTAAAGTAATGCTGTAGTAGTCATAATAAAATAACAACTTTAAAACCACCGTATTGCTAACAAAGCAATAAAACTGAATTCATGGAAGAACCAAGAACTAGAATCCATATTCTATAAACATATTATTATGAACTGTAACTGTCACACTAGAAATAAAAGAGGATAACTAAACCAACTAAATTTGCTAGAAATAACAGTACATACACGTGGCCTAGTGTTAATATACACTAGCGCTAGAATACTCCGAGAGTATTCAAATAGAGACAATGGCCGATAAAATTCAAAGAGATGTGTGATTTCGCATGTTGAAGTAGGTACAGCAACTTGAATATCATGCTTTTCTAAAGCCTGTCGCAATGGCAGTGTTACATAAGATTCATAATTGAGTGCATCGGCTTTGAACATTTGCATAGATGTGTTATATCTATGTAAAAAAAATTTTTGTTATTATGTAACAGGATTCAGAATAATTAATACATGTGTGAAATACTTGTGCTTAAAAAATATTTTGTAGTTTTTCATGGTTAAATTCGCGTAGCTTACACAAAATAAAATTGTTATTTATAGAAAGGAATACATCTGGAAGTATTTATTTTAATTCGGGATCGAAATCATAGCGTTTGTGTCACCTTCTGACCTCATGATAAAGTATCCTATAACTTTTTGTTAAATAAAATGTTTATGTTATATTGAAATCATAGTATAAAGCTGTATTCAAAGTTACTTTTATTTTTATTATTTATTACAATTACCACAATTAGCAATCCGTTCGAACATCTTAAACTCAATAAACTGTTTATTCTAATTATTGCTAACCCTTAACCGATAAGTACGTTTTAGATCTCTGGAAAACGATTTCACATTTTCAGGGTGATGACTGTATACATGTATTTCTGTGCGTGCCAGAGCTGGGTACGGATACTTGTAAATGTATTCGAATACCGGATACGGATATGGTTTATAGCGTTCGGATACTGAATACGAAATACAAATACTTTTGCTAGAAAATGTATTTGAAATACTTATATTCGAACACTTTTGTAGATATTTACCTACTTAATAGTTAATAAGAAAAAGAAAAATAATAAATAACACAATGAAATAAAGTAAAAACCTTGACGACAAGCATAGCAATATCAAAAATTGTTCTTTGTTTCATATTTTCAATTAAATGTTACACTGCTACAAGTAAAATGTGTGATTAATTTTCTCTATCACTTTATCACTATCGAAACGTATACTAACCAGCTAGATCGCATTAGTTTTCCCATAATTTGCGTCCATGCAAAAAAAAATATTCGAATACGCATACTTTTTCAGTTATCTTGCGGATACGGTTGACAAATACAATTTTGTTTAAGTATTCAATTACAGCATCTGGATACAACAAAAGTATTCAAATACTGAAGTATTCGGATACTACCCAGCTCTGGTGCGTGCCAATTTTTCTTTCACGATAACTCAAAAATTGAATGTTTGGAATTTGGATGTTCAAATTTCGAGTTGATTAGGTAGCAATACATCAACAGGAATTAATTACTTGAAGGCCTATAAGGTGTTTCAAACAGATCTAGTAAATAGTAATTTTTTGTTAAATTCATTCATATTAAAAAATAGGAAAAAGAATATGGGCTACAATTTTTTTTTCAAACTATCGTTTAATAAAATTTTAAATAATAATAAACAACCGATCTCATTGGTGTTGTGGCTATGACACTAACATAGTAGGAGTACACCAGAGGTCGTTGGTTCGAATCCCACTGAAGAGCATGGTCATTTGTGTTGTTCATAAAATTCATTATCATCCACTCATGAGGCGGCATATGACCAAAGCAGTTAGTCCGCTTCCCATCTTAGCAAAAAAATCAATTATAATACTTATGAAGTTATTTAGGATTGAGTAATTTGCCGGGTAGAACTGATCAAACTGCCTCTTAGATATATCTACAAAAATATGATACAAGGATAATTAATTTCGAGATTACTATCAGTAATCATTGTTTATTAGTACTTAACGAAACAGATGTTATTAGAAATAATGTAATGTAAGATAAATTATTTTCTTTGGGGAATATGAATAACTATGAAAAAAGTGTATTTCCTCATTCGAAAGAATAATAATAAATAAATGTTTAAATATTCTGCTACTGACAAGCAGTATAACTGAAAATTAGTATACTGTCAGCTGTGTGCTACATTACCTCCTATAGCAAAAATACGTTGAAGATTAAACAAAACGAACCTAGCTAAAAATGTGTCAATACAAGAAAAAAATGGGCCTTAAGGTGTTGCCTATTTACCCCAATGCTCCATGCAACCTAACAGAAATAGATAGTAGCATAGATGGTAAAACTTAAACAAAATGATTAATCTGTTCTAATCTAATATTTAATACAAAGTCACAAACTTTTTAAGGTACCTACTAAATTTCTGTTAACTGGTACTTGTATGAAACAAAACCTTTGCTAACAGTATTTCTAAATTCGAAATCAACAGTTAAATAGCTCAAAGGGAAGATTCATCAAAACAGCAAAGAATTCAAATAAAATTAAATGAGACTGGAAATGGCTTCTATAAGATCCTGGCAATTAAGTTTAATTGATTTAAAGTACCGTATCATCTCTAGAAACTATCATTCAGTGATTTATTCATTTTGTTTCCCCTATACTAGTTGATATCGACAGGTTTTTGAAACTAATATTGCATGTAATTTATATAAATACTAACTGATTCAAATAATTAAAATTTTTGTCACTCCAGTTAACCGATATCTAACCGTATGATCTAGTTTGGTATATAGATATTACTTTTTAAACGCAATTAACCTGATTTTAGATAAAACCAGTAGCGACAACTAGTATTTGTTTTTTTTTCAGTAACTGTAATAAATCTTGGTTTGCCAAGTGATTTTTATTATTGTCCGGATCTGTTATCTTGATTGACTGAATTTATTTTTTCAACTGCATTTGCTATCAAATAATTATATTTAAATGTAGTCTTATTAATAATTACAAATATTTAATTTAACAACAATATTTATTGTCCTGTGGCCAATTTATTTATTTATTTGTTTAATATTCTACATAACTAATACGTACACATAAATTAACCATCATGGCATTTACTAACTTCGTGTAAATTTCGGTCACCAGCTGATAAATGATAAAACTAGAAGCATCTACTTCCAAATTCCTAACAGGCCAAACCGTGCTTATTTGTTTAATAAGTTTTTATAGTGGAACTGAAGTTTTACTTACCTACATAAGAGAAATCGAGTGAGTAAAAATGAGACGAAAAATTTAGTAAAGTAGTTCAGTTACTCTGAATGAATTTAACTGAAAATTTAGTTATATACTATGTATAACTCGGAACCTCAGTTGTATTTGCTGAATTTTTCAGTTAATCAAGAAACAATTGTTTTATTAGTTGAACAACGCGTAATGGGCCCATAAACCAATTTTTTTTTATTCTTTAATAGAAATATATTTTTATAGAATATATGACGATCAGTGAAACCCCGATCTGAAAATTTCATATATTACCCAAGATATGATTTTTCAAAGTTTGTGTGACGTCACTGGTATTACTCCAGTGGCACTAAAACAACGATTTTTCATGATAGTAGATATAATATATTTTTTAATGTAAAGATAATATTTACATATTAAAAGGCTTAATTTATAACAATTAAACATAATATAAATAAAGATAAAATTAATTTGGTAACTTTAGAGTATTTTACTTGATATTCGAGTAAACATCATACGAAAGTTTGAGAACAGTGGCGCTAGTAGTGATGTTAACCTAACTTCAACATACAATTTTATTCAATAGTTTTTCAACAGAGCACAATGAAACAGTGAAATTATAAAACAAGTAATAATATCGACCAAATATTTTTTTCAGCATATTATGTATAAATCTGAAAAATTCTAGTTTTTGTATAATTTGCACAAATTGTGAATGCATAATTAAAAATGGCAACTCTTGCAAATTTGCTGTGCTTGTTAAAATGATGTTAACGAAATTTGAGTTAGAGTAAACAGTTATCCAAAAACAAGCATTTTATTGTCTTAACCATGGGAAATAAAAATATTCACAGAATTATGTGAAATATAGTATACCTGGGGTCATTGTCAATATCTCTTTCTTCATAGTAACTAAATAAAACGCGTAAATATTTAGCAATCGTCATTAAGAAGGTATTTTTCAAATTACACACTTTGTTACTCAACCGATAATTGTTTGCCTCATATTTTAAAGAGATTGTTAAGAATTCTTTTATTATGCTATAAATTTCAATAGTTGTGTTAGTAAGTATAGTCGTAAATCGTCATCGCTAATTATTTAATTATGGGCAAAATGTTATTCTTAATGCAAACTTCTATATTCTCTTTGAACATTATTTTATTAGAATATACAACTATGTATACTTTCTTTGTTACATTATCAGAGCTAATATAACAAGTGCTATTATTATAATCCATAATATTTTCGTATGGAGACGATGCTCCGAATACAAACACGAGTCCAAAAAATGATAAAATGCGCTGCTGCGGTTTCACGAGCAATATCTTCGATTATTACTCATATCACGAGCTTATATTTAATCAGAGATATAAATTATATGTTGTGAAGCGAATTGTGAACGAGAACGTATCCTAAATGTACTTTTTTATAACTCAGCGGTCTCAACTGCTGAGGGTATATGCCGCCTCGGAATTTCGTTTTCGGTGGTGTGACAACGGCACGCAATATTCGCTGGTGTGGGTTTTCGCAAAGCGGTCACCCATCCAACTACTGACCGCGGGCAGCATTGCTTAACTTGCGTTATCGAGTGATCCGGCTTTAACGCTACCTGCCAAGCCGTTGCCTTTCAAACTTCTTTTTTCGCAGCTTATATTATATTCGAAATAAATTGAATTTATTATTTTATGAGCCAAGTGAACTTCCGTCTCTAGTTTACCAAAATCAGTCCGGTTTTTCGCATTATGTAATGTTTGTTTAAAAATTGTCGGGAAGTGTATTATTTAAGTAATAATCAATAATCAAACGTGATACTAATAATCCCATTAAAATTTCTATGTAACAAGACATTCTTGTAATATATAGACAATCAGTTAACTTAAATAATGTTAATAAAAGAAATTTTAGCTAAAATTTAAAAAGTGAGAGGTTATATAAATTTTAATATGTTTATATCATTTACGGAAGCAATAATTAATATACATTTCCACAATTAACCTTAAAATAATTAGATAATTAATCATAAACATATTCACTGATATTAAACAAACACAAGACTTATGAACGACTAATACTTCTTCTTTTCTGCAGCTTACCGGCTATACTGTAGCTAAGTGTCAAGTCGACAGAGGCGCCTCTACAACAACATGGAAGTAGAATTCTAGTTACTGTTAAGGTAAGAAAGTTATATTATTATTGTATTCATAGTGTTATAAGCATATTAAATTTAAACGACTTTTGCTTTCAAAAAGTTAGAAAACCTTAAAAACATTTCTTGAAAGTAGGAAAACAATAGTTGTACTATTTCGCCAGAGATAAGCTTAACTCCACATTATACAAATTCTAAGGCAGATAATTTCGCGTGAGATTTGTATCACCAGGTCCGTTAACTTTGTACTTTGTGTAAACTCCAGTGTCGAAACCATTTCAAACATCGAAATCATCAAGACAATGTGGTCGGCGCGTTTATTTATTCGTCTGGCGACGTTAATTTCATGCGTCCAGACATAGACAATACCGACGCGGAGGAGATGAGAATGTACGTTATATACATGCACGGCCAACTTGCGTACGAGAAACAATAGAATGTCTCGGTTACGTAATCATTTGCGTCCCGCGTCGCGCTGCGTTTCATCATCGTAGTTGTAGATCGTAGTGTGTCGTGCTTTGCGGGAAATAACTGAACTGGTCAGACAGTTGAAGTGAAGTATGTTGTATGTTGTTAGGTACTGGAAATCAGAGTACGGACTACGTAGTAGGATACTTGGAAACTGCTACTGTCTGAAGTGTGATCAGAAACAGATAGGAGGGGCACTAGAATGTCGGTCAATGGTAGAATGAAAAAAATGTCGATTATGACCAGATTTAGAAGAAAATATAAATATATCGTTACACCATTTACCCAGTTTTGGTGTGGTACTCTGCTTTCGCAGATTTCGGTACATGATATATTTTTGTCTGGTTTCCTACAACCACATGAATTAAGTTAAAATTTCAAGTAGACTAAGGGATTAGAACTGAAGATCTTGAGATCCACAATGCAAAACTTTACCACGGACCTATTCACCCCATAATATAAATGTCTAAAACGGTAAACAAAGGTTCAATGTCGGTAATACCTATAGGTTCAAAGGTACAGCTTTCTTGTGGTGCGGTTCACGTCACTATCTTCTTTCTCTTGATTCAAATCAGCAATAGTGGGAGAAAGTGAAAAAGAAGATAGTGACGTGAACCGCACCACAAGAAAGCTGTACTATAGATCTTTGTATTTTATAACATTAATCCTTTATTACTGTCCCGAAAAAAAAAATCTGGATTTGTATTATATTACTAAAAATAATAATTGAACATGATTTGAAACCCTCACACTCCTTTCGCCTTGTCCACAGTCATACCTCGATTTCAACAATCACATCTATTCATTCACGAAACAAATCATCAGTTATACCTATCGATTTATTCCTCGAAAGTCCACGCAATGTTCACCCTCAATCTCAAACTCATACGTACCGGCAGTTTTTTTTTTATCATCATACATAGGAGGGTATGTGTCATTACCTTAGTTACAGGAAAGCGATTGACAGTAATGTATAAAAGTGTTTTTTTTTAATAAACTTAAGCTCAATTAAAGTAAGGATAGTTACCTCGGTTGTTAATGCATTAACGTGATTAACCTATCAAAAATCTACATTTTCGCCGTAACCAAGGAAATGGATTTATAAGCTGATTCTTGATTGGTTAACCACGTTGTTACTTTAACAACGAAGTTAGCAATCCTCTCTGCAATTGGGCCATAGGAACCATTTAAATGGATAATTAACACTATTTAGACATAATGTCATACGGTTTGATAATTTGGGGCCAATCTCCGTATACCAATAAAATATTTTTAATGCAAAGAAAGCAGTTCGAATAATTTCTGGTGCTCTGCCAGAGAACACTGTGGAGAACTATTTCAAGAAAATAAAATCCACACAATATATTCTCAATATACATTAAATTGTCTAATACATATTAAGAAAAATTTATTAAAATATAGATCTCATGCCAAAGTATATACTTATGAAACGAGAAATAAACTCAATTTGATTATTTTAAGATTGACAAATAAAAATTCAACAATTAACAATATCAACTTGAAACTTTTTAATAGACTTCCATACAAGATATACGGCATTTGAACTTAAACAAGTTTAAATCCATTATGTCTAAGAAACTAATGAATAAAAGCTACTATAGTATTGAGGAATATCTAACAGATGCAAGATTTTGAAGTCGACTTTAAATTAAATTTTTGCCATTTTTTTTTCTCTTTTCTAGTGTATTGCCGGACGAGAAATTCAGCACTTAATTTTATATGTAAACTGTTTTGACGTACCATGCATGTATTTGCTATTTGGTAAATAAATAAATACAATTAATTAAATTAAATTAATAAAACAAACAATAAAGGTTTGAACAAAAAAGAAATTTATTTTACTTTATTTAGTACTTAATAAATTAAATTAAATCAGTAATAATTATTATTTTGAATTATTGTAAATTCCCTATGTGTACTTATAATACTTTACTGCCAATCACTTTTCTTAAACAGTAAATTTGTTAATGGCACATTTCTATATATGCTTATAAAATATACTCCTGGTATATAAATAACAATATACTCCTGGTATATCAATTTCACGGCCATTGGTGGTCAAGAGGCTAAGAGCGCTCAGATTTACAGTCTGTAATCTGACGGTCGGGGTTCGCGTCCCGCACGATACATCTCGAATTATAAAAAATAATTATAATTCGTAGCTCTGACAAACGACCACAGATGGGTCTGAGTGATTCGGAGGTCACTATAAGCCGGCGGTCCCTTGCAGTTGTCTGTTGACTGGCCATCAGCAACATCGTTAATGCAAGTAAAAAACATTCGGCCATTGAAACCGGTGGAATTCCGGCCCTATGCTCCCATAGAGGAGATACAGGAACACATTATTATTATATCAATTTCACCAACGTTTCAAATTCGTTCGATATTTCCAAACAACCTTAAATGTATTGGTCCAACAACTTTCTTCTCAATTTGACACTTTCGCCCAACAATATTCTTCTCATTACCTTGTGGTATTCTGGGCACTATTAGATTTCATGTTCATGGTTCTTCATCCATACACAATAATTTCTACTATAAATTAATGTATGTACTAACACACAATTGTACTCACTTAATCGGGCACCACTAGTAATATTCCTTGACGTATTATTTATACACTGTAGGTATCTACCTATTTCTATTACTAGTTTTGCATTATATTACCGAATTTTCCTTTTATATAAGTTGAAGATACTTCGAATTATTTTGATAATAACAGCAAAGATATCTTCAAGATAGTAGTATTTCAATATATAGATCATCTGGTTGAGTTTCCCTTTAATTCAAATAAAACAACAGTTTATTAAAACTAGGACATCCATAACTTCTTAAATAAACTATAAGTAAAATGCGCTCTCTTTGATATGCAAGTATCTAATTAATATTCAAATAAAATTATCTCCTAAAGTAAACGTCGCGTTCAATAAAATATTTCCCGGAAAATAAATAGTATAATTAACAAAAGAATTTTCAATTAAAATAACTTTCTTTTACCAATAACGTTGTTTACATTAAGTGTTAAGTAGTATCTAATAAAATAAACATGTTATTGATAGTGTAATGACATTATCCTATAATCAAACAGATCGAGATATGTAAATATTCTCTTATACATATATAAATTTCAGCATACACACACATTAGTTAAGTATGCTGAAAATTATTGTTTCTACTTATATTTTAATTAATTTATTCTATAAACAGATATTTGCTGTCACTACTTAAGAGCAATTACAAGAAAATAAACATCCATTTTTTTTCATATATGAAAAAGTCTAATACAAATATTTTTTCGGATGATAAGTCACACCTTAAATACTTATATGAGATGATTTTTGAAAAAAAAATATTTTCAAATTGTAACTGAATGTTTATTTATTATGTCTAGTGGGTTAATACCTCTATGGTTTAACGCCCTTTCTTATGAAGCTCTTTAAATCCCTGTTTTAGAGTGGATAAATCTCTGTTTCTTTTCCTTTAAGTCCTTGTACTTCGGTTTCTCCACATCTTCCTATCTTTTGTTTGGCTTTACTAGTTTTAATTCCTTTTCCACATTATGTTCAAGCCAAGTTTTATAGTTGCTTGATCTTTTTCACTGTCTTCTCCCAACTCTTGTTGTATTTCATAGTTCATTCTCATTCTATATTTGGTTACTGATACCTTTATTGTCTACTATTCTTCTTATTATTATTCGGTCCATTTTTCTTAAACTTTCTTCATCTTTTTATTATTGCCATAGTCACAATAGCGTACATTGTTATTAGTCTTATTATCATTTGGTAAATTCTCAATTTGTATATTTAATTAAAATCTTTTTCTTTAGTCATTTTTTGTTTGTGTGGAAGCTTCACTAACAGCTTCGATACAATGTGAAAATTCGTATTATCAATGCTACGTTCAGATCTTAAGACATACCCTAATCTTAAATCTTTTTCTTTATGTAAAAATATTTGTCTTAAAATCCGTGAAATATGAAAAATTCTGTCTGAAATATAAGCAATATTGGATCATTTTTATACAAATAGCATATATCTACATATAATACTAGGTGTAGTCAAAAATAATGCGCACAGAACTATTTGCCTGCTTATCAATAAGACAAGAAAACTTACTAGAAATAAAAATGGCCTATACCAATGATGTGCGTTATGTAGAGTAGCTACATGCTACATGCTACATGCATGTATTCTCATCATGAAACTTACTTAACAAAATAACAACAATCTTAATCTGAAACAAATTTATTTTAAATCATTCACTTCCGTTCTATAACTAAGCGAACCAATTCTAATATACCAACCATAACCATAACCAGAAAAAACCGTTATAACTAGTTACATCCTTTTCTTTCTTGTTGCTGCTGCTGATCTTAATAGAAACCACTAATTTCACACCTCAGCACTCAATAATGATCATAGATCACTAATATCCAGACACCTGCATTTTAAGTTCCCGCCAAATTGTCACGTTGCTTCAATAATCATATCGCTGCACCGGAAGTACTTAGCAGAACATTCATTATATGGTCTTTATCAAGTGGAATGATAAGCTAACTGACAAAGTAATGCATTTAGCAAATGCGTTTAGCTGGTTTAGGAAAATACCACGCTATTCGAGATTTTCGAGGGACTAAGTAAGTGCGGCGAACTATCGGGATGAACAACACATAAATATTTTTAATCTCGTCACTTGTCGCTAACCAACTGCATCATATAGTCCTGCGGTTCATACCTAGTTCATTTGAATCCTTTTTTTTTAATAAAGTAGTATACAACTGCTTAGTTATTTTAGGTTGTGATAAATGTACATGTAGTGTATTTTTCGTTTACATTTTGCTGAAGATTATAATTTTCTTAAGGAAGTTTATTTCGTGGCAATGGAAAGACCACATTGAAAGAATGGAAGAAGAACGACTCCCAAAAGAAGCTTTCTTTTATAATCCAAAAGGAAAAAGAGAAGTGGGAATACCCAGAAAAAGATGGTGAACTTTTGTAACCGAAACTTGAAGAAGAAGAAGAAGAAGAAGTTTATTTCGTTTTCTTCTTGAGCAGATTCTTCGTTGATGACTTCATTGAAAGAAGTCGAAGATGGGATGTTGGATAATCTCTTATCTACTGGATAGATGGACAATAACTCTATTTATAATATAGAACAGACATAAGAAAATATTCGGGAATTCTGATATATTATATTTTACAAAGAAATTAAACATATAGCTATTTTATATTTTCTACACTTAAGTATTTTTACCTCTTGCCACATTCTTTAAAGGAGGTATAGGAATCATGCTAACAATTCGGTTGTGAATTTTCAGTGGATGAGCACTTTTCAGGGTCCCTACAATACGATTTTAATAGTTTCGAGATGATGTATGTGTATGTGTCTGTCTGTCTGATCTCTGGAGTTACGGTTTCTCAAAAACTACTAAACTGGAAATTTTGATATTTTGTATAAGTATATCCATTTTATCCCCTCAGGAAGAGCTGATTAGTTTTTGGTGATAATCCAATAACCGGCAAGTAGTAGTTTACTTGAAGCCCTATCTAGTTATTTTGAAGTATCTCAGTAAATTATGGTTTTATGACAATGTTTGTTATTAGAATAATATTTTAATTATTATTTGAAACATTTTTCTCTTACTGTCATAATTTACAAATTACAACACTTTAAAGAAAAATTATATTTTGACATTTCCGTTTAAAACCGCTAACCTGCGCTTTTTGAAAAAAAAAAAATACAAAACAAAACAATGCTTGAAGAATGTCATTTTTTGACATGAATCATAATTGAAAACAAAATTTTTTGAAAGGATGAGCGTTCGTGATAGTGATGCTCTGTGTTCTTACATTGTTTGATAAGAAATATATGACGGGAGGTATTGTGAATAGATTTTTCATATAGACAACCAAAATATTAAAAATACATAAATGTAAAAATAACTATTGTATTCATTTGATACAATATAATAATTATCTACTGTTGTTAAAATTTTATGCATTGAGACATACCTCCTATTTAGTAATAACAAGATAGTATATAGTTAACAATGAGTTGTAACATTGTAGAAGTTTTAGAATACCCAAAGGGCATAATGCGCAAGTGCAAAGTAGAAACTGAAAATGAAATGCTCTTTCGATTTATGTCTAGAGAAAGGAAAATTGAAACTATGGTATTACTTTGTGCCTTCGGTAATGTACGGTTTATCTGATATTTCCCTTTGTAAAATACATACTATGCCGACTTATCATGATGGCTATAAACAGAAATTTTAATTTATGATTACCGTTGAAATGAAAGGTAATTAATGGCGAGAAATTGTGAAATTAACGTATGTTCTTCTGTACACATTTGCAGGGCTATAAATTATTGAAAGAAATATGTTTCACTTAGAGATAAAATTAATTACGTTTATTTTACTTTCATAAAGATTTACACTAGTTTATCGCATTAGGGACAAATACCCGTCAACATTGAATTACGACAGCTGTAATGCTGATCACTGAATCAGATATTTTAATTATTTAAGGATGGGTCAATAATTGAAAGTACTTTCTGTTTCTGTAAATGTTATTTCTAGAAACTTCTTCTTAAGGAATAGTGTTAACCAAAAATTTCAAAAATACGAAATGCTTAGAAGAACAAAAATGTATTAAAATACATTGAAATAATTAATTTTGAATGAATTTAACTTTATTATACGTATACTGAAGTATAGGAATCGCAGAAAAAATGAATGACGAGATTTTACAGAAATACGTTACTTGAGATTCCCCTTAATCCGTTTTGACCATTATGTCAATGGAGTCTGTGTGGATGGAGGGATAGATATACGTTTAACATTAACTCTTGATTGAAATGAGATAGAGTAACGAAACTGAATAATAATATTTAATTTTAATGACAATGACCAGAATTAAGGTGATTGTTTTTTTTTAACAGACATCTACTACAATAATCTGATGTTGTTATAGTATATTGTACAAGAAGCACGGAATGGTATTCATTTCCTACGAGTATGAAAAGTTTGTAGAATGAGCCGAAGGTGAATGCTGCAAATCATACGAATATGAAATGGATATTCCATAAGAGTTGTACACTACACTTTTTCTAGGACCACGATATTATTTCCAAATTTATTTATATTTTAATAATAAATTTATTTCCCTTTCATCATTCCAATATTGACAATGCTAAATAAGTATCCTAGCAATGCCACCTGTACTGAAATGATTTGACCTGTATTGAAATACTCACAAAACAAATTCATTTTGCACGATGCTTGCAATATACCTCATATCCCGAGCAACTACAAACATACAATGAGCAGATTTCTAAGTGGTCGTAGAAAAATATTATTCTATATCCTTTTAAATACAACAAAATTATTCTAAATAATTTTTTTTTCTGAGATATCTAATTATTATACAATGAATCCAGATTTTCTTGTGCAAGAAAGTCGTATGCTGAGGAAAACAGATTTCTTTTAGAGGTAATTTATTTCTCGAATTGTTATACTTTGAATAAAGTAAATTTTATAAAAGCATATTTCTATCCAGAATTTAAATGAAACACTAGCAACTGACCCCCATAACTACATATTTCTATTATAATATGAACACAGAAATTATATAAAGTTTATGCCAGGAATTTTCTAATAAGGGGCAGCTTTTTTTGGAGATCTGCAAACAGCAATTGAGTTGAAAAACTTGTGAATTATGAAACATGTACGTAAAAAGAAAATGTAATTTTAAATACACGTTAGAAAAACTGATATAATCTTAGTCTCAAGTATATTATAGGCGACTGAAAATTACAGTAAATCGTGTCAAATAAAAAACAGAAGGACAAACCTTGAGTGAAAACTATAATTAAAAATATATTTTAAAATAATTTCAATCATAAAACGCATTAGATTTTAAATTATGTTGACCAAATCAAGCAGCTAGTCAGCCAGCACTCAAATTGATTTATAATTGATATGTTCTCACTTTCACGTGCACTTGGTGACTTGACTTACTTTGCATTCATGCAAAACAATAAGACATTTATTTTATATCCCAATGCAAATATGAAATGTGGGTACAGTAAGTATACAGTGCCGTTATATTAATTGACATTTAATATTAACATGAAAATCATACTGTGTTATACTGACAACAAAATTATTTGAAATTGAAATATAAAATTAGATATAAATACAAGTATCTCATACATAGGAGAGTCTTCATTGGAATCCCAGATACTGTAAGACCATATCGACTTCAATGAAATTATGTTAAAGTTAATATTTACGTTAGACATTTTAATTATGAAAGAATACAAGTAATTATGTGTCACATAATTACACAACTAATTTTACAATTTTTTTTTATTGGGTCCAGATTTCTTCTTCCGCTCTGGAAATCATGAAGTAGATAGCTCCGTGGTAGATCGTGAGATTCTCAGTTCGAATCCGAAAGTTTTTTAACTTTATTCTTGTGGTTAACACTTTTGAGGACCATGACTTGATGGCTGGTAACCGCACTTCATATTGCATGAGCAAAAATATATCACATACCGCGAACTGCGCAAGTAGAGTGCCACGCCAAAAATGAGTAAAAGGCGTGGTGATATATTTATTTATTTATCTTATTAACTCTTTCATTTTCATGAAACTTACAATTATCAAATATCATTAATCTATTTACATTGTCGTAAGAGTAAAAAAAATCTTACATTTCACGTTAAAATATAACTCACGGTATATCATCACTCTACATGCCTAGTCTAAGACGTTTCAAATCTATATATCTAGTAGATCTTAGAGATATATTTCAAGTTCATTTGTAGCTGTTATTTATTTTTTTAACATTTCTAAAAACCAATAAAATGTGTCATTGTTTGGCATGTGTCTGCGTTTTAATCATTATGCCATTATTACAGTGAGCTTCTGTTTTTTTTTTTTCATATGCAATAAATTGTGAAATTCGAAGGCTAACCTCTAAGCCCTAAAGTAATAAAGAAAATATCTATATACGTATTTGGATAACTAAGTTATCATCACCAGTAGAAGCAAAAGAAAAAAACTCAAGATAACACAACTAAATCAAGTAGTCAAGATTAAATCCGATTCAACCGTTGCTTGTAACACAAATTAAGAGCGATACCTAATTTTGTTTTGAATTTGTGGATCAAAAAATAATCTAATTAAATGTAATTCAAGAATGCAATAACTTAAAAAATAATTTTCCAGTTTCTATTTCAAACTTGTTGCCATTTGATAACGGGATTTTGTGACTATTGCGTGGCAACAAGTTTTTGAAAATTGTTAAATAATTTTCAATACATTCATTCTCTTGTTATATTATTACTGAATATAAAGTCCCTTTAAAGATTCGAGCTTTTATAATGAAGAGACATAAAAAATAAAATATAAAGTGGCATTGTATAATATGTTGATAAATTAATACATATCCAGTTTAATTCAGACCCAATCTGCAACAGCAAATGCCATATGCGTTAACGGTTGACACGACCATCAACGAAAAACAAGTAAAACAGTCGAAAGCGCAACAGTTGACTAACGCCAGGGCAGATACCTGCATTACTCAGCTCTACCTGCCGCCTAGGACAGGTGAGCATCGCAGGCAAGCGCATGACAGGTGCATTTGTGTGTGAGAATGTGTGTTGGTGCCCATTATCTCTCTATGGTATCGAAAACTCCAACGGATTTTTAAACGGGTTCCTGCTTCCGGTTACCGCGTACCGGACCGGGTAACTGCCCGCTTTATTCATGGAGCGATAACCAGCTGTTTAACTATCACTTGTATGCGTTTTGTGATTTCGTGACGTCACTTATTCGGATCACATACTTGTGGAAAGTTATGCTTGATATTTTATCTAGAAAACATCACAGATTTCCGTTCGACAGGAATTTTCTTGAAAACCACTTTTACTAAATTTAAACCAATAAAATTGCAGGGATTTTTAAACGTTATCCACTCATTTAATAGTTTAATCTAAATGATTTACCTATAATAGGTAAAATAAGTAAGCAATAAGTTTTATTAAGCTTATTAATTGCACTACAATTATGAATCTCTTTATGTGCTGATCTTAGATTCCCAGAAGTTTATTATTTCCCTGTGTATTTTTAGTCAGAAATCGCACCACAGGCATGCGACTATACGTCGAAAATATTCCTGGAAATCAAATTATCCAATTATCAGAACATATTTGAAAATTATATAGGTACCGTGTGTCTATAGCTTGTCCATAGATATAGTGAACTGAGCTGCCTCAATAATGGATAGGTTGGAAACATACAGTAGGCCTCTTAGGTAATATAAATGGAGTAGAATTAAAAAAAATAAATAATATAAGGTAATTAACCGTAATGTTACCGCACTATGTTTTCATTTTAAAATCAAATGTATTGCAATTCGCGCGTGAAGTCAGAATGGCAGAGCAAAAATTGAAACTGACATTTGTCAGATGTCAGGTGATATAACTTATATTTTACAAGTACATTTAGATACAAGTGATTTGCAAAATTGTCCAACAAAACTATAGTTTTCAGAATTATAAACTATTAACATCATAATATGAAAGCATAGAATACGTAGCTCTAAGTATCCAATATTTACATAAAAGTAGAATAGATGGTATTTGTATCTATTTATTTCTCTTCAAATATATCAACTACGTCACCTATCCTTCCCCCTAATTTTTTATAATTCATTTCTCGTCAACTCTAAATAAATCGGAGATTTAAAAAATGCGAACATTTTATTTTCTAATTTTCAATCATATAATATATTAAAATATGATTACAGAATATAGACCCCATTGTAATTATGGATATTTTCTAATGTTCTTTTACTCACAATATAAGTATTTGTCTTAAGTATTATTTTATTTTACAATAATAAATAAATATTATTTTTCTACCCCTGTATAAATATATCCCCATTATTTAAATTTTTTCGATAAATTATAGTACCCATAATTCACGACAATGAATTATGATTCATAATTCACTCTTCTCGACCAGTCACAGAGCTAGAAATCTATAATTCTCGTTAATTTTAAAGACGTGATGTGGACCACCAACCATCAGCCGTCTGACTGTTGACATGTAGTAAATTGTCATTGTGTATTTTGATGTTGTCGTTTTTCAACGGATTTCGATAATTTGCTAAACGCTATTTTATAGAAGTAGAAAAAGCAGAGTATTATATTCGGGATTATGGTCATTATTCACTCGAATGATTTGCACCACTCGCCTACGGCTCGTGATGAGTATCATCATAATACCTCTTATAATAATATACCATAATCTAAATATGTACTTTTAATATAAATTTCTATTTATAAAACAAATAACATTCAATGTATAATAGCTTTTGTAAACAATAATATAACTATTAATATTCATTAATTTTTCTTTCATTGTAAATTAATAGTCTTTATTAATTTATATAACCACTACCACTCCTTATTTATTAATATTTGTTAAAATGTTCAAAATCGCTCTGTGGTAACGCATCGGACTATGAATAATGAGATCCGCAGTTCGATCCCTGGAATGTTGATACTTTTAATTTTACCCTTCCACTTAACATCTATCGTCTTTGGAGGTTATTAATGAACGCCCGGTAACTCCTTCACGTGTAAAAATGTATCACTTACCTAGTTCTATAAAAGCAGAGTGCCCTACCAAAATTGGATAAATTGCGTAAATATGTAGTTACAAAAAAAAAATTTAGTTACTTCAAATTTATTATATCAACCGACTTGAGTTATGGCTTCATTATTAATAATATTTAATAGGAATTTTTAAATATCAATTTCAAGCACGAGGTAAACTAGTGCACCTTCTAAAATTATCATAACATAAAATAAATGAATGCCGACTTCAATCAATCCAGGTAAAAATATTTAATTGGACAAGACACTTTCATTCATTATTAATGTTTTGTCTTAATAAGAAACATGCCTTAGTTTTATTTTAAAAGTTAATAGTAAATATATATGTTATGTAAATATATATGTAAAAGCCCGAGTTACGGTAAATCCTAAGATTTTCCAGTAAAACCTAAGATTTAACAACCCTTAATGCTAACAGTCCAATAGTTCTGTGAACATGGTTCATTTCAAATTTTTAACACCATTCCCTTGTTAAATATTAGGATTTACTTCTTAATAACGGTAAATAACCAAACCTAACCTGTCGTAGCCCATAAATTGGTTAATCTGAGGTTTTTACCAGTAAATAATTACATTTACCAACTCATGTCGGTCAATCCTAAGATTTACTGGTAAAACCTAAGATTAACCAATAAACGTGCTTTTACAGTAACATGTATACCATTACACCATTTATTTATTTCTAAGTGTGGTACTCTGCTTAGAAAACATCTTTGTGTATGGTATATTTTTAAACTGCTTACCAGCCGTAAAATCTTGCATGAACCGCATGGGATATTTATATAGTCGAAATTTTCCGAAAATTTGTCAGGAGTGGCCTGATAGTGATGATACGTTATCACTAGGCTATTTACACCATTTTACTAATAGTTACCTTTTCTCTAGCTGTGTACACTGGCCATTAAAAATGTTGCCAGAGTAGGTACAAAGCAAATTTATGAATAACAAATTTCACGTCCCAAATTTCCAAGTCAAATTTCGTTAGCAATAATGTTATTCAAATTCTGTCTGGTTGTAACCGCTTTATTATTTCTAAAGCGTTTTTTATGCAAAACCATGGAATGAATTCAAAAACTAGATAATGTAAATGATTCAATAATTGGTCGAAGTCTGCATGCTTCTTGCGTGATTTTATGCACTTAATATATCCAAGGTCAGACTTTTAAAGAGAAACAGGTCCGCAGTCAAAAAAAGACATTAATAAAATTCATCTAGATCAAGACACTAATCGACAGAGAAGAGCACCAACAAACCATAAATTAAGACTTGATTAACCTAACATCATCTATAGCATTCACTAAATTAAACCGAATTACGATTTTAAATTTTAATTTGTTTTGATAACCGTTAATATAAATAATGACAAATACGACTCACTCAAAAAATGAGTTCGAGAATTACTTCATACAAATTCAAATTAAATACATATTATAATAAAGTGATTTAAAATAAATATAGAGTACCACAAGGTAAAAGAGAGGATCCGGAATCATGATATACTTGTAGAACAACAGGGTTGAAGAATATTGTAAATAATAATTTTGTTTTTAGTACTCAAAATAGTTACAAGAATGCTCAATATAAGTAGTAATACATATTAATTTTTTTTTCCTAGAAAAGAAGAATAAAATATATTGGATATAAATTAAAATTAGCCATACTGAATAACAGGTACTAGATTCAATATATAAATTAGGAGTACAGCAAGGAAGCAGTGTGGGACCAAGATAATCCCCGATGAAAATTCTTGTATCCTGTATGTCATTACAAGATAATTCTGCCAAGTAATAGATTAATAATCACTGCATGATTTGGCACAAACAGCAACATTTAATTTGACATGTAACAAAACAAATTTACTATCAATTACCTGTCAATCAACAACACTACTCAATAACCACCGTGTCGACAACAATAAACCATAACCTAACATAAACATGTCAAAACATGAATCGATTTTCAACCTACCGTTTCGCAGTTTGTCCGTCACTCCGTCAGCGCGTCAACCAACTAGAGGTAACTTTCAACTGTCACAAAACAAACGTCGTGCACGCAACGTCAACACTGCACTGTTTCACAGCACACACGATGTTATATTGTTGATTCACTCGAGGTGTGCTCTCTACGGCGCCACTAGGATGACTGAATTGACTGAGTATAAAGTCGAATGTTGGCTGTCAGTGTCAACGCCAGCGCAGCGCCATGCGCACAGCCGCGCGCTCGCGAAATTAAAACGCTGAATGGAAACAGTAGGCTACGATTTCCATGTGGCCCCCACCACGGAGGTAGATCTTCACTCTTCAGCTAGTTGGAGGAGATATAGTTTGCTCCGGAGGAAATGTGCAGAAAAGGTGAAACTCTGCTAGAAGCAGGGCGTAGACCAGATCCTTGTGGTACTCCTAATTCTAGTATACTCATAGGAGGATTACAGGAAGATCAATGAGTAGGAATCTCTAATTTCCTTTCGGTAAAGGTACAAAAATCCCAGTGACAAAGCATAATATCGTAGGCAGGCAATCTTTCTCTTTATGTATCAAAAATATATTAAAAATCAAGAATGGAGAAAAAGAAATTCGATTTAGTAACCTTTAGCTTAAATAAAACCAAAGATAGATCTTTACTCTTCAACTAGGTGGACGAGATATAGTTTGCTCTAGAGGAAATGTGTAGGAATCATAGGTGTAACTAAGTAAGAAACAGGGAGGAAAACAGATCCTTCTGGTACTCCTAACTCTGGTATACTCATAGAACAACAGGCTGATCAATAAGTAGGAATCGCTAATTCCTTGTCATAAATTTAACAGATATCACAGTCCCAGTAAGGAAGCATAATATTGTAGCCAGACAAAAAATTGGTTGGCTGTATGTATCAGAAAGATATTTTGGGTCAAGAATGGGGAAAACGAAATTCGACTTAGTTACCTTTAGTTTAAATAAAATAGGAGATATAATCTGCCGCGGAAGAAATGTGCAAACAATGCGAAACTAAGCGAGAAACAAGGCGCCGAACAGATCCTTGTGGTACTTCTAACTCTGGTATACTCATAGGACTACAGACTGATCAATAAGTAGGAATCTCTAATTCCCTGTCGGAAATGGAACAGAAATTCCAGTGACGAAGCATAATATCGTAGCCAGGCAAGCAGTTTACTATACGAAATTAATAAATAAAATACAGGTTGGCTGTGTGTATCAAAAATATTTTAATTTACTAATTTTTGACATTTGGAGATGACAGTATAATTTTATACGTATGCATAACTCTCGGTATATCCTATTCAACCAACAACTAATTTCTTCTTTCTTCATATTTATAATTCTATTCATACAAACACATATTTTCATCGCAATCAGAATAATTAAATCACGTAGGTATCTATCATACCTATTCATTTATTCCTAGGATGTCCCATCACTCTCGTCGTCATATATCTAAGCTAAGTAAGCTCAATATCCGCTCGGCATGTCCAAATCACCTGTATTTTGTCTCTCAAACTCGCCCATAGATCAGCATATTTCGAACACAATTACATATCATATGCCTAAGTATTCCTATCAAGTACCCTATTTCCTCAGGAGTTATACACCGTTCAAGCTTCTTCTTCCATATGCAACATACACTAGACATACCTATATGAAGGATCTATTACACTTATACCATTGTACACAGCCAGTTGAGCGTCTCTTGATACTCGTAAATTCACTTTCGGGCAAAGATATCCGGCACCAAGCAAGTAATAGATATTTACATCTAAATATCCGGATTAAAATTCCACTCCATAACAAAATATAATATAAATTTACAAATACATAGCACACCCGAGGTTATGTGTTCGAACCCCTCAGAAGAGTATAATCGTTTATGATACTCTTAAATTCAAAATCATCCATTCATGAGGCAGCCCTTAATTTCATAATTTTAATTTTAGGTATTAGAACATGTTATATCGTTGAAAAGAGAATTTTTACTAACCATTCCAATAAATAGAAGTACCACTTTCCATTTAAGAAAATATACCTTTCATTCCCCCGCCACATTCCCTAATAATTTCATTTTGCCAATCATACAATTATGTCCCCTTCTTTGCTCTATAAACCTGTGTATTCATTATTTGTTAGCAAAATTGATTGTTTGCTTTAAAAAAAAACTCACTTTAAATACCCAGATAGTTTTCTAACTTCTATGATAATTTGCTGTGAAATATTTTTTCGTCTACTCATTTTATTCGCAATAGAATATAGTTAAGTAACGATACAACGATAATTTTTTAACACAGTCATGGAGCAAAAACTAAGATAGAAACCTACTTTAGCAAATTACAATTAATTAGTGGTAACATTTGACGTTTATTTAAATGATATGATCTTTCGCGTCTAACATACAAACACATTCGTCAAAATATTTAACAAGGATGGTCAGATTTGTCCAGACGACAGGTTAATGCACTTGTGTCATGGATTGTAATAAAAATAAAAATGTGCGCGACAAAAACTAGAAAATGCACATGTCACTAAATATTATTTCCATGCCATTAGCAATAATTACGCCAACAGTGATTATTAAACAGCTTTTGCCCCACCTAGCTGCTAGACGGATGTCGCCACTGCTATTCAAAGGATTTTACACTTAATATGCATAAAACAAACAATGAATGAGGGTTTATACGTTTGCATTATGTTAATTATTCAATAGTACTATTACATACATGTTTCATGTTTGCAAACATGTTCTACTAGTTTTTACTATAATATAAATATAAATTTATAGCATATTTTGTGTATATAAATACGTAAATTTGTCGAAAATCATACTGAACATTGTAAATTGCAATAAGTGAGACGATTTCTTGACTGGAAGATGTATAAAGGAGACAAATAACGGAGAAGCAGTCAATTTATTAAAAAATTTTATAACACCAACGTTTCAACTCCAATTGAGTCTTCTTCAGGGAGCTAGTTACAAACATATAAAAAACACAATAAATACAAGAAAGTACAAATCAGGTACACGACTTACATAAAATTACATTAGAATGAATAAAAATGAGTAAATGTTAAATACATGTCAAAATAAATGTATGTCAAAAAATAATAAACATAAAACAAGCAAAGCCAACCACCTACAAATCTCATAGTTGATCCAAAACTAACAAGAAACATCAAGTAAACTAAATAAAAAATAAAAATAAATAAAAAGTTAAAAAATAAATATAACAAACAGCATATCTCAGCAAACACAAATAATGGTTACAATAAAAATAAAAATATACAAATAGAAAACAACAAAATAATAAATCAGCAATGTAATAAAGATGCATAATGCTTAATTAAGACACCACTGTAGATAGAACTAAGATTTTGGATGTCAGTTTGCCCGTTTATGTTATTTTTATTTTTATGAATACAAAGCATCTCTAACGTCAACCTCTTGTTTAGATTTTTTTCAGTTTTTAGGATCTTCGTGTTATCAAAGTCGAAGTTGTGAGACTCAGATTGAGCATGGTGAACCAAAGCACAATTACCGGCATTGTTGGATTTGACAGAATTACGTTGATGTTCTTTAATTCTTGTGTTGAGATATCTTTTTGTTTGACCTATGTAAACCTTATTACAATCTTTACACGGAACTTCATATATAACTTCAGATCTATGTAGCTTGTTAATCGGGTATTTAGTGTTGCTAAAAAGTTGCCCAACATTTTTTTGTTGATAGAATGTAATATTAACATTCAAATTCCGAGAAATAGTACGTTTTATTTTATGAGACAGATTTTCAATAAACGGAATGGTATAATATGGAGAAACTTGTTTATTTTGATTGGAGTTTACTGGACTATTGTTGTTTAAAATTCTATTAACCAGTGTTTTGGGATAGTTGTTGATCAGGAGTAATTGTTTTACTTGCATTCTGACTTCTTTGTGAAAACATTCGGATGTTAGTTTAAGTGCACGGTTTTTTAAATTTGTCGCTAAATTAACTAGTTGATGTCGCGGATGATGCGATCGATAATTTAGGTACCGTGTGGTGGCTGTTGATTTCTTGTGCCATTTAGTTAGAATGGTTCCATCAAATGTCCGTATGAGTAAGATGTCAAGGAATGGGATCTGTCCGTTTTCTTCAACTTCGATCGTGAATTGCAAGTGTTCATTATATTATTTTGACATGTATTTAACATTTACTCATTTTTATTCATTCTAATGTAATTTTATGTAAGTCGTGTACCTGATTTGTACTTTCTTGTATTTATTGTGTTTTTTATATGTTTGTAACTAGCTCCCTGAAGAAGACTCAATTGGAGTTGAAACGTTGGTGTTATAAAATTTTTTAATAAATTGACTGCTTCTCCGTTATTTGTCTCCTTTGTAAATTGCAATATCTAATATTTAGGTATGAATGTATAATGTCTAAAAATTCTAAATGTGAATCGCTGCAAAAAAATTGATTTAATTAAAAGTATTTATATAGACCTTATATGAAAAATAATAAATTGAAAAGTAAGTTATAAATGAAAAGAGCATTCGATAAAATGAATTCAACTAATTGCGATAAAAAGTCGAAATTTTTTATTTACATCATGATTAACATGATGCTACAGATTGTTTTTATTTGTAATGAATTCCCTTTGGGAGGGGCTTAAGAGCAAGCAGATGCTCAAATAAATTGATACATATTGAAAAATTTACATTTTTATTTCTTCGCAATAACACTTTTCACACCACATAATTTTGTAAATGTAAATTTGATTATTCAATAATTACATTTGACATACAGAATAGATTTAAAAAAGAACACTGTCTTTGAAACAAATATATAAAAAATATAAAGAAAATAAATTGTCAATGTTTCATAAAATTAAATCTCTGAATAATAATTACGTTATTAAGTCTGTGACTTAGTTATTATTCAGGAATTAAATTTTATGAAACATTGACTATTTTTTGTCTTTATATTTTTTTTAATACAGAATAGATGTTTGAGTTATTTAATTATTCTCATTGAAAATACTATTTTTCATACATACTACAATGAAAAAAATCAAGGTTCTCAAAAACTGTATGTCCATGTCTCAAATAATATATCGTATTACGGTTATCTACTATAAGCAACGTTCCATCTCGAAATATGAGTAATAATTTGATAAAAATATCAGAAACATTCAATTTGAAAGTCAAACATGATAGAATTCTATAATGAAAACAATTGACGGTTGCTTAAAAGTAAGTTTTGATATTTTACTTAAACCTTTGTCAGTGAGACCTTTACTTTGACAACGAACTCGACAGGAGTTTCCTCCTTGGTATGTACAAATTAATAAATTTTGTAGCAACTGAACGTAGTCCATATTTTGTTTAATGTTTCGCGGTTAATTACAAATTCCTCGCTATTTTTTGACTAGAATACTAATTAACAATTGAAATCATATTTCATTGAATCCTAGTAACATAGCACACAAAATTTAATTTTAATTAGTTTCTTTCTGTAACTTCAAAAGAATGTTCTACTTGTTTTCGTGTCTGTGTTATTGGTACCGCAAAATTATGCAGTTCCTTTTCATTATTTCATTATTAAAACTAGTATACATTATCTAGAGTCATTAACATATTTATTATTAACTCCTATTAATTTGTAGTAGCGTTCCTACTTAGAAGATTTCCAACAATTTTTTTTAAGTAAAATAAATTTAGTAGATATGTATAAAAACAGTCTAGCCAGTTCCTATCACTTGTACATACTATTCAATGGTTCTAATTCGTTAATATTCGTCGTTTATCGTCGTCTAAATTCCAGCATTTTCTCGTTCACAGGCGTATTAATTAGTCCAGGTTGAACATTGACTGCAGTAGTTTCTGTATTTATCTTTGTAAATTTAGTCGTATAACATTATTGTGAAGTGTTTCTCATATTTCTAGTGCCGGGTGATGTGTGTAGACGGTGATGAACATATTAAAAACGTTGGAGAAAAGAACAATAGTGATTATCGTGTAAAATCGAAAATGTAAGTCTTTATTAATATCCTCTCTACTACGACAACTATATATTATATTAAACACAAATACGTATGTACCTGATTATCAGTAAAAATCTTACTAGATTATAGATTGAGTAGAAGATCATAAAATCATCAGTTCGAATCCTACAGTAGAAAATGTAATCACTATTCACTTTACCCCACATATTTGACGGGCACATTGCACGCATATAAATATATCACTTACTGAGATTTGTGAAAGCAGTGTGGCAGCCCTGAAATGAGTAAATGATAATAGTATATTATTCAATGAGCATGTAATGTATGCTATTACTGTATTACTCATGAGAATGAAGTTTCCATCACGAGCGAAGGCGAGTGATGTAAATCATTTGAATGAGTAATAGCCATTACATGCGAGTCGAATGCTATACTTTATCCACAACATTTCGTCAATATTGGTTTTGTAATTATAAGAATTGTTTGTTTATCAACATAGACAAATTGTAGCAGCCATCGCTAGGCTACGTACTGTTGTAACTAAATTTTGAAGTAATTTGCATTTAGCAGGAGATTTTAAAACCAATTATTCAGCTAGAGTTTAAGCTTAAAAAGAAAATAAGCGTATGAAAAATGAGAAAACTAGTGTCTTTGACTCTTCATGTGTAAAAATAACTTAAAAGTAATTTTGATTTTACTCTTTTGAAAGGTAAAACTTGAATTTGACATAAAGAAGGAATAATATGGGTATATTAATTGACAGTTGTGGATTAATATTTTTATTCAATATATTTAGTAATACTCGTAATATATTGTAACGTATTACTTCTTACTCGAGTTCGATGAAGTTGAAAGAAAAATTGTTATTATAAGAAAAATTATTTATTTAATTCCACTTATTTATTTAATAAACAAGAACACTAATAATTACATTTATGTACACAACTATTTATTTAAACCGATATATTTATCTTCAAACGTCGAATATATATCTGCACTCACTAACGGTTTATAATAGACTCTTCGCCCTTCGCTCGGCGATCCCTTATATATATTTATGTTGCGGCCTCTCGAACATTCCAGGCGCTTTCGAAAAGCTTCGAGAAACAGCGCTGTGTATTTATCGGACGTGACGTTACTCCGCAGCTTTTAATTGTATTCGTTATACTATCTATTAATTTAAAATGCAATAAACATTTTAATTGTTATTTCTTATATGCACAGAGGTTTATAAATACATCGAATTAAATATTACAATAACTATGAATCAAAACTATTAACAAATGTAAATAACTATTGCAAAACTATTGTATAATAGATTTCATTAATAAGTACATCATATTTCAATGCATATTGGTATACAGAAAAGGTTCAAATAAAATGTATTTAATGAGATGTTTGGAAATTTTACAGACTTACAAGCAAACTTGATTACTACCAAAATCTTATCAAGTTGTAATTTAAACATATGAAATTTAAAAATGATGCCATCAAAAGATATTGTTACCAAACGAAAGCATCGTCACACACTCAAACGTCATCCTGAGAATAGTAAAATTGTATTCTATGGATTATAAAATGTAAACATACAACTCAATATGTGCAACCAACATCTTTGAAGAATAAAAGATTTTTGTTGTAACTACCATATTAATCCAAGGGAAGTACATATTTGGGGGTACATGTTTTGTGGTCAATATAAAATCTTTCACAAAATAACGACCATAAAATTTCACGCTCTAGGAATTCGTATTTTCTATTGAGGATAAAGAATTTAAGATACCTTTTTAATTGGACATATTTTTGGGAAGCACAGTCTTCTGGAACACTGTCGCTAATTAATTTGAATTTGGTGATATGCGTTGTTACGTTCCACTTGATTTTGGCAATTGCCTTGATTGAAGAAATTAGTCTATAGTTTATAATAAATCAATTACCTATAATATTTACCTTCTAATACGGTGGTACATCTTCAAATAAATCCAGAAATACAATAATTGCTTTATCAGTTCTATTAAAGTGCCAGATACTTCCTTGAATTCGTAAATAATTATTATCTTGATATCTTTGAATAACACTTTCTCAAAGTATTTTGTATAACTGTAGAGAGATGAAATATTACAATTTACTAATGCACAATTAATATTTACAATATTACAGGGAGACCAGAAGTTATGGTAAATAAAATATCAGCTAGGTAAGCTATCTAAAGTACAACTTTATTGGTACACATTTTAATGGATATGAAATTCAGAATAAATATTTGTATACTAAATTCATGAAATTATACATTATAAACGTATGCTAATTTAGGTATACAATAATACAGATAAATATTTTTAATGGACCACCAGCCATTTAAATGATATTAAAAAATATTATTATTATTTCTATACAATATACAAAACATATTTATCTCTAAAGTAATCGGTAGAAAATTATAAAATATGACAACTAGACCTTCGAACTGCTTATTTATTTTAAATAAAAATAAAAATTTGCATGGTGTTCTATACTATATAATATTCATAAACCAATTTTTCTTATTAAAACAGTAGCATGTAGGTACACCATAAAAAAAAACAATTTTAATTAAGTCGAAATATGACTCTGTATTAGACATAATATGGAAATCAAACTTTAGTAGGTGTAGGTGCATTGCTCTCCAAATTATTTTGGAAGAAATGGTTTCAGATGAAATGCATACAATTCTGCATTTAAATCAAGATTAATTTTGCATGCTTTATGACAGAAATAATTTTATTGTAAAAAAAAAAACTCGGGTTCGGTGAAGTTAAAATAATACACAAAAGTTTAATTATAATATACAATTATTACTTATTTACACTCAAAACACTTTTTATTTCCACACTACAACGCTATTAAAACATTTATTTTTTCTTCTCCCGAAATAGTGGGGTTTCACTAATATAAATGTAATTTACACAAAATATATTGTAAAAATTATAAAAAAATTTCTAATTTTGTTGAAAATCCTTATTTTAGTGACACATACTTTAAATTGTTTTACAGTTATACCGCTTTTCCTTAAAATTAACCATTACTAAGCATTACTTATTACTAAGGAATCCTTATATTTTAAATTTGTTGCACTCGTTGAAATTAGGCATTGCTTAGTTATATATTCTGTATCTAAAACTAGAGATTTAAAACTGAATTTCAACAATCAAGAAGAATCTTTGGTAACTTAACATTAGAATGCCCAGAATGTCTGTACCTAAGAACATTTTAAATTGTATAAACGATTATTTTGACCTGTTTGGGCATTCTAATGTTAACGAAATTTTCATTTTCTAATGTTAGAATCTAGTAAGTGTAATACGAACTGTCAAGAAGATTTGATTATTGTTTGTGACATTTTAAACGTTCAGCAAATTCATTAATTTACCGAGAAGGATTACCAAGTAAGTTAACAAATTTGTAATAATATTATTTAGTGATATTAGGAATCACAGAAATATGATTCTAATATTCTAGTATTTTTTTGTTAAACGAAACCTTTCAAAAAATTATGCATCCGATAAATTATGAAAATAATCAGCTCGTTCATATATTATTCTTTTCCAAATCGTCATCGTCGTAATCAATATCATAATAATTTAACATTCTTCCTCACCACAAATACAAATACATGACAGTTCCTTTGTTAAGTAGACGTTAATTGGTCAATGTCGTCAACTTAATTTAAGGATTCCTTAAGTTAATTTAAGTGCTGATTTTTGGCTGGTGCAACGAAAGTTTTATATTTAAGGATTACTTAGAATTTTAAGGAACTCTTAACGTTTAAGTGAGAGTGGTGCAACTGGGCATTTAATCACAATTTGACAACTTTTATTTAAGATTGGTACATTGGCAACACTGCTACACCGCCTTACGTCTGATGACCTAACTTTTAATGTCTCAGTTGAGTTGTCAAAGTGTATTTTAGGTCCGAGCAAATCCTATTTATAAACGTCGTTAAAAAATGTTGTGTCTAACACGAGAGGAAAGCCATTTTCCACTCTCGCTCGAATTGCCTCATTCGCTGCACTCATGAGCTCAAGTGGGAGAAAGAAGCGCTTTCCTCTCTAGTTTGATAAATAATTATTTCACACCTATTGTTCAGCCTCACAAAAAAAATTTTTTTGAACTGCTATCGAGACTACTCTCATGTAATTTTCGAAGCTGAATTCGAATCCGAGGTCAAAAATTAAATAAATTGTACACCCCCAAAATCAATCCCTAGCCACGAATAGTCTAAAAGGTACTGCAACTATTTTTTGTGAGGAGTAATTTTCACCTCTCATGGAAATGCCACTGAAGGACTTTAGTGCAATGCAAGTATTCACATCCAAACTGCAGTCCTACTTATTTTTTTATCAATTTTAGCATCGATTGAAATATAAATTACGATGATTATATTTTGACGATTCTTTAAACCAATTAAATGCTTCATTGAATGTCACGGGTCTGTGTTTTATCCAATCCTGTCATTATTATACTGAGAATAACGCTCTTGTGATTATTCCCGGCAATTTTCTCTATAGCTTTTTTGTTTTTGTTGACAGATGTCAGATGTCAAATAGTTATCATCAACACAGTAAAAATGAGCAAAAAATATCGATTTTTCTTCAAACGTCATAAAAGTACGTTGTTATGTATTTGTATTCAACAAACAGAAGTTCAATATTGTCGCCGCCGGCGTAAAAGTGTTTCCTTGGCAACACATTTACGCCAGCGGCGGACAACGTAAAATATCATGCAAAATAGTAAGGTTGTAATTCAATAATTTGACAGTTAAGAATAAAACAAATAAACAAAATAACATATTCTGTGGCAACTAGAAATACAGGATACGGTAGAATATTTGTTGAAGTTTTTTTAAATGTTTTAATGTATCTTTTCTATGTTTGAAGAAAAAATAGCATGTGTTATTCGGAGTAAATGTGACTTTGTATGCTTCGCATGTAATTGCCCGACTCGCTTCGCTCGTCGTTCAAACTTACATGCTCAGCACACAAAGTATCACATTTACTCCTAATGACACAATATACTATTAGTGGCGTGCCTGATGATAATCAAAAAATAATCTAATTAAATATAACTCTCGAGTTCGATAAATTAGAAAATAATTCTCCAGTATCTTTCTCAAACTTGTCGCCATTTGACAATAGCCACTCAAGTTTTCGAAAGATCTGTCAAATTATTTTCAATTTATTCTCACTCTCTTGTTATATTATTACTGACAAAATTTTTTCACCGGTATTCTCTCAAATTTAAATTTAGGGGTGGTTTCCGCCACTCTATTGAAGTAGGTAGTTTTTGACCACTAAGCTGAGACATTGTAAGCTTTTATTATATTCACTGTAGTTTTTCCAAAATGCACCATGTACTAGTGGTAGATTTCACCCTCCCTTGTAGGAATATCACTGAATAAAGTTGAGGCTACGTGTGTTTTTATAAACAAGCTTAAGTACTGCGGATTTTTATCCAATTTTCCGTGCAATTTTAATTTAGAGGTGGTTTCCGCCACTCTATGGGGGTAGATTTTGAGCATTACATCGATACTAATGCAGTGACTCATTCCTAAAAAAAAAAACTGGGCATCGTAAGTTGTTTTTGCAAACAATGCATTTTTTAAGTTTCCCATTTTATGATGGGGTAGTTTTCACCCACTCATGAGGATTATTTTCAATGGAAAGTAATGTTAACTCTGTGTTTATACGTTATATACTTGAATGTTTATATTAAATTCGATTTATTTAGACTATTCGTGGAGCGTTGTCATTTTGACACTGTTAAGGGTTTTTTTTTTTTAAGCGCTAGGGGTTGATTTTGGGGTGTATGCTTATAAATATACCATTTACCGAGATTTGTAAAACCTGTGTACCATAGGCCTGAAATAAGTAAATGATAAATATGTTTTTACTCAGCACATTTCGTATAATATTATACACGTAGTCGTCGAATATAATAATTTTAAATCCAATGTACATTTTAATTTTTATTTGCTATATACACACAGGTTTATAATTACATCGAAATAAATGTTACAATAACTATGAATCAAAACTATCAACAAATGAAAATAACTATTACAACAATAATAAATAAAATGTTTTGTTAATAAGTACATACATAAAGTATCATTTGATTTTAAGAATTGATCTTGCCAACAAAATACAGAAAAAAGTTTAAAATAAAATTATTACATTACAGATATATTACCTTACAATCTTACAAGTGGACTAAATTATTACCAAAATCTGATCAGCTTGTAACTTGAACATATAAACTCTGAATATGAAATTTAGTAATGATGTCATGAATAGATTTTGAGTTACCGTGGAGGAAAGCAGCGTCACACACACAAAAGTTATCTTAAGAATAGTAAAATTGTATTCTAGGGACTATAAACGTACTCATCTGCTGAAAACGCACTAACTATTTTTTTACCGTCACAGTACCTCCATTAGATCCATATGCGCGGGAAGTAACAATATCGTACTTTCCTATATCATGATTTATAGAAATATATAACTCAATATGTGAAACCAGCATCTTTGGGGGATAAAATATTTTCGTTATAAGTAGAATATTATTCCATGGTAAGTGCATATTTTTTGGTACATGCTTTGGATTCATTATAAAATCTTTCACAAAATAATGACCCTAAAATTTCAATTTCCAGGAATTCGTATTTTCTATTCAGAACAAAATATTTAAGATACCTTTTTAATTGGACATTTTTCGGGAATAACAGAGTCTCCTGTAACACTGTTGTTAAGTATTTTGAATTCATTTTGGAATACATCGCATATTTCTCGTTCAAATACAATTGGAGTGTGGTGATATGCGTTATTATGTTCCACTTTGATTGTGGCAAGTACCTTGATTGAAGAAATTAGTCAATAGTTTTATTAATCCAATAAATATTTACCTTCGAATGCGGTGGTACATCTTCAAATAAATCTAGAAATATATTTATTCCTTTATCAGTTCTATTATAGTGCCAGATACCTCCTTGAGCGTATAAATACTTCTTATCTTCATATATTTTAAAAACTCTTTCCCAAGTTATTTTGGCTGACTGTAGAGAGAGAAAATATTACAATTTATTAATATATAACTAATATTTGCAATATTACGCTTATATCAGAAATTATGGTAATTAAAATACTAGCTATGTAAACTATGTAAAGTATAACTTTGTTGGAATACATTTTAGTGGATATACAATTTAGAATAAATATTTACTTACTAAATTCCTGAATTTATACGTTATAAATGTATCGTAATTTAGGCATATAATACAGAAAAATATTTGTAATGGTCCACCAACCATTAAAATGATAACATACACAGGATTATTATTTTTATATAATTCACCACATTACATAATTTACATTTATCTGCAATCTGCAGAAAAAAATAAAATATGACAAATAAAAACATTCGAACAGCTTATTTTTCTTAAACAAAAATATAAATATAAAAATATGCCTAGTGTTCTAGGGTATAATTATATAATTTCTGAATGCATAAATAAAATATCCCTATTTTTTTTTTTTAATTAAAACTGAAGCATGTATGTGTAGTGCAATTCTCCTATTTTTCATTATATTATTAATTACCTTTAAAAGTAAGGAAGTAGGTCAAGGTTTCCTTATGTTTTAGTTTTTATAAGCGTTTACTTTTTTTTTGGTTGTTATGTATTGTTATTATTCAAGTTTAAATTTTTCACAATAAACAACGTTTTCATATTAAATATATTTATCTGTTTATTATTATTTAAGTATTAAACAATACATCAAATTAAAAGTATTATTTTTACATATGTACATCATAAAGGATACAATTTTAACTAGATCGAAAAATGCCTCCGTATTAAATAAAATAGGGAAATCACTTTGTTTTTGAATAGGTGTCACTAATACAGAATACCTCTGTTTTTCTTAATTATAAAATTACCTGCCCAATAAAATTATATTTGTTATACTTGGTATTGTTATTGCCTATGTATTATTTTAAAGCAATGTATAGCTTTGAAACAAGGTGATTAGACAGAATACGATGTATTGTTTTACTGTCAAAAAGACTCAGAAAGTTGCATATTTTACTTTAAAGTATGGTTCAGAGTTGAATAAGCAAATATTTATTACAGTTAAATTTATTGCTACCTATGTTTATGTTACTTTTGTCAGATTTATTGTTCCTCATTGAAACGAACTTATTTAAGAGGGAACCTAGCTGAGACGGTTCAAAAAAATCAAATTTTTTTATTCCATATATCATCTGTAAACTATTCAAGAATAAGTCTTCCAAGTTTTAATCAATTACGATCGATATTAACTAAACTCTGGGATAATATTCTTGTCAAAAATATTTTTTTAATGCAAAAAAAAACTTAAAAATGGTGAAAACACCAACCATTTTATTAAAATATCTCTAAAACATGCAATTTTCAATCTATTCGATTGGAATTTAGTTCATATTCTTAAAAGTATGTTTTAATGAAATTGCAAAACCCTATTGACTTTAGATGGAAATTGTGACTTCCACATTTCCCGCAAGGGGCGAACAACCTTCCATAGACAACAGCTTACAGTTATTATATTTATTTTATTTCCGGCGAAAAAGGCTTAAAAAAATTATCACATGTACATCAAAACATTAATAAAATATTCTCTTAATTTGAAAGAATTCTATTTATTCCTTCACTGTTAATAAAATTCACGAAAACCGCTACAAAATCATGCTCCCAAACTTGGTTCCCCCTTAAGACTAACACGGCTAATATTCTGAAAGTTCGAGGCATCACTCGTATAAACATAATTATCTTTCCGCAGTTTGCTCCGCAACCCTTTATATACCTCTACTATTGTATAACTGTAGAGAGATGAAATATTACAATTTACTAATGCATAAATAATATTTACAATATTACAGGGGGACCAGAAATAATGGTAACTAAAATATCAGTTAGGTAAGCTATCTAAAGTACAACTTTATTGGTACACATTTTAATGGATATGAAATTCAGAATAAATATTTGTATTCTAAATTCGTGAAATTATACATTATAACCGTATGCTAATTTAGGTATACAATAATACAGATAAATGTTTTTAATGGACCACCAGCCATTTAAATGATAATAAAAAATATTATTATTATTTCTATACAATACACAAAACATATTTATCTCTAAAGTAATCGGTAGAAAATTATAAAATATGACAACTAGACCACCTTCGAACAGCTTATTTATTTTAAATAAAATTTTTAAAAAATGTAGGCACACCATAAAAGAAAAACAGTTTTAACTAAGTCGAAATATGACTCTGTATTAGACATAATAGGGAAATCAAACTTTAATAGGTGTAGATGCATTGCTCTCCAAATTATTTTGGAAGAAATTGTTTCAGATGAAATGCATAAAATTCTGCATTTAAATCAAAATTAATTTTGCATGCTTTATGACAGAAATAATTTTATTGTAAAAAAAAACTCGGGTTCGGTGAAGTTAAAATAATACACAAAAGTTTAATTATAATAAACAATAATTATTTATTTGCACTAAAAACACTTTTTATTTCCACACTACAACGCTATTAATACATTTATTTTTTCTTCTCCCGAAATAGTTAGGAAAATATAGAAGTTTCACTAATATAAATGTAATTTACCAAAATGTATTGTAAAAATTATAAATAAATGTCTAATTTTGTTGAAAATCCTTATTTTAGTAACATACATACTTTAAATTGTCTTACAGTTATGTCTTATATTTTTATTTTTCTAGATTAAATTACAATTTGACAACTTTAATTTATATTTAAGATTTCTGCATTGGCAACACTGCTACACCGTCTTACGGCTAATAACCTAACTTTTAATGTCTCAGTTGAGTTGTCAATGTGTATTTTAGGTATGAGCAAATCGTTTTTAGAAACATGTCTTGAAAAAAATGTTGGGACTAACACGAGAGGAAAGCCCCTTTTTCCACTCTCGCTCGGATTGCCTCATTTGCTGCGCATTCATGAGCTCCAGTGGGAAAAAGAAGTGCTTTCCTCTCTAGTTTGACAAATAACTATTTCACACATATTGTTCAGCCTCACGAAAAATTATTTTTGGAACTTTATTTTTAATCAATTTTAGCATCGATTAGGGGTAGTTTCTGCCACTCTATGGAATTAGGTAGTTTTTGACCACCGCTTCAAAACTAAACTGATACATTGTAAGCTTTTATTACATTCACTGCAATTTTTCACCCTCCCTTGTGGGAATATCACTGAATAAAGTTGAGGCTACGCGTGTATTTAATAACAAGTTTAAGTGCTGCGGATTTTTATCAAATTTTCCTTGCAATTTTAATTTCGGGGTGGTTTCCGCCACTCTATGGGGGTAGATTTTGAGCATTACATCGATACTAATGCAGTGACATTCTTAAAAAAAAAAAACTGGGCGTCGTAAGTTGATTTTGCAAACAATGGATTTTTTTAAATATCCCGTTGTATGATGGGGTAGTTTTCACCCACTCATGAGGATCATTTTCAATGGAAAGTAATGTTAACTCTGTGTTTATACGTTATATACTTGAATGTTTATATTTAATTCGATTTATTAAGACTATTCATGGAGCGTTGTCATTTTGACACTATTGAGGGTTATTTTTTTTTAACGCTATAAGTTGATTTTGGGGTGTATGCTTAGAAATATACCGTTAACCGAGATTTGTAAAAGCAATGTACCATAGGCCTGAAATAAGGAAATGATAAATATGGTTTTAATCAGCATATTTCGTACAATATTATACACGTAGTCGTAGAATATAATAATAATTTAAAATACAATGTACATTTTAATTTTTATTTGCTATATACACACAGGTTTATAATTACATCGAAATAAATGTTACAATAACTGTGAATCAAAACTATCAACAAATAAAAATAACTATTACAACAATAATAAATAAAATGTTCTGTTAATAAGTACCTACATTTCATATTAATAATTGATGTTGCCAACAAAATACAGAAAAAAGTTTAAAATAAAATTATTACATTACAGATATATTACCTTACAATCTTACAAGTGGACTAAATTGTTACCAAAATCTGATCAGCTTGTAACTTGAACATATAAATTCTGAATATGAAATTTAGTAATGGTGTAATGAATAGATTTGAGTTACCGTGGAGGAAAGCAACGTCACACACACAAAAGTTATCTTAAGAATAGTAAAATTGTATTCTAGGGACTATAAACGTACTCATCTGCTGTAAACGCACTAACTATTTTTTTACCGTCACAGTACCTCCATTATATCCATATGCGCGGGAAGTAACAATATCGTACTTCCCTATATCATGATTTATAGAAATATACAACTCAATATGTGAAACCAGCATCTTTGGGGGATAAAATATTTTCGTTATAAGTAGAATATTATTCCATGGGAAGTGCATATTTTTTGGTACATGCTTTGGAGTCATTATAAAATCTTTCACAAAATAATGACCCTAAAATTTCAATTTTCAGGAATTCGTATTTTCTATTGAGAACAAAGTATTTAAGATACCTTTTTAATTGGACATTTCTTGGGAAGTACAGAGTCTTTTGGAACACTGTCGCTAACTATTTTGAATTCAGTTTGGAAAATATCGCATAATTCTCGTTCATATACAACTGGAGTGTGGTGATATGCGTTATTATGTTCCACTTTGATTGAGGCAAATACCTTGATTAAAAAAATTAGACTATAATTTGTAATATTCCAATTAATATTTACTTTCGAATGCGGTGGTACATCTTCAAATAAATCTAGAAATACATTGATTCCTTTATCAGTTCTATTATAGTGCCAGATACCTCCTTGAGTGAGTAAATACTTCTTATCTTCATATATTTTAAAAACTCTTTCCCAAGTTATTTTGGCTGACTGTAGAGAGAGAAAATATTACAATTTATTAATATGCAATTAATATTTGCAATATTACCATTATACCAGAAATTGTGGTAACTAAAATACTAGCTATGTAAACTATGCGAAGTACAACTTTGTTGGAATACATTTTAGTAAATATACAATTTAGAATAAATATTTACTCACTAAATTCCTGAATTTATACGTTATAAATGTATCGTAATTTAGGCATATAATACAGAAAAATATTTGTAATGGACCACCAGCCATTACAATGCTAACATACACAGGATTATTATTTTTATATAATTCACCACATTACATAAATTACATTTATCTGTAAAATAATCTGCAGAAAAATATAAAATATGACAAAAAAACATTCGAACAGCTTATTTTTTTTAAATAAAAATATAAATATAAAATATGCCTAGTGTTCTAGTGTATAATTATATAATTTCTAAATACATAAATCAAATATCCCTATTTAAAAAAAATTAAAAGTGAAGCATGTAAGTGTAGTGCAATTCGCCTATTCTTCATTATATTATTAATTACCTTTAAAAGTCAGGAAGTAGGTCAAGGTTTTCTTATGTTTTGGTTTTTATTTTAATTGTTAAGCGTTTACTTGTTTTAGGTTGTTATGTGTTGTTATTATTCAAGTTTTAATTTTTCACAATAAACAACGTTTTCATATTAAATATATTTATCTGTTTATTATTATTTAAGTATTAAACAATATATCAAATTAAAAGTATTATTTTTACATACGTACATCATAAAGGAAACAATTTTAACTAGATCGAAAAATGCCTCCGTATTAAATAAAATAGGGAATTCACTTTGTTTTTGAATAGGTGTCACTAATACCGAATACCTCTGTTTTTCTTAATTATAAAATTACCTGCCCAATAAAATTATATTTGTTATACTTGGTATTGTTATTGCCTATGTATTATTTTAAAGCAACGTATAGCTTTGAAACAAGGTGATTAGACAGAATACGATGTATTGTTTTACTGTCAAAAAGACTCAGAAAGTTGCAAATTTTACTTTAAAGTATGGTTTAGTGTTGAATAAGCAAATATTTATTACAGCTAAATTTATTGCTACCTATGTTTATGTTACTTTTGTCAGATTTATTGTTTCTCATTGAAACGAAGTTATTTAAGGGGGAACCTAGCTGAGACGGTCCAAAAAACATTTTTTTATTCCATATATCATCTGCAAACTATTCAAGAATAAGTCTTCCAAGTTTTAGAACAAAATTCCGATTTGTTTCGATGTTATGAGAGCACTCCAGTGAAGGAATAATTAGAATATTTTCAAACTTTGAGAATATTTTATTTATATTGTGAAGTACCTACATCCAGTAATTTTTTAAGTCATCACGAAGAAGTGTGGCTGTACGGTGCTGGAATCGCGGATTAATCATTTAGCAGTTCGAATTCGGTGACGTTAATTTCAAGCCCCTTTTTCTCGAAACGAGTTTTTTACAACTTACGGGTACTCTAAAAGTTATCGACTAATCATTCTACAAATTAGCATCACTATTTCCCTCATAAAATTTAAGCCAATCAGAATTCTGACATTTCTGAATGTCGTCCAATCAACGTAGAATTACTCGATAATTTTATATATAATAATTATACATAGTATTGTCATTCCGTAAGTACAATTTTGTAGCAGTGTTACTTTGTACTTTGTAACAGGATTAGTCAGGACACGATTTATTGTTCTACTGTCAAAAAGGCACCAAAAGATGCAAGTTTTAAAATATGTTAACTTACAGTATCGTACGAGGTTTGTTTGACAAGGGCGCATCCGAAGTTGTATTGTATAGCATTTACTAGTTTAGAGTGGATAATTTAGACCTACTAAAAATTTAACTTCGGATGACTTGCTGTCGACATTTGTTGTTAAATTATTAAAATTTGTAAATATCTCTTCTCTTTGTTTACATAAACTATTTTAAAATAATTGTTTTTTACCTCCCGCCTACCTCTAGGTAAGGGAGGTATTGTTTTTGGTCAAAAAATTGGGTAGTGAGTTTTCAATGAATAAGCACGATTTAGGGTCCCTACAATACGATTTTACTATTTTCGCGATGATGTCTGTATGTATGTATGTATGTATGTATGTATGTATGTATGTATGTATGTATGTATGTGTGTGTGTGTGTAGTCTGTGGCAATTTTTTCGTCTCGCATAACTCAAATACTATAATACCAAAAAATACAATTTTGTGAATTATTGCTTCTTATATTTAAATGAAGAGCTGATTAGATTTTGGATGAAATTGGTCAACCGGAAGTAGCAGTTTACTTGAAGCCCTTAACAGTTTTTCGTGAAAAACACGGCTAAATTTCCTTTTTCAACAATTTATGTTATTTTGAAAGTTGAAGAATATTTAATTTTACATGTGTTTTGATTACACTAATTTTATTAATTTTCATTAGATTTAGAGATAATAAAATATAAAGAAATTAGATTTTACAAATCTTGCATTCCTAGTACACCATGGAAACATTTAAAAATTTTCAATTTTTTACGAAATGTGACACATGTCATTGTGTTTGTGAAGCTGTTTTCTTAGTGAATTATATGTAAAAAAATTAAATAAATATACGAAAGAAAATTAAAATTCTCAAATATAGATAAATAGAAAATGAACAAATAAGAAGGTATGTTTTTGTATCATCAAATACTATTTTGTACCGTTTAAGAGAAATATTGGGCGGGAGGTTATGTGCTGGCCACATCAGATTTTTTACATAAATTATGGATGCCCTTGTATTAAAAATCTTGTTACAATTCCGTCACAGAAGTCAAAATTTGAGATACTGCAACTAATGCCAACAAAAATGGCGAAAACAAACACAAGCAAATTAATTTTTTAATTAATAACTTTAATGAATATTTTCTTATTAAGTGTTGTTTCTTATACTTAACTTACTATGTTATAAGAAAAAACGCGACTTTTAAACTTGTATTTTAAAACTTTTTGTATTTACATATGATAATTCCATACATTTACACAGGCAAATTATTTTTATAATTCTTAACTTAAACGAATATTTCTTATTAAGAGTTGTTTCTTATGCCAAACTAACAATGTTGAAAGAAAAAACGCGGCTTTTAAACTTATGAGTATTGAGTACTTATGATATCATTTTAGTAAATGTAATTTAATACAAATAATGTTTTCAATACAATAATAAATATTTAAGTATGGTTTGATATATTGCCTGAATTGTTATTCATTTTAGTAAATTAAGCTTTGTAAATAAGAATGTATTTGAGTCGCAAATTAAGGTTATAATTAACTTAATGATTATACACTCTTCTTCGGCTCGTGTACAAATGTCCTCTTAAATAAAAAAAAAACATTATATTTTTCTGCAAATTCTTACTTGATCCTTGTACTCGTACTTTGAATCAAACATAAAGTATAGGTACTTGAAGTGCTCATAATTCTAAAAATACTCTGAGTATACTTTGAGTACTTTTAATGTACTTAAGGTCAAACATACGCGTCGAAAGAACGAATCCTTTATTTTTTAAAAAACAGCAAAATCTGTATTCTTTATTTATTTTCATGTTCTTTATGGTCCAATACCCTCCATCCGTCAAAATTTCATGGATTTTTTTACAGAGACTTGTACATTGCAGAGTCAGATGAAGAACAAATTTTTGTGGGTTCGTTCATTCCCATGAATTTTGTTTTGCAAATTCAAATTTAAATAAATATTTTCTTGCAATTATTCTTATCGAAAAACAAAACAATTATTACAGTAAGGTCTTTGAACATTCTAGTATTTATATATGTGGATGAAAAGGATAGCTAAAACTTTGAACTATAAAAAAATATTCGTTGAAGTCTAGTTGGTCAAAAATTCAGAACTTTGATACTGTGTCTCTCATTCCCATGAACGACTACAGTAATGAAAATAATTCGTATATTTGTAAATATAATTATTTATAACATACTAAGTTTATTTTCAATTTGAATTTACAGTTTTTGAGAAACAAATAAAAATATACCAAAAAACACACTTTTTGGTATATTTTTATTTGTTTCTCAAAAACTGTAAATTCAAATGTAAATTAATTTTAGAATGTTATAGACGATTATATTTATAAATATACACATTATTTGCATTACTGTAGTCGTTCATGGGAATGTGTGGCATATATTTGACTACTTTGAAAATTATGTTCATGTATAATATGTAAACAAAATTATCTTTTTAAAATTTATTACAAAACTTTGGACTTTTATCTACAAACGTAGGTATAAAACATTATATGTTTCATTTATTATAATAATGATATATTGTTTCAAAAAAGTCATGTTCATCTTGCGCTATCTTCAGCCCTATTGGCCCGGATGGTTCACCTTAAAGTTCCATTATAGCAAAAATCTTTAGAGCATGAGTATAAGTTTGATATTTTAAATGTACTCAAGTATGAGTACAGACTACCAAATTTGTACTTGGTAGTAATTTAGAGTAATGTACTCGAGTACTGCCCAGCTCTGGATAGATATGGGCCATAATACTTTGACGTCATTGTAGGTATTCATAATATTTTTTAAACTTCTGTTATATCTATATAGTACGATGTTTTTGGTTCTCATTATAATATAAATGACTTATTTTCTATTTTGTGACTCTAGTGAAGGACCCCATTTCATCAAATTGTTTACAGATTTGTACAAATATTTTGGCAACGTGAATAATACACTAGATTATTATTTCTTGTGTATTACAGTATTTAACTTTTTATGGGCAGTGTACAATCTAAACTTGTACAAATAGACCCTTAATGTCTTTCGTATTTAGAAGTTTATCAGCCTGCTTAGTATAGCGAATTTGTAATCTCACACTTAGTTGTATACATTATGTTTCACATCTGAACTATTATAAATAAAATATTTAGATTTTGGAACATATAAAGTTTGAATGGAATAGGGCCATGTTTTTTGCATACCAGAAAATTGACCAAAAATATTTAAACGACTAACATTCCATTAGCTAACGATTCAATTCCTAATATTTATTATAGTCGTTATCATCTCACCGATGAAATACGAACATAACCAATAAAAATTTTCTAACGGCCAATTAATTAATTTTATCATTTTAAAGCAACCTTAGCATGCAGTTCAGAATTCTAACTTCTAAGATATAATAGATAGGAGTTTGTTCTTTCTTAGATGCTATGTTAATTTTATTTTTATTTAGTCTCATGTCTCTCACATTTGAACCAATTTAAACGAAATATATTGACGTCGTTAGTTTAAATCTTTAAATAATACTGAATCGGTAGTTATCTCATTTTAAGTAAAACAGATTATTTTCGTAACACTTTTAAATACGGATATAAAATAGTACAACCAAAAATTCAAGAATTTAAAAAAGCAAATGACGAAAATAGTAAATTAAACATTCTTTGACCGTTCATATAATCTATTCATATCGTATATTAATTCGATGTGACGTGAGAGTGGCTCAAAATAAATTGAAGATCATACTGGCAAATAAGCAATATCAGATGATACAATAATTTTGAAATCTTAAATGGAAACCCCCAGTTTGTATTGTACATTCGGATAGTACGGCTAAAACTAATTAGGTTTTGTATGAAACTTTTTCCGATTCATGATCAGAAAAATAATTATTGTCATAATATGAAAAATATAGGGAAATTAAACAAATCGAAGGTAACGATCAAAAATTATATTACAATTCAAATAATTTTGAAATACATAAAAACCATCATAAATATTAAGGTCGTGACAAGAAATCTTGATTCTTGATGATATTTTCTTATCTTGCCTTGGGAAATGGAAAATTCTTCTTGTCTTGGTCTTGTCTTGATTTCAAGACAAGATCAAGAGTATATCTTGATTCTTGTGAAACACTAGGCGCATTGAAAAGAAACTTGTAGCTATAAAGTATCGTTACTTTATCCTTTTTTGTTCATGCGTATTTGCACATACACACACCTTTCTATCCCTCCAACCATATATCCACACAGACAGCATTGAGATAATAGTCAAGTAGGATGCATTTACACGAAAATCTCGTCTTTAAATTATGTTTACGAATGTAAAAAAATATCAAAGTTTCATCGCAACCCCATTGTAGAAATATTTATATAATCGAAGTATATACTGGCAACTGGCTATTAGAACAAATTTTTATGTAGTGAAATTGCAAAAAACGTGATTTTTTTATTTGCACATAATGAGATGCCAAATTAAGAGAACAAACTTCGGATTTAGAGATTTTTTAATAAGGCAAAAAAACGTGTTCCGTTATATGACAATGGCACTTTTAATTTAGGTGTTTTTTGTCTGCTGGAAGTCTGGTTCGCGCAAAGCTAGACTGGACATCTGTTTCACCTCAGGGCCGCGGCAGAACGACTGCGCCTCTGATAACGCTTGCGGAATTCTTAGATAATGTAATAAATCTTCTCTGCTTCGTACACCCACACTACACAGGCCTGTATTAATATTAAAGAAATTGGTTGTTGTTAATGAGGGAAATAGTTGAAAGGTTGAGAGTTCAATCGATGGGTTTTGTACCCTATGGTACAATACGCCACACTGACAGTATTTTTACCTCTATTACATGTAGAGATAGGTCCATTCCCGAAATAAAAGATACGGGAAAATTCCTAGGAAATTTTCCAAGAAATTTCAAATGTGCATAAAAGTTAAATTCTATTTCTTTCCACACATTGTTAAATTTGTTTTTATATTACCACTGCAGACGTCTGTTTATTCATAACTTGTGACACCGAATGCCACATTGCTTGCTGTTGGAGTAGGGGTAACTAACAAACAGGCATCAAGCTCAAATATCTCTTAGAATTTCCCGGAAATTTTCAAAAAAGCATTCCTGGGAATTAAAAAAAAAAATTCGCGCAAAAACGTAACAATTTTTTTTTTTCGCAAATCGTGGTTGAAGTAATATCCGGGAATTTTCCCGGGGTTAAAAACAAATTCCCCATGCGAATTTTTAGAAGGCATATCACTAAATACATATAAAGGAGTTAATGTGATCTGTGACAGGTCAAAAATTTCGACAGTGAATTTACTATAAATTAGCATATTTTAATCTCCGTAGAAAACAGTTTCTATTTTCACGATAGTCTGTACTGTATATGTGTGTTTTCAATCACGATAACTTAAAATCTAATGATGTGAATTTCAGAACTCATAGTAAATTATATTTATTATTTTTTATATTCTTGAAGAAGAATTATGTAAAATAATTTGAAACGTTGTGTTTAGTTACATTTTTGATTTTGTACCGTATAAAAATTATTTTTATACTACCTGCCAAGCAAATGCCATTATTGACGTATTTCGGAGTCATGAATTAGTTTTTCACCACTTACTTCAAAATACCAGAAAAGTTAATAATGAATTATTATATTCCTACAAAAAGTCTCTTTTTAAGGAATTTATGAATCATTTAACTCAATAAACTTAAAATAAATTTATTTTTTTTTTTCTTAGATACCATTCCTTGTGATTATTATAAAATACTTCTGCAATTTCCTGCTTCCTTAAACTTCCATTTAAATGAAAAATATTTGAAATAAAAATTGAAAAAATTTAATAACGGCATTGTAATCAGTAAACAAATTTTATTTTATTTTTTTAATAAAGATATTCAGAAATATCAAAAATTCAATTTTTATAATAAAGTAACCATATGGAATGGAATTGTATTCGAGTAAATAATCAACGTTATTCATAATCAATCAAAATAGTAAACCATTTTATTCATTTATTTTGACTATCAGAATAAAAATTTGTTAATAATAACATCAAATTATATGAAACACAAAACATAAATCTATCATTTTTTCGTATATTCGACAGATGCCGGTCGAATAAATTTCCCTGGGTACTAATTATAAAAATTGAATATTTAATATTTTTGAACGTCTTATGAGCATTTATATAATAAATACAATTTTTTCATTGATTTAGATGCGGATTATATATAAAAGGGATTAGCGTTGACTTCATTTTTTTCATAATCTGTAACTTTGTTTCTAAATTAATTATATTATCAAAATGTATCAAATTTTATGCCAACCAATCTTAATTACAACTTTATTTAAAATACTTCTGTTCTGAGAATGGAAAATGATATTACGAGTAATATAAAATTGGAGTTAGCGCTAATCCCTTTTATGAATCTGCCTGCACAAGTTTTATTTGAAACATTTTTCATGTAAAACGTCTATGATCGACTAAGTTAGTCAACAACCTGTATATAGGTTTAGATTTTACAGGCAGCAATTTATCAAACTTCACATTTTATACCGCTTCTATAATTTTCAAAAGAGTACCAATTTCCATATTACTTCAACAAATATTGTTACTAGTTACCAAAATGAAGTGTCATATAATAAAATCAACCAACGATTATTATTTCTGCGTACTCGTATCAAAATTGCTATGTTATTATTAATACTAATATTTATTAAAGAGAATTTAAGAGCAAGTAGTAATAAAATAATATATTAACACAGTTAAAATGTTCATTCTGGAAAAGCGTTTTGTTCGTAGCCCACGGGATATAATCTTGGTGTTGGGTAAATAACGATTATATTCTCAACCTTGATGTATATTATAGTATTATTTTAATGAAGTTGTTTATATTGTTGTGATTATAACATAATACGTCTCTGAATTATGTCCAAAAGTAATGCCCACAGCCTGGAGGCAGAAAGTCAAAGACATTTGTAGAGCCACAAGACACAAACAAAAACCTTATATGCACAACACATTGTACATTCGCATATCGCATAAAGTTGCTGTCTGACAAGCCCACATGTTCATTTACATTTTTATGGCCCACTACTAAAATATGTTCATTATTCCGTTAGAGTATGGTGTACAATTCATATAGTAAGAGTGTTTATTAAATGATCAGGTGGAATGTTCGCCTGTGTATCTGCAACACTTTTCTCTGGCTTGTAGAAGATGAGTATTCGTTATTCAAACGTCTATATTCATGATGTAGATGTAGACTGTTTATCAAGTCATAGATTTAGAAGATCTGTTCATTTTTTTTTTTTGCTTTATTGGAAAAAGCAGACTTTACTTAATTAATATTCAAAATTAATAATAACGTTATTACGTTTTAATTTTTTTTAAATATGATTGCGATCCAGAAAATAAGATACTTTTTAAGTCCATGAGTTAGTTTCCGAGAAATTAAATATGAAAAATTAGAAGAAGTGATACGCGAAGCAGTTTTGGTAAAAGAAATATAGGTATAAGATGAAGAAAACTTTCAGAACTCGTAGTAAATTAAATAAAAAGACTTTTGGATTAAATTCTGTTCAAAATTTATTAAATAAATGAATATTCTATTCCACTTTTTTACACCTGATAATATTGTTTTTTGGAAAAAATTCAAAATAAAATATTTGATTATATTCAAAAAATGTCTCGCACTGAATTATTTGAAATTTTGCAGCAATATTGACAACTCTCAATGCAAATAGGCTCTAAACCAATTTGTTTTTATTTTATTTTTCGAAAATAGACGTAAATATATGAATATTTTTCGTGTTTTCACCTATATTGTAATAAAATTAAGCTAGTAATTAATTACTAAAGATTTTAAATGAAACCGTGTGACGTAATAGTGCCTGATGACAGAACAGCCCTGAAATAAATATAATTATGAATTTTTGTTGCTGTTGTTTTCACAATTTGGTAAACAGCAATGCTTTATAACAATAATTGTAATTTTAACGAGAATTTAAAGATTTCTACAACTTGAAACAATATTACAACTGACAGAACACTACACTCAACGCCAAGATGGCAAGGATTATGCGCGTGCAATCTCTATCTGTCACTAGGCGGTCTGACGTCTGTACTTTTAATAATTAATTATAGGCGTAATATTTACTTTTTTAAAAAAGTGTTATATTTTTCGACATTTTTTAAGCGTATTATTAAAAATTTGTTTCAAATATGCTTAATTTTAAAGTGGTTGAAGAGCCTGTTGTCATACTACATATTTTTGCTTCACATTTAAATTCAGTTGTTCGAAAACACATCTGTATACATTGTTTAACGGCAAAATTGAATTAATGTTATTTAGTATATATTGCCTCCAAACATTACAGTTTAATGTCAAAGTTAAGAGCTAAAAATATTTTTCCGGATTTTTTTGCGTATTTGGAAACGTTCTACGCATTTTACCCTAATAAATATACTTGTAAAATATGAATTATTTTACCCGACATCTGACAAACGTCATTTTTTAAATGCTGTGACCTACTTCAATGTATGCTCTAACAATTTGACGTCATATCAATAGCGACTATATTCACAGACCCCATTTATCAAGTATACTGGGAAAGATATTTTTCTGTTTAAATATATAAACTTCAAATAATGTTCCTGGCTAAGACGTGCAGGTAGTATTTCGAAATGTTAAATTTTAATAAATATTACAGAACTAAAAACCAAATATCTGTTCATTTACACTTTCTTTGTTGGATATTTAGTCTGATTTTAGCCATAATTTCTCAACGGTAATATCTAAAGAAAAGAAAAATGGCTGGTAACCTGCAATTTGTGTGGCTACATTTTTTGCAACACCTTGTATATGGATAAAACAAGAACAACTACAATGATTATGAAATGAAACAAGTTGTGTTAATAAATATTTTATTCCGTCAATGCCTTTCATAATTCCATAATCCATCATATCAGATCTCTTTCAATATCATATTTTATACTAACAATTTATATTCGCAGTAAACAAAGTAAAAAGCATGCAAAATTTTACTCTTAATAATATACAACGATTTTTGGTTATTTTATACACATCGAAATGTCCCACACAAATAACGAATCAGCAACAACAAAACATAAATAACAAAATTTTAAAACTGTCAATGTAAAATTGGTCCAAATGGAATTTGTGTCGAGTCTTAGTCCGATTCTTATTTGTGTGGGACAACTACAGCTACCTATAAATGTACTTTAGTCATTTGGTTGCTCCTGACGGAACTGTTCCTAGTTTTAAATCTGCTAAAAGACTTATGTTAACAACATCGAGTCACAGGACGCCTCTTTGTTATTGTAAGAGCTGATTATTGTTCAATATGTATTATTAGTACATTCAGTAATTATTTTCTCTTATTTCATTCGACATATCACATCTAAAACCAACGAAAATTCATAAATTTATACCTGATTTAATCCTGCAACATTTAAAATAATTTTTGACTTACATAAATGCCGTACATCACATATTTGTATTCAAACGAAGTCACCAAATATTAGTTGATCACTAACACCAGTTTTATTCCCATTTTAATTCTAGAAACATGCAACACATTTAAATAATGTTTTACTTTGGATAATTATAAATGAATTGTAAAATGGTGTTAGTGATTGTATAGAATCTTAACAATTTAAATGCAGTCTAATTTTTGTATAGCAGTTATATTCCTGTTATATTATTTTAAAATGAATTAGTTACTAAGAATGCTGTCAACAATTTTTCACAATACCGGGACTTGTAACTGGCCATATTTTTAATGCAGAAAATTAAACCAGATTTTAGAAAAGAAAATGTCGATAAAACAAAACCAAAATTATGAAATAATTACGTATATTTACAAACTGTTACATTAAAAATAAAATAATGTATTAGAAACAAAAATAAAAATATAGTAATATACTGAACACATTTAAAAATACAAAACTGTTTTTTTAAAAGGTCAAGTATAGTCTTGATAACATAATTATTTTAAAATGACATTTCTATAGATAGTTGATCATCAGTAACAAAACATTAACAATTCCAAATGAACTAAAGTCAAGCATAAGATATATCATAATAATATTACTGTCGTCTTCCTGTACACAAAACTCGTTCTCTGCTATCTTCACGATTAACAGAGTTCCTTCTAGGGGGTGAGTTCCCAGAATTCGCTACCCTACTCTTCCTCGACCTCTTGAACTTAGCCATATCCTCTCCGAAAACATCCCCTGTCCTCAGAGCGGAAATCAAATCATCGAATTCGCCCTTCGCGTCGTTTTCGTTGGCACAATGTCCATTCTTGATGTTGAGGGTCTTGGAGATGGAAGACAAGATGCCATCTCGGCTCTGTTTCCGCTCCAGGGTTAGTTTCCTGAGCTCTGCTTCCTGTTTGGCACGTTTCTCCTCGTCTTCTTGGCGACGGCGGAGGTTCTCGTTGTCTTGGCGCGCTTCTACGAACGCTGTAAGGAAGGTGTCGAAGATGCCGAAGAATTCATCGGGTTGGATTGTGTTGGGGTCTTCGCCGAAGAGGCGGACTGCTCGGTCGAAACGCGTCTGGAAATAAATGAGACACAACTTATTTCTGATACGCAAATCTCTAATATAAAAAAATCAATAACCTTTTTGAAGATATATCAAAATATCATTTTGCCTTATACAAATAAATACATAATATATCACGTTATATCCACAATAAAGTCATCTGTAACCGACCGTCACTTAATACTATTTTTCCCTTTGATTGGAAGTAAAATAGGATACTAATCAAAAGGAATCATCCAAACAGGAGGTGAAGTAATACATCGCAAGGTTAACGGTTGAGCATACGAGCCCAGGCTCATAATACTTCGGCCGGGTTACATTTTCAAGCAGAGGCCTAAACAAATCATAAAACTTACACAAATGATGAGACATTTCGACAAAATTGTTTCGACTATATTAAAATATATACTTTAACCTCAAAAAAAAGCTGAATATTTTATCCGAATAACATAATGATCAAAATTAATACGAGGGTTGCCTTTTATATTTCGGGATTCGGCAATCCTAGTGCTGCTATCTGGCAACTGACGTTCCTATAGTAAAGTTTGGTATTTTTGACAATATATGTACTCAGAACGTTTTGACGTACGAACACTTTTTGTGTAGTTAACAGTAATTTGAAAAATTCATGTCGGCCAAAAAATAGATTTAAATCGTGAACATTTTTGTGCGATTATTTTTTACAACTTTAGACGTGGATTAAGTCAACAACAGTGCATCGATGAACTTAATTCGATTTTTGTCGATGAAGCACCATCAGGGACCAGTGTTTATTGATGATTTACTGAATTCAATCGCGGCCGTAGTTCGCTCAACGACGAGTTTCGTGAAGGTGGTCCAAAATCGATTGTTGTTCCGAAAAACATTGATTCTATGCGCGAACAGATATTGCAAGATCGTCATGTAACTTATCATGAGATTGAAGCAACCTTGGACATTAGTGGGACCAGCATACATACAATATTGCATAAACATTTTTCTGTAAAAAAAAATTTTTCACGTTGGATCCCACATAATTTGACAATCGCTCAAAAAAAGGCTCGTGTCAATGGGTCGCAAGCAATGCTCAAAAATACGATCGCGGTGCTTCAAAACATGTGTATGACATCGAGACAGGTGACGAATCGTGGATCTATGCGTATGAGTCCGAAAGTAAACAGCAGTCGACTGTAGGGGTCTTCTAAGGCGAGCCAAACTCAACAAAAGTCGTTCGGGCGCGAAGCACTTCGAAGCAAATGGTCGCCTGTTTTTTCTGAAAAACTGGACCTGTCTCAATCGTACCATTGAGGAAACGTAGAACGGTCCATTCTGAATGGTACACAACCATTTGTTTGCCAGAAGTCTTCGGAAAAATAAGAAAAACCAACCGCTGAAAACGGATCATTCTCCACCACGACAATGCGAGCTTGCACACATCGGCTGAGACAAGGAAATTTTTGAGCACTCAAAACGTCGATTTGACGAGTCATCCGCCGTATAGTCAATACTTGGCACCCAATGACTTCTTTTTATTCCCGAATATTTAAAATTAATTGCGAGGTCAACATTTTTCTACACTTGATGAAGCGGTCGATGCGCTCAAAATGCATGTTTTGGAGATACCTCAATCGGAATGGAAAAAGGGCTTCGAAAATTGGTTCACACGTTGCAAAAGTGTATTGATCTACATGGTGAATATTTTGAAAAGCAATAAAGTCATTTTTGATGATAAATATTCATTTGTTTTCTCTAATCCCGAAATATAAAAGGCAACCCTCGTATAACAAAAACTTTAGTGAACGGACAGCTCATAATAGTTCGGCCGATATTTAATATTGCGTTACATCGCCTGGGAATTAATGCGCTGCTGAACAAATCAACAAAAACCTATCAATATTAGTTGTATACGTGCTGTGAGACACAATAATAATATACACTGTATTTTTACGTTAATATTTAAGTAAAATGCCTTGTGGTAAATCTTTAAGTAAAGATTTGCGCTTATCCATCATTAATGCCCATAAAAAAGGCATTTCGGCAAGTCGTATATCTGTTTCGCATTCAGTTCCGCATTCTACAGTGCAAGATATTATTAATTTGTATAAAAGAACCGGTGAAGTCGAACAAAAAACCAAAACCGGCAGGCCATCTACAATTACGGTAGCAGAAAAATGATCTTTACGTAGAATTATAAAAACAAACCGGCGGTCGAATACTAAAAAAATAACTATAATTTGGAGGGAAAGTATAGCAAAAGAAGTTTCGATGGCCACAACGAAGCGAACTAGTCGAAAAATAGGATACAAGTTCTATAAGGTAATATTTATTGATTTTTTGGACTAAAAATAGTTAACAGATGATTTGATTTTTTTCAATAAGCAAAAGAAAAAACTTTATTAACTAAATTACAAAAAAAATAGACTAAAATGGGCTAGAGAACATCTAAACTGGACTCAAAGGTATAGTATAATTTGGAGTGATGAATAAAAATTTGATGTTTGTGTGGGGGACACGCGAAAACGACTTTTGCGTACTTCTTCTGAGGCTTATCATAATGATTGTTTGGTTAAAAAAGTCATGTTTCCAGCTTCTGTTCTGGTTTGAGGCTGTATGTCTGCAAGAGATGTAGGGAAATTACATTTCATTGACGGCATAGTTAATTCGCAAAAGTACAGAGACATTCTGGAAGAAAGTTTTTTGCCTTCAATTTCAAATTGTAAATCGTCTGAAGGTGAATTTATTTTCCAACAGGACGGTGCACCATGCCGTATGGCAAAAATTATTCAAACATGGTTGAAAGATCATGAAATACCAGTATTAAAATGGACATCTTCTAGTCCCGATTTATCTCCTATCGAGACCCTTTGGAATAATATGAAGAAATAACTTCGTAAAAATCCGGCGGGTACTGTTTCCGAACTAAAAGCTACCTTGCAGAACATATGGGACACTTCTCTACTAGAAGAATGTGTAAGGCTTGTGGATACAATGCCCAGTAGAATTAAAGCTGTTATTGCTAACAAAGGCGATGTAACGCAATATTAAATATCGGCCGAACTATTATGAGCTGTCCGTTCACTAAAGTTTTTGTTATATTAATTCTGTTCATTATGTTATTCGGATAAAATATTCAGCTTTTTTGAGGTTAAAGTATATATTTTAATATAGTCGAAACAATTTTGTCGAAATGTCTCATCATTTGTGTAAGTTTTATGATTTGTTTAGGCCTCTGCTTGAAAATGTAACCCGGCCGAACTATTATGAGCCTGGGCTCGTATATACATATATCATGTTATATCCACAATAATGGGTTGCCATGAACCCATAAATGCATTCAACAAAGAATCTATACTTCAGCCCAACGAAATCTGAAGGATCGTAATAAAGCGATTAAGCGTCTTTCGACTTTCGCATTAATAGTACACATGAACATTTTAACACTTATATCGCAAATTTCTGTACGAATAGGTACTTCCAATGTCCAGTGTTGTATTAAAAGAAAAGTTATTCTTGTCTTAACAATATATTTTCAATAATATTGTATAATTCGGATTATATAAGTGTAGATTAAGTTAATATTATACTTAGTACCTATTTTTGAATTTGCGAATTATTTTTGTTCGAATGTAAAGAATTTAACCTGGATTAAAATTTGCAAAAGACATCGAAAAAAGTGATTTAAATTAGATTGTCGTTAGCCAACAGTCGTTGGTCGTTTGCACGTGGATGCAATAATTTGTCAAAATTATTTTGAATTATTTATTGACTTTTATTTCATTGAAATATGTAATTTTATCTCTTTTATTAAAAATATTGTTAGGTTAAAACTATGTTCTTCGTGATGAAGCAACCATATTAATTGAGTTATTCGATTTAACTCACTCCCAAAATTGCTGTTAAATCCTTTTTTTTATCGTAAGGTAAATGTTTGTAATCCCTTCTCACCTTCATATCCTGGAATAAATCCTCGATTTCAGCGAGGCGGCACGTGGCGGTAGCTTGGAACTCTCGCATGACGGGTACGAAGCGATCGCCGTTGGGTGCGTTTTGTGACAAGTGGAACTCGATCTCTCGGGTCACATCCCGTAAACCAGCGCGAAGTTGTGCCATGTCCTTCTCTAACTCACCTAGAGATACCTTCGACGCTACGCGCACGTTCACCAGGTCTTCTTCTATCCTCAACACGTCTTTGAACTGCGAATAGAATAAAAACTAATTGCACTTATATTTTTTATATAATTGGTAGTTAGGTAGATATCAAATATTGTCATTTTGATTTTAAATCAACTACAAGATTTGCAATAATTCATCTAAAATTTTATATTTTTGAATATTCATTTAATTTGTATTTAGGTCAATGAAACTTGAAGGGGTTGGATAGGTCAGAATGTGTTTTATACGTAACGGGTCCTTGAACTGTTTGTGAAGTGGAATTATTTGCCGGGTAGTGGTTATTGGTCAAGGGTCAAGGGAAAGGGCATATAAAAGTTTTCCTTTACGCCCTTGACCAATTTTTTTTTAAGAGAACGGGCATAGTAAACATTTATTGAATGATATCAATTCGTATATATTTAGAAATGTCATTTCTAAGAGATATTTTATACCATTATTTAGTTTCAAATAATAAAAAAAAAATAGAGATAAAAGTGTGATATTTAGATGTTTCTTGAAAATTTTATTTTATTTCTTCTTCAAAATTGTAAAATAAAATAAATAAAACTTTTATTAATAGCATATGATTCAATTTTTTTAAGAGGCTGGGAAGCGGACTAACTAGATACTAGTCATATACCGCTTCATGAGTGGATGAAAATGAATAAATTTATACGAACACAAATGGCCATGCTCTTCAGTGGGATTCGAACCCACAGCCATTACGCCACCGAGATTATCATTTTTAAGAAATTAATTATCACAAAATAAAAATCATTACAAAAATCATCACACCTCTCAAAACAATTTTTCTTTGTCCTCTATAATCCGTTCTGAAATTAGATGAACTAATAAATCAATTCGTCAAAGAGATTCCAGTTGTGCGCCAATAGTAGTTTACTAAGAGGTAGTCGAAAAAGCTAAATTTATTAAAGTTTGACCGTTTCATATCTTCTGAAATCTCCTATCTATGTCTGTTACCGATGTTACCCTTCAGAAAGTAATAAATCTAAACGTTTATTCCGATATTCTTATCGTTAGAGAAGTAAAAATTGTTCCAGATAAAAAGCAAACGGCATTCTATGACCACCGTAGTAAAGTTATATTTCATCTGGTGAATTAATTTGCCGAATCTTGAACAAAAATGCAATACTGTTCTTTCATTTCCGAACGCACTATAGCAATTAAATTTTTTTTAAATCCTCCACAAAATTTTATCTGCTCAATTTAGCTTCCAAAAACTGTCTTCCACATCTTTTCTTACCTTTTTCTCGAGTATCTGTACCAGGTAGTGCAACAAAGTCGTTCCCTTGGCTGCACTAGACTTTGTATCCGCTAATCTATTCAAGGAAGTCAAACGGAACCCGGAGGCGTTTCCTCTGGCACCGCGGTTCATGTAGTTACCGAGAGCAAGTACAACTTCCAGCAGACGTCGAAGACGACGTGATCGGGCCACCTCACGGGAGGCTTCCATCACACTTGCGATACGTGGGGAGATCTCGTTTAGAGTTACTTGGAAGCGTTTCTTATAGTGCAGGCTACGGAGACGTTGTTCGTAGTGGGGTACCCTGAAATTAACAAATAATTGAAATAGAAGTTGGGACTAACCAAACCTAATATTAAATTCGGAATCTGTTATCCATATTGGGTAGTAACCAGAATACAATTTTGAATCTATACTTTAGCTCAACTATTAAAACTTTTACAATATCTGGTATCTATTAAGGAAACTAATTAAAAACAAATATGATATTTTAAGAAACTCTAAATGTACCTAACTAAAATCTCAGTCTGTTTTCAACCAACAATTCCGATCCAATAACTATGAAGTTAGTCATCTCTTTATGAAGCTGATTATTAATAATTATTTATATTTACTGAATAATCAGGCGGCAGAAATAAAATATCTGAGAAATGTGGAAAGAGTTACTAAAATGAATAAATGAAGGAACGAGGAAACAAATCATTTACAAATATAAAGAGTACAAATCGATATAGAAAAGAAAAAAAAAATTAACATGGTATGGTCACTTACTACGAATAACTTAAGACAGGCAAACTAAAGCAACGTATACAGCAAAAATCATCAATCAAAAAGAGGAAGCCCAAGAAGGATTCAAATAGAAATAGAAATGAAATGGAAAGATAAAATAAAATAAACAAACAGAAATACGAATAAATCTAATCTCAACACCCGAAAGGATATGATAGACATGTAAAAGATAATAATAATAATATATGTATTGAATATTACGAAATAAGTTGACCGAAGCAGATCATGAAAACACAATAAGAAGATCAGATGTTAACAATTAAGTGTTAGTGTATGCCATTGTTGCAGCATTATACAATAACATTAGCAAATAGTGTACTTACTTTGATATTTCGTATAAGAAGCGATCGGCTCGCGCAAGAGAATCTATTTCATCACTGTGCTCTTCTAATAACGCACATTCCTCCGGACTAGGTGTGAATTTCAACAGTTGCTCAACCATATCAATAGGCAATTGTTCTTTGCTGTCCATACTTAAAATCGCCTTTGAAATGTCTTCGTCCGACATCTTTAACTTTGATAATAGAATCGTGCAGTTCTGCGCTCTTCTGCCGTCGATTACTGATAATACTTTGTTACGTTTTTTGTTGCCGATTTGGCTCAAATCTTCTATGGATCCATCGTTCTAGAAAAAAATATTATTGAAATATTTAATATATAGGTATACCTAAATATTTTATCTTCCACTGTAAAGTGTTATCTTTAAATTATATACTATAATTTAATTTTAGTTTAAATATTAGAATCGTGGTTGTTGTTTTTTTTTTTTGAATATAGAATTTTAACTAAAATTTATTGAATGAGAATTATTTGAATAAGGTATTACTAATACTGATTTTCGATTTTGGATGATTCTTCCATGATAAGACAATATTTAAAAAGTCTAAACTGAAAATAATAGCTAATAATGACTTGAAATTTGAAGTCACTTTTACTTTTCAAGACATCCAATTAGTAAATGATATATTTTAAGAGATATATACATATGTTTTTTGAGATCTCCTGAATTCATATATTCTTTATGATAAACATGTGTAACTTTTAAATAATCACATTTTATTTATATGTACAAGAAAATAGTGCCGTGATTTCGTTAAATCTAAAGTGGTTTTCTTATTATTTCAAATCAATAAAGAATAAAGAAATTTTTAACAGTAAAACAAATTTAAATATAGTTTACTCACCGCTACTCCATTTTTCTGATAAGCACAAAACAATTTATCAATGCAGTCAAGTTCCATCGTATTATACAACTTCGAATCGTCCAATTCGCTCCATATCGTTCCATTGACCTTTGCATCAGGCAATTTCGACCAATTGAAAGACTTGAGCGGGTTAGACGGCTGCGGCACGTTCTTCTTCACCAGCTCCACCTTAGCGGGTGCAACCGGGGGTGGTGCAGGTGCCGAAGGGAAGGGCGGCGGGCCTGGGGCAGGTGGTGGAGGCGGCGCGAGCGGCGGAGGCGGCGGAGGAGGACAAGAAAACTCCGTTTTATAGTCCAAGTTCGCATCTACACCTGCTTTCAAACTAATCACTTTGGCGTCGTCTGGAATGCTTCCCGAACTCACTAACGATTCCAGTCGGCGTCTCTCTCCTCGTTCGCAAGTAACCTGACGGTCTAAGTCAGCTGCTCGGTATTCTAATTCTCCCATTCGTTGTTTTGTTTCTATGTGCGCAGCTGTCTCTTTTTCTAATCGTTCTTTTATCCTCCCTAAACTAGATTCTAAATCTTCTTTCTGTTGTAATTGTAGGTCTAGTTCTTGCTCTTTTTTCGCTAATCGATTAGACATGTCAGTGTTTTCTTTTTCCAGTTCCTCTGCCTTTTTTCTAGCTGCCACTAATTCTTCTTCTTTCGCTAAAAGGTGTACGATTTCTTTGACGTTAATGTTGACTGGTGATACATCCGGATTTTTCACGCCTCCTTCTTTTTCGTTGGTGTTTTGTTGCAGAACTATTTGTTGAGCTATCCTGTCAAACAATAACCAGTGTTGCGGATGGGATCCGTAGTCGAGTGGTAACAATAAACAATGTTCTAATAATGATAACAAATGTGGATATGCAGCAGTATGACTTAATTTCTTTCTAATTAATTCAAACATAGTCGTTGCGCTTTTCGTATCAACATGATCGCATTCGAATTTTCGCGCTAGTTCCTTTTCATCTTCATTCCTGACCATCTCAAAGAAGTCAAGATGTCTATTTAAGGTTTCATTCTCATGGCTTCTGAGTTTATCAATGATGGGTTGTATGCCAAGCATAAGGAACTCGTATCGAAGGTGCAACCTAAACTCTAGATTCTCCTGGCCGAGTCCATAGTTGAGAACGGCGTTAACGAAGGACATAATGGCAGTTTTGAGGTTAACTTCATCACGGTAAACCCCGGTGGATCGATCCAGGTCGTTGATGATCCCCTGGAATCTGGTTCGTTCGTATGCGTATTTCTGGTAGTGTAGCATTGCATCGAGGATCTTTTTGTGTCCGCCGGAGACGAGGCACACGGCGCCGAGGATTTCTAGGACGGCGATTTTAGTCTTTATGTTCTCTGTGCTTAGGGACTGGGCGATGGTGTTGATGCTTGTGGGATGAGCCAGCACGTGCGCTCTGCCGGTCTGGAAGAGATTTAATATCGTAAATTGCTGCTACTAAAATGTTATAATATTAAATTTGTGGAATGGAATGCTAAATACGCCTAGGATGCATCGAACTGTATGTTGTGCTCACATTGTAAGGGTGCTATTCAGTTATGAGATATTAAGATTATCTTTCATTACTAGAAATAGTGATGATTAATCTTCATGAAGCAAATTTAAATATAATTTATTGGTCTGTAGGCAAAGTGTTAAAATTGCTATTCGAAATTCGCGATCATATTGTGAGTAAGTTATATCTTTGGAAAGCTTAAAATTCTTTAGTTAATTACTATAAGTGAAAGTTTTATTTTATTAGAAAGATAATTAGACGATTATCACACTTTATTAATCTATTAGTGAGTAATATTTCAGCATAGTGCACATAATTACAAACTAATAAACACACGCCATTTAAATATTTTCAATTAGTGTTAACTAACATGTTAACGAGTGTCATAAAACGTAGTATCATAATATTTTAATATTGATGAATAACTGATTTCTAATTCTACTCCATGTTTGTAATAAAATCGCAAAATTCTCATTTTCTAGAAAATTAATCTAGATCTAGATTGTCAACACCTGCTTCAATCTGTAATTGATTTGGAAACTTATGAGTGCGCCTAGTGATCAGATGTGCAGTTCGATAATTGTTCATATTTCTGATCAAATTTCTTAATGGATCTATGTCCAGAAACATTAGATTATACGTAAATGAAACTGAAATAGAAAATTTGTAATTTGACCACAAATCTTGCAATTATATTTAATCTTTTTGTTACATAGTCATAACAAATCACAAATCATTTCTTCTTTAAATAGGTACCTAATTCAATAAATGTGAGATAAAAATATAACAGTGGCAGGTATACATTAAATGCCTACAAACTCCATTTTATCTTAGAAAATAGTTGATGGCACTTTTTATTTAAGATAATTTAAAATACGCAACTGAAGAACAAAACGTCATCTAAATTATCAAATAAAATTCGAACACATTTTATTGTAATTGTTATAGATTATATATGTTTCGAAAAGATAACAGAATAACACTCTCGACCAATCAGATGCCAGGACATCTTCTTCAATGTTATTTTCTTAGGTGAAATAAAGTAAAATTTCACACTTAGTCCCGCTAGTTATTGTGTGTATTCTATCATTATGGCTCTCTCAGCGTCTCAGCACTGGTATGCTATGAGGGATTTAAGCTTGATTTATGAAAAAGTTCATATTAAATGTATTCTTACTTCTTTTTTATAAATAATATACCAAACAATAATTTTACCGAAAAAAACGTACCGTAAAATTTACCCAACTATTCGGTTAGCTAAGGGTATAAGATGTAGTTTCTGAAAATGTAAGAATTAAAAAACTAAACATGATTATTTTGTAAGCAATTGGAATAAACAAAAAAGAAAATGCATCTTACATCCACATTTTATTGAATAGTTCAGTAAATTGTAAAAAACTGTTTTTTTTTTGTCTATACCATTTTCTAATTTGTAAGAATTATGAAAGATGTAAATGGATTTTGCGAATCCATTAAATATCAACTTTGAAATACGTGTAGTAGGTACATAAAGAAATTTGGAAATTTAATTTTCTATCAATCCCTATCCTAAGCGATAGATAGTGTTAGTTCCTATTGTTCCCGGTATACTGCAAACTTGTCATAGCCATAACGTTAGAATTTCGAACACACTATACCTACTATATTGTTTAGAATTCCGATTGAATATCTATGTATCTGATCAAATATCGGACTCTGTATGAACAACAACTGCCAATTTAAGCATACAGAGATTTAATTTAAGATATCGAACTGTAAATCTGATCCATAGTGGCTGCCTTTCCAAAGCATATATCAAAAACAAATCCTTCTCCATGTATTCACCCATCCATCCATCTTTATCATCTCTTCACTTACCGAGTTGTTCATAAGCGCCTTGAAGCATCCTATCAGACTGGTATGGATGGAGCTTTGCGCCGTGAAGTAGTCCATGCGCACCAGGTAGTCCAGCAGAGCTGACAGTCCATCTAGCTCGATGAAGCGGATGACAAAGCTGTGCGTGGACGTTCGTAGTGCGGTTTTCAACCCATCAAGTTGTTTAGTTCGTGTGCGGATCTCTTCTTCGGAGCCTGGATCGGTCGGATATTGGAGCTGCAGAAAACAATATTAGATTAAATATTCTGATGGAAAAATGAAATATTTGCTGCTATTTTAATTATTCACAGACGATTTCAGGCATTGCATAGATAGATGTGTTATACCGACAGACTAACTATGTAAATAATTATTTTTAAGCGCAAACCGTGAAGTTATGTGTAGCATGAATATTACTTTTACTTCTTTAGCTTAAGAAATTGACAGTGTGACAACTTGTACACTCTATTCATTATTAATATTACTCATTGAAGTTGAAGTATATACTATTAAAAAGTTCTGACATTATCATTAGCATTAATTTATAAACTTTTATGTAATATATTTTACTTTTGTAAGCAAAGCTGTTTTAAAATGTTTAAAATGTATGCCACCACAAAAATATGATAATGAGTATAATAAATCTAATAAACTAAAGTGCGGTTATCAACCGTCAAGTCATGACCCCCGAAGATGTTTGTGGAAGGGAACTATAAGAAACACAGGAGTAAAGTTAAAATGGCGACTGTTGGCAGTAAAATTTGAACTGAGGATCTCATAATGCTCAGTCCGATGCATTGACACGGAGCTATTTAGTTTGAGTAGGTACTGTTCGATAGTGAAATAGATACAACATTCTAAACGACATTAAAAAATTTAGAGTATTTAGACTTCAATTACAAGTGGTATATAATATATTTCTGTATAAATTCTATTTGAAGCATTTTTTTATAAAATAATTTTAGAACAATGTACAGCGCTATAATCGAGGCTAAAACACTTCTCTTAAAGCACACAAAAACAGAGCTCGTGATACCAACGAATGTGGCACAAAAAAAATAATATTTGAGTGCATATTTTTATTGCCTATAAAGGAATGATTTTGGTATATTTTAAATTAAAATTTAAGCTAGAATGTATAGGCAACACTAGCAATTATTTTCCTGTAGAACAAAAGTATAAATACAAAATATATTCAGAAACAAAAACTGTATCAAATAAGCCTAAATTTATTGATGTGATACATTTCTGTCATAAGATAGACGTAAAATAAAATGTGTAATTTTTAGCTACCATGGTAAACAAAACATACAAACAGTTGTACTGTTTGAGTTTGACAGATGACATTTGACATACTTTTAATGATTATTGAATTTATCAGTAATCACGGACACATTTACTATTTAGAAATAATTTAAACAAGACAATAATCATTAAAACTATGCCAAATAGCATCTGTCAAACTAAAAAAATACGACTGTTTGTATGTTTTATCTACCATGGCACTCTGGAAACAGATAAAATTATATATGTATTATAAATTTATCACATCAATAAATTTTAGCTCTTTTGGCGCAGTTTTTGTTACTGAATATCTTTTATATTTACACTTTCAGAACTCGTAGTAAATTATAAAGACTTAAGTCTTTATAATTTAATTTTAAGTTGTTTAAACTAAAAAGATAAAAAAGATTGGTATCTTCTCGTACCACAGATTAATAACCGCTGTCTTAGCAAACAACGTCTACTGAATACAAAATACGAGTATTTCAGTTTAAAAAGTTTTCCTAATATAAATGATTAAACTGTGATCATTTCTTGCTTGGAAGCTAAATGTTTGGCTCACTTCCAACGATATGTTTACTGATGACAAAGTTTTTTTTGAAGAAAACAATTAGCTTCACAAAATTAAGGAAGAATGAATTTATAAAAAGCGTTCCATATTTACTATTTTAAAAGGTAACTAAAAAGTTTAACACATGTCAGTGCTATAAATACAGTATAACGATAACTACATATGTATAATAAATATAAATTAACAGCTATTCAAATAAATCAATGTTTTAATTTTGAAAATATTTTACGACAATGCTGTTGAACTGAGTCATCGAGTCATAAAGTTAATTTGATTAATAAACTGATTTATTTTATAGTCTTTAATTAAATTAGTCACAAATAAATCTTGCGAATGTTTTATGTACTATAACAAATATGTTCACAAGTAGAAACAAATTCAATTACAAATCTTTTATGTGTTTAATAAAAATGCCAAGGTTAAACCATTTAATAAACGTCTTAATAATTATTAGCAGAACAACATGAACGAAAAAACTGTTACAAGTACTAAAAGCATAATAATATAAAAATAATACAGTTTACTATATGTGAAAACGTGTCATACGTGGGAGTAGTGTGGGCTGCAGAAACCCACAGGGAAATTTCAATGTTAACTGCTACTGTTAACTTTATATGCAAAAAAGTATTTTGCCAATACGTAACCATGTTAAAAAAACGGCAAGGTCGTTCGAAGTTCCATTTTCTGCTAAACATTTTATAACGAGCGTTAACCTACAAAATGATAGAAAATATTTTAATTGAACAAAACTGTATCATAGTTATTACATTTACAATACATAAAACAAAAAATAAATCATCCTTGTTTCAGGTTAAATATAAAAAAAATGATGATGATTTGCAACTGACATAGAAAAACAAATCGAAGAGCGAAAAGTGAAATTTACCATAACTTATTTATTTTTTGCAAATTAAATATTTTATTACAAATTAAAATCGTTATAGGTAGGGTAATTATTTTCATTGTGTATCTGCACAACAGTCCTATGCGAACTAGGGCATCAAATGCCGTGGTATTTAATTCGAGATCAATTCATCCTGATGCAGAATCTAAATGCGTTCGACGGCCTTTGGTTACTAGCAGTGTTGTGACAGATCTAGATCAACTCGTAAGATCTTTGATTTGATCTAGATCGTTTTATATTTTCTGATCTTGATCTTGATCTAGATCAAAAAGAATAAGATGTATGATCTTAAAAAAGATCAGATATTTTCCTCTAAAATTCCAATTTCATTGCTAAATTAAATTAAGATAAATTCATTTAAATAAATTAAATATTTATATTATGTAAGGAATACAATATATCTTTTGGGAAAAAAAATATAAAATAACTTTTTTGATTTTATTTTGTAAAAAATAATTTGTATTTTCTTTTTTGTTATGAAAAATTGTCATCTTTCTATTTTCTTAATAAGAATTAAAAATTTTGTGTATTTTTTATGATTAAAAAAAAAAGATCTTTTATTCTTTATCTGATCTAAAAAAATAGATCAGATCATAAAAATTGATTTATGATTGATTTAGATCATATTAAATGTGAAGATCTTGATCTTGATCATTTTTAAACTGATCTGGTCACGACACTGATTACTAGTGTAACCAAAGCGTCATCAGAGACTTCTGCAGCCAGAACTACATTTGAGATAAACAAGTGGTTAGTCTGTAGCACGCTAGTGTGATCTGGACCCCTATTCTGTAACTTTAGTGCTAGTTCTAAACCGGCAATGTTTCTATATTCAGTGGTGGGATCTAGCGGAGATGACTGGAAACAGGGGTATATGACGTCATGTCTGTCTATATCTGTAGAGCTACTACTGGAGGTGTTTTTACTTCATAGAGCTAGCTCTATTTTGACATTTGGTGTAGAGAATATGACTTTTTGTTAGATATTTTGTGTTTCTATTTTTTGTATTAGTTCATCATTATATTTTCTTTTATTTTTAGTTTATTTAATTATATGGTTCAGTTTATGGATTTTAATTTTTATTAGTATAGGAATTTATAAAATTAAATAAAATATACAACCATTAAAAAATGAACTTAAACTAATAATAGATAAAAAAAACTATACAAAAACAGTAAATAAATCAGTAAAAATTAAAGTTTGTAATAATAAACAAACACAAAAAGGAATCAAATATGCTACCAACCTAAATTTTTAAAACTTATACACTACAAAATTCCTAGAATAGAAACAGTTCTTATTCAGATTATAGAAACATTCACTGTTGCTTCGACGTCATAGCTATAGAGCTAGGCTCTTAGCTCTAAGTTACAGAATAGAGGTCCTGATATTGCGTTATTTTTAACGGCATACGCACTCGCCGACCGGTAGATCTGAACCCCGACTGAATGGAGTTGAGTGACACTAAACAAAAATTACTTGTGTTGTTCTGTTATTGAATTACAATAACATATTTGGGAGGGCGTTCACCAACACAGTTTTTATATAAATGTATCATTTTTTCATTTACTGTTACTATTTTTAAGTGTGGCAGTCTGCTTAGATTATACGTATTTCGTTTTATGATATATATATTTTCGCGCGAAAGGCGGTTTCTAGCCGTCAATGATTTGACAACTTACACTTACAAAGTTGCCATTGCAAGGTAAACGATAGGGCCAATTAATAAGAAGTGAAAATCGAACTCAGGTTCTATTAGTTCACAGTCTGATGCGTTACTACCCCATATTAATGAATTAATATATTGCGTTTAGTAAAATATTATCAAACCCTTACGCTTTCAAATATAAACCAGAAATCTAGTGCGAAGTTCTCACCATCACTAGAAGGATAAATCAAGATTGCCCAATTTTTTAACCAAGTCAGTGATCAAGAGTAAATCCTAAGGATTGGTTAACAGGTTTCGTAATCTTGATTTATCTTTCTTAGTTCCACTGATGATAAGAACTTATGCAGTTCTCGAAATATTTATTAGCTTTTATATTTTAAAATGAAACTTACGGTCGCAAGGGTTTGTAGTCGTTCGATGTAGTGTTCGGGCGCATGCGTGAGGTCGGTGGTGCTCTCTGAACCCTTGCGCGAACAGTAGATCTGCCATTTCTTCTGCGATGGTAAGCTCAGCATCGCCGCTTTGTTCGGTGCCGTCAGGTCCAGTTCTTCCTGCAAACATATCACATAACTAATGAGAACAGTGCTTCATCTTATAATATTATTCCATAGCTAGCTAGATACACTGCTAGTTATATTTTAAAATAAATCAATTCAGTAATCGAGACATTTTATTTTAGCTCGATTTATGGGAAACAAATAGACGCTTTGATCAGATTTGCAGAGTGCTTTCTTGAATAGGTACCTACTAGGTTAATTAAATGAGCAAAATTGTTCCATTTTAAATAAGGAAACTGATTAAATCGTTAAAAAATAAATTTTATCAAGGGTTCCACAATATGCGACACAATATATATTTTTTTTAAATGGAACCATATTTTTTTATCATTTTATTAGAGAGATTATTTTTTGACGTTTATTTAAACCAATCAAATGCTTTATTGTATGTCACGTGTCTGCGTTTTAACCAATCCTGTCATTATTATACTGAGAATAATGCTCTTGTGATAATTCCCGGCAATTTTCTCTGTAGCTTTTTTGTTTTTGTTGACAGATGTCAGATGTCAGATAGTTATCATCAATACAAGTAAAAATGAACAAAAAAGATTGATTTAGTGGCTTGCCTGATGAATAAATCAAAAAATAATCTAATTAAATATAACTCGAGAGTTCGATAAATTAGAAAATAATTCTCCAGTATCTTTCTCAAACTTGTCGCCATTTGGCAATAGCCACTCAAGCCCTACGGGCTTTCGTGGCTATTGCCTGGCAACAAGTTTTCGAAAGATCTGTCAAATTATTTTCAATTTATTCTCACCCTCTTGTTATATTATTACTGAGTATTTTTCTTTTTTCAATAAGACAAAGCTATTTTTTGTACACTGTTTAATGTTTATATATTGCTGATTTTATCAATGTTCTGATTTGAAATGGCACTTTAAACACATAGTTTTTAAACATAAAATGGTTCGATTTTTCAAATAGATCACTTACAAACGACTATTTTGAAAAATATGATTGTCCGCCACATTTTTATATCAAATATGAATTCAGAATCATCGATTTTATACAAAAGCATATATAAGTAATATGATTTTATATGAAAATATGTATAACATAGCCATCTCAATAACTGTCAACGCTATTCAAATGGTTTATCTAATTTTTACATAAAAACTAGAACTAAATTCGATTTTTCATTATGATTTTCGTGTTTCGTGACATCAAATCTAGTAGAAAATAACGTTCCCTTCTCTGAAGCAAAATAGCTGTCGACCAGTGTAATTGAAGTAGTTGTATATGGAAGATGTTTGCTACATTGAATAAATTCCTGCATATTTTTCTAAAAAGTTTAAACCTTTAAACTGCATAAATTTATTCTAAAATAACCCATTGGTGCGTGAGATCTATAGGATGATGGTAGGTTGAATATATGAGAATAAAATTATTTAAATTTGACCTTATTAACATTTTCAAAAGTTTCTTTTTAATTCTTTAAAATATGTCCACTCTGATCTGTAATCTTGTAACTTATGAGATAAAGAAAATCTGACTGAGATTTCTATATATAAATCCTAAACAAAATGAATTGAAATGAACAACCTACAAATTATACTTATTCAAATGCGATGAAAACGAAATTACAAAGGAAATGACTAGGGATATAAATTTTGGCGTTCCACTTTTCATTGCAACAATATATTCTAATTCCCATATTTCGGACGGTGTATGTTAAAATGTATAATTATTATGTAAACAATATGCAAGAGGAAATAAAACGTTTGAAGTTTCTCTGCATTCGACAATGTTTAATGTTTCAAAACTGTTTCGCAAAAATTAGTTCATACATTATTGATATATCATTATTTAAAATAAATAAATAGCAAAGTATATTATTACGCCATTAACCCGTTTTTAAATGTGGCTCTGTGCTTAGAAAAAATTTAAGTAATTAATATGTTCCCTCAAAGATATTAGTGAAGAAGAACTACAGGAATAAAGTTGAAAGTGGCGATATTGTCGGCGTCACCTCTGGGAATCGAACTGAGGATCTCATGATACCCGGATAGGTCAAAATGACCGTTTTTACAATTTAAAATATTCTTAGTCATAGACATTCTGGAGATTCTAATGTTAAGTTACCCAAGATTCTTCTTCGTTTTTGAAATTCATTTTTATATCTCTAGTTTTAGATACAGAATGTAGAAAAATAAGTAATGACTAGCTAATCAATGCCTAAATTCAACGTGAAGATCAAACTTAAGATATAAGGATTCCTTAGTAATAAGTAATGCTTAGTAAAGTCTAATTTGAAGGAAGAGCGGTGCAACTGGGTTTAGTTTACGATTGGAAAACTTTTGTAGTACGGTCGCCAACAAGTATTGTCAACAACGGAAAAAGCCGAATTTCGAGCTATGATTAAACTTTCTTAAATAGTCTTTAACGCTGATGCAGGGTCTCTATGAACATCGCCCAACTCGGTTTTGATTTGCGCAGCCGTCCACTTCTTAAAGTAAAAATGTTGTCAAACCTCACTTTAAAAGATTTCCAATCGTAAATTATATCAGAACAGACTCTAACTTGGTATAGATTATATTGAACAATGGCGACATGCTTAAAATATTACTATGTTGCCATTTTTTGCGGATATTTACCATACTTATTGAACGACTATCGTAGTTAATATAATTATATAGAACAACTTCATGAAAAAGCCGATGTGCCCAACATATAACCTCTCGCCTAATCAACAATTAATCGGTACAAAAATACAGAAAATAGTTTCAAACAAAAGTCAATATGACAACCTAATATGCGTTCAAGTAAACAACCAGTTCCGGTTGATGAATTGCAACTCAAATCTAATAAGCTCGAAATTTGAATTCCCAAATTTGTAAATTAAAAATGGTCTTATATTTTGAGTTATTTTAGACGAAAAAATGGTCAGACACAGACGTCACCTTGAAAATAGTGAAATTGTATTCTAGAGACCCTAAAACAAGTTTACTTAAAAACTTACTATCATTCGTGGGGTAATAGATATGTACGATATAAGTGGGATAAGAGCATTATTAGGGATACGCATGTGAAATTTGCACGAGGCGTTAGTTATTTGGGCATTTAAACTATCCCTTATCCCCCATGTAGCAGCAATAGACCGATTAGAGCCCGAAATCGATTTAGAAATTCATTCAAACGTGCAACATTGTATGTTTCAAATGTAATCTTCGAATTATTTGTATTTATAAAAGGTCGAAACATTGTATAAACATTAGTTCAATATGGCCATGCTATTGAAGTAAATTGAAATGCCAATTCAATTGTTGGTTTCAATAATTAGCTGAATCTGAGAAAACAGGAACTAACTAACTGCAAAATCTCTTGCGCGAATTTTCTCTTTCACAAACAATTGATCATTTTACATTCTGACTTATTTCGAAACCACATTATGATTTTACGCAAATTGATTTCTAGTTATTTGAGTCGCAATGCGATTTACTCAAGTTCAATAACTTGTTATGTGTGGTCAAGTTATTTAAAGCAATTATATCAGCTAGCTTAAATGCGATAGAGCGATCGGCTTGAGTGACTACCTCTGTAACTTCGAACGGCAAATTACACTTTGCGAAAAACAACACATGCAAAAACTATCACTGGCTATACTAGCAGCTCGCGTGAGATCGAGAATAGCCCAACTTTTTGCAAATGAAACATTTATTTAACTCTCTTTCTATTTAGATAATTTCAATTAATAAGGTTAATTATTTTAATAATTACAGACCTCAAGATACTTTTGATTGGTGCAAATAAAACTAAAAGAAATATTTATGTTCCTCTCACAAGTATGTATAAATATTTGCGTCAATTTAAGAATTTATTTTTAGTTCAGAATAATAAATAAAACCTACCCAAATGTGAAAACGCGGTGCTGTCAAATACGTTGAATTGAATGAATGATGTTTGGTTATATTTAGGACCTACTTATTTCTTTATTCAATAGACAACATAAATTATTGGGAACACCCACAGAAAACAATAAAAATTTAGTAGAGATAGAGAAAATATGTTGCACGATAAATCAAATTGGCTGTCAGAAGAATTTTGACAAATGTCCTTTATCTGTAAATGAAAATAAATAACACAAATAGTCAATTTGTTTCAGGGTTATCTATTTTAGTAGGTATGTCCTTCCTTTGGTCTACAATAGATATATTAAATAAAGTGCATTTTTATCGTTTCTAATTTCAATAAAATCATTTCAAATATGCACCAAGGATACCGAAACAATATTAAGAAATATGTAATATAATTATTACCTCCCGCACAAACATGTAAAAGATGCATTGTTTTAGGGTCCCTAGAATACGTTTCACTATTTACACGGTGGTGTCCTGGTGTCTGTGTGTGACGAACTTTTCATCCATCATTAGGTCTATCAGACTTTTTGGGCATATCTCAGTAAATAATACACTTAGAGTAAATTTTGGCATATAAATATAGACCTCAATCAATGATAGTACCATATTTTATATTATCACGCAAATTTTCTTATCTTGCTCCAGCCTTTTAGAATCAAATTTCAATTAAAGTTTCTGCCCTTATCGTCTTTCAAAATGTATATCAAAGATTTGTTCAAAATAATGATTGATTCGAGATCGGCATATTTTATTCATCTAATATTTTCCATTTGCAGTTATTTTACTGTATTATATAATACGTATATTATTTGCCCAATTACCCATTTTATAGATCTCAATTAACAACATAATTTTACGGGTGAGGTGTGATTACAAGTCGTCAATTGGATCTTCTCCTGAAGAGGTGGGTGAAGATAATACTACAGAAGGAAAGTTGAAAGTGACGACAGTTTTTGGTCGACTGATGATCTCTGGTTACACAGTTTGATACGGTACGACTGAGCTATTTACCCCATAATAAATCAGAGTAAGCGATATGGTACGGACTAGTTAAAATGTTAGACCTGGTTTAAATGTATACTGCATAATTGTCATTCTTTTTAATCCCCTGGTAACCAATATTTATTGTCTCTTTCTTCCTTTCCACTGCGCAATTAAATTTATATTGTTATTCCTATTTAAGATGTAGATAGCATCTTCTTGTTTTTATTAACAATTCGGCTCTATACATTTCGTCAGCGTCAAATGAATTATATTATGCTATTTTACACTGTTTTCCTTTTTTTTGTGTAATGTGTAGATGATGTTTAGATAATCAATTTTCGCTATTTTCATGTCGAAGATTAAATTTGTAATTCTAAATATACCTATAGATTATGAAATCATAAGACAACCGACAGTTGCCATTTTAACCTTAACCTATTGATTCCTCTTGCACTAACAACTTTGGGAAGCATGACTAACCGACTATTTGTGCAAAAATATATCACTTATACCGAGATTTGTAAAAGCTGAGTGTTACAATAAAATCAAATGTAACTGCAATTATGAATTTTTAAGGCATTCTTTGGAAAACGTATTGTATTATAAAGATGATTAATTCAAAACCTATATAATAAATTTTATTTCCACCTTCTAATGAGTAATTACAGGCTTATAGAAGGGATCTGTACAGTATTACAGTCTTGTTGAAGAGACTGGTAAAATTTTACAGGCTTATATTTTAATAATAATAATTTATAAAATACTATAAAGGTAGAAATAAAATTTTGTACGGGGCACGTTTGCAATTAATCTTTACTGAGCTCACTGGATTATGATGGTTCACTTTTCCGTCGCTCGCCCGTAAAAATTCATTTACTATGATAGGCACGTAAATAACTATGACTGCTCAAAACGGATCCAAACATTTGCAAACATCTTATTTCGTTTCTTGCATTGCATAAGACTTGACAATTATTTAAATAAAATTGTGGACACCGTTGGACAAATGTTTCATAAGAATACCTGACTTATAATTTGGTACAAAATTAATGTTTATAACGTTACACAAACATTAACATTAGCATAATAACACCCAAGACGTTGTGTACTAGTTAGATTATAAAAATTAGACACCACAGCACAATGAAACATTAACCTTGCGAATGCTACAATCATGCTCATGAATGGTTGATACACTATTCCTTTGACCTGAAAAGCTCTAGATAAAACAAAGAAGTGCACAGTGCACTGTGATCTTCGTTAGAAGAGATTCATGTTAATTATCGTTGGCATTTTGTGAATACCTGTATCAAATTCTTCTGAATTTCACCTTCAAATATGTTCACTTCGCCAGCAAAAAATGTATCCGTCATTCTTTACTTAACAACTGAGAGTGCAAATATTTCTAGAACAAAACAGTATCGTACTTTCTATATTATTGTCTTTATTAAGGTCAAACTTCACTTAATTTAAAAGAAATTTTGTGCATCGCTGTTTATTATTATATTTTATCTTGTCAGAAGAAATTAATAAGATTCACTTTAACACGGAGTTTTTATTCATTTTTTTGAAGTCATCTTATTATGTTGAAGGCATTATACGTAACAAAAAATACCGCTTTATATCCGGTAATATAAAATACTTTTTGATATTTAAATATTGATACAAAATTTTTTATCTTTTATATACGACAGCAATTCAGAATAAAAAACATGTAGGATTTTAAAATCTGCAGGAATGGGTCGTTCACGATTATCCAAATATTTCGTAAATACGAATTGCTAAAAATATATTGTCAATAATATCCATGCATTGCTTTATTAATAAATTACACAAAATAAAATAAATAAATAAAATAACTGAGATGATTGCAAAAGTGAAAGTGGAAGCTTACTTGATAGACTCAAGTTATTTTAAAAAACATTTAATAAATATTAATTATCAAGTTTGGTTTCCGACCATTAAAACCCTATGGATAGTAATAAAACGATTAAACACCCTCCAATTTTGTTTAACTTATTCCTAACTAAATAGGTAACATTATTAAATTAATGTTATACTTATAAAAAAAAATGTATCATCACGCCTTTTACCCATTGTGGGTGTGGCACTCTGCTTACGCAGATCTCGATAAGTGATATATTTTTGCGTATGAAGTGCGGTTACCAGCTGTCAAATCATAGCCCCCAAAGATGTTAGTGGCGAGGGAACTACAGGGATAAATTTAAATTTGTTACTGTCGGCAGTGGGATTCGAACGGAGGATCTCACGATCCACAGTCCGATGCGTTACCACGGAGCTATTTACCCCAACTAAAATAAATATATCATCATGTCATTTACCTATTTTGGTGTGGCACTCTGCTTTCGCAAATCTCGATGAGTGATATATTTTTACGCTTGAAGTTTGGTTACCAAACTACAATAATTTTAGTGGAGCGGGAACTACAGAAGTAATGCTAAAATGGTAACTGTCGGCTGTAGGATTCGAACTCATAATCTCATGATTCAAAGGTCCAATGCATTACCACGTACATATTTGCCTCATTTTGTTTGACCTTTTGCAAAAAATACAGAATTATTTCATAATGAAAACAAATACTTTTGTTCTGTTGATTAAACTTTTTATTTTGTTTAAAATTGTAAAACAAATAAATATTTTATCACGCCAATTACCTTTTTTGGCTTTAACGTATAGCACTGTTTTCACAGATCTCAGTAAGTGGTATATAAGAAAAATTATATTTTAAACCAGTGTCTGTTAAACTGTGTTCCGCGACACATTGGTGTAAACGTGAAGTAAAAATGTTTGAACATAAGACTTTCTTAAACAAATTTAAAATTAGTTGGCGGTCGGACACGTAAGACTTTGAAAAGAATATTTGTTTTATTTTTAAATATTAATGTACGTGTGCGTATTAGATGCGTTCCAAATAAGATTTTTTTGGTTTTGATTTTAATCTGAAGGAAAAGTAGTACATCGACTGGTTTACCTCAAAATTTTGTTAAAAATGTAAAATATAATAGAAAACCTCTCTTTATCATTTGTTAAGAATTGTCCCTCACTTGCTTTATAATAAAATATAAATAAAAATTATTACAGATGGTAGATGAAGATGTACCTGTTTGTAATATAGAGTCATGGAGTCCCGTTTTGAAGTAATTTTTTCTCAAAATCAATTAATTCCTTCTCATTAATAAAATTATTATCTGCTGATAAAGCAATGTTGTTTTATTGTAACTAAACTAAGAAGTAATTTATTTTTAGTCATACTGATAAAGAACATTTAATTTTAGTAAGTTCAAAAACATTGAGAAAGAGTTTTGATTAGTTCTGTAACGTTTCGAATTATTGTACACAATTCTTTATAAGACTAGTGTCCAACTGAAACATGATTTTCAACCAAAGCCGAAACAGTAACCGAATATTCAGCTCCTCTTCTAGTTTTGGCCGAAAGCGAAGCTTATGTAATTAAACTTTCATTATACCCTAAAATCTAGTGTTTTTGCTAGTATTGTAACAGATTTATACGATTAGATTAAATAAAAAACTTCAACTTTATTTTTGGAATAATAATGTAGGTACAAAATTATTAAGAAAGAAACCAATAAAACTACAAGTTATATCAATTTAAGTCTGAGGACTTTAGTTATGTATCACAAATCGACAGTGTCAGACGCGACACGAATACTAGTTTCGGCGGAGTCAATTTTTGACCGAAATCGAAACTGCCGCTGAAACCAGCATTTTTGGCCGAAACAGAAACCACAACTGAAACTTTGGTCGGTTGGAAAACAATTGTAGAATTACATAGAATAGTTCAACACGATATGTTTAAATAATATAATATAGAACTTAATTCAAAAGTCTTCACAATTAATTTTGTTGGGTGTATTATTGGAAGTGCCGCGAAGCCAATTCTCCTTAACGAACAAGAAATTTGTAAAGCACATTATAGATCTGTATAATAAGTTCTGGAATTTACATATTTTACTAACAATCAGGTTTCACAATTAAAACTAAAAATAAATAAATATATCATAGCGACAATTATCCATTAATGGGTATAATACTTGAATTAGAACCTATCTTAGTACAAAATATATCATTGTGCTTGAAGTTATGAAATATTTTTGTGGTTCAATTTTGTTGGATGTGGGATTTGAACTAGAAAGAATATACATTTTTGTAATTAGTTTAGTATCTTGTAGGTTTTGGAAATGGTATGGCATAAAAATATGTAAAACATTGATTTACGCCCATCACGAGTTTTAAAAATATCAATACTACAATTGTTTTAAAACTATCAACTTTTAATGCAATACTCTATTAATTACATAAACAAATATCAAGACATAATCGATATTCATAAAATCCTTACAAATTTTATTTATTTAATATTGAATTTATATAGAGTCTAAAGCAATTTGTTTAAGATAAGATTATATCAAGGTGACATTTCAAGATGAATCGTATACCGAAGCATGTATTCTAAAATAAAATTTCACCAAAAGAATCAATACCAACACAGCACTACTTTGTTCTTGATCGAATTCAACAATCGATTCATTCGAAACAATACCCACTGTCATCGAAAGCAAAACGATTTCAATTGGCATTATCCAATTTATATCCTGTTGGGGAGGAACCATTAATCAAAACAACACAGTACCAGAGCGGAAAGTTTCCTTTCTGACATTGAAAGGTGACAAAATGAAACTACCGGAATGCCAACATTGTGATGTCATTTAGCACGAAAACTGCACGAGGAAAGTTGGGCGCTCCACGTCCGAGTCGGGTGTGACTGTGAATGTGTATGTTGCGCTGTAGATAAACATTTCTGAATATTCTGGTTCCGGTTTGCTGACCCTAATAAGAAATGAAATGATGATTCAAACATAATAATAGGATTGTGCGATTAATTCTATTCAAAAGGCTTCAACAGTTCACGAGATATCTGATGGAATATATTGATTATAAAATGTTGGTAGTTTGACATAATTTTATCGGAGCAGAAATACTATAATTATTGTTTCACTACAAGCATTAATAAATTATTTTAAAAAGATATGCTTCAAAAAATCTGTTACCTCCCGTAATAGATTTATTATCAAACTATGCAGAAGCACGGACTACCACTATCAAGAAACGCTCGTCATTTAAAAAAATTGAATAGGTATTCAATTATGACACATATCAAAAAATGACATTTTTTCTAGTTTTCAACCGTTGTTAATTTTTTCAAAAAGCATAGGATTGTACATTTAAACGAAAATGTCAAAATATTTTTCTTTAACATGTTGTAATTCGTTAATGGTGACAGTAAGATCACAGTATAAGAATTCACACAGTAGTGACACTCATTGTCGGCCCCTTTGATCTTTATGTCGCATCGACCGATGATCTTGAGTCGAGCGGCTATATTGGCAGCTGCGGCATACGGCGGTAAATTTGAATTACTGTCAATTGCAAAGGAGATAAAATATAAAAATATTAATTCACCTGTACTATAAAAGTTCGGTAAAACCGTAGTTTACGGCCAAATATGACGTTAGCTACGGATTGCCAATGATATTTGGTGGATATGACAGTTTGGGGTGAACAACAAAAACCTAGTAAATTTGCATTCTGAAAATGCTGTTGAACAAATTCGTGTTTATTCAACCTCAAAACTAAAATAAATCTGAGTTTCTTCTTTTTTTAAATTGTTTTTCTTTAACTATGACCGACTAAAGGAACTTGGATCTGCAGCTAACGTCATATTTGGCCGTAAACTACGGTTTAGCCAAAAATTCCTACAATTTTTCATGATACAAATAAGTTGACCTCTCTGTTTTGCATTCATTTCATGAACTTAACACGACAGAAATACTGTAGCTTAAATATTTGACAGATACAACTGACACTGACATATTATATTTTCTTTTCTATGGTTACTAAGATAGCCTATCAGTGAACACTAAGCGGCCATCTTCCCGGCTGCGCACCACTGAAATACTGGGATCATGAAAATATGGGAAGTGTCGCTACTGTGTGAATTCTTATACTGTGTGTGGTAAGATAAAAATGTTTCAAACAATAATTGTAGATAATAATATTTGAAACATTATTCTCACAACAAAAATGTCATTAAATCATAATTTACTCAGATATTTCAAAATAACTTGATAGGGCTTCAGTAAACTAGTACTTCCGGTTATTGGATTATCACCAAAAACTAATCAGCTCTTCCGAAGGTGATACAATTGATATATACAAAATATCTTTTCAGTTTAAAAGTTTTTGAGAAACCGTAACTCCAGAGATCCATACAGACTGACAGACAGACAAACACACACAGACATCATCGCGAAACTATTAAAATCATATTTTAGGTACACTAAAACGTGCTCATCCACTGAAAACTCATTACCGAATTTTTAGCATGATTCCTCTTTCTCCCTTAAAGAAGCTAAAAAGTGAGACTGTCCACAAACAGTGTCCTTGCGAGGTTCCTCTGAAATTTACGAAGGCAAAGTCATTTTATTAAAATGGCAAAATAGCGTGATATCAGGCAATAAATCCTTTTCGAGATAAGAGCGATTTTATATTTCGATAGGTTCATAAATTGATCTTGTTTAAATAAAGGAGTCACTTTCGAGTTAATAAAGCGTTTTGTATTGTTGTCATTTGTACATAAATTTTTAATACTGATTAAAATTGCAATGCATTTCTGTTTATATATTAAAATACGGATACGGTTTTCATGTACGAAGGTAGCAATGGAAATAAGTCATTTTTAGGATAATGGATTGAACAAGGGGGTTCCATTCCATGGCCTAGTCTTCCGACTAACTCCTTGGACTTTTAATTACTTAAAATGACTGGTGCACACAACACCTGTAAATAATCTTGTAGAGTAACAACAAAGAATTGAACAAAGTTGTTAAATAATATGAACTAAGCCGGACTTTTTGAATGGTTGTCCATATTATTTTTTAATCTTCATCAAAATAATAATTTGTTCTTAATGGATTCATCAATTATTTTTTACCATCAATTTCAGTTTCAGGTTCAGTATCAAATAGTTATTCACATAGCACACATCAACAATTTTACCAATTAGTAGTTTTTGTTTTCATAATATAAATTGATTTCCTACAGTTCATCAAAAAAATATTCATAATATGTATGAATTGTCATTCATTTGCGCTAAAACTTAAATTTATTCTGCATTTTTAAATAGCAAATATTTGTATTTCAAATACTATTTGTACGCTTAAATGAATCTATGTCGAAACATTAATTGTTACAAATTTGATCAAAAATTAAACATTAACAAATAAATCTTGTTTCTAATCAATTGTAGAGCGCACATGCGTCTTATGTAGCTACTCGTAATGTATGAAAGAACATTATATATACAATGAATAAAACAAATTTTACAACTGGTAGTCACTATAAAATTGATTCCTTTTTGTAGTGCTCAATTTTATTTTTGAATATTCTGGAAGTAAAAGTATTTTATTAGTATTCAGTACGTTTTTACGAAAAGCAATAAAAGCGAAAGCATATTCATTAAACCTACTAACCCTATACGAACTGAAGATATATTGTTTTAAAGACCGTTTCATAATTAGATAGTTATGTTAACGACATACTAATTTTTATGAAAACATAAAGCATTTTACAACTATTATAACAAAAATCTCAATTATCTTAGAAATCATTTTTCCAGTTTTTTAGTAAACTGTTAGTCATATCCGTTAGATAATTACTACAGATTCCTAATATCTATTACCTGTTAATAAGGAGTTATAATTTAAAGCGATTAATGGAAAAATATTACTCATGCGATTATATGCACCGTGCAGATTTTTTGTTACTAAATCCATGGCCACAGGAAAGGGTTTGAATCCCAAGTGATTGATGGTTCTTTTCAGACGATTCATGCAAAAATTTCAGAGGCGTTAGAAATTCAATATTCAAACTGTCAATAAATTTGACACTGACAAATATTAACGAAAATATGAAATAGAATCTGCAGGAATCTAACCTTATGTACGTTATATTATTTATTTAGTAGTCTACACCTCTGAATTACTAAAGAGATGAAGTTATTTTCAATTTGTGTAGAACACGAACTGTTAAAATCAGACATTTCGGATATTTTTGTACTTTAGATGAGTTAAAGGAAGCTAATATAAAAAATATATAAAAATGCTTTGCGAACTCCACTCTTTTTTGTTTGTTTGTTTGTTTTCTGTTGTTTAATGATAAAGGTACAGTATTTAACATGTAACATTGTTGTTTGTTACATATTATTAATTGTTTTCTTTATATATTTTTTTTTATTTTACGAACATGACTACTATTGTCATATGCCGCCTCATGAGTGGACGATTCTCTGAATATATGTGAACAACATAAACAGCAATACTCTTCAGTGGAATTCGAACCCACGACCTCTGGCGTGCTGGGCTAGTGTCATAGCCACTACGCCATTGTGATCGGCTGTTAATATTTTATTTATCATGTTAATCTCATTTTCTCATTTCGGTGTTGCTTGCTGCGTCTTTTTTAATATTTGACATCATTAATTTGTTTTTATTACAATCCCTTTATTTCTACAATATATACATGGGTACTATCATTAATTTGAATTAAATTAAGTTAGTCAGTAATGGATATTCAGTAAATGAAAATTGATTGATTAGAATGACTTACTACCTATTGGCTGTGACAGTACTATACTTATTTTAGATTAAATTATATCTACCTTAAAAGTAAAAATATTTTAATATTAAATCTAAACCCTAAGCCCAAATAATTACTTTTTTTAAGTCGAATTCAATCTTGTACAGTGACTTGGTTTACAAGTAGTGTAATATTTTTTTTATACTTTTTACTTGTACTAAATGATAATAACTTAGTTACCCAAATACGTATTTAAAGATTTTCTTAATATTAGTAAATCTTATGGGATTGACTTAACATTTTAGATTGTTTTTAGCCTTAGGGTTTTACAATTTCTTAATTGTAAATAATACTATTCTATTTATATTTATTCGATAACTCTTGGGATTATGATGTTTGAAGCGTTCATTATTGTACATTTTATAGTTTTTAAATTTATATAGCACTGAATTTGGGGATTTCTTTTTTTTGATGGAGATTTTTTCGAGATTTTGCATAATAGGTCAAACCATGGGGTGTTGATAAGTATATTTGCTGACCCAATAATTAAATGCCGTAGGTCCAAATTGCTTACGGAACCCACACTAACGCAAAAAATGTCAGAGATTAAATTATTTTATCCAACACCTCTCAATAAATGCTCTATAACTATGGCTATGGATTTTAAACAAGCAAAGTAACGGATTATCCACTAGTGGGTATAATTTTGAGGAAAGCCACTAGTGAGTATTTTTTTATTTATAACAATAATAATAACACACAACACCTTGGTAACTACTTCGATTGACATTTTAATTTAAAAATTTAAAGCATATGTCACTGTCAAATAATATTTCTTTATTAAATTTTTCATTTATTACGAAGTGTTGGATAAAACGTTATACTTCACACGTGGGCAAAGTGAAATTACCCACTCGATAAAATGATCTCACTCAGCCTTCGGCTTCGTGAGCCAAAATTTCTCTCGTGGGTAATTCCTTTCTTTGCCCACTTGTAAAGTAAATAACTATTGTATCTACATAACAAGATTATTGACACCCACTGTTTTCACCGATTTGTTTTTAAGATAACTCTGATTAAAACCATCATAGATTAGAATACTTGGGGATTAACTTCTAATACGACAAAGTATTAGTACGGAATTAGCGTTCTACTATTAATAATTTTAGAAATGTTGTTTGTGTGGCGCCAAGCCGAATTATGCTAATAAGAAAGTAACAAATCCCATAAATTCAATCCACATGCAAAGAACTAAATTTATCTGATACTTTTCTTTCTAAAATTTCTCGTGAAAACTTCATAAATCACAAACGGTAAAAACTCTAGAAAGGTTTGCGCTTAAAAACGTATTAATTTAATTTAGACCAAAGAAATTACCGCCTGGGGCTATATTCAAGTGCAATTATAAGGTTTAATTATTTTTATTTGTATATTTATTTATAGAAAAAAATGAGTGCTCTATTATTTATGTATCACGGCTCAAATTACTTTTTAATGAAGATATATTCTATTATCGTTCTGCATTATTTTTCAACATAATGACTTTAAAATGACGGCTGGCATATGTGAGATTTGCTGAGTATTCTCGAAGAGTTATTATTCGACAATGTTTTATTGTAATCAAGTTGTCACTCAAGAATAATTTGAGATTCACCCATAAGTATGATAGACGCTATACATAAATGGTAGACATTATATTTTACAAACAACACGTATTAATATTGTTCTACTATTTTTTTACGTCTAAATATAGACATGAAATATTTAAAGAAAATTTAAAGGTTTGTCATACAGATATAATATTTTTTGCTCATACGTTACTAAAGAATTTAAAGGCATATTATATTGGTACATTTGAGATGTAGTAAAGAGATAGTATGTTGGGTAATACTAATAAATTATTTTTTGCTTGGCAAAATATTTCTGATATATTACTGTTAATTTATTATATTTTTTGTGAATGATGTTAGTGTAAAACTTAAGGTATCCAACCTTTAATATAAATAATTTAAAAAAAACTCATGAATATTTAATCAATAATTTTGACAGTTCAATTATTCTTATCGGTCTATATTTTTATAGTTATTTATGGACTTGCTCAAATTATATGTTAGATACAATTTAAGTTGTAATATTTACACCCACAATGTCTTAATTTATATATTGTAAACATATAAAGTGTAAACAATACATGATTTACTAATCTAGATCTATAGATAAAATAGTTACATGTATCAATAGTCCAGGTACTACACTTTTGCGAGTGATAAAGGCGAGGCTTGCAAATTACAAGCAATCTGGATGTGAGATACATATTATTTATTCTGTCGATTTTTTCATGAATTTATTAAATCAAATTACTGATTTATTTGTCAAATATTAAATACTTGGGATTTTTTATGTTTGTAACAACAGGACTATCGTAAATAAGTATACCATCGAGAGATTTATAAATGTAAACAATTCATTTGTTTTCTTTGATAAATCAGATGGCATTTAGTTAGTTGATATTTTATCGTATAATCACATACAAAAGAAGTTGCCGCGAATGTTATCAGTACTAACATAACCAGTGAGGTGGATAGTGCTTCGCCGTATAGATAAATACATGAGGTGGATAGAAATATTTTTTAATTAAATGTTTTTTTAGATAAATCAGTGCTTTTTGTTGGATACGAGGCTCGTCGCTACGCTCCTCGCCTCGCATAACCTTATTTTGTATTGATAAACACTTAATCTTTTTAATTTCCATGGTAACCACAATTATTTGTATCTATGGATACATTGTAAGAACATATGTTTCTATGGTAATGATATAGGTATAAGTTCGTTGTCATGGAAAAAGCTGATAATTCAATGGGAATATTATTTTTGAAACAAAGGTTTTTTTAAATTTTTTTATTATAAGCTTTGTAAATGTATAAATTGGATACGAGGCTCGCCGCTACGCTCCTCGCCTCGCATAGCCTTATTTCGTATTGATAAAAAATTAATCTTTTTAATTTACATGGTAACCACAATTATTTGTATCTATGGATACATTGTAAAAACATATGCTTCTATAGTAATGATATAGGTATAAGTTCGTTGTCATAGAAAAAAGTGAAAGTTCAATGAGAATATTATTTTTGAAAGATATTTTTTTTTTTTTGGTATTATAAATTTTGTAAATGTATAAGTTGGATACGAGGCTCGTCGCTACGCTCCTCGCCTTGCATACTTTTCGCTACTCGCTCCTCACCGAGTGGGAATGTTTGTTAGATACTCAGTTTATCGCTACCCTTTTCGTAAAGTAATTATGTTTGTTGAATACTCAGTTTGTCGCTATGCTTTTCGTAAAGTAATTATGTTTGTTGAATACTTGGTTCGTCGCTACGCTCCTCACCTCGTAAATATGTTTGTTGGATACTCGGTTCGTCGCTACGCTCCTCACCTCGTAATTATGTTTGTTGTATACTCGGCTCGTCGCTGCGCTCCTCACCTCGTTCAATGTAATTATATTGATTAAAAAGTTTTAAGAAAGGAAATAATTTATTTGACATCCTGACGAGGTCATTAATTGGAATTAATGTAAAATATATTGCTTAAATATTATTAAAACTTAAAAAAAAAGGAGCTCATTCATTTTACACACTTACGTGAAGCCGTAAATAAAAAGCCTTACACTCTAACAGTGGTCCGTCAAACTGTCAAAATTTTTTTCAGTCACAAATACTTATTGTATGCATTTTGATAATTGTAATTCGTCCAATACAATGGGTTTCAATGATGTCTATATATTTCTTGCGTAACTTTACGTTTTTCTATAGTATTTCATAAGTAAAATTGTATGACATGAATATAACCAAACTTCAATTTGACATGTATAATATAAAATCAATTTGTACCAAGTTGACTGTAATAAAATGTGTTTTATTGATATTGTACAATAAAATAATACATATTTACCATGATTTTTATACAATTTACGTGTATTTAAGCGTCAAAATCTCCATCTGTCATTTGAAATTTTCGTCACACTTTTAACCCATTTAAACTGTATTTGAACGTGCCAAAAACGTGTAAAACCAATTAGAATACAATAATTTATAAATTTTATACACTTGAACGCCCGAAATCGGTCACAAATTGTAAATGAATATTTTCAATGACATTTCATGCATCTGTCAAAATGAAACTTTTGACAGTTTAAAATTCAATCTGACAGTGTATCTATAGAAACCACATCAACATTTGGTAATTTTTAGTAATTTTCATCACGTTTCATTAGTTTTGTGTCAAAATTTAAAGGAAATTGTAAAATTTCAATATTCAGCGTTAAAAGACAGTATATATCATGTAATAATTTTGTTTATAAAATTTGTTAAACAATCTAGTTAAATATGTGCGAATACAGCACAATTTTGCATATGAATGTTTTAAATTAGATTGTAGATAGGGTAAACTGGAAAAACAAGGGAGTGAGAATAAATTGAAAATAATTTGGCAGATTTTTCGAAAACTTTTCGCCAGACAATATTTATCAGCAGGTACGCCACTAAATCTACATTTTTGCTCATTTTTTACATGTGTTAATGATAACTATCTGACATCTGACATTTGTCAACAAAAACAAAAAAACTGCAGAGATTATTCTCCGTAATAACCATTAGTGCTTTATTCTAAGTATAATAGTGACAGGATTGGTTCAAACGCAGACACGTGACATACAAATGTGCTTTACATTGGTTTTAAGAAACGTCAAAAAATAAAAATCCTCGATGCGGTACTGGACAGAATATGAACTATTTATAAATTGGTGTGATAAAAATTAACAACCAGTTGATGCCAACCCTAACCTTATAAAAGTCCCTTGTTTTTCCAGCCTACGCGGGAAAACAAGCAGTTCCTAGATGATTTTGAAATTTGTAAAACTAAGGTTTTCGAATACAGTGAGATATATTTTCGATAGTTATTGAGTAACCGAGTGATTCCGAGTGTAAAGAATAGAGGAGCACTATGAGTATGGACAATTTTGAGATTTGTAAAGCTAATGTTTTCGGATAGAGTGAGTTGAGGTGGTTTGAACGTCTCGAGCGAATGTCGAATGAATGTCCAAGGAATAAATGGATATAAATGATTGATGGCTTATTGAGTAAGCTAGAGATTTCGAGTGTGAAGAATAAAGGAGTGCTATAAATGTGGGCGTGTCGAAAGTGGTGTGCCAGGATAGGAATATTTGGAGGAGATTGATTGTTGGTTAAATGGTGTTTCAGGGTTCGTGCTACTCCACTATGTGGGATATTATTTGATGTTATGTATGTACGTGGTTTAAGTATTTTAATTCTGAGAATTTCGCCGTTACTAAATTGATTCTCGATAAAATTTAGACTAACACGGTTTAAATTATTAAGAATGTACAAACTTCTATGTTATAATCGTGTTAATATTTGAGGCAGAACTCAATCGTTCCGTGCGCCCGAGATTGCACATCGGCTGACTTGCTGTACTCGAAATTATATTGTAATTAAGCAATTTGGAACTAATATATGAGAAAATGCCCTAAGCTCGTTCCTCTAACTACTGTAGTTGTAGTTGTTCATGATGAACTTACCACAAGTTCGGCGAACTTGGCGTCGAGCTCGTCCTGCGGCGGCATCGGCTGCGTGGGCGTGAGCGCCTGCAGCGACAGCGTGCCCGTGTGCTCCACCACGCAGTACGTGATCTCCGGAGGTTCGTCATTCTGAAACAACGTACAACACAAGCGCAATTAGTACCAGTTGCAGATATGTTTTACACAACAAAATATAATAGTAAATAGCTCCGTGGTAACGCATTGGACTGTGGGACAATCTGAATCTTACAGCCGACAGTTGCCATTTTAACTTTGCCCTTGTGGTTTTTCCTCCACTAAAATCTTTGGGGGGCGTTATTTGACGCCTGGTAACCGTACTTTATGTATATTATTTCATTCACAGTGGTATACCCAATACGAGTAAAACCTGTGAGTGTATATTTACTTTTTTAATACGTATTTACGAGAACTGTAAGATTTTAATATAAAAAACTATTTCATCGTAGACATTGCTTCGGTGATTATTGAAAATAAATAAATAAATCTTGTGTGATTACCCCATGACTTTCTCATACCTATAAATACAATGAATATAGAATAGGTGTTTCGGTTATAAATTTATTTTCATAAAACCTATGATTATTGAAATTAACATACTCACATGTAAACAGATGACATTGAAAAATTTCAAGTAACCTCAAAAAATATATCATATATCGTGATCTGTTTTAAGCAGCGTGCCACCATAACAAATAGGTAAACAAGCTGATAATACATATTCCTCTTTCAGAAAGCTTCAATTTGCTATCAATTTCTACAAGAATCAATGAACTTTTGTAAAAAAACAATTAACGATCGTTCAAAATTACTTTTTATTTTAACATCGTAGTTTCCTGTTCCTCTCTAAGACCATTACGTTGATAACAAATTCGATAGGAATCAATTAACTTTAAAAATTGAGGATCGAAAATCGTATTTCATGACAGTGGAGTTCTCTTTTCTGATATAACGAAATTGATAGGATTTAGTCAATAAACATTCCAAAATGTATTATACAACATCTATTATTTGAAAAAAAATTGAAAAGTGACTCCATAATCGAAATAAATTGATTGTTTTATCAAGTAAAATTCCCCATCTGGTTTAGTAATCAACTCAGTTCTTCGCATTATCGTGAAACTTATAATTATAAAGTTTTTTCGTTCGTAAGTTATTGAATTCATCCATCCACATAGACGTCATTGGGCAAATGACAAAAACACCAAAACAGGGTACCTTAAAATATGTATGTCCCTGATAATATAGCATTGTCATGATTATTATACTTCCTTATACTATATTTACAGTTTAAAGCCTTTATACTATGCTATGTATAAGAAAAAAAATTGATTCAAACACATACAAGTATTACAGATAAATAAAATAAATAAATATACTATCGCGACATTTACTTAAGTTGGGTGTGGCACTTTGCTTTCCGTATAGCCAAGGAGTTAAGTTTCCAAAGATGTTTGTGGAGGAGGAACCACAGAGTAAAGTATAAATTGGCGATCATATTGTCGCCTATAAAATTCAAAGCAAAGATCTCATGACCACGGCGCTATTTATCCCTACATGTTGTAGATAATACACCCAAATGGGTTGTCATAAAAAAGGATGACTTACATTTATGAGTACATCTAAACTAGGAATATTACCAGTTTTGTATGATTAATAAAGTGTAATTTTTGTTTTCTAAAACTACTTAGTAAATATTATGTACTGTTCACTGTTCCTATTACCAAACATGGGTATTGAGTACATTAGCTAATTGAACTTACAATCAGTGGAGATAACGCCTTGAGGTGTAGAAAACAGATTTTTCTAACATAGAAGCAAAATCCCTGATCTTATCTTCACGTAGGTATAATATAATAATAAAACTTTACAAATAGGAAATTTATTACAACATTTCAAAGGTTAACACATTTGCAATACGAGTACACTCATAGTTTATAAACGTGATTTCATTTCTATTTATTAAGGACGAGTTTTGAATTACATTAATATAAGAATTCAATGAGCTTTCGTGTTAATAACAGTTAAGTCATGCAACAAGACTAATGGAGTTACATTTGCCAATCAATTAGAAGATTCTTAATAAAAACATCCCCTGATCTAGTTTTATCACTGAAATTAGGTGTGGTAGCAGATAACTACTCCGCTCTTAAATAATATACATCAAGTTGCAAGTTGGAGAAATAAAAGATTTTTCCTGAGCTGTAATTTCTAGTCAGATGCTGAAGCTCGTGAAAAGGGAAAATAGCATCCTCTCAAATTTATATAACTCTTACTCACGACATCAACAATAATTGTAGAAACACAAAGAAATTATTTTCATATTATTATGGAATGTGCATTAGGTAGATAGCTTTGAAGTGAATATCCATGACCAGAAACAGTAATATTAATATGTAACAATAATACAAACTCCTTTCTTCCTTTATTTTTACCTTCCGCACATACCGTGAATTTCAGCTAAGATGCAACATATATTCTCTGTAATGTATTACTGTGGATACCAGTTTATATATCACCGGACTCCAGATATAATGGAACATAGAATTTCAATGTCATCATAATTTAGAAATGTTTACTAATGAAGCAATCATTCAAATCATTTCTTAGTACAATTGTGGTTATAGTTTGAAAAATATTTATCTGCACAGTAATGTACATAACATGTATTCATAGTAATTTATTCATGACAGAAAAGTAAATGAAGTATCTAAGCTGAAACTAAGGTAGGTATTGAGACGGGTCAAAATTTTGTTTCGAGTTTTTAAAAGATTACAACGTCTGAGATTTCACTATATTCACAATGCCATCTGTTGTATGTTCAAGTTACGAATATTTTACTTAAGGTTCAAGGAATTTGGCCATATCTCGCTAAATAATTGATTTAAAGTAAATTTGATTTAAAGTAAAATTTCAGAAAAAATCTGAGTCAAAATGAGATTTTTTATACGTGTGTTTTAATATGTTTGTATGTGTCCATATTATTTAATTGTTTTTTGACCTCAACTTAGCCCTGAAGATGACAGCCGTTGCTGTCGAAACGTCGGCATAGTTTTTAGTAAATTATTTGACTGCTAGTTCGTTTTTGATTTACCATTTCAGGGATAAAGTTAAAATGGTAATTGTTGGCTATGGTGCCGTATATTTATTTATTGGAAGTACAAATTAAGGTATGGGGTAAATAGCTCCGTGGTAACGCGTCGGACTGTGGATCATGAGATTCTCAGTTCGAATCCCACAGGTGACAGTTGCCTATTTAAATTTACCCCTATGGCTCCCCCTCCACTAACATCTTTGGGGCTATGATTTGACGGCTGGCAACCGCACTTCTTACGCAAAAATATATCACTTTCCGAGATCTGCGTAAGCAGAGTGCCACACCCATGATGGGTAAAAGGCGTGATGATATATTTTTTTATTTTTTTATACAAATTAAGGTAGGAACAAGGAACAATACATACACCTAATTCCGATGGTAAAAGGAAACGCCTAAATACATACATCATAGCAATTAATCTTTTTTATTACTAATAATAGTATTTACGTAACACGACTACAGGAAGATTTGAAACATACACATGCGAATTGTGCATACTTTTAAATCTTGCATAATTACATTCTAATAATTCATTCATCTATTTCCTTATTATTATCGTAAGGAAGTAAAATACTTGCTACTTTCAATCATCATAAATCGTAATAACATGTAATACGATACAAAATTATAAATATCCAACTCGTAAAACAATTTATTAATACATTTCCAAATTTCACCTATGAATCTTCTATTCTACTTCTTCATCCGGAAATCTAAGTGTTACAAGTTTCATAATAAACGAGTAAAATAAATAATTAATTTTAACAGGGAAGATAAATGTCAACCAGAAGCTATAAACATAACGACAGCAACACAAGTTAAATGGAATTCTTGAATTCTATACATCGTCGTCTCGTATGTAGAAAGTTCAGTCGGTCCTGGATTGTTTGGTTGACGTCTCAGTTTATATCACGTCTTCACGTCAGACGCTCTGCCAAAAGTCATAAAAGAAATTCTTTTTACTCTTACACGTTCTAAACTATTCGACACTGAGGAGTTATGTCGATCTTAGAAATCAATACTTGCGATGAGATATGAATAGTTTCTATTCTTTAGTTCCTGCTTTTTATTTTGAACTCATGAAAAATGTGAATGGGAAGATGAATTCTAATGGAATTTCATTTTCATCGTAGTTTTCTGGTTAGAGTTGGCCATATATTCTAATATAAATTTATTTGGCATTTCGGAATGAAGTAAATAATAAATAAATAACCATGGATGATTGGCTGTTTCTGTTTGTATTGGAATTTAGTTCGTCCTCATTCTGATTATTATATAGAAAAAATCTGATGTGGGCAGCACATAACCTCCCGCCCAATACAATTCTTAAACGGTACAAAATATTATTTGATGATAGAGAAACATGCCTTCTTATTAGTTTATTTTCTGTTTATATTTAAGAAATTTAATTTTCCTTCCTATATTTATTTAATTTTTTAACTAATATTTCACTAAGAAAACAGCTTCTCAATCACAATGACATGTGTCACATTTCGTAAAAAATTGAAAGTTTGTATGTGTTTCCATGGTGTACATGAAATGCAAGATTTTTAAAATTTAATAAAATTTTAATTTCTTTATATTTGATTATCTCCAAAACTAATGAAAATTAATAAAATTAGTGTAATCAAAACAGATGTAAAATTAAATATTCTACAACTTTCAAAATAAAATAAATTGTTGAAAAATAAAATTTAACCGTGTTTTTCACGAAAAACTATTAAGGGCTTCAAGTAAACTGCTCTTTATTTAAATATAAGAAGCAAAAATTCACAAAATTGCATTTTTTTGTATTACAGTATTTGAGTTATGCGAGACGAAAAAATTGCCACAGACTACACACACACATACATACATACATACATACATACAAACAGACATCATTGCGAAAATAGTAAAATCGTATTGTAGGGACCCTAAAACGTGCTTATTCATTTAAAACTTACTACCCAATTTTTTGACCAAAAACAATACCTCCCTTACCTAGAGGTAGGCGGGAGGTAAAAAGAGTTACCGAAAATTATCTATCAAAAAATCGGAAGCTAAATTATTTTCACAAATTTCCTTTAATGATTTAAGATTAATTAAGTAATCTTTATTTAGGTTTAACGCCGCTTCTTACTAAGCTCTTTAGATTCTTTGATTGTCGCGGATCAATCTCCGTTTTTTGTTTCATAAATTCTCGTAGTTAGGTTTCTCTGTTTCGGGATCATTTTCACTGTCTTCTTCAAACTATTGCTCAATTTAAAGGTTTATTCTTATTTTGCAGTCGTTTTCTGATATTTTTATTGGCCCTAATACCATTTATATTGTTTTTCGTGTTAATATTCTTAAACCTTCTTCATCTTTTATTGTTATTGTTGTAGTCTCAGCTGCGTTCATTGTTACTTGTCTTATTATCGTTCGATAAATTCTCATTATTGTATCTATAGTTCAAATCTTGTTATTTAGTCATTTTTATTTATTGTCTCTTCTCTTTCTCTTCCTCCTTTCCTTGTTAGCATAATGTCTAAATATTTAAGTTTTTCAACTTGCTGGAATTTGATATCACTTATCTCTATTTCTCTGTTTCTAAACGGTTTTTTCAAGTAGTATGTTTTTGTTTCGTTCTACTACTATGTCTTGTAACATCTCCATCATTATATTTCTGTTTGTTGAGATGTTCATAATTTATGGTGACTAGTTTATATAAATAACTCCATGGATAATCAGATCCTTAGTTCGATTTCCAGAGCAGACAGTTGCCATTTTAACTCTACACTTGTGGTTCCTCCTCCACTAACATCTTTGAGGGCTGTTAACCACACTTTACGCTTACAATATATCACTATCTAATTATATTTATTGATATTGGAGTATTGGACTTTAGAACACAAGAGTTTCAGTTCGATTCATGTAGTCGACAATGTTGCCCCCTTACTTATGTCAAAGGCAGTGACTTGACGGCTGGTATCCACACTTCACGCGTTAATATATCATTTACCGAGATCTATGAAACTAGTAATTGTCGTAGTTTCTCGTAAAAAAAAAAATAGAACAATACAATGCTAACAACCCAAGTGTCAATGTAACAAGAAAAATGTTAGTATAATTATATTAATTAGTATTTATAATAAATAGTTTATCAGAGGTGTGTCACAATGCCATAAAAGAATGTAGTTCATACTTATTATTTTTATTAACTCAATTATATTATAAAAACTTAAGCGTTCATTTATTACGTTATTTCTCGACGCCCGAGGCAAATTACCATATGAATATAATATAATAATTATGAACTTATTTATAATAATATGCTATACCAATTTATTTTACAATAATGTTTTAATATTCTTTTAAAGTATATAACAATGTACTTATTGCATTTGGAGATAATAATAGACTGCTGGACACAAAAATGGGAAACATTTCTTATCCTTTTGTTACAATTTAACTTTACTTTATATTTATTAAAATATTATTGTTCTTTAATTTTATTTTTTTAACACTTTTAAACTTTGTATAGACTATGATCAACCAGTTTTTATGCTGTTCAACACTGTCTTTATTTTGAGTCACCACATCGCGAGTATTTATCGTGTGTAAAATTCAGGAAATAATAAAAATTGATAGTTTATTAGTAACACCATGTATGTGGTTTCCGGATAAAGGAGCCGGGCGCCAGGCCACCCAAGAATTATCTAAAAATTAGCTACGGTTTCATTTTTGTGGTTGAATCTTATTTCTCAATGTTGTTGTTATAGAACCAGTTTGAGATATTTCTGCAATCCTATTGAATAATTAATTGATTTATAATTATAGACATTAGGCATAACAGGATTATGCGAGGTTTATTCATGGGTGGCAAAATGCGAATTTCGAATTCATAAATTTATATTTCTAATGGTATATCATTTTAATTGCCAATGAAAAAAACTCTAGAGGTCTGATTAATATGTTAAGAACAAATTTGTCTAGCCGATTGGTATACTCGCGTTGAAACCGGAAGTTAAATAAAATTTAATTACTTCCAAATAGCAACAAAGAAAAATGCAAAGCGCTAAGACTTATACCGTGTGTCGAGAAATATGAGAGATTAAAAGTTGCTTAAATTAACAACGTAGAACTATTTAGGGACATAAATTAAATGGTGCTTTTGTTTTTACAAAAAAAAAATAAATAAATGACTAGATACAAGCGGTAATGTAAAATAACATTTTTTTTAAATTGTTCCAAAATGGTACTTGCTTAGAAAATATTCAAATAAAAATAGAAAATAAATCAAGGCCTTATTGGGTGCGGCAAATCTGCTTTTGTAGATCTCAGTGAGTGATATAATGTTACATGTGAAATGACCAGTCGTCATGGCACGGCCCTTAAAGATGCTAGTGGAAGACATACCGCAGGACTAAGTAAAAATAATAACTGTCAGCTTAGGATCAAATAATCGTATAGTAGATGGCTGTTGGGAATTATTTTTCTGTAACATGTAACTAAATAGCCAGATATATTTGTCAATTGAGTAGTTTATATATTTTATTCAACACCTCTCAATAAATGCTCCATAACTATGGCGATTTTAAACAAGGAAAATAAGAGATTACCCACTAGTGGGTATAATATTGAGAAAAGTCACTAGTAATTTTCAGCTTTCGGCTTCGTATGCTAAAATTTCTCTCGTGGGTAATTCCTTACTTTGCCCACTTGTAAAGAAAATAACTATTATCCAACACCTCTCAATAAATGTTCTATAACTATGGCGATTTTAAACAAGGAAAGTAACAGATTACCTACTAGTGGGTATAATTTTGAGAAAAGTCACTAGAAATTTTCTATTTATAACAATAATAATAACACACAACACCTTGGTAACTACTTCGATTGACATTATAATTTAAAAATTTTAAAATATGTCACTGTCAAATAATATTTCTTTAATACATTTTGCATTTATTAAGAGATGTTGGATAAAACGTTATACTTCACACGTGGGCAAAGTGGAATTACCCACTCGATAAAATTATCACTTCAGTTTCGTGTGCTTAAATTTCTCTCGTGGGTAATTCCTTAGGTACTATGCCACTTGTAAAGTAAAAGTAAATAACTATTTATTGTGAATTATTATAATAATTCTTACACATTATTACAAAATAATGTAAATAATTGTAGCGTTTTTCTTTCTTATGGGAGTGTTGTGGTGCTTGATTGGCAACCAATTCCTCCTAGCGCAGTCAGAATCTCAATTTGTGCGAACTAAGTAATTTGGTACAAATATAGCATATATAATTTTAAAGCTAATTGGTTACATTACATACAATAAATGACATGTTTATGTTTTATACAGCGTGATTGATATTAATTTGTTGAAGTTGCTTTTATTATTAATTCCATTTAAACATGTAACAATATTTTCAGTATTTTTACGGGCCTCAGTCAAGGAATTAATATTATTTATAATAATCACCAGAATTCGATTGCAAAATAAACAAATACAACATATTTATTTATGTTCGTTTTACAATTTTTCAAATATACTCTCAGTTTCTAATTGAGAACTCCGGTCTCCACCTTCCTCGTTTCTTATAACACCTCCCAAACATTGAACGATTTTTTGCGCTAAATTAGTTCCGTGTGGCTTCAGCAGCATATCCGCACCCCACGCTTAGATTCGCAGATCGCGATATATTTTCACTGCGTGATTCACTGCACAGGAATTCAAATAAAACTTTGCGTTCACTTGTTTGCAGTTTTGCTTTAGGCGCGCGGAACGCTCTCAACTTCACCACAACTTAGCTTCGGTGCTTCGGAGAGTTTTCAGCTTGTGAGGTTATGTTGAGCGAAATGCGACTTTCTGTTAGTGGCGGTGATGAGAACGATGCATGTGGTGCTAGCGCACCTAGCGGTGATTCCCTCGAGGTATTAACGCTTGAATGGGAATGATCGGCGGTCATGTAGTGAAACTGTGGAGCCACCACTGTAATATTTTTTGCCGCGATTATGAAAATATCTTTGCACACTTAGCCTAGCGCAAGCTAGCGTAAACCATGAACTTTAGAGAATCTGGAGCAAATTTTGACATTTGGTTGTTTGTGTTATCGTGCATTTGATGTGTGCTGTGTGGTTCATCGAATTAAAAATGCCGTTCTGCTGTATATGCAAAAATAAAATAAACCTGAACAAGTTTCCAAAAGATTAGGTGAAAAAAAACTTATGGATTCAAGAATTAAACTTTCAATTCATTTTTTATACTTATTAATTTCCACAAATGATACATTTTTTTACATTTAACAAACAACACGGTTTTCGTATCTTATCTGTTACTTTGCACTCTTCGCAGTCATTTTAAATTTCTAATGATTCTGTCATGCGCAGTACGAATAACATAAAATTGCAGTGGTGCTGCCATCTGCAATTAGCTTTGCCCGATCATTCCCAATTCATGCGAATATTGCGCGGATATTAAAAATTCTACAAGGATCTTTTTTCAGTTGGAATATACGCATATCTGGGTTTGTAAATAAGATCGCGTTCGTAGCGGAGAGAATTGGAATTAAAGAAGAGAGCAGTTTGAGTACCAGTCATGCACTATTTTCAGCTTTATTAAATGATTATACTTTCGACTACTTTTGTAGCGGAATTAAATACGCACACATTTCTAAGTGTAACAATCTGCTTAAGTGCTTAAAGCAGATCTTGGTAGATTTTTACGCGTGATGTCCTACTTCCAGCCACAAACACAGGGGTAATTTTATATGTTGATAGTGTTCGGAATTTTCTATCAAATATTGGCCAGCTGTAGGGATGGAACAGAAGATCTCATGATCCACAATATTATGTTTTCCCTCCAAATTATTTACCCCACTTCTGAATTCATACTAACATAAAACTAGTAGAACTGCTTATAAACGATTAGCCATTTTAGTTTTACCCGTGTGGTTTGTCCTCCAGTAGAACCTTTAGATTTGGAAGGCATGACTTAATGGGTAGTAACCGCACTTCTTGCGCAAAAATATGTCACTTATCGAGACGTAAGTAAGCAGAATATCATACCCATAATGGGTAAAAGGCGTGATGATATATTTATTTACTGATGTAGTAGAATTCGTCATGCCTCAATCGAATTTGATTCTCTGTTCAACAATATTTGACAAAGTTTGCTTTGAAGAAATTGTTGATCTCCAAGTTGACCAATGTTCATAAAAATATTAAGCCTGACTAATTCAGTATTTATTGCTTCTTAAACCATATAAATAACTTTTTCCATTGATTACATATATTATATTTATTTATATTAGTGTCTTTATGAAAACAAGTTGTGCTTAAACACTTTTACAATAAGTGTACTCCAAAAATATGTACAACTGCAGTGATGGATGTGACAGTATGAATTAAGAAGATTAATGAGGTCAGTAAACAAATTTTGATTTTTTATATACGTATATACTAGACGAAAAATACTCTTATTTTTTTAATTCGTTAACTTAATTATAGTTTGTCAGGAATGAATTATTAAAAATTAGTAGGAGGGATACGTGACGTTGTTCTGGTGAAAGAGCAATAGTCATATTTTGATAGGTTATACTACCCGTCATCAGACGTACGTCAGTTTTCCAACGTTTCGAACTACCTCAATATTTGGTCTATCATTGGCTTTACCAAAACTGCGTCAGGTCAAAGCGTGACTTGCAAAGATTATATATTGTTTTTATTATTATTTTGAGCTAAGATGACTGAAAATATAATTATTTTATACATTTTATATGTATTTTACAATCAAAACAAGATTTTGTTTTGTTTTGATAAATAAACTAATGCAAAACTATTTCCAAGCAGAAAAATTATATAATAAACACACAAAGGTAAATGCATTTAATATAAACTTTCTTATTCATGAAGTATTTAAAATATTATACTACATATTTCTATTAAATCTATTATATTTTCTTGTAGATACCCAATTGATTTGTGCTATTTTAAAATATCGAATTCATTCTCTTGGTTTATTTGTAAATAAACTTAACTATGATTCGACTGCTGTTATGATCACCATCTGCGATATTTAAATAGTTTAGCAATATATCAATTTTTTCTCGATGAAAAGAAAGTGTATTCATTTTCATTTTACTGGTTTTATGTAGTTAATAATAATAATATTAGTTTATTTTTATTACCTTGGTAATATAGCTACCCATACATCTCAGTCTATGAGTTTGATAGTAAAATCTATAATTATTAATACAAACAATTTTCTGCCACTGGTAGCAGAGCAGTCATCACGATTTCTAAAACCATTATGAAAAATTAATGACGGTTGTATGACTGCATGGTATCTATGCACTTTAATCATTTTTCTTTTAATTATAATATGAAATCAAAATATTCATGTTAAAAACAATAACACATGTGGGATATGCTGTATGATTGTGGTACTCTACTAGAATAAAGTTAATTTTCAGTTGTTTTAATTGAATATAAAATAAGCGCATAGAAATATTATTCAATATAAATGAATGAGGAAATTTAAAAGGTAAATCCATAATTGAATTAATTTTCTTATTATTTATAAATTCATTAAACGAGTTTAGTTATTATTTTACCACAAGGGAAAAAAGTCATTCTGAGGTACCATCAAATTATGGCAGCAATCACTATAAGTAAATTAGCAGTATGTGTCCATTTCACATACAATGTATAATATAAGTATATGTATATCTATGTATCATGTGCTAGTAATCGTATCTTTGCTTTTCTATAATTAATTGATATCTAGAAAGTAATTTCTAGTGAAATACCTAGGTCTCGTATATCATCTACTATAATTTACATTAATGTAATGTAATATAAAATGGATTTAACGATTAAGGACAAAATTTATTACTTTATTTATTTATTATAATACATTGAAAACAATAATTTCACTTACTTTTTACTTCCTCAAAATTAAGAGTATATTTTTGTGTTATGTATTTAAAACCATGTTTTTATATGAGATTTAGTGGATCGACTGGTACTGTTATTACCGCTGTAAAAAAAACAAACAATTTGTACTGTCCATGATGGTAGAAATTTAAATTAATACCTATAAATGTTTTCCATGTCTTTTTATCTTAACATATAGTATCCCATAGCTTATAATGAAGAAGAATATAAACAATATAACTGTAACTATCTAACTTGTGAATTATTAACAATAAAACCTCATAGTTCTTAATTTGCTCTTCTCTATTCCTTTACTTTACGAATAGTGAAAAATGAACACTATTTTGATCCAGCTGATTGGAATAAAAAGTGTAAGTCAAACGAATTTACTTGTTACGTAATTGGAAGGAGCACACCAAATATATATTTTTTTTTTGTTGAGTTAAGTTGATCGTGACAATTAACAAGGAACAAGTGTGAAAATATTACTTCCTACATATTTTTAATTACCGTAATACCACTTCACCTAAAATATTTCCTTACAGCACCACTCTAATAAATATCTCTCACAAATATTTCATGACATAATCGCGTGTCACAATTGCAAACAAAATTAATTAAATAAAGTACAATACAATAAAATCTCATGATATTACATACTATACAATAATATTTCTTCATGTCTTCATGCTACAAAAAATCCTTAACACGACAAATATTAACAGGCAACAAGTGCAGTGAGAGTGGTGTCTTGGCACGGAGCGTCCTGCAGAATAATTGTCACTTTTATTCGTAAACATATCATCTTTCTTTGACAGTAAAATTAACAGGTCAATAGTTTTAAAAATTATATTCCTTGAATCATATTTTTATAACATTATTGTCTTTAAATCTGTGAAATAAACAAGATGGTTTAAATTAGCACAGCCGTCCATTTTTTAAGACCTTCTCATGTTTTAGTTTTTCCAAACAAATGCAGGTAACTATATAAATATGAAAATAGGATATTGATATTTTCTTCTATTTAAATACCTTTTCAAATTGGTGGGAGATAATTGAAAATTTTTAGATAATATAGGAAGATTATACAAATAAATACAATATTACCTCTTTTTCTCAGTTTGGGTGTGGCACTCTGATTTCGTAGATCTCGTTAGGTGATTTATTTTTTCGCGTAAATTGCGGTTACCAATTACCTACCTACAGCCCTTAAAATGATAATTAAAAGAGAACAACATGTGTGAAGTTATCACGGAGCTATTCATTCCATATTGTTTATGTCAATGCTTTAAATAATTATTTATTTTCCAAACTGATTTTTTTTTCTTTTACAGCTCACAGTTTCACAATGTACGTCGACACTGGTCGCTATTACAAAATGATCAGGACCTAATAAGGTAGGAACATTCTTTCTCTTGAATGTATTTTTATATAATAAGCTAATGTCAATAAATATTTCACAAATATTTTCGTTGAGATAACTCTTTGCAAAAATCTATGCCTAAGCATATTTTAATGACAACAAATTAAGTTTATTTAATCCAGTATATTCCAAACATTTTTGTTTTAAATAAAGGAAATAAAACTATTTGGATTAAATAATTTTCAAAGATGAAATACTTTGGGGATGATATCTTCAAAAATGAACAATTCCATCTTATTTAAAGAAACTACGTACCTATCTATAATTAAAGAGCGAACAAAATTTTCAGCATATTCAAATTCATTCTCTTTAAGAAAAAACAGTTTTTTTTACCGATTGACATTAAAGGTGGCATTTTACAGACTGTTAGCAGTCTGTAAAGTGTCTCAAAAAACGTATAGTAACCGTCAACAAATGCATAGCAACCGTTCAAGAAACGCACAGTATCGTCGACAAAGATAACCTTCAAAATATGTCTCGAAATATGTATATAAAATAATTAATTAATATTAATTCCAAATCGACAAAAAAAATATGTGTTCAACTCAGTACCAAACACAGATTTATAGCTTCGGCAGCATTCATTGTCTGGGCTTCGCATAGTCAATGAAAAAGCTGCCTCTGCAGTAAATCTGGTATTTTGGTGCGTAGTTAAACAAATAACTATTAACTTACAAAAAGGTGCACTTTTACTTCCTTTTCTTTATTCTTGAAACGTGTGTAATTTACCTTAAGAAACGCTCCAAAATAGCAGGACGGAGAATATCTCCCAATTTGGGGGCTATGATATTAGGGCTGAAACCGAACTTCAAGCGCAAAAATAATTCACTTATCAAGATTTGTAAAAGCAGAGTGACACACCCAAAATGGTTAAAAGATGTGATGACATTTTTATTTTCATTTTCACCAGAATAAATATGTGTACCACTAATTATAATTTGGTAAGTACTACGTATATATACCAAAGAAGTCCTTGGTAATAATAACCATTTACTCTTAGGATACACAGATGTATAAAGTAGGTACACACGTTTCATTCGTAATTAAAACGACATTTTATTACAAAGAAATACATAGTCGTAAGATAGGTTGTTGCTAACTTCATAGCATATGATTCATCTAAATTTAACAGAATGTATAAAAAATAAGATTCATTACGGTTCTGTCTTCCAATAAAAGCAAAAGCAACCTCGAAATCAAAATTGATCACTTGTTCCAGTATTAATTAATTTATTTGTTTACAAATGATCGCACGATTGCACAGCTTACTTGAGTAGAAACATCCGTAAAGTAAAAGCAGTAACGAAACAACAGCTCATGGAGAAAGTTACGATACGCGCGAAATGGAATGAAAATAAAAATACTATAACAAAATGCATCATACCACATGTTTGCGAATCGTAAACATTCGCGACTCAGGTACAGTAGCTTCTTTGTTTTGTTTTAGCGACCATGAACTTTTCATTTTATTAACGAGCTATCTTTCTTTATGCGCTTTTTTGTAGCATTGTTACTCATCGTGCAAATGTGATGCTTTTTGTGTAATATTAACATGACAATTTCTATTAATTTGTCTTCAATTCTCTATAAGGATTAGCATACTGGAATTTAAATGGTAATTAATTAATATTTTTCTGAAACTACTTTTTTCGCAAAATAAAAACAGACCGCTGATGACTAATATTAAGAATCGATTAATATTGATTTTATTATTGGGCTGTCAAATACTCCTAAATAATTTTAAATAGAATATGTTGAATAAAATAAATTAATATATAGTTCTATGTTGAAAATATGCTTACCAGCCGAGAAATCAAGGACCAAAATATATTGGTAAAAGACGAATTAATTAATCCTAAAAAAAATAGTCAATTATGCAATTTATAATAATAATTAATAAAAAATACATTTTCATTTCCAATTGAATACAATTTTGTTTCATTTCCAAGGCTAACCCGATTTTTGAGCTAATTTTTAATATTTTCATATTTAATTTCTGGCGTTATGGGGCATGTAAATTTAATTCTGTTTATTGATTCTGATGTAGAATTTTATGATCTCTCAACTTTATTTGAAACTTTTTTGTCTAATATAATTTGTTAAGCAGGAAATTACGAAAGTATGATTTTACATGTTAAAGTCCTATGTTCCGGGGTCGCGGTCAACACCCTGTAGTACAAGAAGGTACAGGAATTATGACAAAATCAATGAAAAAATTTTCTCTGTGACGTTCTGTGTGTATGGATAAATGCACAAAAAATTGGATTGTTACAATAGCATAAATTTATCTTACGTATAGTGACAGTAATTTAGATATTTAAAATAACAATATTTATATTTATATTATAAATATTATATTATTTATATTCTTGTAGTAGAAATCAAAAATAATATCATGTTACTAATATAAATGTAAATATTGTTATTGTAAATACCTAAATTGCTGTCACTATACATAAGATACATTTTTGCTATAGTAAACAATCAATTGTTTTCCGCGTGGATGGATGTATTTCCATATATGTAATAATCAATGAACGAGAAAAGATAGATTATGGAATCATCATAATTATAGGTTTTAAAACTATGCGCAGAACTGAGTTGACATTGGTCATAATTGCAAAACCAGAAGCGGAAGTTTAATGAACAAAAAAAAAAACAATCAATTTTAATGAAATATTTAGCAATATTTGAACTCCTCGTCCGCTTTCGTCTTTGGGGACGTGTTTTAATTGCATTTCACCCAGATATGGGTAAATTGCGCAATGAACTAGTGAACAAGTAACTTATAATTGGAATTACTGCATTTATGTTGTTATTTATCTAATTTATTAGACAGTAATTAATTTAAAACAAAGCAATATCCTTTCATGAATAAGTGTAGTGAATTTAGTTATTCCATTTAATGTTGCAGCACTATTACATAATTACTTAATTTTCTTATCAAGATTAATTAGAAACAAAGATTTCTATTAAAAAAATTGATTTCCTTTTCTGTAAGTAATTGCTTCCGATGCTGTAAAATTCTCAACCGTGAGCAAGAATGAATAATCTTTTACAAATAAGATTTAAGGATTTACATTTAATCTTTACATATGCATATGCATGTACATACATAATTTAAAATTACCTTCGCTCCAACAGATAATAATTACCCGTCAGTTTCATAAACCAATTAATTATAACAAAATTATTGAACCATACCATAAAAAAATAATTTAAACGAAAACTGCCTTCACTTCAACCATAAACCGCATCTAACAACTTGATAGAGAGCAGTACCTTCAAGCATACAGGGTGGTGACCGGTGCCTGAGCTAGCTAATGGGCGGTTAATATGTGAAGTTCAGTTTATCTGCTTTCCTGAATATTTTAGAGAAAAATGTTCATCATAAAAGTCAATCGACGCAAGTCTACTAGCTTTCGAATTTAAATTTAAATTTCGTGACAATACCGACTTCAGTTCAATTCTTTTCTGTTAGACATTTAACTTGACACCGAAGATCAAACTCAACAAGATTACTATTGTGAAAAATAAATGACGATCGTTCAAAATAAATTATTGTCATTTTCACGCTTCCTCTCTGAGACCATTACTTTGATATACTTATAAAATAAATAAATAAAATATATCATCACGCCATTTACCCATTATGGATGTGGCACTCTACTTACACAGATCTCGGTAAATGATATATTTTTGCATATGAAGTGCGGTTACCAGCCGTTAAATCATATCTCCCAAAGATGTTAGTGGAGGAGGAATCACAGGGGTAAATGTAAATTTGCAACTGTCAACTGTGGGATTCCATCAAAACTCAAATACTCGAAGAATCATAATAAAACGATTATGAACCACTCTTATTAAAAGTACATAAGAACCTCTCAGCGTTTATATTGCAAATTGCTGTATATTTAACCGAATACTTCCTATGCCCAGTGTCTGATTAAAGGAAAAGTTTTTTTTTTTTTTTAACAATACAAATTCAATAATATTGTGTTTTTCGGGCTATGTAAGTACAAAAAAACAATTTAACCTAAAAATAATACAATATTTGAGATTTAGTTCTGTTTAATATTTCCATATGAAAGTGCTGCCTTTTCAGGTTAAATACAAAAACAATATTTGGACTTTTCTGAAGAAACGTCGTTTAATAAAAATTAAACTGGACTAAATAAATTAAATAAATATATCATCGCGCCATTTACCCATTTCTAGGTATGGTTATTATTATTATTATTATTATTATTATGCTCGAGGTGGTTTTGGTGTCCCTGTACTGCGGTCTTTAGGCCTATTGTACCCTCCGAGTTTTACTCCTCCGAGAGGAGTCCAGTCTCTTTAAAAAAGTCCAGGATCTTCTTCAAGTTCGCTGCTTTGAGAGACCTTGAGTTCAGTTTCTTTGCTCCTAGGAGCTTATGTCTACTGGCCACGAGAGCTTCGCAGTGACATATCAGATGAAGTGGCGTTTCCTCCTCTTCTCCACAGATTCTGCACAGTGGTTCTTCTTTTAGGCCCAATGTGTGCAGGTGCATATTTAGTCGGCAGTGTCCCGTTACGAGTCCTGTTAATAGTTTTAGGTTTTGCCTACTCATTCCCAATAAACTTTTCATCCTTTTCTTAGATGGCTCATCCAGTAAGGCCTTTGCTTGTCTCTGACCTGGTGACTCCTTTCAGTAAGTTTTATGCCATTGCCAAAGCAAAGTTTGAATTTCCTGCTTCGTTATTTCAAATGAAATCCTACAAGCTGGTTCTGGTCCTATGAAAGGTAGTTTTGTTGATTCTTTTGCCAGAAGATCGGCTTTCCGGTTTCCTTCGACTTCCGAATGCCCGGGTACCCATATTAGTTTAACTTTGTTCCTTGTACCCTGTTCATTGCAGGTTTCGGTATTATGATATATTTTCACGTGAATTGCGGTTACCAGTCGTCAAATAATGGCCTCCAAAGATGGTAGTGGTACAGGAGCTACAGGAGTAATTTTATGTCGTGAAAATTTCTGGAATTTAGTTTCGAAAATTTGACAGCTTTGAGGATCAAACCGAGGATCTTAGGATCCACCAATCAAATATTGTATTATTTATACGTATCATGAGTTCTGAAAGCTTCTTTCAATATTTCATTTAACCTGAATTAAAAAGTTTCTATTTGAATTGTTATTGGCATAATACAGTCGGCCCAATTCTCTTACTCAGTTGCTAAGATTTTAATCCAATGAAAATTCTTAACACACAAGAAAAAATCAAACTGTTATGTGTAACATTTGTTTCTATTTGTCAAAAATATTAGCAAGTAGTTAAAAGTTAACAACTGAGTTAGAAAATTAGGCTGATTATCATTTGCACTTATTATTTAGCAAATTAGAAACTAATTTTCAGCAAAAAAATTGCTAGCAAACTTATTTCGAATTAAAGAATCCCGCTCGAATTTCGTATGTTCCCTATATACATACATACAAATGAAGTATTATTAGAATTTTAAAAGTTGTAAGTATAAAATTAATTTAATATTGTTACCTATTTAGTTCCTCATATTTTTGTTATGACAGGAATAATTTAAACAAAAATGAAGGGTGTTTAATCCTTTTATTACTATCCATAGAGTTTTAATGGTTGGAAGTATATCAAACGTGATAATTAATATTTATTAAATGTTATTTAAAATAACTTCAGTCTATCAAGTAAGCTTCCACTTTCACTTTTGCAATCAGATCAGTTCTTTGCATTGTCATGAAACTTATAATTTTAATATATCATTACTCTATCTTTTACCGTTCGAGAGTTATTGAAAATATGGACATACATCCATTCATACACCCATGCACCCAAATGTAATGATCTTCTTTTATGTTCTTCATATTTCCGTATAAGAAAGCAAAAAAAAGCAAGTTAATAGATAAGCACATTTCCCATTTTGTTCAAAATATGTCTTAAGCCGATATCCATAGTTAAAGTAGTAACCAATTGTCTTCGAAAGTAGCCAACCAGAAACAATTTCCTAATACTCATCCGATAAACGGATCTCGAATATTGTTGCTGGGTCCGTAATGAAGCCATAATTCTTTCTCTCGTTGCTATCAGATGGAAGACGTTTCTATGTCAAGGGCAATTGCAGTGAAGCTAGCGCGGTTACGACTTACGAGTGCACAATTTAAAACTGGTTTCACGTCAGTCCGAGATCGACGTGAAGTTGGTCTCGGAAGAGTTCGTTGCTTGATGGTTGATGAGGAAGAGCAATTTCACTTGACACCTACTACGTTTTACATTTATCAATTTGTGAAATGGAATGCCGAGGGAATGCTTTTCGTGATGGGAATAATTTAGAGTTTCGCTTTTTTCTGAGTGGAGATATTTTATGAAGAGATTTTCACGGTTTGTAAGAGGAACTAATGTTAATTTTATGCGTCCAAAATTAAAATTTTTTAATGAGGAAGGTCAAGTATTCGATTGATTGCCTACACAAGATCCGAAATCCATTTGTAGAAGATTCAATGACTTAAACAGAGGTGCTATAGTTCCGTAATTAAACATTTCAAATAAATTAAGAATCTAGTATTTGACTTCTTGATTCACATAATTTATTACATTTTTACCTCCCGCCACATCCTGTAAGGGAAGTATTGGAATCAAGCTAAAAATTGGATAGTGAGTTTTCAGTGGATGAGTACGTTTTAGGGTAACTAGAATATGATTTTAATAGTTTCGCGATAATATCTGTGTGTGTGTGTCTGTCTGTCTGTCTATCTGTCAGTCAGTCAGTCTGTGTGGATCTGTAGAATTCCGGTTTCTCAAAAACTACTAAACTGAAAATTATGATATTTTGTATATATCAATTTTGTATATATCATTGGAAGAGCTGAATAGTTTTTGGTGATAATCCAATAACCGGAAGTGGTAGTTTACTTGAAGCCCTATCCTGTTATTTTAGAATATCTTAGTAAATTATGCTTTAATTAAAATTTTGTTACTAGAATAATGTTTCAAATCTTATCAACAATTATTGTTTGAAACATTTTTCTCTTACTGTCACCATTTACGATTTACAACACTTTAAAGAAAAATTATTTTTTAATATTTTCGTCTGCTAACCTGTATTTTTTGAAAAAATAAAACATAATTTTTTGAAGGGATGAGCGTTTCTTGATAGTGGTGGTCCGTGTTCCCGTATTGTTCGATAAGAAATCTATGGCGGGAGGTATTGTGCTGCCCACAACAGATATTTTATATTATATTTTCGGTAGTTACTACTAATTGGTATTATTGAAATGATTTTTATTTCCCGTAACGTATATGTAAGGGAGGTATTTTGATAGTGAATATGCAAAAGATAATTTTAATTTAGGTCTCTAGGAAACGAATACAATATTCTATGATGATAATTTGGTATATGACATTTAATTATAATTAAATTGCATATTTAAAATTCTTATGTCCGGGTTACAAACTGCTTAGAACTACCAATTTATGATATATGGTTTCATATTATAATGATGTAGAATAATATTTACCACAATTCTTAGTTACTTTTTTTATTACTGTTAAAAAAGTAGAAGACAATATTTAGTAATTTTATATCTATGTTTACATCTGCTGACCTATGATTTTGAAAACAACAGGTTGTCTCTAAAGGTCAAATCTGTCAAAATAATTAAATAATTTTAAATGTGAATCATTTAGCTGTAGATTATATACTTGTCACATCAGATTTCCTTTTTGTAGGTTGATTAATACAAATTTTAACCCTTCCGCGACCAAAAGGGGTTATCTTACATAACCTACAGATTTATTTTTAAAACGGGTTAACAACGGTATGGTACTTTTAACATTTGTCATTTCATTTATTTGTCCATTCTTGATCTAATGTTCCATTAACAAATGTTAGCCGACAAATTTTTGAAATTAAATATCGTAAATTTTCACCACATAAAATTACCCCTGTGGCTCTTCAACCACTGCCACATTTATCATAATACCGAGGTCTGCTTTGAGTAGAGTACCATACCCATAAACGGGTAAATGGCGTGAGAATATATTTATTTATTTGAATTTATTTCATTGATTTTATTTGCCAAAGTTAGAATTTACGATTTTTGTATAAGAAATTATCTTAAAAATTATCTGCATATTAAAAAAATAAAAACAGGAAATATTATTTGGAAAAACTGGGGTATTAAATATACTCCATTTAGGTAGAGACGATTTTTAATTATTTTGGTTGCGGAAAGTTTATCAACCTTTGTTAAACTTTGCTAAAATTCCATATGCAATTTTGGTGGAACTATCTGTCTAGAAGGCAAAGTTATTATTTTAATGTATTGAAATAATTGAAACAACGGACTAGCAGTCAAATATTTAATGCTAGTCCGTTGTTTTCATTTTCCCAATTTTCCGCATCATTAAATCATTGCATTCTTTCAGTATATTATATTGTTTTTCGGACAGATTTAGTCAGATATTCTGTCAAATATTGTCTACGCACAAACCAACTTTTTTAAATACAGCTCAGAGACATTTAAAAAAAAATGAGCAGATATATGACCTGATATAAAACTGTAAATATGATCGTAGCACGTTTAAAACATTTATAAGAAATTAATTTATAACAGATATTCTGGCTGATACACTACAAGATCTGTATTTGAAATACATTAAAAAAATATATTGTAGTTTATCCAACGTTGTGAAATTATTTTGCAGAAAAATACTTTAAATATAGCATGAAAAGAAACATATAATCTACAAATGTATTTTAAGCATTTTTGACTAAAATAATATGGAAAATTTTGAGAGCTAAAACATTTGCTTAGTATACCTTAAAATCGAGTTAGTGGTACATGTCCTCATTTTTATGAATGTAATCTTAGGTTCACATTCAATTCCTAGAAAAATTCGTCTCCAAATATATTATATATAAGTGAAAATTGTAATAAATTAAATTAACCATTCATTGATCTAGCCATTAGCAGTGAAACAAGTAGACTCTCAACTTAAATTTAGAATTTCGTACAAGGTTTTTAAAGTACTTTATCGTCTTAATTACTAACGCTCGTAGATGTATCGTAGCTCTTCATAATTTTCACTACATTCTAAACACATAAAAATTCCGGTATTACCATTAACATAAATATAAACATCTCATAATTCTAGTTACAAACATTGAAATAAAACACCATGATCAATTACTTTCTATCTTCATACTAATTACATATTTAAATCCGAATCCCTGTTAGAAAAACAATCAGTACTCCTTCCTTTTTGCCAAGAACTCCACGGTTGATATTAACTTCGTTTAATTGATGCCGAATCGAATCTAACTACAACCTTCGGCTAATACATTTTCTGTAATTACTTGTTAACCACATGTTTTAGTACAATTTTATTGATGAAGCAACTATATAGGTTGTATCTTTGTATCGCTTATGTTTGAAGAAAGTGAGTTAACTTTTCAAAATCGAAGAATAATGCTGACTAGCTTATTTGTTAATTATAGTCTTGCAGGGAATGCAGAATTTTATTTGAAATAGATAGTTCACTTTAATTATCTTTCTCCTGGATAACAACTTTCATACAAATTTTTGAGACTACAAATTTATTAATTTATTCATATTATAAACATCATTAATTACTTGTACAATATGTAATGGAGTTTTACTTTTTTTGGGAGTTACGCTGAAGATTAATGACAGATATGAAAGCATGAAATGCGATTTGTTGCATTTCTAGTTAATAAAGCATTCATACATTTTGTATAGAGGTAATTATTTAAGAATATTTAGATGCCAAAGCGTATTTAATATGCTTACGTCCTTCTTTTGAAACATCTTCATTACCATCATGACGATATTTACCTATAATTGGATAAGGTACTTTGCTTGGAGTAGATTTTGGTCTATAATATATTTTTGCGTGTAAATCACGACCCTTAAAGTTGTGAATAAAGAGGGAGCCACATGGATAATGTTTATGTATTAAACACCTCTGTGATTATTTGATTCAAAGTTTGACATGTTACCACAGAGTACCTAAAACCAGATTGTCATATCAACTGAGAAGTATTTTCTTCCAAAATACAGATTTCTTTATAGAATTACTTGATTCATTGAGAAACATTAATGTGCTAAAGTAATGTTTAGATTTTATCAGCCAAAAAGAAAACACTGTACCTATTTGTTCACACAAAAGAATATTTCACATATTTTAGTAAAACAACGTTATAATTTAAAAGCATCAATTCTATTCAAAAGATGAAAGTGAAAGAACTTCAACGTTCAACTAGCATTGTAGTAAAAATTTCCTTGACCCGCCGTGTTGTCAGTTTCGTAGGTGGATCAACTATTCATTTTTTGGCAGAATGAGAAAATAACCTTGAAATGCATTCCTAATTAATTCTCTTCACAAATGAATACTTGGATATTAATGAAGTATATTATTTATGTAATTTGTAGATAGTTCAAAATAAATAAGTAATTTTAATTTCTGTGAATATATTAATCTAGTGATTTTTCGTAGTGTAATTAGAAGGATAAATATAAAAAAAGCTTGAAGCAAACATAGATTGACAAAACGATTTGGGCTGTGGTGTAGTCGAGAGTAATATCGAGGCTTACAGTTTATCGGTCAATGTAGGATATACCTAGCTTAATGTCAAATTTGTCGAGTCGATATAAAAGTTTGACATGATAAAAAAAAAAATTGGTAAGATAATTTCTCAAATATAATTATTCATTTGTTAAATGATTTTATGAAGATAATGAAGGTAAAAAGTATATCAAGTTGCAAATACATAGTTAACTTTCTTGTATATCCGATGTTAAACTAACAAAATAACATTTCTTTATTTATATATTTTTTTTATTTGCTTACAAAAATTCCATTATATTTAGATTAAAACACTGAAATGAAGTTTTCAGTTGATGATCACGTTTTAGGATCCCTAGAATACGATTTTAATAATTTCGCGATAATGTCTGTATGTGTGTCTGTTTGTCTGTCAGTCTGTGTTTTTAAAATGATAATCCAATAACCAGAAGTTCTAGTTTACTTGAAGCCCTATCAAGTTATTTTGAAATGTCTATGAGTAAATTATGATTTAATGACAATTTTTGTTATGAGAATAATGTTTCTATAACACTGTTTTGGAAACTACACATTCTACAACTAAAAACTGTATTGGAACAACTATTATTCCATATATGGAATAATTTCGACGAATCAGAGCCGTATATGAAGTATTTTGATTCAGTACTATAGTTACGTCTGTTTGTTTTAATTTTATTTGAGTTTGACGTTTTCAGCAGTTTTATATTTGTATTTTTTTGTATAATTTCCAAACCTTGTTATAGAAAGTATAGTCTACAACATGTAACGGAATGGCATATCCCACACTCGCAAACCGTAGTCCTTGCCTTCGGCTCAGAATACAAACTTTTTGCTCGTGTGGAATATGTGCCATTACATTACTTGTTGTAGAATATACTATTCTATTTCTTAAAATTGTTTTGTCTACACCACTGATATAATAAACATATTATTCCCATCAGTTTAGAGGAGTAATCTAACATATTATGCTACTCAGGAAAATTTTTGTCAATTGCCTCAATCGTTAGCTCTATTTTATTCCATGGAAAAAACTATTATCAAGCTGTTATCAACATTGTTATAGAAACAATCAAATTCGATCTATTCTGCTCCTTTGATTTTGAGCAAATAAATTATTGCAAATATTTTAGTTTATTTCTTTTTTAAATATTTGTGGCGTAGATAAAGTCATGTATATAATACGTGAGTTAGAGGCATTCGTGTGAATAATTCAAACTCATGGGTTAATAAGGCTTCTTCCTTACTAGTAATATAAATAACTATATAATACAAAAAAATATATATTTTCAACGTGAGTAATGCACTCGAATATTCTTCTTTTAGTACGAATAAGTAGACGTTAACACCATTTGACGTAGACTAGGAAGAGCAAAGTTAACACACTTTCTTATCGACGCGACGCGACGACTAAAATCGGTTTGCCATCTTACATGAAATGTGTTCGTGTTAAATTTGATCCAAACTTAAAACTCTTATAGAGATGGTAGTTGTGGGAGAAGTTTTGTGATCTGTGGGGGATGATGTGGTTTGTACTGACCTGGAGACAACCGCACCAGCCGCGCCGCGATCGCACGGCGGGCATGGTCGGGCAGTGCAGCCGAGGCAGCGCGCCGGTGATGTCCTCCCACCCGGGCAACTTCACCGAGCACTTCGGCAGCCCCTACAACAAACAACAAAACAATTACATTCACATTCTCTTGTAAATGAAATATAATATACATCATTAAACATTTAAAAAGAAATATAATGGGTTACACCAGTCACATTGATACAATTATGTGTATTGTTTCATAATGATCGATGTTTCGGCCTAGAATGGGTCTTCTTCAGGACCAACTCAAAATCACAAAATATTGAGAAGGTTTTATAATTTTTTGGAAAACAAATACATTCCAGTTGGTGGGTTCACTACACTGATGAGGTCCAATAAGAGCGAAACGCGTCTGTAGTTCCCGATTGATTGGCTTGGCCGGTCTCAATGAATTAATAACTTAGTTATTGTTCTGAGGCTGTATTTTATAAAACAATTGACAATTTTTATTGTCTTTATATTTTCTAACAAATACATTGTTTTGTGGTAGCTATTCTCGATAACACATGGCAAAAATTATTAAATTTTAATAAACGGAAATAAATTTAGTTAAAAAAACAATGTATTTGTGTTTCAAAAAATTTTTAAACCTTGATAATATTATGTGATTTTCATTTGGTCCTGAAGAAGAATCATTCTGGGCCGAAACGTCGACCATTATAAAATAATACACATAAATGTATCAAAGCGACTGGTGTACCAATTATTTTCCTTTTCAAATTCAATTGGCAGTTAAGATTCATCTTAATATTAAACATTTACTTCAATGGGTTACAATTTGTGTACAATTACACTACCCAACAGGAAAATTCTCAAATGATATACAAGGAAAAAATACAAGAAACATAAATTCATAGTACCTAACATAATACGAATCATAAATATAAACAAACATTTATGGATAATAAAATGGAATAAAAATTTTTCGGGAACAAACTACAGTATTTACTTTACAAGTGGACAAAGTAAGGAATTACGCACGAGAGAAATTTTAGCCGAAGGCTGAGTGTGATAATTTTGTCGAGTGGGTAACTCCACTTTGCCCACGTGTGAAGAATATCTCTTAATAAATGCAAAATATTTTAAAGAAAGATTATTTGACAGTGATATATGTTTCAAAAATTTTTAATTAAAATGTCAATTGAAGTGGTTACCAAGGTGTTGTGTGTTATTATTATTCTTATAAATAAAAAATTACACACTAGTGACTTTTCTCAAAATTATACCCACTAGTGGGTAATATGTTATTTTCCTTGTTTAAAATCGACATAGTTATAGAGCATTTATTGAGAGGTGTTGGATAAAAATACATGATACAATGAGCACATCTGTTGAATATTAAAGTAAGTAGCTTAAGATTGCGATACTACGAGAAAAATATAAAAGTACGGTGCCCTAATTATATAGACAATTCAGTTCATGCGAAAAATGTGATAAATATCATAGATTAACTCCAATTAAACATCTCATTAGGTTTTCAACTCATTTACTTGTTACAGTAGTGAGTTTTCCAACACATTTCAATTTTACAACTATCGTAGGAGTACAGGATTTCGAGCGCACAGTGTTCGTTTGTATATTGATGTTTCAAATGGTTGATATAAATATTTTAACGGATGAAAGGCTCCATTCGATTAGATATTAATTAGGATGTTTAACACCTGTTCATTAATCTGCTCTGTAAAGATCTTTAAATTTCCGTTTTGTTGAGTAGACTAATTATAACGCTTTATTATTATGATTTAAGACATTATAAAATTTGATAATTCGTAATTCATATATTTGACTTATTTAAGTCAGTTGGCCCACATTTGTAACTGTACCATTTATAATTTAGTATAATGAAATCTAACCCCTATAGTTAAAAATATAAACATAAACACCTAAATAAATATTTAGAAAAATAAGTCGTCATCATCGGTAGAACTTAAAGGGATAGATCAAGATTTCAACTATTGTTAACCAAGCCAGTTATCCACTTAGTTCTATTGATACAGAGAACTTAGTTCTTAAAGTAAATCATTAAAATTTTTGTTAATACGAAGCCTTAAGGGTTTCATATTATTTGATTAAATTAGTGCTTTGTCTCTACAATAATTTATTGTCTCATTATAGTTCTACTTTAAAATATACTAAGACACTCATTGAGACAATGGAAAATGTTAACTGACGAGTACCTATTGCAAAAGACTGAATTCCACATTCTTTTAGGCTAATGTTAAATGTTTAAGTGATACTAATGAAACAACCAGCAATTACAATGATTTAAGAACAATTTAGCTACTATCACGTATCGCTGAAGAACTCTCATCTCTGTGGAACTGAAATATTTTAATGGCCAACATAATTTTCATTTCTTGCTTAATGAACAATATCGATTCAGATGCTTGAAGGCAATTAAAACATGGAGAGTACCCGTGCATATTTACATTAAGGACTATTTGTAAACAATTCATGGGTTGACAGCGATTTGTCTTCATGAAAACTGTCGCCAAAATAGCAATTTGTTTTAATATATAAAAGGAAAAAAAGTTTCCAAATTATGGTTTTCTGTCAGGCTTTGTTGTTTCACAGTCAGAAGAAATTTGTTAAGTTTGTTATACGTTTAGAACTTTAATATCTGACAGCATAGTAAACGAATTTATTTTCCTTCCGCCACGACATCTCACAAAGCAAATAAAACTCATTTGCACCCTCCTAGCAACAAACTTTATCATTAAAACATACCTGTGATTTCGTAATTTTAGCTTCTAAATTACAAATAATACATACAATTTTTGTAATTATTACATAGTATTTAAAGAAGAAAAATAAAGTAATGTTTGTGTGTACATAGGATAAGAAGATGCTCTTTCTTTTCGTAGTACAAGTAAGTATTGTTATTATATACAAAATTGGAATAGATTCGTAGAAAACAAAAGTACTTACTGTCCGTATGCTACTATTAATGTATAAATAAGAGCAATTATTTAGAAAGTGAAAATAAACATAACGTGAAGTTATTAAGTGTTAAGAATTGCTTCATGCACGCTCAAAACGATGCTCGTACAATTTAACAATCATGCGTAATGAGTTACAAATGATACTAAAATTATTCTGTCTTACAGCAGTACCAAACATTCCAAAAAATTTCAGTTAGACAATTTATTATTTTAGCCAGTCAAAAATATGGTGACTTGAGTTTGACCTCTTCTATTTTGGTAATTGGAAGAGATAGGACCCAAGTTCATATAACTTTTTTACTTTAATTAACCCCAATAATAATCCATTATATTTTTTATACTAGTCCTGAAACACTCTGTAAAGCTAATGATATTAAATTAAAATATATTTAATCACCAATGGATTAAATGCAGGTTTCAGTTGGATTATCATGTTGGGTAGTTTAACCAAAGAAATGGATATTTCTTAGTATTCACAACGATAAATTAACCAAAACATTTAATGACATTTTTGACCAAATGAACTTATTCACATTTTTATTATTTATTGGTAAGAATAAATTACTGCGCAAACTCCAGATTTTCTTGCTTGTGGCGGACGTGAACGGCGAAACATGGGGTATCGGAAATAAAGGCTTTCTGTTTCCTGTTTTGAATTCGACAGCATCCTTTTCATCAATTATCATTATGTTTAATATTAAAAGGTTGTAATGATAGGATAAAATGTACGAGTATATTATGTTCTTATTCTATCTATTCATTTTCATGTACGTATGCCCCTTTTTTAAAAAATCCGTGCCGACGTCTACGCTCGTTTATATCGTTTGCGCAATTACCTTATTCTTACCAAATTGTGGTTTCCTTTTCTTTCTTACGTTGTACTATATTTCTTTATCACTTTATCCTAAGCGTCCCTTCGAATAGCATTGTAAAGCATACACTTCCTTACATATAGTTCTCTGCTCTATGATCTAAGGCTTGGTGGTGACCATTGAAATATAGTAAGACTGGAACACTAACTAACGTTGAAATTGCGAGTCTAGAGAGAGAGAGAGCCATCTGTCTTTTTTGTATAATATTTTCATATAGCAACCGCTCTACGAAAGTGTAAAGTTTGAATACATTATACTCTATACGTCTATATTCATACTAGATTTCTGGTTCGATTTTCATTCAAGTTTCCATCGATTCATATACTCTATTTTAAAACCATTCATCCGAAATCGAGTAATTTCGACGTTTTCCGAAATAGACCAAGTAGACGAACTGTACAACTGAAACTGAATTACTACAAACAGAAAACATTTAAAAAAGAAGGACAAACAAACACCAAATTAAAAACAAACGACTTTATGACAAAACATCAACAGTTTATGCGCCTCAAAATAAACAGGTTGGTGTACCTGATTTCTGACAATAGTGTGCGCAAGCGTAGCCGAATCTAGCATGAAACTCCAAAAGAAAATTACAGCAGAGCGTATATTTCTATACTAGAATCTAGTATAAAAATTGAACGGAAATTTCTGATTTATATTATACTAGAAATGGCTAGGAATTTCTGGAATGAACCTTGAACGGAAATGTAGACGAAAAAAGAAAAATGTAATTCAAGCTTTAGACATTGAAGGGTAGCCTTACAAGATCTATCTGTCTCAGGCAAGTTTTTCGATTTTATAAAAGCCTGCAAGCATTTCAATATGATTATATTATAGGGGTGGTGACTAATATGTATTAAAATCAATTCATAGAATTGTGCTACATTGAATATACCGTACGTGTAATAAAGCATCATTATCTTTATATTCTTTCTCGAATTTTCTATTCATGCTTAGTCCTGCATAAAGATATATAGAAGAAAACTGCGTTTTGGTGATTTCAGAAATGCAATTCATGTGTATAAATTCATAAAAAACAGGAAAATGTCACATTTATTTTGAAATATTACAGTCGTTTAATGTTATAAAACACCATAAAAACTTTAAATGATAAATCCTTCAATACAATAGGTTAACTTCAGTATGCATTAATGCATTTCAAGCGACATTTAAAAGGGGAGAAAACAATCTTCTTACGTGGTTCTTACCCTCCTCAATACTATTTCATGAGCCCACTTCTCGCACTGTCATTTCCCCTCTTATAATTTGCATATTTAAGTGCCTATAGCGTGATTAAATTTTTGGAAGCACTGGTCGTGGTCTTGAAGCTACATGGCCCCACTTTCTTCAAATTTTTCATCATTATGAACGGTCGTCTCGTCTGTTCTGATATAATAACACACGGACGTGCGTTTCCAACTAGAAGATAAGTACCGGTTTTTAAATCTTGTTCCTAGCCGAAGGCTATAGGGAACGTACGTGTTGAAAATAGGTTATCTCTCTTCGAACTAGTAAACCTATTGATTTATGAACGTGGAGAATTATGAATGTGATGGGATATGACTTTTTGAAGGTTAGACTATGCGAGGCATTGTTATTTCTTATATGGGATTGCTCGTTATTTCATGCTTCATCTAAGAATTCTGACATTAAAAATATTTTTTTACTTTCTGTTAAATTTTAGCAGTAAATTTCACATTTTACTTATGCATAAAATCATTATTTAATTACAGCCTAATTTATGTAATAATATGTATGTATTAAAGTAAAAATAATAGTTTTATTTAATTATAGTTTGTGAAACATTCCTTTGCAAGTATCTAAAAAATTACAATGAATTCAATATACGATTGCAATTTAAAATATATGTACTCAATCGTAATTTCCTTGTTGGCATAACATAATTATATTGTTTCATAAAGTTATTGACTGTCACTAACTGTTTGATTGGATTTGTAATTCGTTTCTTAATACCGCATAACATTCTTTGCATATAGAGAAATTTGAAACTGTTGTGTCCCTGAATTAAATTTGTTTAATTTAGTCTTTGTTCATTGACTGTCATTCTAATTTGTCATTAACATTATAATAATTATAATCAGTTAAATCAATACTAATATTAGGTTCCGTGAGTAAAATAGTTCACCTTCTACATTAATTAATGACATATTTAAAAATGTACTGTAAATTAAAGATATATCTCGTATGTAGGTACTCAAATGTAATGTAATGTGGTTCAATATTAAATACATATTATGAAAAGAAATTAATATACTTTCATTTATTCATCATTTCATTTAAAATTTCGAACAGATGTTTTCTGCTAATTTATAAAATTTCTAAAATAAATACCTGAAACAATTATTTTGCTATTAGCTGCACATATTTTTATAAAAATTAAATTTTTTAAGATTAATAAATATTAAAACAATTACAAATTTTTAAGTATTTCAATATGGACTTTTAATTAAGATTATCGTGTCATTTTATTTGTTAAACGCGGAATATGCCACAACGCGGTTCCATCTTCCGACCATCGTAAAATTATTGGGTTATCAGGTTTGGTGTTTGATATTGGCTTATACAGAATGTTTCAATAAGCTTGCTCAATACCGTTCTACATAACAGAAGTCTATTACATCTTAGCAAGCATGTAAAATTAAGTCCCGTAATTCTGTAACGTTGCTTACTCGATTAATGTAAACGCTTTTCAATTTAAATGTTTATATAAAAAAAAAATTGCTTCCATGGCTTACTTGGTTAGATTAAGTAGAAAACAGTGTGAAAAAGTTATTTTTCGAAATCGATACTAAAGTATACGATACCACTCCGCGAAGTTAACCAAAATAATAGCTAAAGTAAAACTTTACATACTTTTATATCAAAATTTAGCTTTACGGACTCATCTGGCAAACTTTTAGCTCTACCTAAAATAACAAACATATTCTATGGTACTATTGGTGAATTTATTTATTATAATAATTTATCGGATTTAATGCAGATGACATGCAAAAAACGTCTAAGGTAATGTAAATAATAATGAAAATTATACACAAATATTATATTTCGATTTCGATAAACATATAATGTATATTTCGGTACTTAAATATTTTTTTACTCATATGGTTTATTCTCCTCTGCTATCGCTTTTTGAATAAATTCCATATTCGTAATTAAAAAATTATACTTTAGTGCTTTGATATACAAATTACTATTAGACGTAAATAATTTGTTTATTTGAAAAAATTGTACTTAAACCACATTACCTTATTGACAAGAGAAAAAATATTCTCTCCAATAAAAGAATAAACAATTTATGGTTCCATTTAAAAATGTATATTTTGTCCCATATTTTGGGAACCTCTGCCGATTTTATCGCCTTTATGATTAAAAATGGAATAACTTTGCTCATTCAACCAATCTCGTACCTCTTTAAATATAAACGTTAATTAAGTCAATTGAAATACCCTGTATATTTATTATATAACAATACGTTTTAAATTTTAAAATTGATAAATTTAAGTAAAATAAATAAGTATATCATCAGGTCTTGTACTCATTTTTGGAAGTGCACTCTGTAGTTCTTGACAAGTAATATATTTTTTGCACGTACCGGTCGTCAAACTACACCCCCACTAAAATGTTAGTAGAGTGTGAACCAATATTTAAATTGGTTATTGTCGATTGTGGGATTCGAACTGGAGGTGTTTTGATCCATGCGGTGCCACCGAGTTATTTACTCTCTTTAATTTAAATTTGTAAATTTTGATTAGCACTGGCTTTCACATATATTCTCTTTAATAATTAATAAAATATTTAACATTATTGAATGAAACGATACTAAAATAATTTATTTATTTTACTACATTGGATAAATGATTATTATCCAACACCTCTCAATAAATGCTCTGTAACTAAGGTAATTTTAAACAAGGATAGTAACAGATTACCCACTAGTTGGTATAATTTTAAGAAAAGCCACTAGTGAGTATTTTTTATTTATAACAATAATAATAAAACACAACACCTTGGTAACCACTTCGATTGACATTTTAATTTAGACAATTTAAAGCATATGTCACTGTCAAATAATATTTGTTGGATAAAACGTTATACTTCACACGTGGCAAGGTGTAATTACCCCCTCGATAAAATTATCAAATTTATTTTAATTTATTTTAAAATTTCTCTCGTGGGTAATTCCTTACTTTACTCACTTGTAAAGTAAATAACTATTTTCAAGGATTATTATTTTATTTTTTTCATATTTAGAATAAACATAACACTTAAAATTGGTTGTAATTAATTTTGCGAATTATTTAAAACTATTTGTTCCTTAATCACAAGATCGTGATGTACTAAATTTTTAACAGTTACAAATTTATATCCTTTTATCTAAAAGTGTGGAAGTTTTCACAATATTTTAGGACATCACATGATTATCAGTACAGTATTTTTTTTTATTTAAAGTATAATTGCTTCAGCTTCAGTAAATAATAATAGACCTTGGTATTCTCCTTGTGATTATTATATTAAAAATAAACCTTTAAAATATATCCTTTCAGTGCAGTCCTTAACTACCCATAAAATGAGGAGTCGTAAAATTTTGTATTAAGTTTCTGTCTTCTTAAAATAAATATAAATCCAGATCAAATCAGTAACACAATAAATGCTTCTTGCAAAACCCATGTTGTCAAGTGATTCTTTACACATCACCTCCTTCAGATATTTACAACCATGATCTAAATTACTCTTCCACTAAGTTTGTACTGTGAACGAGACTATTAACATGCCTAACCATAAAGAATCATCGACGCAAGAATAATCCTACTTAAAAGGATTTACCAATAAATAGCGTATACTCCACTTCAGCAAAGAAAGTACTCACGGTGCCAATAAATTAAACTCAATTTATCGATATTCATTTCGAGCTAGTAATAAACAGACTTTCACATGGACGTCTTATAATAATTTTTATTGTGTTGTTAACCTTCATTCAAATAGAATGTCAGTAAGGACTAAACCACTAATCCTTATAAACGAGGATGACGCTTGACGCTAGCGATGAAGTAGCCTTCATAAAATGTATTAAGTGCTAAAAATGACAGAAGTTATTGCGAAGAAGCCACGGCTTCAGTGGGGCACACTGAGTCAGAGTTCAGAAGACATTCGAATTCTCAATTCGCAGCACACTTGACATAGAAAACAGTTGCTGCGCCCTAGGCTAAAACGTGAGCACTCTGCACGCGAATGTGTGTGAATACGAGATACTTGTACGCTACACTATGCAAATTAGTAAATTGTTAACGCGTAATTATTACGGGTACGAGAACATATTTTATACAAATAAAATAACTGTAAATTCATATGCTTGTTATGTTGGAAATATGCGATAAAAATATGTTTGTGTAGAGTCACGTGTTGTAAATAATTAGCAATAGAAAAGAATATTTCAACAAATCATTAGTTTTACGCGATCTTATGCATTTATGTTTTAAAATCGTCTTATTATACTCATTCGGATATCAAGATAATTTTATTTGTACCTTAAATTATAAATTCTTTCCATTCTATTTATTCTTCGCTTTCTTCCTTGCCTTTTGATTGTTGATATTGCTTCTACTCAGTATTCTTTTTTTATTGGTCTTCGTAAATCTTGCGTTGAATGCGTTCCATACTACTTCTTGTTTTTACAAAAAGTTCGTACAATAATTGTAATTATGAATTTATTTATTTACCGATAGTTTATGCACAAAATATTTATGTCACTACCCAAAATCTGTGACAGAATGCCATACCTAAAATGGGAAAATGGCGCAACCAGGTGTTTCAGGAAGACTGTAAAAGTTTATTATGGTCATTTTGTGCAAAAAAAAAATCGTATGAACATTGGTTCTATAGCTTCTAGATAGCAAAACGTAAGAGGTTAAGTTTTATAAATAACACGAAATTTTTGTACCTATTCAAGAAACCATTAATTACGAAATAAAGATGCAATCAAAAGTTCAATGATATTTGATTATAACAAATAAGGTATGTGTTTTCTACAAAAAATTTCGTGTTATTTATAAAAAATTCTGCCTCTTTTATTTCGGTAAAGAGAAGGAATAGACTGGGATAGAACACATTTTCATATGATATTTTCTTATCAAAATTACCTTAGAAATAAGTTATTGAATCATTTATTTATTTCAATATTTACAATTAATTTAGTTTTAGATGAATATAAATTTAGTAATTTATACCAAAATTAATTAAAATAAAATATCTAAATATATATTTCGATATCTACGTTATCATCATCAGTGGAAGCAAAAGGGAGAAAATCTATATTGTACAACTTGTAAACCAAGTCAGAGTTCAAGATTGAATCAAGCTTAAAAAACAAAACAATAATTATTTTTGAAGTTGGATTGTCTTTATCCTTAGAATTTTACAGTTTACGAGTATTTCAATTAATATCATTTTAAATTTAAGTGATTTGTGCATCTTGGAACAAGGAAAAGATAAAATGGAGGCTGATTTATTAGATGCTTCAAAATATAATTATTAATTTATCAACACTTAACAAGATTTAGAAATATTGCGACATTGCAAAGAAACATAAATAATGTAGTAATTATTTTTTAAATACGTTAAGTTAAAGAAGTATAAATATGTAATTTTTGACCTTGTCAATTTCAAAATTTTATTTGGGGTTATGGGTACTTATTATACGAGTGGAGAAAATCAAATAATTAATTTAGTAGCCTTGCTGAATTTAAAAGAAGAAAAATATTAATGTGAGTACTCAATGTCTATGTCTTAAATTTTACCGAATGTAAGGTGAGATGTCAGCATGTAAAATTTCATACACATGGGTACCGTATAAGGTTATGAACATAAACCAGAAATAGAGATGTTTAAAATGAGAGATCAATCAGTCTGACTGCATACTTTTCTTTCAATTACTATATTAGCTAAATTAAATTTGTTATGCGATACAGATAATTAAATGTGATAAAATAAAATAAATAAATATATCATCTCGCCTATTACCCATTATGGGTGTGGCACTCTACTTACGCAGGTCTCGATAAGTGATACATTTTTGCGTATGAAGTGCGGTTATCAGCCGTGAATTCATAGCCCCCAAAGATGTTAGTGGAGGGGAAACCACAGAGAGGTAAATTTAAATTGGCATCTGTTAGCTGCGGGATTCGAACTGAGGATCTCACGATCCACAGTCCGACGCGTTACTAGTGAGCTATTTAAAATGTGATGAAACTCATATTTAAAACAGTTAACTATGCAAAATATTTATTTGATGTATTTTTGTCAAAAATTAACTGGGTATTTTTGCACGAGGAAAAACTGATTTGCAGTATTAAACACCTACCCGGTATATGTATTTCACATTCTCATATATTAATATAATAAATATGACTGCATTTGGTTCCGTAATTAAATTCTGAGTAATCATATATAATTCAAAAAACAAAAACCTTTTTATATCCTATTGAAAGTTGCATGCAAAATATTTCAATTTACATACGTAAATAAGACATAAATATTCAATCCATTCCCTGCACAATAATATATGGAATATCCCAGTTTCTATTTTATAGATATTTATTCTTATATTGCTCATACATAAAGAGAATATTAATTAAATGTATTTATAAATTACCAGCTATTTCTTAAAATACTTTATAATTTGTTAAACAACATTTTTATAAATGAAAATGAGACAACATTTAAGAAATTATTGTAAGAAGAAACAATTTTATTTTTACAATTTCTAAATTGTAAATGTGAAACATGCAACAAAAGAATATTTTCAAAAACCTTTACTCAATTATTGGAAACATTGAAAAAATAAAACTGTTCAGTTAGCAATAGAAAAATCAACACTAGTTTACACTATAATTATATAATCGTGTGAAGTTGTAAATGTTCCATTCAATTAATAGTGAACCTTCAATCTGTAATTAAAACGATAGTAAAGATTTTATGTTTACAACTAATATAAAAACAGTATGCCTATTTGAAAGTAGCAATCTATAAAATATAAAAAGAATATTTAATTATTTATCATCTTCTTTTAAAATCCATAAAATTCCGCCTTTGCACCACCCTAGTGCCATCTTTCCGCCATCTAAACAATTACAACAGACACCAGTCCCGTCACCTGTCACGTGTTCACGTGTTTGGTGGTTTGCAAATCAGAAATAAATCTTCAAGCTCCGCATTGAAGCCTACGTTGCTCTCTGACACATATTGTAAAGCCTGTTTGCAGGTATTGAAGCAATAATCATTAACATTTACAAGATACTGCATTGTTGAATTGATAATCAGTCGGCTGACTTGGGCTCACGTGTAGCGTGGTAGCCTGGTGCATGTGATACATGTGAGATGAAGAAAATAACATGTGTGGATGTCGAGACAGTGTTGTAGGATGAAGGGTATGATGTAATTCGGTATTTTAATAGCGTAATTTTATTGGTTTTATAGTTATTATTAAGCGTATGTCATTTCGTCGCAAGTGCACGAAATATAACCTCACTATACTTTTGTTTTTAATACATTTTGTTGTGTCATTCTATCAACTGTCTCTGAAATATGTATGGTGCTACTTGGTATGTATGTAAGTTCTGTATTTGTACGCAATGAAAGTTATTATGCCAGAACAGAAAATCAAATGTGAATGAAACTATTTGAATGACGATACCTTTAACGTGAGTTTCAAGTCAAATGTAATATGTAACCAATCATATGTATCATCGGATAAAATGTAACATTGGATGTCAGTGTAAAATGAACTTTTAATCTTGTTCTTTTTTATGATTCATGTCTAAACATTAATCACTTTTAATTTTGTTGTAAAAGCAGTGGTCTAATAAGGAAATAAATTAGCAAATATATCATCAACATGAACATGAAATACCTGGATGTTTTTTCGACTGTGTTTATTATAAAGTGTAAAAAAATACTCGAAATCTGTCATACATTTATTCTTCTTACATAACCAACATTTCGGTTTATACTTAAACCTTCTTTAGGATTAGTAAGATTGGTTCGTAAGAAGAACAAATTCTGACATATTTTAAAATTTAAACTATAACCAGAATTGTACCAAATAACATTCGATTTTTTTCTTGATTAGTAAACATCTTCAAAGTATGGTTGCATGTTCATTTGACATAGACATTCTGTTTATGTTGCATTTTATCTGGATCAGTACGGACAACGTATATCCATTAATGACAGAAAAGTACATATTACATCTTAGCTAACATTCGCAGTTTGTATAGGTGTTTGTGACTATTTTCCCGTCAAGTATAATTCATTCTGGAAACATGTTAAGAATATTTTAATATACTTAATATAATTTTGTTTTTTTTTTTTTGCCGATTGGCATTAAAGGTGCCATTTTAAGGATTGCTAACAGTCGGTTAAGTGTTACTTTTACTGCCTAGGATGTAAAAATATATAACATAGCAACAGCTCAACAAACGCATAGTAATAGTCAACAAATGCATAGCAACCGTTCAACAAATACATGGAACCTAATTTGATGGCGATAACCTTCAAAATAGGTATTCACTAAATTAATGTTAATTCCAAATCGGCAAAAAAATTATGTGTTCAATTCGGCACCAAATACAGATTTACAGCTTCGGCAGCATTCGTTGCTTCGACTTCGCCTCGTCAATAAAACGACAGCCTCTGCTGTAAATCTGGTATTTTGGAACCAGTTCAACAAATAACTATTACATCTGATGACATGATGCTTTAAGAAAAATAGAAATCATCTCGAAATATGTCAAAATAATTAAACAATTTGAAAAGTGAAGTATTTGACGAGAGGTTATGCGTTGCCCACATCAGGTTTTTCCTAATTCCAATTATTTCTTAAATATGTGGGTTGGATCAACACTTTCAAACACTTGTCTATAAAAAAAAATTGCCAAAGGCTTGCCACCCGCATATTTTAAGTAATTGGCGAAGAAATAAGAGAAATTCGTTTCACAAGTCAAGCATATAATAACCATTACAGATTTTTTCCAAATACCCACGGTATTTATACTATGTAGGTATGTCTGTATAGATATTTGTACTTGATTTTAGTAATAAAATTGGTGAAGTGGGTATAATATTATTACTTTCTGTTTTAAACGACGATTTACTTAGCATAATTAAATAAATCATCACGCCCCTTTATAAACGCATCTCGTTGTAAACTGAGCATACACTAGCGATCGTTGAAATCGCGACACTAAAATAATAGGATAAAGGCTGGTTTATGTAAGATGTAAACCTTATGAATTTACATTAACACTTACATTATTCTTATCATTAAACTTAATCCGGTTCATGTACTTCTCAGAAATTGGTTGGTGTTCTTAAGATAAGCCAATAAGAGCAGGCTGGTAAAAACATTAACTATTAAACAAATATGTCAGTTACAAAATAAATACAAATTGATTGAAATAATACAGCCATAGAAAGTAGATAGAGACACAGAAGAAGTTATAATTTTATCTACTCTTTTAATAGACTTTGTTGACAACGAGATGGCTGCGAGCGTTTATTCCGGTTCACTCGATAACGCAAGTTAAGCAAGGCTGTCCGCGGTTAGTAATTGGATGGGTGACCGCTTTGCGAAAACCCATACCAACGAACACTGCGTGTCGTTGTCACACCACCGAAAACGAGGAACCGAGGCGGCATGTAACCTCAGTATTTGAGTCCGTTTTACAAAAAAAAAAAAGACTTAGTTGATTTAGCAATAAACTGTTGTAGGCACCACAATACCTCCTGCCATAGATTTCTTATCAAACATTGCAGAAACTACCACAATTATCAAGAAACGCTTATCCCTTAAAAAAATTACTTTTCAATTATGACTCATGTCCAAAAATTACGAATATAAACAGTTCTGATTGGTCAGCATTAGCCTTATGCCTTAAAAATTTAGAAATTCTCATATTTTAAAGTGACAGCATAATGCTTTTCAGTTGTGTGGCTGCACTAGTACCACAACATATGTTTCCGTATGATTTAAATCCTAATGTTTCGGCATAATGTTAATTTTAAGGTAAATTCATAATGTTACAGCTTACATAAACCAGCCTTTAAACGGACGAAATTTAGGACACAGGTTGTTTATTATTGAAAAAATAACTCATTAAAATTTCACAGTACAAATAAAATATAACACTAGATAATTTAGTAAGTACTTTGTTTTCCGTGCGCTCTTCAAATTGCTTCTATACGTCGGGGCATGGATTCATTAATGTAGCGAACACATTTTACGATATTTCGCTCTAAGTTTTATGCCATTTCAATTACAGGCCAGTGTTTCTACATTTATGTATTGATATCTGGATATGTCACACTCTTCTTTGTAAGATATTGCACAGATCTTCAATAGGCGAAAATCTGGAGAATGGGCCGGCCATGGAAGCACTGGTATTCTGTGTTGATTAAAGAAGGTTAATACTCTTCTTGCGAAACGGGTTCTTTTATAACCTGCGTATTTCTGAACGAATGTGCTTAGCGATTCCAAATTTTAATAGTTTATTCTCTTAAGAATAATGAAACTATGTTCTCACTTTCGTTCGTTTATTTCTTTTATTCCAATTTCAACAACTGCTTAATCCCAAATAAAATAAGAACGCAGGCTTCTATAACACAAAATGTTAAAATTTGAACTACTATGAAATTCTTAGGCCCAGTATTTCAGTACTCGGTTAAAATCTTGGTTACATGATCTCGGTTAACTTTTAACCGACATTTTAACTCCGCATCTGTATATCAGTATCTAAATCCTGGTTACCTAAACCAGGATTTTGTAACCAATAATTTCGTTGTGTTGGTAGTAATTTGGAAGTGTCATTCATGTATGAAATGCTTAAAACCAATTAACTTGGTAGTATAATTTTTGCGTTTTAATATTATGGACGGTTTCACATCGAATCCAAGTGAATCCTTCATCTGATTCGAATGATGAACATATTATTTATTTTATTAGTCGTTTGGGACGAGTGTGAAAGATTCCAAATTGCATATTAGAAATGATAATTTTAATTATAGAGACGATGGTGAATTTTGTTGCCTTTTTCGGCTATCCAAGGAGTCTGTGAATGAATTGTTGGACGAAATTAATGAAAGCATAAAACATCCCACTAATTGGTAAAGTAAAATAAATTTAATTTCGTATCACATATTAATAATATTTATTTACAATTTTTTGATCGTGAATTTTGCATTATAATTACTGATTCATACTATTATTACTTTATGCTACTTATCAATATCACCAAATGTCAAAATAATAAACACTCTCATAACCAAACTTTAAAAACCATTCTGCGGCTCTGCGCATGAGTTGACCACGAAATTTTGGGTTAACCCGCCTACATATGCAGGTTTAACTTTTCGGTTAAACTAAACTCGTTTAACAGCTAACTAGAAACTGAAATACGCCTAACCAATAAAAAAATTGGTTATCTACTTTTTTTTGGTTTAACCTTGTACTGAACTACCGGGCCTTAGTGTAACAAGTAAACTACTAGCGTCATATTAGAGTTACTTTTAAGTTAGGTGGAATAATAATTTGAGTAATTATGTAGGTAATTAATTCAGTAAAAGTTATGGTAATAATTTTCGAAATTACTAAATGTTACAAAATACATATTTGACTTAAAAGTGGATAAATAATAAAGCTCCCATCGGACTTCTCGATGCAACCACTTCTTCCGGCAAGATTGAGTACTACTAACAGCGAAGCAAACATAGCAACAAGGCTAGTTGATCTATCTCCTATATGGTCCAATCTTGGAAGTCGTTTATTCCAAATGTAGCTCGTTTTGTGAATTACCTTAAAAATATGTTTTTATTTACTTCTAATTTTATCGATTTGTGGATCATGATATCCTTACAATTAACTTTACCCCTGTGGTTCTCTCTTTACTAACATTTTTGGAGAACGTGATTTGACGACTGGTAACCATACTTCACGTGTAAAAATATATTACCAAGATCTTAGAAAGAAGAGTGGTACACCAAAAATGGATAAATGTCTTGATGATATATTAAAGTACCTATATTGTATTTATAATTAACCTCTCTTAAAAACTACAGTTATAGGTTACCAAAATATCATAACAAAAGTTACAGAATAAGATCAATCATAACAATTTGATATAATTTCGTGAATTACAAATAATTAGAGATCGAAATCTCAGATTGAATTCCTTTAGAAAACAAATGATATATTGGTCACGATTTGATAAATGACTCTAAATTGTTATCACAGTTAGAGTAGAGCTCACGGTTGTTTTTTTGTTTGTTACAGATTTCTTTTACCGCCTGCACAGATAGGCCTGCAGTGGAGAAATAACACAACGCACTAAAGAAATTTATGTAAGTACTTATGTTGTTGTGTATTTTATCTATTCTGTGTGTGTAGATATTTATTTCAAAAACATTTAGGTCAGCGCACGAAGGTTAATAGCTAAACCACATCTTTAGGTAAAATGCAATTTAAGATAAATATACTTATAATTGCAGTATGAACTACTTATTATGGTTTTAAGCTCGGAGCCCAGCTCTTTAGATAACTACAGTCTTAGTTTTTTAGACTTAATGTGAATCTTTAGTTGTATTATTTAACAGCTCAAAATCTAAATTAATGTTGAATCTAGTTTTGATCGTTGAATTGAAAATATGCTTATAATTAAAGTTGTTGTTTTGATGTTGTGACACACTTAAAATTACTGTAAAATAATTTGCATGTATAAAAATTAAAGCACTACAATCTATGTTGATTTGTATGCTCTAGACTAGATGGTATGAGTAGATTAATAATCTATAAATAGAGTATTGTTGAAATCAAATCTATTAAAAATGAATATCAAATACAACTATATAAGTGCACAAGGTGAAGCAGAAAGGTCAAACAAACGTCAATTTCACTTACACTTATTTATCAAGGAATTTTGTTATTAAATTACAGGTTTGTTATAATAATTAATACCTTGGAGTATACCTAGAAGATTATTTTCAACATGCAGATATATAACATATACCAAAACTTTTTATCTTAACTATCAAAATATGCTTTAGCTTCAGGCGATTATTTTCTCACGACATAACGGTGTATATTTTTTTATAAATTCTACAAATGATATTTAAATTTGTTTTAAATCTTTATGAAGTAATTATAGTTTTTTACTTGGCTAACCATTACCTATTCTTTCATATAAGTTACAAATTTTTTAATGGATTTGTGATTTCAAATAATATCATTTCTAGATTTTTGTTACACATTTTTAATTTCTAGCGAAAGCTAATTATTTTTTTTCGCATGTGACATAATGTTATGGTGTTTAATATTAAAAGTGAACTTGCATTTGTATTTTTTAGCTACTCTAATTTTTGCGTCATCCAGTTTTATTGTCTCAAATAAAAAACGAGACAATGCACATAGAATTATTTATATAATCGTTGAATTCACAAAACTTAAAATAGTATTTTCTTGTTGTATATTCAAATTAATTCATTTATATTATTTTTATTATGACTCTCATCTACGTGGTATAATGAAGTATAGAAATCATGAAAACAATATTATGCGAAAAGGGTTTCACAGAAATACAAGCTTTGAAGTTCCCTGAATACATTTTGATCTTTATCTCAATGACTTCTGTGTGGATAGATGGGCGTATGGGCCCAGAATCAAATCATTTGGCCCAGTTAAAGTCATGCAAAGGAAAATTGTTTATTTCGCCATATTTTTATCTTAAATTCATTTATTTTTCCTTCCGCACATACATATATGTAACGGACTTATTGTTCGTGTTACGAATTAATTAGATATTGGGAACAATTCATCAACAGTAAGTGGTAGATTATTTGAAGGCATATCAGGGTTTTTGGGCATATCTTAATAAATAAATTAGATAGAGTAAATTTCACTGGAATGAAAAAGATGTAAAAATATTACTTACAATCTTTATTTGAAACAATTTTCTGGGTTCGTGGTATCAGCCAATACCTTTAGACCAAATTGTTTATTTGTTATTATTCCAGTTGTTATTTTCCCTTAAAATGTTCTTAAAAATAACAATAATTTTCCCTTTGTTAGATCAGAACTATTTTTAAAGCTATTCTAAAAGTCTTAAATGGACCAAATGATATGATTCAGGGCTCGTATGTATATAAACTATAAATCGAAATATAAAAGATTCTCTTACACTTTAATTTGTTATTTAACAATTTCACTTGACATTTGACACATGTTTGTCATATAGAATAGATGATTTAGAGCTATTTGTTTGTCATAGTATCTATTACTATTCAAATATAAATAAAAACAGAGACAAGTTTACGAATATTCAGGGGTATTTCATATACCGTGAATTGAAAAGGAAAACTTATCTTATAATACAAGTTACATTTTGCTTTGTCTTTGGAATTTATCTCATCAAATACCACGCAACCTCTCTGATTTTCTCAGATAAATTTTTATTTTTAAGCATTCATTTTTGTAATTGTGGGTAGCACCATTTAGATTTAAATATACTTATATGAATTTATTAATAAATATGTTATTACAGATAAAATAAACTATTATTATTCAAATGAAACTAATAACTGTGAAACTATCAGCGATAAAAATCCATTAATAACAATATAACAATTGCCGTAATTTTTCTGGCTGCCCCTTGGAAGGCACGCCACTGGTAGGTGCAGCAAGTAAAGGGGAAAAGTGCAATGGTTTGCCTTGAGATGACATCTTTCGCAGAGATTCATGGCACTCTATGATGCGATCACTCCGTTATGTTCGTTTATCCAGTACGGATACGGAACCAGTCCCAGTACATCAGAATGCATTTCCTGTAGCCTGTTACCGGTAAATTACTCATAATCAAACTCATAAGGAAATTGTAACTCTTGCTCGAGTACTCTTCATGATTTTCTAAATTTGTTTTCGTAATGCGAATACGCAACAAATGGTTTAAAAGTGAAACGGTAATAAAATTATTGAATTGAAACAGACGAAAGTCACGAATGTTGTGAAATAAAAATTGATACACGATTTACAATTGTTTGATTGTTTTTGTTTTGGATGCAGTTCATTTGTTTTCAAAGCACCACAAAAAATTATCGTGATTTTAATGAAATATTGTTTTTAATTTATTGGGATTTGATTTGTTGTGCAAGACTGTATGATCATGTTTTTAATTATAAATTGAAAGTTATTTTAACGAAATTCTATTATGGTAATTTTATAATTAATGGATTGTAATTAGTTTCAACTAAATGTGGCATTAGAGTAATTGCTTAGACCTTTAATGGTGCCATTTTAATAACATTCCTTTGTATTTGATATTATTTTTAATTTAAATATACTGTTTATATTGTGTTTTGTATTTATGAACATGTCTTTTTTTATACTTTAGTTGATATTTCGTTGTCCAGCAGATTCCTGCTGAAATATTAAAGATACAAGAAAAAAATAATTTTACATTGATATTTTAAACGAAACATGTATAAATTTTCGCGGAATAAGTTTTTATATCAATATTTTTACCTCCCGCCTACATCTGAGTAAGAGATTTATTGTTTTTGGTCAAAAAATTGGGTAGTGAGTTTTCAATGAATAAGCACGTTTTAGGGTCCCTACAATACAATTTTACTATTTTCGCCATGATGACTGTAATCTGTATGTATGTATGTGTGTAGGTGTGTGTGTGTGTGTCTGTGTCGATTTTTTCGTCTCGCAAAATTCAAATCAAAGAAATACAATTTTGTGTTTTTTTTTTATTCTTACATTTATATGTAGAGCTGATTAAATAAACAGTATTCCGTGAAAAAACAAGGTTGAATTAAATTTTTCAACAATTTAAGTTATTATGAAAATTTTAGAACATTTAATTCTACATGTGTTTTTTTATTACATTAAATTTATATAATAATATATACAGTAATTTCATCAATCTTGTATTCCATGTACACCATGAAAACACTTAAAAATTTTCAATTTTTTACGAAATACGGCACATGTCATTGTGATTGTGAAGCTGTTTTCTTGGTGAAATATATGTCTAAAAATTATATATATATATATATATATATATATATATATATATATATATATATATATATATATATATATATATATAATTATAAATAATATATATACGAAAGAAAATTAAATTTCCAAATAAAAATAGAAAATAAACAAATAAGAAATTATTTTCTGTTTCATCAAATGCTACTTTGTAAAGTTTTATAGTTGTATTGGACGGGAGGTTATGTGCTGCCACATCAGATTTTTTTACAATAATGTACAGTAAAGTACAAGTTAGAGTATGTTTTCAAATTATGTTCCATAAATCAGATATATGTGTTTATCAATGACAATGGTGTTATAGTTTTTATTTAATTAAAAAAAAAATGAACATCGACTGCCCAAATTGTAAAAAGTTAATTTGTTAGCAGCTTTCGTAGATCAAATAATAATAAACCTATAAACAATAGACTATCGCAACCGATTATTATAATATTGTTTTTCATTTTATATTATTAGTTTCAATCATTGAATTTCTAATATATTAGAAATTCAATGCTATAATTTAAAAGCAAACCCCTTTAACTTTTCTTGCATCTTGAACAATATTTTTGCAGATATAAGTTGAATAATTATAAAATAAAACATTCTGTGTTTAGAGCTTCTTTCATGATTTCTGATATTTCGTATCATTTTCTTTGGCATTGGAGCTGGGGTCTTTTACTGTTAATTGGATGTGGTATTTTTTGCATATTGAAGGGTCTGTTTTTCCATAAGGTATTTATTGGTTACTTTGTATGCACTACTTAACCTTGTAAAAATGATTTATACTTTTCTTGTACTGTTTGTTTGGCCTTTGTTGTTTAATATTCTGAAGTATATTTTCAGTTTATCTGTAGTTGATCCATTCTTCTGCACTTGTTTGGATTAGTACTTGAGTTTTTTTTTTTGTATTATGTGGCTTCTTGTGTAGCTAAATCAACTTTTTCCAATAAACTTATTTTCAAAAACGTGACAAAATTTGCGGCCCTAGGATTAGACATGTTAACGAGAGAAGCATATATAGCTAAACCGCTTAAGTAAAGTATATAGTAGATACATTACACCATACCGACAGCATTTGGTAAACAACTACGGTATATGGAAAGCTAATGTAAAAATAATGACAAGATTTACAGCTGCAAATATTTAAAAACCGTTGTTTACCACAGAAATGTCTTAAGCACTTGCTGTTCTTGTAATAAAAATTTTAGTTTTTCTCTTATTGCTAAAAAGCTAGTACCCAAGCGATTTTCAACTTCAACATTTTATTATTTATTTTATACGTACATTACCATAATGGTTATGACATTTCATTAGAAATATAACTTGTACTGCAGTACCTTATATCTTTCTAAATATTCATTTATTTCCAAGAAAAACATTTATTCTTATATTTAACATCAATATTTTAATTTTCTGAAACCACAAAATAGCCATGAATGCTGACATTAAAATGTATTCACGCCGTTAGTAATTATTTCTTGTCAACAAGAACTGAATAAAATGCAAACTACGTCCTACGTCGCATATAAGTAAGGCGTATATTTTTTACTTTCAAAGAAATTAATTTACATTAATTCTAACCGCACGATATTTAACTTTACGTAACACTTGTAGAAATGCTTATTAAACTCAAAAGAAAAATTTAATAGTGGAATACGAGGATAAGTCCATAATTATTTGCATTTCTTACGCTTTTTTCGTTTTACTTTTTGCTTATTTATTCATTCTTTACTTATAAGGAAGGAAGGAAGGTAAATACTTCCATGGTAACGAATTGGACTCTACATCTTAAGATTCACAGTTCGACTCTCTTTTCATTGCCTCTTCAACTTTATCTTTGTGATTCTTTAATTTCTTTCTGAAATCTGTTAAATTATTTTCAATTTATTCGTACTTCTCTTGTTATATTATTTATTGACTATTTGCCATGCATAAAATAAACCAATCATTGATTCAATTTCGTCACTTTTGATCAATTACGTGTGTGACAAAATATTGATTTCTTAATGTATTTTTATTTACAATTTGTCAAAAATTGTTTTTATTTTTAGTTAGCATAAATGTTTGATCGTAATTCTTCTCCTCCTAAACGTCTTGACCGACTTTGATGATTTTTATTATATGTACTTATGGGGTCACCTGGATGGTTCTTAGCTACAGTTGAACCCAGTATGTGGCGCTGTTGTCGAAATCCAATTTTTTTAAATTTTCCTGGCTTATATTCATGACTTATGTATTTAAACATCCAGGTGACCCCATAAGTACAAAAAAAAAATCATCAAAATTGGTCAAGCCGTTTAGGAGAGGAACAATGGAATTTTATATTAAATTTTTTCCGACATTTCTTAAAACCAATGACATGCGTCATTGTATGTCATGTGTCTGGGTTTTAACCAATCCTGTCATTATATAAAGCTCTAGTGATTATTCCCGGGAAGAGATGTCAGATAGTTATCATCAATACAAGTAAAAAATAAGCAGAAAAGAAAGATTTAGTGGCGTGCCTGATGATGAAATCAAAAAAGTAATCTAATTAAATATAACTCGAGAGTTCGATAAATTCGGAAATAATTCTCCAGTACCATTCTCAAACTTGTCGCCAATTGGCACCAATGAAGCCCTACTGGCTTTCGTGGCTATTGCCTGGCAACAAGTTTTCGAAAGATCTGTCAAATTATTTTCAATTTGTTCTCACTTTCTTGTTATATTACCGCAAAAAAAAATTCGGATAATCCAGACTCCTCGAATCCAGAACCCTTCTATTACATATCGAGAGCTCTCTTTTTGCAGGAAAAATTCGCATTCAAGATTGTTGCTTTTAGGTAACATTCCTCGACAAATGTAATGACAAAATCCGTCGCCTTCGGCTCGAGATTTTGATCATATCATTAATCTCGAAATATTACCAAGCCACAATCTTTCGAAATACAAATTTCACCGGCAAATAATGTTCCTTTAATTCGATATATTACTAGTGAAAATTTCTTTTTCAGCGCAAAAGTTTACATCACAGCTAGGTCCGTGCATTTTCGAGACACAGCTACGGGATTGTCGTGGGGTATGATTGTGCGATGAACCAGAGTTTATATTCATTATCAAGGTAAGAATTTTTCAAAATTTACTTTCCTTTAAATAATATTTATAAATATTATATTTGAAAATTTCCACTTGCAACATTTGTAATGAACCAAGTGAAATCATATAATATATAGGGATTCAATCATATGCCCAGTTTTCACATTACGGTTACAAGTCTAACTGTTAAGAAAAATGTATAAATGAAGCGTATTTTCTTTTGAAAAGCAATAAAATTAAAATAACTGCTGCATGTCATATAAACCTGTATAAATCCAAGTGAAAAATTATTTAAAAGCAATTTCATTATTTAAAGCAAACCGCAAGAGGTTTCCTAGTTAATACCGTTTAACAATTCTGCATGACTAACATTAAAAATAAATCACTCTTTATAAGAACAGGTTAGTAGTACGACTCGTAAATTGTTGATTTACCGGGTGTTTCAACAGACGCCATGAACATGATATATTTTTAAACTAAACAAAAATTAAAATAATAATTGTAGATCATGAAAGTATTCAATTACTTCCAAAATCAGATTTAAATGTTGCAAAAATTAATATTTTTGTATGAATCATTTTGTAAAAATTCGGTTTAAATTATACGTATTATAATTATAACAAACCTAGAGTATTATTGGTTAAGATAAATTTGTATTCGGATGTTTCAAACGTCCTTCTCTGGAAATAACTTTAACGAGGGATGTTTTTTTTTAATACAAATGCATAAAGCGCTGTTGACTACATTATAAGTTTAATAAATTCTTAAAAGTTAACATTGGCCAAGATAGCTGACACCATATTTTACACATTTGTTATATTCATTGTATAATTTTTAATTTGCAGTACAAAATTACTCATTTTTCGATAAACAATAATAGCGCGAAAATGTTTCTAAAATAAAAAAAATAAATACACAATCACGCCATCCATTTCGGGTAGAGCACTTAGCTTTCGCATGCACATTTACCAGACATCAAATTACGGTAGGTATCCAAAGATGTTAGTGGAGGTGTAGTGAGACTTTTTCCACTGGAAAAATTATTTCCTATTTAATTTTTTTACAGATTACAATTTTATTTTATATAAATCAAAGTACATTTAAAATTGAATATTGTAGCTAATGGCACTGATATACTCATAGCAATTTGGCCCTCCTCTTTTCTAAACATTTTTCATTAGAAATGAGTACTGTGATTCAAGTTTGTCGAGCATAAATTGTGTAGGCTTAGGGTTTGTTTGTTAAAAGTGCAAATAAAGCAAAATTACCTACAGATAATTTCCATGAAAAATGGGTACTGTGGTTCGAGTTTATCGAGCGTGAGTTTTCTAGGCTTAGGGTTTGTGTGTTAAATGAGCGAGCGAAGCGAGTTTACCTAATGTTCAACTGCAGAAAAATTAAAACTATTAAAATGAAAAAAGAAATTAGGAAGAAACTATCAGCTATCAGTGAAAAAAAAACTACAGGTAAAAGAAATCTAGTGGAAAAAATGAAATGGTAAATGTATAATCTAGTGGAACTGAGGGTCTTATGACCTATAATCCGTCCGTGTCACTACGGACTACAGAGCTTGTTTCCACTATTTAATTATTAGTTTCTATTATTTAATTTTTATTGAACTTATAGAGCTTGGGTGTTTGAAAGTCAATATTCTGACATTTATTACATGCGTTAATGTTCATCCAACTCAATTTTTTGTATTTATACTTGCCAATGTGGTTGGCTATCATCGCTTAATGCAACCGGTCTTAAGTGTCATTTTCCATTTATTTAACTATTAGTTGTTAATAAATTAATTCATTGTTTATATCAATCAAAAATTCAAATAAATCTCTTACGAAATAGAATCCCCGCTTATAATACTGTATTGTATTTGTCATTAAACCTAATGGATTGGTTATAAAGCTATTTACTATTCTCAATAATATCAAACCGACAATTACCAATAACCATACCGTATTCGGGATTCGTACCCGATACCCTTGGCATACTACACAGGAACGTCACTACTTCGTCAACAAGATCAGTAACTTTGTTATTGTTAATATTTGTTATTGTTTTAAGGCCACTGCGCTATTAAGGCTATTGTGCCCTATGAAATGATAAAGACAATTACAAACATCTATACCCAATTCGAGATTTGAATCCGGAAACGTAGCCATGTAGTTGGCAATAATATTTATTAAAGCAATAGTTAGATAGTCTCAGATAGTATAGAATATGACTGCAGATATATTTCCCAAGTGGAATAATCCAACAGTTCTTATAATCGAGCAAGACGTAATGTTGCTACTAGGAAACCGTTTGGTTTAAGTGCACCTCTGTCGGTAATTGTTCTGTAAAACCCGGTATTACCATGTGATCTGTGTTTTTTATGTAATCGGTTTCTTGGTTTCTATCTTGTTGCCGCTAATTGAGCCAATGTTCAGTAATGGAAATGCTCTGTAGATAGTTGTATTTCAGTGAGAAAGTAGAGATACTGTGGTACATGCCATTTCTTTAATTGTAATAATTAATTGATTTGAATTAATTAATAGATGAGATTTATATCCTGGGATTTTTCCTCTTTTGCTTCTTTTAAATTGGATCATGGTATTGAACACAGAATCATTGCAAGATGCAGTCGTATAATTTAATTTTAATGAAGAATATTAAAGATCATTTAATTTTCCGCGTGGAAATAAATAATTGAGGTTTTTTTAAACATAGTTTTCTTATTTTAATATATAGGATGATTTTTTTTTGTAGGCTCGATTCTCAACGACTGTTAGAAATACATTTTTCGTATATTAACAGTGATAGTTGTAATCACGAAAAATTAAAATAAAGAATCTCGTTTTCAACTATTTAAAAATTTTAATGAAAGTAACATCTTTCTTTATTCAAAATTTTCAACATGGCAATGAAAGCATCTTTTTTCCACTCTTTCACATTCGTATTGCTTACATTACTAGTAATACAAATAACTATTTGAAAATGATTTTACTGGTGTTTTCTGTATTCAAAACATAAAAATAGGAAAAATATAATATATAGGAACCATACATCCATACATACATAACGTCACGCTATATCCCACATAGTGTGGTAGCACGAACCCAGAAACGCAATCAACTAGCAATCAATCTCCTACAAACATTCCTATCCTGACACATCACTTTCGACTCGTCCACATTCATAGTGCGATTATTACATGCTCGTCTATTCTTCAAACAAAATTAAAAAAACACGATTTGCTTTAAATAATTTTATCTACGATATAATGCACAATTAATGTTTAGTTGTTAGTTTTAAGTTTGTAAAACGGTTATTTAGTAACACGATCGTATTAGTCACGGGTTGCCGATCAACGAGTGATTAAAATTATTAAATACGTCAAATTTGCAAAAATTTTATTATCATGGCAAACTTCTCATTTAATATTGTGATCCTAATTTATAAATAAAAGTATTTTTTTTCTTTGTATTGGGTTTTTTTTTTTTCATTATATCGTAGATAAAATATTGTACAATACACATACGTAAAGAGTCTTAGCTCGTGTTTTAATTGGCCCATTTATAAATAAAGACTCGCTTTACGTACTTGTATCGTAAATAATTATTAATTCGAAAATGGGGTGATATACAATAATTAAATAAAATACCGAAAGAAAATATTTTGATATATTTAAGTTTTGAACAGAGACGAAGGAATATATAGAATTTTTTTTTTTTTCATGAGAATAATTCAATATAATACAAAATGATGAAGAGTATTGTACAGTAGAGAGAATATTTGAATATTTAATTCCTCAATCACTCCAAATTATATAACAAAAATAAAATGTATCTGAATGGTTTAAGTTTTATTATGAAAACTGTGTACTCTTCCCGTACTGTAATATATTTCTTGCTATGAGAGTATTAAATAAACAAATATCAAAGTCAAGAAAGTACAGAAATTAAGAAATTATATTCTTAATTTATTGGCCAGTATATGTTTCAGATCATTATACATTATTAAGTGTACGTATACAAGATATAAAATACTGTTATCTACTACTCTTGCTTGTTAAGAATGAACCAGTTTTCCCATATATGAAAATTGGCAATGCTTTGCATTTTAATTCAACAATGGAAATACCGTAGTGATTAAACAAACAAATGACTCATTAAATTATTAAATATAATACAGGTATTACTACTGGTCTAGAATGTAATTGATCTATTTATACTACTAGGAATTAGGAAGCGTAAGCTAGGTAGCCACCACGCCTTAATATAGAAATTTTATTACTTGTACTTTCAAGAAACATAAAAAAATTGCGGAGAAAAAATTGCACCAAGTTAATGAGCTTAACATGAAGTAATAAAATCATTTTTTATTTACCCAACATTTCAAAACATTTTGAGGTAGGTGCCTATGTTTAGTTTACTTTCTTTTTTTTTTACTTTTATTTATTTGTTGACATTTTGACTCAGATTTTTATGTGCATTCTTACTAAAGTAAATAAGACTATTGGTATATATTATGGGGTAAACAGTTCCGTTGTTATACATCGAACTGTAGATAATACTAAACATATTTAATACATATTTATACGTTTTAAAAACTACCAAAACAGATTCCAGAGACTTTAATTTGACTAATTATAAGCTGTTATCTGTTGTATTTGTATCCTTTTATAAAATAAAATAATAAATAACAGATTCAGATTCAACGACATGGCAGAGAGTGTTGATTTCGGTTCACTCGATAACGCAAATTAAGCAAGGCTACCCGCGGTTAGTAGTTGAATGGGTGACCGCTTGGCGAAAACGAGGAACCGACGCGGCTTATAACCTCAGCTTTACACAAAAAAATTGATTCAGATTTCTAGAACTGTGTTTTCAATCATCAAAATGTGTAGTATAATATTTGTTCATGGTAATTCACTGCAAAGTTTAAGTACTATATTATATTTAGGGACATTGATGTTCTTGTAGAAATAATATGAGATCATTTTATATAGGAGTAAATGTATAAACAAATTATAAACTACTTTCGATGACAGTGCATAGGGATTCATTTCTTTAAATTTATGGATAAATAAATAAAAATTGTAGTAAAAATTATAGGCATTTAATGGCAAAATTATGTTCGAATTAATAACGAACAAAAAGGTAAATAAATTAATATCGAATTTATTTATTTCACGGCATATTAAACAATAATAAAAATTCTACTGTAATTTAAAGAAATAAATTTTATTTACTTTAAAGTAATTATTGTGTCTTTTATAAAAATGAACTCCCTTTGAATCGTAATCTTCAAAGATTCCATTCACTGAAATATAGTAATACTGGAACATAAACTTATAGAATTTTATGAAAACGGAAAACGAGCCTGAGACAATTACATGTTATAATGCAACCCTTCTTTGTCTAACATTTGTTTGTAGAACGGTTGCTATGCGTTTGTTGAGTGGGTGCTATATAAATACATGTTACACAGTCTTATCCAAAAGTGATAAATAATATTTAACAGTGTATTGTTCAAGTATATGAAAATTCCTTTAAATTCTCGTACATTATACTTAATTGAAATCATTTCTATTAAGGCATGTTATGGAATTTGTATATTGACATTTTATTTTAAAATCATTGAAGTTAAATTCTATATATTTTCTTATCAACTTTCTAAGCGGACTGGACAACAGAAACAAGTAGCCCAACAACTGCCTGTTGCTCTCGGCTCGCATTTTCAACGACAGTTAGTGTTCCTGTATTATTATATTTCAATGATACCAATGAGTATTCTTTCCGTTCGTTCTTTGTGTCCCAAAATCAGATATTTTTGTGAATTAGAAAATACAATTTAAAGAAGTGAATTGATAAAGTTTTGTTTATTTTAATTCTAAATCCTAAACAATAATAAATGGATATATCATCAAATAATTTACCGATTAGGGGTAAAGGTAAAAAAGACAACTGTTGAATGTAGAATTTGAACTGAAAATAATCTACAATCCGATACATTGTTATGGAGCTATTTACCCAATTTTCTCTCGTTTTTCACTGTGGCATTCTGCTTTCGCGAATCTGAATCTGTTAGTGGGGGAAAAACCTCAAGAGTACAACAATATATTAGAAAATTATATCGTCGTAATTAATTCATTCCCAATGAATAAATATAAAAAAATATTTAAATACTAAACATGTTTGTGCAAAATTTCACTTAATAATTAGATTCATGAACGAAATAAATATGTTATTCATTTATCGATTTTGGCAGCCCTACCCAAAATACACCTACCACATCTCAATGTATTAATTAAACTGACAGTTCCTTTCTAATTAAGTTCCTAAATTCATCTTCATCACCCTAATTATCCTCGCTAGAACATTTGCGTTGACACAAAATAGTCCACAGCAACTCGATTGACAGTTATAGCGGTTCAAACTATACAAATTAGTGTTCAATGGCTTAAACGACTCGGATGTAATCCAGTAATCCTGGATACGCCTGGATGGGCAGCTAGCACTCAGGAACTCCGTATCTTATTGCCTGTAGATCTCAAAGAGTTGAAGCATATTTCATAGCACTCTAATAAAGCAGGAAATCGCTAAAATACCGTACATATTCTGCTATTAAATACTGAAAAAGTTGTAAACTGAAGTTTTTACTTGCTTTTGTTGCCCCGGGAGATTAATTTCTGAATATAAGTAAAGTTAAATCACTCTTAATTATGTGTAATATGCCAATGAACTTACCGGAATTTTGTCGGACAAGAAATATGAAAGCAAATTAGAAAACTACTCATGCTAAACAAATATTGATTTTTTGCCGATATATTTGGTTTGCTAATATGTGCATATGCTAATCTTTTTATTTTGTTATACTTCTAAAACAATACAGTATTATACATACAAGTATATCGTAGTGAATAATATTATAGGAAGTTAGTTTTTCCATTAGCAGGGTTTTCCTAATATGTTTATAAGAATAAGAAAATTATATTGATCCACATTTTTTATGTTACTTAGTAAATTTCAATAATACATAAAAAGGTTTATTAGTTGTCAAAATTATAGATTTTGATCACCTAGTTGTACTTTGAATGTTCATTTATATCCAAAACCTATTTATTTTATAGCGTTTTTTATGGAGTTTCTTTTTATTGTTTGAGCTCCTGCACAGTTTTGCAACAATTATGAATGTAAAATAATGTTTTTTTCATGGTTAATCAGATACAGACTATACTTTAATTAAAATTGCAATGTAATTTGGCACATGTATGCCTAGAATTTTAAAATAACAAAAGGAAAAACTATGAGAAACATACTTTTATGTTTCAACATCATAAAGGTATGATAATAAATGCGTAATTAAGTATTTTTATTATAATTATATAAATTACTGGAGAATTTTTACTGTATGATTTATCTTTTGTGATTGAACAATATCATATTTGTCTACAACGTTCAAAAATTACTTTTTTTCTTATTTCAATATAATTTTACTTTATGTTAAGTTACCATGGATTTTCTTAGTATTTTCCAGGATTTATTTTTATTACAACTCACACTACGAACTAAATTAAGATAAATTAGCATTATCACGAAAACTAAGAAAAAATTTAGGCATTTATACAAAAAAAAATTAGATTAAGTATTAGTGGGGTAAATAGCTCCGTGGTAACGCATCGGACTGTGGATCGTCAGATACTCAGTTCGAATCCCACTTGCGACAGTTACAAATTTAGATTTGCCTCTGTGGTTTCCCCTGCACTAACATCTTTGGGGGCTATGATTTGACTGCACTTCATACGAAAAAATATATCATTTACCGAGATCTGCGTAAACAGAGTCCTACACGCACAATGGGTAAAAGGCGTGATGATATATTTATTTATTTATTTAAGTATTAGAATTGTGCATTTACTGTTTCTTGATATAAGTATTTTTTTGTTGTTGTACTATATATTATTTTTATATGTAAAGGTTTAAATCTTCAAACTCCTATAAATTATTTTAAAATATTAAATAAAATATGTATTAAAATATGTCTTAAGAATAGAAAAATTTTGTCATTTTAAGTTTCAAGGAATACAATACAATACAGAATGTTCGGAAATTTGATTAATGTATCGACAACACTAATGCAAAAAATTTGTAGAGTCCTTCGTAAAACCACACGAAAGCATCAAACTTGTAAATGTACATTTAGAAGTAAACGAATTTTTTGAATTTTTTTATGGTATATCATTGCTGTTTACATTCAAGAAGAATTATGTAAAATTGCGCTGATGTAACTAATCGTTTAAAACCAAAACTTTTAAGTTTTTAACGAATTATGTATTTTAATTTTCTCACATATGACAAACTTTCACAAAAATAGTTTTTGGTTTCAAAAAAAATTGTTAAATTTTGACATTTGTCAGATAGATGTATAATTTTAACATATTAAAATTTATTTCATTTGAAACATTGCACAATGTATAGTTTTAACAAATACGCTGATATTTTATGTATATTGTATTCGGATTTTGCAACGAAATACCAACGTAGCAAAAGAAATGATTTGGTGTTACCAAATTTATATTTCTTTTACGTAGCTCGTGTGGATTTAGGAAGGGCCGCACAATTTTTTTGCATTAGGGCTATCGATTCAGAATTAATCAAAGGATAATTATACATGAAACTTATCACTAATTTTTTGAACAACCTGTATATTGGTTTTCAATTTCAAGTGTAAAATTGTTGAAATTAAATTGAAATTACGAAATAACTTATAAAGAAATCACACTAGCAAAAAATAGTGACTAAAAGGGTTCAAGTTAGTATAATCCCCCAATTATTGTTCCTGGTTATTCAAACTTTGGAGGGGCAACTGCCTATCTTGCACACAGTTGATAATATGGGCACTTCTCCAATAACATCTTGACTTGAAGGGTGATAATAAATAAAATAATCCAAAATAGATGAATGGTGTGATGATATATTTATTTCATTTGAGAGTTTTTATCAAATAAAATCTCAACAAAATTTTTATTTGTAATAAAAAATTACGAAAGGTGCAGTTATAATAAAATTATAGTAAAAACTTGCTTGAAATAATTTGTTGACAACTTAGTCCCGGAAGTTTTCGTTTTGGCCCACCCAAAATTACTGAAACTGTCCCTGAGTCTCAGAAAATTAAATAATAATTATAATATTACCTTAGTCACATAACTGAATTTCTAATGTGCAACACAAACACTTTATGCAAAGAAATATTTGTCTGAAGTGCATCGCAAAGACGAAGAAACTTCGTTCTCATACATTCATAACCCACATCCGAGCAGAACATAGAAAATACATTTTCTCGTTCCGTTCATTGCTCTCCAAATATTGATTTTCGCCATGAATAAGTAAAAAGACAATATCCGTTGCACATTTGGTGTTTACCCTCTTTATTCACTGCACATAGTTAAGAACATTATTTTCTTTTCACAGTATATTTTAATTCGTGTGAATAATGAATTGGTGAATCGCGGAAAATTTATATTATGTTACGAAATAAAATTATAAATTTAAATTTGAATATTTGTCTAGTTTTAGTTTTGGACCAAAAGAGAAAACATTGATAGATGTTTGTTTCGTAAAATTTTGTTTTCACCTACAATTTTGTAGATTTGAGGAAGTCATCAAGATAAACAAAATAAAAATAAATTGGTTGACGTTCACCAGTAGGTATATTTTCTCCAAATATTTAGTGACATTAGTACCTACTAGATATATAGTAAGATACTAAATACATTCCATAATAAATACTCATACCGAATTGAAATTATGGCATGCTATTTTTTTTGTATATTGCTGTATCTTTTTACCTATTCACTTTACAGCAAAAATGTAAATTCAAAATTTGTTCAGAATTTAAAAGTACATGCAATAAGGCTCATTTATTTACCTAACTATTAGTATTTCACGATATGTCAATCCAATTAAAATAAATATTTATTAGAAAAATTTAAATATCCCAATGGAAAAATTAAACAAAAATGAAAAATACTTGACATTTCAAAAACAAATTTAGATTTATTTATTACAATGTTGTATTATTTTCTATAGAAATTTCGTAGGAGATGGTAATGATATAATGGCGAATATGAGTTCATTTTGCTTCATTTCTTTCTGTTGTTGAATATATAAATAACCCTTAAACTTTATTATGAAAATATTTTTCGTTTTTGTTTAATTTTTCATAACAGTGTTACAATTTTCCTAATAAATATTAATTTTAATTTGATTTGATATATCGTGAAATACTAATATTTAGATAATCAAAAGGTCCTTACTACATGTATTTGTAAATTCTGAATAACTTTTGTATTTACACTTTCACGGTCATGGAAAATTAAAAGGAAAAATATTTGATATTTCATAAACCAAATTTAAATTTACTTATTACAGAGTTGTATTATTTTGCTATAATGCTGAATTTATGAGTAAATTTTTTTCTATTATAAATAAATAAATCTAAAACTGTCGTATGAAATGTCAAATATTTTGCGTTTTTGTTTAATTTTTTATGGCCGTGTTACAGCCTTTCAATAAATATTAATTGAAATTTGATTCATATTTCGTGAAATACTATATTTTAGGTATTGGGCCATTTCATGCATTTTAAAAATCTGAACAACTTTTGTATTTACACTTTAGCAATAAAGTGAATTCTGCACCCGGTATATAAATGTCATAATGTGTTTTTTTTATTATTCCTGAATATTCGCAAGTTGCAGAAAAGCAATTTTTAAAAAAATATTGCAATAAAAATAGAAAATGTTTGGATAAGATTAAATTAATAAATTAATTTTTTCCATGACGCCATTTATCTATTGTAATGTGTGGTACTAACCAGCAGTCAAATCCCCAAACATGTTAGTTTATAGTTAGTTACTGGATCAATTTTTATGCTGTGAAATTTTTGCCGGTAGTTGAAATCGAACTGAGAATCTTATGTTCCACAGTCCGGTACGTTATCACGGAGTATATAATATTGTATAAATATTATATCTACAACAATTAAAAAATATATTTTTATTGTTGTTTATCTGTAATTGCAAATCTTGGTAATTTTATTTGAAATGTTGCAAATAGAGAACAACCTGTATTTCAATCTACTAATTATTAATTATTTAATTTGGCGGATAATTTCAAAATACAACACGTTAAAATTTACCAGTTCTTGCAAAGAATAACCTTCGTTTAAAACTATGGTCATATTCATATATTACTTTTTGTACTTTGTTAATATAAAATAAAAGCTCGATTATTATATTTTCAAATTGAATTTGTATCTGTAACACCTATAAATTAAATCAGCCAATTAGTGTATCATTTACAATATTTGTATTTATATTTAAATTTGTTTCTGTTGTTCTTCATTCAGGTGTATATATATAAATGCATACATGTTTAATATCAGTTTAATATTCCACCCTCCTATAGATAATTAATTAATTATGGACAATAATTTAATGAATTTATGAACGCACCATGTGAATCTTCCCCATAATTTCCGCCAACTGTTCCTTGCTACACATCGTGTCAGTTTACTATCCACTCAAATCACAAATCCACTCTCATGTTAAAAGTCGCACCATATCACTAGCAGTCCACCGCAAACTAAACTTCCTTTTTGAAACCATCCACAAACATTCGACTATCGATGTCCGGACTCGCGCTAGCCAGCTGCGATCGTACTCGCGTGTTCGACACACCTGAGCACTACGTCTACTTCGCTGCCTCTGTCGCGGCAGGTGCAACAACAACTAAGAACTGTCCGAAGAGAATCGAACTCCGCGGCAACCTACTTAGCGACAGTGGCGCCGAAGAGGAGAAAGTCGGGACTAAATACTTTAAATAATTAATTTATTATCTTGGGTGACCCATCCTGATTATTAATCATGTGAGGTTTTTTGGGGTTATGATTTATTGGATTATTCCAAGTAGGGCTTATGTTTGTGGGATTAAGATTTAAAACGAGTTTTATGTGACTTTTACTTTTTAAATGTAAAGTAATAAGTGTGAATTGACGAAAGGTTCAGATTGGTATCGCTACTATAATTGAGTTATCATAGCAATCAATGATTTGGCAATTGATATTTTACTTTTTAGAAGGGAACCTTACCAACCTAAAGATAAATTTATACTGAATTGAGTTTCGACATTATTACCAGCCGACAAATTTCGCCTTTTTCTTATTCTAAATATCTGAAGAGAGAATAAAAATTGGATGTACATGTATCTCACAAGACACTGGTCGGAGTAAATTTGACGATATACCTGTCGCAATGTATCAAAATTTGACTTAAATCAAAGATAATTTAAATTGCCGGTACTATTGAGATCTGACATGTAGCGATATGACATCTAGCGGATTATTTTCGAACACAAAGTAGGGTGAAGATTCCGTTAGAAATACATTACGTCAAATGGGAATAACGATTTTTGAGGTAAAAAATAACCGAAATTGTAGTTAAACAAAGTAAACCAATATGGAGTGCGAAAAAACCTTGGAAAAACGAACAAAAGTAAACAACATAAATGCGTTTACAATAAATAATATGCTCAGAATATTTTGTACCAGACGGTTATGTACATCTAAGGAAAATTTTAGGTTAAAATACGAATTTGCTCCGAAAGATTTTCACTTTGTATTTAACTAAGTTCATAAATTAAATTAAATCTGTATTCAAAGTTAATGTTCCTTGTATTTGTTCATTTTTAGTTATTTATTTATTTAGTTGATTTAGATCAAGAAACCTATAACAGTACAACAACTTAGCAATGCAGTTTTGCATTTTTCACCCAAAAGCAGCCATGCAGGAACAAACAACGCTCATCACTTGTTCATCTCCTGCAATTTTCCTATTAATTTGATGGGGATCACCTCGTAAATTCGACGTTGACATACAGAAAGCCACTACACCCACAGCCACTGTCACTTTCATTTAATTTTTTCGCACATTTAATCAATTGTCAAGTATATAAAATGCGTTCAACTTCTTTAAAATTTAGTTTGCAGGATCTGTTGTAGACAATTCGCAAATATTATTAATCGTGAGACTCATTGTTTATATTTTTTTCTACACGAACAGTACTAATGTCACAATCGAATCTTCACCCTAATTGACGCCATCTTGGATAGGCCACGCCCCCATGTCAGATCCCAATACAGGGTGTTAAAAAATTGGGTAAAAAATTTCAAGGTATATACATTTTGATGTACTGATTCACAATCAAAAATATTTTTTTCAAAATTCGCAAAATTTACGTCAGGCTTCTAGAAGAGTACATTTCTAGTGCCACTAATTGACAGACGTTAGAATAAAATAAATTCATTTGTTATTCAACATCAATTACGTGGTTAAAAAATCCATTATTTTTTTTTTTAATTACGTGTCCACCAGTGGCACTAAAAATATACTCTTCTAGAAGCATGTCCATTAATTTGCAAATTTTGAAAAAATCTGTGTTTGTGAATCTGCACATCAAAATTAATATACCTTAAAATTTGTTTACGCTTTTTTTTAACACCCTGTATAGTAGGGCGATATTTTTAGTTCATTAATGCCTTGTAATTAAGTTTTTTTATTAATAAATATTTATTTCAATATTGTGATAAATTATTATGCTCGTAAAGAGGTTACCGGCCGTCTAGTTACGACCCCACAAAGATGTTAATGGACAGGATACCACAGGGATAAAATTTAAATGGTAACTGTCAGTTGTGGGATTCGAACTGAGAATTTCATGATCCACAGTCCGATGCGTTACCACATAGCTATTTACCACTTAAAAGTAAAAAAAAAAATATATATATATATATATATATATATATATATATATATATATATATATTAAATAGCGAGCCGTGTATACCCAATTTTCAAATTAGCTGAACAAATTTTTGATCAGAGTTGTGACACTATTCGTGATTGGTGAAGGAGCCAAAAGGGCAATTTTTAAGTCCTGAAAATATCTACGATTTTAGTTTTCCAAAGTCACAGAAAAACTCATATTAACATCAAAGACATTAACTTATATCGAGGTGGAAAATATTATCTAGAATTGAACTGAAGGATACAATAACGAGTTATCTTTAAATAAGAATTGCGTAACTGAATATGCGAATATCTTTAATATAATGGTTAGATTTTGATATGTTTAAATCAGACATTACTTACTAAAGATAATGAAGCAATCAATATTATTAGGAACTATTGTTCCATTGACATAGAAAGGAAATTTTGTTTGTTTCTTTCTTTTATTTAACGAATTACTTTAAAAATTATTTGAATTTGCCCTTTTTCGTCTTAACTCACATTATATAGGGTGACTCACGATTAGTGTACCAAAATTTAACCTCTTATTTCTGAGGTTATTTTGAGCCTAAAATAAAAAAAACGGTTAAAAGTGTTATATACGAAATTTTTAATCAAGATAATTTCGGAAAATAATTTTTTCATATCGTAGAATAATCATAACTTATTCAAGCATACGAATGCAAGGCGCGCATTTTGAGCACTTGCAGTAATTTAAAAAAAAATAATTTTTTTTCTTATTTAATGTTGTATTAACCTAATCCATTCTTTGTTGTTGTTCTGTGTTTTGAATTTATTTATTTGTCTATTTAATTGTATTATCTTATGTTTTGTTGTCCAAATAGTAGTCGTTAATATTAATAAATAAAATTAATTAATATAAAAGTCATGGGTTTTCTAAGAAACTTCAATTTTCCGAAAGTATCTAGATTAAAAAATTTGAAAATTTGGTGTTATTTATAAAATTTCAACCTCTTGTAGTTTGGTAACCAGAAGGAATGGAACCTACGTCCATACATTTTTGGCACAAAATTACCTCAGGAATAAGCTGTTAAAGTTTGTTACTCTAGTCCTGAATCAGTGTATACTTTGTAATTGCATATTTATAATAATTTAAATATCGTTAATAATCTAATATCTCCATTTTTCTCAATATTTCATACAATTTATATTTATCTGTATACATAGTAAACTCGATATTTACTACCAACGATATGGAAATAACTCCAGAATAGTTATAATCTTTCTTAGTACCCATATAACCTAGCAAATGCTTATTAAAAATTACACAAAACACTAAACAGTGCCCGTACTGCAAATGAGCAAGTAAATGTGGGCTTCATTTTAATAACAGAACAGTGTGGAGAAAACAATATGCAGGCATTTGTTGCGAAATCTAAAATGTCAGCGACATCTATCTTCACTAGAGAAGAGCGTCAGAGAGTCTTGAACAGCGACCAAGAACACTTACTTACTAAAGCATCCTAGCATCTTGCAGCATCAAACCTTAACAAACTAGAAACATAAGTTTCAAATTTGTTCCAACTTTACTTTGATAATACGATTGTTTAAAATCACGTATGAAAATAATTTGTTTTGAAGGTATTACACTAACAGGATTGGTATCAGATGTCGAAATAAAGTAATATATAATTTGGTGTGTTATGAATTGCAAATTCGTGATTTCAAGTGCTATAATTTTTATTTATAGATTAGTGAATTCATTTGATTTGCATATGGAACATATGTGTTATTAAACTTACATTATAAATAATGATTTGTATGTTTTATTTATGATACTCATTTGATTAAAAAGTAATTTCAAATGTATAAGGCGTTTCGCAAATAACGCACGTTCCTTCATAAATTGCCTATACCTGCAGTTATTTATAGATTTTTTTTATTACGAAATAAATAATTTTATAACACCGACGATGATCAGATATTCTGGTATGATAATTTTGAAGGTTGAAAATGATATAATATCAACAAAAATAGAGCTATTTTCTTAGGTGTGGCACAATAATTACAGATATATAGTTTTGTACGACCATTATGGAATATATTATTGTCAATACACTTTGCAATGCCAAAAAGTTACTTTACATCGCACGGCCGTGCGAAACTGTATGCAAAATAAATTATACACACAATTTACGTACTACAAAGTTCGTATTTATAGCAAGTATATTTAGTTTTAAATGAGAAAATGGCTACATGGTAACGCATTGGATTGTGGAACATGAGAACCTCAGTTCGATTACTGCAGTCGACAATGTTACCACTTGAACATTTCTCCTGTGGTTAATATTCTGTAAGGAAAATAAAAATATATCATTTAAAAACATGTGTACATAATATCATACCCAAAATAGATAAAAGGTGTGATGATGTTCCTTTTTTTAAATGAATATACAATATTTATTTATATTACTAGAAGCTTCTTTCAATATTTATTTTTTATTATTATTATTATTTACACAGAATCTAAATAACGGAATATAACAAAAGTGACGAGTGCATCTAAAAATTATGTTAAAAGACGACTTTGAGAAACATCAGGAGACCTCAAAAAATCTATGTAAATATCTCAAATAATATATCATATACCGTGATTTCCGAAATATGTAAATGACCTGATAATATAAATTTCCCCTGTAGAAAGCTTCAATTTGATAGCAAACTCCAAAGAATTTTAATAACTATTATAAAAACAATTGACGATCGTTCATAAGTAATTTTTGATATTTTAGTACAGCTCTCCTCTGTGAGACCTTTATTTTGATACCAAACTCGGTAGGATTGAAATAGCTAGTTTTTCTTCGAAATAAATTGAATTTATTGTTTTGTGTGTCAAATGAGCTTCTACTTCCGGCTTTGCAACTCAGTTCTTCGCATTGTCATGAAACATAATTATGAACTTTTAATACTTTCGTGAATTGTTGGGGATACATCATACAGACATCATTAAGAAAATCCTCAAAACGAAATCCTGGGACCATCAAACATGTATTTCCGTGAAAATTTCGAAATCGAATTTTTTCATTATTGTTATACTTCCTTATACTACGTATAAGAAAAGAAAAATCAATTATTATTAATTATAAAATTGGATAAAAGTGTGGCACTAGAAAAATTTTAATTTACATCTCGTACAAAATTGTTCATTTCACACTCGGGTGAGTTTTACACCTTCGTACTCGTATGTGATTGTTGTGTGGTACTTTCTACGCTTACTACACAATATACTATTTTTGTAGAGACGTTCGGGATAATCGATTATCCCTCATTAAAAAAATATATATGTTTATATATCAGATTCAGTTAAGTTTATCGAATTAAATATACACTAGTTGCCTAGGAGTTACTCTTTAATTCAATATTTTTAAACTCTCTGTGTTCTGGAGGTATTTAAACTTTTCTCCGATCCTTGTAATTGAAAACAGACAGGTATAATCGTTGATCAAATCTAGTACCTACTTGTAATGTTTTAATGAATTTCCAATTTCGCCTAATTTCCTCTTCTTCACTTCCCATCTGTCGGAAGAGCATCTGCTGAATTAATAACAAATCTACGTGCTTGATTTTGACACAATGTCCAACAGATTGTAATATATCAACTCGAACTGAGCTGCTTCTAATTGAATTTAGATGAATGCAAGTATTTAGTGTTGCGACAGATTCCGATCAGCAACAGGTTACCATTGAGCGATCAACGATTGCCTAACGAGAATCTAATTCCAGGTTAAGGCGACATATCGTAGAGTGGGACATGTACAGTAAATCGTATGTACATACATTTCGGCAAGATTGCAAACATTTTGCACTTGTTTGCCACGTCATTTTCCTTTTTGTATATCTTAGCAAATGATATATTTCATCGCGTGAAGTGAAGGTAACCAACCGTCAAGTCACAGCCCCAAAGATTTTAGTGCAAGAAGAACCACAGGGGTCAAAGTAAAGTAAGATTCGAACTGAGGATCACTTGAACCATAGTTCAATGCGTTACTAAATAATTGTATTATTTTGCAATTTTACCTATTCCTGGAAAAAGCAATCTGCTATCAGTTTGTCTTGGTATATTACATATTTTTCAACGTGCAGTATGGTAAATAATACTCAAATCTTTTTCTTTCTCATTATACCTATTTAAGTATTGAAGGTTAGTTTTCTTTTTTGTCAAGTAGTATACACTTCTTTCACTCCTTTTCATTCCTTAGCACCTTTATTATATCTTCTAAGATTTTCCTCTTTTATCTTGTTTTTATTTTATTATACCCATGTACGTTTTTCTTGGTCTTCTTTTAATTTTTTTTCTGCATATTCCTGGTTATTGGGTTATACATTTTTAGCCTGGTTTTCTCAAATATTTCTAAAATACATTGGGTAAATTTAAAGAATGATGACTAGGTTAAATCACAGATTTATCAACTAATTCTAAGTTGGAGATCTTTTTCAATTATTTAGCTCCTAGTTAATATAATGGGTGTTTTTTTTTTAGAGGTTTGATTTTCGAATTGGCACACTTTTTCCAGCTACTTCTAATTTGACATTCTGACATCTGTTTTGTGCTCAGTTTGATTTTTGCCATTTCACAACATATAGACTTACCATAACCAAGGGTCACATTGGCTAGAACTACGCTTACAAAAAGAATAAATTTATTTTGAAAAATTTATTGAACGATGAGACTAATTTTTTATTAAATGGCTACGACAACAAGCAAAATTGCCGCCTTTGGGGTGACATAAATAAGAAGTTACTGTTTGGCGTGCTTCATACAGCCTGTTGGAATCTTTGGTCCATATTTCTTCAAACATGATACCGGTAAGAACGTCAGTCAATGGAGACCACTATAGAGCCATGATTACTGGATTTTCGTTCCCCAATTGAATGGTATTAAGCGGTGGTTTCAACAAGATGGCACACAGTGCGCACCTCAATTTATTTATTGAGGGACACATTCGATGAGTGCATAATATCGCGCAGTGAACCTGTGGATTGGCCTGCAAGATCTTGTGATTAAACACCTTTGGATCATTTTCTGCGGGGATATTTGAAGCCGCTAGTCTACACCGATAAACCCGAAACGATGGACGACATGGAAACCAACATTCACCACGTTATTGCCGATATACGGCCCCAGCAACCTCGAAAAGGGATCAAAAATTAGACTTCCAGATTGCTCTTAATTCGAGTCAGCCACGGCGTCTATCTTTCCGGAATCATATTCAAACACAAATGGCATAAAATTATATTTGGAAAAAAGACAACACCATGGCCATTGTCACGATTTTAATGTGTTTTATTTTATTTTAAAGTTCTATACCTCTAAAAATAAAAAATAAAATCCTTTATAAATACGCTAATATATCATCACGCCATTTATTTATTTATAAGTATATCACTCTACTTAAAGCAGATAAGATTTATTTTTGCTCATTGTCATCAAAGTGGTGCAGAAGACGCAGGAACAATTTCATGTGGTGATAATTTTCCGATTTTTTTTCTGAAATTTATCGGCTGATAATCAAAATAAGTATGTAACGATCTACCGACTGATGCGATACCATGAAGCTATTTACCTATTTTAAACTGAAAATTGATGATTAAATAATTCCTACTCGTAGAATAGAAGATTTAATTTATTGCCAAGAATAAGTTTTCGGTTCTAAAATCTAATATTTATAGTATAATATAGTTATAGCCTACTATTAGTAGGTTTATTACTAGTACCAATTTTAAACGGTTAAAACAGCGCAACATTTACTATTTGTTTTCAAACTACATAAAACATTTTTATCAGTCAAAGTTCGATGTTCAAAATAGTTCAATTTTAGACACCTTATTAAAGACTCCGAATTATTGTGCAAGTAGAATGCGGTTAATTCTGCCCTGTACAATGTTTTATTTATATAAAATTGATATTCATCTTGTGCATAGAAGTGTAAATACCGAGTCCTTGTCATGACGTCATTAATTTATTTCGAGAATCTAGGACAAAAAAATGTAATGCTGTTTATGCCTACATTTTTGAGCATGGGTGTCCTTGCAAAATACATTTAAAATACGCATATATGTACGTAGTAGGTACATACATTGTGCTGATAAGTCACAGAAGCAATAAGGAAATATATGTAACACTTTCAATGTTTCAGTCTGATTCAGCAAAAATCTTTGTTCTTTTTATTTTCGTTTAGTATATCTCATGCGGGTAAATTCAGTCGAACACACATGCATTTTGTTTATACTATCTATTAACATTGCATTGTAAAAAAAAACATACAAATATATACTTAAAATGCTAGTAATTACAAATGTGGATTTGCATAACATGAGTTCTTAGATACCGGGATATTTAACTGTATTAAGATGCACTTTGCACAAGTCTCCATAAACAAAGCATTACTGTTAGTTTTCTAGTTACGTTTCAATCTTACTTAAACTAAAAGAATAAACATTTTTAAAACAGATTGATGTTTCAAACAGAAAAATATTTCACTGCCTATAAACCTTTTTAATTTTTATTGAACTAACTTTGAGTTAATCATCATAGGATGCTATGACAGCAATTGATTACCTGATAATTTTCTGAGATACGAAATGCGAAAAAGATCGTATATGTATTATATTTATTTTTTACTTCTATGCAATTAAATACTACAAAAATAAAGATTGAAACATATATCAATTTTTTTTTAAATATTCTACATTTAAGATAAAAACAAAGTATTATTTCAAGTTCGTTTTCATAACTTGATAATTAAAACAAATGCTTAGTTTATCTGCAGCTAAGAAAAGTCACTTATTTGGATAAATATAATATGGAAAAATGTTATTTTACAACATAAATGAGTCAAATTATTTTGCGAACTAAACTGTGAATATATTAATAATATATTTTTTGTATCAAACATGGGTCCACTGTAATTATTCAACATTGCAATGATACATGCATAAGAAAGCGTGTTTTTCGATTTATATTAAATTGGTGCCATTAATCAAAATATTTTTGCGAATGAGAAATGTAGGTAAAATTAGTTCCTATTTAGAACGTTAATAGCGGTTACGAGTAATCTGATTTGTAAATATCTATCTATTAATAATTATATGGTTCAACTAATTTATACCCAATTTATTTTATGATTTACGACTAGACCCCTATATTTAAAAAATACATTTTTACAGTTTATTACTAAATAATTGACTTGCAAACAAGTTATTTGAATAATGAATGGGTATTATATTAGAATATTGAAAGTACGTTTATATTTACATTAATCAAAATAATTGTCGGGGCAAGCGCACAACTGTAAAAATTAATGAAGATTTAAATAAAATACATTTGAACATCACTTCACACATACAATACTGTTTAATTTCGTATAAAATTAAATCCTCTACAACATCTGGATGTTGTTACAATTCACTGATGTGTTATTCAAAATTAATGACTTGATTTATAAAAATTAAAGTGGAACGAAATCAATTATTCAAAACACACCTGTCTGTGCAATTGGAGGATTCTAAGAATGTTGAGAATACTTGAAAATTAATTTACAATTTGATTTCTCTTCAAGAACTTGGCAAATATTTGCATACCTTTACCGTCAATGCCAAAGTTTTATTTACTTGTTTGTATATTTATATAGTAGTAAACATTTATTTGCTCAAATACATCATCAATTTTTAATATTACTTACATCTTACATACAAAATTTTAATGTTAAGTAAACATTTCGGAGCGCACCAATAACGATTAAATTTATAATTGGATACATGTTCTCGTCTCAGTCCGATATTTAATCCGATATATGCTCCTATAGATTATAGGTGGTATAATAGATGCCAAGTATAAAATAGATTTCATATATTATGTCAAATTATGATTTTTTAAAAAGAAAATTGTTTTTTGCCACATTGAAATACTTTTTTATTTGTTGTATATGTTACTGTGAAAGATCGAAATCCGATTAATGTCGAGATACACCGGTGAATGCCAATATTCTGGAAGTTGCTTGGCGTATGTCCGAAATATTGGTCAAACACCATTATTTCTAACTTACACCGGCGAATGTCGACATTCAGCTTGCGCTCATGGTGTATGTTGAAAAGAAACATTTTTTTATAAAATGAAAACAAAAATAAAACTCGATTGAAACGATGTGGAAAAAGTTTTCCAATAAAAATAAAAACATAGTTGTAATTAAAACAAACAGTAGAACATTGCAAATCACGAAACACAACTAAAATAATATCAATATGATTAACGTACACATACATTTTAATTTTTATACTGAAACATATCAATACATATATTATTTAATAATAAGGCTTCTGGATAAAGTTCTGTAAAATATTTAATAAATACAACGTTTCGATTTACTACACGTAAATCTTCGTCAGGTTATAAACAAATGAAAAACACAAACAAGTAAATAGATACGGTAACTAAGTAAAGACAATTTCACTGCGCTTGCGATAAATGTAAACAAGTTAAGTTTGAAACATAAGCTTCATTTCTTTTTTGTAGCGAAAAATATATGAATTTCTTTATTATATTTATATTTAAGGTTAGCTGTCAAAACAAAAAATGAGTATGCACATGCGCTTCACTCCATTCACCGTTCCTGTCTATGTTTCAAACTTAACTTGTTTACATTTATCGCAGGCGTAGTGAAATTGTCACAAACATGTCACAAACTTGTCACTTGGAACAAACCTAATATGAAATATTAAAATTAAGATTTACATGTATAAAGAAGTCGTGTGGTGACTATACCAAATTTATTATTTAATTTAAAACCTTATGACTGTAACACTAATAAATACAATTTGCCAAAATAAAGTGAATCTAGCCTTAACCCTCCGAGAACACACCTATTTTTTTGGATCACGGAGAACTCCCTTAGTCAATTTTACCCAATACTTTTTTTGATCGTCTTCCATTCTCCAATGACTAGATTAGTCTAAAACAATTCTGAGGTATTCTTAAGATCCGATAGAAATGATTTATGCTAATTTTATAATAATTGTTGCTGTTTTCGACAAGGTAAAAACTTAAAAAAAATTACAAAAAAAATAACTTTTTTTTTTATATTTAAGCTAAAAATTTATATGAAAACTCTCAAAATATAAAAAAAAATGTGGGTCAAAGTGACCTAGTGTGTTCTCCGAGGGTTAATCGTCATTCGGTTTTGAATTAACTTTGTTAATCAATTTATGGTCACATGAGGTTAAACATCGCCTGTATTCTGTATTATTAACTATAAAATAGGGTACATCACTATAATCAACGTTAATTCTCTTCCATTCATAAAATATGAACAAAGTAATCCAATCTTGTCAACATGTTATATAACCCTCACCCACGTAGGATACTTGACTCTCGCCATTCATATTTTTATTTTGCACACGGAAAACTGAGGTAGGTGTGAATACGCCTGATGTGGGCTCATATTTAGATTACGCATGCTGTATGCGTGAACTTAATCGTTCATTGTTGTGATGGAAATTTCGAGGTGGGCTGTCGGCTGCCAAATGCAGGTGCAGCATTTTGATAAAACATAAGTGAGGAGTAGCTCTGGCAAAGGTGCAACTGCAGTGGGAGGATTTTGAATACGGCAGGTGCATAATAATGTAAATTCGCCTGGTTGTGCTGTAACGACAAAGATCTCTAACATTTTAAATAAACGTATTTCAGATGAAAGGTATAGTATAGATAGATGATCATTTTTCTTCAATATTGTGGATATTGAAACGGGAAAATGTGTTTTTGGTCATTGGTTGCCCCAATTAATTAATAATTAATTATGTACCATGTCATTCTCATCTACTGTAGATAACTAATTTTAATTGGCCATCTAAGTTAAACTATATGACACCTGGGAGATTATTTTGAACTAACGAACATGTGATTTGACAATCTTTGACATAATTATAACAAATTGTAGAATTTGCATATTATGTTAAAATATTTTTGTAATATTGTATTATTCGTAATTATATTATACTACCTATTACCCGGCATACGTAGTAATGTTACTCAAAGAAATAAATGCATTGGATTTGATACCAAACAATTGGCGAAGCAAGCTAATCACTTCACTCCTCGCTTCCATGTCAGTTCAGTAGAGCTTCAATAATCCATCTCAGAATATTGCCGAAGCAAGCTCGTCACTTCGTTCCTCGCTTCCATATCCTCACATTAGCGAAGCAACCTCGCCACTTCGTTCTTCACTTTCTAAATATCTCGACCCCAGTGCCACCTACCAGGTCCATTTTTTGCAGAAATATTTCTTTTCACATAACTAATATGTATTATGAATTTAACCCACCCTCACATAAATTTATTGGAGTGTCCCAATTTACCCCCTTAGAGATGGAATTTCAGAAAACCCTTAGTTTTCCATGTCATTATAAAAATGCACTGTCAAAATTTCAGGCCTTTACGTCCTGCGGTTTAATCTGTGCGTTGTCTGTCAGTCAGTCACGGAACTGTGTATACAGGGTGTTCACCGCGACCCCGGAACATACGACTTTAACATGTATCATACTTTCGTAATTTCCTGCTTAACCAATTATATTAGACAAAAAAGGTTCAATTAAAATAGAGAGATCATAAAATTCTACATCAGAATCAATAAACAGAATTAAATTTACATGCCTTCTAACGCCAGAAATTAAATATGAAAATATTAAAAATTAGCTCAAAATTTGGGTTAGCCTTGGAAATGAAACAAAATTGTAAACAATTGGAAATGAAAATTGTATTTATTATTAATTATTATGATAAATTGCATAATTTACTATTTTCTTTCATTGTCAAGTAATAAATTATATTGGAAATAAATAAATAAATATCAAATATTCTACTTACGCAGATCTTGGTAAGTGATTTTGCATAAGAAATGCGGTTACCAGCCGTCAAATCATATCCCCCAAAGATGTTAATGGAGGGGGCTTTATATCTGTAACCGTAACTTGGCTACTGATCTGAAATCTGCGAAATCTCGGTATTACAATTGTTTTTTCTTTACTTTAGCGACAAAATTTATCACTAGCGGCGCCACAAGACTTATAAAATTAATACTAATTTAAATTTGTATAAATTATGCAAAATACCACTTAATATTAGATAAAAGTTAATACATATTTATGTGTATTAAAATAGATTTATACTTATGATTGTGCACTTGTTATTACTATTATTAAATTTATAAACGAGTACTTAATCTTTCTAGATATTGCAATGAAATTTATTACGGTACATATAATATCTGCTTAATAGATTTAAAAAATATTAATATTAACTGTTATACTCAACAACCAGATGACACACATCACAATAACTAATCTAATAAAATCTAACGTACAGTTATTTGCGGTTAATGTTTTGTACAAATAAAAATTGAATTTTTACACTATACAATCAGGCTTATTATTAGGTTTCGACACAATTTACTTACGAAGGTTTTAGGTTTTAGCTCTCTATTGAAATTAAGTAAATATATCACCACGTCATTTGGAAGGAACTATGAGGGGTAAAGTTAAGAATAGTGACTTTGTCGATTTTGGGATTCGAACTGAGGATTTTGTGGTCCAACGTAATCAAGGAGCTATTTACCCTATCAATACATTTTCTATTTCTTCATTAGATGAACATACTCTGACACTATTACTGATGCTGGAATTAGCTTCATTCTTAAACGATTTTTAGTGACATTGCTATCATAGATTATGATGTTTGCATTTGCATTTATGCGAGCTCAGATTCAACAAAAGGAAAATTGTTGTACTCAATTTATTTATATTTTAAATTCTGTTATTTTCTAGAATAATAAAATAATAAAAAAATAACAATTTGGCCCAAAGGTATTGGCGGGTACCATAAACACTGTTTTTGAATCTGAAGACAACAAAATATACAAAAAATGTTTCAAATAAAAATTGTAGAAATGTTATTCTACATCTTTTTGATTCAAATGAAATGTACCCTATTTCATTTATTTACTAAGATATGCCCAAGAACCCTGATAGACCAACATATAAGCTAGCACTTACTGTTGATGAATTATTACCAAAATCTCATCAATTCGTAACGTAAACATAATATCTCCTTTACATATATGTATATGCGGGAAGTAAAACTAGAAGAATTTAAAATATAAATATGGTGAATTAAACAATTTCCCTGTGTATGATTTTAACTGGGCTAAATGATATGATTTTGGGCTTGTATATATGTCGTAGGCATTTAGAATAATCCGGCATTTAGCAAAATGCCGGCAATTAGATTAATTTTACTTCATTTTTCTATTTGACTGGCGAAATCAGGCAATTAGACAAAAAATCGCACATTTCTCTATTTGCCGGACGCGGTTTAGGCATTTAGAAGAATCATTCATAATATTATAAACAATTTTATTAACAAATTTCACTTATTTGTTAAAACAAGGTGCCGATAAATGGCATCGTGAATTTCATAAAATACCTGCTTTGAAGCAGGCACATCTTTTTGTTTGGCATTGTTTTTTTTTTTGCAGCTTTGCAATTACATTTTTTGCCGCAAAAAATGTGATTCTTCCAAGTGCCTAAACCGCGCCCGGCAAATAGAGAAATGCGCGATTTTTCGTCCAATTGCCTGATTCCGCCAGTCAAATAGAAGAATAAAGTAAAATTCATCGAATTGCCGGCATTTCGCTAAATGCCTAGACATTTAGCTAAATGCCTAATTATTCTAAATGCCTACGACATATATACATATAACACTATCACCGTTCTGTTCTACCAAAAATTTTCCTTAATATGAATTGTAAATTTTACCTCCCGCCTACTTCTAGGTAAGGGAGTTATTGTTTTTGGTCAGAAAATTGGGTAGCGAGTTTTCAATGAATAAGCACGTTTTAGTGTCCCTACAATACGATTTTACTATTTTCGCCATGATGTCTGTATATGTAATCTGTGACTCTGTGGCAATTTTTTCCTGTCGCATAACTAAAATACTACAATATGTACCAAAAATACAATTTTGTGAGTTTTTGCTTTTTATATTTAAATGAATAGCTGATTAGATTTTGGATAAAATTGGTCAACCGCAAGTAGCAGTTTACTTGAAGCCTCAAACAGTTTTTCGTGAAAAACTCGGTTAAATTTCCGTTTTCAACAATTTATGTTATTTTGAAAGTTGTAGAATATTTAATTTTACGTGTGTTTCGATTACATTAATTTTATTAATTTTCATTAGATTTAGAGATAATAAAATATAAAGACATTAGATTTTATAAATCTTGCATTCCTTGTACACCATGGAAACACTTAAAAATTTTAAATTTTTTACGAAATGTGAGACATCTTATTATGATGATGAAGCTGTTTTCTTAGTGAAACTTATGTTAAAATTAATTAAATAAATATACGAAATAAAATTAAATTTCTCAAATATAAATAAAAAATAAACAAATAAGAAGGTATGTATCTGTATCATCAAATACTATATTGTATCGTTTAAGAGTAGTATTGGGCGGGAGGTTATGTGCTGGACACATCACATTTTTTATAAAATATATGATGCAAATAAATGTCAAGATGAAAAAATATTATAAAACATTCCTTACAGAAGACTGTTCAAGCACTCGATTCATTTAAAACTCACAGCAAAATGGATTCTGTAACTTATTATGTATTTATTTTTATTATTTTTTTATACGTGGTATAAGTTAGATATCATAACAAAATCAAATCCGTGATTTACACAGAAATATTTGTTTTGCATTTTCCTGCATCTGTGTTGACCATTATCTCTATAATGTTCGTATATGAAAAAAAAAAATAGAGCCTGAGACAGATAGAACTTGTAAAGCCACCGTTCTTTATCTAACACTTCTTTGTGGATTGGCCTTGTACAACAAAATCAGATAACTTATCAACTAGATGTCTCTCAGCTCGCAATTTCAACGTCAGCTATCCTTCTAGTATTATTATACTTTAGTGGTGCTAACTGTTATTAAATACTCAAATACAGTTTGATAAATATGAGAAATTTGTGTGGTACTCACATCAGGTTTTTTTTATTTATAAAGTCATTTCTCTCACACGTCCAATTCACTAAAGTGTTAACAAGATGTTAGAAAGTCAATAATAAACCATTTATTATTTACTGCTCTAAAAAATTATCTGGCTCAGATCTTTTATGGTCACAGTAAGGCTGTCTGCAATGAACCATGAATACTCGTATCTCTAAGATCATTTAAAATCGTGCAGAAAGAACTGTCATTTCCAAGGTTTGTAAATTGTAATTGAAATCAATTCAATGAGCAGTATGTATTGAATTATGAATTGTTAATGCGTATAGCACATACCTGATACTGCCCTCGTACCTGCCTAGTTATCAGCCATTGTTCCGTGTGGGATCACAATGTGAGCAAGTTTGCTCAATAGTTGCACAGTTGTTGAATACCCGGAACTACAGAGGTTACTAGTTTAGATGTAATTAATTTTATAAAAATTATTGCAGTGCTCGAAAACCTGGCACAGGTATCTTTGCACCGTTAAAGCAGATATATAAACATATAGGCTGTAGAATTGAAATGTGAAATATAGCGATGTGCAAAAAATATATATTATTTAGAAGATATGTTTATTTATATATATATATATATATATATATATATATATATATATATATATATATATGGACCCGGTAGACAGACGTTATCAGTACAGACCTCGCTAATAAGATATATTTATACATAAAATTCCGGTGTTCGTAATTCTTCTCCTTCTAAACGGCTTGACCGATTTTTATGACATTTTTTTTCTATACTTATGGGGTAACCTGGATGGTCAAATGAATATAAGTCAGGAAAATTAAAAAATATATATAGACCTCGACAAAAGCGCAATTACCAGGTCCAACTATAGCTAAGAACCATCCAGATGGCTCCATAAGTACAAAAAAAAAAATTCATCAAAATCGGTCAAGCCGTTTAGGAGGAGAAGAATTACGAACGCACGCACACCGAAATTTTATTTATAAAGAGATAGAACGGAATATTCGATGAATTTTATGAACTCAACATTTTTTTATACTTATACCGTCGATCTCGAAAATAAGAAAAATATCAAAAACTGAGGATTATATGAATCGATTAGATCAGTTATAGTCAACCTACGGCCCGCAGGCCGCATCCGACCCATCAGCAAATATTAACCGGCACACTAAACATAACCAAGCCAGTGCTCAAGGTTGAATCCTGACCACTATCCTGGTTTAAAAGTTGTGTAATCTTGATTTTATCCCTTTTTATTTTTATTTCTACTAACTTAGTTATAAATAAAATTCATTAAAATTATATAGTTGTCATTCTATTGTTCGTAATTTTAGTAGTTACAATTCACTTCTTTATTTATCTGGCCCGCTAAAATTAATCAGTACTAACTTTGGCCCCAGAATATGAAAACGTTGGGCATCACTGGATTAGATGAAATAGTTACAGATCTTTTTGCTACAGTCATAAAATGTTCAAATTTTCAAAAACCATTTGATTTTTGAATTGTATCATCCTCTTAATTTAAACTCTCCGATTGTAGAAAAGGTATAAAATGTTACCTGAACCGTAGTTTTGCAGATATTCTCATTTTCGTGGTGAGAATTGACAGAAAATTAACCAAATAATGTCTAATAATTGTGTGTTGGTCTCAATTCTAAAATAACCAAATATATTTAAAATCTATTTATATAAGAAAATTTCTCGAACTTTGGCAGTTTAATATAAACATGTTTATAATGTTAAAATTTGAAATACAAGTGTATTAATGATTAAAGTAATTTTTTTTATATAGTCAAGACTTACTGTTAACAAGTTTTCAGTCAAGTTTAAATATGATAATAAAACTGTAAGCTTAAAGAACAGAAATCTATCCCATAAAGATCATCTAAACCTATAAAATAAATTTAAAACCCAATCATATAGCTAAACAATAAAACATCAGTGAACACTTGTCTAGACTATAAATAAAACCAGTTCACAGACTGACACACAAAACCTTTACTCGTCATAAACATAAGACAAATAACCTATAAAAATCACGCGCTTGCATCACGCACACGCGTCATTCATACCGTTAGCCAAGGTCACGCGTGAGGAAAATATATAGGGAAGAAAACCAATAACACAGGTGTAAACAATAAAATGTTTATTTGATCATGCGCAAAATACAGTTGCTAGACAATGCGATCTAGGCCACTTGATGTCGAACATCGGACGTTTGTTGCGGGACATTACATGAATTCTAAGTAATAATTATTAAAGATTTCTTTTACTGTAGCGTGGTTAAGTTATAGGGAAGAATGTAGTGGCTGAAACCTCTTAAGACTATAAGAAATAATTGTATACAGATTTGCTGTGATTATAATTACATGAAGTTATTAAATATTAATTTCGCTGCAACTGGTTTATCACTAGAGTTTCTCCGGTTGCATATTATAATGTATTTTAACATGTCCAGAAAAATTTAGTCAAAAAGAGGGGTATCCAAACATGTAGAATTTTGGACAATTTACTATTTAATTCAATTAAGCTTGACCCAGCGGGTATTCACTTTGTGCTCAAAACTAAAGCGGCCAAGCATGGGGGCGGCGGATTCATCCTATCTTTTTGTGGAAATAATTGTTATTTATGTATCAAGGCACTGAGTTTTACTTTTTATCACGATTATGGAATTTATTTGCCGAGACCCGTAGGGCCGAGGAAAATAAACCATGTGAGTAATAAAAAAGAACTTCAGTGCCGTGGTACATATTAAATTTTATTTGAAATAAAAATTAGAAAAAAAGTGTAAAAAATAATTATATAGGTTAAATTTATACCTCTGTTGAAACTGACACTTAGTGTTTCCAACCTAGAACATTGAAATTATCGTAAATAACACTCAAATTTATGTGTTTTGCCCTCAATTTCATCATCGGAATTAATTAGTTAATTCTTCTTGAACATATTGTTTCATTTTACGTACAAATTTACTACAATACGTAAAATACTTAATAATAATAATAATCCTACTTGTACAATAATTATTTTAGAGTTGACGATTTCTGAGATTTTAAGACTATTTTTTTTTTTTGCCGATTTCAAATAAATAATTAATAAGGAATTATTCTTTTAAATACCTATAATTTGTTTGGTTGACTGCTAACATAACTACATTGTTTATTTTATTAAAAGACTGTAAGTATTAGGGTAGGTGGAAAAAAATTGATTTCACTGGCTGGGTTCAAAACCGACAGTTTTTGATAAAAATAATTTGGAACATTAAGAAACCTTTTTAAAAAAAATTTTGGAGAGCACGCGTGACCTTCTAACCTGCCACTTTTACTACTTTTTTTTCAGTATTAACGAAGTATCTCTGAATGTATTTATTAGAAATGGCTGTTTTTTTTTAATATGTTTTGCCCAGAATGCTTATTATATGATAAAGCTAACGAGATGATATGATGATGAGATATTTTACCCTAAAAATCAATTTTTTTCCGTTACTTCAAAGTTTTTCCGGTAATTTACCGTATTTTAAGCTAATAAGGTGCAGATCTCTTATTCATTTTTTCAATTTCCGTTACAGTAATGCCATATTGTATTTCGTGCAAAGTTCAAAGTAAATTAAACAAGAAAGCAGCATCTTATTAGCTTAAAATACGGTAAATTGCTGAAAAGCAACGAAAAAAATTGAATTGAAGAGTATCATTCTACTGCGCATAATATGTAGAAAAAAATCAGCCATTTTTAACAAATACATTCAAAGATACAGCCTTAATACTGAAAAAGTACCAAAAATGGCAATGGCAAAATCTACATTTTTCGACCCACCCTACCAAATATATTTATGATATGACAGTCTCGATAAATAAACCTGAATAAAGGGCTGCGGCCGGCCAAATGGGTGGACATTAAAATATATCACAAACGTGGGAAATCCGGAAATCTGTACAAATTTGATAAGGATCTGTGGCGAAATCAGGATAAAGCAATTTCGTATTTGTTGGTTGTAGTTGATTATTTTAGCAAATTCTCCTAACACTTTCCTCTTTGGCGAGCTAATGCGTAAAGCATCATTAATTAATTTTGCTGGGAAACAAGAGAGCACTAAATGAAAACGTATTTTCTAGATACATGTCATCACGCAGTATTCTATATTGGGTGTGGCACTCTGCTTTTATAGATCTCAGTAAGTGATACATATTATGTTAAGTTTTATCTAGTCACGGTCACCGAAGAAGAAGTACAGGGAAAACCATAGGGGTCAAAATGCTATATGCTAAGTGAAACGTTTTGTAAAATAATATAGAAATTCGTGGTACTTACTTCCCACAAGCCTAAATGATAGTTCTGGCGTATAACTCTTTTGTTTTATTTTTGTCATTTGATTTGACTCAAAATAATTGTTTCTATATTATTTCATAAAATTATTGCTTAATTAAATAAATATTTTATTGTAAATAAGTACTTCAATAGTTCAATATAGTTTAATGCATTTATAGTTGTTACATATTGCCTTAAATCTAGAAAAACATTTCTACGTTATGAAGTTTGAATAAATCATCAATAATATTTGGCTCATATTACATTTGTGCTTTTACAACATACACTAAAATAAAAATTGAAATAAGAAAGCACTGTTATATCCAATGGTTTACGGAAAATGATCAAATAGGAATAACTTTTAGATAACATAGAAAATGAATTACCAGTATTTAAATGTTATAGTTGTAGTTATTGCTAAAACAAAGGTTCGATTGACAACGAAAAAAAAAAAGCTAGAACTAAATCTAGTCAACCTTTTGAATATTTTGGACTAATAATTTTTTTTTACAATCGTAAGTAGTAGTTAATATACAACTATTTATTTGTTACCTTTCGGTGTTAAAATTTAAGCATTATCTTTGTGTTCATCGTATAATAACACATGTATTTATAATACTGTAAAGCTATTGCTGTGTAGAAATATTTAATGTTTCTATGCACTTTCTCCATCAACTTCCACATATTCTGCCTATAACCTTCATAATAATAGTGATAAAAACATAATTCATCATCCTAGAAACGTTTTTTTCCAATATAATTTAGGAACATTTGACAACGTTCAATAAAGTAAATCAGTAGTAATCGCTGCTCCATGTCAATACAGTCGCAAGTTCAGTAAACGTGAATTATTTATTATTGATATATTCAAAATCGAAAGATAAGTTTATACACAACTCAACTACTTAAAGGATTACTTCTTCAGTTGTCAAATCTAGTCACATGTTACCAACACGTCTGTGAAGGAAATTAAAATGTCACATTCCTGTGAACATGTGTGTTGAAGTTTTGCCAGGAAAAATTTGAAATTTAGTAAGTGCGGAGCAAGCGTACATACATGTTGAACGAATAGCTTACATTTGCATGTGTTAAGCTAAGGCATTTCATTTTCATGCAGAGTCCTATTCACGACACAAATGTTACCAACTGTAGTTACTTCTCGAATAAGCTATGTTATATTTAATAAATCACTTTGTTATGCTTTATTTAGCTTCGTTTTTATTTACAATATTAAATATTAATAGAGTAAGCAATTATTTTTTAGGTATTCATCAATTTCTAAATTATTAAAATCATATCTAGAATCTCTATACAATATGATATTGTGTTATATCTACTTTATATTAATTAATGTTTTTGACTAATTTTAGTTTACATAATATTTTCTGAGTTTGTGCTTTAATATACTAGATGATGTTGTCGGTGTGCTTTTGTCCATTACTTAGCGCTTTTTTATATTCCTTGTAAATTGTGTGATTACACATTTTGCACGCAATAATATATAATATACCAATATCTGCCCTAAGCAGAGTGCCACATTTAAGAATAAATAAATGACGTGAAGGCAACGGCCATGACAGGGAGCTTTGATGCCGGTTCACTCGATAACGCAAGTTAAACAGCACTGTACGCGGTTAGTAATTGGATAGGTGACCACTTTGCAAAAACCCGTACGAGCGAAAAATGTATGCCGTTGCCTCACCACTGAAAACGAGGAACCGAGGCAGTATATAACCCTCAGCAGTTGAGACCGCTTCATCAAAATAGAAAAAAAAATTACATAATAGATTTATTATGTTCTATCGATAAACTATTGTATATTTTTATCGTCAATATCAATAATTTCTTCCTTACTTGTATTTCCGAGGGCATTTCTCTGAATAGAATTTGTAGTTTTTATTTTAGTTCCTATTTTAATGACTGAGCCTGAAATATGTACAGGGAATTTCAACAAATATTGTTTCTATTTTTCGTGATGTTTTAAAACCAAAAATGATTTATGAACTGTGTCATATTCAAAGCCTGCCAAATAAATTTCCATCAAAAGAAAATTTGCATAAATCCATCTCTGAGTCCATCTCTGTTGGTGGGATAGCCCAAACAAGAGCAAAACACACTAGAATAACAAATGTCCCTAGTGCAGCGTGGCAGCATGGCTCGCGGGTGGTTGTTGAACCCGGTATTGGCAGTTGGCCAGACTGCGCCGGCACGCCGCGACATTGCATCAGTGCTGCCAACCTTGACGGGTCAATACCACTGTGGATGTGTGGACTGTGGCGTTACGCCTACAACTGCCTACGATTGTAGTGCGTGTTCAGCTGCATGGAGTTGACAAACAATGACGGAGAGGAACATGAGGGTTGGAATCCCACACCCACTACAAGCAGACTATCACACCATCGCACTAAGAAATAGTTAAAACGCATGATAACATATTTAGTTTACAAGGGAGACACAGATGTAATTTCATTTGTTAACAATTATTGTCGGCTGTGAAAACTAGACTGCGAATTTTTTATTCCACAGTTCTGCCAATGTTTAATGAGTATATTTAGTTATAGTGATTCCATTAATATAAATATAGGATAATATATTATTTAACCGATCCTGAATAATTTGATATAACACTAGTTCACTTATTTTATTATTTGTTTTAGAATCTTTAAAGTTGCCTCATTCACAAAAAATACAATAATTTCGGATTCCATTATAAGCTGTAGGACCTCTATATTGCAATTATAATAAATTGATAAATCTATACTCTATTTAACATAGAAAATATTGCTGAGTTTGTTTGGTCGGAACATGAGATTGTATTACATTAGCGAAAATTATAAATCGCATTTCTGTTAGCTTTTCAAAGCATACAACGAGAATAAGTTATAAAAAAAGTCTGTTTATTTATTATTACATTTGACGCATGTTTGACATGTTATATAAAGGTTACACTTGTATGTTCTTATAACAATTTTGATTACTCAAATCTATTAACAAATATATAATGTTTCAAAATTGGAAGCTAACTCTAACATTTCCATCAGATTTTTTCGCTGCTGATTCCATATTCCAAATAAATTGAATTTATTGTGTGCTAAATATTAAATGTATTTCAAATTCCGGTTTTGCAATTATAACTAAAATAAACTCAGTTTCATGAAACTTGTAATTTTACATACGGACACACATTCATCCATGATACATTCAGATATCATTAAGAAAATTGAACGAATTCAGAGAACCTTGCCGCGAAAATCAATCATTGATTTATTTCTGCTATTGTTATATATTTTTATATTAGATTTACAATGTAAGATTTCCATCAGTGTGTTCGGTTTTAAATTGTCAATTTATTTTCTTCTTTAATTGCGTGTTTTACATAATCTAAATATTATTCTCAGCGACTGTCTATTGATGATTTCGAATCTCACAGATGACAGTTGTCTTTATCCCTGCGAAATAAATAAATTTAAAAAACTAAGACTGCAACTAATTTGATAATATCAACACACCTTAAAAGAAGAAAACCTATATACATATTTCGAGAACTAAGTTCTCATCCTTTAGTAGAGATAATATTGATTGATTAAGATTACACAACTTGCAAACCAAGCAACTAAGTTAGTGGTCCAAATCGACTCATTTGTTTAAAATTTAAATAGGCTGTTCTACAATTTTTTTTTCTTGAAGGACAAAAATATATTATTACCACATGTGAAAGCCCGAGTTAAAATTTCCCCAAATAAGTTTGACGACCTAGGTAATGTGGTATACCAGAAACAGTAGTTCACAGACTTTCGAAAAACAATTGGAGAAAATTACAAAATAATATATACCTATTTAAATTGTAATAGTTATTATATTTTATTATTAGAGAAATAAAATAACTTAGTGCACTTAATTTATTTCTTTTGACATTCTCTAAGTTATGTAGTTGGTACAGTTTTGCAGTGAGTGCTGCATATCAAACAGCAAACACGCAAAGACAAAAAAAATCACCCGAGCAGAATCCGAACAGATCCGACACGCCCGAATATATGTATTCTTAGTTAAGGAGGAGTAGGAGATAATACTTGAATCCCATTTGCTCAAACAGACGCGCACATGTCCTATGTCATCAAAAACAAAATATCCAATACCTACTTATAATTAAAAATATGAAATTTTTCGCATCCCTTAATTCTTATCTTCCATATTTTCAATAAACTTTTACTATTTTTGATTATGGTGGAATAGCCCATTCTTACTGCTTTAAGCATGATGTCCCTATATTCCTGTGAGTGTTACTATAATGACTGCTACTGCATACAAATATAGACATCCTGACGTAGCTAATGTATAACCTAAGTAGGGATAGGTAAGTTGCATAGGTAGACTTTTCATAGGTGTATTGTAGAACCATGCGTACCAATTTCCTATGTGTGTCGTTTCCAAATATCTCCAAATCTTCCTCAGCGCTGCAGAAGCTCTATGGGCATGTTTGTATATTTACATGTGAATAGCCCTCCCGGGATTCAATCCGAGACTGAATTCGTGTAAAGGCGGCGAGCCAAATGATAGATTCAATAGATTCGTTCACGGTTAGTTCCAGTTGGGCTCTGGGACTTCTGCTTGTTATTGTTCTGTTTCCAAAGAATAGAAATGATGATCCTAGGAATGTGATATTGATCCGGACTCCAGAGGAATTGTGATAAAGTAATAAAAGTCAAATGGTTATTTATCGAATGTGTACGTGAGCAAATTACGTTACAACTTCTTGGAAAAAATATTTTGCTGAATGCGGAGTGAAGATATTTCGGTTTTATGCACTTCCTGCTGCTAATTCTGAACAGGATTGGCAACTGTAACCGATCAACTGTTTCAGATATTGTCCTTGCGTTATTGTCTGAAAGATCAATTGCGAAAAGCCATTCTATCAGAGAGTTGGCTTACTTAGTCTTGATCGAGCATTTTACTCTTTCAGCGAGCTTCCCGGATATTTGCACAGTACGAGTAATTGTAACTGCAGAGCGATCCTTTAAAAATTGAAAATTTTCTAAAATTATCTGCGAAATTCGATGGGTCAAGAGAAACTTGTGAACTTAAGTATATTGTTCATAGAGAGTAAGATAACAAACATTCAACATTGCGTCTTACATTTTGTCGATTCCGTACTTGCAAATGCGACAATAAAGTTTGTTGTAAAAATGTAAGATGTCCGGGAATTTTCTTTTCTTTTTCTTTTCATTGTAAACAAATATGGGTGTAAGGTGAACGTGAGATTGAGAAGAATGTTGAAAAATGAAAGGTTGGTGAAACTAATATTTGCGGGTGTGATTGAGTATGAACGATTTCGTGGGCGTTCGAGGAATAAGTGGTTAAGTACGATTGGTAGTTTGTTGCGTGATCGAATAATTCCGAGTGGGAAGAATAGACGAGCATGTATGGATGAATGTTGACAAGACGAAAGTGGTAATGTTTGGACTTTGGAGGAGATTGATTGTCTTTCATGATTCGTGCTACCCCACTGGGTGGAATATAGAGTGATGTTATGTATGTAATTTTCTTTTAATAACATAAGGCATTTTTTTCATTTATGTCTGTACTTGTACATACGTGCCCTTGGGTCAAAACTAGTTAGATGGTGGTCATAATTTATTTCAATTGTGAAATCAGCTGCGTACTGGGGGAAGTTATAAAAGATGTAAGCAATAATATTTGGAACGATAAATATTGTTTGAAATTATCTAGTATACCGGGTGGAACATCATACCTGTGTACATAGGCGATTAACATGAAAAAACAGTTTTTCCGTGCGCATTGCTCCCCAAATTATTTTAGGCAAAAATGCTTCAAATACATGTTGTAGAGCATAAAATTCTGCATCTAAATCAATATACAGAATTACTTTTACATGCTTTGTAACGACAGAAATTAAATATGAAAACATGGAAAATTACATTGAAAATATCAAATAGCCATGGAATTGAAACAAAAATAAATAAGTGCTTGACATTTGACAGATGAATGATTCATTTGACAGGTAAAATATCAAATAGACAGAAAAACGAGAAGCATTTATTTATTTTTGTTTCAATTCCATGGCTATTTGATATTTTCATCGTAATTTTCCATGTTTCATATTTAATTTCTGTCGTTACAAAGCATGTAAAAGTAATTCTGTTTTTTTATTTAGATGCAGAATTTTATGATCTACAACATGTATTTGAAGCATTTTTGCCTAAAATAATTTGGAGAGCAATGCGCACGGAAAAACTGTTTTCTCATGTTAATCGCCTATGTACACAGGTATGATGTTCCACCCGGTATACTTACAGTTTTCAGAAAAATTATAGTCTATGTTTAATAATATATTTCATAGCTACTAGGAAAACACAAATAATTCAAATATTTATCCTTTTTATCAAATATGTGTCAAGTGTAATTATTAGACTCAGATTTATATCTTGTGTAGAAGAAAGGAGATATTTTGTGTAATATACTTGTTAATAAAATACGAGGATTCGGTATGTATTGTATTATACAATTTTTTCTTATCCACTTTATTTTTTAATAATAAAAACGTAGAAAGAAATTAGTTTTCAAATCCGGATTTTATATTGAAAATTTATTACGCTTAATAAAGGTGATAAACAAACGTTTATAATTAATATAAATTTATGGCCGATAATGGTTTAATTTGTCTGAGATTAGAAAACAAATTTCATTACATAATTAATTATTTATTAATTACATTGCTTATAAGGTTATTATTCAGTGAGAAAATGACATTTCAAAATGTCAATATCGTATAAATTTAATTTACATATTAAATCATAGTCAATATTCAACAAAAAGCAAATAAGAAGTGGTCATTAACCTATATTTTACAATTTATTACAAATAGACAGTCAAACAAACAATTTATTTACTATTTAAATGAATTATATTCGTACAGAAACTCACTATAAATATTGAAGTACCCACTTACAAGTAGGCAAATGAAGCAATATCTTACATTTACAATTTCAAAATTAGTTTCTTCCCACAAGTGCATAGTAACTGTAGACTCCGATGCAATATTATGATTTATTTATTCATTAAACATCTACAGAAGATAGAATATGTATAAAGTCTTCTTGCCAACCTTTAAACTAGCGAACGAAATCACTGACCCTACACGAAACGCGAAACTGCTTTTGAAGTTATCAAGCGGTAAAGAAAGGTTACAATCGAGAATCGAACAAAAGTGTGGTTAATAGACTTAACCATAATAACCTGGTTGCGTGTTTCGGACGATCTGGGATCTTTTTGCGAGGTTTATTGTGAAAAAGACCTTTTTAACATTTTTATAGGAGAAATTTACTTTCGTCTGCTTGCTGGCACGTAACGTTTTTATCGAAAGACTTGACGTGTAATCAATAGAGTGCAATGTCAGCAGTCATGTCACTGATACGAAGAAAATTCTTACAAGTTTGTGAAGTTGCAACTTCCAATAGAAAATGCATTAAGCCTTAAGTTGGCTCAAGATTGACGTAGACACTAAACTGCATTATCGTGAGTGGCAGTGATCTACTTTTAATGGCCATTTATATTCTTTTGGGGTAAATGGGTTTTGGTTGAAATCCTGACAGACTAGTAGCAACAACGCGACTTCAATAAACAAAATGCCTAAAGAATGTATTCACATACAAATTATACGTAGCATAAGGAAGTATATTTGACATATTATTCAATAAGCTATATTATGTACCTAAAATTTATTTAAGATTATTTTTTGATGTTTCTGAAATTTAGTGAGATGATTCATTGTATGTCACGTGTCTGTGTTTTAACCAATCCTGTCATTATTATACTGAGAATGAAAGAGCTCTTCTGATTATTCCCGGGAATAATCTTTGTAGCTTTTTTTTGTCTTTGCTGACAAATGTCAGTTGTTAGATAGTTATCATAAACACAAGTAAAAAATGAGAAAAAAATAGATTTAGTGTCGTGCCTGATGATGAAATCAAAAAATATTTAATTAAATATAACTCGAGAGTTCGATAAATTAGAAAATTTTCCAATATACAGGGTGAGTCATCGAAATGCCGGTCTTCGATATCTCCATTGTCGTTAGAAATACGGCATATATTTATTAACAAAATTTATTCGACTACTAAAGGAGCATAACGTAAAATTATTTTCACATATACAGGGTGTAACGTAACGGCTAGACGAGAATTGTTTGTCTTTTTTTAAATGAAACACCCTATATATTTTTATATATTTTGAATTGTATTTCATTCACCTATACAGACATATAAATTTTGTTTTAGTTTTCCGCGGCGTTGTCAAGTTTTTCCGTTTTTTCTCTAAAAAAGGCCGAATACACGCATTGCTTTGTGAAGGCGTACTGAAGTTATTTTAATAGTAAAATTTAAGAATTTTTTTTTCTGCGCAACTGTAACTATACTCTATGTTTTGACATACTTTAAATTAAATGTAATTATACAGGGTGTTCAATAAAGCGAATCAAACTTACTCCACTTCAAATGAGTATAACTCGCCATTTTCAAATGGAACACCCTATATTTTATTATTCTGTTATATGCCATTTTGTATTACCTTCATTTGCTATTAAGGGTATCCTATGTCTAAAATCAATAATTTGGGAGATTTTTGCCATTTTTCACTAAATTAATTTATTGAATTAAAATTAAATCTAATATACCATGGAAATTATTTCCAATATAATTGCCATTCTTATGCAAACATATTTGCAGACAGTTTTTAAATGAGTAATTTACTCTTCGCAGTATATTTGCGTTGACAATTTCAAAAGAGTTACGAAGTCGCTCCATCATATCTTCTCGTGTAGTTGGTGCTGTCTGATAAACCGATAAACAAGAAATAATGTAAGTTTGCAAGATCCGAAAATCTTGCGGGCCAATTACTTGGACCAGCTTGTCTAATCCATCTTTTAAGAAATTCTTCATTTAAATAATGCCTAACCTGAAGACTGTTGTGAGCTGGTGCACCAATCTCCGAATAATATTGAGAGGCAAATTTTCTAAATCGTTTAGAGAATCAGTTTGTAAAAATTAACAATAATTTTGTCCGTTAATACTCGTATTATTATCAAAAAAGTATGATGCAAATCCGTAACTGATTTGGAATTGTCGACGCAAGCGAAGAGTAAATTACTCATTTATAAACCGTCTGCAAATATGTTTCCGTAAGAATTGCGGTTATAATGGAAGTATTTTGTAAATTAAAACAAAACAATAAATTAAAAATAAAACCATATCCATGGTATACTAGATTTAATTTTTAATTGAATAAATTAATTTAATGAAAAATGGCAAAAATCTCCCAAATTATTGATTTTAGACATAGGATACCCTTAATAACAAATGAAGGTAATACAAAATGGCATATAACAGAATAATAAAATATAGGGTGTTCCATTTGAAAATGGCGAGTTATACTCATTTGAAGTGGAGTAAGTTTGATTCGCTTTATTGAACACCCTGTATAATTACATTTAATTTAAAGTATGTCAAAACATAGAGTATAGTTACAGTTGCGCAGAAAAAAAAATTCTTAAATTTTACTATTAAAATAACTTCAGTACGCCTTCACAAAGCAATGCGTATATTCGGCCTTTTTTAGAGAAAAAACGGAAAAACTTGACAAAGCCGCGGAAAACTAAAACAAAATTCATATGTCCGTATAGGTGAATAAAATACAATTCAAAATATATAAAAATATATAGGGTGTTCCATTTAAAAAAAGACAAACAATTCTCGTCTAGCCGTTACGTTACACCCTGTATATGTGAAAATAATTTTACGTTATGCTCCTTTAGTAGTCGAATAAATTTTGTTAATAAATATATGCCGTATGTCTAACGACAAGGGAGATATCGAAGACGGGCATTTCGATGACTCACCCTGTATTTCTCACACTTGTTTCCATTAGGCAATAGCCAATCAAGCCCTACGGGCTTTCGTGCCTATTGCCTGGCAACAAGTTTTCGAAAGATCTGACAAATTATTTTCAATTTATTCTCTGTCTCTTGTTATATTATTACTGAGAATTTATTTATTTTCTTAGTAATCTGACCAAAACAAAATAAAACATAGTTACAGTGCAGTTTTTACTTTGTTACACATACACTGGCGTGCAAAAATATCAGCACACTATTACTTTTCTTAAAATTTCTTTTAACAACATTATTTTTGTTGTATTTCAATAAAACTCTTGTTGTTTTACGATTCAATGGCCTATTAAGATGAAAAAAAAAAAATAGGCTGCTGTAGTTAACAGTTTATTTAACGGACAAAAATAATCGAAAATTAAATTTAAAAATTTGAAATAGTTAGAGAGGTGAGGAATGCAACACGAAGTATTGAAACTTATTCAAGGTATTTTAGTTGTTTTTAATTTTTGTTCATTTCAATTTCTATTAAAATTGTCCATTAAATAGACTGATAAATAACATGTTTTTTTCCTGCACAATAATAGCAACTTGCTTCGTAAATCATCTAACGTTTTATTTAAGTACTACAAAAACTACGACATAAACAAAAATTTTAAAAAAAATTGTGTCCCGGTTTTTTTGTTTGACAGTATATTGAATCCCGCAGTTACCATTTTAACTTTACTGAACGCACTTTACACGTAAAAGACAAGAAATTGTACTTAGGGAGATCTGCGTAATACAGTGCCTCACCCAAAAAAGGTAACTATCAACTAGTGTCTATATATTTACAAACAAAAACTGTATGAAGTCAACAACATTACGGGAAACGCATAATTGTTTATTTCCATTGAAGTCGAGCTGTTTCAATAATCCAAGCCTTATTGGCTTGATTCAAACTATTTGCAAAATCAATTTTAAGATTTTATTTCGTCGATCTGTTATCGTTAAATAAATTATATCAAGATCAAAAGCTTAAAGAAATTATACAGACGAGTGCCACACCCAAAATGGAAAATGGCGTGATGATAAACTTATATTTATTGATATATTAATTTCTGTGAGTCGTAATTTGACAGCAGGCAACAACACTTCTTGCCTCAAAATTTTCCATATTAGCACTGAATACACAATATATATGTATACTCACTGATATTAGTTAAAATTTATGTCCTGAAATAAATTTATTCATAGAAGTATTTGTGCTGCATCAAGATAGAAGTTTATTATATGCCATCTGGCACAACATGTAAACAAGTAAAATAGACGGCGTCACGCTTGTGACCTTAGGCCGAAGTGCGCGGGTGGCAAGCTTTATAGCCAGTGGCGGCTCGTACGACACTTAAATTGTGCCAAAAATCTTAACTCTCTCTCTAATTCACATACTCTTTATAACTACATACAAATAAAAAAGATAGCATTAGGCTATTTGCGTAATTTGTGATTGTGTACGGTGGTAATTAGTTACAGATTTCGGTAAGTGATATGCCCGATGTGCTGTTACCAGCCGTCAAGTCGAAATTTATTTCATTTTATACACTATGGGGCCTATTATGTATCTTACCTGTTAATTTTTAACGACCTGTTAAAAATTTTAGCCAGTGAATAAAATTGAAAATTTCATTTGACAGACATATTTTTATTGGTTAATATTTTTAACATGCCGTTAGAAATTAACAGGTAAGTTAAGGAATAATTGTTAAATTTTATGATATAATTATTTGTATCTCTCAGTCAATATTTGCAATTACATATTTAAAATTTGGGTGTTCAAGGTACGTACTAATTAAATTTTTGTAGCAATACATCTACCGGAAGCGGTAGTTTATTTGAAGGCATACCTATCTTGATTTATAGTATTTATATTTTAATCAAAAAGGTGTAGAGTACTATATTTATTTGAAACTTTTTTCTACTATTTTGCATGATTTAGATAGAAGTTAAAATTTACGGGAGATTATGCGCTGGAAACATAAGATTTTTAAATAAATTTTTACTCTATTACAGACTAATGGCTGGTTTATACTGAATTCAATTTACAAATTTAGATTTAGAAATTTAATTTAAAAAATATAAAATACATAGAAATACCTTTATTGGTTTATGCTGGATTTACAAATTTATAGATCAATAATTTACATTTAAAATATCACCATATATTATATTCTAAATCAAAATTTCTAAATCCAACCAATCAACTTGACTGGGAAACAAAAAAAAAAAACTTTGACAACAGTAAAATGTCTGAAGATTGTCAATCAAACTACAAGTGAATATTCCAAACCAAAATTTATTACTGCAATTTCCAGTTTACATAATTTGTAGCCTGCGGATCCGCGAAAAATTCCTTGATACGCCACTGCTGAAGCCAAGCAACACATATGCACGGTCACGCACACTTAAACATAAACAGGCTAGACGCTTCGGCATCAAGCACAATATGAACCGTGATTGCTAAAGAACTAACAGTACCACAACACTTCAAAATATCATCATACCTATCTCTTCTCTTTAAATGTTTATACGCACACCACACCATATATTTACTCTGGCAATTAGGCCAGAACGTCTACTGCCTTAGTGCTTTAATTTTACTATTTAGGTCGCATAAATAGACCCATTAAACCAAGCATTTATTTTGGATGAATTATATTTTATATTTAATTAAAATGATGTTGGGATTTGTGTTGGAAAATACGGACAAATGAATTTAAATTTCAAACCTTTCATTTAATTCCAATGTGCCTTGAATAAATTAGGATGGTGTTCTTCCCTTGAATTTAAATATTCCTGGCACAGAAACAAGTAAAGGGTAGACTCATAATATAGGCAAGGTAAAATGGTAATTGTAATTTTATATGTATTGCAACCCAGTAGTTAGCCTTTTCCACCTTGAATGAAAATTAATAATTTTATGTTGATTATATTTTGACGTTTCTTAAAACCAATGAAATGCTTCATTGTATGTCACTTGTCTGTGTTTTAACCAATCACGTCATTATTATACTGAGAATAAAGCTCTAGTGATTAATTCCGGGAATATTTAGTTTTTGTTGATAAATGTCAGATATCATATAGTTATCATCAACACGAGTAAAAAATGAGCAAAAAAGATAGATTTAGTGGCATGCCTGATAAATAAAAAAATAATCTAATAAAATATAACTCGAGAGTTCAATAAATTACAAAATAATTCTCCAGTATCTTTCTCAAGTTTGTCGCCATTTGACAATAGCCAAGTCAAACTATTTTCAATGTATTCTCACTCTCTTGTTATATTTTTACTGAAAATATTTTAATAGGTTGAGAATTAATTAGGTACTGGGCACCTGTTTTCATTATTGTTTAAAATGTAAGCGAAGCGAGGCCTACCAAAAAATTTGATTAGACAATTGAAATATCATTCAAATATATGTTGGAAGCTGAATAAAATTTTTTATATAAATAAATATGAGTTTAAAATAAAAGTATGAAATACATAATATTCGCCAAGCATTTCACTTTTAAAATTATTTTACGATATACCTACTGAATCGTAAACCTAGTATTATTGAGCTCAAGAACTGAGCACGGTAAAAATATTTTACGGGCTGTTACTGTTACTAGATAGACAGACACATTTTATTTATTGTAGGTTTTCAAAGACTATTTCGATCGAATAGCTAATTATTTACGATTCAGTTTTGTGAGTTATCATATACAAGATTGCACAAAAAAAAAAAAAATAGATTGCTACAATAACAATATTTATCTTAAATATATTCTTACTATATGTAACAATTCGTACATATTTATTTCTCAGCAATTATATATATTTATCATAATTAAACTCAAACTATCTGAAATAGAACCTTAATTCCTATGAAAAGAAACCACGACCCTAATGTAATTTAAAAGTCAACTTGCATACTATAGTTAAACTATACCATAGTCGTTCTGAGTAATAGTCTTATAATGTAAGTACATACTATAAACTGATGTCATTTTGTAGAGACATTTATTTAACGGTCAGTTGCACCGCTGTCATTTAAATTTTAGTTTTACTTAATGAAAAATATCGAAGCAAATATTACAGGGCAGGAACTATAAATACTTTAAAGAAAAGAAACTGTAGTATTTTACAATATGTATTTGCTTTCAAAACAGCGTCGAATATCCATTATTTTCATATTATCGCCTCCAATACTTCGTTTTATTTTTACTTTAGTATTATCGTAGGTAGTATTTAGATTATATCTCCATTAGTAAAATATTCAAGCAGGTAAATATTTCAACAAATGCCATTAGCTTCACCATCAAGAGCAACATGAAAACGAATACTGAAATGCCTGTAAAACTGCGCGAGACTCGAGACTCAAGACAGATCAATATGCAACTACGTAATCTAATAAAAACACCGTAAAACTCTCCTTTTAAACTTCTGAATGTTATTCTAAAGCTTTTTAACTTGTATCCCTCGGGAAATGAAATTCTCACCACGCGAAACACATAAATTCTGAGGCCTATTTGTGCTACAGACGTAAAAGTAAAATTTCTTACATTCCTGTACGATGTGCTTCTAGTTAGATGTTAGAATATTTTAGAATATGTTTTTAGGACTTTTTGTGTGAGTTTTGAGAATTATTCTTCTGTTACTTACCGCCAACTTTTCTGGTGTTATTCTTCAAATCATCACAAATTTGGTCCGTTGCTTCTTTAGATCTGAAACAAAGTAAAAAATATTGTTAGCAATTATTATTCTTATATTTTGCTAGACTTGGTAACCAGTGAAAAGCGGGACTTAGATGATTAACATGGGAATTAATATAACTATCATTTTTGCTTGTTTCTAATTGAAATTGTAGACACTAAATGTATGCTTTTAACTGACAGACATTTGATACCAAGTGAGACCAGTGTTATCCTCATTAATGTACCATTTAAATATTAAAAAAAAAAAACAAATTATTTGTTGTTCAAAAAAGGTCGTTGCTCGTAGACGAAAATAATTCTCAGAAAAAAATAAAAATGTAAACTGAAGTTCTGATCACTATAAATGGTATAATTCATATAGAGTCATATACACTCCTTATACTTGTTTCTAGGTGTGGCACTCGACTAGAACTGATCTTGCCATTATATGATTATTAAATTACAATATTCAGTGGGATATTCCGGTATAAATGAATTTATTCAAAGTTATCACTTTTTTGTATCATTTATTTATTTTGTTTATTTCAAAATACATTATGTTAGCAAATTTAAACGAGAATATTGAAATTATATTTTTCATTTAACGTATTGTAATTCGTATATGGTAACAGTAAGAGAAAAATGTTTCAAAGAACAATTGTAGATTAAAACATTTGAAATATTATTGTAATCACAAAAATTGTCATTAAACAATAATTTACAGAGATATTTCAAAATAACTTGATAGGGCTTCAAGTAAACTACCACTTTCGATTATTGGATTTTCACCAAAAAAATAATGAGCTCTTCTCAAGGAGATATAGTTGATATATACAATATATCAAAATTTTCAGTTCAGTATTTGAGAAACCGTAACTCCAGAAGATCCACACACACAGACAGACAGTCAGACAGACACACACAGACATCATCGCGGAGCTATTAAAATCGTACTCCAGGGACCCTAAAACATGCTCATCCATTTAAAACTCATTAGGTTCCGAATTTTTAGCAAGATTCCTATACCTTGCTTACAGGATGTAGCGGGAGGTGAAAATGGCTAAGAACTGATATGAAATCTAACCTCTGTGCCTAAAACTATGTAAAAAAAAAATTATATACATATTTTGAGAACTTAGTTCTCATTATCATTAGAAATAAGAGGCATTATTACACAACTTGTTAACCAAAATTTAATCTTGACCACTGCCTATGTTAACAAATAATGTGATCCTGAAATATTTATCATAGTTAGTTCTATTGGTGAATTAGATTATTTTATTTTGTTAATATACTAAGATATGGTTTTAATATTTATAATAAGCTTGATTTTCATATTTCATCAATCGATTTATTTTTATTTTTCCTTCAATTCTTGTTCCAACAACTAAAATTTTAGGATTACATGTTGACTTCAATTTTTGCTGGATTCATCATTCCCAATATCTCATAAAAAGGGTAAATACAACTCAGGTTATTGATGTTTTTAGAGCTCAGAAAAAGATAATTAGGGCAATGGTTGGTTGCTCTCCTCAAACATCGTGCAGAGTGCTTTTTGTAGACTTAGAATTACTTCATTTCCCTTGTATCTACATAAACCAATGTGCAGTCTTTGTTAAAAAAATCCCTCCTTATTTGTAACTAATAAACAAGTTACTGGATTCTACAATACACGTAATATTGATAATTTTACATATTCCTACATTTAGAACTAAGCATTTTTATGATAATGTGTCATATGTGCCTGTCAAATTATTTGCCACAAGACTTGAAGCTATTACTAGCATATTTTCTTTTAAATCAAAACTTAAATAATTTCTTTTTGCAAAATGTTTTTATACTATTAAAGAATTCTTTCATAATTAATTATTATACTTTTATGATTTATGTGTAAACTTTGATGGATTTTTATTGTGTATTATTTTTTAAGTATTATATTTTTTTGTATTGACAAGCCTCAAGCATTGTATATCTTACGGCAAATAAATATTATATTATAAACATAACATCTACTTTATTCGAAGATAATAAGCGGACTAACTACTTTAGTCATATACCGCCTCATGAGTGGATGATAATGAATTTATGTAAACAACACAAGTAACTATGCTCGTCAGTGGAATTCGAACCCGCGACCTGTAGTGTGCTATGCTAGTGACTTGCTCTACACCACCAACATCGACTATAAATTAATTACTAAATTTTATGTTACAGATAACCAAATATCAAAACACCAAATAACTACTTCTAAATTTTATGTTACAGATAACCAAATATCAAAACACCAAATAACTACTTCTGGAACGCCTAGAACTACTGGTAAGTGGCAACTTTATACATTTTCCAGCTATATATTTGAATTTAACCAATTAAATGTTCCTATGTATGTACGCCCTGATATTTCGCGCGTCCGTCGTTACCCTGAATATTTAATCCTTAACGTTTAACACAATCACCCAACACACGAACATTATAACACCCGTTAGGATCACGCGATTGATAATTTCCATGATTGCCCCATACTTGCGGCTAGGACGGTAATAACTGATTACGGTTCTTCTCTCCTCCATGCGCTATATGCTTATCCACACTTGGTTTCATTGAACTTCCCGCCATTGGACAGATGCCGACAGTGTTTTGTTACGCACCACTAACACCGACAACAATGCACAATGACTCCCTTATACATTATACACTCTTCTAGCTACAATTACAATTAAAGTGTTTAGCAACCTGAGATCAAAGACTGCCTTGGAACCGTGATCACAATCATGGGGAAAAGTCTATGATGAATAATGGAAAATTTGTTTGTACAATTTTTATCTTTCTATCAGATTGCGGAGGGAACAATACTGTTCTTATTTTACATATATTGTAGGTACTGTTTTTGTTTATTATCAATGATATATGACCTGTTATTTGTTCACCAATGTGCATGTGTAACAAAACAATTACGTATGTCTTATTATGTTTAAGTCGTCATGACAGCTGCATTTGTTTTGACAATGCAGAATACATCACTTATTTCAATAACATCGTTCGTATTCTGATTTTACAACAGAACAATATTACAAAAGTATTTAAAAAAACAGGGATGATATATATATATATATATATATATATATATATATATATATATATATATAAAAGGTAAAAATCATGGGAAATTCGGTCTATTAAAAGGTTAAATAAAATTAAAAAGACATTTTTATTTCAAAAACCAATATATTTCGAACCTCATTTCGGTCCTTCATCAGGGTTAGAAAAATAATGTCTAAGAATATAGAATATAATACAAATGTATGGCGGAATAATAGATATAAATCAAACTTGATTTCAACGAACCTGTCAAAACATGTAACATGTTTACATGTTTTGACAGGTTCGTTGAAATCAAGTTTGATTTATATCTATTATTCCGCCATACATTTGTATTATATTCTATATTCTTAGACATTATTTTTCTAACCCTGATGAAGGACCGAAATGAGGTTCGAAATATATTGGTTTTTGAAATAAAAATGTCTTTTTAATTTTATTTAACCTTTTAATAGACCGAATTTCCCACGATTTTTACCTTTTATTAATTTTTTCGGTCGATATCACTGCGTACCTATATATATATATATATATATATATATATATATATATATATATATATATATATATATATAATGTCTCAAAAATATTTTGATATTGATAAAGTTTAAGACTTTTAAAATAATGTCAAATATGTAAATAGGAAATGATATATTTACTTTATACTACGGAAAATATTTTTTCTACGATCACTACTGAAAATTACACTTTCTTCACACTAAACAAAGCTTGAAAATTGTACATTTCGCAGTGTCGCGTGGAATAGCGTGCGCAATTATTCCACACGCAACTTACTAATAATAAAATACTGTATGATATTAACATGTCAAGTATAATTTTCATTTATATATCATAAAATAATTAATAATTATTTCAGAGCTTATATAAATCTTCGTTTTCAATATTGAGATTACAAAGAAAATACAATATCATTTTTTAAATCAAATATGTCTTTAGATTTTATTTTACAATCCGCTGTAATCATAAACGTCAAATAGTTTGAGTTTGAGATGTCATTTCTTGTTTCTGAAGAGTAAGAATTATTATAATTAAATCTTAACAAAAGTGTGATCGTAGAAAAAGTATAGTGCACAACTCGTGCAGAATTATCTATTTCACGCTCTCGTGATTTCAGCATTTGACTTCGTCTCATGATAAAACTCTCACAGCTCGCGTGAAATAGATAACTTTCTGCACTTGTTGCACAATATACTATTAAAGGCTCGTTTATGTAAGCTGTAATATTATGAATTTACCGTAACATTAACATTATGCCGTAACATTAGGATTTAAATAATACGAAAACGCATGTGTGGTACTAGTATACAAATATGCGAATTCCTCAATTTTTAAGGCATAATGTTAATGCTGACCCGTGCTGAGCAATCAGAATTGTTTATATTCGTAGTTATTTTTTGATATCATAATTGAAAAGTTATTCGCATATCAAGGCACGAAACTATAATTTTTTTATTACGAATATGGAATTTATTACAATAAACCATATGAGAAGTACATGAACTCTCTTGATTAGAGTTTATAATGCAAGTTTTAAAATTAAACATTCATGAATGTCTTTTATTTCAAATTTATAATTACATGCTTGTAAATCAACATAAAACCAGTAATTAAATACACTAGTTTCACAATTGGATATAAAATGCTGCCTGGTAATATCAAATTAACAATTTCGACATATTTCATAAGTAAACGTAAGCGTAACAAATAATAATAAATAGTAATAATTAAAAATCCTGATGCCATTTATCATAGATATGGCACTCTGCTTCCGCAGATCTCGGTAAGCTATTTACCCAAATTACAAAAATACGAATGTTTATAATTAAGTGCTGCGTCCAACGTTTATCAATTGTTCTAATGCCCAAAATGTCCATTAAAATTATTTTATTTTTGGGTACTACAAATTTGAACAATAATTAATCAAAATAATGTAATTACATCAAAATTAATTTCATGATTTCAGAAAAACTCGTAGAAACAACATTTAGAGTATACGTATTCCGTAGTTGAACCGTGATTGTGGTTGTGGTTTTGTTATGGTACGAATGGTCAAGCTGTGGTTATTGAAAGAATGGTTCTGATTCGGAACATTCTGGTTAATATTTATCGGTAAAACGGGGATTTCGCAATTTTAGCGTCTTTTATTTATTTATTATATTAATAAACAACATAAAGAAACAATAAGTTCAAAAAACTTAAAAAAATTATAAAACACTTTTGGATTAAGTTCTGTAAAAATATTTGTAGAACTTAATCCAAAAATCTTTTATAAAATAGAAACAATTTAGTAGTTATAATAAAATATAAATATATCTCGGTAAGTGATATATTTTTGCATAGAGAGTGTGGTTCCCAGTCGTCAAATCATAACCCCCAAAGATGTTAGTGGAGGGGGAACCACAGGGATAAATTTAAATTGGCAACTGTCATCTGTGGTATTCTAACTGAGGATATTATAAAAATGACAACAACTACTAACAATTTGTGGTCGTCGTTGTCATGAAAAAGTAACAAAAATTTCAGGAACCATGTTTCGAAATGTATCCAAGATCTTGAAATTATTTTCTGGTTCCATTATGGAACGCTCAACCAAAACCGAAATATACTATTAACTGCATGTTGATTTTTTCTTAAATAAATTTGGCTTTTAAAATCTAGATAGACCAATCAGAATCAAACAAAAGTACGTCTTGTAATATCAACAATGCAAACTTATATGATTGTGTAAAGTTTTATAGCTACGGAAATAGAATAACGTTGAGCACAGTTAAAATTTCGGTCCATTATTTTATTTCTTTATTTTTAACTATTTTTTAAAATATACATGTCACTAAATTAAGCGCAGTTCATTTTTAGATTCATATCTGAAAATATTTCGTAACAGTTTTCCCCTCATTAACGCCAAGTACCCTAATGAATTGATTGTAATAATTTAATAATATTACTATATTACTTTCCTCTTTTGAAGCTGGCATCTACATCAATTAATATTATTGTTTGCCTTGTTTTTGATTAATCAGCCATAATGCAATTACGTAGCGTTTAACTTCACTAAACAACAATAGTACGAAATACGTAAACTAGACCATAAATTTGAATGTAAGTCATGCAACAAGGATCCTCTTGACACAGGAATCACTTACAAGCTTGTTAACATGCATAGCGCATTACCAGCGGCCACTTCGATATCCATTGTGATTGTGACGATACCTAGACCCCAACATGGACAGGGTTATACAATATTTCTACGGGCGACATATTCTACTTCGCTCAATAATGTTTATACAAATAAGTAAAGTGATACAAATAATTAGAGTAGGACAAAATATACTCTTCAGGTAGTCGAAGACATCTTAAGAAAACCGATACTTATAACAGTCAAAGTGATGTAAATTTGTTTTATGGTTAACTATTTGAAAGTATCAGTTTTTAAAGGTTTTCAAACATTTTATATTCCTTTAAAACGTTTATCTCGACATTTTAAGCCAATGGATTAAGTAACTTTCGAGATTTAGATTTGAAGAAGCTTGAAACTCTCACGTCTTTTTTGACGTTCAAATGTAACCTCACTTTAAGAATGACAGTCATAAATAATAAGTAAATTAAATACTGAAATTTTTTATCAATATAAATGTCGTAGGCATTTAGAATAATCAGGCATTTAGCTAAATGTCTAGGCATTTAGCGAAATGCCGGCAATTAGATGAATTTTACTTCATTCTTCTATTTGACTGGCGGAATCAGGCAATTAGACTAAAAATCGCACATTTCTCTATTTGCCGTACGCGGTTTAGGCACTTGGAACAATCATTCATAATATTGTGAACAATTTTATTAATAAATTTCACTTATTTGTTACAACAAGGTGCCGATAAATGGCATCGTGAATTTCATAAAATACATGCTTTGAAGAAGGCATATAGTTTTGTTTGGCATTGTTTTTCCGCAGCTTTGCAATTACATTTTTTGCGGGCATGAATTAGTTTTTGACAGTTGTTTAGTAGAAAGAATCAGAAATATTTTATTAAATTCTGATCCAACAACTAGCTGAAATTTTTTGATATTACATTTATAGCATTAAACTAGTATGTACTATTTCTAGTTGCATAATCTAATGTTTAAGTGAATATTTTAAATATGGAAAAAATATTTCTGAATTCATCATATAAATAAAATAATATCGGGGTATCAGTTCTATAATTTCGACAGCAAAATTCTGCCTTCATCAGTTCCATGTAAATCAGGTAAAATACAAAATAATAAATTAATATGTAATCAAGACTATTGTTTACAAAATAATGGTAATATAGAACAATAGTTATACAAATTAATATAAACAGAAAATTAAGGACGAACAACAGTTAACCACGACTTATTAAGTTCAAAGTCTGTATTTAAATTAATAAGATTATTTAAAGATTTCTGGATTTCAATTGGTTTTATAATTAATCTTCTCATCGAGTTATTTTCTCTTGCTGAAATCTTCGTATTTTCGAAATCAATTCCATGTAATATTTGGATATTGGATAGCATTTTCAGCAACTGCAGATTTATCGGGTTGGCTGAATCTAATATATCGTATGTGTTCTTTTAATCTTGTAGCTACAGTTCTGTCAGTTTGACCTATGTACATTACCACACTAACACAGAATCTTATAAATGCCAGAATAATGTAGAAGAACTATATCTTTAAAGTTGCCAAGAAGACAAAAACATGTCTTCTTTTAATCCTTATGAATAAAAAGATGTTTGAAAATAGTCCAGTTCCTTTTTCCAATCCACTGACAAACAATACAGGATATTTCAAATCGCAATATCCTTGAATCCGCTTGGCTTGTCGAAATAACCGTAGGCAATGGCAGTGGAAAAATTTGAAATGTTTCTTTAATATAGTGTCGTATTTTTAGAACAGACTGTATGTAGGTGAATGGTTCAAAATAAATCAACGAAAACTTAAATCCTTAGCAGTATTTTATAGCCAATAAAAGAATCGTAACGTTTTATTTTTGGAGTGTATTTTACACCCCTGAGAAAGCAAGCGACTGATCTCAACCATATATCCGTTAAAAGTGGAAAAGGCATTAACAGGAAAGCATTATGCGTTGCTGTTCACTTGCGACGCATATGTAATCATGGGAAACATTTGGACCAATCAATCATTATTAAATGTTTCAATTATTTATTGTAGTTACATTTAAATTATACGACTGAAAGTATCAGCAACTCATTAAGGATGATTAATTATTTTTTCCCCTCATATAATTCCAGATAATTTTAAAGAGCAACCTACATTTCCGCAATCGTACGAGAATGGGGTATTCAGGTTTAAATGAATTTATCAAAAGTAATCACTTTTTTGTATAGTTTATAATATCATACTGCAATTGGAAAACACAATGAAACATGCTTAATAACAAGTTTTCATTTATAATTTTATGTTAGAAAAAAATTGCAATTTATAGATTATTGTAAACTCTTCTGAAAATTCTGATGTCACACTTTTGTCAAATATTATTTTTTTAATTTTGATATTCTGATTCCAGGTATGTGTTGTTAAGACAATTTTCATCAAATACTTAACAATTATTAAACAAAAACTACAAACCTTTGAAACACTGACAGATTGACATTGTTAACATGAAATCATGAACACGGGCTTATTTATATTTATACTGAAGTTAATTGTAGGCGTTGTGACGTCACAGCCTAATTATTTAATTTCATGAAATTAAAAAAAAATCATACTCACGTAATAATTTTTTTATCCAACACCTCTCAATAAAAGCTCTATAACTATGGCGATTTTATACAAGCAAAGTAACAGATTACTCACTAGTGGGTATTTTGAGAAAAGTCACTAGTGAGTAATATTCTGTTTATAACAATAATAATAACTAGTTCGATTGACATTTTAATTTAGAAAATTAAAGCATCTGTCACTGTCAAATAATAATTCTTTAATAAATTTTGCATTTATTAAGAGGTGTTGGATAAAACATTATACTTCACATGTGAGCAAAGTGGAATTATCCACTCGATAAAATTATCACACTCAGCGTTCGGCTTCGTGTGCTAAAATTTCTCTCGTGGGTAATTCCTTACTTTGTCCACTTATAAAGTAAATAACTATTATTCATCAAAAACTATTCAAAACTAATAAAAAATTAAACGAAATATATCGCAAATCTTAGTAATTAATATATTTTAAGTGTATAGTGCGGTTACCAGCCGTAAAATCACGGCCTCCAAAGATATTAGTGAAGGAGTAACACTGATTTCTATATAACACTAGATTTGGCATAAACCGTTACGGTGCGTTCCCAATTCAACGCCATTATGATGGTCAAATTTGAGATTTTGTGATACTTCAATATTTATAAATCTATCTCTCTTGTCTGTGTGTATGACCATACTTTGTGATATGACCTAAAGAGAGATGGTGGCGAGCACGGTGTAGAGAGAATGAAGGCAGAGCTTCAGATTGCGCACTTTACTTTATAAAAGTGTCACAAAACCTCAACTATACCCGTTCAATTTGGAACGCTCTCAGATGGCAGAATATTGCCTATGTCCAATCTAGAGTTATATAGAAATCAGTGCTTTAGAAGAAGTAACCATAGGATAAAAATAAATTGTCGGCTGTGGGACTCGAACTGAGGATCACATGATTCACAGCCCATTGCGTTACCCCATTATATGAGTATAAGATTCACTTCTCCAAATTTACTATATTTTGCACTTTAACCCGAGTTATTAAACCCGACGCGTGCTAGTTTAAATATTAATCTTGATTTAAACTCATACTAGGATTAAACTACATCTATGATTTGGTTGGACAACCTGCCTAACTTAATCATAAGTACTGATTTAAACTATCTTGTTTACCAGTGAATCTTAGTATAATGAGAAATATGTTGAATACATTTTTTAGAGTCGATGCATGTGGGCAGAATTTAATCTCATCAAAAGTCATTGAAATTTCATCCGCATTATTCCTAACAGCATTCAAATCATAGTTTACGACTTTTCAAATGAAATATTGGCGTTATTTACGCGTTGCTTTCACGTATGCTTATTAATACTTTAGGAAATGTTTAGGTACCTATTTTGAAACTTAATGATATAAATTATTCAATGTGTGGGTTGTAGTGACAAAATGTTAGGTAAATAATATTGGCTTTACTGTTGTGCCCTGAGTTTAATTGTAAACTTTGAAGTATGTGAAGAAGTAGGAAGTTGGTTGTTGGTGTACGAGGTATTTGTTTAGAAATAAACTTGCTTATTGACGCTGTAAAATCCTGTTATTTTCAATGCCGTAAATCATTGGTTTATTATTGGTTGGTCGCAGATTTAATTAATCGGTAGTTGAGATATATAGTCCAATAGTATTAATAGCTTTCTTATGTTAATCGTACTGTAACGTTCGTGGGTTTTATAAGTTTTTTATTTAAACAAAAAAAATTGTTAATAACTAATAACTAATAATTTTATAAGAGTAAAAGTTAATTAACACTATTTTTAAAGATTAAAACAACGAATACAAAAACTTGTAAACTAACACGTATCACTACTATAAAAAACATTATTATTTATATAAACTAGCCAAACGATATTTATTTAAGACGATGTATTTATATTCAGACCGAGCGATATATTTATGTTCACTAGTTCTTCATAGGAGCTTCGGAGTCAACTCAACTAACCGAGTCAACTGACTGACTCTAAGTCAACTAACTGACTGACTGCTTCCGGTGATTCGCTCTTTTGTATATCATATTCCTTGTTTCTAAAAGTGCCTGGAATATTCTCTATTGTGGAGCGAGCGGACTAGTTCGAACAAGCCGGTGTTGCGTCATTTACTCGGCGGCGTAAACCGACAAGCTTCAACTTGTCGTTGCCGCGTCCGTTACAGTACATTATGCTAGTTTAAATTTTATACTTTTATTTTATTCAAAATTTATACCATTAAGGGCCGATATTTCCATCTGCAAATAAAGTACCGAATAAATTATTCACCGAATAAATGAAAAAAGTCGCATGGAAATCATAGCTCAAATGATACTTCTTATTCTAGCTGTCATTTTTTTTTGCATTTTTTAAATTTATTCGATGAGTAACTTATTCGGAAGTTTATTCGTAGATGGAAATATCTGACCTAAGAGTGGCACTCATTAATATAAAGATGTATATCATGTAATTCTGTATGGGTACAACCTGATACTTAATAAGACGTAAATTAAATAATTTAACATTAAATTTTATCTATTTAGAACATTAATTCTTATTTTAACGCAAAAATTTAGAGCTAAAGATTAGGAAATATTCATTGTAGGTGCTTGAATACGAACCTCTATATAAAGAAATTTAGAATGCGTTTTGAAAGTAACACCTCAAAGTGTAGTGACAATTTTCGGAAGTATAATCAAATTTGCTACAAACGAATTTTAGATGGCAGCACTATACACTCATTTTATAGTAGTAAACTTCTATATTATTGGTGCACTCTAGTGCATTAGACTTGCGCCCATATAATTCCGTTTATTTTTTCTACCCTACGTGGATCTTCATCAGGAGCTACAAAATAATGTAAATAATGTAAAAACAGACACTTCAAATTTAAGCAGCATTTATAACAATATTTTAAAATCTAATTTAAAAGTCAAATAATTATAATTTATAAGTAATGTATTTCTAGTCAAATTTTTGTATATGAAAATGTAAATTAAGTATTGACCTTGTAGTTTAGTTAAGTAAAAGTATCCATTTTGCGTAATGTACGATTACTCGTTTTTAATTATTTATTATTTTAAAATGTTTTTAGTAATGACAAATTGTATTTTTATTGGTAGACTTTCACGTAAGTAATTATTATAAATGCTAAATAATTATGTTGTTTCTCTGTTTGTTTCTGAAATTAATTTTCAAAAATACTATTTTATAGCTCCTGATGAAGACCCATACGGGGTAGAAACCGGTCGAGGTTGGAATAAAATTTTAAAATTTGACTGAAATCCAGAAATTCTTTTTATTTTACTAATTTAATGATAAATATATAAATATATCATCTCGCCATTTGCCCATTCCGAGGTGTGGTACTCTGCTTAAAGTAAATTTCGGTATTATGATATAGTATTGCGCGTAAAGTGCAGTTACCAGCCGTCAAATTACGTCCTCCAAGACTGATAGTGGTGGAGAAGCCGTAGCTATTTATTTTTTATGTCAGTGAGAACCAAGGGAATTATAATTTCAGTTTGCAAATTTATTAAAATGCTAAAATACTTATCAACCAAATATATCTATATTTAATAAAGTCAGTATTAACATACTTGTTTTTTTACGGAATAAACAATAATAATTACGATTAACTATTAGTTTGATTTGTCTTCTTGCTCGATATTGTAAGCATTGTTTATATATTTATACAATAAATCACAATATTTAAATCTAATTTCAAGTGAAGGTTTAAAAACATACATAGGTCTGTATTTACAAATTTTATCTAAAATAGTGGATTTTCAAACAATCATAAGTTCTGATAAAAATAAAAGTAATAAATGTAGTCTACCATTTTAAAATAGATACATGTCTATCTTTATCATGTTGCGGTATGCACGGAAGATTAGTATTTCTTGTAAACAAAACACAATCTAACCAACAAACAAAACAAAATAAAACAATCAACTTATCAACAGTAAGGTATAAAAAACAAAATAAACACAACAGTCACATTTTCATGATCACATTGCGCCACACAAAACAATTTCAATTAAAACAACCCTTTCATTCTGAATTGTCCTCGTCGCCGTCTTCCTATCCTGATCCTATTAACGGATGCAATCCTGTAATGTAATACCGGCGGCAAGCGTCTAGACAGAATAATCAACAATAGCTCATAACGAATGGCCAATCCCATATCAACTGCACCATACTGCACCTTAGAACTTTTCTGGTTTCAATGTTTCCATCCGTCTTTATTTCTACCTTGCATTAAGTTCATTTTGGCGTGACAAGGGGAGAAAAGATGAAGTCTTTCAGCCCGACGGCTGATGTAAACAAAGCAGGATTGTCAGGAGGGGAGAGGGGATGAATCACCCTAATTTTATTAACGCATGTCAGGAATCTCTGTGTCAGGGATGGAATTGTTTCAGTGGTGTAATGAAATTTTTGGGTGAAGAGGAAGTGGATGATGAAGTAGGAAGAGGAATACAGTTTTGACTGTTTTACGTTTTATATGTAAATTAAATATATACCTCGACAAACCGATATCAATCTTCGGCAGGAATGCGTGATTTCTTCGTCCATCCAAGTACAAGTACATAACGAATGACGTGATTTTATCGTGTTCCGTTACCGAAATGTACGGTTCAGAAGCAAAGTACTTGTTTTAGTTTGACAGTATGGCAGGGAGAAAATTAAGTCGAATGAAAAGTATAAATATAGTTGTTGTATTTTAATGTTTATCCAAAGTTGAAAGACAAGTATAATGCATTATACAATATTGTATGCACAATATCTTATATTTACTAAATTGTACAATTAATATCTAATATTTAACATTAAATAAAACATAAATAATGAAATATACATCTGGCAAATCTTTTTTTGTTATACGAGTAGGTAAAACGTAAGTTTGCTTTAGCTAATATTATTTATTTGAAATCGGCACTAAAGTACTCAGAAATCATCATTAAAAGCTCAGAAATTGTCACTGAAGTAACCCATTATACTACGATTTTGAACAACCCAGTGTTGGCAACCGTTAAATAACTAGTGTACAAGTAGGATAATTTTGGCAGATATATTGATGTACTATAGTAAATTTATACGTAACATGAAACAAAATGTACAAGAAGAATTAACTAATTAATTCCGATGATGAAAATTAGGACAAAATACATAATTTTGAGTGTTATTTACGATAACTTCACTGTTCGAGGTTAGCAACACTGAGTGTCAGTTTCAATTGACAACTGACAAATGTATAAACTTAACCTATATAATAATATTTTTACAGTTTTTTTCTAAATTTAGATTACAAATAAAATTTAATATGTTCCTAGACACAGAAGTTCATTTTTATCACTCACATGGTTTATTTACCTCGGCTCTACGGGCCTCGGCAACTGAATTCCATATTCGTGATAAAGAATTGAACTTCAGTGCCTTGAAACATAAATTACTAGTATTATTTTACCACTCCATCTTTATTTTTTAAACTTGCTAATATCTACAAGTATTTGACAGTTTTCTCTGAAGAAAGAATCTCAAATTTCCCACAGTTTATGTGCTTCGAAGTTTCGATAGCTGATTTCGCAATTTTTTTATTTGTTTCTTTAAAGTTTAGACTGGGGATAATTGAGGCTGCTAAAAGGCCATTTCATTAGACGGCAAAGTAATATTATTATAGTACAAGTTTCAAAAATATAAGACACAATGAAAATTGAAATCTTTTTCACTTTCAATAAAAGTCCAAAATGACGTTAAATTTTACCGAATCAAGTGTTGAAACATTTATGCTAATTATTGAAAATGATTCATAAAAAGTGCTCTGTGAGAACTTCTTTAAAGATCGTGACCATAAAGACTACATGTCAGGATCAGATTTACAATACGATATCTTTTCAGAGAAATGTGTGATCAAATATCATAACTTGCTGACCAATTATCAGAAGAGTCTTTGCTAAGAGATTTGACAGATAGTATATTTAAAATCCGATTTCAGTGGTTTCAGGATTTTAAAAAAAGTTCATTCGAAATTTTATTTTCAAATGTCATCATTGCATTATAGGTGGCATTAGTTGTTTTTTGTGTCTATATACATTTAAACTTATTGCCTACAAAAAAACAATTAAATATGTAATACAATTGGTAGTCAGTTATATTGGCCTTGTCCAAATATGCATATGTATTAATAATCTCAGCAACTTAAAAATAGGTTTTCTAGATTGTAAAAATTCGTCATGTCCTTACAAACTCTATTGGCATAAAGAGCTATAAAGATATAATAATAAAAGTCAGAACGTCCTCGAACAAAGCACAAACAAAACCTGCGCTACTTGTCATTTCAGTTGTTTTACAACAGACCACACAACGCCGCTGTGACTAAATGTGCACCGTAATTCCGTAATTAACATAAGTACTTCCACAGTACCACTTGCGACGTCATTTAACATACTTACTCTAAAAAGAAGTAAACGAAATGGCTAGTAAAAAGTGCAACGAATTCTGTACTTTTCGTTTCGTTATAATTACGCACACTAATACACTTTTAGTATTTTTATATTTATGTAGTTAAATTATGTTCCCTATGCAATCTAACAGAATGTTCATTTCCAGACTTCTAGATTACATGGAAGACACTTTGAAATCCTAGTTAAAATTAACATGCTACATTCTAATTTATATATTTATTATTCCCATGTTCCTTAACAAGTTTATTTCAATAAGCAAGGAATAGTATATTATTCTACGAACGTATTGTTTTACTCGTTACTCGGATTAGGTGAAGTTGAAATAATAACGCAAGAGTTTAATTACAACTAATAAAAAAATATTTATTTATTTCCACTATATTTATTTTCTTTTCATACATATTGTAGCGTTCGTGGGTTTCTAAAGTTTTTATTTAAACAAAAAGATATACTATTAGTAACAAATAGTTAATAATTATTATAAAAAAGAGTAAAAGTTATTAACACTATTTGTAAAGACTAAAATAACGAATACAAAAACTTATACACTAACACTTATTACTACTGTAAATAAACACTATTAATTATATACACTAGTCGAGCGATATTTATTTAAGAAGACATATTTATGTTTAGATAGAGCGATATATTTATGTTCACAAGTACTTCATAGTAGCTTCGGAGTCAACTGAGTCAACTGACTGACTTAATTGTCGACGATTCACTATTTTATATATCACGTTCCTTGTTTCTAGAAGTGCCTGGAATATTCTGTATTGTGATGCGAGCGGACTGGTTCAAACAAGCCGGCGTTGCGTCATTTACTCGGCGGCGTAAGCCGACAAGCTTCAACTTGTCGTTGCCGCGTTCGTTACAAAATTATTTATTTAAGCCGATTTTTGATTTTTACTGAGTCTTCACATGTAGAATATTTATTTACAAACACTGACGGTTTATCACAGACTCACGGTTTATTACACACCCATGATTTAACACAGACTCATGGTTTATCACAGTTTTACATAGTTTATCACAGACTCACAGACTATCACAGATGGACGGTTTATAGAAGACTCACGATGCGTCGCAGACCGACGGCTCATCACAGACCGACGGCTCATCACAGACCGACGAAACACCACAGACTGACTGTCCGCCGTTAGCTCGGCAGCCCGTTATATATTTCTGTATTGCGAGTTCTGGAATGTTCTAGGCTTCTTCCGAAGTTACAAGACACGTTTATCGCGTAATGATCAGGCGAAACGTCATTACGAGAGCTGTCAACAAATCTATGTTAGTTACAGTATCATTAACAGCCATAATTCGCGAGTGAAATATTATATTTTATCCACTACCGGAACCGGAAGTTGCAGTTTTAATTGTAGTAAAGTTTGAGAGCAATAAGAATTAGATTTTACATAATTGTTATTCCAGTGCAATTTTGGAAATTTAGAGAAGGGATCGTTTTTCATTTCTATTTCTCATTTGTGCATTCGTTATCGCGTATGTAATATTATCGAAATTGTTTTGTTGTACATAAGCGATCTGATTGTCTTACAACAATTGAATTATGAGCTCAGTTTTGCATTACTCAACAGACTAGTATAATCAATCATATTATGTATCTAAAAATGCACTTTGTATTATTTAATGATCGTGGAAAAAAGTGTTTTGGATAGAAAACAACTGAACATATAATTCTGGATAGCATTATTGGTATACCGACAAAATGAGCTTCTATAGTACCAGCCAATATTTGTAAAAATTCCCCTGAAGTAGATTCACGTTCCTGTTGCATTGTCTTATATACAATGTTAATAATAATAACTTCCGCAAATTCTATATCACATAAATCATATTACATATTGTTTATAACTTATAAGATATTCCGCAACTTAAATATCAGATGATATCCATCAGACATCACTGATCTAATTCAAAATAACCATACACAACAAAGTCTTTCGTAAGATCGTCACAAAACAAATAAAATTGTAACAAAGCCGGCGATCTGATACTGACTCATATCTCTCGAGATATCGTTGAGTGTGATACAAGACAAAAGAACGCATTGTTTATTTGGTATCTCGTATATTTACGCCCACGTTTCCTTGTCTGTTTTTCTCCTTCCACTGGAGAAGAAAGTAATGTCATGGTAACTAATGTGCATTGTTACTGTTTCATTCATAATCAAGGAGCTAGAACCGTAATCATGCATTGTTCTAAATAAAGAATATATTCTGTAAGTTGTAACATCTTGCAGTATTTTTCAAAATAAAACCTTTTATACGTAGCGTAGGTACATCGTATCTTTTATTTGAACAAAGTGTACAAATTGGTATATTCACCACATCACCACACGGTTTTCTTATAAATATACATCTTACAGAGCGAGAGCCGGCTGCAAAAAACCTGGCCAATGGAGTAACAGAATAAAATGCTTTTAAACTGTTAGTACTCACAGCGATCATAACAAAAATCACTGTGTGCCTGGCACAAGTAATGCACAAGATTTATATGGGTGTTGAAACATAGGGATTTCTATGCAATTTTTTTGATGTTGCTGTAAATTTTTACCTATTCACTTTACAGCAAATGTGTCAAAACAAAAGTTGTTCAGAATTTAAAAATGCATACAATAAGGCCTATTTGGTCACCTAAATATAATAAATTTCACGATATATCAATCAAATTCAAATTAATATTTATTAGAAAAAAATTGTAAAAATTATTCTAACTGGTCTCTGCGAAACCTGTAATTTGACGATCGTCCAAAATAAATTTTTGACAGTTGATTTCATGTCTCCTTGTAGTGAATTGATTTTGAATGAAATTGAAAAACCGTAATAGGAAATAAAAGATGTTAGCAAAAATATTTGGAATACAAAATATATTTGCACTTTTCTTGTACATGCTTCCTATTTTACGAGGAACTAAATTATATAATTAATAATATATTTCAATTTTAGTTACAATGAGAACAAAACCTAAAATATCTATATGTCACATAATAGTTAAGTGACAAAAATATGTGTCATTTGAAATATTATAAAACTATAAAAGTAATATTTAAAGACTAGAAAATAAAATCATAGTTAGAACGATAATAAAAAATTAAATAGGCCTAACATCTATATGTCAAATAATTATGCAAATAGTCATGCTTAGAAAAAAGTTATACGTGATCATTTGGTTTTATACGTATAAGAAAGTAGTGTGGTGACCACACCAGATTTTTTTATAAAGAAATAATTTAAATAAAAGCCAAAGCCAAAGAGGACAGTAGAGTATAAAATTCTCGTTACAAAAGTCTATTCCTGTTGTGCAGAAGAGTGGAGGTGATTTTATCAAAATCAATAAGAAAAATTATTAATTACTGTTTGAATCAAAGCTATATGTGTCTAATCGGAACTATAATTAGGAAATTGCGTGAGATTACCACGAAGAACGCTATTTAGTGCTTTACAATTAGTCAAACTTCTCCAGTTTTTAGTACAATTAATTATAGACAATCTTGATTTATGTAACAAAACAGTAATATAATAACGCTTCTGGATTTATTTTTTGTTTTGAGATTACGTCCATGAAACTGTTTAAACGGTTATTAATCATATTTAACGTATTTATTGATTTATGCCGAACGGTGAAGTATATATCATTCTTGTCATATTTCATGATAAAAACAATATTTGGATAGCATAGTTTAGATTGTAAGTATGTCGAAAGAAATATTTAAAGAATTTTCGCATCAAACACAATAATAATATTTATATTCTAAATAAGTTATCAAATGTCAGTGCGATGTTAAAAGTAAAGTCGATAGTTTACGCTTGCATAGGTCACATAAAAATGTTATGTACCTACTAAATATGCTTAGATACATGAATGATATAACAAGTATGTAAACATGACACTAGATATCTATCTGACAGATATCGTGCTATTTGCTTGGCTACCTACTGCAGATCCGGATTCAGATATATTTTATTTCGTAAATAACAACTAAAATAATAATATATTCGTATTTTCATACTTCTGCGGTTGCTTTAGATGAAATAGTATATTGTAGAACGAGCATGGAATGGTACTCATTTCCTACGAGTATGAAAGTTTGTAGCATGAGCAAAAGGCGAATGCTGCAAATCATACGAGTATGAAATGGACATTCCATGCGAGTTGTACACTATACTTTTCCTACGACCACGATATTATTTCAAAATTAATTTAATTTTAATAATAAATTTGTCCCGCTTTCACCATTCCAATATTTGACAATTCTAAATAAGTATCCTAGCAATGGCACCTGTACTTAAATGAACTGATCTGTATTGAAATACTCACAAAACAAATTCATTTCGCACGATGCTTGCAATGTACCTCATATCTCTAGCAACAACAAACATACAATGAGCAGATTTCTCAGTGGTCGTAGAAAATAGTATATTCTACAACAAGTAAAGGAATGGCACAAATTCCACGTGAGCAAAAAGTTTGTAGTCCGAGCCGAAGGCGAGGGCTACAGTTTGCGAGTGTGGGATGTGCCATTCCTTGTATACTACAAGATTTCGGACATTATACAAAAAAATACAAATACAAAACTGTTAAAACGTTAAACTCAAAAAATTAAATTAAAACAAACAGACGTAACCATAGTAACTGAATCAAGATACTTCATATATCGCAGCTCTGATTCGTCAAAAATATTCCATACGCGGCGTATGGAATGTTAGTGATTCCATAACAATTTTTAGTTGTAGAATGTGTACTTTCCAAAACAGTGTTATAGAAAATATTTATTCATTTCTCTATATCTAAAATATCTTTTTTGCCGACTGACATTAAAAGTGAGATTTATTTTGACAGTTAATAGTCTGTAAAATGTCACTTTTACTGTCTAGACCTTTAAAATATTTTACAAATTATCACAATATAATAAATAAATTTCCAAATGTGTTCCCAATCTACATCTGCGTCGTTGCTATAATAATGACATTAAAGAGAACATTAAAACCAGGTATCGACAAATAAAATTACAAAAATGAACAGTCGCGTCAATATTTCAGTCGTTTGATTGTGATCACAAATACAAATAAAAACTCACTCTGCCCACAAAACACGAGCAAGGACACTGTTCAAATAAAAACCCAATCATCAAGTAAGTCAGCCTTGGAACCTCCATGCTGAATGCACAAGTGCAAACAACCGACGAACTAATAATTTTTTCATCACGAGATATCAAATCAAATGGTCCTGTTCCTGGTAGCTGTAGCTTACTCTCCTCTCGTTGGGATAATTCTTATTTCCCAATAGGGTTTGGTAACTTGCAACTTGCTTATCGATTATTTTCCCCTAGATGGCGTTGGACTGGCAGACGCCGCGTGCAAGCAATGATGCTCGTTTGTTTGTGCGATAACATTTGTTTCAATCGCAAAGACTTGCTGTGCATGTAAAGCATGATAGATTGTAATTATTATTTAAATTACGGACAACTGTAAAAGCTAATGACGGTAAATGGTTTTAAGCTTTAGTGAGGAAGTATATTATGGTGATTTAATTTTGGGAACTGTGGGAAAGTATTTTTATTGACCATTTGAGTCAAAATTTATGGGTGTAAATACGTATACAGAGTGATTGAAAAAAATGTTATCATATGATGAAAAAGTTTATTATTGATCTGATAATATAGAACAGAAATAGCTTGTCTTAAAACTCATGTATCAATAATGAAATAATCATTATCACATGCAGGCTGTTAAAGAAGAGTGAAATATCCTAATTATTAAAGATAAACAAAAATTATATTTGAAGGAAATGTATGTAATCATCCCCTAAATTATATTTTTAAATATGAAAGCGGTAATCAAAAGCCAGTAAACTACGAAGAACGTCAAGTTTGTACCCAGGACCTTTTGGATTCACGCCAAACCCACTACCCAAGTACTCCATATAACCATTCTCCTCCTGTTGACATACTCTCGTACTAAAATTTTACTCTGTTCTCTTATTATGTTTCTGTATCCGTCACACTTCAATCTTAAGACTCCTCATTAGACTTGAAGATGGGGGTTGTTTGCGGCGACGTCATTAAAGTGACACATACGCTGTGAAGATAAGTGCTCTTCATCTCTTTGACCATAATTTGCTTGAAAGTTGAAACACAAATATATCATTGTTATAACGAATGAAATATACTATGTATTGCACATATTTTTGTAGCCAAAGAATTAAGGTGCCATAAAATATACAATAATAATAAATAATAAAAAAAATAGTACATTATGTTACTAGGAGTAGAAACAGAACTTTTTGTGTTGAGCTCATATATTTGCTGTCGAGGCTATGTAAATTGAGCGAAACACAAATACGAGTTTAATTTTTTCTGCAAACATTCCGAAGTAAACTTGATGTATATAAAACACAAGTCTGTCATTTTTTCTGCCATTTTAAACAATAAAATATAAAATATGATACTATTACGCAATACAACTGTCACTCGTCAGAGCTGCCCTTGTAGGTGCTGCCACAAGTGGTATATGAAACAACTAACATATCATTGTATTAGTAACAAAATGATTAACTTCTACATATGTAGTAGAAAATATGAATATTATAATACATTTGAAGAAAAAAAAAAATAATTTGCCGACCTCGGTGGGATAGTCACTACCACTAGCATAGCATATCAGAGGTCGTGGGTTCGAATTCCACTACAGAGCATGGTCGTTTGTGTTCTTTATATAAATTCATAACCATCCACTAATGAGGCGGCATATGACCAAAACAGTCCGCTTCCCATTTTCATCAAAAAAATTCATACAAATATAACAGGATTGGTATAAACAATATTCTAAGATGCAAAACTACAAGGATGATTCTTAAAATAAAGTAAATCATATACTCAAACCTAATTATATCTTCATGGTGATGGATGCGAAACTATAAAATTTTGAAATTACATTTTATTTGACATCCTCTTATTTTAGTGCGTTTCTTCAACTTCTTGTTTACGAATTTCATAGGGTATGTATAAATGTATAATAAAGGATAATTGATAATTTAATTCCAATATATTTTATAAATTGGCGTTAAATTATGTGCTGGAGATTTACCCATTTTGGGTGTGGCAGTCGCTGTCTGCATTAGCAGACTTGAAAAATGATTTTCAACTGTCAAGTCACTACGCTCAAAGAAGTTCGTAGAGGAGGAACCAGAGGAGTAAAATAAAAATGACAACTGTCAGCTGTGGGATTCGAACTGAAGATCTAATGATCCACAGTCCTATATGTTACAATGGCATTATTTATGTAAATCAATACTTCTCATTAGATTATTACTTTTATTTGAAAAACGGAGAATCTGGTTTTATATATCCAAGTATAGAGCAATAATTCAGTGCAAAATCTATTTGAAACTCTCAACTCCAAATTTTTAATGGCTAGCATCAATTTTAGTGTAGATCCATTATAACTTCGTAAGGTTCCCAGTAAAGCAACATTTACTTCCTGTTCCTTCCTATTCCCTAGTGTTCTTTTTTTCACTAAAATATCAGATTTCCTATACATTTAAGACCAAGTCTACAGCAACAGTAAACAAGCTGCTGCGGAACAACCTAAATGTAAGGCACGTATCTATGTCAAGTCAACAGAATTATAATAAGTTGTAACATTGTTGCGGTGCGGTGCGTGCACCCATTACAGGGCGGAAGTAGCTGTAACAGAACAGTGTAACTGATACTCGTGTCACTGGGAGCATTCATCATCAAATATGTAACGCGCCGGAACGACGCACAATTAGAGGATGATAAGAGAGATGAGAGATGCCGCGGGCGGTGCACAAATTGAAATAACCCTTGCCTTTGTTGAGGATCTTTCGAGTGGGAATTTAATAAGAGAGCAACAAAATTGAAAATGTGCTGTAATTGGACCAAAATAAACCTTTGGAATTTTAAATTTGAATGAAATACTTAGGTTTTAATTAGTAATAGGAACCTCAATGCAGAATATAGAGAAGAAGTAATGAAGGGGGCAAGAATATCGGATACTCAAAAAATGTAATGTGGAGGACAAATACATGACAACTGATAGCAAAATGAAAATATACAAGGCAACATTAAGACTAATAATGACGTATGGATGCAACTTTGCGTCAACATAACATGTAATAGACACCTCAATACAGAAAATAGAGAGTATGTAATGTAGGGGGCTAGAATATCAAGCTCCTTACTAGATATAATCTGGATGAACAAATTAATATCAACTGAAAGAAAAATGAATTAATGTAAGATATAATAATAACACATGGACTTGAATCCCGGGCTGATACCACTAAAACTAAACAACTTATAAGTACAGCAGAGATGAGCACATTAAGAATCATAGTGAATTGGAAAAACGAGAGTGGTTAGCCGATCTCGGTGGTGCTGTAGCTATGTCACTAGCCTAGTACGCCATGGGTTCGAATCCCACTGAAGAGCATGGTCGTTTGTGTTTACATAAATTCACATTCATCTACTCATGAGGCGGCATATAACCAAAGAAGTTAGTCCGCTTCCCATCTTCATAAAAAAAACAAGAGTGGATAGAGTAAGATACTAGGAAGTAAGAGAACAATATCAAATCAATGACATTGTAAACTTTGCAAAGAAAAGAAGAAAATAATGGAGTGCACACAATACGGAGCTGGAGAGCACAGATAAGCAGGAATTTCAAGCCAGCCACTAAGCAACCCTCTGGACGACCACCTAAACGGTGAAGATGATGCTGGATAACTATATTTGAGGATATTCCATTAAAATGGGAAGAAATCACAGATTAGAGCCTAATACAGGAATCAGAAGAAATTTGAATATAATCGAAGTGGATAGAACTTGAATTACAATAAGTGTTGTAAGGTTATTTGAAAACACTTATCGCGCAATTAATTCCCGTTTAATTATGATGAATATTAATGCTTGATGAATTAATTCACTGAATTTAATCGGTATAATTGATATATTGATCTAGTAAAATTGTTTTCTTTGTTTAGTCTATTCAATAATGACCGGTACATAACTCAGTATTATTTAGTTTCTGTAACCTCACTTTACGAGCACAAATTGAACACTTCCAGAGAAGCAGATGATACACCCAGTATGGGTAAATGGTGTACTGAAATATTTAGCCAACTTTAAGGCAATTAGAACAGATAGATATGTAAATAGTTAAAAATAATACAGTTTAATTTTATAATATCATATTATATAATTAAACCAAACCTATTCCTATTTCAAATCAATTCAATAATGCAGTGCCCCAAAAATATTTATACGAACCAAGCTATTGCCTTTCCCAACAATAAACACTTGAAGTAATATCGTTTCTAAAAGCTCTAACTAACAAAAAGTCCATACAAATCCCTGCAAATTTCATCCAAAGCGAATCACTTCAACAAAGCATTTATTTCCAACCCACAATGCCACAACACATGAACACAGCACCGTTGATCACATTGACATAGACCAGGGACTAGGGACCAGGGAACAGGGACTGACAACCGAGTCACGTCGAACGGAAGACAAATGAAAAACGCCCTCTTTCAACATCCATAACAACCATCAGCCAGAGTTGATAACAATACAGTGGCGTACAAATAGGAACAATAAAGGATATACAAAGCTCTAAATATATCATCAAGCGTCCTTATTAATTTTTGAGCGTAGTACTTTGTTGTATTGCTATTTTTGTGAGTATGTGCTGCAGTTACCAGCTATCGCTTTCCAGTCATGAAAAAGCGGTCCACGTAATAATAATTAATAATTAATCGAATACTAGATACTAGTTAAATATTTATTTTAACCGATTTTCGCCAAACAACTCTGTTGATAAATAGCTCCGTGGTAACGCACCGAACTGTGGATCATGAAATCTTCTCACATAACCTTTCGCCTAAACAACTTTTTTTTATTTATTACATATCACAAGTAATCATCGTTCCTACCAAATTTAGAAACTTCAAAATACGGCACACAGTTTTTATTATTGTTATAACACATCACAATACAAGTTATAATTTATAGCCCATTTCCCCTACGCCACTGTAGGTACCACAGTGTGACTGCTGCACTATATTGTGGCGGTGTGCAATTATTGATTATACGGTCCTGGTACAGACGCATTCATCACAGACCGACAGCCGGAGCCAGATCCTGATTCGTGCTCGTGAGTGGGACATACACACCGCGTGTCGTGCGTTTGGCACGCGAGTGCACGCTACTCCCACTGGCGGGAGACTAGAGTGGATGTCGTGTGCGAGTATGTTAACGCCGTATGCTGGTATTTATTATGTTTTCATTGCTTGAATTATGAACATTCTTGTGAAATATGTTTATATTTATTTTGTTGGGAGACTATGTTAATCTGGAAGGCATAACTGTTGATTGATTGATGGATTATGGGGTAATGAAGATGTATTGTTTTATTTAACAGGGATTCAAGCGTACCTTACAAAAATTATAACTGTGTACGAATGGTTCTGAATTCTTTGTACAAAAATATACATAAGTAATACTATACTATTCACTAATAATATAAGATCAAAATCGAATATCAAATTACCTCTAATACCGTTTTAGTTTAATTTTAACTCATTGTTTCACCTATCAAAATATTGCCCCAAACTTATTAGAGGAGGGATATCCATAAGGGTAAAGAATTGAAATGTGGAGTATTGGGTTTCCAAATTATCAAGAGATGGCGTTGATCACAATTCTCAAAAGGTGCATGTCAAATTCATCTTGTATGATATCTTATGATGGTGAATGCTTGCATTAGTATTGGTAGTTTGCTTTTATTGGCAGCAGAACTGTTGCCATACACACTGCAAATTTTCCTGTTTTTATAGGATTTTTTGGAGAAAATTCAATCTTAACCTATAATTTACAAAAACAATAAACCTTTTATTTTTACATCTTATTTAAATAATACGATTTAAACAAATGTTATACTTACATTGGAATACTCTTAAAATAACTACTGTTGTTATTAATTTTTTTTAAATAACAATTAATTTCAAAATACAATGAAATGTATGTACCTTATGGTTAGTTTAGCTTTCTACCGCTAGTTGGCGTATTTTAATTTTGGAAGCCCAATAGGGATTTCAATGCTACTTTTTTTATATTGCTGTATATTTTTGTCTATTAACTTAAAAGGAAAAGTGTAAAAGTTGTTAAGAATTTAAAAATGCATGCAAAAAGGTCAATTTGATACCTAAATATTAGTATTTCATGATATATCAATGAAATTAAAATTAATATTTATTAGAAAAATTATATCACGGCTCTGGAAAATTAAACAAAAACGGAAAATGTTAGACACAAAACTAATAAAATGTATATCTATGATTAGGCATTTCATATAACAGTTTTAGATTTATTTATTTAAAAGAAAGAAGTGACCTCTCAAAATCGCCATTATATTATTACATCGATATTTCTACAGAAAATAATGCAATGTTTTACTAAATAAATCTAAATTAAACTTTTTTTTTTCACTTTTACTCTAAAATGAATAGGTAAATATTTGCAGCGATATAAAAAATAGCATTGAAATTCCTGTACACCACATTTCAATTCTCCTGCAAAATGAAAACCATTAATCCTTTAATATAAGGTCATATTGATAACAATAATGAAAAATTGATTTCAATAATTAAAATAATGATTATAACAAAAAAATGGCAACTTCAAAAAAAAAAAATAGAATGACAAGAACACAATATATGTCAACAGAAAGAAACAACATAGTATTATGTGTAAGAATATTTGACGAAAAAAATAAGTAAATTGACGTTTGATTTTATTGCACTTTTGCTAGACATCCATAGAAATCGTATGGTAGCTCTTCCTTGAACGTCAATTTACACAGCGTAATAAATAATCCCGGTGAATTCGTGATACGAATTGATTAACGGAAAATATATTAATGAATTCGTAAATACCTATATCATATTTATCGACCAGTCAGTTTTACACCCAGTGTTCATCAAATATCGGACCGTGTGTGATCGAACGTCAATATATCTAACAGAAATTTAATCAGATCATAAGTGGCATACTTCAAATATCAAAAATAGTACCACTACAACATTTTTTTTTTTTTTTTGTAAAGGAACTAAATCATAAGTGAGTATCAAAGTTATTCATCTTCATTAATCTGCTTCAACCTAGTTGATTTAGTATCATCACATTAAATTTACCCACATATGAAAAAACCTTCAGTTTTGTCAATTTCATCACTTTCTGCCCCCTAGTTCATTCATCTATCTCCTTTCTAATAAAATACATTTCCTGGGTCCTGCCAAAATAACTCAAAGTGAAAAAGCACGCAAGAATCGCATCTAGCACCGACAACCCACCCCTAATCCATTCCTGTCGAAAATTACCCCAAAACTACCCTATCTCAACCCCTAATCCTAAGGTACAGCACCGAGCACCCTCGTCGCATCCATGTCTGGGTCAATACTCCCCTGCTGACCACAATCACATGGGAGCGGCACACTCGATGTGAAGCCATACTATATAGAGTAATCTTCATTGCTTTACTTTTCATAATACTTTCTATATGCTTATGCTACGGATTCTATAATAAAGAATAAAGGGAATTGCACAATAAAATCTTTATTCAATAAATAACACTCTGTTGAATATTTGATCAGATCTATGTACAGAAATTTAATCAGATTTTAAAACAATAAACGAAAATGTAAGTGTAAAATTCATAGGTTAGATATTAATGAAATAATTATCGATTTGTATTCAATTTCAATCCATATAAAGTACCTCCCACTTGAAGTGTTTATCATGGATATTTACTAATTTGGTGCAATTGTGGATCTTAAGATTCTAAGTTCGATTCCCATAGCCGACATATTTTCTCCACATGTATATTAGCCCTGTACTGATTTCTTGTACATAGAATCCAGCCCCGGACTTAGGAAGAAGGAGGGGGGCAATTCAAAGGGGCGCCAAATTCAAGTTATAAAAGAATTAAAGTTTCTAAAAATCATTTGTATGTTTAAAATTATATTGATTACCACTTAAAAATATACATTGACTATCGCTGTTTACACACATACGATTTTAGAAGTTTCTTAGCCTACACAGATTGTAAAAATGGGTGTAGAATTGAAATGCGGACTGCGGAGTATAGGGATTTCAATGCTATTTTTTACCTCCCGCCACATCCTGTAAGGGAGGTATAGGAATCATGCTAAAAATTGGGTAGTGAGTTTCCAGTGGATGAGCACGTTTTAGGGTCCCTACAATACGATTTTAATAGTTTCGCAATGATGTCTGTGTGTGTCTGTCTGTCTGACTGTCTGTCAATCTCTGGAGTTACAGTTTCTCAAAAACTACTAAACTGAAAATTTTGATATTTTGTTTATATCCATTTTTTGGAAGAATTTGGAAGAGCTGATTAGTTTTTGGTGATAATCCAATAACCAGAAGTGGTAGTGAAACCCTATCAAGTTATTTTAAAATATTTCAGTAAATTATACTTTAATGAAAATTTGTTATTAGAATAATGTTTTAAATATTATTTTCTACAATTATTGTTTGGAATATTTTCCTCTTACTTATTTATCTACTAATTACAACACGTTAAAGAAAAATTATATTTTGCTATTTTCGTTTAAATCTGCGAAGCCGTGTTTTTTGAAAAAAAAAAAAACAACGGTTAAAAATTCATTTTTTGATATGTGTCACATTTTTTGAAGGGATGAGTGTTTCTTGATAGTGGTGATCCGTGTTCCTGCATTGTTTGATAAGAAATCTATGGCGGGAGGTATTGTGGTGCCCACAACAGATTTTTTTATATTGCAGTAAATATTTACCTATTACAACAAAAATATAAATACAAAAGTTGTTCAGAATTTACAAATGCATACAGTAAAGCCCTTTTGATTATCTAAATATTAGTATATCACGTTATATCAATAAAATTAAAATTCATATTTATTAGGAAAATTAAAACACGGTCATGAAAAATTAAACAAACATGAAAGATATTTGACATTTCATAAAAAAGTTTTAGGGTTATTTATTTATTTAATAGAAAGAAATGAACTTTCAAATTCGCCTTTATTCATTACAATCTTCTACGAAATTTCTATAGAAAATAATACAACACTGTAATAAATAAAACTAAATTTGTTTTTGAAATGTCAAATAATTCTCGTTTAATTTTCCATTGCCATATTTCAATTTTTCTGACAAATATTAATTTGTGTGATTGATATATCGTGAAATACGAACATTTAGGTAACTAACTGAACAATAATTGTATTTACACTTTTGCTGTAAAACGAATACGTAAAAATTATTGCAATATTAATAAATAGCATTGAAATTCCTATATTCCTCATGTCGCATGTAAAAAAAAGTTATTTCATTAGCATTAACTAGCATCATCGTAAGATTTCTGAAATCTTTAAACTCTAATGTTGGAGGAAAGGGGCGCCAAAGTCAAGTTTTTGTCCCAGTTAGGAAAAATCGTAGATCCGGGGCTGATAGAGGCCTACTATCTGAGCTAAGATATACGATATATTTGCTACTTTCATTCTTCTCTATTTCTTGTTACATTGTTATCCTTAGTTTTGTGATTGGTGACGTTTCTTGGTTCTTGTTTCTGCGAGGGTCATAATTGACGGCTGGTAACCGCACCATAAAAATACATCATGTACATAAATCTCCTGTAGAAGAAGAATGTTACGCCCAAAAAAAAACCGGGTAGACCATCGGTCTGTATTTTTTATTTTATGCTATAATTTTAAATATAACCGAAAAAATTGTCAAACAAAGTTTATTTTATATTGTTATGTCAACGTATCTGCAGTATATGTTTTCCTACCGGGTGTTCCATTTTCGCGCAATGATATGCAACTTGAAATTGTTAAATGGAACACCCTATATATTTTTGCAAAATTTTAAATACCATTCCTTTATTTCTTTCTCTTTAAAAAGTTCTTATTCAGTATAGTCCTAAAACTATCAGTGCAGAAACAATTTATGTTTTAATTCATGAAGAATCACACACGGAAAGTGTGCCATATGAAATTAAAAACAATAAATAAATTCTTCAAACTAAAAAAAAATATAACAAAAAGCTGATAAAGCTGAAAAGCTGAAAAAGCATATAAAAATTATTAAAGATTTGACAGCAACTAATCTGATTGTTTAAATATATTCATGGCTTTCTTTCTGGGTAAGATTCTTTAATAATAAGAACGTGAATAGTTCATGTACTTATTATTTTTTGATTATAATAAATAAGAACTATTTTAAAGAGAAATAAAGAAGATTTAAAATTTTGCAAAAATATATGCGATGTTCCATTTAAAAATATAAAGTTGCATGTCTTTGCGCGAAAATGAAACACCCGGTAGAAAAATTTATGCTGTAGATACGTTGGCATTTTAACGTAAAATAAACTTTGAAAAAATTTTCAGTAATATTTAAAATAATCGCATAATAGTTATTTACTTTACAAGTGGGCAAAGTACGGAATTACCCACGAGAGAAATTTTAGAACACGAAGCCGAAGGCTGAGTGTGATAATTTTATCGAGCGGGTAATTCCACTTTGCCCACGTGTGAAGTATAAAGTTTTATCCAACACCTCTTAATAAATGAAAAATTTATTAAAGAAATATTATTTGACAGTGACACATGCTTTAAATTTTTAAATTAAAATGTCAATCGAAGTAGTTACCAAGGTGTTGTGTGTTATTATTGTTATAAATAAAAAAATATTCACTAGGGACTTTCCTCAAAATTATACCCACTAGTGGGTAATCTGTTACTTTCCTGGTTTATAATAACCATAGTTATAGAGCATTTATTGAGAGGTGTTGGATAAAATAAAAAATGCAGATCGATGGACTAATCTGTATACGTGTATAGGAACGTAACGTCACCCTATATCCCACCAGGTGAAATTCCACAAGCGCATATAATACTTTCAACAAGTAATCTTTTTCTTCCACGATGAGATGACTAGATGATATATTTGTATTTATTAACTTATTGTGCAAAATTATTAATTAATTGAGCTTCAAAATTTTTCTGTGGCATTAAATTTCACTAAAAATTACGTGGTTCAGCTATTGATTATATTTAAGATTTTCTGTTAAATTTTATTGAGCATATCTGTTCAAAGACTTTTTTTAAAAGTTGGGCAGATTCTCAGCTGTGAATCTGCTGGCGAGAGGCACCCTATACATTGTGTTGTGAAAGGGAAAATTGCAATGACAATGTTAATTAGATATTTGTTATTTATGCGCTTGGTTAAAAAGCTGCGAATATAAAAAGGGGGTTGGAGCAGAAATATAATTAAATTTTTGAACTGACACTTCATAGTCAGATTGTATGAATACAATACTTGGGGCTGAATAAAACTGGAAATTAGATAGGGTAGAATGACACTCTACTGGTACGTTTTATGCTAGCCTTTATATTTCCCACCATCATCTACATTAAAAGAGAACATAAATTAGATAATATTAAATATATTCCAAAGGGAATAAAGAACTAAGTTATTGTGTGTTTGTTAATATGAAATATGCAACGTGTACCTTTAATTTAGAAAAAGAGAAATACATATTATTTCTTAAATAAACATAATACTATTTAACATATATCGAGGATACATATTTATTTTGAGCTTTTCTAACATACCAAACAAGAATTTTGGATGATTCACTGCCAATATTATGTATACCGTATGTCTGTCTTAAAGGTGTACATGGAGATTAACATGGGAAATCAGTTTTTTACGTGCTGTTGCTCGATGTTCTACCGGACAATAAAAATTGTGGTATCAAACAAAATATATAATTTTTTTTAATGAAACGATCTTCAATACATTACAATTAAGTTGTAATTTGGTTCCGTAAATTAATTTTTAAACGTCAAATAAATAGCTTGAAAGAGATCAAAACAAAACAGTTATAGGTGACAAATTTATTTTCAATATAAATTGAATAAATCGGAGAATTTTTAAAACTTTAAAATTAATTTACTGAGCCATATTACTACTAAAATGTAATGTATGTTACATCGTTTGATTCAGAAAAATATCTTTTGATTGTTACTACAATCATTGTTGTCCGGTAGAACACCGAGTAACAGCACTCAAAAATCTGATTTCTCATGTTAACCCCTATGTACACCTTTAAGACAGACACACGGTATAGATTGAAGAACATTCTGAGAGCGATTTTTAATACAAACATATTGGTATTTTTAACTCATCGGATTGTAGAGATCCTCGGTTATAATCTCACAAACTGTAGTTTCCATTTTAACTATAACCCTGAGCTTTCCCCTTCCACTACTTTTATCATTCAACGAGATTTGCAATAGCAAAGTGACATACCATAAACTGGGCAAATAAGTTATAAGAGAAGATGCTGTATAACTGAGTAAAGAATACACTTAATACAAATTTCCATTTGCGTTGAATTGTTGTAAGTGTTTTAGTTTCTAACTATTATTGAAGATTTTATAGGTATTAAGGCAGGATATACAAAAAAATGTTTAAGTTCTGCAAAAATATAATTCCATATATACTAATAGAAAAACAAACTGTAGTAATACAGGAGCGTCAACAACATAGGCATGAACAATAAATATTTATAGAATCATAAGTTATAAAGGAACGTTCGCGGCACAAGTTATCGGGAGTACGGTTAAATAAAGACACGCACACTATGCACACATTTTACATAAAATTAAAATATCGGTGTAATTAACCTCATTTCTGTTATGCGGTAAACAACAGTCTTGTGGGAAATTTACGCTCTTATCAAAATATGAAATTCATTAAAAAATTAAATTATTAATGATAATTGCATACTTCATTTTAATTAAATTGAACATTCAAATAATAAAAATTGAGTTTGTTTTATTTCGATCTTGTATCAGAATTTCTCAGATGCTCAGATATCTTTAAACGAAAATGCATCTGTTAATTTGAAATACACATGTTTCTTTCCAGAAACTCTAAAGGTCTGCTAAAGTATTAAATGCATAAATCTAATTTAATTTAATATAATGGGGTAAATAGCTCCATACTAACGCATCGTATCGTGGATCATAAGATCTTCAGTTCGATTCCCACATTCGACAGTCGGTACTTTTAACTATACCCCTGTGATTTATTGAAACAATTTCTTTGAATATGGAGAAAAATTGATTGAAATATTTCTCTAAAAGGCAATTTCATAATGTATATTTTATTTAAAATACGTACGATGAGCTGTGAAATGAATAATAATATATAAACTGAACTTTATATATCGTTTTATTCCACTCAAATCTCTGCACACATTTTAATATTTCTGCTATGGAGTCTGTGACCATAATGGAATTTAAAGAAACAAATTATGGAATAAGTATATTAAGTATAAAGTCTTACAATAATAATACAAACAACATACAATCTTACAATTTTCTGGTATTTCCAATTTCAAATAAAATTTATTACAAATTTATTGAAATTGAAAAAATCAACTCAGCTCTTCATATTTTCATGAAACTTACAAATTCGGAGTTTCGTTTACATACCTTGTCTCGTTCATTAGATATTGCACACATGGACCATCCATCCATCCATCTTCACACACAGACATCATTTAAAAATTGGCCTTAACGGATTCAGTGGACTTCATAATATTTATTTCCGCAAAAGTCTCGTCAGCGATTTATTACCCCCCTCTAAATATACAATGTATAAAATTACAACGGATGTCATTCATACTAGTATCTATCTCCTTCTATCTAAATATATCCATCTTTATTTTACCAAAACTGCGTCACATTCCTTCTCCTAATTTTTAATAATTAATTTTTCGTAAACTATAAATAAGTTATCAATTAAAATAAAGTATGATTATCTTATTTCGTGTTTATAATCAAAATTCATAGACCCATTATTACTTATTGCCACAAATTATTTCTAGCTAAAGATATGTAAGTTTCTTTCTGTTACAGTACAGTTATTGGTAAAGCATTTCGAACGTAAGTCTTCTTTCAAGGCCCTAAACAAATTAAAACGACCTATTATAAATCCTCTCAGGAATGCACAAAACGGAACTAGGAGTACTTCAGCTAATTTTAAATGCGCATGTGTTTCTGCAAAAACCCGTAAACGAGGTGACACGTGATTTGTGAGCTACACACTTCGAGCATCTGGCTTCCGTCCCTAACCCCTTACCCTGCTCCCCAACCCATATACACATCGCGACACACGGGGTGACGAAACCCTGTGACAAAAAATCGACACTAACAGGAAAAAACTATTACTATGAAGTCAGTTTCGCGTCCGCTGCCAAACTGTTCTTTCCAGCCCATAAAATCAGCGCGAAGCTACGAAAAGATTTTTTAGTATCGATCCAACACGACACAATGCATAATAAAGAAGTTTCTATTTTCTTAGTTTAAAAGAGATTGCTTACTGAAAGGCTGTAGGTGTGGCAGGGTTGTGAATAAATATTAGTCATATTTGGGAGCTTTCAAAAAGAATGATTTGGTTCATTAGCATAATTGAAAGTAGGTGTATGGATGAAAAAACTGTGGATTGCATGATGCATTAGTGCATGCGTTATTTTCTTCCCTGTCAGTTATAAATTTGGGTGTTTTAAATGTTTGGCAAACATGCAAACCAACGTGCCGATTTCTCGTAGGTCATAAAAATTGATAAATGATATAAATTTTGTAGTACATCATACACGCATGTTTACAAAAAAAAACGGAACATAGATGTTTCAATACGAATTTGCACTGCTAATTAATTTGGACAAACAAAATACAAACATATGTAAAATAAAATAACAAATCGAAAGTTAAATACTACGATAATTTAATAAAATCATCAATCCCCAAATAAGATTCTATACGTATTTCGAGAACTAAGTTCTCATACTCACTAGAAATAAGAGGAATCAGTCTAGCTTACATTACTTGTTAACCAAACCTGTGGTTAACATTCAATCTAGATTTTATTTTTTTAAAATTATTTGTTATAACTTTATGTGTCAAATGTATTTTGTATAAGTATACTAGTTTTATAATCCGATTTAGATACAGATAATCGATGAAAATTATTTCAAATTCCAAATACAGAATCAGCTACAAGAATATGTTTCTAATCAAAGGTTTTAGCAATAATATTTTGATTAAAGAATATTATTTTCAATATTGAAACTGAAACTCACTGTACGTTTAATAATGTTCCAATAATCATAGTATAAATAATTAACTGATAGCTCTGTTCTATATGTCAAGTGTAATTATTAAGCATTTAAATACAGATATATAATATGTGTGTAAGAATATTGTGTGCTGCTCACCCCATATTTTTTTGCTCTTGTACTTAAAATTTTACTATTAGTAAGTTTAATTCCTGTGATATACTGTCATCACGACAGCTGCTTAGCATTTTATATCACGTGCATTTAGAGCGGTTGCAATTAAAATCGCACAAGCAATCTGCTTTTCCATTATAATCTTTACAACCTCAAATATCACTGGCTGCACTTCTCCGTGACTTTTTCCCACCCTGTATCTCCACCTCTCCATGTCGATAGCTTATCATCATGACTCACAGATAACACAACATTATGGGTCTCCAGAGAGTCATATCAAAAGCCAGAGTATCTCTGTATAGCATTACAGACCCATCCCTGCATCCGTGTTTGTGTGCAAACTGCAAGCGCCATTCGCTATTCTCGGTGTAATCTCCTGCATATCGGATATCAGCGCGTCGTGTGTCAAGTTACACTTGACGTACACATTAACAAGCGTGTTTATAATTAGCGTACGGAAATTAAGATGCTGGTAATTGAGTCATTAGTGAGGAGAGAACAAAAGAGGAAGCGTATGAGTTTGATAGAGATATTAAGTTATGAATATTGATCATTATTTTCATTAGCTCTGATGCTTGTTAATTAACATGTTATATTTAATTATTATAGGACTTAAAAAAATCGACTTTCTACTACAAATATCCGTGAATTTGATTGTTTATTAATTACAAATGACACATATTTGACATATAGAATAGTTGATTCAATTACTTGTTTGTTCTCTTAGCATTTAACAACTATAATTTTGAAATACGGGCTCTGAATCATATCATTTGCCCCAATTAAGACTTTTAGAATAGCTTTGAAAAAATACTTCTTATCTAACAAAGGGAAAATTATTGTACTCATAATTTCTTTTCTTTTTAAGAACATTTTAAGGAAAAATAACAACTGAAATAATAACAAATAAACAATTTGGCCCAAAGGTATTGGCTGGTAGCACGAACACTATTTTTAAATCTAATAACAAAATACAGAAAATTGTTTCAAATAAAGATTGTAAGTAATATTATTCTACATCTTTTTCATTGCAATGAAATTTACTCTATCTAATTTATTTATTAAGATATGGCCAAAAACCCTGATATGCCTTCAAATAATCTACCACTTACTGTTGATGAATTGTTCTAAATATCTAATTAATTCGTAATATAAACATACGTCCCTTACATATATGTATGTGCGGAAGGAAAAATAAATGAATTTAAGATATAAATATGGTGAATTAAACAATTTTCCTTGGTATGACTTTAACTGGGCCAAATGATTTGATGCTGGACTCGTATAATATTAAACATGTAATCGGGTTTTCTTAAAAACAGATACAAGAAAATTGCAAACATCATTTTTTATTTTATATATTATTGTTCACATTAAATTTTAAATTATTTTCGTAGTTATTTCTATATCTAAAATAAATTGAATTTATTGTTTTGTCTATCTTTTAAATTTCCACTTTTGGTTTTACAATTTGATAAAAATCGACTGAATTTTATTGTGATTTGAAAGAAGTAGCGTGTCTCGTACAAAAATAGGTACCTAAAAGACCTGATAATATATTTCTACTCTTCAAAATGCTTCAATTTGATACCAAATTTAATAGTTTCTGTATTATAAAAAAAAAAATTAATGTCGCTTAAATTTAACATTTGAAATTTTAGTTCACCGATCCTCTGTGACACTTTTTAGTTTGAAATCCAACTCGACAGAATTTAATCACTGACTATAAAATATATCAAATATATTATTAAACAAATATTTATACAGGGTATTCGGGAAAGTGGTGATAAGCTTCAGGTACAATCCTTCTTAAAAGTTAACAGCAATATTTCATAAAAAAAAATATAAATTGATGGCTTCGTATGGCTTATGCATTAGTAATGTCGACTCAGGATTAATCACATAATTATTCTCTAGCTTATCACTACTTTTCCGAATTTAATTAATTTAATCTTCAGAACTAGACAGGTTGATAATAATTTATTTGATTTTCTATTCTACAATTTCAATTTGCATCTGATAATGTATTGGAATTGGGTATAATCAAATTGTTGCAAATAAATTTCTTTGCTTTCTAGGAACGAAACATGCATTACACCAGTCTTAATTAAGCAAATCAGAACATATTAGCGGTCTTTTATCCAATCACAGATCTAATCTAATTGCATAATTAGCTTGCATACATTGATTTTCAGATTACATTTTCGAGAGTTTCCAGTCATTATTCTGATTGCCTTGATTTAAGAAGCCTTACGCTTACGCATTTCCTTAATATGCTTACATCAAGAGACAATACTTCTCTCTTCAATTATTAAATAATTAAATCCTAAACTAAACAACTATGAAATCTACTTACTTGCTCGGCTATTTGCTTAGTAAACTTGTTCATGCTAACACCACATAATCCTAATTCCAAATTAATATTGATTTGTAAGCAGTTTCTTACACCCTTGCAAAGCCCGGACCCCATCGTTGTTCAACAAAATTTTGCTAAGCCTTTAGTGTAGTAATCATGTTCCAAAAATATTCTGCATTATCAAGGTTTTGTGGCTAGTGGGCGGAAATGTGTGCAGAACACGAGATAATATTGTTATCAGTTTCACAACTTCATTTTAAGATTTGTATTTTTTATTTTGTGCAAGTACAATTTGCTATACTAATGTGAATTATCCACAAAGCTTGTTCAAGTCCCAAATGTATCTTTTTGTGTAGACATAATGACTATAATTTCAACAAAATGTTCTTAAAGTTTGTTGAGACAAAACCGTGTAGTTCCGTCAACAAACTAACTCTGTGTTTCTAAGTAACTAAACTTCAGAGTATAAGTTTCCTGGAATTGTAAAGAGCTGAGTTGATTTTTGCCATAATTGCAAAATCGCTGGATGAAGTTTACTTGACACATAAAACAATAAATTCAATCAGTTTTGAATACGAAATCAGCTGCGAAAAAAAATTTCACATGAAAGATGTTAGCAATAATATTTGAAGTAGGTAATAGTTACTTATATATCATATAAATCAAGTTTAAAAATCTGTGGTCTTCTTACCAATTTTAAAGATAAGAACCATCTTTGTCAAACAAAATCACCTCCTGAGGAAGGCAAATGTGTTGCCGAAACCTGTAGAGGTAAATTTTCAATAAATATCGATTGAATGCTATCTAGCATTTTAATTAATTTTCTTCAAAACATCCATCCAGTCAGGAGGCTTCATATTTATTAAAATATATAGTTCCCTTACATTGTTCAGGCATTTATGAGATTCCGTTCCAGTCAGTGTGGTAAAGTTTACATTGGTCAAACTGGTAGAACTGTAACAACAAGATTACAGGAACACAAACGACATATTAGATTAAATCAACCTGATAAATCTGCAGTTGCTCAACATGCTATTCCGGAATTACATGGAATTTATTTTGAAAACATGAAGATTCTAACAAGAGAAATAACTGGATGAGAAAACTAATTAGAGAAGCTATTGTAACCAAGAAATCTTCAAATAATTTTAATTTGAATATAGGCTTTGAGCTTAATAAGTCATGGTTAACTGTTGGTCTTCCTAAATTTTATATTTATATTTATTTGTGATTTTATATTTGATCTGTTACCCTTATTATGTCAACACGTAGTCTTGACTACATATTTATTATTTATTGTTTTTTTTAATAAAAATTATATAGAACTATACCCAGATATTGTAATTTTTAAATATTTTTTATACTCACAATCTTGGATATCACATTTGATACCCACTATTGACAACCAGTTACTTTCAATTCGAGCACTCGTGCAATATATATATTCAAGAACCCTTCTACCGTAATCGTGCACAAATTTCGCCGATTGTTTCTTATTCATCGCCATCCTTCGTGCCTCCTGTTGTGTACCGTTCCTCTTCTTCAGAATCTTATTGATGATTGTATCCTAGGTGTCTTTTGGTCTTCCACGATTCCTTATTTCTTTCACGTTGCCGCACACTTATCATATTACCCCACGAGTTACCCCACCATGCTAATTGTTTTGTTTCTATGAAAGTATGAAGTCTAATATTGGTTTACATTGCAGTTGTTCTCTTATTATTTCATTTCTCATTCTGTCCAGCATTGTTACTCCTTGTATTTTCCTTAGATATTTCATTTCCATCGCCTGAATTTTGCTTTTCATTCTTTGAGACAGTACGCTTGACTCGCAACTCGCAACCATATGTCAATATAGATCTGTATATAGTATTATACACTGCTACTTTTGTTTTCGTACTGATTTCTTTTTTCCCTATAAAGCTGTGTTTCATTACATGAAAGAATCTTGCCGTTTTGTATATTCTTTCATTTATGTCTATGTCCTGTTTACCATTAATTGAGGATCTCATATTCCAAAATTCTATGTATTACCATAAGCTATTTGCCTCCGTAAAATTATGTCTATTTGTAAACTGATTTATCCGTTTGATAAAATACTTTTAAATTTCAATAATCACAATCAATCAATGGATGTTCAATACTGAAATATAGATACACAATGAGTATTTCGCTGTTAATTACATCGCAACAAACAAAGTAATTCAATTCCGTAGTTTACACATGCACATGTGGTGTATTCCGAATTATGCCCATTGTGCGATAAACACAATTTTTATATAAAATTACATGCATTTATGGTCGCACACGTAGCGTTCTCGTGACACAACGTAGCACAAACAACCAGCACAAAACAGCAGCAGATCAAATCGATATAATTGTTAACATCAAGGCTGAATTCTTGACATTGTTCGACATCAATGAAATAGAAATTGGATATGAACTTACAACTTCCTCGTTGGAGATTTCTGTTGTTTGTTTAATCAAAAATGATTGATTTATTAGTCATTGCATTCTGTTGCAACAGATGCAGTGTTTCATTCATCATAAAGTATTTATAATGGGAAATACAATTGATACAATCCATGGTTAAGGATTGAAGTTAATTAGGAATTATTGATTGGGATTATTAATTAATTTCAATATTTACAAGCGATAACAATAAAACAGGAACTCTGATCTTCGAAAGTGTCTTCCGTTTTTAATTTTACAAATATCATTGTAATAAATTATTAATTAAAATTATAATATAAACTTTCCAATTAGCTCCTACAAATGAGTTTTCCTGCCACAGACACATTCATAAAATTAGCATAACTAAATTGATACATCTCAAACTGAAAGGTTTCTAATTATAATTTTGTTATTATATTTAAATATTTGTGGCATAAATCAAAATTATATTTACTTGCATACAATAACGTAAACAGTTGTGCTTATCATACATGTTTCAAACATTTAAATAATAAATAATAATTTACTTTTAATGACACTTTGTGATTGAAAACATGAATAAGTGCATAAAATTACTGGACGTTTAATATGTTATATACATATTTATGAATCCCAATTTTATAGTACCTTTTTTATTTTATAAAAGAAGTATAGCAATTAATTTCGCGGAAATACATATTCTTATCATTTCAATCAATAGGTGCAATACTTTATTAACAAAAATGAAAAATGATAGCGTAATAAAACTCGTAATTATAATTTTATTTCATTTATTTGTTATCTATCCAACAGACAAAAATGCAAAAAAGGACAAATATGAGAACAGTAATCCAATATATTTAGATAATATAATAACAAAATATCAAATCTGTAAATATTTGGGCCAGTGTTGAAGTTAACACTGACCAAGGTGGTTATGGTTAATGAGTGGTGTATACTGGATTTAATTTACAAATTTAGATTTGAAATTTAATTATAAAAATATAAAAAACATAAAAATACTTTTATGCGTATGCAGGATTAACAAATTTTAAGAAATATATTAAAATATTTTTGCTTGACTAGCAAAAGAAAAAACTGTGATGCGGCCGCACATAACCTCCCGTCCAATACTACTCTTAAACGATACAAAATAGTATTTGTTGATACAGAAACATACCTTCTTCTTATTTATTTATTTTCTATTTATATTTGAGAAATTTAATTTTTTTTCAGATTTTTATTTGATTTTTTGACATATATTTCACTAAGAAAACAGTTTCACAATCAAAATGACGTGTGTCACATTTCGTAAAAAATTTTCAATTTTTCCATAGTGTACTAGGAATGCAAGATTTGTGAAATCTAATTTTTTATATTTTATTATTTCTAAATCCAATGAAAATTAATAAAATTAGTGTAATCAAAACACATGTAAAATTAAATATTCTTCAATTTTCAAAATAACAGAAATTGTTGAAAAAGGGTATTTAAGCGTGTTTTTCACGAAAAACTGTTAACGGGTTCAAGTAAACTGCTAATCTAATCAGCTTTTCATTTAAATATAAGAAGCAAAAATTCACAAAATTGTATTTTTTAGTATTATAGTATTTGAGTTATGCGAGACGAAACAATTGCCATGTACTACATACGCACACACATATACAGACATCATGGTGAAAATAGTAAGATCGTATTGTAGGGACCCTAAAACGTGCTTATTCTTTGAAAACTCACTACCCAATTTTTTGACCAAAAACAATACTTCCCCTACCTAGAAGTAGGCGGGAGGTAAAAAATATTGTGACAACAGTAAAATGTGTCAAAATTGTTAGTTAAATTGATTAACTTGTGATCATAAAATATTGTTGCAACATGATGTTAAGTACGATAGAGGATAGATACCAATTCGTTTTCTTGTCAACAGAAAAAAAATCATGGTATAAATTAAAGACTTTTAATGCTAATTAGTCATACATTTTCGCATAACTTAATAACAGTTTTATGTTTTTTATATTAATTGATATTATTATAATTGTACAAAAACCAAAATAACAATAAAGTAGTTAATTTTTGAATAGACACCCAAATATGGAACATTATAGAATGCACAACTGTTTTTATTAAAAATAATCACAAATCCAAGTGTTAAACTCTGAACCAGCGCAATCATATAAGACTCAACTTTTTTATATCCCTTGAGAAATTTTGTAGCACCGATAAAACAAAACACTCCTGCCACAGCGATAGCGATCGTTCGACAAGCGAGATGAAATGTGTGTGATACTAAAGGGAATGAATGAAATAGAAGATACCCTTGTATTGCATTTTCAACTATTTGTTCTAGAGAAATGGCGGTATTCCTTATTAGGATCCTATTCCATATTTGGTTACTTTCCTCTATTAATTTAATATATTTGAATGAAAAACCTCACATGTAAAATTAAATTGACAACTCAAAGATATTGTTCTTGTTAAATACATATGTCAAAAATTTGAAGCCCAATTCTGATTGATAGATTTTAAATATAATAAACTCATTGCGAGCCAGGAAGATAAATCGTAAATTAAAAATCTAAATTTTTTAATTAAATCCAGTATAAACCAACCATAACATTACATTTTGCGCAGTTTGGTATTTTAATTATACAATTTATAAATCGCAGTTTTAAATTACTCATAAATAGTATGGCGATAATGTTTCTAACAATAAATTATTTGTTTAATGTATTTTATAGAACTAATACAGGTGTGAGTATTAAAAACTCAAATTCTTGTCATTTATTAGATTCGTATTTAACTACGTGCTTATCAGAAAACGCTTTATGCAACTGGACAAATTCAAATTATTATAACTTGTAAACGTAATTTTTACATTTACATACTACAGCAAAACTATATTTGTGATCTAAAGTCGGTAAATAAATTCTCTAAAATATATCGTGTTTATCTTTAAATTAATTAAAGTAAGTTTGTGGAAACCTGTTTTATTATATTCTATACGCACCTACTTATCACTTATCACATAAAATAATATATTGTACAACGAGTATGGAATGGTACTCATTTCCTACGAGTATGAATTCATGCTCAAATCATACGAGTATAAAATGGGCATTCCATGCGAGTTGTACACTATAATTTTTCTACGACCACGATATTATTTCTTAATTAATTTTAATAATAAATTTGTCCCGCTTTCAACATTCTAATATTTGACAATTCTAAATAAGTATCCTAGCAATGGTACCTGTACTGAAATGAACTGATCTGTATTGAAATACTCACAAAACAAATTCATTTCGCACGATGCTTGCAATGAACCTCATATCCCTAGCAACAATAAAACATACAATGAGCAGATTTTTAAGTGGTCGTAGAAAAAAGATTTATGCATATATATCTCTTATTTTTTATATTTCAGTTACCTATTTCAAAAGCAAACGATAAGAAAACAAAAAATAATAACAGTTACCTACATTCTCAATACATACTTGAAATTCATTTTTTCTTAATTATCTTTGGTTATCAGTCACAGTTTTAAAATAACAACCACATTCTTTCCACAGTGTCCCAAATGCCTTAAAGTAAAATTTACATGTTTACGAGGCTTCTGTTAGTCACAAGGCTTCCACTTACATGGAAAATTTCAAAACCAGAAAGTAAAAATAGTAATTTTACTGCTTACTTAATACTGTTTACGACAAGAACCTAATGATTAGACATTGACATACTGATAATGCCTACAGCTAATTGTAAATCGATTCTAACCTGATTTACAACGTTAAAAATGGAAATTGTGGTAAACTGGGTAAATTTTGTTATCAGCTTTTCAAGGTAATTTATAAAATTATTTAGTTTGTGGGTACGTTATTATAGATAAGGAATATAAATATCATAAGGTTTTTTTTGACACTATCTTTTAATGTGGTAGCATAGGGGTCATAAATATTTAAATAATAAAATAAAATAAGTCATAAAAATATAATTAAGCAGCTATTTTATATAATTTATTATTATTATTAATTCATTTTGAAATAAATATGTTTTCATTGTTATTTTAATTATAGTCGGTGATAAAACTATTCGACTCAGGAAAAATTACTCTTTGGCATAATATACTGTCTTTGTTCCATTTAGTATTTTTGTTAATAATTTTAAAATAATCTCTTCAATATCTTGTGCTCGAGCTTGTGTTATTTCTAAGATATTTACAAATATATGTCTCTGTTTCGAGTATGATTTTGAAAAAGCACTCTTTGCTGTCCATTCTTTATGGTGAAATAGCACTATTTGAAATCATGGTTGATAAGGTGATAAAAATACGGTCCTAAAAAATTAAAAATTTTTCATTGTCTCCCTAAATGTAATAGTAGCAGGGCGGGATTAACTCTTTGAGGGGCCCTAAGCACAGCATATTTTGGGGCCTAAGCCCCCCTCCCCCTCCCTCTTTTAAAGAAAATTAGTCTTTATACATAAAATAAAGTAATCTCGTTTGTAAATCATTTATAATTGTATCTACTATTGTTTTTAAACGCTACAAATGAGAAAAGAAGGTTATTACCAAGAAAATAAATAAATCAATATTAAATATAAAAATATTTAATATTTATAAATGAATATTGAAAAGTGTTATAAACGACCAGCAGTTAGGCATACGCAAACATATAAACCAGTAGTTTCTTCAATTTGTTATTTTTAACCCAGAAAAAATTTATTATTAGTTTTTTAAACTTTTTTACAATTCCGCAGGGCCCCCAATCTGTCGGGGCCCTAAGCTATAGCTTAGTCAGCTTATGCTATAATCTAGCACTGAATAGCGGTCAATATGTATTATCATCAACTAAAGATTATTATAGTTTCAGAATAATTAAATTGATCACTAAAATGCATTTTACATTCTACGGTAAAATAAATTAAACTATTGCAATAACTAGAATATTGATTGGCATTGAATTTGTATTCAATTTAAATTTGTAGTATTGAGTACCATAAAATGCTTGCGTTTGGGGAGAGCAGAGTTTTTTTACGAACGAGTTTCTTTAAAAATGAGCACAATTGCTTGAATTTTTGGGGCGCGTTGGTTTAAGTTAGATCAGGAAAAAATATTAAAATTATAAAAACATCAATTCTATTTAGAACGAGTATAAGGGCTTGAGCTTTTAGCATACATTTAAGTGAAATTAGCAAAATTACATAAAAACCCATTCTTATAAAAACGAGTACAACGGCTTCAGCTTTTGTTGTGAGTTTAGTTGGCTTAGAGTTTTTTTTTTTTTAATCTAAGCTAGAAATAAATTCCTTTTAAGCCGAGTACAACGACTTGAGTTTATTGACCGTGCATTAGATACCCCTGGGGTTTTTATTATATAAGCTACCAGATTCCGTTTTTTTTTTTTTTTTGGTATCGATATGAAAAATTATGGGGGTTGTAATTTAATCATCAATAATCAATAATAAGCTTATGCTCGGTTTCGTAAAGTACTTACACCTATGGAGGAACATGACTTGACGGCTGGTAACCACACTTCATGCGCAATAATATATCATTTTCGAGATCTGCTGAAGCAGAGTGTCACACTCAATTTGGGTAAAATTCATAATGATATTTTTTTTTCTGCCTGTATAAATATATCTCCATTATTACAATTTTTTCGATGAATTATAGTACCCATAACTCACGACAGTAAATTATGATTCATAATTCACTCTTCTCGGCCAATCACAGAGCCGGAAATCCATAATTCACGGTTATTTTAAAGACGTGATGTGGATTGCCAAGCAACGGCCGTCTGACAGTTGACATGTAGTCAGTTGTCATTGTGTATTTTAAGGTTGACGTTTTTCAACGCCTATTTGAATGGATTTCGATCATTTTCAAAAGTTATTTCCTAATTTACAGGTGTAGTAAAAGATTAGTATTATATTTGAGATTATGGTCATTATTCACACGGTTAATTTGCAACTTCATCTTCATCTTCGTGAATAATGAGTGTTATAATCCTTCATATAATAATATACGATTACACCCATATAAGTTATAAAATACATTTAACTAATAATTAGTGAATTAGCGCGCTATTTGTATACCTAAAAATTTTAAACTGTAAATTATAGAAATAAACTAATAAATAAATATATCATCACGCGCATAAAGTGCGGTTATCAGCCGTCAATGCGTGCCCCCCAAAGGTATTAGTGGAGGGTTTACGACAGAGATAAAATTAAAATAGCAGTTGGCAGCTGTCGGGTTCGAACTGGGGTTCTTACGATTTATAATAAACATTCCTAAATTAGTTATTACTTATTAGTATAAAGAAATAAACTTTCTACACTAAAATTATTTATGAGCGTTAACTCGCTTAATATTTAATAAAATAATAAACCAAATTGTATGAATACCTGATAAGTTAATCCAATATCCAAATAATCCAAATCGTGTTACACTGCACACCTCACTTCACTCTAATCACTTGAAACTTTTCTATCACTTTCTTCGGCAGTAAACGTCAAAACAATGTTCTGGTCGTCGTTGGCGGGGTATTGTCTCGCGGCTCGTTTCGTAGTCGGTTCAACCTCACGTCCCAATAGTCACATGTCAACTGGCGTATCTCGTATCTGGTTAGGTCGACGCCGCGGCCGTATGTTCCAGAGCAGCCCAGCGCGGATGCTATATCTCTCTCAGCTGTGTGGAGCTCTGGGTGCTATGGTGACGTATCGGATATGTGGACATGTGTGGAGTGTACGGCTGTGCCAAGGGTGGAATAGGGTGCGTCTTTGGTCACTCCTACCCGGGTGTTGCAGCGGCGGAACACATTTTGGATAATAAATTTAACTTTAACAAAATAATATTTCGGATTTGATTATGATGAACAGACGTATTGTATTGTAACTTCTGATCTATAGAATATGTTTATACGAGTATATTCATCGCAATTACAGTGGACCCTGTTTCAATTTGACTTTACTAATACTGAGACTTAATTATCAATGGACTCTGCTTTGATTTTTTATGCCTACCTCTAGGTAAGGGAGGTATTGTTTTTGGTTAAAAAAAATGTGTAGTGAGTTTTCAATGAATAACCATGTTTTAGGGTCCTTACAATACGATTTTACTATTTTCGCCATGATGTCTGGAAATATCTATGTGTTTGTATGTGTGTATGTGTGTGTGGTCTGTGGCGATTTTTGTCTCGCATAACTCAAATTCTATAATACAAAAAACACAATTTTGTGTTTGCTTCTTATATGAAGAGCTGATTAGATTTTGGATAATATTGGTCAACCGGAAGTAGCAGATCACTAAAAGCCTTTAAGAGTTTTCCGTGAAAAAACACGGTTAAATTTAATTTTTCAACAATTTGTGTTATTTAGAAAATTGTAGAATATTTAATTTTACATCTGTTTTGATCACACTATTTTTATTAGTTTTCATTAATTTTGGAAATAATAAAATATAAAGGAATTAAATTTCATAAATCTTGCGTTTCATATCCACCATGGAAACATTTAAAAATTTTCAATTTTTTACGAAATGTGACACTCGTCATTGTGATTGTGAAGCTGTTTTCTTATGTCAAAAAATTATATAAATATACGATAGAAAATTAACTATCTGAAATATAAATAGAAAATAAACAAATAAGAAGGTATTTTTCTGTATCATCAAATACTATTTTGTACAGTTTAAGAGTTGAATTGGGCGGGAGGTTATGTGCTGCCCATAGCAAATTTTTTATATATGATATTCGACAAGCAAAAAAATAGGTACCGGTATTTTTAAATCGATTAATTTAAATAAAAATTAGGGATACGTGACGTAGATTTGGTGAAAGAGAAACAGACATATTTAAACAGTAAGACAGAAGCTGGATTCAGAGATTGCATAGTAAACAGCATAGTATAGCACAGAAAAACTTAGGAAATGAACAAAAGGAAAAGCATGTACTGATTCATAATTACGAACATAGCAGAGCACAGCAAAACATGGTTCATATTTCATTTCGAAACTATGTTCGAGCATGTGCGCTATGTTTCGTGAGGATTCATATTCTGTTAGTTTCAAATTCAAATGTAAATTGTTGAATTCTCTTTTTGTTTATATAGTGATTGAAGCTAAAATTAAATATTTCTATCCATTCAATGTATACACCAATAGATATAATTTATAATTCTTGTTTTTGATGAATAATGTGAATAAATCTTACACTGACAGATGTGACAGCTAGATATTAACTTTGAAAATAGTCAATAAATTTCAAATCTCCGAATCGATTCTATATCTATGTAGGTTATATACCTGCCATCTGACTTATGTCAGTTTTACAAAGTTTCGACCTACCACAACCCAATAACATTACTGGTTCATGATTGGTTCCTCCAAAACTACGTCAAGCCATGACTTGCATTATTTGAATTCCAAATTGAATAGGCCATAAAGCAATAAGAATATAAGTAGTTTTTATTATTATTATGAAATAACATGATGATCAATTATTTTATAATTTGTTTCTTTAAATTCGATTGATCACAAACCCCATTACAATTAGCAATTAATATGATTAATACCTCAGGTAAATTACAAATTGTTCTTAGAATTATCAGTTAGTGGAAGTGACATCTATTGAAATATTGTTGAAGTAATCAGAAACCATTTCAATAATTTTATTATACCAATCATTCTTGTCATACTATTTTCTATTTTGATAAAAAGCACGGTTAGATGCTACACTGTTTGATATTTCTGACAGTAAAAAAAGAGAACATGCTAATAACGCTATTTTTATCCTAAAATTGCAAGTTGAAAGTTTGGAGTTTAAAAACTTCTTCGGATGACTCAAAAAGTAACTATTAATTTTAATTGCAAATCGTTAATTATAATTGGGTAGCATATATTTTTCTGTGAATAATCGAAATAAATTCTGATGATATATAGAACCATAAATGCAATTATTTTCAGGTTATAAATACAACCGAAAATAAAAGCAATCAATTTAAATCACTTTAATTTTAATTTAAGCTTTAAAGTAACTTTAAAATATCAATTACGTATTTGGACTACTATGTTACTATGTTAGCTGCAAGAGGGATAAAATCAAGAATACACAAGTTTCCTTATGGCTTTGGTATTAGATTTTTTTTTTTAGAATTAGATTTGGTTTAAACTGGTACTAAGGGTATGCTGTAAATCGCGCATTGGACTGTTGAACCATTTGTCCTTAGTTCGTTGCCCACGGCCGAGAGAAATTGCTATTACTATCATTATAAATGTATCCCTTCGGCTTCTTTTCCAATAAAATCTTTGCGGGCGTAGTTTAGCGGCTGGTAATCGCAAGTTATGTGAAGAATATATCTCTTATTATATCCAATAATTTGTAATTGACTTGATGATATATTTATATTAATTCTGCTATCCGTTTAGCTAGCCTCTTATTTCATGTCTAATATTCAATTCAATTATTTTTTCTGATTTCCTATGTTTCAAATGTGTCCTTAAAGTCTATCTAAACAATTATTTTTGTGGGAAGGGTATGAGCCCCTAAAACAGGTCCTCCCGTGCGCCACTGGAGCCCCTACCCCGAATCAGCGGTGCAGACACACCACCCGGTTTATGAATAATAATAGCTATTATAGGTTCTCGTGCCAAACCGGAAATAAACAAAATTGTTACAGTCGTTTAAGGTTATGTGCTTCATGCTTCTGTTTTTTATGGATATTTGCTTTTGCTTTTATGGGCATTAGGCTAAAGGGATTATAGGTGTTATTATGTAGATTGGCAATTTAGTATACCGAAAGAAAAATTGGAAAACTTTCTAATGGTTTGGTGACAGATATTATGAAGATAAAAAAGAATTTATGATTGTATGATATTTATTAAAAATTTAATTAAAATACAGTTTCTTATTAATGCTAATCTTAAGCTTGTAATTAATTTGCCGTTTTGTATTAACTCATTTCGAAAATAATTATGTTTACAGTTTTTATAATTAGTACTATTAGAATTGTCAATGAGATGTTTATTTCGCGATTAACATTTTTATTCGTTAAAATATTTAAAATATTAAAAGATTTTTGTAATAATGCATCATCAAAAAAATAATTGCACACATATAAAAAAAAATTCCAAAAATATCATTAAAACATTTTAACTTCTAAATAGATGGAGATATTAAAAAATAGTTTTGAATAGAAATGTTGAGTACCAAACATATTGACATTTGATAAGAAAAATTATTTACCAATTACAATACGCGAAGTAGATAATTTTTTCACAAATTTATTTTATGTTATTTTTCCTTGACAAACATGCATTTGAAAATTTCTTTTGTTAGAATGCTGTTAGAATAAATATTTTTGTACCTTATGTACGAAACACTGTTAGCACTAATATCACACTTGGTAGAGAAAATCTATTTTATTTGTTAGTGTTAGAGTCAGGACATAAACTAAAATTTTTATTTTCTTATATATAGTATAAATACACGTTTTGAAATCTCCTGACTCCAATTTGTCCATTTCCTCAATGATGTATGTGGTTGTATATAGATGGATGTGTGTCCATATGGTCAAGAACTCATAAACGAGAAAAAGTAGAGTAACAAAACTTCTTAATTATAACTTTCAAGACAATCTAATGAAGAAATGAGTTAAATTTAGTTATGATTGCAAAACCAGAAGTAACAGTTTACTTGACTTGACATACAAAACAATAGATTCAACTTTCAAATTAACATGGAAAAAATTTTCAAATAAATATTGTTATTTGGAATAAGAAATATTGTATTTTTGTATCTGTTTCTAATTTAAAGAAAAATTAAATTATATGTTTTAATAGAAGTGTTTTAGCATCGGTTTTAGCGCTGTACAATATTCTGAACTTATTTTACACCAAAAATGCTTCTTACATAAGTTATAGAGAAATATATTACCTACAAATTTTATTTGAAGTATTTTTTTTATAAGATACTTCTCTTAAAACTTCCAAAAACAGAGCTGGTGATACCAGCCATTGAGTTTGGTGTCAAATTAACCTTTGTTTTTTGGGAGCATACTTGAACTCATATATCAACAGTTCATTTTGGACGATCGTCAATTATTTGGAGGCGTGGAATTAGAATAATGGAGTTACAGTAAAATATCAAAAATTTATTTTGTACTATCGTCTATTTAGATTTATATGCATAAGAAAGTCGTGCGGAAATATCACCAGAATTGTTGAACCAGATGAATATTTGAAGTTATCTTTGTTAAAGAGCATATTTGTAAGTTATAGAGTGGACTTCAAACTTAAAATGCATCTCTGTTCTTGTCAGAGTCCTGTGACATTCGTTGAATTTCAAAGGGTGCGAATAATGAAAATGAGTCTCTTTGTTCTATTGTCACTTTGTCAGGTATTTAATCTGAAGGGTACAACTTGTTCAAGACTGTCTTGTAATTATTCAATATATTCAGTAAAATGAAACTAACAATAAGAAGGACTTTAGCTTTTCAACACCAGATCAACATCTGTGTTATATCTACAAAAAAACTGTTCTACTCTATCTTGTTACCATGACAAAAACAGACCCACAAAAACAAAACATGATCAACCTACAACAATTCAAAAAAGGAATTGGTTGGAAAAAGCGGAAAACAAAAATAATAAACAAGATCCCTCATCACACATTCCTCCGCCGCAAAAAGAAACAAATGAATATGAGTGAAGACTTGTTAAACTATTTTTATCCCTTTACCTGTTAAGGTGGGCCGTATGTTATTTTCTGAACGCAAGCATCATATGTGATATATGGACGTTGAGTTAAAACATATAATTTCTTTGTTAGTAATTAATATTACTGGACTTTAATGGTCATTTTAAATTTATTATAGTTTTGCACACCTTATCGAGCAATTTTTTACTAAAAGGTATACTGGTTGGTTTTTCATTGTCCGGTTTATATCGGTTGTAATATTAAAGACACAAGCTGTGTTACCTTTCGGTATTCAGATTTCTTAAGTATTTTTATTTACATTATCATGTGGTAATTTCATTTATTTATATTACTATAAAACTGTTGCTATGTGCAAATATTTAACCTGTTTCGATGCACTCCTCTCTTATCCAATTAGTGTCTGGGTTTTCGTCATTTATCATTTCTGAGTTCATCTATACTGTCTCCTCTTATGTGATTTATTGACCCAAAGTCTCTCCCACATATTCTGCATTGTCTGTCATCGTCTCTTGTTCAGTACATATTTTTTTTCTTCGTTGCCTATTCTTAATATTGCAATTATATTCAGATTTTTATATTCTTTTGTCATATACCGGGTATCTACTTATTTTATAGGATAGGACACATAAATACAATGTAAAAATTTTCATTAGGCAATAGTTCGTTCTCAATGAGTTTAGTAACAAAGTGTAAATACTAAAAATGTCCAGAAACAAAAACTAAATCAAATGAGCCCACATTTATTGATATATTAAATTTATGTCATGGAATAGAGGGAAAATAAAATATATAATTTTTATTTGTGTACAAAATGCCACAGAAAATAAAACATGCAATTTAGTAGTATTTATTTATTTATTTAACTAAATGCTCAACAGGTCAAAAACCCTTATAAAGATAAAAAAATATAGAATAAATACATACACTGGTTATAAAATAAACAGAGTATAAAATTATATTACAAAAGTAGAAGGCATAACAATAATAATAAAGTAACAAGTAGCTAGAGAAAAATAATTTTACCTATCTTCAAGAATCAGCTAGAATCTGAGCACAATGATTTTGAAAAGATCTATAAGATTCCGAAAATATATCAACTTGAGGGTGAACTATACACATAGAATATAATGGGGATTTTAATATTTTATTATGCTAACACCTACATGTAATGTAGGTAACATGGTTTTAAAATATTTTGGTGTTCTCTATAGCTGTCAAGAAAAGAGAAGACGAAATCAAAGCAAACATATTTTAAGGTCGTTATTGTTATTGGCCATAAATAAATGACGTAGCTCTGACGTACATCGAGAAAGATTTGATACTGTTTCTTAAAAATTATATCCCGAAAAGTTAGCATTTGTAAGGCGTAAAATACGATCTTACATAAGTAGTTTTACGCATTATTTCACAAAAAATATAAAACTGAAAATGTGAAATGATTCCATTATACTCCTGTTCTTTTCCCCTAGGAACGCAATCATCTTTCAAAATCTTGATAGCTAAGAAATGAACCCTTCAATTTGTGTGATCTGGTTATAATAGATTTTGCTGCATTTTGGTTAATTTAATTTTTTTTACAGATTAACATCAAAGTATCGTTTCTACAAATACCTATAGATGAAGATTTGCCCGAGAGGTGAGTACATTTATCTGTTTTTATTTTACATATAACTAAGATATTTACATTTTATTTTGAGTGTGCACCATTATTTGGAAACATTTTATATAACAAACTAAAAATTATACATTTTCACCAGATAAAACTATAATTATGTGAACATTTGTATCGATAGTATAATATCGATTAGAGAAAGTAGAAATAAAATTGCAGTCAGCTCTATAACCGTGTAGTTGTCACACAACCATTATTGTTCAAGTTCTCAAACAATCCGGAAAATCATTAAATTCTTGCAAAAATTGAGTTCAGATAAGCCGTCTTGTCTTAAGGCACGCAGCCATTAAAGTAGCGGTGATATAATGCGAACGTGTTTAATTCATAAATATACTCTCCTTCCTCGATTAACTTTCAAGAGTTTCAAACCAGTAACGAATAAGCTGACTAAATACACTCATATATTTGCACAGAGTATATACACATATACTATGTGTCTCCACCAGATTTAATGTCTTGTAAAATGTATTTGAGTCAGATTTCTCATTCGTAGAAATGAAGTATTTTTGTCGGCTTGTCACCATTTATGTTTTTGAATTGTCATTGACATAAACAAATTTACGTACGTGACTTTTTATCTACTTTTATGTTAAATTAAATATTAGGTTAGGTATAAATAAAGTCTGAATATTATCTCGGTTGACAGTAAATAATAAATATGATAAGAATTAATTTATTTGTGCTTGATAATTAATTCTATAATGTCGAGAGTTATAACAAATTTTATGTTTAATCAGTTTTATGTGTTTTCCTTAAAACCGCAAATTAAGACGGAAGCTTATAAGATTACTCGAGTGGAATTGTACAGAAACAGATTGTCATGTGTTTCGACAATTGCATTTTTGTCAGTTGTTTGGTAAATATTTAAAGTAAAAATCACTAATTTCACGGGGATGTTTGGGTGTGTTCAATTTATTCCTCTACGATAATTAAATATCTAATATTTATATTTCAAAACTTCACTAATATTTTTGGGAGCCGTGATTTGACGACTAGTAATCGTGCGTAACGCACAAAAAAGTAGTGTAATCCAAAGTTTGCTCTAAGGCGAGTACCACAGTTATTAAGGTGTAAATGGTGTGAAGCTATATTTATTTTGATTATCAATTGATATTAGATTTTGGTAGCAATGCAAGAACCAAAAGTGGTTATTTGCTTGCGGGCGTATCAGGTTTCTAAGTAAATAATTGATTTATGATAAATTTTATTACAGTAGATGAGATATAACATTAATCTAGCTTTAATATTTATAAGTTTGTGACTACCATTCGTCGTTTAAAAAATAATAAGTTTCCTAAAATCGGTAAAAATAGTTATTTACTTTACATGTGGGCAAAGTAAGGAATTACCCACGAGAGAAATTTTGGACACGAAGCCCCTCCAAATCATTAAACTTTTACCTAGGACATTTTTCGATTTGAAACGTAGGTCTACAGATATTTCAGGTGGTAAATTAAAATGAGACACCCAGTATATTGAATATTTGTTTAGGAGTGTAGAAATAGAAACTGAATGTACGAGGTAGCATCGAAGTTATGCGAATGCTGCGCATGTGAAAAATTAGATGAAAATCGTGAGGATTCTTAGGCCCCAATGTAACGTTCTAGGGTTAATATCTATTTTGAAAGTTATGGCTTTCAAATTTTATTGTTTACCGATTGCTATGTAAAAATAAAAATTGATATTTATATTTTCATAAAATTTAATTCTTTTGCTTTTTTAAAAATTCCAAATAAATATATAACATAAAATGGATAGAGATGAATTTTAATTCGTTTTAAAATTTAAATTCTTTAATTCGTAGAACACACGATACACGTGTATTTGGAAGATGCAAATTTCGTTTATATTGATGAAAAAGAGAAATATCAAATTTCTTATTTCAGCATAGCAATAACAGGCAGTACAAATATTTGTATTACCTAGGCAGTAAAAGAGAGATTTTACAGACTGTTAACTCAAAATTTTTTATAATATATCTAGTTAAGTCTGCTAATCTATGTTCATAAGTTTTACTTTAGGACTTTGTTTACTCTATAACTAAATAATTATTTTTTTAAATCATTTGGTGGAACATTATGTAGTGCTAGATAAATGAATTTGTTTAAATATTTATGCTACGTTTTATATGTTTTAGTATAAACTTTAAACAAGAGTATTTACAGTTACTTTATAGTATCCGCAAATTTGCGGTGTATATTTATTTAATATTATCGGCTTCCCATACCTTTCCTTTTCGCGATGGGGAAATATAAGCGGATTTTCTGCAATATGTAAACCGCGATAAAAATAGGTGGAACAATCAAAGTTTACCAAAGATAATTCACATCCTCATGATATTTCCAACCAGTGTATCTCAATCAGTGGATTTCTAATATTTAATGTTATGTATATTTTTGTTTCAGTTCAATAATTGTATTATGCCATTTACGATCGGCTTTATATAGTTCAACATCAGTTCCAAATAATATATTTTTCTTCAAAGAAATTGGGTTGTTTATGTGTAAAATTTTATAACAAATTAGGCGTTAAATTTTGCATTTTGTCTTGGCATAAGAAATTACGATTTAGTCGTCATACTTAAATGTCACATTAATAAATAATTGCCGTAGGTGTATGGTATTAATAGAAAATGAAACGTTTGAAATCAATGTGATAAATTGTAGAAAATTTTGAATTATATTTCTCGTTATTGATAGAAATTTTTCTAACATTTCTATCAATTTTTAATTAATATAGAAGCCATAAAATACTATAGCCGAGATTTTCTCAGAGATACATGTTTTGAGTCCATATACGTCAATGGAAGTTAACACAAATATATATTTTATTGCAAATATGAAACAATATTCTGAAAAATGGTTTCATTCATCTTACTAATCATATTTGGAATATAAAATGTTACCTATTTACAAATACATATCTGGTGTCCAATTTTGAGAAAAACTGAAATATATATTCAATAATACATTTCAATAATCATAATTTTAAGAACAAACAAACAACTGAAAGTCTATACATATCAAACATGTTTTTATTGTGTAATTATTATGCAATTAAATTTAAATTATTTAAATAAGAAAGTCATGGGTTGACCCCGACATAAAATTTATCTTGAAGAACCTGGAAATAATGATAATTTAAAATTAAAAACCCATGTAAAACCATAATGAAATTGATGAAATAGATGGAATATCCAAATTATCTTCAATAATTATTTATAATATAGTGTATTAATTAAGCTGGGATATTGGGACGGTAAATCGAAAAGTAAAATTAATTTTAAAACTTGTTCCTGTCTTTACTCCGGGATGTAACAATATTTTTTGTTATCTGTTTTCCTTTGAAATAAGAATCAAACGTCTCAAAACCACTTCTTCTTCCCCTAAGCGAGCACGCGTGCACCACGCTTCCACCACGCGTAGCCACGTGCCACTGCAGCTGCTGCAGCTGTCACACACCCTCCCTTCACTATAAATGGCACCCTACTATTAGTCTGCCACGCTCTATATCCCTCTCTCTCTACCGTGACGCCGCCGTAGCGTTCTGTCACACTCTACAAGTGCATCAAGGTATAAAATCTTAGGGTAGACGGTTGTAGGAACGTTGATGATTAAACTTGGGTGATGGTTTAATAAAATGTGCTGCGAGGTTTGAAGTTCAAATTGTGTTTGGGTTTCGGTCATTTGACAGGAGATTAGAAATGTTTGATCGAACGACGAGGATATTAAATTTGTAATGCGTTTATATTTTGATTAAACACAGTTGTAATCTGATTCAAAATACGTATGATTTTAATTGCAATACATTTTATATGTATGATTCCACAGGACCGGATTTCCCGTTTGGCACAAAGAGTTATTAAAAATAAAATAAATTTATATTACTTTTTTACAGTTGTTAACTAACTTTTATTTTATACCGTGTGTCTGTCTTAAAGGTGTACATAGGAGATTAACATGGGAAATCAGGTTTTTACGTGCTGTTGGTCGGTGTTCTACCGGACAACAACGATTGTAGCAACAATCGAAAGATATCATTTTTCTGAATCAAATGATGTAAAATACATTACAATTTAGTAGTAATTTGGTTCGGTAAATTAGTTTTAAAATTTTGAAAATCCTCCGATTTATTCAATTTTTATCGAAAATAAATATAGTTACCTATGACTGTTTTGTTTTGATTTCTTTTAAGTGATTTATTTGACGTTTCTGTCAATTTGTAAAATATGGTTATTTACAGTAATGACAAGCGTATTATTATAATTTTTGCATAAAGATTTTATTAAATAAACAAAAGTCTAAAAACCAATTTTCTTTAAATAATATTAATTTATTAAGAGTTAAGTTTTTAAATCGATGACAAAAAATTTCATTTTTATTAGCTCTGTTTTGTATATCTTCATAAAATACTCTTCCACTTTCTTTGTCAAATGGAAAAGTTCCTGATTACAGTGCATTATGTAGAAATAATAAGAACTTTTTTTTTCAAAATATGAACGACGTACACCCAATTCATTTCCAATAAATCTAGTGTTATACGAAGGATCTACATGTATCATTCCTAAAACCCATTCTTCCAATAAAGCACGTTCTTCTGCTCTTGCTAAATTGCAATTACTAAGCTCACGTGTATTTTTCATGGATAATGTCATTTGTGGTTGCACTTGGGTTCGGTCGATTCATAAACTTAATAGAAAATAGATCTCGCACTCTGAGCTAACTATTTCCTCAAAAAAATAGTTTTACTATAAAAATACGCTGTTCAGTAGCATAACTAGCCATATTTTTACAAATTGTCTTAAACAAGTCCAAAAGTTAGAAACGTCAAATAAATAGCTTGACAGAAATCAAAACAAAACAGTCACAGGTGACTATATTTATTTACGATAAAAATTGAATAAACCGGAGACTTCTCAAAATTTAAAAATTAATTTACGGAGCCAAATTACTACTAAATAGTAGTGTATTTTACATCGTTTGATTCAGAAAAATGATATCTTTCGATTGGTACTACATTCATTGTTGTCCGATAGAACACCGAGCAACAGCACGCAAAAAACTGATTTCCCATGTTAATCTCCTATGTACACCTTTAAGACAGACACACGGTATAGTTCACAATAAGGGTGTAAATATTTAAACTAAATACACTTTATTCTACATACAAGTAAAGTTAGTCTATGTTAAAAGAAAAATTTTTGGTAAAGGCAGGTTTAAACAAATGAGATTTCTATGTATTCGGTTGGATGTTGTTATTCGTTCACTTTCATATTTTCTTCTGTAACATATTTTGACAGTTTCAGCTTGATATTATTGAGGCATTACAATGTCTTGTCAAATTTTGGAAATTATTACTATTACCTTTGGTTAGAATACTCGCCTAACAAGTTGATATTATCGGGTCAAATCTTTCACATGTCTAGATATAACCAAAGAACAATTAGGTACGACCGAATGGTTTAGATTTAGAATTTATGCAATATTTGGATTCCACTATAAAATGTTCTAATTGAAAATCTCTTTCTCTCCTCCAAAGTATTAAAGTGAGTGAATAAATAACATCTTTGACTAATATAATGAAATTAAAATAATATTCTAAGTAAGGAAATAATAAATAAATAAATATGTAAGTTAAAATAATATTTAGAACTCATATCTTACAGAAAATTGTGTAAAGAACAAAATAGCTATGTATAGTTAATCATTCTTAATTGATGGTTTATACTTGCAAACATTGTTTATATTATACCCATATTTTCTCAATCTGTAACAAAGATAGAATGAATTTGAATAAATAAGAAATTAATAAAAACAAAGACAAAAGTCCCTCACAAGAAGTAACAAAGATTATTTTAAATTGCACATATTTACAATATATTATTTTTTATGGTAAACAAAAAAAAAATTAATTACCCGTTGATTACCAGAACAATGAACTTTATCTAATAAATCACAGTAAAATATATCTACTATCAAAGATCAACTCTTGTAGTTCTTGCTTGACGTATCAAAATAAAAATTCTAAACAATGGATGTCAAATACCACGAATCAGCTTTACAAATGTTTTAAGGAAACAACCTTTCTCAAAACAATCTACATTCTAGATCAATCATAATCTTATCAAAATTGATAAAGGTCTGAAACTGTAAACGTCTTATCCAATTTAAATATCAATACATCATGTAAGTACAATTTATTTTCCAAACTATTTTGACAAGTAAAAATCGTTTACCGAAACAAGCGAAGTGTGAAGTAACAGCGACTCCCCAAGAAGTAAAGTTGAGCCTGGGGCAATGGACCTTAATCGTCTGGGCCCCTATTTGCTTCACACCTTGTTTATCATGCATCAATTCAGTAATCGACGAATTAAATTGAAGTGATGCACTCGACAATAAAATTTGATAATGTACAAAAAGTTAATAGTTCAGTGATGAGTAAAAAGGAACTCTGAACAGCTATGTATTTGGGTCACTTTAGATTAGAATTTAAAAAATAATATATATTAATATAAAATTTGGGTTTTGTTTTCAAGAAAAGGATGCAGACAATAAAATTTCCTATAACTTTTATCGTAAGCTTCTCTGAGAAAAATATAATCACATCTGTCATAATAGTTAAACAATTTGAATTATTATTATTTCACAATGACGTCTGTGTGGACGGATGGATGAATAACTCTCAAAATAAATAAATAAATATCTTCAAAATAAATAAATATATTACCACGCCTTTTACCCATTATGGGGTGGCACTCTGCTTACGCAGATCTTGGTAAGTGATATATTTTTGCATATGAAATGTGGTTACCAGCCGTTAAATCATAGCCCCTAAGATGTTAGTAGAGGGGGAAACACAGGGGTAAATTTAAATTGGCAACTGTCAGCTGTGGGATTCGAACTGAGGATCTCACGATCCACAGTCCAACGCGTTACCACGGAGCTATTTACCCCATATTAAGGCGTTAATTGTAAGTGCTGATTCAAAGTATACAAACTCCACGTACAATGAGTGGGATAGGGTATCATCTCTCTCTTCTTTTCAGTCAGTAAACTTCAAACACCATAGACCCTAACCGTACACTTACCAAAATTAAAATAGCTTAGACATTTAGTTTATACAGCAAATACTACTTTATATACCACTATGTATGTAAACATCCCTATGGGGTAACACCGCTTCTTATGAAGCTCCCTATATCCTTTTGTTGAAGTGAATCAATCTCCGTTTCTTTTGCTTTAAATCCTTGCCGTTAGGTATTTGCAAATCATCCTATCTTTTGTTTTAGTTTGCCAGTTTATAATTTCTACTACTTTTAAATCTTATTCTACTTCCTTTAAGTGTGCATTATACAATGATTTTTTTCTTTCGAGTGACTTTAAAAGTTTTGTCTCTCACACAATGACGTAAGTCTAAGAGAGATTGATGAATTGACATGTAACGTACAACGAAAAACTACATTATGCGGTACTTTTTATTAAAAGTTTCTAAAACATTTGGCCGTGCACTTGCGCATTACCGCTTTTACTGCATTACCAACTTAACGCCTGTTTTACAGTAGGCGAATTAGTTATCAAATGTCATTTGTTTTTATATGGTTTTGGTGTGTGATTTGCATTGTACTGAAAAATAGCACAATGAAGTAGAGAAGAATTTGAAATAATGACTTGTTTAAATCAATGAATATAATTTACGTTGGTATAATTGAACTTTTGACACTTGAATATTTTATTCAATAAAACTTGATCATGTAAATAGAGTGATAAAGTCTTATATAAAGACACTTTTAAAGTCAATTGAAAAGAAAAAAATTATCGTGTAATGTCCGCTTAGCCATGTTTATCACTGTAAAATTAAAGTATTAAAATTGTTTTTGATTATTTCAACAATAGATGTAACTTCCACTAAGTGGTAATTCTAAGTATAATTATTCATATTTAGATATTTCTGCGCGGAATTCGAATTGTGGATCTCATGATCCACAGTCCGATGCGTTACCACGGGGCTACTTACCCTATTCTAGTATCTTCTTCTAACTTTCAATAATCATAGTTGTTATAAACCCATTTCATAATTTCGAGTGATTTATTTTAGTTCCACAAATAGAAAGAAAATCACGTGTAATTTTCCAACATTTAGCAATATTTGAGTTAACATTTGCATAGATTTTTAATTTACGTACTGTATAATATATAAAATTTGACTAAAACGTTGTTTATATAATAATTAAATATAAATTTAAGTATTTCTAATAGTCACATTTTGATTGTTTTAGACCCGCGGCCAAAAAACGTTGTCGACCTAATACATCAATGCTAGGTATACTTATGTGAAATGAATTTCTTAAACATTAAAATTCATATTTTCATGCTGTAGGTATATTATAATGACAACATTACATTTTTGTCCCATTTATAGATTTACATATCATAGTATTTTATTTGATGCCTTTGCCTTTTAAACGCCAGTTTCACTGTTGCCTTGAACGTCATTAGAGGTACATTTTTCATATTTAATTATTTTTAAAAATAATAAAATTAGGCAAATAAGTGAATTACATGTTTGTAAACTTTTAAATGTCTTTTCTGGTACAAATTAAAGTTCAAATGAACTGTGAAGCTGAACCAGTGGTTTCATTAGAGTAAAGTGTAAAAGCAATTCACTAAAATTCTACAACGTTTACAAGAGGTGTAAACGACATCCATTTACTCAACAAGCTACTAAAATTAGAAAAGTTCCGAACCAGAAAACTGCAATTAACGGTACATGTGTCGAAAGACGCATCAGTGTTTTAACTTCCAATGTGTAATTAACCTGAAAAGGCAAAATTTCTGTAGACTGCTTCACTAAATCTATTCAGCTTTCATATATCGGGCTCTCGCTTCTAGCATCGCGCTCTGTTTTGATAATGGTGGTTTATTTTTAGAGAAGTTCAAAGATGGTTAGCATATTTAGCCGGGCTATTTTTAAGACAGGAACTGGTTGCGAAGTTGAGAAAATAAATTCGTATTCAGGAAATTCTATGAAATCTTAATTTAGATTCAACGGTCAACAAATAACTACAATCAAAGAAATTATGAATTAAAACGTTAAAATAAACTCAAAATGTATACTATAAGAGCAATGCAATAATTATTAACATACCAAGTGCGGGAAGACGTAATGTACAATATGACGATATAAGAGTTAAATAACCAAATTGTATAGATAATTTGCTTTAAGTTATTGGTGATTATCATACAAGCCAGTGTTTCTTGTTTATTTTACTGCACGTATGCGCGAATTGAAAGTTCTTGGTTGTCAATAGAGGCGTCAAATGTAGTTTCCAATGTTGTGAGTACTTTTGTTGTGAGTATTTTTTCAAAATTTCTAATGGGATATTAGATAATAGCAAAAAATAGTATACGATCACACTTTTGTCCAGATTTAATAATGATAATTCTTACACTTCAGAAACAAGAAATGACATCTCAAATTCAAAGTATTGGACGTTTATGATTACAGCATGAAGACGGCGCAAGCGCAGATGTGCGCAGTGTTACCAACTATAAATCTATCTCCGATCATTATTTTTCCACATATATATAGCTATACATTGTAATATAAAAACTAAAGATATATTTTATTTAAAAATTCATATTCTATTTTCCTTGTAATCTCAATGTTGGAAAAAAAAGATTTATATAAACTCTGAAATAATTCCAATTATTTTATGATATGTAAATGTAATTGGGTTTGACATATTAATATCATATAGTTTTTATTAATAGTAAGTTGCTCACACTTACGTGTGGAATAATAATAATAATAATAACTGTGCAAAATATGCAATTTTCAAGCTTTGTTTAGTGTGGAGAAAGAGTAATTTTTTAGTAGTGATCGTAGAGAATAGTTATTTACTTTACAAGTGGACAATGTAAAAGGAATTATCTACGACAGATAATTTAGCATACGAAGCCGAAGGCTGAGTGTGATAATTTTATCGAGTGGGTAATTCTACTTTGCCCACGTGTGAAGTATAAAGTTTTATCCAACATCTCTTAATAATTGTAAAATTTAATAAAGAAATATTATTTTACAGTGACTTAAATTAAAATGTCAATCTAAGAAGTTACCATTACCAAGGTGTTGTGTGTTATTATTATTGTTATAAATTTAAAAATTATACCCACTAGTGGGTAATTTGAATTTGTTACTTTCCTTATTTAAAATCACCAGAGTTATAGAGCATTTATTGAGAAGAAACTATTTTTTTCCAATTGAAAAATGCTTTAAATAAAACATGATACAGATTTTTATTGTCTAGACAATATAAGTTAAACTTATGATCTTTTCAAATGGAATATTATTAATAATTTAATGGGACAAATGCATATTTTTATGTTTCTACGTAAAACTACTAATGACAGAATTATTATTTTATTTAGTAACAAGTTGATATGATCCTATGTATTTAAATATATCTTATATAGAACATATTATACACAACAGTTGAAATAATAAATGGTATTATTATTATTATTAAAATTGATGAACAAATATGAGTGAATTCAGGAAACAATAACATTTATAGCGATGCCTTTTTTACCTTCTTACGTGTACGTAGTATAAGGAAGTATAGAAATCATAAAAATCGATGAAGTACATTGATATTCATGTTTTAAGGTCCTCTGGATCCGTTTTAAACACTTTCTCAATGACGTCTTTGCGGATGGATGAATTGATATTTGTCATAAAGTAACAAAACTTTATAATTATGAGTTTCCTAACCATACAAAAAACAGAGTTGATTTTAGTTATAATTGCAAACCGGAAGTTGAAATTTACTTGACACATAAAACAATATATATTTTTTTGTAAATGTAGAATCAACTGCGAAAAAGGTCACAAGTGTAGTTATTAAATCAAATTCTGATTTTTCTATTATTTATTTATTATTATTAACTACCACTCAAAAGGATAAGTAAATATCCCAATTACTGAGGGTTGGAGATATAATAATACAAGATATTTTTTAGAACACAAGTAGATATATAATACGAGAAACGTTTGGTAACCACACGTAATTTTTAATAATACTTCCAAAATCATTTCTTTATGTTTTATCACGACCATGTACCACACATGCAAAAAATTACCTACACTACTGATTAGACAATAAAGGAATGTTTCTTTTTCATTTGCAACACTTTTTCTAATGTATGTAACTATTAAGGAATAATCTATTTTTCACAATTGTCTGTGATAGCCAAATGCGCAATAAAGTCTTATTTAATCAAATTTGTAGCTTTTATGGTTTAAAAGCTAATACATATCGTGTCTGCGTAGCTGTTTATTATTGCTCATAAACCTTATTTCATACATGAAACAATAATTTTATATTTCCAATCTTATCATCTTCCCATTCCAATTTTTTTGATTAGTGAAGGTATTTAACTGAATTATTACTTCGTGATTATTTCAGTATAGTTATTAGTTTTCATTTAACTACGTATTGTTTAAACCGTTCATTTGAAATGGAGTCTTACGTTAAATTAATATTTCTTATTTTCGTGGTGATAATGATAGAATTAAAACGTAAGTATTCACTCGATATTTCCGGCCTGTTATACAATTAATTATAGCTTTCATAATTTCGACAGTCATCTGATGATCAAAAAACTGAAACGTATAATGACAAGTGACAGTGCTTAAGCAACTAGTGAGAAGTCTATATATCCAGAAAAATTAACAATCAGTTTTTATTTTTTAATACATTATGTGAACTTCACAAATAGCAACATTTTCTTAATAGCCATTCATTTTAGTCATATGATATTACTCTTAATGCAGAGCACAACGAATAATAGCAAGTTGTTTATTCACACGAATGGGTTATGCCTCTATAACTCACGTGTGATGTACAAGACTTTACATACGCCACTAATATTAAAAAAAATTATTTGCAATAATTTATTTACTCTAAATCAAAGGAGCATAATCTCCTGAAACCGATAAAAAATTTAACCAATAAAAATATATGTATCAAATAAAATTTTCAATTTTTTTTTTATGAAGTTGAGAGGTGGACTAACTACTATGATCATATGCCGCCTCATGAGTGGATGATTATGAAATTATGTGAACAACACAAACGACCATGCTCTTAAGTGAGATTCGAACCCACGACCCCTGGTGTACAAGGCTAGTGACATAGCCACTATGCCACCGAGATCGGCTTTTTTCAATTTTTATTCAGTGACCTATGTTATTGACATTGGTTAAAATTTTTAACAGGCCGTTAAAAATTAACAGATAAGTGACAGAATAGGCCCCGCTGTGTTTTGCTCTTGTTACTCTAATTTGCTTGTTCTCTTGACTTGAATAGTAATGGAAAAATAAATAAATATTTTGTGTTTGATGCTTTGTATTTTGATTGTGGAAAAAAATCAGATTTTACACTCGTGAGCAAACCTGCATTTAATCACTCATCCAGTTGGTGACCTCGCCTACGGCTCTGGCGCCCATTTTCCGGACTTATGATTAAATGAATTACTTTGCTCACTAGTATTAAAAATACTTATTGTTATATTAATGGCGTAGATAAATTGAAGCTATTTCATTATACTTTCCAAAGCACTATTTGAAATAACGCTATTTCATCGCATAATATGTATGTAAATATAGTACTTTATAATCATTCTCGGAATATTGATATGATAATATTGGTTAGGATTTTAAGTAGCTTATAGATATAGAAACTAAGTGATATATATCGCTAATTTTAATTTTCTAGGTGTAGTTGAGGACGAACCAAATCCAGAAGCTCCTGTAGAAAAATGGCCTTACATTATAAATTAAATATCTTTACATTCTGAATTAATTAACCTTTATTTTTGTATATCGAATTATTTCAATAATTAAAGTTTTATAACAGGATGTAACGAAAAGAAAAATTTAATAAATAAATAACATAAAATATAAGTATTTCATGTTGTCTCGTATTAATAATTTAAGAGAATTAATAATAAAATCATCTCATTAAAATAGTATGCGTTTAGTATTTAATAGGAATACGTATAAAATGCGATTTGTTTTTTTATTACCCTATAAAAACGGCATATTTATTATTTGTGAAATTATTTTTTGATTGATAATAATATATATTTTTTTAATAAGAATATTTTACCGAATGTTATCTTCAAAACCATAGCTACACACGTATTTATTGTATATGTTTTCAAAGACTATTTTGATCAAATAGTTTATTATATTGTGCTACACGCTCCAATGCAATAAATGTAAGATTTTTTAAATTATTTATTATTCTGTATGTCATAAAACATTGTACAAAGCTCTACCGTAATCCAAACATTACTTGCTCACACGTATAAGCTGGATTTATAATACATCATAACGTATTGAAAATATATAGGATGTCCAATTTATCTGAAGAAAGAAATATCTCGAAAACTGCACATCAGATCATAAAAAAATTTTAGATGGTTAATCATCGATTAATTATTTAAATAACCTGATAAACTCTCCTTCTAATACTCTTTTATCCATGCGTTGTGAGCCCATTTCCTTTTTTCTTCTGCTGTTCCTCTCTTAATCCAAAATTATATTGCTATCATAGCCAATTCCTTCACCGAAAACTTCTTCACATAAATAGGTTACACTTGACAGAAAAAAATTACTGAATGGAATTAAAAAAAACTAGATTTTTGTTTAATATTTTTCCTAGAGAATTTAAATTTACGCAAAAATTGAAGGTTCCTATTTAAGTTTTTTTATATACAAGATTTCTTGTCCTGATGAAACACTACCACTTATAAAGTTCTGAGTAACTACTATTACCTATGTGATTTGCTATAAAATAATAAAATTTAACATAGTTTGACATTTGAAAGATTTATTTTTAGATATGACTTTAACAAGACAACTTGACTCCAGTTAAATAAGTTGAATTTTGTAGCACTGATTTCAAAATAAACTGTCACGCAAAATTCCAAATTTCCACGTTTCGCTTTTTCATGCACTCAATACAATTAAATTTAATTTAAATACAAGAATTAAAAAATAATAGTGCCGATATTCCATATGTAGTATGGACATAGAAATCTGGGCATTGTTGAAAGTAGTGCACCTTACACTGACTTTTCAACCACCTATTACCCCTGTGAACACACAGGTCCTCATTTCTGACTGTTTGGGAACAAAGGCTGAGTGAACCTTGTGGATGGAGGCGCCGGGATTTGAACCCCGGACCTTATGTACAGTAGCCAGTTGCCATACTCACTGAGCCACCAAATCCACGATAAAAGACTCATTGCGATAAGTAGATATTAGTTTCATGTTTTAATAAATAGATAAAATTATTGTAAACAATAACAATTTGTAATCTGTGTTTGTTTCAAGGTTACTCCAATTAAATTATTTCACTATAGGGTATCACTCACGACTTTGTTTATGTCATACCGGTAGATTCGTTTTACCTTAAAGCAACCATGTTAAAGAAGGCATAGAAATAATGTTTATCCATTGAAACCTTCAGAAATATACAAAATAATAGTATATTGTACAAGCTGGGAATGGTACTCATTTCCTATGAGTATGAAAGTTTGTAGCATTCGCCTTCAGCTCATGCTGTAAATTATACGAGTATGAAATGGACATACCATGCGAGTTGTACACTATACTTTTTCTACGACCACGATATTATTTCTTAATTAATATAATTTAATAATAAATTTGTCCCGCTTTCACCATTCCAATATTTGACAATTCTGAATAAGTATCCTAGCAATGGTACCTGTACTGAAATGAACTGACCTGTATTGAAATACTCATAAAACAAATTCATTTCGCACGATGCTTGTAATGTACCTCATTTCCTTAGCAACAACAAACATACAATGAGTAGATTTCTAAGTGGTCGTAGAAAAATATTTTATACTACTAAATAACTGATTTTTAAGATTAGATAAAATAAAATATACATACATAAGTTAATAAGGGACGCGGTTTTACTGCTAGTAAGCGCAAAAACAGAGTTCCATACCTAAAATGGGTAAAAGGTGCGATAATATATTTATATTAATAACTTCTAACATCTTGAATTTTTCTAGTAAATACATTTTGGTTAAAAATCTTAAGATTAAAATGAACATACATATTCTATTTTAGGAAAAAATTCAAGCGCATATCTTGTGTACATTCCAAACAGGATTAAAGATACGAAAACTTGACGCTTAAAATTGTAGATTAGCTTCTTGTCATTTAACAAACTAAAGCAATTTGTTTTACTGGTTCAGTTTCACTAGTTACGTGTTGAATAATGTGAAGCGATGCATCAACATCAGAACTTTACAGAAGTGAACCACAAACAAATTATTTGACGTAGAAGAAATACAAATGTACTAGTGTGTATTTGAATGGATATTTAACCATGCTTTAAATAATATAATTAATCTGTATAACAAGCAGATTTATATTCTAAAACAACTTGAATTCAGTAACATCATTTTATTTCTTATTTCTAATTCACAAAGTCAAAGATGCTACTACTACTGCACCAAGTTTTCGGTAATAAGAATTCAAGGTATGTAATATTATTTACATTAGAAAAGTTCAAGAAAAAATTCTTCTTTTTGTATGAAGAACCAAAGCTCTCAATAAACGAATAAACGTCATACGGTATTAGGCAGGACATGACCACAGAATGTCTCAAAATCGAATCCCTAAAAAAGACTATCGTGGTCAACCTGCGAGAATAGTCCGTTTGTTAAACTCAAATTACGATGGTAGGAGAGAGTAAAGAGGAATTACGAAAAATGATAAATTATCAAAAATGAAAATATAGAAGGTGCATTTTAAAATTGGGTCATTAGAAGGCGAGGAGGGCCAAGGCTTGATAGGACTAGTACTATCATCAAGGCAGCGATCATTGTATGGAGTGCAAGGAGCACACCATACCTTGGAAATATCTGTGTATGGAATTCCATACCTTAAAATATTGCGCTGCGTGTTAAACAAGTAAATATCCCTCAGCTTCGTAGTATCGTGCAGATCAGAGGTTCCCAAACTTATTTTTCTCGTAGACCACTTTCAAAATTTTACTGGTTTCGGTGGACCTCGCTGCTGCTACATTTCTACAATATTCCCAAAACTCGTCTAAAAATGTGAAGATTAGATCTAACGTTGGAAATTTACGACGTGACTGAGTTCCAACCCTACATTCGGTGTGGTAAAAAGAAAAATAGTATATTTTTTTGTGTTCTATTTATTAAAATAATATGATTACGGACTTAATAGAATAAAAATTAAACATTAATAACGTACTGTAACTTCACCAAAGCAAATCATCAATTTAAAAAATAGTCATAATTTACTTGATGGATTGACAGCAAATTATCAGTATTTGGTTTCAGTTTTGTAAGGAATAACCCCAAGTCTCCCCGTTCTGTGATGTTCAATCTGCTCCATTTTCTTTTGTTAATAGGTTTGTAATGACACTAAAACTTTTTTCGACAAGGTATGACGGTATGACCAATATTATTTTTTCGCGCTATCTGTTGGGATTTCATTAGAACCGTAGTTCCTAAAAAATTTTAGCCAAAAAATCTTAAAGCTTCAAAATGCTTTTTTTTAGTCTCAATACGACCATTTCTCACCGATATACAGTGACAAAAATCACCTAAAAATTTGGAATTTATTTGCTCCCTTCATTTTTTCTGAGTAGTGTATTATCTTTCTACGTTGATAGGTAAAGCCAAGCCAACCTTTTTGTTATGTCTATTGAAACCAAATAAATTTTCGTGGACAACTTGTTACCCCTATTTTTTTTTTTTTTTACACCAACGTAGACCCCCGTCGGCTCTATCGTGGACCGCTGGGATCCACCTGGACCATTTTCGGAATCAATGGTGTAAATAATAAGATCTTCAATTCGAATCCTACAGTCGACAGTTGCCTTTTTAACTTTACCCCTAACCCCTAACAATTTTGGGGACCTTGACTTGACAGTGGATAGCCGCACTTAATGAGCATTAACATATTACTTAACGAGATCTGCGAAAGCAGAATTCCACACCCAAATTAGGTAAATTATGTTATTTATTTATTTTATGTTAATACAAATATTTTCCTAAAATCCAATTATATAAGTTCTGTTTATTTATTCATTATGCAGTGTTGTGAATCAAAATTACAAATCGAATTTCAATCATTTCATCATACTTTTGAAACAATTTTCGTAAATATTGCTCTTATCATTAAGGATGTCAAGCATGTAAGTTTTGAAACCTAAACCAATTGAGACTTTTCCACTTAACATTTAAAAACAAACAGACACTTCATCATTCAAAACTATAATATTTCTTTCAACTCAGCTCCATACCAAAATATACAACACTAACTTATAACTTCTGTGACATGCTTCGTTACTTTAAACAAAGCACATCTCTGCACCAATTATCTAAATGGTTCTTAGATGAAGGAAGAACCACAGTTGAAGACAGAAGTGTATATTATCTTAGCGATGATTTCACTTGGCAGCATGCGCGTGCGCAAGTACCGGATGCCTAGAAGTGTTTATGATATTAAAATGGGAACGCTGGAACGTAAACTTTGAGTTCCTGTTTCTGGATATTGTTGAAGATGGGCGAGAGTTTGCTTCTTCTATAGATTAACAATTATGTGTAAAAGTATTGTGCTAATACTGTTTAAAAATATATTAATCTAACTTATTCACATTATTGGGGCAAAGTGATTTTTTTAGAACTAGTTCTACAGAAATAGAGTTAGTAATTGATTAGATCTTAGTGCGCAAAATTTATGTTCTGCAAATTAAAAATCTAATTACTTGCAGATTTTAAACAATATTTAGCTGTAGCTATATTCTGAAGTTCATTTCAAACTATGTAAAAAATTGTTGTTAAATAAATCTGTTGTTTTGAGGAAAAACAAGTTAAGTTACTTTAATGGGGAAATTGCGTTAAGTATGAACTTTGATACATATTTATGTATATTTTCATTTGGTGACCTCAAAACGATGTTATCTGATATTTATTGTGCATAATTTAGATAAAACATAACCAGTTAAGTGTTATTTTTGAGAAAAAACAAGTTAAGTCTCATTTAGATCCATGTAAAATGTGTACACCAATATGTCGAGTTCGGCATGTTTTTTATAGGTACTTTTCTTTAAAATACAAATGATATCAGATAGGTACTCGAAACCATTTTGAGGTATTTATGAAGATGACTTGTGAAACTTTTAATGCAAATAACTCAAAAGCATGAAATAGTGACTTAACTGCTTGTTCCTAAAAACATACATATTTTGCACAGTTTTTATTTTGAGCATTTTTTGTTTCTCCTTAAAACATTTCTTATTCATGGTCAATAAGTAAAGAAACCATTCATGTTTTTATTAATAAACACACAGAAAGAATGCCATGAAATGTATATGAATTTTTAAGCAATTATATTAGTTTCTGTTGTATTGATATTAAAAGCAGACATTTACAGGCAGATTCATAAAAGGGATTAGCGCTAACTTCATTTTTATTATTATTACTCGTAACTTCATTTTCCATTCTCAGAACATAATTATTTTAACTAAGATTGTAATCAAGATTAGTTAGCATAAAATTCGATACATTTTGATAATATAATTAATTTAGAAACGAAGTTACTGATGATTGAAAAAATGGAGTTAACGCTAATCCCTTTTATGACTATGCCTGTTAAACATCTGTCTTTTTTTTGGGAAGGGTATTAACTTCTATGTTCATATGCTGCCTCATGAGTGGATGATTGTGAATTTATGTGAACTACACAAACGATCGTGCTCTTCTGTGAGATTCGAACTCACAACCTCTGGCGTACTAGGCTAGTGATTTAGCCACTACGCAACCGAAATCGGTGAACTTCTTTTATTAATTTGTATATTGTTCTTTCATTTATTTAATTAATTTTTCCTATTCCGGGAAACAAAATTATAAATCAGGACATCGTTAGTTGCAAAATTATTGTGTCTACAAAAAACTATTTAACTTTTTTGATGAGTGACTATTCAAATATTTCAAAACTAACATTGAAATTCCTATAGTGCTTCTATCAATACAGAACCCTGTGTATGTAAAGGAGATATTGTAACGGGTCAAAGTTTTCGACGATGACTCAAAATCTAATGATGATATCGTTTTGAAATTACAAATCTAGAATGGATGTTCTAGTTTGGTAGCTACCATCAATCAGAAAAGTATGGTAATTTACTTGTAGGCCCTTCAGGTTTTTGGGTATATCTCAGTAAATATGTAAGTAACTTAGAAAAATTTTTGTTATATTCAATACAATTATTATTTCAAACTTTTTCCTATATTTTGTACCATTTATGAATTCGAAATTGCAGGAGGTCACATCATATTTTTTTTTCATGTTTCAGTAAATAATAGATTAAGAATAAATCTTGTTATATTCAAAATATGTAAAATAAATGACCACAATTGTTTTTTACATAATTATTGCATTGTATCGTTTAGAAAATTAAATTTGCGGAAGGTTATGTGCTACCAAATTAGATTTTTGTATTTGGTTGATTTATTAGGTACTATATTTCAGTTTGCTGCTAGCCGTAATCAAATAATTCATATTATATTACATGTTGAAATTGGGGTCCTTTAATATGATTCCTCAAGGGAGCTCTTCTTCCCGAGCTAACCCTGTATTCAAATTTAATAAGGACGCAGGACAGCAGCTGAGTTGCCTTTGGGCAAAGATGCCATTGAGACTATTTCTTTATCTTTTTATATCATACATCGAGACTTCACTTCGCTATGGAATTAAATAAAAACCATTTTAAACTTGAAGTGTAGTTATCCAACTCTATCAATATGAAAGTTTAGTTTCGGTACGGTAAAGTTTTTGTACTGAAAAAAGTTATATTCACCAGTAAAATAGCAAAACATCCTTTAACAAACTTCAATAAAAAAGTACGAAGTTTTATAAATGTGGGCAGCTTATAACCTCCCGCAAATTTTAATTTATATACGGTATAAAATTTAGAGAAAGTAACCATAAAAATTGTAGCCAATATTTTTATTATTACGTTTTTAAATATAACAAACTTGACTCTAAATCAACTATTTACTGAGATATGCATGAAAAACCTTCAAGTTTCTATTTGATTATGAGAAGGTAATAATAATAATAATAATAAATTTGCATACATAGAATGAAACAATAGAAATACCTCTATAAACGTTCCAATAATCCGTTTTGCACCGTAACATAGACATAGACAGGGTTTTGTGTATGTATTTGTATTATTATGTTATATTATATTATACTACATAATTCAATTTAAAAGTGGAGTTGTTTCGCGCTACTTCAGCCTTTACTTGAGCCTATAGTAATTCATTTGAACAGAGTTTGCAGTGACATCAAAGTACCGTAATACCGCAATTCGTTGCCATATTGTCAATAATATAATGAACATATTTATGTGTAACTAATTTAGCAGTAGATCTTTATCTAATCAAGTCTTTTTGACTATTCTCAAGCATATAATTATTGGCGCGGTACTGGAATGTCTTTGACATACTGATTTATTGCTCTCTCATTCTAAAATGAAATTTTTTTTTCTATTTTGCTTCTATAACAAAGCTGTTACGACACCCAAAGGAGTTTCGTAACAGCTCAATCGAGTGTTATAACAGAACAGTACAATTTATATTTTTAAGGTAACTCTACTGAAATGTAATATGTCAAAAAATATCAAATATCAGACTTCGCTAAATAAATAAATAAAAATTGTAAAAATGTTATATTTGTATAATTTTGAATTTAACAGCAGAAGTTATGAATAGTAAGAAGAAGAAGAGATAGGGAAGGTAAGGTTAGGTCACAGAACAAAACTACTACTAGGTGTTGATTTTTCAAACGTCACATCAGTGTCACCAACTAATTTTTTTTATTAAAAAAGAGCATAACAGTCGTAAAATATAAAAAATTGTGTAAAGAATTCGTGTCATAATTGTCGTTTATTTATTTATTCCTTCTCATAAAATAAAATGACAATTATGAAATTCGTTCTTTACTATTATACAACTGTTCTGAAAGCTCTCAAATATTTATTAATATAATAAAAATCCTTGACATTTTGCGTGTAATATGATTTTACGTGGTATTTCATACAATTATGCTAAATTAACAATTATAATAACTTAGTGTAGTATATGAAAATTTCACCATCACCGTAACAACAATAAACAATAAATATATTTTTACTGCCTATGCAGTAACAGGGATATTTTACAGACTGTTAGCTGTCCAAAAATTGCGCTTTTAATGTCAATCCGCAATAAATATTGTTATTTAAACAAAATGAACGAAAAATAAATAAACTAGTACATAAAATCAAATAAATAAATATATCATCACGCCTTTTACCCATTATGAGTGTGGCACTCTGCTTACGCAGATCTCGTTATGATATTAATATTGCTGCAACATCATAATCACAATGAAGGTTTCAATATTTTAAGCAAATTAGGCAACTGTGTGACGGGGCTCATATGTCCGGGCAATTACAATACAACTACAAAACTTATGAATTTATTATTATTATGTATGTAGAAGTATTATTCTGGTTGATAAATCCAATTTAATATGTTGGCGCACCTATTTCATATAATATTTAACTACATATGTGAACATTTTGTATCAAGTTCATTTACCTACACAATCAAGAAAATTAATTATTCTACCTCTATAAAGAAATTCTAATTTAATCTCTATTTACTCAAGTGCACAATAGAAGAATACAATTTCTTGGTCTATTAATAACTTTTCTATACAAATGACTGGAGAACAGTAGTAAAAAAGTCATTAGAAACATTTTCAAACAGGAGTAATGAATACCCGTATAATAAAACAACTTTTCCAGTAGTTACAATTATACTTTAATGTCACAAATGCATATGCAGTGTACACATTTGCTGAAAGAACTCATAAATTGCAATTAAATTCATTCAGAGAGACACCGCGACATCAAAAAGGAGAGATTGACTTCTTTATGTGTCTACGAAACAAATTAAAATAGCATTGCTTCGGCTAATTAGCAAAAAGAGCAAATAGGTGGGTTCTTTGTTGCCGAAGATGATCTAAGCATTAAGTGAAAAGTTCTCATGTGTGTGAAGATTATTTCTATTTTAGACATCTTGCAAAGTAGGAACTCTCTTCTGAATTTTCATTAAATCATAAAACAATAAGGATTAAATTAACATTCGGATTTATAAATAAATAAATATAACCATTTACCCATTTCATAAATCATAATGTGAAACTGTGCATTCAGATCTTGGTATATTATCTTTATATTATTGTATAGCTTGTTCGGAGATATTAGCACATAGCTACTTATGCCCTTCTCAGTGAAAGGTAGTTTAAGTATTAGAGAGGCAAAAAGTGCAGGGACGTATTTATTTTTTTGCATTTGTTTGTAAATTTTTGTCCGATAAGAAAAATACGTATTTAATAACAATTTATTGTCATTACAAGACATATGAAAATAATAATAGCCCGCATATAATTATTAATACATTGCATTTTTATACAAACTAAATTTGTTCTCTTATTTATTTGTTTTCTGATCTCAAATCCAATGTATATACAAGTACAAAATTTTAATTTATAATCTTAAGTTTCGTCAATTTATTAACAAATCTACACAGAATTATAATGTATAATTATTGTTTCATCGATAAATATTAACATATTGACAATAAATAACATTAAACAATTAATATTCATCCTTAACTGGTACAGTGGGGTCTTTAATGACCCCAGCGATTTAAATCTAGTTTTTTAATGTAAAAAATTTAAACAAAATGCTTGAGTTTTTCAGTAGCTCCATTAATCCACACACTGGAGTTACTGACGGTCACACGATTCAAAATATTTCTTAGCTAAGAAGATAATAACAATTGAGGTTTCTGTTTACCCCACTATACCAGTTAAGTTTTATAATAAACATGTCTAGGCGTTTTGTAACAGAAAGTGAGTTGTATGATATTTTAATGACTGAAAGCGAAGATGAAAATGAAGTGCAAGACAAGATACATGAGAGTGATTCTGAAAGTAGAAAATAGAATAGTAGTAATGTAGAAAACGCAACACTTCAAATGAAACAGATTCAGAAAGGGGTGCAAATGTGAATAAAAAACAATTCTGGTATTTTTTTTTTTACTGATGTCCTAAAATATAAATTTTATGATATAGGTTACGTATCCAGGTCAATTAAGTTGTAGGTAATTTTTGCAATCTAACACTTGTAAATTATTTTTGGCAGATTTACGTCCCAATAACTAAGAAGCTGCAACAGAGGATCAGTTGTTTTTTATATTGTTTAATTGCTGAATATTAATTTTATTTTCTTTAGTTTTTTGCTTGTTCTGTTTAAATAGATGTAAATATTAATATAACACCAAGTTTTCTTCTAAATTACCATTGTTTACCTACATTTTGCAGTGGGGTCAATAAAAATTGCTCTATACTAATTACATTATAAAAAATTACTGTACCAGTATTTGTAATTTGGAATTTGCAGAATAATCTTTTACTTTGCGAACAATCATTTTTCTAAAATTTTCGTAATCTCAGCCTGGTCAAATCGCCGGCAATATATTATAGTGTGAAGGGTTGGGCCTCTAATTCTCAGGTAATACCATATGCTTATATGTCCGAACAAGCTATACTAGTTCCGACTGTAATAATCGAACTGAGGATCTTATAATCCACAAACCGATGCATTTACCACGGAGCTGTTTATTTCAAACGATAATACCCTAACGTTCGTTTTATTCAGGGTCTAAATAAGAGGACCGGATTTGTACTATTTCTTAAATCTATTTGAACTAAATCGGATTTAGAGATATACTAAAAATAATGATTGTATAAATCCGCTTAGCGAATTTGGTACGTTAATACTTTTCGGTAAGTTGTAGGATCTTTAATTAAATAGATGTGTAATTAAAGACAGTTTAATTAACACCAACAATGAACTATTAAAATTAATTTACATCTACTATTAGATAAATAATGCAATGAAAAACATTTATGTTTTATTTTTAAAATTATTAAAATGAATTTAAATGTTTAGTAGCCAGTTAGGCAATAGGAATAAGAAGCCAATTACACAAAGCGTTATTAACTACTTGTTCAAGTTAACAATGGCCATGATAGCTGACACAGCATTTTACACATTTTGTTTGTTTAATTTTATAATTTAAAATTTACACTCGACTATTTGACGGCTGGCAACCGCACTTCATACGCAAAAATATATCACTTACCATGATCTATAAGCAGAGTGCCACACCTATAATGGGTAAATAGAGTGATATATTTAGTTATTTTTACTATTTCCCACATATAAAGTAAATCAATCATATAGTTCAATTTCATCAGTTTTGTCCAATCGTATTGCTCCGGCATAATTTAGAAAAATGCCGTAGTCCTCAACAAATTGAATGAAAAAATCCCTCGCCTTCGTCTTGTGATTTTGATCATATCATTTGTCTCGAAATGTTACCAAGCAACGATTTTTTGAAATACAATTTTTTCAAGCAAAATAACCGGCCCGATTCTCTCAGTTGTTAATTTTAAACCACTTGCTAAAATATTAATCCAATGAAAATTCACACAAAAAAATCAAATTGTCACTTGTAACATTTGTTTTTATTTGCCAAAAATATTAGCAAGTGATTAAATTTAATAACTGAGTTAGAGAATTGGGCCGAATGTATTTATATATTACTTTTAAAATTACTTATTTTTATGTAAATATATATTTGTAAATAATATTTCTAACAATTTATTATTATAGAGATTTGAATATAATTTTAACATTTGGAGTTTTTTATTTCTCCTAACTTTTCTGATAATTAACAATCTGATTAGCTGATAACACTTTATGCATCCGAGGAATGGGGTTGCATATTTAAAATATGATTTAAATACAATTTTTTAAAATTAATGTCAATGCTTTTAATTTCTATTTATCAACAAAAATTAAAATGAAGGTTTTTTTCATTCGAAAATAAAATATTGTCATTTATTTAAAAATATAAAATTATTTAAATAGTTTTGTGATTATGTTGTAATTGAATTATTAACTTCTGAATAATACTGTACATATATGTTTAGTACCATTAATTCTTCAAACCTATATTTGGTTTATTTTTGTCATACGCTGGATGCAGATCTAATGCAGTTCGATATTTTAATGAAGGAGGAATATTCGTATTTACAGCTTTGTTGCAAATTAATTAATTGAAGAAGCTTTGTGCCAAAAATTCGTTATGATAACAATATTCACTTTATTTCAATAATTATTGTAATTACTTTTAAATATGTATTATCCAATCTTTACCTAAATGCAAATTGGGTGGTATGATTGTGTATCAAAGTTTCGTACGCTACAGTTTGACAACCACTGACCTAAATCTAAATAGCAAAATAGAGTATATAAAAATATCGATAAGCAACAAAGCAAGTCTGATATAACATAGGCAAGACAATAAAACAAACTTTTCCTTTCACAAAGTTTCTGTAGCTTTTGCTTTTATCAAGTTTTACAACAAAATTTATAAGTACTTTAAATTATTGTCTCGTAACTTTAACATAAAATTTATTGTTTTATGCAAATAAATGAAGTAAGTTTGTAAAATTTCCGACGGAATCAATATTGATGATTTACGTAAAATTTTATTTAAAATATGAAAATATTTTTTGTCAATGGTCTAAGGTCAATGGTTTAAGTATGGTTTTTCTAAAGGATATTATATTGCTTTTGTAACTAAACAAGGAAATTTAAATATTATTTCAATATTTCATAAGAATTCCGAACAAAATATAATAGTACAACTAGCAATGAAAGCAATATGAATTTTCGCTGCCGTGAATCAATCAAAGGGAGGAATAACCACTAAGAATTATTGTTAGATACCAAAGATTCTTATGTTGAAAAAATTTATATTAACTCCAAGGAGATGAGAGTGTGTCACATTCATTACGATTTTTAAATCCTTAAAAAGTGTTACTTTCTTCATGACTTTTCATGATGATAATACATCTTTCATTGTTAATATACGACAGAAATAATTTAAGTTCATTCTAGTAGAAAATTTGGTTTGACATACTTTGGTATAACTATATTGTAATAATTTAAAATGAAATATAAAAGTGTTCTAATGCACAAATATTACATCCTGTATGAGTTAGTACTTAATTACTATATAATAACTAAATAATGTTAACTATTTATTTTGCAAATATATTTTGTAACTTTCAACATCTTTTTGACATTTGTATATGTATGTAAATCTTTATATTATAAAATTACAAAAATAACAAACAATAGATGCAACCGAATACAGCCGATAACTATGGACCTAAATGTCGATTAACTAAATCCGGGGGTTAACTAAATGTCACATTTTAACTTTGAATATTGCAAATGGCAATAAGAAGTGTGTGATTTGGATGCACAATTTCATATTGTATAACTTTTATTTGAATCTTTTTCTTTTGAAGAATCAGAAAAGCGATGGTATTGTAAAAATTCATATTGCATATTATAGAACAGCATGTATATGTGAATCGCGGTTTAAAATAACCAGTATTTTCTAAATTTTTACCATTTAAATTTGCAGAATAAAATATATTAGCACATTAAGCTGAATTTAGTGTAAAAATTAAATAACCTTACAACAACTTGTAACCCCAAAGGTCACAACCTCCGAGCCAGGAAGTCATTAACCTAGCGAAAGTAAATATACTTCATCCCTTAATTTAAACTCATATCCCCACAATAATCATCACAGCTTTTATACAATCAATACCTTCAATAATAAATCACCACAATAAATCTAGCACAATTCCTTTGCTAAAGAAACAAAAGAAACAAAAAATCCTCTGACTCACCCATTGACTCATCCCTTAATTCAGCCTCGCCTCATCTTCAGATACCTCATTTCTTTTCCTAATGAGAATGATCATTGGTCAGCACTGTTAATTACTACACAAGAACTAGTTGCATTAAAACCGGTGTCTTGCCGGAGTTTCCACGCGCCCGGAACGGCGATCGACTACTGCCGGAGTCCACCCGGAGCGGGGATGAACTGGTGGATGAGGGACAAGCGTGCGCACTGAGGGCTGTGAGTCGAGGGTTGATTTAACGAAGGGTTGCAGTTTGAAAGTGTTGGAGGTGGATTGTATTCATATTTTATAGTGTTGATCGTTTGACTGTAGGCTGTGTTGTGTTTGAAAGGATATGGGTTGTTATTGAGTTATGGTCATTATTTATTTATATTGTAAATGTGGAGCAGACACGAATTATTTTAACAACTGTTTGTGATTAAAGGATAACTATATACAAGCCCAAATTTACATAAATTCGCTCGTATTTAATATTACGTTTTAATGTTTTACAAAATTGAAATTACAAATATAATTAGCCCAATTCTCTAACGAAGTTATTATCGTAGCAACTTGCTAATGGTGAGAAAGTACATACCATGCCCGGTATTGAAAAAAAAAATTAAACTCCAGTTATATTGACTTCCATACTAAATTTATATCAAATTATCCAAATAACAATAAAATTTTTGACGGCTATGTAAGTCAAAAAATAATTTCAAATGAACACTTGTTACAAATAAATAAATTTACTTTAAAAGTAAATTTAAGTGACAGTTAAATTTCTTTATAATATCGGACATCAGAGAATATAGTTAGCTAGTTAATTTTATTTATTCATGCCTTTCGACCTAGAATCTATACAAAATTTTACATGTTATTTCTATGGTTATTACATTATTACATTAAGTTAACCTAAAAATAGTAATTTACGTAACAATACCTGAAAGTGATACTTTACTGGGTGAGCGAGCCGTAGGCGAGCTTTGGAAGCCTGCGAGCCTAGTGAAGACACTTTCAGGTCATGTTGGGTACAATATTTTTTTCGCGATCCTGAAAAACAAGAAATAATAATTCTTACACATTATTTCAATGTTTGACACATGCATGAAAAATAAATAAATAAAGAACTGATCACTATGGAAACATTGCTTTCCGATCCCATATAGTCAATTTTCCGAGCTAGCTCGGTAAAGAAGGAATTTCCGGTCTAAAAAGCGATCAGAAACAGCTCATTTTCTGGGCGATGGCGAAAAAAATATATTACACGTTTTCTTCTTTCTAAAATTTTGTCCATCCAGTCTTTTCTTTCTTTCTCATTCCGTCTCTCTGAAATACAGTCTTAAATGTTCTAGAGATTCCTCTTCTCTACCACATAATCTACATCTCTTTTCTTCTGCTGACAACCAGTACATGTTACTTCATTCCTCATTGCCGCATCTAAATCGTGCTATTGTAGTGACTTTTATAACTTTTAATAAATATCTCGGAATATGTAGTGTCTGTATATTCTTGTATCGTAGGTTATATTTTGTTTCTTGAATTTTGTTGAATTGTTCTTGTTTTTGTATGTCTTTGTCTCTGTATTTCAATGTTTTTATTATAGATTCTTCATTTTGTCTCATTCTCTCTATTTCTAAGACTGAAAACCCATATCTTTCATAATATGCTTTTCCAGTTATTCCCGATTTCTTGAGTTTAGATTTATCTTTATTTGAACGTTTTATTGATTTCCAGCATTCCTGTAGTAATGTGTTTTCCGAAACTCTACTTTTTCTTCATACTTAACGGCTCTCTTTGCTGTTTCTATTCTTAATTTGTCTATTTTAATTTTTTCCAGTACTATATAGTCAGGAGTATATTTATATAACCCCAATATCCATTTATTTATTTGATTTGTATGTCTTCGATTATTTTTTTCTCTTCCCATCCGTATATCTCCGCGCCATACATCAGAATGCTATTGACTATACTTTCGAACATCATCCACCTTACTCTTATAGAGAATATAATTCATATGTCACGTGACATATTTCCAATCAATCATGATGCAAAACACTTGAAAATTCATCGAATGGGAACAGTATTATACTTATAAAATCGATAAAATTCCTATACCCCGGTAAAATCCCGCTACTAAGTAAACAAACATCAATAGTTACTGTCAATAACTGGCAGTGTGGCAGTTAATTAATATTTCAAGTTTCATTTTGCGTTGTCTTTGGAATTTATCTCATCAAATACCACACGACCTCTCTAATTTTCTCAGATAAAATTTTATTTGTAAGCACTCATTTTTTTTTTTGCTTTTAAATAAAAACACTCAAGCAAACTGACATTGGGTAAAACCCCTCCTCCCACAAATTAGAAACATAATCAGATCGCCCTCTCTATGGTTACGAATATCGACCGTAAGTGCTGCACCCGCAGGGGGGTGTAGTGACACTAAAATTAGACAAGGATGACAATAGAAGGATAGAAGATTGTTTTTTTTTTAGCCTCCTTGATACTTTTTATTTTATATTTGTTGTACTTGTACAAAATTATACGAGTAAATATTAGGAATACATTTATTCAATTAAATTCTGTTTACACATATTTAATTATTTAGACAAAAATGTTATAGATTTCTAATAATATTTAATTTATTAATTTTTAATATTAATATTTATTATGAGAAGCTCTATTTAAAATATAGAAAATGAGAATTTAATATAATTATTAGAAACCTTATAACTTTACTACAAAATAAGGGTTAAGAATACATATTAACACTTTCAATATGATTTTCCTCGTTAAGTGCAAATTTTGACAAATTGTAAATTTGTTCTTATAAAAATATTTTACAATCATTTATAAGTTAGTTTAAACACAAAAATTCTTGTATTTAAAAAATATATTACATTGAATTTTAAATTCAAATAATATTTTATTTCTTTAAATACAACATGTTATTTTTGAGTTCCAAAAACTCTTAAAACATGTAAATTTTACTGCTGCAAACTGTAATGACTTTGGATGCGGGTGTGAGATTTGTAAAAGTGGTAATATAAAATCCACGTCAGTTTATTAAAAGCCGAACGACTGATTAGTGATGATTATTATTATTATCTGTGATTATTTGATTAAGTTTGTTATTATCTAAAGTGCCACTAATAACATATTTAATTGTAAAAGTAAATTTATAAGAGAAACGAGGAATTATGCTCAAGAATAATCAAACTGTAATTAAAACAATGCTCATACTCGCAAAAAAATCCTCTTGTGAATAAGTTAAATTAAAAATTCCATTTTATAACCAGCACGAATTACTATTCTTTTATGATTAACCGACGCCGTGTGGGTGTGACATCCAAATGCTTGTTGTGTTATATGAATACTTCTCAACGTGGTGGAGATATCCAAATACTGTTGTACAGCCTAAAACAAATATATTTAATAAAAATGAAATTTACTACTTCTAGAATTAGCATACCGTAGATACGCATCATCGATATTCGTCTTTACAAATCGATTAACTTCGGAGTCTATTAATCTATGAATTCATTATAAAATTTTCTTTATTTTTCGTTCTTCGTAATCCCTTTCCTTCAATTACAGTTATATGTGTTGTCTTGTGCCGTACAACGTCTAACTTTTGATTTTTTTATTTGAGCCAATTGCATTGGTGAAGAAGAAAATGCTTTGTTAAACAATTAGTTATTCAGTCTGTCCACTTGGTCTCTTCTTGTAACACTGCTATGACAGGTCCTTAGTTGTCGAACGGTATTGTTCCCTGTCACAATCTTTAGTCGGTTCTTTACAGTTTCTTCGTAGAATGTTCATTCCCGGTCACTCAACTGAGACACTGGTAATCGCATTTTTTTCAAAAACCAACAAGGGTTTAAATTATTAATAATGTATATATTTAAAAAACCTTTATTACTACACCATGTTCGGATGTCTCACATTTTCTCTTAAAAGGTCTTTCACTGTTAGTTTGTAGATGGTCATGTCCGTTTGTTGATCGTTAGGAATTTTATCTGACGTTACCTATGTCTAACCCAAGTATATCCATCCGAAATTGTTGCATTTCCTTACATTTAGGGAAACGAAATAGCCTTTTGTCTTTAATTAGGCATCCCTTTATTCAACATTAATTAAGCATTGTTCTAAAATAGAAAGGAGAGGAAACGGATAAAAAAAGGAATTGGAATAAATATACATAGTGGATATTTGTTATATGGAAAATGCATGAGTGCAATAGAACTTTTAACATTGCTTTATAATATATTTGTGTACACATAATAATTAATGATGAAATATACAGTGATTTATTTTTTACCAAATCGGTTTTTAAAACGGACTAAATTTGTAAATTATATTTTAAGTGTGTATGTGATGTATAAAACAGAATATTAAATTTAACACTTACCTGTTGCAATATTTATACACAATAATAAACGGCAATAACGAGAACGAATTATCAACATCAATTTTGACACTAAAATTGACAGTGATTTCTTCTTCTTTTTCCAAAGTAACTCGATTCCAATAGCTTATTTTATTATAAAGTGGCGCCTCCACATTTTAAGGAGTGGAGTGACACTAATCATATCATTGTGCTGACATTTGTCATCTAAGTTGCCTCCCCCTGCCTCCTCCTTCGGAGTTGAAATTTACCATGCAGTTTAATTTCATGTTTGTTGCTAAGCAAAAAAAAAAATTGGTGTAAAATAAATATTTATCGATAAAATCAGAAGGTCTTGTGATATTAGCCCCGATAATATACAAATTTTGAAATTTAAAGTATAAAAATATCTGATAATAGTACGCAGGTAACTATAATAAAGTCAAATTCAGATTTATAAAATAAAGTTGTACTTCAAATCGTGTATACTCGTATAGTTACAAATGTCCATTTTAATAAACCCGATTTGTTGCATTGTACACAGTAAAAAAATTTATTTGCGATTTGTAATTTTGTGGTTGTTAAGTATTTTTAGTTAATATTATTATTATTAATATAATATTTTCTATTTTCATATCAACGTCATATGTCAAATATAAATGTCATTCTAAGATTTAAAAAAACTGCAATACATTCGAACATAAAATATGTAACACGTACATAACACATAGTAAAAAAATTTTAGTCAAAATTAACAAAATTTTAACAAAATATTTAATACTAGACGATCCAGCGTTAATTTTTGTTAATTTAACAAGTTTCAAATTTGTTAGCAAGTAACAAATTATTTTTGTGTATTTCGTAACTAAATATATTTGTGAATATAGTAATTGTTAATATTTATTTTTACGTGCTTTTGAATAAATATTTTAGTAAGTATATTGCAGAACAATAAATCATAGTTATTATAACAAATTAAGTTGTTACAAAGGATACAAAATTTCTTTAACAATTTCCAAATTGATAAGTTAGCTAAATTTACTTGTTATTTATTATTGACGAGTCTATTTGTTAAATTTTATAAATCCAGCAAATAAATAAAAACAACAATTTTTCTTGGGAAAAATACAGAATTGACAAAATTTTAATTTAAAAAATTGTCATATTTGTTCAAATTGTTAATTTAACACAATGTATTTGTAAATATTAACTAAAAATACTTAACAACCGCAAAATTAGCAAATCGCAAATCAAATTTTTTACTGTGTATATTGCAGATGAAGAAAACAAAATAAATTTTCGTTGGATAAAATATACGCAGCATAAAAGAATTTCTAATGTGTAAATGTTACATTAAATTATGGAAGTTTGCAGTTGCTAAAAGAATTAAACATATTTCTGCGGCACGACGGGTAAATGTCTTGTAAAAAGGTATATCAATAATAAATTTCATTTATATTTAAATTATTAATTAGAATGTCATCATAGTCCAACAAAGTAAGAAAGCAATCTCTACAGAAACACAAATTCAAACTATTCATAAAAAATCCCAAAAACGCACACATCTCCATTCCTCAACATTCCAAAATCCTACGCTTGCGTACTGCAAGCGACCGTTGATTTTATACCGACGCTCAGCGTCCATCGATCTCACCGGCGTTCGTCGCCGGAATCTGCCGGTGACACGACGCGTCCACGCACCGCAGCGCGTAATGCGTACCGCTACCCGGAAATGGAATGCCCGGAAAATACGAGAATTGTGCTCCGGGTCTCGTTAACTGAGTTTACTTGTCCGAATGAATCACGCGGGGCGAGATTCGCCCTTATGAACAGGGTTGTAAGGTGGATGGTCTTTTCTGGGAGGTAATTGTTGGTTTAATGATGTAATTAATTTCTAAAATCGGGTTTGACGTTTGTGAAGAAGTTTTTGTTGGTTAAATAGGTTATTGGTTTTTATTCAGAATTCCAGAAGTATGAATCGTTCTTTATTCGTTATTACGGAGAAAAGGAATTTGAAATGCTGCAAATTATTTCTTTCTTTTGATATTATATAGTATAATAGTAATAAACTCAGCAAAGGACATCTCTAAACTGAAATAATAAATTTTTAATATCTCTAATTAATAATTCGTAAATTGTAACATTTTTCGCGATGGCTCTCAACATTTACTACCAAAACGTTAGAGGTTTAAAAACAAAATTAGACGCAATTTACAACGAAATAGCGTCAAATAATTTTGATTTAATATTTTTAACGGAAACATGGTTAAACAACAGTGTTCTCGATTCTGAAATATGTGATACCGCCAAATATTTTGTATATCGGCGTGATAGGTGCAACCCTGATAAAACCCAAGGCGGTGGTGTTTTAATTTTAGTAAACAACCTCTTAAAATCTAAAGTTCAGATATCATGGAACTCTATTGCCGAGGACATCTGGGTCACAATTTCGTTCGCAAACAACACTTTTCATCTTTGCTCAGTGTATATCGCTCCCTCTGCTAATCCTGACACGTACACAGACCATTTCAACAAAATAAGTGATATTTCCTTAAAATATCCCAATGATAACTTATTAATTATTGGTGACTATAATCTCCCTTATATAGATTGGACTGCTATAAACAATTACTTCGAACCAACCAACTTACGAAGACACAATACTTATCTAGAATTTGTGAATATGATGAACTTATGTAACATGCTTCAATTTAACGGAGTTTTAAATGAAAATAATAGAATTTTAGATCTAGTTTTATGTACCACTAATTGTAAAGTTGCTCACTGTGAGTCTCCCATTTCCAATATAGATTGTCATCATCCAGCTCTTGAAATACATATTTATTTAACCGCATACGAACAACTTGCAAGCAATAATAGTCTCATTTATAACTATAACAAATGTAATTATGAAGAATTAATATATAAATTGTCAGCAATTAATTGGGAAAAAAAATTAAGCTCCAATAATGTTAATATTAATGTCCAAACTTTCTATAATATCATTCACACTTTAATAAAAATGTATGTTCCATTAAAAGAAATCAAAAAGTCTAAATACCCTCCATGGTTTTCGAAATCTTTAATTAAATTAATCAAAGAAAAATTAAAATATCACAAAAGATGGAAAACCTATGGTAGTATAAGTGACTACACATCTTTCGCAGTTTTGCGTAATAGAGTAAAATCAAAAATGGACAAAGATTTCATGACGTATATTAACAATACTGAAAATAATATAAAAGAAAATCCTAAATCATTTTGGTCATATACTAAAACACTAAGGAAGAAACCTGGCCTACCTAATTCTATTAAATACAATGGTAATATTTCACAAAATGGCCCTGATATCTGTAATGCTTTTGCCGACTTTTTCGAATCAGTGTTTGATGACAACTATAACAACGCACATAATAATCTTGCACCAAATTTAGACCACATGAATGCAAACTTGAATTTAAATTCTGTATTTATAGAGTATGATTGTATTTTAAATCATTTAATGTCATTAGATATTACGAAGGGTAGCGGACCTGATCAAATACCAGCGAAATTTATTCGGACTTGTGCACATTACTTTGCTGAACCGCTGCAAGTTTTGTATAACCAATCCTTAAGAACAGGTATTTTTCCTGAGGCATGGAAAGTATCTCATATAACACCGATTTTTAAATCTGGAGATATAAATGAAGCAACGAATTACAGGCCAATATCCATTTTATCCACGTTTGGAAAAATTTTTGAAGCACTAGTAATTAATGAAATTAAAAATGATCTTTTCAATATCATAATTCCTGAACAAAATGGATTTTGTCCTGGGAAGTCGGTATTAACTAATCTTATTCCTTTCACTGAATTTTTATCGTCAAACATGGATAAAAAATTACAAATTGATGTAATTTATACAGACTTCAGCAAAGCGTTTGATCGAGTCCATCATCCTACGTTAATATCGAAACTAAACAAAATGGGTATTCATGGTTCCTTACTACGCTGGATTGAGTCTTATATTACAAATCGATCTCAGCTTGTAGTATGTAATGGGTTTCAATCTAGATCAATTTCTGTAACATCTGGTGTTCCACAAGGATCACATTTAGGTCCTTTATTGTTTAATTTATTCATTAATGATATTAATTCTTGTTTCAAAAATTCTCATTTTCTAGTATATGCTGATGACCTAAAATTTTTCAAAACTATCAAAAATGAACATGATGCTTTGGATCTGCAAAATGACTTTAATTGTCTTCAGGACTACTGTAACAACAACTTTTTATCACTAAATGCCTCAAAGTGCTGTGTCGTCAATTTCAGTAGAAATGCGAATAAAATCTTGTTTGATTATAATATTGATAATGAAATCATTGCAAATAAAAATACAATAAAAGACTTAGGTATTACGTTTGACTGTAAACTTCTTTTCAATGAACACGTAGACTTAATTGCAAAACAATCCTATAAAACATTAGGTTTTGTTTTAAGAAGTTGCAAACATTTCAGAAGTCCTGGAGCTATAATTTGCATATTTAACTCATTAGTTCGGTCAAAATTAGAATATTGCTCTACTGTTTGGAACCCTATGTACACTTTTAATGTTAGACTCATTGAAAATATTCAAAAAAAATTTGTATCGGTGTTATGTTTTAGATTTAAGATTGTAAGACCAGATTACATTTCTAAACTAAAGTTTTTCAATATGGATACTCTTGAAAACAGAAGAACTCTATCAGACATGATATTTCTTTACAAAATCTATAATAATCTAATTTACTCTGTTCTTATAGTTCATCATTTTAACATTTATGTTAGTTTTAAAATGAGTAGATCTAACAACCTCTTTTTTGTACCTCAAATTAGGACTAACAATTACAAAAATTCCCCAGCAAACAGAATTATGTCTAACTATAATTTGAGATTTGGGCACATTGATTTATTCAATCTCTCACTATCTACTTATAAAAGGTGTATAGTTGATGTCTTTAGATAAGGAGAATGTACATTTATTTGTTATTATTTATGAATTTCTGTAATTTAGCACTATTTTTTTGATAACTCTGTTTTGTATAGTTTAGTAGTTAGTATTTTTTATATTGTATTCTTCATGGTAAATATGTGTGTACCTGTTATTGGTCTTGTAGACTGTTGGTACTCCACTATTAATAAATAAATAAATAAATAAATAAATTATTATTTAAATAAGAATATTTTGTTCATATTTTGAGGGCCATCATAATCTTAAGAACTAAGTTATGTACGACTTCAGTTACATGTTGCACTATATTAGAGTTGATTTTGTTTGTCCAAAAATGGATTTTTTTTTGTGAATCATATTTCAGATATTAGGCATGTATAAATTCGGCTCGGACTACAAACTTTTTGCTCGCGTGGAATATGTGCCATTCCATTACTTGTTGTAGAATATACTATTCTGCACCACTATTTTGATAATGAAAAATTGTATCTCTGTTGTAAAATATTTTGCCCGAATAGCGATGATGCTGCTATTATTTTAAAATAAACAAAGCAATACTTTGTCTTATTTAGTGATATGGGCACTGATTTTAAATAATTTCAAATAAGGAATCTTTTGTTATCCCAAATATAGGTCTTAAACTTCTTCAAGTTCCAAAAGAAATACAAAATTATTTATGATAATGTATATTAAAGATTGGTTATTTGTAGAGATGTACCGACTAGTCAGCGACTAGTCGGTAAAGTCGACTATCCGGCCACTATCGTAGTCGGCGACTTTTCGGCAAAGAGCGCTGACTATCCGGCTTCTTCAAAAAAATGTATGTAGGGGAATTACATTAAATAAAAACCTTGATTGTTTTTTAATATTTTTCTCTATAATCAGTCTTACATATTTTGATATGTAAAGTAAAGCAACCTTTCCTTTAGTAATCAATCAGTTTTATAATTACTTGTAAAGAAAACAAATCTATGACATTTATCAAATAAAATTAATGTCTTAATTAACAAACAAAACAACATAATATCTTCTTATCTTCAATTAACATTTACCTATAATTATTTCTTCTTATTTAAATAAAAGAGTAGGAATTTCTTTATTAACAATTTAAGTAATATTAAAGCAAGATTGCATGTACATGACGTACAGTAAAAATATATCAAAAAATTCTAAACATTGATTGCTTCATAAAAACAAAAAAAAAGGCAGAATCGTACTTATATGATTTATAACCGTACATAACCCAATCAAATCAAAGTGACAAAGAAAAATGTCATCATCTCCTTATATTTTTTATAACTTACTTATATTTTTTAATTAAATCCCCGAAACCATGATCGGCTTGGCCGACTAGCCTCTTTGCAACCGACTAATCGGCTAGTCGGCTAATCGGCCAAAGTCATAATCGGCACATCTCTAGTTATTTGAAATGATGATATACTTCCCAAGCTAGAGATGGTAAAATTTTGAAAACTATTGCATGAGCATCTTTTAACGAAGTTCCTGCAATGTTTTGCTCCGCATTATTGTTGTTGTATGAAATCTTCTATAGCTTACTGCTAATGAGAAAGATTTCCATCCGCCTTCATTACTGTCCATAATCAAACAATAATTCTTACACATTTTAGCAATATTTTCGCAGCAAGTTCAGTAAAGAAGGAATTTCAATCTAAAAAGTGATACGAAACAGGTCATTTTCTGGACGATCGCGAAAAAATAGTTTTTATAAAGAAGTTTTTAATTATTTAAATGTAATTCAGTAGAAGGAAATGTTCCAAATTAAAATTGTACGTATTGATGCAATTCTACATTTTTTCTATATGATTAAATGTAGGTACCAGAGATTAATTATTTACTGAGTTATGTATGTAATACTTCAAAGGTTCTCAAGTAAACTACCAGCTCCACTAAAAATAACATCCTTATTATAATTTGGGTTATTGTGGATAAAAATATCTTCAAATATATACAAAATTACATACATATATTCACACAGATTGCAAATATAGCGAATGAAGATTGTGAAATTTAACTCTAGTTCTAGGGTCTCCAAAACGGGCTTATCTATCTGTTAAAAATTTTAATACGTTACAATATATCTCTTATACATGTATATGGGACGGGAAATAATGAAATTATGTAGTAAATGAATATGGCTTTTATTTTAAATCGCACTGTGGTCAATGATAGCTTTGCATTATTTATAAATTAAATAAAAATAAATCAAGTCCACCTTGAAACAATTATATAAAGATCACTTGTAATAACCTACAAATTGCGCACAGGTACTTCAAAATTCCTCTAAATTAAATGTATTCCCTATTTTGCAATTGTAACAATGGTGCTTTAGAAACAAAACACTATTAAATACATTCTTTCTTGAGTTCTTGCGGAATATAATCTAAAATACCAAATCAATGAAGTATAAACAAATGCGTAATCAATTCTGACAGCTGTCAAAATGGTTAAGAACACTATCAAAGTCTACGGAAGGATAAAACGAACGAAGAGCAAAACGCATGTACATCAGGTACGTCGACCGAGAGCTAATTTCTATCAACTTTCCAATATCCTGTGAAGGATGACTGGATGTAGCTTCATCACAGTAATTATTTACAGAATTATGACATCCGGAAAGTGCGAGAGTATGAGGAAATCCTATTTAATACGGACACCAATGGAGATTATGGATTTTACAAAAATTCCAAACATCGTTTTCGGTATGTTATCCACCATTATTCAGTTGACAGCATGAGTAGAATTGATGATCATTCATCTGTCAGTAATAGTCCTTATCAGTTCGGGTCTCTATACCCTACCGTATAGAATTCTATTTGCTAAAATTAATTCATAGAAAGAGCTCTATGGCAACGCACCAGACTGTGTAACATGTCCACACTCTACTAACAACATTGGTAGGTGTGACTTGACGGATGGTGAGTGCACCCGTAAAAATGCGATATATCAGACAGGAACTGCTCTAAGCAGAGTACCATACTCATAATGGAAAAATAATACTTCTACAATTTGATGGTTTCAAATAAAAGTTCATTTATGTGTTTAATTATTATTAGTTGTGTGTTCAAACGTTTCAAGATTTTACGAAACTAAATCTATTCTTTACAATTATATAGAGCAGGGGTGGGAAACCTTTTGTATAACAGGGGCCAGAATAAGATTTACGTTTCGTACGTGGGCCGTAGTAGTTAATTGACACATTTTTGTTACTTATATTTTTTTTCTGAAAATATAAAAATTAATAAAACGAAATTAACTGAGTACCTACTACATTTATTTCTTAATTTAAACAAAACGAATTATATCGAAGATTAAACTGTAGATCTCTCTTTTTCCTTTATGTTGGGTCTAACATAATTAAATAATAAAAATATATGTTTATTATTTCTTCTAAAGATCTCGCGGGCCGGATTGGAACATTACGCGGGCCGGAGGTTGCCCACCCCTGATATAGAGCGTTCTACAAATACTGCGATTAGAATTACAATAGAATTCTATTCGGCGCGATTCGAGACATGTCTCAATTAAATTAATGCAGCAGTGACTAATTTCAAGGGTTGAAATATTCGCAACCTACAAACAATCATCACAATTAGGCCCTTAATCTTTCTTGCAACAAGTTCTGCATTCTTAACTAGTTTCGGCCCTTACTGCTACTGCTGATGGTACAGCATGACAGTTGAATTCCATATTTTATTTAAGACGTATTATATAAATGCAATGTTGTCTCACAGATTCTGTACAATATTCAATGAAGACACTACCCAGGCTGATGTTTTTGATGTACTTGCTAAACCCGTTGTCAACAGGTATTGTTTATATTATGTCATTGCTTGAATTATACCTCGATAAACCGACTTTTGCTCCTGTGGTTTTGGAGGCGCAAGTGTCGCCCGTACATTCAGTAACAAAAGTTAAATGACGGTTTATTTAAATGATTATTTCCTCGTAATACAATGTAACTATTGAATTTAATTAATGAGACACAATTATTTAGTTATGCATGCTTATTCAAACACAGCTGATCTTTCGTAGATGACATCTAACAATACTTTTTGTAACGAACAAAATTATTTTTAACGGAATAAAAAATTGAATCAAATATTAGTAAATTTACAAATTCTACCGTTGCTGTCAGAGAAATCACCGAATGCTAATACGACAATCGAAAAAGCAATTTGTATACACTTTTTCTTTAAATTATTGCCGGTTATCGATAGTTTTCGCGTTTTAATGCACAAAATTAGGTGTAAGTGTTATTTTATGAACTAAATAATGTTATTCTTAAGATGATTTTGCTGTAGAATGCCCGGGGAAAGTCGTGTTTTTTATATTGTACCGTACGAGTGTGCGAATTGAAAGTTTCTGGTTGTGAAAAGCGTGCGCTAAATGTTGTCTCCAAGGTTGTGAATACAAAAATCAAGAACTAAGGGCTAATTGTATTATTATCTACATTTTTGGTTTAAAAAGTTAACAGTAGCCAAGGTGGCTGTCACCGTATTTCACACAGTTACACACACATGTAACATCACGCTATGTCCAACACAGTGGGGTAGCGCAAACCCTAAAATACAATCATAACTAATAATCAATCTCTTGACACAATACTGTTGCCTCAACTACATTAATAGTGCGATTCATAAATGCACATCTATTAATATTATTTTAATTTTATAAATTAGAGTTTTTAGTTTGAGATTACCCTTTTTTAGGTAAACAATAATAGCACGATGCTTCTTACCATTAATTTACTAGTTTAATGCAATGCTTTATTCAACCGGGTATATTATTCCGTTAAATGTGCATTTACACAAACGCTATTTTTCATTTAATTTCATACTCTGCTATACTAACACTTCTTTTCTCAACTGTACATTTCACTGAAGGAACGCGATAAAATTACGCCATTGGTTACGCATTTGGATGGGCGGAGTTAACGCGCATACCTGCTACAGACTTCTATCAGTTTGTCGAGGTATACGAGTATCAACTTTAAATTTAACAATCATTCATATTTATATTTTAGTGTTCTCGAAGGCTACAATGGTACAATATTCGCCTATGGCCAGGTACACAAAACTTAAATTTAAAACTAATTTTATTTTTATTGCTGTAAAGGTTATTTCGTACAATTTTTAGACAGGAAGTGGAAAGACTTTTTCGATGACCGGAGCGTCAGAATATGAAACAAGAGGAATAATACCGCGCACCATTCAACATATTTTTGAATACATTAAAAATGTAAGACTCGAGTTAACATTAATTTATAAATTGTCTAGATTAACCGCTAAATACAAACTAAGATTATTAAATTATTTTAGAGACAAACGCTTCTAGTAAAAGATGCTAAGAATGTTCTATATTTTTTTAGTAAATTAATGTTAAGAACTAATAAAATAATTTAAATTCGAATGCACAAATCGAAGCCTTAAAAATAATAAACAGAAAAACTTTCGAAAATTTCGTTCACATTTTTTAAAATTGTCATTATTTCACTTCGACTTCAATCTAAAAGAAAATTAATTTTTAGTGCCAATTAGCCCTTTATAACATTTACATCTCCTACCTGGAGATCTACAACGAAATTGGCTACGACCTTTTGAACCCTAGACACCGCGCTACGTATCTGGAGGACTTACCGTGAGTGTCAACGCCTTCTTGACGCTTCCCGTGTAACATTCTTGTTTTGCAGACGTGTCACTATTTTAGAAGACGCCAAGGGGCAGACTCATCTGCGTAACTTGGGCGTCATTTCGGTTGCTAGTGAAAGAGAGGCCATGTGCTTGTTGTTTTTGGGGGATACCAACAGGTAGAGTTGATACTAACAAGAAGAGTTAGATTCAGATACAGGACAATCATAAGGCCTTGAAATTTCAGGGCTACATAAAATTAGCATGTTGAAAATTTTTTTAAATTAAAACCGAGATTAAAACCTTCAAATAATTCCTAGTAAGGAATATTTTAGCTTTTGCTTCATACCGCTAGTTTCAGCTAAGATACAACATTTACTTTGCTATCATTAATGTATTACTGTGAATATCAGTTTTTATATTATCACCGTACTGTTCCATATAAAATGCAACATAGGTAGTAAAATGATCTTGTCATAATTTATAGATATTTACTATCTAATGACGAAATTATTTGAATGGTTACTTGGTAATTGGTACAATAGTGGTTGTAGTTTGATAAATGTTTATACTATGTTTATAAATCAGTAAATTAGGATGACAAGTTTATTTAACATTGACAACCTATGTTGCATTTTATCTGAAACAATACGGTGATGTATATAGCTGATATTCATAGCAATTTGTTCATGACAGAAAAGTAAATGTTACATTTAACTGAAACTCACTATATGAATTTGTTTCTATTCATTTTCATACTGTGACAAATTTTTAACGCTCTTCTAAATTATTTCATTTTTGAGAACAGAACTGTCAAAATTTCACTTGAATGACCATCAAGGTTTTATAGATACATAAGAAATATTTCGTCAGATCAAGAATTGACATTAGTAAGGCCTATGAATAAAATTAAAAATTTTCATCTCATTTTCATTTTTTCGAGAATCAAAAATTTAAATACAATTTGATTTTTACTGGGGAAGTTTTATTTTGCAAAGTTTTTGTAGTGGTTTTGTTTTTGGCCTGTTTTCTTTGCTCGCACATGAAACGACTAAATCAGTGCATAGAAAAAGTCCAACAAAATCACACCCAAACAATTTCGTTTAGATAGAAATACATAAAATGCTTTTGTTGTTTCAAAAATGTACATTTATTCTGGGGTCCAAGTGATGTAAAACCACAAGACATGTTTCTTTCAATTTCGCGTTTTTCTTGCAAAAGATCTGATTAAAAAAATGAGATCCTAATTTTGTTTAAACCTGTATCCGATATTGCTAACATACTGCAACATAATAACAAAATATTAAAGTTTTAATTCTTATTGTTCAGGACAATAGCTGAGACTCCGATGAACATGTATTCATCTCGATCGCACTGCATATTTACTGTTCATGTGTCTGCAACAATGACTGGAGATGGTCGTGTACGAAGGTCCAAACTTCATTTAGTTGATTTAGCCGGGTAAAAATGTTACACTTTTCTCTTTATACTTTAAATTCAAACCAAAACGTTCAACATATTTTTAATGAAATACTATTTACTACTTTGTAGTATTGTAATTTATAATTGATTACTTTTTAATAATACACGTAAAGGTGGAAGTACATATTTGTAAACGTACACAACATAAACATTTACCTAAAATACTTGAATCCACTTTCCACAAAATATTAAATTATATAAATAATTATAATAAATAGTTCTATTTAAGAAAAACTTTTACAAAGCGTTGGATTCAATGTTTTGTTTTAGATGAATTAAATAATTCATGTTACATGTTTTGAATTAATACTTGTAATGAAGCATTACAAAAAATCTGAAACGGTTGCCCCAGAACTTTCTTATACATATAAATATAATACATCTAGAATAGATGTTACATTAACATGTTTTTCTACTCCTGTATAAATATATCCCCATTATTTAATATTTTTCGGTAAATTATAGTACTCATAATTCACGACAGTGAATTAAGCTTCATAATATTTTTATTTGTGAAGTAATATAATATTAAATGACAAGTTTGCCATGATAACAAATTTTTTTTTGCAAATTTGGCGTATTTATCACTCGTTGCTCGGCAACCCGTGACTAATGAGATCGTGTTACTAAACAACCGTTTTACAAACTTAAATCTAACAACTAAACATCAATTTTAAACACTATCGTAGATAATAATTATTTACTTTACAGTGGGCAAAGTAAGGAATTACCCACGAGAGAAATTTTAGCACACGAAGCAGAAGGCTGAGTGTGATAATTTTATCGAATAGGTAATTCCACTTTGCCCACGTGTGAAGTATAACGTTTTATCCAACAATGAAAAATTTATTAAAGAAATATTATTTGACAGTGACATATGCTTTAAATTTTTGAAATTAAAATGTCAATCGAAGTGGTTACCAAGGTGTTGTGTGTTATTTTTATTGTTATAAATAAAAAAATACTCACTAGTGGCTTTCCTCAAAATTATACCCACTAGTGGATAATCTGTTACTTTGCTTGTTTAAAATCGCCATAGTTATAGAGCATTTATTGAGAGGTGTTGGATAAAGTATTTTTTCTTCAAACATCATAAAAGTACGTTGTTATGTATTTGTATTCAACAAGTAGAAGTTCAATATTGTCGCTGCCGGCGTAAAAGTGTCTCCTTGGCAACACATTTACTCCGGCGGCTGACAAAGTAAAATATCATGCAAAATAGTAAGGTTGTAATTCAATAATTTGACACTTAAGAATAAAACAAAAATAACATATTCTGTGGCAACTAGAAATACTGGATACGGCAGAATATTTGTTGAAGTTTTGAGCATTTTTTAATGTTTTAATGTCTATTTTCTATGTTTGAAGAAAAAATAGCATGTGTTATTCGAAAAAAATGTGACTGGGTGCTGAGCATGTAAGTTTGAACGACGAGCGAAGCGAGTCGGACAATTACTTCTAATAACACAATATACTATTTATCTACGACCGTTGTTAAAAGTAACTCTTTTAACGGTTGCTAGGGCACTTTTTAACATTAGTGTTAAAAGTAACATAGCAACGTGTTAAAAGTGATTTAATTGTTACTTTTAACACATTGCTAACGATTTTTATCAAAAATTAACATATATAACTCTACCTGGCAAAATGTCATTCCACATTTTTTTAGTATTTACTAATACACTAGGAAGACCGTAGATAAAATTTTGTATGATATACATGTTAAAAGTGATTTATTTCGTTCGTGGGGTTGTTTCACTCGGTTTCGCCTCGTTTCACAATCTTTTAACACTTATATCACAAATAACTATTTTTATATTTTAGTATAGTTCTCCTTTGTGAAATTTTTAATAAAAATAATAATAAACTAATGAACAACAACTAACGATTGTTCAAAATAAATTTTTGATATTTTAATTTAATGTTATATGAAATTTTTCAGTCTGATTATGAATTATTTGTAGATGAAAAGTATATTACGACCTGAAACTCACTGGACCACAGTTGGAAGTTCACTACTTCATATAACACATATAACAATGGTGCTATCCCAATAATAACGTATTTTTATATTTTCTTTTCCATTCTGCATTTTCAATATTGAAAGCGCCCCATCTTGCATACATCCTATTCACACCACACAAATTGAAGCATTCTTTTGTCGTATACAACTCCACTAAGATTTCTCCTTTTTCTTGTTCCAGTTCGGAGCGAATTCATAAGTCCGGTATATCCGGCACTCTGCTCGTGGACGCCAAGCAGATCAACCTCTCCCTGCATTACCTGGAGCAGGTCATCATCGCTCTTTCGGACGAGAAGCGCGCCCATGTACCCTACCGGAACAGTTTGATGACGTCGGTACTCAAAGACTCTCTGGGCGGAAATTGTCTCACGGCGATGCTGGCGACCCTGTCGGTGGATCCGAAGAACTTTGAGGTAAGAGAATTGTTTATTTTAGGTAGGAACTTTGGAAGGTATTGGGTTTTCTATTTCGTAAGATGTTATTTTGAATAGAATTTAATAACATCGATACAACAAAGTAGTAATTTCTGCACTAAATTATTGAAAAGTATAAAGTACCAAAACTATTTAAGTCATGGATGAAATCTAGCCTAAAGTTATCTTCTTATAAACCATAATAAAACTCAGTTCGGATTCCATAGTCCACAACAGAATACATATTAATTCTACGTAGGTTCACCATCACCACAAAACGTAGAAAACTTAGCTATTAAAACTTGTTAATATTAACTGGAAAGAGTCGTCGGATGATAGATATAAAGGTCGATAAATAAATTTTTCGCGCCGCCGTCCGACATTGACACAATTATATATCTCTAAAAGCGGTCGGAAATCATGTTTTTGTCGAACTAGTTCGACAAAAATTGCTAACTTTTTTTGGTTATATGTTGGCATCACTTCACTAATTTTAGCTAGCTTCTGACGCTAGTAATGTCAAAGTATTACATTGACTTAAAAATATTATGGCAATATATCTATAATTGAGTATTTGTAATACAAGAAAACAGAATATTTATGGATTTTAAACATATTTGTAAGTAATTATAATTGAATTTGCAGTGTAAAATTCAAATAAAAATATGTAGATATGTTTGGTTATGATATTGGAAAATAAACATAATTGACATTCAAATATTGTGAAGTTAGCAACATAAAAAAAATCCCTGTCATTAAGAAAATGAGTAATAAATTAAATTTATTTATTAAATTTACATAAATGTTGGCGCGAAAAATCTTGTGTATCCCTCGGTTGGAAACTATTTTGTGAGTGCTCGTATTTGTAGGACTCGCCTACGGCTCGTCCTATCAAAATAAACTCGCACTCTCAAAATAGCAGTTTCCAACCTTGTGATACAAATAACTATTGCATCTCCTCTTTGCAAACGTTTCGGTAATTTTATTTCATCTTCATCAGTGCTGTGAGATATATAGGCTAAAAATTACCGAAACGTTTGCAAAGAGGAGAGGTACAATTTATTTATCGACCTTTATATCCATCATCCGACGACTCTTTCTAGTTATTATATATTTTTGGATACGACCGTAATAATACACTTGTTAATACTATTGAATTTATTCCAATAATCTAACCTTCCTATGAATTATAAATTCATATTGAACTTTTATATTATACAAGCAATAAAAATTGTATGATGACCTATTTACAAAATATAAAAGGATGAAGTTAAATTAACAAAATTATAATTCATTTGAAATATATGTCATTTTGGACTTGATTTTAAAAAACCTAGGGCCGGTTGCATAAAACGCTGTAACAGCGTGATAAAAAATCATCTTGTAAATTCTAAAATTCTCTACATATAAATTACCCTATGGGTTTCCTTTATTTGTTAGTTTTAGTGATAATAGGAGTTCTTCAAGTGCACAAATATACAGATGTCCAACAAGTAAATAGCCATAGATGTATTCCTTAGATCCAAATCGAAAATTCCTTACACGTTCGTATTCAAAACTATTATAGCCAGGATTTATGGGCGATATTAAATTTAATACAGCAGATCATGATTACACCTTAAACACGAAGTTAATTGCTAAAGTAATTGTTCAAAATGTCCTTCCTCTATTTGAATGCAAATTCCAGTCCTTTCTTTAATTGAAAAAGTAGCTCTCTGAAGAGTATCAGGTTATAAATTAATTCATTCGTAGTTTGGGAGTTTTCTGCATAAACTTAACTCTTCATGTGTCCCCAATGATAATAGTTGAGAGGCGTTAGTTCAAATAAGAAACAATTGCTACAATTATTTAACAAATACATGTAGTCATGACCTCATGACCTGCTCTAATAAGTTTAATAATAAATCCTATAATACGGAGTTTCGAATTTGATAGCTGATAGCCACATTTCATGCACAAATATACAGGTTTTTCCAAATTTAAACGGTTTAACTTAAACCATGCACTAATAGTTATTTACGATACAAGTACGTAAAGCTAGTCTTTAGTCACGAATGGGTCAATTAAAACACGAGCGTAGCCCCCAATAAATATAAAAAAATATTTTTATATTTATGAAGTAGGATCACAATATTAAATGAGAAGTTTGCCATGATAACAAAATTATTGCAAATTTGGCGTGTTTAAAAATTTTAATCACTCGTTGCTTGGCAACCCGTGACTAATGGGATCGTGTTACTAAACAACTGTTTTACAAACTTGAAACTAACAGTTAAACATCAATTTTACACACTATCGTAGATAAACATCTAAAAATAAAGTAAAAAAAAAATCCTGTGAGCAAGTTTTCTAATTGGATCAACATTACTTTAAAATATCAACTTCTTAACAAAATTCCAAATGTTATCCTATTAAGGTGCTGTTAAATTATTAATAAATAAAGTTAAAAATGAATGTTTATTAGGTAATTTCAGTGCAAAATTTAGTTTCAATTTTGTTTAGACATTTAAACAAATAGAACTTCTAATTATGAGTATGAGATATATGCAATATTCTTATTTATAAGTTTGATTCTGTAAAAAGGAAACAATTTCAACGTGCAAGTTTGCTCAAAGAGTAGCCCTCGTAAGCTCTGAAGCTCACATAAACGAAGACGAAGATCCAGAAGTAAGAATCGGGCAGCTTAAACTAGAAATAGAAAATTTGAAAAAGGAACTGGTCCTGTACAAAGATTCAAGTATCCATTCTTTTAAATTAAGAGTAAACTATTTAATAATAATAAAAAAAACTACGAAATAATAATACAAATATTGTTTATTCGTAGTTTAATGAATTAAAAGAACTAACTCCAGATCAAGTCAAAGAATGTGAAAAGCAAGTGTCTATTTATATTAAGAGCCCTTCAGATAATTTTCCTGTCGAAGATGATATTGGCAAAATACAAACTTATTTCAAAGTGTTCAAGAGAATTATAGTATCTCAAATGGATTTAATTAATAGTGAAAAGCCAACGAACAAGCCACTTGAAGATGTTATCAAGCAAAAGGACAATGAAATTTGTATCCTTTTTATCTAATGCTTATTTAGGCTTTTCACAAGAATTTTCTCCAAAATACTGAGAAAAAATATTTATACAGACATATATGACGCTTTTGGCTTTATCTCAGTGGAGTAGTACTAATCCTGAAATTATCAATCTCCTCCAAACATTCCTATCGTGGCACATCACTTTTGCCTTGTCTACATTCGTTGTGCGATTCATACATGCTTGTCTAACTTAGCCTAACCTAACCATTTATTCCTCAGGCGTCCCCGCAATCGTTCACTCTCAGTTTCACCCGCATATTTTAGTTTCACCCGCATATTTTAATTTCACCAACCTTTCATTCGACATTTGCTGAAGATGGCCAAACCACTTCAACTGACTCATTCCCACTTTCTTAACAACATTTTGCTCAATCTCACACTCATGTACACCAACTTATTCAGGACATGATCGCGTCTCTTATACGCACACACTAATCTCATCCTTTAGTCCATGTTTCTTCATCCACACCTAACATTCCAAACCATCAATGTAATCACTATAGTTCATTCCATATTAGAAAACAGTGTTGGGTAAGATAGTGCGATGATATCCTTGAATCTGATCGGTTGAGAGTAGAGGTAGATTATCACAAACGAACATTAGAGAGACCAGCGTTTTCATTTCAGTATGCTCTATCAATATTTTGATAATATTATGAATAGTCAGTTTTGCAATGAAAACAGAAAAATATCATCATAATTCTCTTCTTTGACATTCTACTTCTGATATACATACAGAATGTCACGCTATATACCACACATTGGGGTAGCACGATCAACTAATAATCAATTTCCTTCAAACATTCCAATCCACGCCCAAGCAATCGTTCACCCTCAATCTAGCCGAACGAGATGTCCAAATCACTCAATCACAACCAGTGAAATAAAGTAATTCTGGAACACTCACTAACGTTGAAAATGCAAACCGAGAGAGACAGGCAATATGTAGGAAACCTATCTTTGTCGCACAATTCGCTTAGGAAGTTGATAAGAATACTACTTATATAAAGAAATTCACATTTAATATATTTGAAATAAAATGTTTAGTATACAAATTAAATAATACAATATGAAATATGAGTTCAACTAACTATTATACATTAGGTTTGTTCCAAGTGGTCATTTCTGACAAGTTTGTGACATGTTTGTGACAAATTTCAGTGCACCTACGAAAAATGTAAACAAGTTAAGTTTGAAACATAGACTGGAACGACGAATGGAATGAAGCGCATGTGCATGCTCATATTCTGTTTTGACAGCTAACCTTAAATATAAATATAAATAAAGAAATTCATACATTTTCCGCCACAAAAAAGAAATGTTTCAAAGTTAACTTGTTTACAGTTTTCGTAGGCGCACTGAAATTTTTCACAAACATGTTACAAACTTGTCAGAAATTACAACTTGGAATAAACCTAATGCATCTTATTTAAGATACGATTACATTGGGATCTCGAGAACCGTAAGAGATACGAAGTTGGTTAAATTCGACGAAAGTTGCCTCATATAAGAAACACTGTATATGTGAATTTAAAGGGATTTTCAAATAATTGAACCATACTCTGTTAAATATTAATTACCACTTTTGAACAAGACTGTGCAACCACTCAACAAACTCATAGCAACCGCTCTACAAACATGTGTTAGACGAAGACGGATAACCCACGACATCTATCTGTCTCAGGCTCTTTTTTTTTCTTTTTCATAAAATCCTACAAGTGCGCGTTCCAGAATTACTATATTTCAGTTATCACAACCTATTAAAAACATTATTCTTAATATCACATCGCACCATACATAAACTTATCCTGGAAAACAAATTGTTAATATATTAATTTAATAGTCTGTATTTCTAATTTCTAAACTTATGAATTTTCCTTAATGATTGCCATTCAGCTATACTCGTACATTTGTTAAGCAAAGAAAAATTGAAAACTAAAGAAGCAGAATTGAAAAGCATTACATTGATACCAGGAGCTTGTCCAGTACAGAGTTGTGAAGCAAATCACAGCGAGAAAGAAGCTTTTGAGATGTTTATGCGAAATGATAGCAATAAATCAGAATTGAACAAATGCACGGCAGCATTACAACAAAAAATCTCCCAAGCGAAAAATGTAGCAAGCAGAATCAAAGTGTGCAAAAACAACATCGGTATGTGACGGTCACTATCAATTTATGCACACAACATGACACTACACTATTTTAGACTAAGTTTTTATTGAAATTCCATTAAGTTTCGTTTCGTAAGTTCTTTGATAATGTTTGCAATACATGCTTGAGATATTTTGGTTTTATATTTAGAACTGGAAATAGAATTTTTTAAATGTTTAGTTTTCTGGGGTCAATAACTCCTTGGTACAACGCATCGTACTGTGGATCATGAGATCCTCATTTCGAAAGATCTAAAATTTATTGAGACATATAAAGGTCACTCCGAAATTGTTACAAAACAATTTTAAAATAACTGAACAAAAATATTTTACCCGAAAAAGACCACATTAAAAATTAATATAATTTTTTGTTTTATTTATTAACTTTTGAATGTGAATAATAGTTATTTACTTACTTTATAAGTGGGCAAAGTAAGGAGTTACCCACGAGAGAAATTTTTGCACACGAAGCTGAAGACTGAGTGTGATAATTTTATCAAGTGCGTAATTCCACTTTGCCCACGTGTGAAGTATAACATTTTATCCAACATCTCTTAATAATAAAAAAATTATTAAAGAAATGTTATTTGACAGTGACATACGCTTTAAATTTGTTAAATTAAAATGTAAATCGAAATAGTTACCAAGTTGTTGTGTGTTATTATTATTGTTATAAATAAAAAAATTATCAGTAGTGACTTTTCCCAAAATTATACCCACTAGTGGATAATGTTACTTTTCTTGTTTAAAATCGCCATAGTTATAGAGCATTTATTGAGAGGTGTTGGATAAATATTATACAAACCTCGATGGTAAGTTTCATTATGATACACTATCCGTTTCGGTATTACTTAGGAAAAGCATAAAAGATTCACATTTGAAAGTAATATTTCCATACCAACAACTTACCATTTTGAGATTTTATGTCACCTAACTGTTATTAATACCACCATTAGAAAATGAAAAGCGCCGCAAACAGTGCGTTTATAGATCTTCTTGACGTGTTTTCAGTGCGTTTATAGCCATACCGGGAGTTTTTTTTATCAGTATACATAGGGATGTATCATTACCATAGTTACAGTTAAAGTGATTGACAGCAATGTATTACCGCGTTTTTTTTAAGAGTGAACAATGGGATAATTTACATTGATTATTAATAATAGTTAATCATATTGAAACAAACAATGCAAGTTTAAACAAATAAGAAATTTGTTTTAATCGGTTTAGTACTTAATAAATTTTATTGAATTGATAGGAATTATTATTTTTAATACATGTAAGTTATCCCTATGTGCACTCATAAAAAAAACGCTTTAATACATTGCTGTCAATCATTTGGACTGTAACTATGATAATGACGCCTCCCTATGTATACTGATAAAAAAAACTCCTGGTATAAGAGGAACGCATACACTTCTCGAAAAAACATTTCACGGAAATACAAAGCATAAAAATACAATTCTCGAATGAACAAATGTCGAAAATTACTTTCAGAGATTTTACATCACCGAAAATACAAATGTCGAATGTTAAATATCTTACAAATCTCGAATATACAAATGTCGAAAAATACCTACAGATTTTCATTAAAAATGAGTACTGTATTTCGAGTTTGTCGGGCGTAAGTTGTGTTGGCTTAGGATTTGTTTGTCAAAACCTACAAATTATTTCCATTAAACACTTGAATTTTCTGTAAATGTACTCGAATCGTAATTATTTTACATTCGAGAAATGTATTACGCTGATTTATATTTTCAAAAAATGTATTGTTACCCATATAAGAACACCGAAACAGTAAATATTAATTTAGTGTTTGGCTCAGACATAATAATAGAACTAGAAAAGGTTGCCTATGCCTGCTTTGCTTATAAATGCTTGATGGAAACTACTATGTAGTCGAAACGTTGACTTAATGATTTAAAATAGTATATCTTTCTTAAATTTCAAATATTCTTTCTGTCCAAAATTGTATACATATTTAAACTGCACTGAATCGTTATTTTTATAATGACGAAGATGAGTGACCTTTTGTCCTATGCTGTGCAATAAATATCGATTATTTGTATCTCTGGCAGTATCATGAAACAGATACACATAATAGCGCTCTTATCTATGACGCTTTTATTAAGGACAATTTATAGGCTATTTATTTTTAAAAATTCATTGATTTGACACTCAATCCGCACCATTTCATTTTATGAGAATAAACGGCCTGTTTTGCTATCTATCCATTTTTTAGTGTCACTGAAAGTAAAATTACGTGAGAACATAAACAATGCCCCAGATGTTTCGAACAAGCTAATGAAGCAATTGCAAAGTCAGCAGGACATCTACCGGGAAAACATAATACAACTGCGAAATTTAAAAATGGAAACAGACCATTTGAACCATGCATACCAACAAGAGAAGCTACGTACAACGAAACGATTTAAAGAATGGTGGGCGAAAGAAAAGCGCAGTTCATCAAAACAACAACAGCAACAAGTTAAGAATGTTCCACCATTTTTGGATAATCAGAAGTTATTTGCTCACATCAATAAATTTAATGACTACCAACCTCAAGATTCGATCTCCCTAAATTCAGACCAATTTATACCTGATTATAGAAATAATTTTGATATTGATAACTTTCCATCTTTTTACGATTCTGATTCCAACTATTCCCCACCAATTGAGGAGCTGCACATTTCTCCAGATTACAGCCAACATTCTTTAGAATCTTTCCATAGACAATTTCCAGTTGCAGTTTGTACTTCTGATTATGGAATGAGGGAATTCCAACCAAATATAATTAATCCTATTTATTCTAATCATAGTCGACCATCATCATCATCTAAGGCAGTAAATAATCGTATTGAATACAGTAATTCTCAATCGTCTCAAAAATATAAAAATTTCTATCCCGAATCCGTCCCGAAACAATTTACCCCTCATGTAATTAATCAGTACCCTGGTCATCAAAATAATGCGCAGTATCAGTACAACATTCCTCAGAACCAACCGGGTTACTCTGGTAATTACCACGATTTCTCTGAAAACAACCAATCTAACTTTATGGACTACGATTTGCCGGAAAAATTGACCAATAACTCAGAGTCCAGACCGAGGTCCAGACAGTTTTCAGACGATCACAATTCTTATTATAGTTATTACCCAGTCGACAACCAAACTACTGAGGAACAAATTGAAACTAGATGTAATGATTTTGTTGATCCTGGCCCCTCGGATAATGTCAAAATTATTGAGGTACCAGAAGTAACACAAACCTCTGCAGAAGAAAAAAAATCTTCTGATTTTTTAAAGTCGATTCCTTTGACAGGAGATCCAGAAGTAGATGAAGAAATCTTAGCATTTTATCGGGCCAAAAATAACGTTATTAACAGTAGTAACCAATAATGTTTATTTAATTTTTTGTAGTGTTATGTATTTACAAGTGTATAGACAAAAATAAATGTTTGTTTATGGTTCACATTGGAAATTCTCGATTGGTCTATCGCCGTACATGGCGGCTTCTAGAAGAGTAACAGTTTTTTTATTGACTAGTAACAGAAACTTTCTTTTACTTTGGAAAGGTTTAATTCGAAGGGACACTGAAATCATTTTTGTTGCTTCAATTTTTGTTGAAGAACGATGAGTGAAGCCTTCAGCACCTACAATAAAAAAAAATTATAAATATTAACAATGAATTATTTTAAACCAAAAACCTACTGTATAGGATAGGACCACAAAATTAAAACTATACTATTACGACAATGTACTTTTTACTACTAATATACAATTTAAGGTAAACCATACGCTATGAAAATAGGTGTGCTTTACAACTCGACCATAATTTGTTCAAAACAGAATATCATTGTTATAACGTATGAAACTTACTACGACTTTTATATATTTTTGTAGCCAAAGAATTAAGGTTTTGTAATAAAAAATGCATTTTCATAAAACTAACTGGTTTGAAGTTAATAAATTTGAAAAACACAAGATTTGGCGGATGATATTCTCAAAATTTAATCATTTGTATTTAAAAATACGTATAATTAAAACGAAAAGCACTTGCGTGACTAAATTTACAGCAAATTTAATAATAATAATGTACATTTAAAATATAAATTATATATAAAAACGCACTTTCTACTATTGTTTTTTTTTTTTAAATGTATTTAAAGTAGCTAAGCAAAACAACCCAGATGTACGAATACATTTTTTTTCAACACTCAAAAAAAATTCCATTTTGAGAAAGCCATTTGTAAAATTTTAAGAATTATTCCCTTCGAGGCAATTATATTTTTTTATGATTATGAAACCCCTTAATTACTTTGTCTTTTAAAAAAGTGGGTTGTAAGATTAACTGATTATAAGCTGCGTTAACACGCTATTCGGTATGTACTTCTGTGAATAGAGTAAACGCGTATTCCTATCAGGAGTATCAGGTACGTAGTTCGGTTATTATTTCATACATAACACCTGCCAATTGGAAGCATACACTACATACATAACATGACGCTATATTCCACAAAGTGGAGTAGCACGAAACCTGAAACACAATCAACCACCAATGCATCTGCTTCCCAACCTTGCACACCACTTTCACATCATACACATTCATAGTTTGATTTAATGTGTCTATTCTGCACGCTCGGAATCATTCGTTAACGCAACAAACCATCTATCATACCTAACAACTTATTCCTCGGACGCATACGCAATCGGTCATCCTCAATCTCGCACACATTTATTAGTTTCAGAAACCTTTCATTCGGCTTCCGCTCGAGATTACTAAACCACCTTAACAAACTCACTCCCATTTCCCTAACAACATTTTTCTCAATCTCACACTCATTGAAATTCTGTCGTTATACCCCTCGCAGCAAGCATGCTACTAGGGATTTAAATTTGATTTATGGTAATGAAAGGGCAGATGAATTTAAAATTTTTTTCTATTTTATTTTATTTAAAAGTAATGTAAAAAACTAATTGTATTGTTCCCAAATTTGTAACAATGATAATAGTTATTTACTTTACAAGTGGGCAAAGTAAGGAATTACCCACGAGAGAAATTTTAGCTCACGAAGCCGAAGGCTGAGTGAGATAATTTTATCGAGTGGGTAATTCCACTTTGCCCACGTGTGAAGTATAACGTTTTATCCAACCCCTCTTAATAAATGAAAAATTTATTAAAGAAATATTATTTGACAGTGACATATGCTTTAAATTTTGTATTAAAATGTCAATCAAAGTAGTTACCAAGGTGTTATGTGTTATTATTATTGTTATAAATAAAAAAATACCCACTAGTGGCTTTCCTCAAAATTATACCCACTAGTGGATAATCTGTTACTTTGCTTGTTTAAAATCGCCATAGTTATAGAGCATTTATTGAGAGGTGTTGGATAAAAAATTTTATCCAACACTTCTCAATAAATGCTCTATAACTATGGCGATTTTAAACAAGCAAAGTAACAAATTATCCACTAGTGGGTATAATTTTGAGGAAATCCACTAGTGAGTATTTTTTTATTTATATCAATAATAATAACACACAACACCTTGGTAACTACTTCGATTGACATTTTAATTAAAAAATTTAAAGCATATGTCACTGTCAAATAATATTTCTTTAATAAATTTTTCATTTATTAAGAAGTGTTGGATAAAACGTTATACTTCACACGTGGGCAAAGTGGAATTACCCACTCGATAAAATTATCTGACTCAGCCTTCGGCTTCGTGAGCTAAAATTTCTCTCGTGGGTAATTCCTTACTTTGCCCACTTGTAAAGTAAATAACTATTATGTAATTCTGCGATCCATTAAATATGAATTTGAAAATACTTATAATACATAAAGAAATTTGCGAATTTAAAATTATTTCAATCCTTCACTGCTACTCCCGATATACTATAAGCTTAGAAAATCAAAGCCATAGCGATATAATTCCATACATAATTTACAATAACGTATTCCGGATACGAACACAATCATATCAAATACCTGTTTCCACAGCGTCATAATGTTTCTTCATCCATAGCCAACATTCAGAACCATACATCATTGTAGATACTAACACACCATTATAATAACTCTATCAAACATCTTTGATATATAGAAAGAAAGATAAATGGAAACGGAGAGATAAATAATTAAAATTAACAAACCTTTGTATTCATAAACTTTCAAGATTTTATAATCTTCTAAAAATACAAGAAACGTTTCACCAGTTCTGCCAAACTGCAAAACATTCAGATTCGAAGGTCTCACCGTCAATATCTTATCAAACAACTTTCCTCTATCAAAATCTTCGTAAATCTAAAATTCAGAACAAGAAAGAAGTAAAGTATTTATCGCGTAACACTTTTCACATTTCAATAATGTAGAACCTTTATTTCATCCGTCGACCTTCCAACAGTTGCGTCTTCCCAAACAGCGACTGCCGTGAAGTGCGCCGCATTCTCACCATTCCCAACCTCCAGATCAACAAATTCCCTGATATACGCTGCAGGCAGATAATGCTTGGGCACGGTAACGTTCCCTATGATTGTAGTCTGTTCGTAATCAGATTCAATGGGTTCTTCGTTATAAGATCGCTTGACTTTGCTGCCATCGCTTTTCCCTGACACATCCAATTTGAAATCGAGGGGATTGAACGTGTAATTTGCGCTAGGAATGTCCCATTGTCTGTAAGTGTGAACTGTCGCATTCTCGTCTTTATAAAACAGTTTATATTCAGTAACGGATTTATTATCCAAGGAGTAGAATGTTCCAGGTAGTTTGGATTTTTGGAGAAGCACGGATTGGTTGAAGCCGTATATGTGCTAAAAAGTAAAATGTGTTAAAAGTTGAGAAACATTCTGAATTCATTTAAATAATTAAAGAATTATTTGGACAGTTATACAGGTAAAATAAGTGGAAGTGCTTAATCGGGCGCAAACAACAAAATTTGTTTTCAAAAATCGAAAACTGTCTATGAAACATATATACCTATAAAAAATATGAAGACAATAAAAATTGTCAACTGTTTCATAAAATACAGTCTAAGAATAATAACAAAGTTATTAATTCATAGAGAACGGCCAAGCCAATTTTTAAACATTTACTTCTGTTGAAGTTTAAGAACGGTAGATGGCTCTGGGAGTATTTATTTACTTCTCAGATCCATTTACCAATCTGTTGGGATCTTAGATCTCGCTGAGCCAGTCAATCGGTGTCACTGTCTCACTGCAGTTGACAGGTTACACTACACTGATAAGCTCCAATAAGAGCGAAACGCGTTTGTAGTTACCGATTGATTGGCTTAGCCGGTCTCTGTGAATTGATAACTTCGTTATTATTCTGAGACTGTATTTTATGAAACAGTTGGTAATTTTTATTGTCTTTATATTTTTTACAACAAAATTTGATTCCGGTTTTTCGTATATTATGTACAAAATAAACAAATTCATGTTCCCCTAGTTTTTATCTCCCGTCAAAAGGGAGGTATAGGAAACGTTTTTAATAAATAAATGAAAATATTTCATTTATTGACTCAAATTTCTACTAATTTATAAACCGGAAATTAAATTTTGTAATTTCAATATTGATGTTTAAACTAAATAAATTTCTCTTTGTTAAAACATGTAAACAATATTCCAGTTTATCGTATAATTAAAAATTGTTGTGTAATTTAAAAATTATTTTCTATATCTATTTTTAAATGTATTTAACCTTATTTATCTTCACCGTAAAAGGCAATATGTTTTTATTGTTACTTACCGTCAATGTATCTTTATTAAATATCCAAACGTTGACGCCTAAATTCTCACACAGAGTTGTCTTAGTATTTTTGGTGACTAGGTAAACACGTTCGGAATCTAAAACAGTAATGAATTGCTCCACTTCTCCTGTTCTTATTTTCGCTGTGAATTTGAAAGAATTAGGAATCCATTCGTACAATACGGAGAAGCAATTGTATTTCTGACTGACTATTAAGTAATGGCGATGGTCGTACTGAAATTAAATTAGATATTAAGTATTTTTGTTTGTATTTTTTGCTTGTTTTGTACCTTGAAATAATGTATTGCAGATATGTCAGTCTCAAAATTTAATTCGTCGTGATATTCCAAGTGTTTGAATATGAATGGTCTTCGTTTACCTAATTTGACTAGGTTTTGAACATCGATGCATAATCCTTTGTACTCGTTCTAGAATACACAAAAAAATCTAACTGTATTTACATTAAAAGACAGATTTATATAAAAGACTACCGCTTGTACCAATTTTAGTTCTTTTTCGAAAAAAGTATACAATAGTTATTTGTATACCAAGGCCGCGAAATCACTCTTTAGCCTACTGACTGAGAGAAACATTGCCGCTGAGGCCGCTAAAAGATTTCGTAAACAAGGTGTACACACTATTTTTTGCGCAACTTTAAAATTACAAATTTTATTAATTTTAAACAGTTTTATTGTAAATAGAAAGTTGACATTTGATAAAAAAAACTATTAGTTTTGAAACAGTATATTATTCAATAAGCATAGAATGGTGCTCATTTCCTACAAGTATAAAAGTGCAAATCATACGAGTATGAAATAGGTATTCCATGCGAGTTGTACAAGTTAGATAACGGTTCTAACAGAATCGCACCACATTCTATACTCCTATTACAATATGTCAGCAGTTTCTAGGATGAGGAGTTTAGCAGCGTAGTGTTTTAAGATAGAATAGTCAGAATGTATTCAGCTTCAAAAGCGAACAGTTGTATCTTGTTTTGCTAACTTAAATAAATTTTTTAAAAACACCTTTTCTGATTGAACAAACGTAACTGGCGCAGTCGGTAGGATTGTTAAGAGATTTACACCGAAATTCTTAAAAAGAATCAATTCGTTAAAGTGTTAAAATCGTTGGTGTTAACCATTAACTTAACAATCGCAAATTATTCTGACGGCAATTGCAACACCTGCAAACCCGACGAATCAACCTACGAAGTTCATCAGTCAAGAAGGTACAAGCAGATTGGCGATCATCCGAGGACTTCCAGAAGTACAACTCGTCGAAGGTGATCATCTGTTTCCTGTTCGTACATTCTCCTGGCCTAGCAGACCAACGTCTCTACCAGCATCACCGCTGAGCGCAAATCAGCACCCGTCGAGCGAAAATCGACAAATACCCTATGAAGATCTTATTAATTCTTATGTTGTAAGTAAGAATATTTATCTTTGTATTTTGTAAAAATATCGTTTAATTATAAGTCAAAATTGACGATTTAATTAATTTGTTAAACAATTTAAATATTGATCAACTCAATATGCCGAATGAACATATAAATGTAACCCCTGGTGCTCTTGTAAATTTGGACACCAATGTATTAAAAGTAGTAGATCTTATACCAGAATATAATGGTGATAAGAAAACGTTATCTCATTTCCTAAAAGCCACTGAGGAAATTTTAGAAATTATAAATCAGAGCAATCCCTCTGAAATTACTAAATCTTTGACTTTAATTACTATTAAAAAGAAAATCACTGGAAAAGCTAGTGAATATTTAACTACTTGTCCCAACATTAAAAGTTGGAAAGATTTAAAAGAATTTTTAATATCTCAATACCAAGACAAACGAAACGAATGCACTTTAATGATTGAATTATGTCAATTGCAACAAAATAGAGAAACTATTTTCGAGTTTCTTAAGAAATATAATGAGTTATTTCTTCTTTATATTAATAATATTGAAACTAAATACCATCCTCAATCAGTACAAGATTTTAAAACTTTCGGACATAAATTTGCTACGCAGTGTTTCATTAGAAACTGCAGAGAACCTTTTAAGTCACAATTAGCTGCTAGAAATCCTGGCACGTTAGATGAAATAAATAATTTATTAACTAACGATTTTCAATATTATAAAATTAACTCGAATACAAATCAATCACAATCGAATACGAGTAACTCCCAAACCAGACCACATGCATCTCCAATGCTAAAATATCCGCAACCTAAACCAGTGCAACAACAATTTTACCAGCCTGGTCCATCACATAAATTTCCTTCGCAACCAGCAAGATCACAACGCATGCAACAACCTGCACCTACACCCATGTCAATTTCGACACGCACATTTAAAACATACAAAACCAAACCAAACAATTTTACTCCCTATGGAAGGCAAAATTATATTTCTGAAGAACTAAATAATGTAGAAAGCGATGACGCCGCCACTGGTACAGAAAACCAGATAGCATTCCAAAAACAATTAGATACAGTCGACACCGACATTTGCAATGAAACTGAAAATTTAATTTATGATGAAAATTTTCACTTGGATCAACACGTAGATTTGAATCCCTAGCGATTAATATGATATCAAAGTTACCCTATATTGAATTACAAAAATTATTTATACTTATTGACACGGGATCCTCTCAAAATTTTATTAATAAAAATTACGTTTATAAAAATAAAGACAAATTTAAAATATTTAATGAAAAATTTAAAATTCAGACAATGAATGGTGAATCTGAAGGATCAGAATATACCTTTATAAAATATAAGGGTAAAAATATTAAATGTTACCTATATAATTTCCACAAATCATTCCATATTTTACTCGGTTTTAATGCTTTAAAATTATTACAAGCCCAAATAAATTTGAGCAAAGAAGAAATTAAATTATTAAATAATAAACATAAATTTAAATATTTTAATGAACAATCTAAACCAGTTTATAATACCGAAATAATAAAGAAATTAAATATTAGATATGAACACTTGAATTCGGAAGAATTAAATGAATTAACCAAAACCTTGAATCACTATAAAGACTTAATTATCTCTAAAAATGAAAATCTAACCTTTACCTCTAAAATAAAACATAAAATACAAACAACAGACGATATTCCCATCTACACAAAAAATTATAAATTCCCTGAAATTTACAAAAATCAAGTTAATGAAGAAATTGATAAATTATTAAAGAACGGAATAATACAACCAAGTTATTCACCGTGGAATAGTCCAATTTGGGTAGTAGAAAAGAAACAAGACGCCTCTGGCATAAAGAAAATTCGCGTAGTAAATGATTTTAGAAAATTAAATGAAAAAACTGTCGATGATCGATTCCCGATACCTGATATTACAGAAATTTTAAGTAAACTTGGCACATCAAATTATTTTACTACATTAGATCTCACTAGTGGTTTCCATCAAATTGAAATGGACCCCAAAGATATAGAAAAAACTGCTTTCTCGACAGAAAATGGACACTTTGAATACAAGCGAATGCCATTCGGTCTGAAGAACGCGCCTGCGACGTTCCAAAGACTCATGAACTACGTTTTAAAAGATTTAATTAACAAGGCTTGTTTCGTTTACCTCGACGACATTATCGTACTCGGTTCATCCCTACAAGAACACATACAAAATTTGAAAGACGTTTTAGATAAATTGCGTGAGGCTAACTTAAAAATTCAGCTAGACAAATGCGAATTTCTTCGAAAAGAAGTAGCTTATTTGGGACATGTCATAACAACTGACGGAATAAAACCTAATCCTGATAAATTAAAAATTATTCAAAATTTTCCTATACCTAAGACCGTTAAAGAAATAAAATCATTTTTGGGTCTTCTCGGATATTACAGAAGATTTATTAAAGACTTCGCAAAATTGACCAAACCATTTACTAATTGTTTAAAGAAGAATAGTAAAATTGACTATGAAAATAAAGATTATATCCAATGTTTCGAAAAATGTAAATTATTACTTACAAATAATCCTATACTTCAGTACCCTGATTTTAATCAAGAATTCATTTTAACTACAGACGCGAGTAATTACGCACTCGGAGCTGTGTTGTCCCAGAACATTAAAGGTAAAGATTTGCCGATCGCGTATGCCTCAAGAACGCTGAACAATCATGAACAAAATTATTCCACCATTGAGAAGGAGCTTTTAGCAATAGTATGGGCAGTAAAGAATTTTAGAACATATTTATACGGAAGACGATTCAAAATTGTAACTGACCACAGACCCTTAATTTGGCTTAACTCGTTAAAAGAACCTAACCAGAAATTAATTCGTTGGAAATTAAAATTAAAAGAATATGATTATTATATAGAATATAAAAAAGGGAAACAAAATTATGTCGCCGATGCTCTCTCTAGAATTAAACCTACTTTTGAAATAAATTATAAAACGGAAAACATTTTTGAGAATAACCTGCCTTTGGTACACTGTATATCAAAAGATTTTTGCATGAAAAAAGGATTCGCCTCTCAAGTAAATGAATTATATAAAACGAAACAGTTTAAAGATAAAATTAAAATAATTGATGATAAAATAGCTATCCAATATTTTAATAATAAAATTATAATTCACCTTTTAACAAAAGAAAATTATTTCAATGAACCAACATTATTAAATATCGAAAAATGTTTAAATAAATTATTGCAGTATCTTATTCAAAATGATATTAACGAAATTAAAATGCCGAAAATTTGCTCTGGACTAGACAATAAAACTTGGTCAAAAATTGAGAATTTATTAATAAATGTATTTAAAAATTCAAATATTAAAATAAATATTCATGTGTTACCTGAAACCCAAGAAGTAATGAATAACGAAGATGATAAGAATAATGATAACCAATCTCTCCAAGTGGAATGCTCTGAAACTGACACCGCATCTGTGCACTCAGATGAGGAAAACCCCATCAACGGCCTTACATATTTGGAATCAGCAGTAAATTATGGTCATAATCAAATAATAGTAAAGAAATCAAATCAAAATTCAGTTAAAATTCAAAAATTATTCGGTACGAAACAGCGAATATATTTTTATATAAATAATATTAATTGTAATAAAACCATTTTAGATTTTATAAAAGCTTACTGTGTTCCCCATGTAAATTATCATTGCTTGATTCCCGAAGAATTCAAATTAGCCTTCAACTCTGTGTTACAAACATACTTTAATGCTGGGCACTATAAATTCATACAGTGTAAAAATTTATTAATCGATATCGAAGATAGAGAAGAACAAATTATGACAATTAGAAATTATCATGAAGGGAAATCAATTCATAAAGGAATTAATGAAACTTATTCCAAATTAAAATTAATCTATTATTTCCCTAATATGATTAAAGATATTCAAAAATTTATAAATAAATGTGAAATATGTTTAAAAAATAAATATGAAAGAAATCCAATTCAGATTCCTAATATTCATACTCCAACTGCGGATAAACCGTTACAGATAATTCATTTAGATATTTTATCTTTAGAAAAACAGAAATATTTAACTATACTTGATAGTTTCTCGAAATTTGCCCAAGCTTATAAAATTAAAGATCAAAATTCTGTTACAATTATATTTAAATTAATTAAATTCTTTTCTCATTTTGGACTACCTGAGAAAATAATAACAGATAAAGGAACTGAATTTAATAATAAATTATTATTAGAATTTCTGCTTAATAAAAATATAAAATTGCACATTACCAGCACTAATAATCCCAAATCAAATGGAAACATAGAAAGATTTCACAGTTCTATAATTGAAACTATTCGTATATTAAATGATGAACAAAATTTTAAATCTCTGCCATTAAAAGAAAAGGTCATTTATAGTTTGATCGCATATAATAATAGCGTCCATTCCACAATAAAAAATACACCATTTCAAGTTCTCTTAGGACATTTAAATATTAATCAAATAATTCAACCTGAAGAAATAGTAATAGATGAGTATAATATAAAACATTCTAATGTAATGAAGGCATTATTTAAACAAGTAAAAGGAAACATAATTAACAGAAAAGAGAAGTATAGTGAACAAGTTAACATTGACGAACATATCCCTGACACTGTCTATATTAAACAACATAAAAGACACAGTGGAAAAGTAGAGAAACCAAAATATAAGAAACAAACTTTAAAAGAAGTAATCCCGGAACGTGGACAAATACTAACAACTAAAAACTTAAAAACTAAAATGGATCAATTAAAAAGACCTCGTATAATTTCAGATATCTTAATTTCAAAAGATCATGGAGCGAGCACTTCCGCAACGTAACCAAAAACTCCGGATTAAATATAATAAATAATTTAAATGAGTAAATTTAAATAAATTAAAATTTTATTAAATAATTTAACACTCAAATATAATTAATGAATAAAAATAATAAATTAATTGAACAAGAAATGAAGAACTTTAGAAAAGTGATAGGTAATATAGTTGATGATATAGATAAGATTACTATACATCAAATATTTCAAAATTTATTAGCCTTCAGTAATCAAATTTACTTATCGTTATTACAAATTGAAGAAACTCTCTCGTTCTGCAGTTTAAATACTTTATACTTTGGGCTAATATCTAGAGAAGAAGTGACTCAGTATATTAATGAAAATATTAAAGAACCAATGAAATCATTGCTTAAAGATAATTATTCGAATAACAAAATTGTGAAAACTGTTTGTTATTTGAGTACAAAATTAGAAATTTTGATTGAAATCCCTATATTTGAACAAAAAACTAACATCCATCAAGTAACTAGAATCCCCACCATAATTAATGGAAATTTAATAACTTTAAATATTCTTACTGGCTTTTATTCAATTGTTAGTAAAGAAATTTATAAATTGGAACATTGTACGTTTATAAGAGAGAAATTATTTATGTGTAAAGAAATTAATAATATTAATGAAAATTGTCTCTCTGAAATATATTTCAACAAGCCAACTGCTCACTGTAAGCAGGTTATACTTGATAAAAATAATTATGTAGTAAAAATAGATTTTTCTAATATTAAGTATATTGTATCTCCTTATAATAGTGGTTATAAAATAGAATGTGAGGATGAAATAATTAATAAAAATTTGAAGGGTATCTTTTTAATAAATAATTGTAAAATTAATGATGAAAATGAAAAATATAGTTTTATCTTTGGAAAGATGATAAATTTAAAGATGGATATTAATAAGCATGAATTATTGCCAACGATAGAACCTGTAATTAAAATAAAAAATTTAGAAGAACATTCTCTAAAACCAGTTTTGTTAGAGAAATTAAATAAAGAGAACTCACACTCTATTTTTAATAGTATTTTGATAATTGTTATAATAGTTATAATAATTATTATTATTGTTAGTAAAATTTGTAAGAAATTTTATAGAAAGGAACGTGATAATATTCAAGCTGCATCTAACATTATTGAAACATAAGTATAAGTATTTTGTTTCAATAACGTTTCTCTTAAGGATGGAGGAGTTAGATAACGGTTCTAACAGAATCGCACCACATTCTATACTCCTATTACAATATGTCAGCAGTTTCTAGGATGAGGAGTTTAGCAGCGTAGTGTTTTAAGATAGAATAGTCAGAATGTATTCAGCTTCAAAAGCGAACAGTTGTATCTTGTTTTGCTAACTTAAATAAATTTTTTAAAAACACCTTTTCTGATTGAACAAACATAACTTACACTATACTTTTTCTACGACCACAATATTATTTCCCAATTAATTTAATTTTAATAATAAGTTTTTCCCGCTTTCACCATTTCAATATTTGACAATTCTAAATAAGTATCCTAGCAATGGTACCTGTACTGAAATGAAATGACCTGTTTTGAAATACAAAACAAGTTCATTTCGCACGGTGCTTGTGATGCACATACATCATATTCCTAGCAACATCAAACATACAATGAGCAGATTTGTAATGGGTCGTAGAATATTAGTATATTGTATAACTAGTGCTGAAAGTTGGATATTTCACACGAGTGTTAAGCGTGGATTACACGATGAAGTTTTTATTTTCAATTGGCGTTAAAAACTTCATCGTGTAATCCACGCTTTAATATCTTTTCAGCACGTGTTGTACACGATACTTTTCCGACAACCACAATTAAGTAAACAAATAATTATTCCTATAAAAATTGTTATTTAGCCTACTTGTATCAACTCATATTTCTACGAATTTCTGATAATTCCTGTTAATTAACAAGTTTAGTAACCAGTATGAAATAAAATTTTGTATGTACTTCGAACAAAAAGTGACTTTAAGGTCCTCACAAGTAATTACAACCTTGGCTCACGCCTTGGCCGTAAACAACTTGCTAGTACCTTAAAATTTCACTTTTCGTTCTAGATACATAAATAACTATTTAACACTAACGTTGATTCCCATAAGGCAAAGACGTAATTGTTCCGCTAATTCCTAATCATAATTGATATTTAGGTAGCTCTGAATACAGGTTTTACATTCTTTAATTGGATTCAATCAGGCTCGTATTATTGTTTAAAAAAGTAAAACAAAATGAGAAATGTACGATTTCTTCATTATACTTTATAATTTCAAACCGGTATTGATTTCCTCTCGTTGTATTCTGCAGCACTTCAGCCATAAAAATTTAAAATTCTATTCAATCTCCTCCACCAATAAATAAATCACGTAAATAATAAATTCACCTTTATCACATTTTCAATTTCAAATTTGTCGCGCTGTTTCCTCTTCACCTCATTGGCCAACCTCTTGACATCCACGCCGGCTAGTAGCCCCTCACCAGTGACATCTCCCTGAAAAGTGACGTTTTTCGATACTTTCCACTTATCTTCGATGTCTTGTTCGTCTTTCCCGCTAACTATCACTGTTCGATGTTTCCAGTCGGTGATGTTGATGTCGTTCACCCTTCCAGAGGCGAGCAGGTCCGCATCGAGGGTAACTTTACCATTGAAGAAATAGGAAGCCGTGAGATTTTGGTCCGTATCAGTGGTTACGAGACGGGTTAGGTTTTTGCCGTTGACAAGACCTGGTGTTTTGAGGTTATGAGTGATGGTGATTGGACTAAGGAAGACTAGATGAGAGGTTAGCTCTTGATCTTTATTTATCTGTAATCAAGTATTAATTATATTGAATATTTAGATTTAAGTCGCTTTTGCTCGTTTTCACCAACGAGTCTAAAGTTTCGTTTTTATAGACAGGATTGTATTTGTATGGTAAAACCTAATATGTAGAATTAGTGGTATTGGAATACAGTTATTCGTTTACATTCGCAGTATTTCTAGGTGTAGTCATACGCCAGATTGTATATAACCTCAAAAAGTGCAGTATCAATTAATAAGATATGTACAATTTTCTTCCATCATTTGTAATACCAACCAAATTAACATTATAAAAAGATCAGTGATTAAAATAGCATAACCTATAAATGGTTTAAATCAAAATATTAACTTCTTTGAAGATATACAACACGATAATGACAAATGGCTTGTCATTGATGGAGTCAGGAAGTTAGCACCGGTAAGTTTAAAAAAATTAGCAACTCTAGAACTCTTTAATATCTATTGAAAAATTCAATCAAAACTCTTTTGTGTAAAAATGTTGGCGCTGCGTGAAGTTAGCGCCCGATTTTTTTTTTTTATCTTAAAACGCACATATTGCTAATATTTTCAGGAACTCTAGAACTCTATCTATTCTCTTCAGAACTCTAAACAAAATTTTTTTTTTTAATTCATGTGCTAATGTCACACGAGTCATTGATAGTCGCTTATTTTATTTAAACTTGTGATTAGTTGTGGCCCTGTTATATATGTCAACAGTTAGAACCTACTTAGCTTTTACCATACTGTTTTTTGTTTTATAACATATAAATATTGCATACAACATCCACCGATATTAGATCGCTATATTGCTAAATACATTTACACTTCACATTAAGTTTTCCCATACAAATAAAATCTCCTATGAAAAATAAGCTTTAAATGTCAAGCAAGATTTTTGTTGATACCAAGTGTGACAAACTACCAATATCGAATCAAATATTTGACAACAAATAAACACGTATCGAATATCTAACAGTTCTGATTTTGTTTCGGTTTTTTAAATAGAAGTTTGATTAAAAAATATTTTTTCTGAAACCAGAGCGAAAGTACTATTTTCGCGCCTAAAATGCGGAGCGAAAGTAGTATTTCCCTGCCTAATCAGGAAAACGTTTAAACGATCTGTTATCTTAGAAACGTAGTGGCAAAACGTGTTTATACGTTCTGCTACCTTAGAAAGGAGAGAAACGCTCTACTAGATACATATAGAAAATCAGATTTAATTTGTATTATTATCAATATCAGAAACAAATTAATACATAACTCGTCAGTAAAATGTCTATACTTGTCTCGAAACCGTAAAATACTCGTCACAAAATGCCTCGTAGCTCAATATGGCTCCTCGACAGTAATATACCACTTTCTTGACTCTTATGTAAATAACTATTGTTTGTTACATACCATTACTGTATTGTGATACTCGTCTTCAAATTTATATCCATTGACTAAATTTCCAACTTCCATATCATTTTCTACTGTTACGAATCCCAATTTTAGAGTTTTATCTATTGTTTGGGTAGTATGTAGAGGTATCAAATCGTTCATATTAACTCCATTTAACATATCAGTTTTTAAATTTTTTAATGCTGAAATCTTTTCAAACTTATGTTTGCCTGAAACAATCACATTAATTATTAGACTATCAGGTTTGGATGTATGCTTTCTAATAAAATGCCTAATACATTTAGACATTTTGATAACAACTGGTAACTAGTTTATTTGAACTAGAAGGTGGATATCTAGACCCTAAATAAACAACGTATTAAATGCCTCTAATTATTTGAATTACAGTTCGACGTCTGATCAAAAATTGCTTCAAATAATTTAACTGGGCTACACACAGTTTGATATTTGATCTGATCTACTTACAGAGATTGAATCCATCTAAAAGATGGTATAGTACAGTTTGAAAGATTTCAATCCATTCTGTTGATCTACCACAATATGTAGCAACAACATTTACATAAGAAGTGACGATATTGTACTAGCTTTACATATTTTTATCGTAAATAACTATTTTGATTTTGTATCATTACCTGGTAAGTGTCCGTCATTGATATAAACGGCCTTTTTGACCCACTCCTGAACATCACAGCCGCAAAGATATCTCGTATCCAGATCAGTTTCCAATTCAATGGTATCTATAACTTCGACATTTTCTTTGAAGGCCACTAATCCTTGTATGTAATCATCGCTTGATATCAGAACAACTTCCTCTATAACTTTGTTTAAATCAACACCATCAACTGTTTCGGCAACTCCCAAATTTCTGTGAATGCGGACCTGTTCAGAATAATTTTGTTACCAATATCAGAATTAGCTGCAGGCATTTCTCGAGTACAACGTTAAGTAATTTTGAAGTTAAGGATTTTAATAAAATTATGGAACGTTTGAAAAGATTTTCAACGCTGAGTTAACGTTCATTAACGTGGAATATTGTTAAGAAAATTAAAATACCTTCCCGGTTTGTGCATGAATATTATTTTGTGAGAGATAATTTAATAAATAGAGTTAGAATGAAAAAGATAAATATTATATTGATATAAAAGAATGCAATGTTCGACTGATGAGCAGTATGGGAAGAATAAAAAAACGGACTTGTAATTAATTATTTAACGAAAACTACGCCGATGTTTCGACCCTAACTTAGCCCTGATGATGGCAGTTGTAACTACCGAAACGTCGGCGTAATTTATATTAAATAATTTACGCAAATTCGTTTTTTTTTTTCAATCTTCTCATTATATTGATATGTTCATATTTTCATATTTTACGAGCTTATTACAATGTATTAAAAAATGTATACTGAGTGATTGGAAAAAGTCTTAACATATGGGAAAAAAGTTTTGCTTCTCATGAAATCATACTTATCACATACGGGGTGTTCAATAATTTTTTTTTTAATTGCTGATAATAGTAAAGTATCCAAACAACTGTTCGATTTGATTATTTTCCATATTATTCTATCCAAGGCATTCTTATTTGAACCAGAAATAAATAATAGTATATTATGTTACTAGGAGTTGAAACAGGCTCAATTTGCACGGCCTCAGCTACCGCCTCGGCCGTAAATATGAGCTCACCACAAAAAGAATGTTCAACTCCGAGTGATACTATTTTTTCTTCAAGCAAACAAAAAATATTAAAAATGACAGAACCACGCAATACACTTATTACTCGTCAGAGTTGCCCTTATAGGTGCTGCCACCTGTGTTATAGAAACAACTAACATATTATTATACGCCGTATATTAATAACAAAATGTTTAACTTCTATATCGTATATAGGATGTTTCAGACCACCCGTACCCCGCGATTATTTCGCGAACAACAAAACGGATAGAGAAACAAAAAAATACGTCCAAAATATTTTTAAATGTTCTATTGAATGACACCAAATGAGAGTTTCCCTCCCACACCCCCTGGGGGGAGGGGGGGTCACTTCGAAATTTTAAATGGGAACCCCCAGTTTTTATTTCAGATTCGGATTCAGTGATGTAAAAAATCAAGCTTTTATCTAACAATTTTTTTATTTTGGACGTATTTTTTGTTTCTCAATCCGTTTTGTTGTTCGCGAAATAATCGGGGGGTACGGGTGGTCTGAAACACCCTGTATGTAGTAGTAGCAAAATATGAATATTATAAAACGCTAAAAGAAAAAAATACATATAAATTTAACTTAGACTATATTCTTTTATTATAACTGAAAATGATTGAGTTTGAGAACCGGTAAAACATGCTATTTTTATGACTCTATAACTTCATAATTTTAAGCAATTTGGGAAAATGAAATCATTAGGGTTTCTAGATTGCTCTAAGCTAAAAAGTAATAATTTTAAAATATTATCTACTTTACAAAATAAACAAAAATATTCAGTACAAAAATACGAAATTTGTAATTAGTTTTATGACACCTGTATTAAATAAATAAAAATAAAATTTTAGCTTACGACAATCAGAACAATATAATCTAAAATTCTGTGTAAGAATCATTACTGAAAGTTTAGTTTTTCCAAAAATTATGAAGTATCGTTTCCTCATAAGTGCAATGTTATTGAGTTCAACGTTTTTCCGCTGGCAGTGCTAGTAGTTTAAGACTTGAGAAAAACTTTCTACCGAAAGTACATTTTGGTGCACTACATGATTTTGCTGGAAGAATATTATAATAAATAATTGTTTCATTAATTAAATGCAATAGTTAGATAGTATTATATTGAACCAACCATTTTATTTGAGCTATGTAATAGATACTGATTAGTCATTAACTTAGAAAAAATATTACCTTCTTTTTGAAAATTGTGGTTCCATTTATGATAATATCATCAAAAATGCCAACAACATTATTTAAATAATCTTCAGGTTTTATACGATTTGCTTTTCTATTAACTTGCAAATTATCAATTGTAACAAAATGTTGGAATGATACATTTCCTAAAATTAAATTACAAATATTTATATCAACCGAACAGTATACGAATTCATTTTCAAACCTTTCAAGATATATTTATCGCCATCCACTCTAAAATGTTTTTGAAGATATTTTATTGAAACTTCATTCACAAAATTCTCAACATTTAAACCATTATGGACCAAGACATTTCCATGAACAATTATATGACCTGAAATTTCTTGCTCCTCAGATTTTAGCAAAATATTTTCAACTGGTATTACATTAATCTTGTTGGTGTTTAAATTTTCTTCAACGATAAAACCATTTTCAAAATATTTAAATCCTTCAAGTACCACGTCTTCCTCGTTCTTCAAAACTATGTCGTCGATAAATTTGTGGAAATTGATTCCATTGAGATTTTCTATTTTTAGATTATCTGCTCTTATGTCGCCCTAAAATTAATTATTTTCAGTGAAGAAAGCTAAACTAAAGAAGAAGGCCATAGTTATTTTTTTTAATTACCTGAAACACTACATCAACAAATAAATTGTTAGCCTCGTGAACCCAAAATACTGTTTCGAACAAATCATTTAAATTTTTGTCATTTAAGTTTTTCGTATTCACAGATTTATCTATGTAAAGCTCTGAAAATAAATATGGTTAATGCTTATTGATTACATGCATTGTTATTTTTGAAGTTTTGAGAAATTTGTTATATAATACTCTTTACAAAAGGAAGTATTAATCAATTAGTTTACAACACTTGTTCAGTAAATTTTGAAATTAATCATAGTTATGTCTACTATTCATGATATTACTTGAAAAATTGAAATCATATAAACAAACATACATTTGAAGGGGAAAAATTGTTAATTACGTTATTACATGATTCAAAGTTAAAAAGAAGTATTTGATGTAATGGTCTCATGATTTTTTTTATACACAGCGTATAAACCTACATTTGAACGGTTAACATTAACAATGACACTTGATACATATGAAAAAGATGTTTCAGTGGTTTATTTTTATAATTACGATGATATAATAACTATTATAAAAACAATTGTTGATCGCTCATTAATACAACTTTCAAAAATTATTTTTTATATTTTAATTTAACTTTAATTCACTCTTAATTGGATACCAGACTTCGTAAGCTCAATTAACAATTGACGATTGCCCAAAATTAATTTTTAACATTTGAGTTCAAATCTATTCCCTGAGAGAAATAAATGGGGTCATTCACCATTTTTTTTTTTTTTTTAGGAAACTTTATATAAATTGAAGACTATCTACACTTTTAAAAAGTCTTAATTGTTATTCATTGAGCCACAATGATTTTTTAAAAATGTTGTGACGTCATTGTAGAGGTGTTGCTGGATCTTAAACAGTACAGATTGCAAATAATTGTAGTCATATATTTGTTTACTTATTTTATTATTATTATTACAATAAAATAGAACATTTATGTGACAAAAATTATTTAAATCTCTACTGTTTGAGATCCACCAACACCTCTATAATGACATCACAACATTTTAAAAAATTATTGTGGCTTAATGAATAACAATTAAGACTTTTTATAAGTGTAGATAGTATTCAATTTAGATAAAGATTCATAAAAAAAAATTAAAAAAGGTGAAAGACCCCATTGAATTTACATTTTGCAATAATTATAAGTAACCAAAATCAATTCAGTCAATCGCATTGCCTTAAATATACTGAGTGGTTTTGAAGTTAATGTCATAAATACATGAAGATTACTAAACTAAAGGGATTTTTTTTTAATTCCTAGAAGGAAAATTTTACTTTTCTTAAGGAAACTTTTTTTACTACCTACTGTTTTAATTTATATTTCATTAAAAATATGGTTATCAAAAATACATTCAAAATTAGTTGTTTAATTATTCTTAAAAATTAAATTAAATAGAATTTTTATGGAAAATAATTGTATAATAGATATAAAACATAAAACTAAAACTAGTATCTGTGAATGAGCCTTTTGTACTCATGGTCGTGCAACGTCTCAAATCTACAGGCAATGTGCTGCCATCTTGTGGTAAAAATTGGAAAAGGACATTTTAAATAGCTAACTTCTCACGTGAGAATGTGGGATTTCATGTTTCTGGCGCCGTATAAAATACATAAGCGAAAATAAAGAGTTATATGCACTTAAATCGTAAAGAAACTAATAAATAAGTTTAAGGTATGTATTATATCGTCTCCGATGCCAGTTTTAATAGAAATTTTAATGGCATATTTGTTTTAAACAAGTTTGAATAATTTGGAGGTTAGGTTTTTCCTAATAGTTGGCGTAAGTAAGCGTTGTCGGTGAACTTTCTTCATACTCTTGCCGACGTCGTTCTACCAACGACTTGAAAATATTCAAATGCATCACCAGTGGTCTAGCGGTATCATAAATGTTAGCTTCATGAAAACAACCTTTAAATATACAAATAAAAAAAATATTTTCGTAATCTAAACATGTCATTCACCTCACCCTTAAATTTATTATATTACCTTCAAAACCACGCTGTATAATGACGAAGTTTCGATAATCTATCTTTTCTCGTTTGTAACTTATTGCACATACGGACACACATACACATCCATCCATCCACACACACACATAGAGAGAGAGAGGCGTAATTGAGACAATGGTTAAAACAAATTCAGGAGACCTCTAAATATATAGTCCATAAAATTATCGTCATTATTTTTAATGGTTTATAGAAAGATGATAAGGATAACTTGTATTGTTTCTTACCATCAACTTTAAATTCTCCTTTTATAAATTTCTCTAGAAAAATATCGGCAATATTGAGAAAACTCTTAACAAGTTCCCAATCAACTTCATTTATTTTCTCCGTTTCAATATGGCCTATAGACCCATTTACAATTTTCATCTTTCCAGTAACAGTTTGATCTTTTGTTAAACTGAATCTATTCTTGGCGTAATCATCAATATCAAAACATTCAATTTCATAGTTAAGATCTTTTAGAAACTCTACATTATCTGCTTTTACAGATTTAAATTCAACGTCTTCGAATTTTCTGTCACCAATTGTGAGGAAAAAATCAGATGAATTCATATTATTTACACTTTCAAGTCGAAGTTCTGAAGCGATGATATCTGGGACGTCTTCTACGTTTTCGAAAATTATTTCTGAATTTATTATTTCGTCTGCGTCAAGCCTAATGAATTCTTTAAAATGTTGAACTAAATTTTCGCCGTTGAATTGCCCAGATAACTCCAAATTCTCAATGATGACTTCTCCATTAATTTTATTATTAGAAAGAGTTTGTTCTGTGTCAACTGTTAGAATTTTCTTAATGTTAATGTTGTTAATTGTGTCTGAATCTACATTTAAATTATTATGAACATTTAGTTTTTTGGTGAATTTCTTCTCTACGTTTATTGGAACAGTTTCCTCGTCCTAAAAACGAACATAAAACAAAATTTAAAATGCAAATAAGTTAAATGTAAAAGAAACAGATTAAATAAATTGAAAAGACTATTTTGTAACCAAATTTATGCTGGGTGATAAATTTAACGTAAATTTTTGTATTTAATACAGTTTTTTAAAAGAAGATAATTAAAAATTGTATAAGATTCAGTGTAATTTTCATATCACTAGCCTTTAGCTAAAAATATAGTTTAATAAATTTTGTTTTACTTTTTGTTAGTATTATTAATTACTAAACACCGTTTTAACTTGTTACTATCGATATTTGTTTGGAATGAATTTGAGAATTGGTCACATATGATCCGATATTTGAAGAGACCTATGTATTGGATTCAATATGATTTCAAAGCTGTATAGTAGATGCTAAGGGATACATACAAATTAAGAAATATATAAAATAACCATTATATTATCTTATAATAAATAATAATAAACACTACATGGCATAATCATATAGTTTTATGGTTTTATGGACGTTTATTATCTGAAAAAATTATACCAAATTGTACATTTTTATTCAAAATTTATGTAAACAACGTGTACGCTTTTCAAATCATAGTTGTAGTGTAGTCCACCAAAATCAAAATCGTAATAAAACGATTAACATCCCTCAAATAAAAAGTACAAACGAATCTTTCAACGCTTATTCGGCAATGTGTATATTTGTCAGAAAACTTCAAAAGTTATTATTTACAATACAAAAACATTATCTATGTGAACTTACTTATTATTTAACAAATTATAAATTAATTTTAGCATATAATTATTGGCAAAATTAAACCTGATTAAAGCGTCCTGTTAGCATTTCTTATCTCCCCTATATACAAAAGTGGTGAAATATATCTTCATTTGTGCTTCTACTTTTGTATTAGCAAGATTCAAAATATTTTAAAATTATGTTGCAACCGTGGGTTTCCAACGATGATAAAGTAAGAAAGTAATAGTACTAGTGATAATGTGCAAAATATTCAACAAGGAAATACGACAAAAGTGAATCAAAATCAAGAAGATAAAAAAAAACTTGAGCCGTATTTATTTACATGCACATGTTGCGCAGCAAATTTTTGTTCGGACAGAATCCAACTCTGTGCCAATTTTTAAAAACCATTGACATTTTTCACATTTTTATTTATGATGTATAATTTAAGGTTTCAATAGCAATCAATAGCTCTGTTCAATGAGAAGTACATCTAGTTCTGTGTTCACTTGATTCTGCATCAAATTCAGAAACAGATATATTAATGAATAAAATTAATTGTTTTGTGAATTTTATTTTCTCAAAATATAAGTTTTAGGTTAAGGGAAATGTCAACAAACTACATGTTACGTTCCGTTGGTAATACTTGTTTTTCAATAAAAACAAATAAATATATAGAGTTGGCATCACTGAAATAAAAACAGTTACAGAGTAACAGTTTTTGTTAAATGATTGAAATGTAAATAAGTAAACCTAGTTATTTGTAATAAAGGATTGTTAGTTGTTTTCATCTAAAATGCACATCGTTTTATTTCTTATGTGTTGAAGTTCTCAACACTACACTACTACACTTAGTTACCCCCACTTCCAAGGTGACTTCGTTGATGAATATAATATGTATATAGACACTCTGATGCCTCTAGGCAATACGGTTCTAATTAATTAAACTTCTTATTTAACTTACTTTATAGACGACATCATGATAGATTTCTTGCACTGTGCTTCCGTTAAACAATTTAGCAACAATAACCGGACCTTCAACTTCTAACTTGGCAAAAACAGCATTGCTATCTAAAGTTTCAGTATCTTCCAAAGTTGGATTCGGAATAAACTTCGTGAGATTTGGTCCAATAAATATGTCACCATCGACCTGGAAATTCAATAGAAATGTGTTCCTATCGTAAATAAAATTTCAAATTTCTTATCTTACTCGGAAACTTTCCGTAATTTCTAAATCGCCGAACGTAAAGTTGCCGGGAATTGTTTGATCAGTGGTTAGGGTTATAACTTCGTCGGGGTTGACCCCGTCCACTAAACCGCCCACTATGAGTTCTGTAGCTGACACGTTGCCGAGAAAGATCTTTTTTCCTGGAATAAAGTGGTAGTCACATAAATTATCATGTTTTATGGAATTGTATTTTTCGTAAGTCATGTAATTTATTAACATATAAATCGTCGTAAGATCTGCCTATAAACAGAGTGTCACACCCAGATATGACCAAATGGCCTGGTGACATATTTGTCTACCATTAATCAAAAAGTTACCTTTTCACTTACCTGTAATTTTAGTAAATCCACCAACTTGGTTCATGACGTATTCTTCTGGATATTGCAACCCATTTAAATGATTTATATCAGCTGTTCCTTTTACTAGCATTTTCTGAAATCACGAAGAATATGTTTACAAATAAACTTGAGAAAAATACAGTTGCAAAAAACATTGTTAACTACAGAAAATAGTTGAATTGAAATAATAAAACAACGTATGTAACAATGTGGAAATTTTGACTCCAATTTTCAAACCGGTTTAGGTTCAATAAAATGCATTAAGATAAATAATAAATTAAAGGAAATATAGCGTTATTTTGTTTCCCTAAAATGGGTAATTTTAAATTGTAAATTCTAGAATTAATGTGACAAATTGCGTATGATGTTGTGTCAGCCATCTTGGCCATTGTTAACTTTTTGACGTTTTCAACTAACAATGTAATTAACATCGCTTTAAGTAATTGGCCCATAGTGTCGAATTTACCCCATGAATAGTAACGTTGCCAGGAAATTTGCATTGAGTATCCTTCCAACACAAATTGCTAACGAAATTGGTGAATTCTTGATGATTTATATATTTAGTTTTTATTTGTACGTTTCTCAAATCGAGATAATCTAATTCTACATTCAATCCTCCTTGGTTTATATCTTTATATTTTATAATATCGTCCATTTTATTGTCGTTTATAGTTTGTACATAATTTAAATAGTCTACATGTAGATTTTCAAAGTACACATCTACAACATAAAGATATTATAATTATTATTACCATATTGCACACGATAGTACATACTACATCTTATTTAATATAATACGGATAAGTTCATTTTAGGGTTGGTATTTCCAACCTCAGATAAACTAGATAAGAAATTTATCAGTGGAAATAACAAAAATTATCGCATCAAAAGATGACAGCTAGAATAATAAGCATTATTTAAATGCGATATTTTTTGTTTATTCCCCTGATAAATTTATGCTCTTGTTTATCTGAGGTGGGAAATCCGACCTTTGTAACGTAATTTAAATAAATTAATAAAAATAATTTCTAATTTTAATTATTGCTTTGATTGATAGCTTTCATTTGGTAGTCATATTGTCCGAGTAACGATCTGCGGAAACAAAGATTCTTAGTTCCATTCCGACTGTGTTAGTTCCAGTTTTTTAATTCTTTCTCTTTACAAAATATGAAAAATGAAATTATATTAGTGGGACCCTTGGTTCTCGTAGTTTGTTGTTCTTAACACATGACTACCAATTGATATTGGGATCTGACATAGGGGCGTGGCCTATCCAAGATGGCGTCAATTAGGGTGAAGATTCGAATATAACATTAGTACTGTTCGCGTATAAAATATAAAAAAAATGAGTCTCACGATTAATAATATTTGTGAATGCGCAAACTAAATTTTAAAGAAGATGAACGCATTTTATATACTTGACAATTGATTAAATGCGGGGCAAAATTAAATGAAAGTGACAGTGGCTGTGGGTGTAGTGGCTTTCTGTATGTCAACGTCGAATTTACGAGGTGATCCCCATCAAATTAATAGGAAAATTGCAGGAGATGAACAAGTAATGAGTGTTGCTTGTTCCTGCCTGGCTGGTTTTGGGTAAAATATGCAAAAACTGCAGTGCTATGCTACGTTATTATACTGTTATAGGTTAGTTGTACGTTTCTTGATCAAAATCAACTTAATTAATAAATAACTAATAAATATAAGGAATATTAACTTTGAATACAGATTTAATTTAATTTATAAACTTAGTCAAATACAAAGTGAAAACATTTCGGAGCTAATTCGTATTATAACCTAAAATTTTACTTAGACATAGGTACATAACCGTCTAATACAAAATATACAGAGCATATTATTTATTGTAAACGTATTCATGTTGTTTACTTTTGATAATTTTTCCAAGGTTTTTTTCGCACTCCAAATTGGACGTTTGTCCAGCTTCGGAAAATAATGGAATGTAACCTCCAGATTTTTACGGGACTTGTACTGCGCAATTTTTTCGATTTTTCGCGGTGTTTAACTACAATTTCGGTAATTTTTTTCTCAAAAATCGTTATTCCCATTTGACGTAATGTATTTCTAACGGAATCTTCACCCTACTTTGTGTTCGAAAATAATCCGCTAGATGGCATATCGCTACATGTCAGATACTAATAATGTTAATCCAATTTTTTAACAATATTTTGATTTGTCACACGTTTCCAGACGGAACTTCTATTAATAGTTAAGCGATTAAGTTCTCGGTATCATATACTACATGCATTTTTCTTTTAACTTATGGTAGCAATGTTTGATGCACAAATTAAAATTATTCTAATTCAGTCGGTTGTTCCTACTAGTGTTGTATATCGGTGGAAATATTTCGTACCTGCGTATGTAGTTTCCGAATTCATGTAAACCAGTTCATTTCTAATGTCCATGTCGTTCACCTTTCCGTCTTCAAATAGTTCAACGTTTCCCTGAATTCGTAGAACATTTTTAAAAGCTAAATTCCCTTGCACTTGTATGCCATTTCGAGTGTAGTACGCAATATTTTCTGCAGAAATGTTATTTAACTTGGCGAAAGTTAAACTCTCTACATCCGCTTGTTTAAATGTCTTCGTTCCCGAAATTATGTTCTTCTGGCTGCGCCTGAAAAGACAATAAGTATAATTTTGTATTTTTGAATCTAAAATTAGGTTTATTTATATGCTGAGATACTTTTTTTACCTCCCGCACATGTAAGGGCGTATTATAACGGATCATATATTTCTTTATTGAGTTTTCAACAATTTTATGATTTCAAGAATACGATTTCACTATTGTTACGATGATGCCTGTCTGTGTGACGATTATTTCGTCAATGATAACTCAAAATCTAATAATCATGCCAATTTTGAATTTCAATGGAGAAGTGGAATATTCAAATTACATGCTAATTTGGGAAAACCTATAAACCAGGTGTAGTTGTTCACTTGAGGGCCTTATCCCCTTATATCAATAAATAATTGACTTTTTAAATTTTTATTATAATAAATAATCTGACGCGTTCAGCACATAACTTTTCGCAAATTTTAATTTATAAACTGTACAAAACTAAAAAAAATTAAAAACTGTAGTCAATATTATACTATATATATTTCAATATAACAAAATATTCTGTAACTCATTCATTTACAGGTATATTTCCAAAGTTAAATCAGCTCTTCACGGGAACATGGAAAACATAATTGTGAATCTTAATTGCTTCATTAAAATTTATGGACTTAAAAATCGTCTCATACACACACATACATACAGTTTTTAAAAATAATGAAATACGAGCCCAGAATCATATCACTTGGCTCAATTAAGACTTTTAGAATAATTAAAAAAATTGTTCTGATTTTACATAGAGAAATTATTTGTATCTTAAATTCAGTTATTTTAATGAATATTTTAAGGAAAAATAACAACTGAAATAATAACATATTAGCAACTTCCATGGCAAATACCTAGCATTGAAGCTGGTTCATTCGATAACGCAATTTAAGCACCACTGCCCGCGGTCAGTAGTTGGATGGGTGACCGATTTGCGAAAACCCATAACACCGAAATTTTACATTTAACTCTTTCCTGTATCATTAGTATTTATAAGCAGCTACAAACTAAACAACAAAAATTGATCTTTTTGTATAAATTTCTTTATCATTTAATATTATTAACAAATTACCTGACACAATCTTCTACCAAGTCATCAAACTTATGTCCGTTAAGATTGTCCACATACAAATTCTCAACACTGCTACCTCCCTGGACGTCGAGCTTGCCATTGATTTTCAGATTATCAAATACAAAATCATGTTTAACATCTGCTGATCGCTTTCGCAGTATTTTCACCTCCAGTGAATCAATTTCATCTGTGATGATTTTAAAGTCTGATTCGAAGGAGAACGGTTCTGATTTATCTGATGAGTATTCATCCGGGTCGTTGTACTGCATATTGGGATTACGGATATTTGGAGCCACAACTGTATTCACTTTCCAATTTCCGTATATTTCGTTGTCTTCATTTACTTTTAATGCGTTGGTTAAACGATGTTGGATTTCCAGAAGATCTTTGCGTTGTTGGTGAAGAAGTTTCTATAAAACAGATGTAAATATATCGTAAAGTGCTTTATTTAATTCTGTGGATGAATATCACTGATTTCTATATAATACTAGATTGGGCATAAGCCGCAACGGTGCGTTCTCAATTGAACGCCGCCATAATGGTCAAAATTGAGGTTTTGTGATACTTCAAAATTTAAAAATCTATCTCTCTTGTCTATGGGTATGACCATACTTCGTGGTATGACCTAAAGAGAGATGGTGGCGAGCGCGGTGTAGAGAGAGTGAGCTTCAGATTGTGCACTTTAATTTACAAAAGTGTCACAAGACCTCAACTTCACCCGTTCAATTGGGAACGCTGTCAGATGGCAGAATATGGCCTATGCCCAATCTAGTATTATATAGAAATCAGTGATGAATATATATTAGGGTGGCCCTTATTTGGATCAAAAAATAGATTTCGCCCCCTAAAAAGTTTCTAAATATTATTTAAATCACTGGACAAAAACTCCCGGGCGTTTATTTCAATGTTAAAACGTGCCCCAATTGACTTTTGTGTTATTTTATAGTCTTTTTTGCCGAAAATTTGGATAACTTGATTTGAACGTGATTTGTCTGCAATTACTGTCTTGGATTTGATATAAAATCATGAACAAATGCTTCCTACAACATTGAAACACCTTTACTCAAAAGCGTATCACATTTATTATGTATCATTATTGTGTGCTTCAACTTTTTGTGCTATTTTTATGTTTGTATGTCATAGGAATTTAGTGCCGTACTGTAATTGGGACCTAGTCCTGTTGTATGGCCTCGACTTATAAATAAATAAATAAATAAATTAATAAATAAATAAATATATATATATATATATATATATATAAAACTAATTTCATTTCAAAATGTCGCCCCTCTACCAACATCTTTAGGGGCCATGACTTGACGGCTGGAAACTATACTTCACACGTAAAAGTACATCAGCGAAAGTAAAGTGCTATACGGAAAGATGAAATGGAGTGATGATGTATTTTTATTTTTAACTTATTTCTGAATATAATATCTTCTTTGTGGGATGACAATTTTAACGAGAAATGCAAATATTACATACATAATGCTATATCCCACATAGTGTGGTAGCGTGAACCTGAAACATAATCAACCAATAATCAACATTACTGTCTTGGTACATCACTTTCGCCTGGTCCACATTAAGAAAGCGGTTTACGCAAGTTCGTCTATTCTTCAAACTCGAAATCATTTGTTTACGCAACAAACCATATCATATAACTACAGTTTATTTTTCTTGTGGTGCGGTTCACGTCACTATCTTCTATCTCACTTTCTCCCACTATTGATATAGAAGATATATATATATTGTTCTTGTGGTGCGGTTCACGTCACTATCTTCTATCTCTATATCTTCTATATCAATAGTGGGAGAAAGTGAGAAAGAAGATAGTGAAGTGAACCGCACCACAAGAAAAATAAACTGTACATAATCCTTGGTCACCCTCAATCTCGTCCGTATATATTAGTTTCATCAACATCTAATTCGACATTAGCTCGAGATGACCTAACCACCTCAACTGACTCAGTCCCACTTTTTTAAACAAATGCAAATGATTTGTTTGTAAAAAAAAAATAAAAATACCATCATACCATTTACAAATTTTTATGTGGCACTCTGATTTCGCAAATCTCGATAATTAAGTGTAATTAAAGACAACGCCCCCGAATATATTAGTGGAGAACGATCATTTCTAAAATTCGATGCGTTACCATGAAGCTATGTAGAATTTCAAATAAACATATTCTTATTTTCGTGCTAATACTAATTAATACACGTTTAATATTTTATAAATTTCTCTTAAGATTTCTTTTACATATTTTAGAAGAAAAGAAGATTAAAAATTTTAAATTAAATCTTTTGTTGTGGTAAATGAACAAAATATAATTATTCAAGTGAAAGTTTTATTCAATCGTAACAATATCAATATTATTAAATTCGTTTCTGTGGTTTGACTTTCATTTAGGCTAGTTATTTTACCATGGTTGACTGCACCATCTAATAAATATAAATACAACAAACTACAAGTGTATTTGAATAAAATTGATAATGATTATCTATTTGTGGAGAATTAACAAATTATAAAAGATACTTATAGGCAGATTAGTTATTATATATTTGAAAATAAGAAAATTATCTACAAAATATCTGTATTAATGCAGAAGAAGTATATTGTATATCAAAACCAATTATTTTGGTTTAATTATTGTGTGAAAATATCAACTTATTTTGTTTGGGCAGTTTAAATTTAAATGTTACATTATTAGTATTATTATTATTATTGAACATAATATATTGTTGTCGGTGTTAAAATTTCTTATTCAAACCCTGGAGGTTCAAATTACGAGCTATTTAGATTTTGGGAGATGGCCATGAACTGGAATGGTAGTTTTCTTGATAGCCTGTAAGGTATTTTGAGCATATCTCAGTAAAGAATTGAGTTAAAAGTAATTTTTGTTATAGTTAAAAAGATGTAAAATAATACTAGATAGAATTTTTAATATAACTTTTTTTTCTATTTTGTACCGTATAAAAGTTGTTTAAGCGGGAGGTTATGTGCTGACCATATCATATTATTTGGTCATATCTCAGTACATAAATGAGTTAGAATAAATTTCATTGTCTTCAGATTTAGAATAATATTGTATTATATTTGAAACTTTTTTCTACATTTCATACCGTTTATAAATAAAAACCATTCGGGAAGCTATGTGTTATAGACATCAGATTCTAATAGAAATATCATTTTTAAACTAGCTAAGCAAAGCGGAAAGCGACATCAAAGAGATTCTTGTACAGCCTGAATTAAATTTTTCAGGTGAACATGTTCAGCCTGCAACATCCGAATGTGATTATTGCGATATTTTAACGGCATACATCTTTGTTGACCGGTAAAATCGAACTCCGACTGAACTGGTGTCGTACGTCACAACTAGGGCTGTCAACGAAATCCGGATATCCGGATAACCGGATTTTATTTGTAAAAAAATCCGGTTTTTTTTCTATCCGGATAAACCGGATATCCGAATAACCGGATTATATCCGGGTAAACCGGATTTCCAATATCCGGATTTTCGAATATTCGGACAAACCGGATTTCCGAATGTCCGGATTTGTATCCAGATAAAATAAATATCTTAATATACGGATTTTTCTATTTGAATAAAATGGATACACAAAAATCTAGTTAGCCATGCTAAAAATATCAGCATTTTTTTTTAATTATTGATTTAAATAAAAAATAATAATTAAATAATATTTTAAGCAAAAAAACAATAGTATATTGTGTCATTAGAAGTAAATGTGATACTTTGGGTGCTGAGCATGTAAGTTTGAACGACGAGCGAAGCGAGTCGAACAATTACATGCGAAGCACCCAAAGATACATTTACTCCGAATAACACATGCTATTTTTTCTTCAAACATAGAAAATAAAATTATAAATATTATAAAATGCTCAAAACTTCAAAAAATATTCTGTCTTATCTAGCATTTCAAGTTGCCGTAGAATATGCTGTTTTGATATTTTTGTTTATTTGTTTCATTTTTAACTGTCAAATTATTGAATTACAACCTAACTATTTTTCATAATATTTTACTTTGTCCGCCGCCGGCGTAAATGTGTTGCCAAGGATACACTTTTACGCCGGCGGCGACAATATTGAACTTCTGCTTGTTGAATACAAATACATAACAACGTTCTTTTATGACGTTTTAAGAAAAACATATTTTTCAAGCGAAATATATATTTCCGTCAAAATAAAGTGATTCTTTTTAAAAACGGATATTAGTTTATCCTGAATTATCCGGATACCGGTTTATCCGGTTATCGGTTTATCCGTTTTATAATCCGGTTACAGGTTTTTCCGGATACCGGATACGTACTTATCCGGATATCCGGATTGGAATTTTTACGGATATTGACAGCCCTAGTCCACAACATGCAGTGTATATTATAATTTAATCAAAAATTTGAACTTATTGGCTGGTACCACGAGCTCTGTTTTAGGTATTTTAAGAGCAGTGTTTTATGCTCGGTTTTAGCGATGTACAATGTTCTAAAATTATTTTATAAAAAAATGCTTCAAATAGTGGTTACAGAGACATGTATTATCTAACACTTTTATTTGAAGTATTTTTTTATAAAATAATTTTAGAACATTGTACAGCGCAAAAACTGAGCTTAAAACAATGCTCTTAAAACATTGGTCTTAAAACATCAAAAACAAAGCTCATGGTACCAGCCATTGTCATTTAAAAATTGTAGGTATTTATGGAAATTGCTGCTTCATATATAGTTTAGAATGTGAAAATATGCAAATGCATCAAAAATTTAATGAGGATCTACTAAAAATCCCTAAACCCATGTACCGCCCAACAAACTCACGTCGTGGTGCAATTAATATATTTTCAATATATGATTTAAATCTGCAATTGGATATCGTCAACTTCCTGCCACACCCAAGAATATCCCGCGAATAATTATCGAGTACTTTATCGGAGAAGAAGAAAAACATTATTCGAACTAATAGTTAATTTAAACTTACCTCAACTTTAATCCGCGACTTTATAATCCTATCCACCTTCCTCGCAACCGGATTATCAACTTCCACTAGTTTCCAGTAAAAATAAAACAACCCAGACTCAACTTCATACCTCGGCACAACCACCGCCAAACTCTTCCCCAAATGCACCACCGCAGCCCCGACAATTCCCTCCTCCCTTTCCGGATCCGCCAGACAAGTCGCTCCGTGCGTATTTATACCCAGAAAGCTACACGGGATCTCATCGTGGACATAAAACGCACCTCTGGAGTAAATCAGCACTTTGACGTGAGGAGCTACATGAGAAGTATAGTGAATGTGATGCTGCACAAGAAGGATGACTTCGTCTCGGTAGCTTTTAACCGGAAGAGGGAGGTAGTAGGTTACTTCTTCAAAGTTGATGTCAATGATGGCTTCTTTGGTGATACCGTTGTTGGTTAGTTTGTAGATTCCGGAGTTGAGGCCACCGATGGCGAGGAATGAGCGATGGCCGATTGTGAAATCGGTGACGATGGAGACGTTTTGACTTGGGATTATTTGGAAAAGATTGAATTTATTGTTGGAGAGTTTGTAAATTTGGACGCAGTTGGATGTTTGTTGAGGTATTGAAAGGTAGACATCGTTTGCGAATTTGTTTATAGCCGAGGTTTTTGACGAGCAGTTCAGAGGTATTGACTGAATGTGCCTGAAAAATCATATGCATTTAATAACATATTTTTTTTAAATGCAGAACTTGATTTTAAATAGTAAGGAATGAGCGATGATCGACTGATAAATCAATTAAAATATTATTATATATGACTGCATTTCGAAGAATAATATTTTAATTGATGATTTTAAATATTTAAAACCAGTTGTTTATTCTGAGACAAAAGCTCTTTATTATAACACACAAGAAATCAATAAATAAAATGGGGTAAATAGCTCCATAGTAACGCATTGAACTGTGGTTCATGAGATCCTCACTCCGGACTTCACCGCCGACAGTTGTCATTTTTAACTTTACCTCTGTTGTTGTAGAAAACAAATCAAAAGGAATCATCCTTTTTAGAGGTTGACGCAGAGTGCCACCCAAAATGGGCAAATGGCGTAATGATACAATTTTTTTTTCAAGAATTATTTTTCAATTGCATTATTGAGCAATATTATGAAATTTAAATTTTATTCTAATTGAAGTTAAGTGTAATTGATGTAATGAATAGCTCCATAGTAACGCAATGAACTGTGGTTCATGAGATCCTCACTCCGGACTTCACCGCCGACAGTTGTCATTTTTAACTTTACCTCTGTTGTAGAAAACAAATCAAAAGGAATCATCCTTTTTAGGGGTTGACGCAGAGTGCCACCCAAAATGGGCAAATGGCGTAATGATACAATTTTTTTTTTTCAAGAATTATTTTTCTATTGCATTATTGAGCAATATTATGAAATTTAAATTTTATTCTAATTGAAGTTAAGTGTAATTTATGTAATGAATAGCTCCATAGTAACGCAATGAACTGTGGTTCATGAGATCCTCACTCCGGACTTCACCGCCGACAGTTGTCATTTTTAACTTTACCTCGTTGACGCAGAGTGCCACCCAAAATGGGCAAATGGCGTAATGATACAATTATTTTTTTCAAGAATTATTTTTCTATTGCATTATTGAGCAATATTATGAAATTTAAATTTTATTCTAATTGAAGTTAAGTGTAATTTATGTAATGAATAGCTCCATAGTAACGCAATGAACTGTGGTTCATGAGATCCTCACTCCGGACTTCACCGCCGACAGTTGTCATTTTTAACTTTACCTCGTTGACGCAGAGTGCCACCCAAAATGGGCAAATGGCGTAATGATACAATTTTTTTTTCAAGAATTATTTTTCTATTGCATTATTGAGCAATATTATGAAATTTAAATTTTATTCTAATTGAAGTTAAGTGTAATTGATGTAATGAATAGCTCCATAGTAACGCAATGAACTGTGGTTCATGAGATCCTCACTCCGGACTTCACCGCCGACAGTTGTCATTTTTAACTTTACCTCTGTTGTAGAAAACAAATCAAAAGGAATCATCCTTTTTAGGGGTTGACGCAGAGTGCCACCCAAAATGGGCAAATGGCGTAATGATACAATTTTTTTTTTTCAAGAATTATTTTTCTATTGCATTATTGAGCAATATTATGAAATTTAAATTTTATTCTAATTGAAGTTAAGTGTAATTTATGTAATGAATAGCTCCATAGTAACGCAATGAACTGTGGTTCATGAGATCCTCACTCCGGACTTCACCGCCGACAGTTGTCATTTTTAACTTTACCTCGTTGACGCAGAGTGCCACCCAAAATGGGCAAATGGCGTAATGATACAATTTTTTTTTCAAGAATTATTTTTCTATTGCATTATTGAGCAATATTATGAAATTTAAATTTTATTCTAATTGAAGTTAAGTGTAATTGATGTAATGAATAGCTCCATAGTAACGCAATGAACTGTGGTTCATGAGATCCTCACTCCGGACTTCACCGCCGACAGTTGTCATTTTTAACTTTACCTCTGTTGTAGAAAACAAATCAAAAGGAATCATCCTTTTTAGGGGTTGACGCAGAGTGCCACCCAAAATGGGCAAATGGCGTAATGATACAATTTTTTTTTTTCAAGAATTATTTTTCTATTGCATTATTGAGCAATATTATGAAATTTAAATTTTATTCTAATTGAAGTTAAGTGTAATTTATGTAATGAATAGCTCCATAGTAACGCAATGAACTGTGGTTCATGAGATCCTCACTCCGGACTTCACCGCCGACAGTTGTCATTTTTAACTTTACCTCGTTGACGCAGAGTGCCACCCAAAATGGGCAAATGGCGTAATGATACAATTATTTTTTTCAAGAATTATTTTTCTATTGCATTATTGAGCAATATTATGAAATTTAAATTTTATTCTAATTGAAGTTAAGTGTAATTGATGTAATGAATAGCTCCATAGTAACGCAATGAACTGTGGTTCATGAGATCCTCACTCCGGACTTCACCGCCGACAGTTGTCATTTTTAACTTTACCTCGTTGACGCAGAGTGCCACCCAAAATGGGCAAATGGCGTAATGATACAATTATTTTTTTCAAGAATTATTTTTCTATTGCATTATTGAGCAATATTATGAAATTTAAATTTTATTCTAATTGAAGTTAAGTGTAATTTATGTAATGAATAGCTCCATAGTAACGCAATGAACTGTGGTTCATGAGATCCTCACTCCGGACTTCACCGCCGACAGTTGTCATTTTTAACTTTACCTCGTTGACGCAGAGTGCCACCCAAAATGGGCAAATGGCGTAATGATACAATTATTTTTTTCAAGAATTATTTTTCTATTGCATTATTGAGCAATATTATGAAATTTAAATTTTATTCTAATTGAAGTTAAGTGTAATTTATGTAATGAATAGCTCCATAGTAACGCAATGAACTGTGGTTCATGAGATCCTCACTCCGGACTTCACCGCCGACAGTTGTCATTTTTAACTTTACCTCGTTGACGCAGAGTGCCACCCAAAATGGGCAAATGGCGTAATGATACAATTATTTTTTTCAAGAATTATTTTTCTATTGCATTATTGAGCAATATTATGAAATTTAAATTTTATTCTAATTGAAGTTAAGTGTAATTTATGTAATGAATAGCTCCATAGTAACGCAATGAACTGTGGTTCATGAGATCCTCACTCCGGACTTCACCGCCGACAGTTGTCATTTTTAACTTTACCTCGTTGACGCAGAGTGCCACCCAAAATGGGCAAATGGCGTAATGATACAATTATTTTTTTCAAGAATTATTTTTCTATTGCATTATTGAGCAATATTATGAAATTTAAATTTTATTCTAATTGAAGTTAAGTGTAATTTATGTAATGAATAGCTCCATAGTAACGCAATGAACTGTGGTTCATGAGATCCTCACTCCGGACTTCACCGCCGACAGTTGTCATTTTTAACTTTACCTCGTTGACGCAGAGTGCCACCCAAAATGGGCAAATGGCGTAATGATACAATTATTTTTTTCAAGAATTATTTTTCTATTGCATTATTGAGCAATATTATGAAATTTAAATTTTATTCTAATTGAAGTTAAGTGTAATTTATGTAATGAATAGCTCCATAGTAACGCAATGAACTGTGGTTCATGAGATCCTCACTCCGGACTTCACCGCCGACAGTTGTCATTTTTAACTTTACCTCGTTGACGCAGAGTGCCACCCAAAATGGGCAAATGGCGTAATGATACAATTATTTTTTTCAAGAATTATTTTTCTATTGCATTATTGAGCAATATTATGAAATTTAAATTTTATTCTAATTGAAGTTAAGTGTAATTTATGTAATGAATAGCTCCATAGTAACGCAATGAACTGTGGTTCATGAGATCCTCACTCCGGACTTCACCGCCGACAGTTGTCATTTTTAACTTTACCTCGTTGACGCAGAGTGCCACCCAAAATGGGCAAATGGCGTAATGATACAATTATTTTTTTCAAGAATTATTTTTCTATTGCATTATTGAGCAATATTATGAAATTTAAATTTTATTCTAATTGAAGTTAAGTGTAATTTATGTAATGAATAGCTCCATAGTAACGCAATGAACTGTGGTTCATGAGATCCTCACTCCGGACTTCACCGCCGACAGTTGTCATTTTTAACTTTACCTCGTTGACGCAGAGTGCCACCCAAAATGGGCAAATGGCGTAATGATACAATTATTTTTTTCAAGAATTATTTTTCTATTGCATTATTGAGCAATATTATGAAATTTAAATTTTATTCTAATTGAAGTTAAGTGTAATTTATGTAATGAATAGCTCCATAGTAACGCAATGAACTGTGGTTCATGAGATCCTCACTCCGGACTTCACCGCCGACAGTTGTCATTTTTAACTTTACCTCGTTGACGCAGAGTGCCACCCAAAATGGGCAAATGGCGTAATGATACAATTATTTTTTTCAAGAATTATTTTTCTATTGCATTATTGAGCAATATTATGAAATTTAAATTTTATTCTAATTGAAGTTAAGTGTAATTTATGTAATGAATAGCTCCATAGTAACGCAATGAACTGTGGTTCATGAGATCCTCACTCCGGACTTCACCGCCGACAGTTGTCATTTTTAACTTTACCTCGTTGACGCAGAGTGCCACCCAAAATGGGCAAATGGCGTAATGATACAATTATTTTTTTCAAGAATTATTTTTCTATTGCATTATTGAGCAATATTATGAAATTTAAATTTTATTCTAATTGAAGTTAAGTGTAATTTATGTAATGAATAGCTCCATAGTAACGCAATGAACTGTGGTTCATGAGATCCTCACTCCGGACTTCACCGCCGACAGTTGTCATTTTTAACTTTACCTCGTTGACGCAGAGTGCCACCCAAAATGGGCAAATGGCGTAATGATACAATTATTTTTTTCAAGAATTATTTTTCTATTGCATTATTGAGCAATATTATGAAATTTAAATTTTATTCTAATTGAAGTTAAGTGTAATTTATGTAATGAATAGCTCCATAGTAACGCAATGAACTGTGGTTCATGAGATCCTCACTCCGGACTTCACCGCCGACAGTTGTCATTTTTAACTTTACCTCGTTGACGCAGAGTGCCACCCAAAATGGGCAAATGGCGTAATGATACAATTATTTTTTTCAAGAATTATTTTTCTATTGCATTATTGAGCAATATTATGAAATTTAAATTTTATTCTAATTGAAGTTAAGTGTAATTTATGTAATGAATAGCTCCATAGTAACGCAATGAACTGTGGTTCATGAGATCCTCACTCCGGACTTCACCGCCGACAGTTGTCATTTTTAACTTTACCTCGTTGACGCAGAGTGCCACCCAAAATGGGCAAATGGCGTAATGATACAATTTTTTTTTCAAGAATTATTTTTCTATTGCATTATTGAGCAATATTATGAAATTTAAATTTTATTCTAATTGAAGTTAAGTGTAATTTATGTAATGAATATTTAGATCTCAGATTGTGTACAGATCTCCGAAATTACAACTTTTAATTAATATATATTTATATGTGCAATGCAATTATGATATATTCATGTATTCTATTTTTATTTTATAGATTACCAGAGTGTCAACTGCAACATCACTAGATTTTCCTTCCTAATTGGTAAGTTGAGTTTTTTTATTATCATTATTTATCTCCAAGCTTAAAATTTTTCACGAACTGCGTTTCCCAGATTGGTTTAGAAAATAATCTTCAAGTTGAATATTTTTTATTTATACAGGGTGTTTCAGGACTAGTGTAACAAACTTTAACAGCTTATTCCTGAGGTCATTCTGAGCCAAAAATGTCATATGAACATATGTCCTATTCCTTCTAGTTACCAAAATACAAGAGGTTGAAGTTCTACAAATAACACGAAATTTTCTCATTTTTGTAATCAAGGTACTTTCGGAAAACAAGAGTTTTATTTAAAAGTCATACCTTATTTGTCTTAATTAATTTTATTTATTAATATTAACGAATACAATTTAGAGAACAAAACACACAATGACACAATTAAATAGACAAATAAATAAATTCTAAACACAGAACAACATGGGAAGGTTGGCGTCTGTTTGGGTATCTGTCTAAGTATTCTCTAGTCGCGTAACGGGTATTACCATTACATAATCCATAAATAAAAATCATATCTGCATATTCAGTAGTACTATAATGATCCATTATGAAACAAAAATACAATCAAAAGTACAACAATTTTTAATTAAGACAAATAAGGTATGACTTTTCAATAAAACTCTTGTTTTCCGAAAGTACCTTGATTACAAAAATTAGAAAATTTCTTGTTATTTGTAGAACTTCAACCTCTTGTATTTTGGTAACTAGAAGGAATAGGACCTATATTCATATGACATTTTTGGTTCAAAATGACCTCAATAATAAGCTGTTAAAGTTTGTTACACTAGTCCTGAAACACTCTGTATTCTGTATCCAAATCAAGCTACACATTTTTCTTAAACACATCTAATAATCGTTGAATGTTGAAATAATCTAATACCTGACGATTTACTGTCAATTTATAGAACTAGTAATGAAATCACGAATTTGAGGTTCCAATAAATAATTTTGATAGATTCCAAAGTTTCATTGTGATGATGGAAATACGAAAAATTACATTTTCATATTTAAAAAAAATGTAAATACTAGACTAATTATTTTTATCATTGCGCTTTAAAAGCAAAATACCCTACGGCGAAATAATGAACTAACTACATGTAAAATTTAAACTATTTTTTCGGTATGTATTTCGTTATATGTTGATTTAATATGAGTATATTTATTTCCGTGTATTTTTCGCTTTTTTAAAACTATTGGAGCACAACAAGTTTTGCAATAATTACTCATTCAAAACCGACTGCAGCGTTAATTTTGTATTTATACTTTATATCCTTGTAGTTGGGTTTCTCCAAATCTTCGTATTTTTGTTTTACTTTGCCAGTTTGTAATTCCTGCTGCTTTTAAATCATCTTCTACTTCCTTTAGCCATGCCGATCTAGGTCTGCCTCCACACTCCTGGTCTCTATTCTACTACTTATTTAATTGCACCCATTTCTTCTGCTCTCCACATATGTTTAAGCCATCTCACTATATCTTCCCATTCCAAATCAAATCTAGTTCTGTTTCATAGATCATTATTATTCTGTATTCGTTTTCCGATATCTTTATTGGTTTTAATATTGTCCCTATTATTTTTCTATCTATTATTCTTAAATCATCTTCACCTTTTTTTCATCTTTGTTATAGTCTCAGCACCATACATTGATATTGGTTTAGGTTTGATAAATTCTCATTTTTGTATCATTAGTTACAAATCTTGTTTTTTTTTTCTTGTTCGTTTCCATTGTTTCACATAAAATAAATATCCTATTATGTGATTTCTTCATTTTGAAAATGGCACTCTGCTTTCACAAAACACGGTGATTTATATTTACTCTGGAGAAGGTCTCGGATTCCAAAGATATTAGTGGTTGGGAGCAACAGTGATACAGGTTAAAATCGGCTGTGATATTTAAACTCAGACCTTTTATCCCAATAATTTTTTCAATAAATAAATGTGATTATTTGAATTGTTGCGGGTTGCGTCAATATAAAAGGAATGTTATCAACTGTAACTTTAATTTAAAGAATGTGTATATAAAATTCATAACTAAATGTTGACCTTACTTGGAATCACATAATTGCGCAAATTCTTACATAAAGTACTAACATTTTTTCTGCAAAAACTAGATTAACTCGTAACATGAATAAACTTACCAAAATTTATTATTGTTCTCCTGTAGAACTAAATCATAAATGTCCGCTGTAGTGGTTTCAGAACCAACCGGTCTTTCATTTATAACAAGTAATTTTGCATATTGGCCAACTTCAAACATTTTTACATGCGTTACTTTTTTCGGTAGTTCCCACCACCAAATTCTTTCCTAAAATAGGAGGTAACAACTTAATTATGTCGCAATAGCATCATACCGATACGGGATTTACAGTTAAATTGAACAGTTAACCGAGTTTTGTTTTACAAAGTGGTTATAATTTGGTAAAAAGAATAAAACCTGATATTGAAGAAGGTTTTTGTGTCGAGAAATAAAGGAAACATGTTATTAATATTAACGTAGATCAATACTAATAATTTTATGTAATTATAGGTCTGTCAAAATTGTTTTGATACAAAAACATTTGTGATACTTTTTTTAAAAACATTATGTATTTGTAATAAACTAATTAGAAAGTTAATTAATAATTAAAGGTAATACTTTAATACTATAATAATTCCTTTTCAAAACAATATTTACAATTTTCTTATATGCGAATGTAATTAAAGAAATTAGCAAAATACGATTAAAATATAAATACCAAATCCATGTGGTCAGTAATTCGAAACCATTTCACGTCGAAAATGTCTAAAGCACTTGCTACGATTAAAAATACATCGTATTTCATTGTTTCACTATTCCACATTTTGTACATTGTATAAGCAGTACAATATCCTTTCAGCACTAAAAATTAAAAATAGTTATTTTAAAGATATTTTTAAATGTGATGAAAAATTTGCTAAGAACATATCTGCAATATTATAAATATATTTGTAAAATATCTATATCACGATGACATTTACGCACTATTGAGTGACACTAACAAATTTCGTTGAGGAATATATTTGTAATACGGTTACCAGCCGTGAAGAGGAGTGAGTTTGGTGTGGCGACAAATGTTATCGGCAATGGAAATCGAAATCGAAATAATTTATTTAAATTTATCAATACATAAAAAAGGTTATTAATGAGATATACCGGGTGTAGAATTGAAATTTGGAATACAGGGATTTCAATGCTATTTTTTTGATATTGCTGTAAATTTTTTCCTATTTACTTTACAGAAAAAGTGTTAATTCAAAAGTTGTTCAGAATTTAAAAATGCTGCAATAAGGTCCAATCAGTTACCTAAATATTAGTACTTCATGATATATTAATCAAATTAAAATTTATATTTATTAGAAAAAAATTATAATATGACCATAGAAAATTTAACAAAAATGAAAATTATTTGATGTTTAGATTTATTTATTACAGTGTTGTATTATTTTCTGTAGAAATTTCGTAGAAGATTCTAATGATATAATGCCGATTTTGAGAGTTCATTTCTTTCCATTTCTTTCTGATAAATAAATAATAACCCTAAAATTGTATTATGAAATGTCAAATATTTTTTGTTTTTGTTTAATTTTCCATGGCCGTATTGCAATTTTCCTAATAAATATCAATATTTAGATAACTAATGGGCCCCTTATTGCATGCATGCATCAAAATTAGAGAAGTAAAATTTTTTCTGTATAAGTTGTATTTTTTAAAATGATTTTATAACTGCATGTATTTGTAGCAGCCATTTGAAATATAAAATAATAGAAATATTATTTACAAGCCAAGTACGGGAAGACATTCTTTCCGGATGATGTCTTCTCGCAAAATGTTTGTACTCGTATATTGCTTTTAGTTCGAGCAAAATTATTTTTACTTAAAATTTAATTGAAATACTCATAGGTACATTTAGAAAATCACAGGAACAAATTCAAAGCAACCGGTTGCTAAGGAATTTGATGATGTGATAGTTGAAAAAACAGTTTCTTTAAATTATTGGCGATTATCGATGGTTTTTGCGGGTACTAATACACGAAAATCAATGTAAGTAACTTTTTATGAACAAATTTTGTTTTATTTAGAAAATGAATTTTCTATAGAATACCCAGGGAAAGCCATTGTTTTTTGTTCATATTATATCACGAGTGCGCAAATTGGAAGTTCCTGATTGCGTGTGTCAATAGTATATTGTATGACTGTTGCTGAAAGTTGGATATTTCACACGAGTATGAAATACCCTTTCATTACGTGCACATGTTGTACTCGATAATTTTTCGACGACCACAATTAAGTTAAAAAAAACAAGATAAAATTTACATTAAAAAATATTAAAGCATATTATGTTAACATCATTATTATCAGAATTCACCAAAATTATGTTAAAATCTGGCAAATTAGAGTCCAACGTGCTTAATCCGTGTAAATTCAGCAAATTATCCGCATCTGTCAAATTTATAAATACAAATTTTTAGGTTAGTGCGCTCAGTTATCGCAGCGTGCGTTAAAATCATATCACACAGTTGCGGACGCATCTGATTGGCTAATGAGCTTTCATATCACAGGGCATTACTAGTGATATGCAATGACCAACTTTCAGTAATAGTTTAGCGTGTGAATTTATGTACTTTTCTTAGTGGTCGTCGGAAAATGTTGTTTCCAAGGTTGTGAGAACAAAAAAATATATTATCACGTGATTTAATTATCTCGGGTGTTGCACTCTGCAACACGTGTGGTTAACAATCGCCAAGTCACGGCTTCTTAGGATGCTAGAAAAGGGAAACCACAGGAGTAAAGTTAAAAGGTGCAACTATCGGCTGTGGGAAACGAACTCGGGTTATTTATAAAATGACAACTTAGTTTCTGTTGTGTTGTAGCTTAAAGAAAATTTTGGGGGTGCGCCAGTGTTATTTAATTATTAAACATTACATACATTCCACTACAGGATGTTAAGAGTCAATACGAGTTTATTGATTGATTAAATTAGCTTTTTGCCCTAAATACAAAAAAAATAAAAGTAGTAGGTACATAATAATATACCTCGACAGAGCAATATGTCCCGCGGCAGAAATGCGCGTTAACCTCGCCCAAACAACTACAAACAAATTCTGTGAGTATTATACTCCGTCAGTGAAACGTACAGTTCAAAAAAGAAGGTATTAGTTTTAGTTTGACAGTGTGATGTGGGGAACATGACGTAAAATGAAAAATATAATTATAGTTTTTGTATACATACATGTTTTATGTAATTATTTAGTTATTTATGTTGTAATAAATAATTATGTTTCAATAGTTAAATGCAATAGTTACATCGTATTATGTACTATTTAAATAAACCGCCATTTAACAGGCGACACTAGCGGCTTCCGATGCCAATACCACACCTTTCAAGGTCTTAAATCGGTTTGTCGAGGCATATTTTTATTTCAGCGTGATCAAATATAGATAAAATACCATAGATATGTTCTTAATCTCATTTGAGCGATAAATACTTAGTAATTTCGATGAAACTACGAAACTTTCATTTCGGGCCAAGTGCGCAATCACCACAGTAAATCCGGACGACATTTTCCCTACAGCATACGATTTATCTCGTACATTTATGCTCTGCCATTCCGTTACTTCTTGACCGATATTAAATGCATCATCAGATCTTATGTTATTTACCACTAATTCTAGAAGCCATAAAGCAGATTTGCATTAATGAACATAAACTTTTAAGCATTAAAAGAAAGCTACATATTTTAGAAACTTAATTAAAGATATTTATATTCTTATTAATTTTGTATTTGGTTTACCTTCACGGTTTCCTATCCCAGAGTTGAATTTGTAAGCGTGCCATATTTGTGGACCTTGGGATTTTAAGACATCTTGAGCTACAGCATCTAAACCTTGACGAATATGTTTTCGTAAGATTTCTTCATTGGGCTGTAATGTGTCGGTTGATATTGCTAAAGAACTTATTATCACTTTTAGAAATAATATTACTTTTAACATTTTGAAAACATTAATAAATAAATAATTTAGAATAAATAGGTAATAAATATTTTAAAAACGTTTACTTTTCAACGAATAGAACAGAAATGAACATTTTTACTTTTAAATTCTAAATTTTGCTTGTTTAAATATGCACGTGCAGATATATCTGTTAAAAATTGTTTATTAATATACGGGATGTGAGATATATGTCGATATTTTGAAAACTCACAATTAAATAATTACTAAAATTGACCTTTTGATTGTGCCACCAATTAAGATCTATTAAAAGTGATTAGCTAAAATGATGTAACTTTAAATTTATTGCTTGTAAAGGTTTCTAAAATTCTAAAAAAAAACTGACAGTATAAAAATAAACTGTTAGTTAATCGATTATTGAATGAAATGAAAATAAAGTGTAATAAAATTTTTAAATAAACTGGCAACATTATTGTAACCATTATTATATTACATACGAATTTATCGTTTAATCTTTTATAAAAGTTTTTTTTTTGGGAAAGTATAACGAACCCATAAATTCAATCAACCAAAAATCAATCTCCTGAAATCATTCCTATCCTGGTACACCACTTTCGCTTCATACAAGCACGTCTATTTTTCGCATGGAATCATTCGTTCACGCAACAAATCAACAATCAACCCTAACTATTTATTCGTTGAACACTCTCGCATTCGCTCACTCTTAACTTTGCCCTCATATATCTATTTCAAAAAGCTTTCATTTGACATCCGCTAACCCAGCTATTCACTCCCACACTTCTATCAACTTTCTTCTCAATCTCACACCCGTTATACACCAACATATTTTGCACACGATCGCATCTCATGTACTTACACACTGATCTGAAATACCTCATTTCCACAGCAGTTACATGACGTTCATGCTTCTTCATCCACACTCCACATTCACAACTATACAGTAATGTAGATAGGCACTATCACACCATTATGTACATTAAAGCATCTCGAACTACTCTCACGTTTCTAACAAATATAACCAGAGCTCCAGGTAAATACGTCCATTCCTTGACAACATACTTCTTAAGTACTCGTTCACTTTTTTCAATCATTTACCATTCACTGAAACCACATTTTACTTAATTCATTCTCACTATCGTTCACCTCAATTATCCCACCCAATACATTGTTCTTAATTAGATTAAACGATAAAGGACTTGTAGTAAATTGACAGGAAATTTATGTAAGGTCGAAACAGTTTTACTTTCATATATTAAATAGTTTGCGCCCTGTATAATACTTACCGTCTTCGTGCAAATACAAATGTAAGAATTTCAAGGCCGTAAAATGAGAAAAAGTATTATAATTTAAAATATAAGATATTTATTTATAAAAATAATAAATATTGTTATTCTATATACAATTAAATATACAAATAATTGAGCATAACTGGAAGTAATCTTCCACCTAAAAGTTGACCTAACCGCGAAAATAAAATGAACTGTATAACATCCTAAGGTACATTTACTCGCAAAAATCTGCTAGCTTCACCAGCCTGTGGAGAAAACTTAATATTAACTTTGTTTTTGCCATCTTCTCCAACCTCTAAAAATGAGTTCCAATCTAGAAGATAATAAAAACCATTTCTGCGCGGTGGTGGAAGACTTTCATCAATGTTTTCAGCAGCTGCTCCTACGTTACCACCGAAAGATTCCTCCAAAGCTGCCAGAGAAGGATTCTTAGCTTCGCTTTCTTTTGCTGGTTCTGGAGCAAGTGTAGCTGGTTTTGGTGTTGTAGTAGTTTCTTGTCGTTTCACTTCATTTTTGTCTGGACTTAAATCAAAATCAAATGGATCTGGGCCAAAATTTTGTTGGTCCAGAGGTATTGATGCATCTTGTTTAATTATTTTTGTTAGTTCCCTAATATTTTCTAAATCTAAATCTTTTAAATCTTCAGGTGTAGCTGTACGATTCAGTTTCTCCAATCGTTTTATTGTTTCAAATAATTGGTTCAATCGCTTTATTTCAGTTTCACTTACATTTGTTTGTTCGGGGTTAAAAACATGTGTTTCTTTAGCTTCTTGATCAAGAGGTATTTTTCTTTCTTTCTTTTCTGAAAGTCCTATATCTTCCAGAACTTCATGCATGGATTCAGGTATCATTTCCATATTGAACTCAGGAACTTTTGTCAAATGTGTAGGTAGAGGTTCATTGGGAGTTTTCATTTTTTTCGCAGATCTTTGTGAGTTCCCTGTTAGACCAAATCCAGCTAAAAATTCTTGCATATCTTGCCTGGATGGTGCACTGTCTGGAAGAGGTTTGAATTGAGTATAAGAATATGGACTAATTTCTGGTTCTTCCGAATTAGGTTGAGTTATAATTGGTTGGCTTAAATCGCGAGCAGGTTTGTTGGGATCTTCCAGCAATCCAAAAGACATCAATAGTTCCCTCATGTCTGGGGATAATGTATCAGCTATTTCTGAAATATCTGGAACTAAAGTTGAAGTTTGTTGTGGTAAAACTCCAATTGAATCCAGTAAATCTCTAACGTTTTCTGTAGTAGATTCTTGTTTAGGGAAGTTCATTGATGTGGCATCATACTGGCTACTGTATTTAGGAGGCTGCATAGGTACCAATCCATCAAAATGGATATCTTTGATTGCATCTTTCATATCTTCTGGAACATCCAAATGAGACAAAGGAGACTGACTAGTTGTAGTAGTTGTAGTGGAAGTAGTTCTGATTCTGGGTCTCATTGTTGAAGCTTTATAAACACTTGACTGTACGGGCCGAACATTTCTATCTGGTTTTTGAAACGGCATCGGTTTAATTTCCTTTTCAGGTTTGACTAACTTTTCGGCTTGCCAATATTCGCTATCGGGTTTAGTAGCTAAACTAGGAGCATTAATAATCTTCATTCCTTGATTAGAAGGTATGAAATCGGTCTCATCCGGGTATTTATGATTGGAGTATCGGGTAGGTTTTGGCGCTATAAATTTACGAGTGGATATTTCAGGTTTATGAGTAGTAATTTCGATTTCAGGTTTAGGTTTAATGATTACTTCTTTCTTTGGTTTTTGTTCTTGGTGGTATGATACTTGCGTTTTTGTTTCTTGATTTAATTCAGGTTTTAAATGTTTGACAGGTTTGTAAGGACGTTTAGTGATTGGTGGTCTTGATGTGCTAGGTTCTAGCGCTAATATTTCTATATGCTTGTTTGTATTTTGTTGTTTTCTAGTGGAAGGCTTGGATGTTTCGGTTCCGATTATGTGAGTAACTGGTGGTTTAGTATACAGTTCTTCTATGCTTAAACTGTCAGTATTTTTTGGTGTATACGGCATAACTAGCATGATAGCTCTTTGATAATCTTTTCTAGATTGGTCTATTTTCTTTCTCCATGCCTCTGGAGTAGTTTTCGTGAGGTTTTCTAATAAATCAATGATTTCTCCTCGGGTTAAACGAGGTAAAGTTGAGTCTATTTGTATCATATGTTGAACATCTGCTATCGTTCCATTTGTATCTTTTCTATATCGATCTGAAAGTTCGACTACTTTGGTTATGAGTGTATCGACTGCTGTATCTGAGAATGAGTCGTTTATTGGATCTAATACACCGTTTGTTTGATTTGGATTATATGTTTCCTTAACAATTGAATTATCTTTTCCGGCATTTCCCGCTGGGTGTCCAGTGACTGTTGTGGAATATAACAGCAGGCCTATTATTATGTGGTGGGTAATCTGAAAAGAAATAAAGTAATTAGGGTTTTGAGCTTTATACTGTAGCAAACGTAAAGTTAAATTAATAATGGAAAAATAATAAAAAATTCAAGTAGCACTAAATCGCATATACTACATAGCGAAAAAGTGCTATTTGAAATTTTGTACGAAATGACGAGGTGCAACTACAGGCCATTGTTTTTATGTAGAATATTATAAGATAAATGATTGTAACTAATGATTTAAGCGTGTTTAATTAATGTACGTTCAACCTTCACTCGATTAATTTGAATATTTTTTGTAACAAAACTTTTACTATCGATTGGTATTTTTGTAATAACTTAATTAGTATACATAACACGTGGTTCATAATTATATTAAATGATGTATAAAGAAAAAACGCGGAATAACTATAACTTAAAATATCATAGAAACATATTAGGATTTAAAATTAGCCATCATATATTATTTACTATTTACTTCTTGGCGAAGAAGCAGGATGTGTTTCTTCGATCATTATATTAGTAACTCGTTTACAAGATGCGACAAAACAAGCTTCCTAGTTTCAATTTAATTCTACTTCAAAATTTGAGAATTGTTTTGCCGCATGCTATAAAATCCAACTTTTACTTCTTTCTAATAAAATGATACAAGAAATCATCAATTTCTTTTCTACTTAAAAAATAAAATAAAAGATCGCTAGTAGCGTCTACGCATTCTGTATTCAAAATATGCTTCTAGAAGTTTCACTATATTCAAAATTAAAACAGGCACGTAATGTGCAAAATTTATATACTTCTTAAAATTGTTTAAAATGTTAGTTATAAAAATATTTGCAACGTCAGTAATGCACTCGAACTTGTGTAGTGTGTATATTTTTGACACAGAATTTACAACTTAAGTTCGCATTACAGACGGTAATTTATTCGTTATATATATATATACCTGAAAGGGCGAAATTCAATACAAGTTCTGTCTTGTCAGTTTATGAACTTGGTCATAAAATTTTTTTACTTTACTTTGTTTTTCTTATACAAAGTATAAGGAAGTATTGGAATCATGGAAAAAAATCGCTGACGAGATTTTTGCAGATATACATATTTTGAAGTCAACTGAATCCGTTAAGACCAATTTCTCAATGATGGCTGTGTGTGAGGATGTATGGATGGATGATGAATGTGTATCCGTGATATGTTAAAGAAACTTGGAATTAAGTTCGTTTTTGAATGAAATTGAAAAACCGGAAGAGGTAGTTTACTGGACACACAAAAAACTGGTTTAACATCTATATGTCAAATAATTGTCAAAATAAAATCACCAAGTTGTGTGGTGACCACATTAGATTTTTTACACACACATTTACAAATATTGTTAGTTTACAACATGTTAAAAGATCTAAGTAATTGCTAATTTTTTAGTACGAAGTGCACTTGCCAGCCTCCAAAGATGTTAGAGGAATTCGAATTAAGGATCTCATGATCGACAGTCGGACGTGTTGATATTTTAATTCTAGAATTTATAAATTACAGTCTAAAATTGCCCTGACAAAGTGTAAGGATTATTAACTATACGGAATTTTAAATTCTAGCACTGTTATTTGAAAAAATTATCCAATATTTAGAGTTATCACTGGTTCTGAGCAACTCATATTTTTGCAGCGTTAATAATTATGCCATAAATTATAAATTGTAAAAGTTCTCAAAATTAGTACTAAAGAGGGTAGACACATCAGTTCACATATTCGGTATAAAACACAGCATCATAAATGAAATATAATTGTGGATTGATTATTCACGTTATTGTCCACGTTATCATGTTCCCAACATGTATAAATTATATATACACGGTAACCAGTTTGTTGTTCTAAATATGTGCATACATTAGCTGTGGTGTGTCGAATATGAAGCATTCTGGCTATGCACATTGCACATGCACATACCCTTCGGCGCAACTAATAATAGGTATGCCTATGCAGTGCACATGATATGTACTTATCTGCGCTACAGATCGCATACTCACCAGTTGCAACTAAACGCCAAGGTCAAGAACTTTCTAACTTGGCATTTTAATACTTTCTCTTTCTGCTGTATTGCTACTATATTTCAGATAACCCGTAATTATTGTGTTCACCATTTCTTTCTCTAAACAAAAACGTTCATAAATATTTAATTTTTCAATTTGTGTTAACTTTTTTAGTTAAATGCTAGAAACTATGGTTTTACGATGAATAAATTGTTTAATTAATGCTAGATAAAGAGGAACAACCCGTTATTTAAATAATTATCAATGTATGGTGTTAACAAACTAAAAAGTGTGTCAGTACACAATTTAACAGAAAAACCTTGTATCTTATGTGTCTAATGCAACAACTTCTTAGTGTTATCTGTCAACATTCTGTCCTGTTTTACAGTTTTACTGCAAATATTGACGAGATTTCTGCTATTTTTTACAATTAAGGTATAGTGCTGATGTGTCAGTCAACAATGGTACGACTTATACAAATTTCCATGTGTACAGTATTGCTGTCAGTTAAGCTTTTAGATTTTCATATATTTTTGATAATTTTCAATGTTATTTCTGACTAATTCTGACATACCTGCATGTGTTCAATGAACATGTAGAAATACTATCACAAATGCATCGTACTATTGAAATAATGATTAAACTATCACATTTTGTTCAAGTTTCATTGAACATCACATAAATCAAACAGTTGTATGTTTCGCAATATACCGGGCGTCTACTTTTTTTTATAGGACATAGGAAATACAATGTTAAAATTTTCATTATGCAATAGTTCGTTCCATATGAATTTTAGAACAAAAGTGTAAATACAAAAAAAGCTCAGTAACAAAAAATGCACCAAATGAGCCTAAATTTATTGATGTAATACATTTCTGTCATGAGATAGACGTAAAATAAAATATATGATTTTTAGCTATTTCCAGAGTGCCATGGTAAACAAAACGTAAAACATTTGTATTGTTTGAGTTGGACAGTTGACATTTCGCATAGTTTTAATGATTATTGGGATTATTGATTTGTTTAAATTAAACGCCCAAATGGGTAAATGGCAGTATGATATATTTATTTATTGTATCTGCTTAAAATTTTGAGAAAAAACTAAATTATATGTTTAGTAATAAACTGCAACATAGGATGTTAATATTAAATGAACTTGTTATTATATTTTATAAATTTTTATTAATGAGGAAAAAATTCAAATAGTTACTTCGAACAATTCTGGTTATAATTTGAGAAATATTTGTAATATGTTTGCAAATTTATTTCCCGAACGTCCTGAACCAAAACAATCTACAGTTTCGAGAATAATTACAAAATTTAAAAGTGTTAGATATGAATCATAAGAAAATGTCAAGAACTGCAATAACCTTGACAACATATTTTGTATTTTATCTGGAACAGTACGGTTATATTTATAACTGGCATCCATAGTAATATATTAAAGATAGATTAATAAATATTGCATCTTGGCTAATTGGTACTCTTGGTATTCTAATAATTATAGTTGCTGTGAGAACATACAAATAAATAATAAAATTCGATATGACAAACATGCGTAAAGTGCAATTATTATACAATTAAATTCAGATTTATATGTATAAGAAAATCATGTGTTCCCGACGTCAGAAATTTTTGAACTTGAAAATTAATAAATAAATTCTTGACTGAAATCAATATTACTAAACTACACAAGCATTAGTAAGAGATTTATTTATTTAATTTGTGTGTGATAATTATCAAAGAATAAATGAAGTAAAAATAAATGATATAAGCAAGAACACAAACAAAAAGAACATAGACATAAATGATACATTTGAAGTTGGAATTCAAAATTTGAATTATAAATATCATATATTGTAGTTATTTTGAAAAAGTTTATATACTTTTGTTGTTTTAAAGAAGTATACAATGCCGTCAAAATCTGTGTATAATAGTAAACCAACCTGTACTAGAACTGAAAAATCCAAATAAATATACTGTATAAAATAATACAATTACATTGCACATTGCAAAAATAGTTATTGACTTATTGTATTATATTGAAAAAATGTAAGTAATACATGTATTGCATGCGTTTATATCTAATTTATATTCACAAACAACTTTCTCGTAATTCAAGGTAACAGCTAACAGAAGTAATAATATTTTCCAGGAGTTTAACTTGTTAATCACAATGATTTTCAAAATAAAGGGAAAGTTTATTGTTATTGCAATAAATTCCAAAGTAAGGGTTTGCATGTGAATGAACAAACACTAAACACTTAAACAGAAGTCATTACTGATCTCTATCTGTGGGCAATTCTAATGGACACGCATATCAGACGACCGTGAGAATCGTCTCATATTTAGCTATGCATTGAAACGTTTTATTTTTAATTTAAACATTTTTTTGGCAAACATTTTAGTCGGCTGTTCCAGTTCCTAATTTTTTAATTCTTGGTTAACCCATATTTTAATTCAGTGTTTCTAATTATAGCTCGTATTTACGCATAAATTCATAATGAACATTACGATTAAAACACGAAAATAATATTAAATTTGTGTACAGAAATAACAATAAACAAAAAAGAATGAACTGCAATTTCAGTAAAGTTTATTATTATAAGCTTTTACATCTCTATCGCCCTTTCGACTCGAATATTGAGATTTAATTTAATTATGTTATCTTGCAAACAAAGTATTTCCGTTCCTTTTTGTTACTTGCTTTCTTCTAGACATCTTGCTTTTAATTTAGTTCCTGGTGATTATAACCTCTATATTATGTTCGCACGTCTTTTTTTTTTGTTTTTCTCTTTTCTTCTCTGGTTTTATTATTGCTTTCCACGTTGTATCGTTTATCTGTCTTTAGTCATTCTTAGTAAATCACCATCCATGTTAATTGTTTCTTTTCTATAGAGTTTTGTATACTTTCTATTTGTAAATTATTTCTTATGTACACGGTCCTTACTTTATCTATTTTATCATATGATTAAATTTAATAATATCAGAAGAAAAACAAACAAAAATAAAATGAAACACAAGAGTAACAAAAATGGAAAGGAGAGCCGAAAGCCAAGAATTTATTGTTGCATAGAAACGGACAGTCGAGAGTCAAAAATGACATAACTAGATCTCGAAATTTAGTGTAATTGAGGGATTTATGTTTCTTTTGACACAAGTTGCCGTTTCTACGCAGGAATTGTAAGGAATTTCACCAAATAAATTAATGACCCGAGTTATATATTATATGGATTATATTCCGAATTTAAATAAAAATATCTGTTTAATGCCCGGTTGCACCAACGTTGGTTAAATTTTAAACTTGGTTTAAATAAATAAAAACCTATCAAATTTTTGACATCAATGTCAATTACTCCATATGACATATAACTTCGATTTGCTTTTATTTATTCAAACCATTTTTAAAATTTAACTAACGTTGGTGCAACCGGGCATTAATGTTCAAATTTGCAATAATAACAAACTGTTACCTAGGATATGGTGCAGGGATTTTTTCTAATGAACCATTCTGATTGACTTATAGTGCAATGAAGGAAATAATCATTAGAAACTATTTTCGCAACTCTCTCCATATAGGAAATAAATTTAGTTTATTGTTCTGGGTCCAGTAACCTTCCAGTTCCGGTTTTGAAATTATGACCTGAATCAAATCAGCTCTGCGCATTTTCATAAAATTTATAATTATCAAGTTTAGTTGCTTTATCTCTTCTCATTCATGAATCATTGAACATCTACATCTAAACATATATTTATCCATCCATGCACACAGATGTCATTGAGATAATTGTCTAAACGGAATAAGGGAACCTCAAAACATGTGTTACCGCGAAAATCTCGTCATCGATTTTTCATTTGATTCCTATACGAAATAAACACGGTACTCGAATTATATTTTAATTCCTATTGGGCAGATTTCCGAATAAATAAATAAACTCTATTAAACAAATTATAAGTAATATTTATTACAGTATATTCTACCCAATTCAAAATCGCATGAAACTTCATGTTTAATGTTGAATATTTTATTAGCTGTCAAAAACGATTTATTTTTGTTATAATTAGCAAGTTGTTAGTTAGCAACTTTTTTATAAAATTGGCCCTATTGAATATTGAGTGCACATAATTCAAATTCTCAAATACTATTTATCTTCTAGCGCAAAATTTATGCAAATTGCTTGCTCGAATATTTATGTCAAGTATAAGTACCTTATAATGCGTGAAACACAAAACACAGTAAGCAGTAATTACTATTGGCACTACTTATTAACCTGTCAAATGGTCGAAGTAGTGTGTCATTGTTAACGACTGTAACAGTTATTAAAAACAATTAAACCATTTATTTTAAGTGTCATTGTATTTATTAAACGTGCATTTAACACCTACACAATTAGAACAACAATCTAACCAAGTATACTAATTAACAATTATTCTCAAACAAACTGAGCATCAACAATAACTCACCATTTTCCTGCTTTTAGGTTATCAGAAAGTGAAAGACGTCCTCACACTCCACAGAGCACAACTACACCACACAGCCGACAACTAAGACTGACTCCAGTCAATGTTGAAGGTGATGGATCACTTAGATCACTTGGTTTCTTGGCTATGACTACTCAGTTCCGCGGCGAACAGCGCGATGAATGTCTGGTTCTCGTTCTCGATTTCTCGGCGGACCAGACGATTGAGGTTCTCCCTCCAAGTGGACAGTAGAGTCATCGATGTTGGTGTTTTCCTGAGTGGACAGTGGACGGTACTGAAGACAGGAATGGATTTAACATTTTTTAGTTGTAGTAAGTTTCCAATTTTTAAAAAATTGTATTAGTTACCATGGTAGAGAGAATTTAAGCAACTACAAATATACTAGTGTACTGTTATTAACAATTGCCGATTTTGATAAAGTATTCAACTATTTTCACAGTAAAATATGATGGTTTAATGTCAAGTATAATGAAAACATTTGACGATCACTCAAAAAGAATTTTTTATATTTTAGCTCAGCTTTACTCTTTGAGACTTTTTATTTAATACCAAACTTGATGGGTTTAACTATTACATGTCATTTTATAAAAGTACAGTTTTAAATATACAGGGTGTTGACCGCGACCCCGGAACATAGGACTTTAACATGTAAAATATTACTGTCGTAATTTCCTGCTTAACAAATTATATTAGACAAAAAAGGTTCAAATAAAGTTGAGAGATCATAAAATTCTACATCAGAATCAATAAACAGAATTAAATTTACATGCCATATAACGCTACAAATTAAATATGAAAATATTAAAAATTAGCAAAAAAAATTGGAAATGAAACAAAATTCTAAAAAAAATAGTCAATTATACAATTTATAATAATAATTAATAAGAATTACAATTTTCATTTCCAATTGTATACAATTTTGTTTCATTTCCAAGGCTAACCCGATTTTTGAGCTAATTTTTAATATTTTCATATTTAATTTCTGGCGTTATAGGGCATGTAAATTTAATTCTGTTTATTGATTCTGATGTAGAATTTTATAATCTCTCAACTTTATTTGAACCTTTTTTGTGTAATAAAATTTGTTAAGCAGGAAATTACGACAGTATGATTTTACATGTTAAAGTCCTATGTTCCGGGGTCGCGGTCAACACCCTGTATATATTTTTTACGAAGATGGGATGAGTGGATGATTATGACATTATGTGAACACAAACGACCATGGTCTTCAATGGGATTCGAACCTACGACCTAGTGAAAGAACCACTACGTCACCAAGATCGACAATATAGTTTTACACTACAAGCAAGGTAAAACAGTTTTTACTGCTGAATAGAAGAAATGACCAGCGAGCCGATCAGGCGAGTTTGTCACCTCCTTGAAGCAGTAAAAACAGTTACTTTGCGTAAAATATATTTACTTGTTACTCACTTGTAAACACCATTTACCTAAGCCCTCTATTGTCTTTGAAAATGAATCTTTACAAGTTACTAATAGGCAGCTGCATTGGAAATTTTTTATAAGTTAGTAAACAAGGTAAACAATGCACGTTGCCACAGTAATGGTTACAAGGCTTATGCCAGCTTATGCAAAATCATTCAAAATATTTTCTGACAGAACAGTTGTGTGTAACTAACAGGACTTGGTTATAATTTTTATTTGATTTACAATTCAGTAACAAGTAAAATGTTATACAATACACGCAAGGTTACTGTTTTACTGTTTCAAGGAGGTGACGGGCTGGCCTGATCGGCTCGGCGGTCATTTCCTCCATTCAGCTGTAAAAACTTTTTTACCTTGCTTGTAATGTAAATAACTATATCTCGCCTTTTATCCAGTTTGGGTGTACCTCACTGCTATCGCAAATCTATTGAAGTGCTGTTACCAGCCGTCAAGTATAATATGTTTATTAGGCAACTGATTCCATATTCAGGTTTCATTTGCCAATAAACTTCCACGTCCAGGTTTTGCAATTCTGACTAAAATCAACTTATTTCTTCGCATTGTCATGAAACTTATAGTTATGAAGTTTCGTTACTTTATTACGTTATTATTCATACAGACACACACCCATTCATCCATCCATACATCCAATCACGCAGAGGTCATTGAGAAAATGAAAATCTATATATATATAGTATTTAAAAAATAAGATATTTATTTTTATACTGCGCCATTCCTTAATCGTACTTGATTTTCTTATCAGTATAAATTTTACATTGTTGCTTTGAAAGAACTGTTCATCACTAAGATAATCAAGAATAAGTCATCGATGATCAGCAAATCAAGCTTTGATTAAGTGTTGATGACTTGAGCCGCAAATTATTTAAATGAAATGAACTATGATCCAAGTTATATTTATATTATAAATTAATTAATTAATTAATTAATTAATCTGAAAAAATAGCAAAAATAAATATATTTAATAGGCGCGATTATTGAATTCAATAGTACCAATATTATATAATTTATTGTTTTTGTCATATCTTTCCATTTTTACCTCCCGCCTACATCTATGTAAGGGAGGTATTGTTTCTATTAGTTGACTTTCTTCTTGCTTCTGAACTGCTAGTGTTGTTCCTTTGTAGTAATTCTTCTATGAAGTTCTCCCATATCTATTCTTTGTTGTTCTTGTGTCTATATAATTTTTCATCAGGCATTTTTATGAAGTGAAGTCCGTACCATGCTAGTTGTTTCTCAAATAATTCCAGTAACAATTCCTCTAATCCGACTCTGCATACAAAAACAATTTCCCCTCATATCACCATACTGAAACCCAAACACAACGGTATGTCCCACTTTCGCGCGTGGACAAATCGGTTCATCATGCAGTGACCACACTGAACCACATCACCAGAACCTGATGAGACGGTAACCACGGTCAACACTGTCAACAGTCATCGACTAACCAACCGGTAACCTGTTCTTATAGCTTGTGTTCTGTGATTACTTTACATGACTTTCGTGTTTAGATGTTACATTCCGGTGATATTACACGAATATAACAGTTCTATGTCCGTGTTCAGACGACGCAGGAATGTTTTTTCACGTTAATTATAAATTAAACGTCTTCAAATGAATTATTAATGCAGCTAATTGTCGGATGTCTCAGGAAAAGTATACCAATACCATTACTTCTCAGGTTATTTAGAGGAGACATATTTAAACTGAGTTAATAGCGAATTAAATTTCATATCTAAATCAGTGACATTATACTTTACTATTTTATTACCGTTGAAACAAGGTTTAAGAGTTAACGAAGGCCAGTTGTTAAAACAATGCACATTAATGCATTTGTTCCCATTCAGTTGGTATCTACTTAAGAAGCAGCAATCTTTTCTTGAACCTGTAACCACATCGTATTAATCCTGAACATAATATGGAGATTGAGGACTTCTGAACTGTTAAAAGATTGGAAAGGAAATATAATTTCTTTTTTTTTAGTTTTTGGTTTTATTACAACTAAACTCAAAGTTTCGACCCCACGTGGGTCATCCTCAGGAGCTGATGTCAATATTAAAAAAAAAAAACACTTTAATTGTAAAAAGTGATATTATTGTTCAAATGTTCCCTAACATTTTGCAATTTTAGATTTGGTGATACATAATTTTAAAAATTGACTTTTTACAATTACAATTGTTTTTAAGATATTGACATCAACTCCTGAGGACGACCCACGTGGGGTCGAAACGTTGAGTTGAGTTAATATAGCCAAGAACTGAAAAATCAGAAATCTTATTTCCTTTCCAATTTTTAATCCTGAACATTCGGTGAAAATATTTTAATTTATGTAATAAAATATATGAAAAATGTATTTGTTGTAGTGCTGTAGAAATGATGTATACTTTTATATAAATGTTGTAAGAGGGAACATATCCACAGATGGGAGAACAACGAAGAACAAAAGAATTTACGAAGCTTTTCCCACAAAAATTAAGAGAAGATAAGAACTATAGAACAAACGGGAACAAAAACACTGATGGAAAACAGAAAAGTCTGGAGAAGCATGGAAGAGAACACCAATGGAATAATTCCTTACAGTGTAAGGCTTACACCATAAGATAGAAAGGCATACGAATTAAGTATTGTTTTATTATACTGCATGTTGATTTACCACGACTTGTATATGGTTATATTGCACTATCTTGTACTTTGGGTTTTTGTTTGTATGATCAAAACAAAGTTTCTGGACTCGATATCAAAGTCTAAGCAATCGTAAGCAAATTTTACTATACATGATTTTGGAGCAGCTGGCGTCACCGGAACTTAAGAGCATCAACAAAATCATCATCTTCGGTGTAAGTTCGCTACTCGCAATATGAACGTGAACAATGACAATAAAGTTAACCTATTTTTTTAGATATTTTAAGAGAAGTTTTTTAACGCTGAGCAATGTTAAGAAATTGTTTTATAAAAACTATTAATAAAAAAGTGGTGGATAATATATTTTACTGTAACGTTTTTCGAAACTTTTAGAATATTAGACATCACTAAAATACTTCTTTTAAAACACCCAAAAACAGAACACGTGGTACCAGCCAAACTGAATAATTTACACAATAATACACCGTAGGGTGGACCAAATTTTAACCGGGTCGTCCACTAAAATGGTTCCAAATAAATAAAAAAAAAATTATTCTGTCCTTTATTCCGCTAATATTAATATTTGACTGTGCCTAAATGTACTTGATTTTTTCCCTTTAAAAAACATAGGGCTGTTACACATTTTGGAACTTAATTTTTTCGAGGCAATACGAGGTTCGAATAATCAATTTAATGGTGGAATATTTAATATAATATCCGAGAATACTTGTTAAAATTTAGTAGTCTCAATCATTATTCTTAAGATATAAATGAAAATAGACAAACTATCGCTCCAAAGACCGAAAATCTATATCTCCAAGTATCTTAAGAATAATAATTGGGACTTGTAAATTTCCCCAAATATTCTCGAATCTTTATATTATATATTCCACCAGTCAATGGATTTTTCGAACCTTATATTGTCTCGGAAAAAAAATTGAATTCCAAAATGTGTCACAGCTCTATATTTTTTAAATGGAAAAAATTAAATACATTTACGCACGTTCAAATATTAATATTAAGCGGAATAAAGCCAGAACATTTTTTTTATGTATTTGGAACCATTAGTATTAGAATAGATTAATGTGAATACTAATTTCTCACATTCATTTTGAAGATGTCTCTTTAATTTTTAAATAAATGTTAAAAATAATTTATTTTCTGCTCTCAAATAATTATTTTAATAATATCATTGTATCTAAAGTGAATGTTGTGTCTTTTTAGGTTCAGTGACTGCAGCGAAGAAGTCAGTCCTCTGCCATTGATTTCGTTAAGTTCACATTTTATGTTACAATAACATTGCTGAGAGATGAATCAGGTTCTTGCCACCAACTCACTCCAAGCTGGAAGCTGATATAGGTTGTAAATTTAAAATATTAAGATTGTATTCCAAATCACTGATATATAATAATTCTGGAACGCGCTCTGGTGATACCAGCACGAGCCGACGAAGAGTACAGGAAAGAAACCTGACTCCTCATAGACCATCAACTGATCCAAAACTAACGCCAGCTCATCACCGAAAATACTTTCATTTTTGCAAGGGACCATGAGTACTGGCGCAACGGGAGTGTGTTCTGTTCTTTGATGAGACCAGGATTTTTCTTCATGGTCGGAGAAATATGGGCGACATACCCGATTTTTCTGAGTGATGCGTTAAAGAACGGATCAGTTACGGCGGCGGTTCATGCATGATCTGGGGTGAAATTTCTATGAAAGCTCCAACGGACCCTGTTTTCATCGCTAGGACGGGCGCTCGACACATGGAAAAGATTCTGACAGACCATGTCATGTAGTACCATATTATTGGCAAAATTAGATTGTTGAGTATAACGCATTTTGAAATTTTTATTTTGATAATTTCTTGAAAACTATTTTCTAGTCTCAAATTCACATCTCTAGAATAATTGTTAACTCAGAAAATATAAAATTCGTTAATATAATGAGGTTAATTAAGAACATACAGGCGATATAAAAATGTTCGTCTGTACTTTATGGCGAATATTTTTTTATTGTTCTTTCTTTAACTATTTGAGCTAAAATTTATCCTCCCCATCTAGGTTTTATTGAATAGAAAAGTCAAATTGATAAAACACTCGGTTAAGAAGAAGAACTCGTACATTTTTGCTATAGTGTGGTTATAAAGATGAACAAATATTGAATTTTTTCTTTGTTAATATAAATGTTTGTCAATATAAATGTATACGGTACTGCCAAGAAACAATAACTTGGGCAAATGAAACTATGCACAATATTACAATAGTACAATTGTACTTAGGGTGTAAGAGGTATTTGAAACCTTTTTGAACAATTTTTAAATATTTTTTATTTGAAAGTTGAGTTACGCAATCAAACTTTTCTTATTAAATGATACATTTAATAACAAGTAATCTGGTACATCCGGATGAATATCCAACTGGTAATAAATATTTGTATAATTTGAATTTTAAGCTTCGTTAATGTCTTTTTCAATTATGTTATTTTCAAAGTTGTAGAATATTTAATTTTACATCTTTTTTGATTACATTAATTTGATTAATTTTCATTCAATTTAGAGATAATAAAATATAAAGAAATTAGATTTCTTAAGTCTTGCACTCCTTGTATACCATGGAAAATTTTAATTTTCTACGAATTGTTACACATGACACATGTCATTTTGATTGTGAAGCTGTTTTCTTATTGAAATATATGTCAAAAGATGAAATAAAAATACGAAATAAAATTAAATTTCTGAAATATAAATAGAAAATAAATAAATAAGAAGGTATGTTTCTGTATCATCAAGTACTACTTTGTATCGTTTAAGAGTATATTAGGCGGGAGGTTATGTGTTGGCCACATCACATTTATTACAAATATGTTCAACGAATATTTCCTAACTATAAACATGTATGTTGTTTCAGGTTCACAATTATTCTTTTATCTAATACTTTGTTTTTATGTTCATAGTGACTCTGGACAACGTCACTGGAGCCTTGATCACCTACAACGGTGTCTTCGCAGCCGATATCAGCTTTGTTTTTTATTTTACAGCAATTCAATTTTATTAATACTTTATTTGTATGTTTATGTAAGACCTCCATGGACCTGAAACCATTTTCTGCTTCTGCATCATCATCGTAAAGTTGCTGGTATTCTAACAAGCCTCACCGGACCCTGCATCATTGTGGACAACTTCAGCCGATCGCTCTGGACGTTTCATCAGCAACATCAGGGTAAGAAAATTATTTATAATTCGAAGTATACCCCACAAAGTGGGATATAGCGTGAGGTATATTTTCGTGTTGTGTTTGTATTTGTTGCTAATTCGTTTTTGTTTATTCCAGGTCACGCTATGGCGACGGGGGCATATTCCTGCGTCAGGTTTGGCTGAGAATTTCCCTGACGCCTGAGGAATTTCCGGAAGAGCGATCTGTCAATCCGTCTTTGTAATTCAATTATTATTGTAAAATGTATTTCACTATTAAAATAATTTAACAACAAATATACATATACTATACTATAATCAAATTATAATAAATAAGCATCATTTACAACATATTAACAATAGTTTTTATTTTACATATATGGTATTTTATCTTATAAATAACATAAATTAATATCTTGTGATAATAAACGAAATATATGTATTTACCTATAGAGATAATAAAGAAATTATAACAGAAACAATTGTGTTGTATTTACTTTAAAATATTCAATAAAATAGTTTAAAATTACTATTGTCATTTAATAAAATAAAATTCATAATTTTAATTTATTCTTTTCAATTTTAATCTTAGTGCTGCCATCTATTATATTATTTTAGAAGTATAGGTTCCTAAATTACAAAAAATCATTGCAGTTTGAAAAATATTGATGCTCTGTATTCACAACAATAGTTCACAAATTTTGTAAGAGATGGCAGCACTACTCGATGCGGTAACTCGGCTCTTACATTCTTTCATTTGATAATTAAAATTAATTGAAGATGCTTGTTTTTTGAAACAGTGACCTTGATTAATTAGCGGTTTTTTAACCCTTGGCCCTAGGCCCTTGACACTCACATATGTTGTAGAGAAGGGTCGATTCTTCAGGGTACTACTAGAGGGACCGCGGTTTTTCGTTATTTTTGCGATATCTCTTACCGTTTTCGAGATATGACGCTTTAAAGTTTTCAAAGTAGTTTCCCTTAAAAATCACCCTTAATATTAACTTTAAAGGGCTAGAAGTGACTGTATATCCCTTATTTGAGTGTGCTGAACACGATTTAACAAACCATTTTACGATAGCATTCATAGTTACATAATTACAGCAACATTTCCATCCCTTTAATTAATTACATAAGATTTAAGGGTGAGCGCCAATTTTTGAGACCGCCATTGAAGTTTTTGGGGTCGAATCTATAGGAATCCACCCCTAACTCGATTTTTTTGGGTTTTCGCCGAAAAAAAGTTGGATTTTTGCGATTAAATTTTTGGGTAAAAAATAGAGATAAGGGTACTACACCCTTCATTAGAGCCCATAGATTCCGAATCTGTAATTTAAAATGTTTTAGGGTTAGTATTTCTTACATAATTCGCATTTAACTATTATATATTATGACCCACTGCTGACTTTTGGTTCATAATATATAATTGCCGGTACGCTGAGGACTGTGAATATATATTATGTACCAATGAATAAACTTTACAGACTATGCATATATATTACGAACCAATGAATAAATTTTACAGACTGTGAATATATATTATGAACCGGTACGCTGAGGAAATGTGACATGTAATAATGAACCTTATATACATGTTACATAAAGTTTCCAAACATTTTTTCCCTTAAAATCACCCTTAATGTTAAGTTTAAAGGGCTAGAAGTGACTGTATATCCCTTATTTGAGTGTGCTGAATACGATTTCACAAACCGTTTTGCGATAGGATTTATAGTTCCATATATAGAGCAACATTTTCCCGTATTTAAGGGCGGACGCCAAAAAAGTCTGCTACCTCTGAAGTTAATGGTTGTACGGAAAAAAGTATTGAAGCAATATTGTAGGAAATGAAAAGATAGGAACTTTATATTTGAAACTTTTTGCGATAACTTTGAGCGTTTCCGAGAAAACGGCGTTCAAAAGTTCGCCCTAAAACGTCGGTAGTCTTTTGATCGAAAAGTCAAAATTTCAAGTTTGTATCCGGGCAGCAAAGACGTGAGGAGGCTAATGTTACCTTGTTCAATTTTTGGATCACCCGGTATAATAATTTTACAGATGGCGCCACAGGAAAATTTCATATTTACTAATTATCCTTAATTAAGGCGGCGATTTGAATTCAAATTTTAAATGTTATCAAATGTAAATATTAATATTTCAAGATAAAATTAAACAAAATCTGAAAAATTCGAATAAAAGAGGGATGTAATAAATAAAATACACATAAAATTATTAAATTATATTAGAATAAATGGCACATAACAAATAATACAAAAAATATTAAATCACTATGTGAAAAATATTTAACATATTTGTTGCAATTCTAAATATTAACAATAAATATTAAACCTGATATTAATAATAATAAAGAAAGATAAAATAACTTTTAATTTTATTATTTCCTAAAGTTGTATATTTAAATAAAAGTACAATGTTGATAATTTTTATTTGATTTTTCACTGGAATAAATAAAAATTTGGGAATCTTCAGATCTCCTGGATTGACTTTGGAAGCAAGAGACTTTGGAAGCGTTCGCCTGACATCCCAGGGAAACTTCCACCAAAAATCTGGGACAGAGAAGTGGTGTCGCTGCCCACTAAACCAACACAAATACATTAGTAAATCATTAAATTCATTAACATTCCAAGAGCGGGCGGCAAAAAACCTTACCGATCGATTAACAGAATAAAATGTTTTTAAACTGATAGTACTCACAGCGATCATAACAAAAATCACTGTGTGCCTGGGCAGAAGTTGTTACAAAGATTTATATGGGTGTAGAATTGAAATGTGGAACATAGGGATTTCCATGGTCGAGTTACAATTTTTTTCTAATAAATATTAATTTTAATTTGATTGATATATCGTGAAATACTAATATTTAAGTAACCAAATGGGCCTTATTGCATACATTTTTAAATTTTGAACAACTTTTGTATTTACACTTTTGCTGTAAAGTGAATAGGTAAAATTTACAGCAATGTCAAAAAAAATTGCATTGAAATCTCTATGTTCCACATTTCAATTCTACACCTATAAAAATTTTGTGAACAACTTCTAGTGATTTTTGTTATTATCACTGCGAGTACTATCAGTATCAATTTAAAAAGATTTTTTGCAGCCCGCTCTCGGTCTATAATAAATAAATTAAATAAAGGTACATTTATGTTGGAAACAACGAACTAGGATGAAGACTTCCTTGAATGTTCTGCATCTGTATCTTTTGGTCGCAGGCTATTGTCTAAATTAAAAGAACTGAAAGTCTCTTGAAGATTTTTCAATTGCATCTCTCAGCCGTAGACTCTTGACTGAAACAAACAAAACAAATAAGAAACTGCAAAATAAAATGAAACAATGTATAATTACTTGTGTGAAGTAGAAAGTAAACACGTAGAAATCCAACGAAGACGGCCGTGTACGTTACATCTTCATTTCTGTTTTAAGAAACAAAACAAACACAAATGCAAGCAAATCATACGATGAAAATAAAGAACACCTATCTTAAGAAAGAGAACAAAAAACAAATAGAAATTCTGCAAAAGATGGTATGTCCCACGATGGAAGAACCATTTTCATCGACGGTAGACTGCAGCTTCATCCCTCGAGGGTTGACTCAGCTACATTGTCCATTTCCCTCGATGGCTGGACTCTGCTACTAGCTGCTACATCCCTCGCCGATAGGCTCAGTTACTTTGACCATTTCCCATGGTGGCTGACTGCAATAAATCTAGAAACATAAAAACAACAAATTAGAAATAAATAAACAGAAAACTGTGATCTTACCTGAAGACTTCAGCATCACCATAAGATACAACTCACCTGGAAAAATCATCAGAGTACGTACAATTTTTCGTGGGAAATGAAACAAAAGTAATTTAGAGACAGATTAAAAGCTAAAATTGAATTTAGGATACTAAAGTTCACTGTCATAAAAAATTAACATTGACAAATTGTAAAATGATTTACTTACACTGAACTAAAATTCGCTGGGGTTTCTAAAGATAAAGTTTTGTACTCCATAATAGGGTGCTTCATCAGGAGGAAGAAAAAACAGTTGAGGTTTACTTATGATATACAAAAAATAATTCCAAATTTTAACGTAATTAGAAGTCTATGAGAAAAAGCATTACCACTAAAATAAAATAAAACTTCCTGTAAAAAATGTATTTTCATTGCAGTGTTATTTTACATAAAATTATAATTTAATTTAAAATTCGTTTGCAAGGAAGCACTATAAAATAATATTTACCAGAGGCAAGCTGTAAGGCTATTTTATACGTAGTGTGAACAGCATAACTGAACGATTGTTGATTATAGTAATAAAAATTAAATTTCTACGAAAATACTGTCTTTCAAAACGCTGTTCAAACTACATACAACTTGAAATTAAGCGTAAACTATGATAGGAAACAACATCATCTGACACTAATTTGCTGCACAAACAAATAATAATTCAATTATTCTTATAAAATATAAATTATTAAAAATTTACGAATTGTACTATCTACAATTTTATCCAATGCCAATATATACAAATTTTAAAATACAAAAATATTAATAAAAACACGTTTTTCAGTAACAAACTAAGTATTAGCACAACCATTTGTTTTTCATAAATATATTAATTAGTCTCAAACTATGGATTAACAATCCATAACATTTTAGTTTTAAATTAATAAAGTATATACGTTACATTAGCTGCCTTAATTACAATACATTCGATCATACACAATTATGCGCAAAATCAGTCTCTAATACTGTAAATGAGAAATACCAAATATTCGAAAAACGTAAAGTTATTCAACATATAACTGAACAGATCTTTGTGCATGTATTATTAAATCAATTTCTTTAAGAAACTTCTGAAAATAACTGGCATAAATTGAGACCTTATTTTTATTTTGTAAAAGTGATGTATAATTATAAATATCAAGGCACAATTTTATCAGTTCACACTAATTTGTCATTTGTAACTATTGCATTAAATAATTTAAATTGAATAAATAATTGGAACTTTTCTGCTATTAAATTCGTATTATTTGAACTATTAATTAATGAAATTATTTTTTCAAATATGATCAACAATTTAATTAATTAACAATTCTTTTTACATTAATTAATCGATATAAAATATTTACAATAAGTCAGTGGAATGGCTAAGCCATTTTACATATTAAGTACGAAATTATAGCTAACTATTATGTACACATTATTAGGCAAGATAATTTACTACTCACTACTTGTGACAAATTTTATAATCGCACTTATTAAGGCACTCATTATTAACAGTTTTACAACTGCATCAGAAAATAGAATTCGATATTTCTACCGGAATATGGCACTGTACAATACTTTAGTTTTGTAAATATTTACGGGATACACATACAATAAATATGGCATCATTATAAAATAGTTCTTCAATTATGACAAAAGCTTGTTTTCATAAAACTTTTTCAAGTATATTACTTTAGAGTTAATAAAAACTAGTTCCGTAAATTGAAAAGTGAGTTTTAAAAATATAATTTGTGATATCTTTTCCGATACAGCTGTAAATACGTTTGTATCACTGGAACTATAATTATTAATATTAGTGTCTATTCACTTATTAATGTTTGTCAGATAAATAAAATGTACACACTTGTAGCAAATTCATGGCTGTTTGTTTATACATAGTTTTCTCCTGCTGTCACTTCGGTTTTTAACTTACCTCTGGCCGTTATATTGTCTGTATTTCTTATCTTTGCGGGTAACGGCTGCGTGTTTTCGTTGCTTGCTGATGCTTCAACTGCCGAGCAGTTGTTGTTTTGCGATGATAAACATGACATTTCTATCATATTTTGATTCTGAAAAAAATAATAAATACATTATAACAGATTAGTAATGTTCTGAAAATGCTACACTGTTAATAAATAAGTATTACAGAAAATTTTTTGACAAGCGTTAGTATGAAGTTTAGAATATGAACACAAAATCACTTGCCCCTTTCTCACAAATTAAGTGTATTAATTTTAAAGGTAAGTATTAGAAATTGGGAAGGATTTGTTCAGTTTATAGTAAACAACTCGATCGAGGTTATTACTTCTAGGTTATTAATTAATTGTCATCGGGGATAGGACAAATTAGAGTAAGAGAATTGTAAAAAAAATAAGTACAGGTATCATGCAAGCCTAAGTCTAGTAGTAGATACCACAAATCATGCAACATCAATAATAACAAGAAAGAAAAATAATATGTACCTCACCTGGTTGTCGTCCGCGTCGGCTAGCGGGTTGGCCGTGATGGTGATACGATTCGGTGCGCAGCCATTGGCTAAACCGCGGGGGATGGCTTTCGTCGTGTAGCCGTTCGCATTGATATGGTGTCGTCGGTCTTCGTTTCCACCACCTTTATCTCCGTCATCTGAATTGAATTTTTTTTATGAGCGTGAATCTTTAATTTAAAATATTAGTAGGATTATTTATTTACCTTGCCCATCACCTGCATTCTTATTCTTCCTCTTTTTGACAATAACAATGGCGACAATTGCTCCAACTAATAAAGCAACTACACCAACAGCTGCTCCGATGACGATGTACAACTGCGATGGACCACTAGAAGATGGAAGATTCTTTGCTGGAGAGAGCGTAGTTGTCGTCACTTCATCTGGCAACCCTGCAAAATATACATCATCTGTATACAAACTGTAAAATATATAACAAGAAGTATATTATAAATTTAATAGAATAATTTAATAAATAAAACTATTTAATTGCTGATTGTGTTATCTTCTACTTACGTAAAGTTTTCTGTTGGAGAACAGCACTGAAGTCACTGGGCCCAGACGCTGTGTAGCTCTGAAGTTTAATGTCGTAGGCTGTATCAGGCTGCAAGTAACGGATGACGAAAGATCTTGCCTGTTCTCCAAGTACTGTTACTTTGAAGTAATCTCCTGCACTACTTGTTAACTGGTAGTTCACGTAGAATCCTTCTATTGTCATATTCGGATTCGGAATATACTGAAAGGTAGCACATAATTAGGTATCACCAACAGACAGGCTAAGAGTACATTTAAAATTGCAAGAAACAAAAGAGCGAATATTATTAAATAATACGTGCGTGGATAACGTTTTCCCAAAAGAGGTCTGTACAATAACAGAATTAAAATTTACTCAAAATATTCGTTAATTTACAAATTCACAGTATAGGAATCACCGGTAAATAAGGGATTTGAAGATTTGACAGTGGAAATAAAATGTTGTGGGCACCACAATACCTCCAGTCATAGATCAAACAATCCAGGAACACAGACCACTACTATCTAGAACGCTCATCCTATTTTTCAAGTGTTGTCTTTTTTTTTAAATGCAAAGGTTAGCAGATTTAAACGATAATGTCAAAATATACTTTTTCTTTAACGTGTTGTAATTCGTAAATGGTGATAGTAAGAGAAAAATAATATTTGAAACATTATTCTAAAAACAAAAATTGTTAAACCATATTTTACTGAGATATTCCAAAATAACGTGATAGGGCTTCAACTACCATTTCCGGTTATTGGATTATCACAAAAAACTAACCAGCTCTTCCAAAGTAGTATCTCCTGATATATACAATATATCAAAATTTTCAGTTTAGTAACTTTTGAGAAACAGTAACTCCAGAGATTCACATAGACAGACAGACCCTAAATCGTGCTCATCCGCTGAAATCACACTACCGAATTTTTAGCACGATTCCTATACCTCCCTTACAGGGTGTCGCGGGAGGTAAAAATAATTTGTACAAAAAATTTTCTTTAAATTATTTACATTTACCGATGGTTTCATTTTTAAGATGATTTTGCTGTCCGGGGAAAGCCAGTGTATTTTGTAAATTTTACCACACGAATGCGTTGTAAATAGCGTGCGGCAAATATTTCCAAGATTGTCAGTACAAAAACATTTTCAACGTATTTTAAATTACAAAATACATTTGTATGCAATGCAGGCGCGCATAAATAATTTTTAAAAATATATGCATTATTCACATTAAATAAGCATCAATGGCATCAATTCAATACATTTAGAACGCGGGCGCATTTCAGTTTGTCAAATTGTATGAATGGCTTTTGAGTTCATATGAATAAAAAATACTTACATCCCAATATATTTTGATGGAATCAGCAGAGAGCGCTTCAGTCTTCGTCAATCTTGGAGCAGGCAACGGATCTTTCGCATAAATATCCTCCCGTTTCAAATGAAACTTCGCAGAATTAGGTCCTAACTTATTATCGTTATTACTATAAACAGCAGCTATCCTAAACCGATAAATATGATCCGATTTAAGGTTATCAACTTGATAACTCCTCAAATGTGGAATAATATCAGCGTTGGTTGTTTTCCATCCCTTATTTCTTCCACCTCCGCCGCCGCCGTTTAACTGAGAGGCTGGTCCAAGTTCTCGGTATTGAACTTTGAAGAACTGAATTGGAAGACCTTCGTTTTCTGGAACTGTCCATCGAACCATAACAGATTCATCGGATAATCGAGTTACTATTGGTTTTGAAGGCGGAATCATAACCGGAATTTTAATTGGTCGAGGCTTCTTCGGTTTTTTTGTTGTCCTTTCTGGAGATTCAGGATTTCTATGATTAACTGGATCTGTAGGTGTTGGTATTTGTTTAGGGGTTATTTTTAAGAAAGTGAATACATAACTAGCGCCAACTACATTTGTTGCCATGCATTGAAGAATACCAGCATCTTTCTTTTCAATCGGACGGAAGTAAATCTTATTACCAATAACTTCGATATTGGTTTCGTTTAAAACGCTTCGGCCATTTAGAAACCAGCTGATATCAGGTTCTGGCGTTCCTTTAACAGCGCATTCTAGGTCTAAATCTTCTCCTTCAGTTATTCTGGACGGTGAGGTGAAAACTACAGATGGTTTCTCATAAAATAGAAGAGATATGTGGTGTTTTAAGCTGCCATGAGCGCATACATATGTCCCTTGGTCTTTAGAAGTTACGTTGTTGATGAGCAAGCCTCCAGGAAGCATTTCTGTTTTCTTGGAATTTATTTCTCCTCCTAGTTTGGACCACGTAACAGATGGCGGTGGATTGCCTACTGCTGAACATTCCATGAAGACATTGGCTCCTATAAAAATTATTTGACAGTAAAGAATGTTAAACATACATACATAAATAACGTCACGCTATATCCCACTATATCAACCACCAATCAATCTCCTCCAATCATTGCTATCCTGGCACACCACTTTCGCCTCATCCACATTCATAGTGCGATTCATATATGTTTGTCCATTCTTCACACTAGGAATCATTCGTTCGCGCAACACACCATCAATCATACCTAACCACTTATTCCTCGAAGGCCTGATACATTACAATCAGTCACCAAATCATTCTTCTCAAACATCAACACTTTACATTAATCGACATTTAATAACAGATTTAAATCTTTCCCTAAAAAACTGTTTAACCCATTAATGCCCAGACTATTTTTCTTTAAACATTGATTTCATATTTCTGTATGCTGGTAGCTTGTACGAGTAGCCTGGCAGAAACATAATCTTAAAGTGATACATGATGATCTATCTCTATCATATGCTGGGCATTAATGAGTTAATACTAATTTTATCAAATATCCTTCTTACCTGCTGTAGCAGTATAGTTATTTGGCGGGACAGATAAAAACCTAGGTTCTTCATGATTTCTGTTACTTGTAACAGTAAGAACAATTCTCTGGTCCGATCTTATAGTATCCCCAGTAATGTAATTACTTGCGGAACACGTATATGTGCCACCGTCTGTTTTACTAATATTTTGTAGTAATAGACTCATTGTTGGTAGCACAAATGACTGATCTAAAGCTACATTACTCCTGAAAAAAGATAAACATTTATTAATAACATTCAAACGAAACCGATGCAATGAAAAAACAAATTTAAGAGATTACTGTCAAGAATGACAATTTTTAACCTATTTATTACTACTGTATAATAATTTCCGAAATACAATTGCGGTCGTTGATATTGGACCATCGAAAAATAATAGGAAATCACGTCCATTTAAGCAAGTGGTGATTTTGAAAGGAGGAAAGGAAGTATATCATGGTTACACTAGTAATCATAGATTAAGATTCTGACTGCATCAGGACGAATTGGTCGCGAATACACGAATCATATACTCATGGCATTTTGAGGCCCAGGTCTTGTCGAGCCAATGTTGATGATGATGAACGGAAGACTCCATTTCGCGAGAAGAGTATTACATTAATTTAATCAGCACAGAATATCAGTGCTTCTAAGGCCAACTCTTTCTTCAGATTTGACGCCCAATGGTAATCTGTGGCGTCTTAGGAAGAGCAGTGTTCAGTATTCAGATAATACAAATTGTAGAAGAATTATGGACTGTAAATATCGCAAAATGTTATTCGCAACCATATTCAATCCATGCTTCGACGTACAGAGCAGTGAGAAGAGAACGCGAAGTTTAAGTTTCACACTTTGTTTTTTTAATTTAAAATTTTAATCATAAATTCTTCTAATAATAGTTAACCTCTGTGCTACATTTCGTCCATTTATTCCTATTATTTCCGATTTCAAGAACCGCAAGTGTTGCAATTAGAATTTATGGAATAAAATTGAGAAAATGCGAAAATTTCAACCCAGAACGGAGACAATTTTCCTTCATTAACGTTTCAATTTGTTAAATTATTTTGGTCACTTACCTAAAATACTCGACAGAGGCCTGCGGGTTACTCGGCGGCAGATCGCACTTGATGGCCACTGTGTTCCCAACAGGAACGGTATATCGCGGCGACCGCGAATTTGGAAACCTTCCGATCTCCGCGATTGTTATTCTACCAGGTACAGACGCCAGGATTGACGCACCATATGACACCAGGCATTGGTAGTCACCGGCTACGCTTGTACTATTTACCTAAAAAATAAATTACAAGATAAAAACACTGACCGCTGGTATGAACGCCGATTTTGACAACTTAACGTCTGCTTAAAAAAGGAACTGCCAAGAAGTATGTAGTTAGAAAGAATGTTAAATTATTATGAAACTGATTACGACAATAACGAAATGGATGATTTGGAAGATATTCAATTTCATTCGATTTATAAATATCCCTCAGAGATTCCTTTTTTTTTATTTGTCATTGAATTTGTAATTTTGTTTTTAATTACATGCTTTATATTCTACAACGAGTTGCAACAGAAACAACTTTTCGTCCGTTGCAAAATTTTCGGATTCTGTGCATTTCTTCTCGTTTTTGGTTCCATTTTAATATTAGAATCGTATTTCTATGATAACTAAAATCATTAAATAATATTATTACAAATTTATTATTAACTTCCTTGGTAATTTTTCCCGAGTCTTTTCCAACATTACTAAATTACCTATTTCGGAAAAAATAATTCAAAATTTAAGTTAAGTTAGCCAAAAAGTAGATGTATAAATAATTTTACTTACATTAATAGTGATAGTAGTCCCTTTCCCAGAACTAGAATATGAATACATTGATGAAGGAACTTCATACGAGCGGTCCCTGTCAATCTTAACAGGAGTAGTGCTGAAGGGTGAAGAAATAGGGAAATGTCTCCAACGAAAACTATCTGCTTTTACATTCATCTCACACGTTAACGTCACTTCATCACCGATTGGCACCGCTATGGGTTCGGGACTTCGCAGCATTATTAGTTCCTCTCGATCTGCAAAGAAATACATAGAATTTTTAAACTACATTTATTTACTACTCTGCAGTAAAATCAACTCGGACGAGTACTTTTGGTTCTCAAGGGATTTAGCGATAATTGAACTCGTGAATACGTTCAATAAAAAGAATTTGGGGCAAAATTCGGCTTGAGTATTTAATTTAAAAAAATTCTCAAACAAGCTTCCTCAATGGTACTCAAAAGTATTACAAGTAATTGCAAAGAGTTTAAACTATTATTAAGCAATTGACAACCACCTAAAAGGTATACTTTTCTCTTCTATTAATTACAAAAGCAAAGTATAAACATTTTGTCACACATTGTTTCTTTATGACAAAATATGTAGTACAAAAGCGGCAAACAACAATATGTGGTTGTAATTGGGTTTACTATCAGCATAGAGCGTACTGAATGTTAAATGCAAGCCGGGAAAGACAGCTAGTTGTTGGGCTATCTGTCTTTGTTGTTCAATGTTTTTACATAGCAAACGCTCAACAAACTCTTAACAACCGCTCTACAAATAAGTGTTGGACAAAGATATTTGCCTTACATCTATCTGTTTCAGGCTCGTTTTTCGCTTTCATAAAAGCTCACAAGTGCGCGTTCCAGTGTCACTGTGATGCAGTGGAGGAAAACAAACACCAAAAGTGAAATAATTAAAAAAGTTTATAATGAAAAGGCGTAAATTACTGTTCACCCATCTGTCATCTGTCAAAAGTAAATCAATAAAAATACAGAATTTTTATTTCTCATCCAATCTTAATGAATTAGTTACAATATTTTGCATTAGTAATCATTAAGTACTAGACTTTTAAGTGAATATTTTAAACAGAGCTTCATTTTCAACGGAATTAGTAATATCAGGACTTGTAGTAGTGATTGCTTCTGATTTTTCTCCAAATCTCTGTAACTGTTTGACTCATTCATTTAAATTAAATATTATTTGATATTATTCATGGATAATATACACAAAATATACTTTTGACATTGAAAATTTGCAAGTAACAAAAATTAGTGTTCTGGTTGCTATGAGTATGAAATAATGGCACATTTGGAGCCATTTTAATTTAAAACTGGATCTGATTCAATGAATAGTCCCTCGAATACAATTCGTAGTCAAAATTAAGTATATTATTTTTTTGGTAGTATTACACTCATATCTAAGCACAAGGAACATTAGTAATATTACCAGAAAAATATTCGACATAACTATGACTACTCATGGTATTACAGTGGTTATTTGTGTCAGTTTTGCGGTTTAAATTTGTTGCTTGATTAATTTCTCAGACAATAATGATATTTTCATTGTAATTAATAAAGCGTTTCTTTTCTACACAAAGTTTAACATTCTTCAGATAAAGAAGAAATATAAATTTAGTTGAAAACATGGACAAATACGTAAATAACTTACTGGTTTCACTTAAATTAGAAAACTTCCACACTAGCACATGTATAAATATTATGATGGTAAATAAAATGATCAATTTCAAAGGATGCTTCAAATGCACCATAGTGAAGAATATTTAATTTTCTTTATTCTTAAATAATTATTTACTGATCACAAGTATATTTAAAGCACCTACACAAAAAGACGTCACTTCTTTCGCACTGTTAACTACTTGAATATTACTAGGTTCTGATTTGCTGCGCTATTTATTTGAAATATAATAACATATTTATATGCATCTGTCGTCTTGATTGCAAACAATTCGCACTACTAATCAATGATATTGATGTTATATTAGCAAAGGATGATGTGAGGAAATAGAAGCTAAAAATATTTTATTGCTCTTTTCATTAAAAGATATCTCATAATTTTTATTTGGTTATCTACATCACTATGTAAATTATGATATAATAGAAAAATAAACCATAATTTCTTTCGCAATTAGAATTTAAAAGAGAAAAACCGCAACATGAATAAATTTAATGAGCAAAACAAAAGCAACGTTTCAACTTTATTGTTTTATTTCTACAGGTAATAAAATGACAAATACTTCAAAGAATTTTCGGATATATTTTTTGCGACTAGCATTTTAAGATTTCTTCACTTCAACATGAGTATGACTCATTAATATTTTAACTCTTGTCTCTTTTTAACTGCGTAGTTTTTCTTTTTTCTCATATAATATATTATTTTCAAAAACTTTGCTCTCTAAATACAAACATAAAAATCTGGCGTGGTCACCACACGACTTCCTTACACAAACAAATCTAAATTTGGTCTTATTTTTTTTTTTAATAATTACACCTGACACTTGCTTACATATAATAAATGCAAATATGATTATTGAACTTATAAATAGATTAAGAACATTCCGTCCGTCGAATACAAGCACTGCAGACGCCGCTCCGACGTCACCGACGACGCGACGCCCGGCGTCGATTTTACGATACCTACCCCAAACCGTTCTCCGTCATCTACCCGTCAATTCCCAAAAAGGGATTTGCACTAACTCTATTTTTTCATCATTCGTAATTGTAACTTCGTTTCTAAATTTATTATACAGAGTGAGTCATTGAAATGCCCGTCTTCGATATCTCCCTTGTCGTTAGAAATACGGCATATATTTATTAACAAAATTTATTCGACTACTAAAGGAGCATAACGTAAAATTATTTTCACAAATACAGGCTGTAACGTAACGGCTAGACGAGAATTGTTTGTCTTTTTTTAAATAGAACACCCTATATATTTTTATATATTTTGAATTGTATTTTATTCACGCATTGCTTTGTGAAGGCGTACTGAAGTTATTTTAATAGTAAAATTTAAGAATTTTTTTTTCTGCGCAACTGTAACTATACTCTATGTTTTGAAATACTTTCTTTTAAATTTAATTATACAGAGTGTTCAATAAAGCGAATCAAACTTACTCCACTTCAAATGATTATAACTCGCAATTTTCAAATGGAACACCCTATATTTTATTATTCTGTTGTATGCCATTTTGTATTACCTTCATTTGTTATTAAGGGTATCCTATGTCTAAAACCAATAATTTCGGAGTTTTTTGCCATTTTTCACTAAATTAATTTATTGAATTAAAAATTAAATTAATTAATTTAATAATAATGCTAAAATACACTATTGGAGGTATTTTTTGTGCTGCTGTATATTGCCGAAATAACCAATATGAAAACAGAAATTTAAGTTTCTTCAGATTCCCGAAAGATGAAAAACGACATAAAATTTGGGCGAAGAACTCGGGAAGGACTGATATAATAAATGTACCAGCAGATGTGTGTTACAAAAAATATCGTCTTTGCAGCACACATTTCGCTCCTATAATGTTTACGAATAGTACCCAGAAAAAACTTTTACCATTGGCCATTCCTACTATTTTTGGTACCAGTACTAATGAAATAATTGTACCTGATATAACAGATTCAACAAATGATGTTGTTTTAACAGGTAATAAACAAATATATATATATATATATATATATATATATATATATATATATATATATTCATAATAATTTCGTCTCACAATTTTCGTCCGTTTATTGTTAATTCCTCACCGAATTGGGCAAATACCGCAGCAAAAAAAATATTAAGTAATTAATTTTTCTTTACAAATGAGGTGATGAGTTGATATTATATTTTCGCATTGTGTTTTCTTGTCTGCTGCAGATAAATCTGTGAATGTCGCTCTAGATATCAGCGAACGTGCTGGTACCAGTGAGGAAGAAATGATGTAGCTTTAACAAGTAATATTGTTTTAACAGGTAAGAAAAAAAATTATAATATATTCTATTCCTAATAATTTCGTCTCACAATTTTCGGCCATATATTTTTAATTGCTCACCGAATTGGCGAAATACCGAAGCAAAACAAATATTAACTATTCTGTGCTTTAACCATTGAATATTGCGACCACAGGATGGAACTTTTCATCACCAATAAAACACTTTAAACAAACACAAAATAATTGCTCATTAAACAAAGTATCACTAATCCTAATAATACAATATACCATTGTTTTGCTTTACAATAATATATTTTTAAAATTAACGGAATTTATTATATATTTATTATTTCCAGTTTTGTTTTACCTTATTTTCGAAATTATGAGGAAAATCAACCCAGTTTTGCACATTGTTATGAAACTTATAACTATGAAGGTTCATTACTTTACCTTTTTCGTTTGGGAGTTATTGAACATATATTCATTCTTCCATTCATACAGAAGACCTTGAGAAAATATCCAAAATAAATTCAGAGGACCTCAAAATATTTATCCGTATACCTCGTATAAGGAGTAAAAAGTGGCAACTTAATTGAAAGCTCTGTAACTGTTTTATTTATCAATTGTTACTTTACAAAATTGGCAGTAAGTCTTAAAAATCTCACAGCACTTTCTTCAACATATATAAATCTGAGTTTGATTATTTAGTAATTATATACATGACATATATTTGATATTATCAAAGAATGGTATGAAAAAATTAAAGCTAAAAATATTATATAGGATTTTTCATTAAAACATTATCTAATAATTGACATTATAAATTATGAATTAACAGAAAAATAAAATATAATTTCTTTAGCAATTTGAATGTTAAAGAGGAATGAGGAAACCGCACAATGAATAAATTTGATGAGCAAAAGAAGATGAACATTTCAAATTTATTGTTTTATTTCTACAGGTAATAAAATGACAAATACTTCAAAGAATTTCCGGGCATATTTTTTGCGCCAAGTATTTTAAGGTTTCTTTCATATCAACATGAGCATGACTCACTAATATTTTATCTCTTGGTTGTTGTTTCAAACTAATTATAATCGAAGGGTGTAATGCATGGATTACCGTAAGATCATTGAAAAAAGTCTAGTGTATCCAATTAAATTGAAATTAAATTTCAAATTTATTATTTTCTACCAATAAAGATACTTTACACCGATTAATTTTTATTTCTAATTAAGTACATAAGTGTATAGTAAACTTCAAACAAACTTAATAAAACTGATTTACTGTACAATTAATTTAAAGTATTATAATTGTAAAGCAATAAACTTTAATCAAATCTTAAATGAGTATATTACTGTATGAATCATAGTTTCATAAGTGCACATAAAAAATATCACGGCTGTTCAACGGCACAAATTAAATAACTATAATTCAAAACATACTTCACAACATGTCATATTTCTTTAATGAATGAATAACATGCACTGCTCTGCAACTGAGATTACAAATTATACCATAAGCATTACTAATTATCTGTCATTTCAACGCTATGATCAAAGTGACACAGAGAGCGCTACGCGAATTCAAATGGTTTTCTGCGCATCACGGAAGTTCAAGAGAAAATTAAATATATTATTAATATACTTAGATCTGTGTCATTTTGATATGCAAGAACATTTGTTTAGTAAGAAATGTAATATATCTGTTTGTATTTGTATCTAAAATTTAAACTGACAGTTGTATTTTGCATGTTTCTAGCTACTGAATGGGTAGTTTCTAGTTTCATTACAAGTTCGTGGAGAAATATGAATTCGAAGCTGTCTTTGTAATCTTATATGCAGTGTATGATAATGCCATCAAAATGCAACAATAATACCACACAACTTTCTTATACACATGTATTTGTACCTAGAAAATTGCACTCGACACAGGTTTTATATATGCAGTAGATGTTTTAGATATTTGTTAATTCTCACAGCCACTCTGATTTTGAGAAATATAATTTAGTTTTTCTAAAAATTTTGCTAACATCTTTCATTTGAAACATATTTTTGCAACTTATTCTATATATGTAATAATAGTTTTATTATGTATTTATGTATCAAGGCACTGAAGTTCAATTTTTTATAACGAATATGGAATTTAGTTGCCGAGGCCCGTAGAGCTGAGGAAAATAAACCATGTGAGTGATAAAAAGGAACTATTTTCAATTTTGATAAATGTGATATTCTAGCACCATTACTTCCAACCAACAAATTATAATTTATGAACGATTAAAAATACAGAAAAAATCAAATGAAAATTGTAGCCAATATTATTCTACATATTTTTGAATATGACAAAAAGAATCATTTATTTACTGAGATATGTCCAAAAAAACCTGATAAGCCTTCAAATAAACTACTACTTCCCGTAAATGGAAAAATATAATCAGCTTGTAAGAAAAACATGCAAAAGCTAAATATCAAATTTGTCATTGATAGTTTCATTAAAATTTCAGTATCGTGAAAATAATGAAATTAATTTGTATGGAGCTCAAAACGTGCTTATTATCTGTGGAAAACTCGCAATCGAAAATTTTGACCTGTCGCAATACCTCGTTTTAAATTATGTCCAGGAAATTAAAAATTTCCCCTCGTTTTTATTTTCTAACAGAAAACAGAAAGAATGGTATCTCTATCGCATTAATTTAATTGAAAATTTTAAAGGTTGCAATCTTCATAATTAGTATTTATAAATGAATGATGTAGTTTAATTGGTGTGAGCGCCTGCGTTGGTTCTCGTAAGTCGAAGCGCAACAAACTGTTAATTCTAATTGCTAATCGTATTTGATACTCGTAATTCGGTAGCTCTGAACGTAAGTATTTATCCAATTTAGATAAATTTTAAAAACAATCATGCTGATTTCCAAAGTTCAAACTAATTTTAACGATTTTAATCTATTAGTTTTGAAGATGCATCCTCCATTGAATCTGAAAGTTTCTTAAATATCAACAACAATCTTTGGACTATATTTAAAATTTTATTAAAATAATAGCTCAATAAATTACAAGTACATCCTAAATACCTGTTGTCACAAAACTACAAGGAATTAATTTTGAATCCAAAACGAAATTACCTTATTTAGTTCTTGAACCGTGCTTCAACGCAAATAAACAAAAAATGAGGATTAAAAATAATCTATATCTACTATCTAGTAAATAAATAATAAAGCACAACTTACGGTCCACAGCACACACTGCTCCAAGCGCCGCCAGCAGCACTACCGCACGGATGCACCATCCGCAGAACCTGTGACACAGCGGCCCCATCGTGCCAGCTGCCGCATCCCTGGAACCGATCAAACACATCGACTGAGTCTCACATCACCATCACCACGTCGCTTTATACGGCAGAGCGTCGCGCGGCGTCGATCATACAACAGATAGATCACACCGCGGCACGTGCCGTATCGATAAGTCGAGAAGTGGTATCGCTTATCAGAAAGAGGTTTCATGGAGGGATGCCGCACATGAACAGGAAGTGCTTGGGTGCAGGTGTGTCTGGTGATAAAGTGGAGTGAAGGATGTAGTGTAATAAGAGGCTGAATAATGTGGTTCGATTACATCTGTGCTTGAGAATAGCTGATATATTGTTTATTAATACGGTTAAACCTACCGGGTATCTCAAGAAAGGTGATTTGATTACTATGACAAGATTCAGTACATCCCTGATTATTTCAAGGTTCGCGATACACTACAAAATTCGGGGACAAAAAACACCAGAACGCTCTAAACCTGGGCGAGTGAATTTTCAAAACATAAACAATTTCTACACGGTACAATTTACAGAAAAGGTCTCAAATACATATTGCAGCTTGTATTATTCTACATCTTTTTGAATATAACTCAATTATTTACTGTCCAAAAAACCTGATAGGGCTTCAAATATACCACTTCTGGTTGATGAATTGCTACCAAAAATTTAGTTATATGACTCAGTAAATAATTGGAGGAGTTAAATTGGAGTAAATTTTGTGATAATAAAATAATGTAAAATAATATTAAGTTAAAACTGTATTATTCAAAAATGTACATTTTTTGTATTAATTATTTATGTTTTGTATTAACTATATGTATTAAATTATGATAAAGCAATTATTATTACAATTTATATTTGAGACTTTTTTATTTTGTTTAAAAGTTCTTGCGAGAGGTTATGTGTAGGACATATCAATGAGACACAGTATTATAATAATTATATATCTGTTCCCACCCAAATATAATTCATACTTTGACAATAATTGTCGTAAAATTTGATTATTTGTTTGTATTAAAAATATATGTACGTATACTATATTTGTTGTTCAATGTGTGAATAAATTTTCAACAAATTGGAATTATACATTTTTGAATAAAAAAAATGTTTTACTTTTTTTTTTCGCTATTTTGTATAAGCTCCATATCTGACTTTAGTTTATGTATTAGTATACCGGGTGTCTACTTTTATTATAGGACATAGGAAATACAATGTTAAAATTTCATTATGCGATAGTTCTTTCCCTATGAATTTTAGAACAAAAGTGTAAATATAAAATATGTTCAACAACAAAAACTGCACCAAATGAAACTAAATTTATTGATGTGATACATCTCTGTCATAAGATAGACGTAAATTAAAATGTACAATTTTTAGCTGTTTCCAGAGTGCCAAACAAAACAGTCGTATTGTTTGAATTTGACAGATTACATTTGGCAGAGTTTAATTATAATTGACTTGTTAAATAGATAAAATTACAAATTTTATTTTTTTCTATCTCATGACACTAATGTAAAACATTAATAAATTTAGGCTTATTTGGTGCAGTTTTTGATTCTGAACATTTTTTACATTTCACTTTTGTTCTAAAATTCATAGGGATACCCGGTATAGGATTTGAATTAAAATTTTATTCTTATTTAACGGAAATAATAAAGGGTCTCATTTTTTTTTATTATTTAAAATGATATTTTAATTTACCGTAAATTTAATTATGTAGGTATAGTGTACCTTTCTATATTTTAATTATGCATATTTTTTACCTAATACAAACAGGTGACCCATAGTTTTTAAAAAATCATTTTGCATCTTTTCAGTTTCATTCATTACAATAATAATATTTTGTTTCCAACAAATTATGATCGAGGGATGAAGTACACCCATCTTCATAGCGTATGGTTCACCACAAAAGATAAAAGTAATTGTAGGGAATTCAGTTTAGCATCTATATGATTCAACACAATCTAGTTTATTTATTTAATTCCAGTTAAAAAATGGGTCTTTTAGGATCAGTTTTTTTTTTTGCTATATATTCCCACGACATATAAAAATAAAATGGTGAAATAACTTTATGACTGGTAACCGCACTTGCGTGAAAAAATTTTAATTATCGAGATCTACGAAAGCAGAGTGGCACACGAAAAACGGAAATAGCGGAATAATATATTTATTTATTTGCAGTTTTATAGCTTATCAATTAAAAGTTAATTTTTGCCAAATTTAGATATGTAGATCATAATTTTGGCAGTAATATATACAGAGAAACAAAAATGTTGATTTTTGAGTTGATATTGACCGAACCGTTCAACATAGTGAAGATGACTCCTGGTTTAGATATAACCTCAAATCTTGTTTTTAATAAATGAATGTCGTTAACAAAATAAGTGAATCCTCAAACTATTGTGCGGAAGGTGCTAGGATGTACTCTATAAAATGTTTAGAATCTTACATAATATCTAAAATAACCAGAGAAGCAGTATAAAATTTTTGTTCTTTAATACACTTTTTTGGAACACTGATAACGTCAGTTAAATTTTAAAAGTATATTCTACAACAAGTAATGGAATGGCACATATTCCACGCGAGCAAAAATTTGTATTATTTACTTTACGGTTTGCGAGTGTGGGATATGTCATTCCGTTACATGTTATAGAGATAACAAGTTTTTGGAAATTATACAAATATAAAACTGTTGAAAATGTCAAACTCAAATAAATACAATTAAAACAAACAGACGTAACCATAGTAACAGAATCAAGATATTTCATATATCGCGCTAATATGCTGCTCTGATTCGTCGAAATTATTCCATGGTATGGAGTGATAGTTGTTCCAATACAGTTTTTAGTTGTAGAATGTGTAGTTTCCAAAACAGTGTTATATAAAAAATATTACAGCATTTATTAGCGTAAAAGTTTCAATAAACAATAAATTCTAGTTTCTATAATTGTAACTAATAATTTTCAATCTCAACTCTAATTATTCATCTTGTAGAAACCTTGCATAGAAATAGAAGTAAAATAATAGCTAGGTAAAGTCGCTCAATCGACATATTCTGTGAATTGATTCAATCTAAGTTATGGTCAATTGATGTATGTCGTAGACTTGTACGTTACTTATGGTAAGTGCATTTCGCTTAACATGTAAATGTGCCTATCGTGCATTGCAATGTTTCTCTATTTCTAATCAGTATATCTGTATCTGTCCATTATAAACTACAATAAACGCGTAATTACTTCCCATGAGATAAAAATTAGAAGTTCTCTAGGCAAACATAAGCGCATACCTTGCAAATAAGGTTCGAATCAAGGTGAATAATTAATTTCCTTTTAAATTTAAACTATTTAAGATTGTTTAACGAGCATAAGTTCCAAACATAAATAAACAAATAATATTACAGGTCGATAAACCGACAGGAATGCCTACATAACAAATGAAGTTAAACGACTACAAGTTTAATTGATACATTTCTAGATACATATTCATTATTTAAGACACTAAATAATATGATCGACAATTGTCTTTTACAATCAAAACTTACTTTTGATAGATCATTCAACAAATTTCTGAACAATATTTTAAACACGTATCAAGTGTATGTGTAATTATTAAATAATAATATTTTTCTTCAATCGTACTGTAATATTCATATTTTGCTACCACATTTACAATATAGAAGTGTATTAATTTGTTACTAATTCAATAATATAAATATTATTGTACGGCGTACATAATATACATATTATAATACGGCGTAGAATAATATGTTGTTGTGTACTACTGGTGGCAGCACCTACAAGGGTAGTTCTCAACAGTGACAATTGTATTGCGTGGTTCTATCATAATTTATATTTTATTGTTTTAAATGGCAAACAAAAATTATATACTTATTATTATTATTTATATACCTCTAAATTTACTTCAGAATGAATAGAAGAAAATAGTATATTCTACAATAAGTAATGGAATGGCACATATTCCACGCGAGCAAAAAGTTTGTAGTCCGAGCCAAAGGCGAGGGCTACGGTTTACGAGTGTGGGATATGCCATTCCGTTACATGTTGTAGACTATACAAAAAAAAAATATATAAAACTGTTGAAAACGTCAAACTCAAATAAATAAAATTAAAACAAACAGACGTAATCATAATAACTGAATCAAGATACTTCATATATCGCGAAATTATTCCATACGCGGAGTATGGAATGATAGTTGTTCCAATACAGTTTTTAGTTGTAGAATGTGTAGTTTCCAAAACAGTGTTATAGAAAATAATGTGTGTTACTCAGAGTTGAACATTCTTTTTTTTTTTGTTTTGCTAAATTTGCAAAGCCTCGGCCGCAAATATATGAGCTCAACACAAAAAGTCCCGTTTCAACTACTAGTAATATAATATACATAATATATTATAAGATGTCGCAATGCGCATACAAACTTGTGCATTAAGTAAATTTGAGTCTCTTTTTGATCATCTCGTAAACAAAAACAAGTTAAATTACATACTAACCTGCTCATTAATTACTTATTCATAAAAAATATCATTTACATGTTTCCTGACAGTTGTCTTTAAATATTCTTGAAAATAATACAATTTTTTTCTACTTAGATGATGCATTAAAAAAACATTCATATTCTCATCTGAATAAGCAGTAAATCAAAACAAAATAATGAACATATCTCGTCGATAAAATCTAAAAATTTTAATTAAATCACCAGAAAGTTATGCTATCTGCTGAAGAATCAAAGTTGAATTATAAAAAAAAATATATTCTATATACCCGTTGGTATGATATCACATTTAACAAGTCTATTTATACTGATTGATGATCTCGAGTTACATTTTCGTCAGCTGTCAAATATAACTAATCGTTTGTATTATTTCTTACGTAAAGTTTAATTCTACAGACTGAAATGCTTAACGTTAAGGAATGTGAACAGGTAAGACTGATACTTGGCAGTTAAGAAGACGTTGAATATTTATAGAATTTCAAAATCGTTAATGTTTCTAGTCAAAGTTGAGCTGCAAGAATCATAAACTGAATTCCTTTCGAATATTTGTGCTCATATTTTTGTATTATGATTCATTATCTTCTTCATCTGGTATGTGTGAAGTGTAAACATTCCGAATTCGTAAATTTTCATGCATTATTTATATCACACTTCAGTACGTACTAAAATAGTTTTAATTGTAATATTTTCTACTAAAACAAAAATAGCTACAGGTCTGTGTGCTTAAAGGTCCAGGCTTTGATATTGGCTTGCCTATTGTTAAATCTTCATTGTGATTTCCTTTCGAGTTCTGTTAGAATCGGTGGTACTTAAAAAAAAAAGTAAATACAGTCTGTTTCCCTCTAATCTTTCGATGTAGGGCTCTACATTTATCACACACAGTTTAAAAATTCTGTTTTATAATACAGAACATTTTACATTTCATTTTTGCCCGTTTGTGCCTATTCTTTTTGTGTTGTTTCTTCCCTAGGTCTACATCTGTTTCTTTGTAATAGGCTATTCCACGATATTTTTTTTATTTATCTATTTTTTTCTTGAAGCACATAAAAATATAAGACCACATATGAAAGTCATAGTTAAAAATTCCTCCAAATACGCGAGATATTAAGGTCTGAATTTTAAAATACATTGATGATATAGTCAGTGTATTATACTAGAAATAAACAAACGAAGGTTCACAGACTTTCGAAAACATTTTATTTTTTTATTAGAGAAATAAAATAAATCAATGCACTTAATTTGTTTCACTTTTTTTGTCTCATTTTACAAAAACATTTTGACATTCTCGAAGTTAGGTAGTAGGTGGCGCTAGTATCGTGCAGTTTTGCAGTGAGTGCTGCATATGAAGCAGCAAACACGTAAAGACAAGAAAATCACCCGAGCAGAATCCAAACAGATCCGACACGCCCATATATGTATATTCTTAGTTAAGGAGGAGTGGGAGTAAATCCTTGAATCCCATTTGCTGCACACGTCCTACGTCATCAAAAATAAAACATGCAGTATTTATTAAAGTGAGTATTTTATAATTAAAAATATGGAATTTTCCGCATCCTTTAACTCTTATCTTTCATATTTTCAATAAACTTTTACCATTTTTGATTATAATCTATTGCTTCCCAAACCCTAAAAAATTTAAGTTCTAGCAAAATCTACTTTAAATTCTATTCATTCATAGTTATCCAACCTAGAGAAAGTGTAACTAGTAAGCCACTTTGATTCAAGACGATAATTATGGAATAATCAATTTGTCTAAAGTCCATTCAGATATTAGCTGGAGTAATAAGTCAATCCAATAGAGATTCCTGTGGTGCACCAATATTTTTTTGTTAAGGGGTACTCGAAAACACTGAACCAATTTTTATTTGAAACTTTCTTTTCTATTTTGTATCGTTTAACAGTTGTTTGGGCGGGACCTGTGCTGCCACATGCTTTTTTTGTATCTTTTGGAGAACCAAGTATACATATATGTATTATCTGGTGAAGGTGAATTATCATACTACAATTAACTTTTTGAACCCTTTAAAAACAAATTTATAAACTCATGCGAATCATTTAAAAATTACAATACAATATCGAGTCGAAGCCACCCAGTGCCCAGAACAAAGAATATATTTTTATATCAATAAAGATTAACGATCCCATTCATACGGGATCGAATTAATCCACTACAAACAATCCAGCTGAAAAACTGAAACCGTCCAAACGTATAATAATAATAAACATCGTCGGAGCGAGCAGCCAATGTCCACACGCACACTGCACAGTTATTATACACCAATCGCCGATTGAGAAACAATTTCATGTTCAATAAACTCCGCGACGCAACATGAGACGCCACGGAGTAAAAAGCGACGAACAAAATGTCTCCATCAACATTCTACAGCGATTTTTCATACGAGCGCGATAAACGACCGTTCAGGTCGGGGCCGCGGTAATAAACACGCCGCACAATCGGACCAGACCCGTCATCCAGGGCCGGCGCCAAACAACCAACAAAGGGATTTTAACATTTAAATATTTCTTGGACTATCAAGAATTCTATTTTGGAAAGTGTAAATAAAAACTCGAAATCTGTCATACAGCATACGAAGGGGGACCCAGAAATAAACGGAATCGTAATGCTACGCATCATGTAATTGTAGTACCAGGTTGCACCACCAGTGGGCTGTTGTGAACTTCTATTTAGTCATTAAGTCAGGCGGCATCATCCGACAGTGACTACAGTACAGCTTTCTTGTGGTGCGGTTCACGTCACTATCTTCTTTCTCATTTTCTCCCACTATTGCTGATTGAGCAAGAAGAAAGAAGATAGTGACGTGAACCGCACCACAAGAAAGCTGTACTGTAGTTTGGTTTCTCTGGCAGTTTTGTTAGTGTGTATACAGTGCAGACGTGACACGAAAAAATAGCTACTTCTTAGGAACAACGTGCGGCTGTGATATTTTGTTTGTTACTCGGCAAGAGCTAAAATTTGGATGCGTCCTTTATTTCATGACAGGCTTGAATGCGACGATCCATTTGATCTCCGGTGAGAAGTCTCGGCACGAACTTTGCTGCCGCTCTTCGCCTCAAATCAACGGTTAAAATGTGCTGAATTGAGCTCCAGGACAACCCAGATAAGTCTTCGAGTTGGTCGATTGCTCTGAGTCGATCTTCGTTGTTCGTAAGAACTAGCCATTTTCTTGTGTAACGTCTGCACTGTACACACACTAACAAAACTGCCAGAGAAACCAAACTAGTCACTGTCGGGCGACGCCGCCTGGCAGGTTGACTCAGGAGATGTCCCACAACAGCCCTCCTGGCGGCGCAACCTGGTTCTACAATTACACGATGCGTAGCATTACGATACTGGTTATTTCTGGGCCCCCCTCTTATATTCTTCTTACATAATCGACGTTTCGGTTTACAGTTAAACCTTCTTCAGATTTAATAAGATCTCAAAACTGACAATTCCGTTGTCAGTTTTGTTGGCTTAAAAAATTGTCCTAGTCATGTAAAAAGGATAAACGATTTACGATGACCGTATTACATGGAAATATAGGATCCAACTGAAAGAAAAAAAAAGGGGAAGACCTAAAAAAACAAGAAGTGAAGTTAATCAAATCTATCTTCAAATCTTTGAATAAGACTGGTTCCATTTGTACATTTTCTAGTGCGTTTTTACGTGCCTATTAATAATAAACATGATGCAAGTATATTTGGGGGCCGATTAAAATGATGATGAGACAAGTTTCCTATTTATTTAAAGCCGGTTCTGTCCGTCGTCTGGCACTCAGTTACAGGTGACGTGAACCTCAAACCATGAACCTTAACCGAAAGACAAAAGTATTAACCAAACCATTGTTCCTGTCGTTCTATGAACCATGATCTAGAATTTCGGTAAAAAGGGGCGGAATGGCTATATTCTCTAATTATTATAATATTTTTGTAATCCTTTATTTACAACGGTTTGTTTAGAATCTATATATCAAATTTGTTGTTGTTTTTTCTTTTACCCAAAATCTTCAGCATTTATTCTCCCCTTCTTATATTCTTTGTATTTATGCATCATCTATTACATTTATTTCATAATATACTCAATTGCATTTTTGTAGGACTTTACACTATTGAATCGTTACTAGCCATATTTTAAAAGGATTTGATCCACAATATCGTTTTCCGCATTCATTTTTGAAAAATGTTTGAAACAAAATTGGTTGCTATATATTTTTTTAAATAAGACCTTGACGACCTAATTGTTTTTAAGAAAGAAAGATAGGAAGAAATAAATCTTTCACACAAAAATGTGTTGTACACAACATACGTTATACGTCCGTTAATGATTTCCACGGTATTTATTTAGAAATGCGCCCTAAAAAGGAATACGCGTTAATTCCGAATACACAAGTATACAAGGAATGGTGACAGCACATACATTCCGAATCAAAAGTTCATTATTGTAATATATGCGAAATAATGTTCGAATGCCATTACCGGCGTACAAATATTATATAGAATTTTATGAAGTAAAAATAAAACTAATTTTGTGCCAATGTTTTTAATTTGAATTAGAATTTATGTAGCCATATCTCTATGCATATCGGTTTGTCGACCGAAAGAAGTGCGCTTTCCTAATACGTCTCTGTAGGCAAAGCTTCATTTTCAACCAAATACCGAGTTAAACAATTTGTTACTCTTTAGAGCTAACAAAGCATTACTGCAGCTAATTGCATTAATTACCTAAGTGCAATGTCAAAGGAAATTGATCAAAAGTGGATAATTAGCTTTTGAAAATGTAATTGAATTGAAATTGCCGAGAAATTAATTAACTGTAGAAGCTAAAATTGATTCATTTCCTGGATTTGTAAGAGAAACATTCAGCCCTCATTATTGGATGCATTTCTGGTTATCATTTTGTTATAAATATAAAAAGATTCCGAAGAAGAATGAACAATAAAATCACTACATGTTCATGAAATAAAATAACAATCTTTCAAATCATTTCCATCCTTTTATTTTTTGTGTTCATGAATTCATCCCCAACAAGTGCCTCGTCATTGTCATCAACAATGAAAAGAGAAAAAAGGCTGTGGAATTTTAATCAAGCTTCTGACGGCATCTTAAGTCTGAGCTATAACGAGGCAACAAATTTATTCGGGCTACGTCACAAAATTTTGAATAAGCTTTTAAAAGTCGATCAGTGTTTGGATAGCGGTAGTATGATCTCAGTTTGACCATTCCTAACTCGGCCATACGAACATTACCAACGTAAAAACAGCTCAAGAATTTTTCCACACAATATACAAAGCTAGAAGGGTTGCTTTATTTCGCACGGTCGTTCGATATTGGGCTTCCAAAATTAAAATACGCTAACTAGTTGTAGAAAGCTAAACTAACCATAAGGTACATAAATTTCATTGTATTTTGAAATTAATTGTTATTTTTTTTTAAATTAATAACGATAGTAGTTATTTTAAGAGTATTCCAATGTAAATACAACATTTGTTTAAGCCGTATTATTTAAATAAGATGTAAAAATGAAAGGTTCATTGTATTTGTAGATTATAGGTTAAGATTCAATTTTCTCAAAAAAAAAACTATACACAGGAAAATTTGTAGTGTGTATGGCAACAGTTCTGCTGCCAATAAAAGCAAACTACCAAAACTAATGCAAGCATTCGCCATCATAAGATATCATACAAAATGAATTTGACATGTACCTTTTGGGAATTGTGATCAACGCCATCTCTTGATAATTTTGAAGACCCATAAGCATGCGATTTCATCTCAAACGCATTAATAATAAATAATTAATAGTATCCGAGTTTATTCAAATCTTTGTACTATTATATATGGAAATTTTAAATAAAATAACATTTATCTACAACCGTTCTTAAAAATGGCCCTCTTAACGGTCACTTTTTTAAATTTTAACACGTTGCTAACGATATGTATTATTAAATCAACAAAAATAAAACCCTACATGTCAAAATAACATTCTACATTTTTTAGCATTTACTAATATATTAGGAAAATCGTAGATAAAATTTTGTATGATGTACCTGTGAATTATTTCGTTCATGGAATTGTTTCGCGCGACTTCGCCTCGTTTCACAAACTTCCCCACTTACTCATAAAATGCATACCTATAGTGCAAATTATTTTGTCTTGCAAAAACCCTGCCTCGGTACTGTTTCGGAATTAAAATGGCATATTCTCGATTGGAATAACCAAAAAAATTGAGGCTAAAGCTTCTCCAAAGTAATTGTAGAAATATTTGCAAATATGAACACCGAAACTGAATTATTTAATATCAAAAATTGTTATCAAGACTTCCCCGAAATAACTATCACAATATTTGCAAATAAAACACATGTTCAGGATATTCAATAGTTCGTTTCAATTCAATTCAAACTATAATATATAATAAATAGTGTTGGAATACATTGTCTTGTGTATTTCTGTTTCTTTATACTATTCTGTTGGATGCCTGAGCGATAAATATACCTTATTTTAAGTAAATGGAGTTTAGACTAAATTGTATTACAGACTTCTCACAGTTTCCTAATTGTTATGACTGAAACAAATGTTCGAAACGGTTAAATTGGCTATGGTCGAAATACGTTGATATCTTTTGGATGGTTCCTGATGGAGAGAACTCTGTAGTTCTAAGGCGTCAACGAGTTGCTCAACATGATCGCTCCTCATGTTAATTACTGAGAAATAACAACTATTCCCATTCGGTTATCTGTTAATGTTTAAATAGAAACATTTTGTGTTAATTATAGTAATTATAGCAACAAGTGTTAAGCGATGATTTATTATGTGCATGAGTGTAATTTACTACATAATATACAGAATCTAGAACACAATCTCTCGAGTCAGGCATTGTTTCATTTATACAACAGAGTTATAAGTGTAAATGAAAGTTGTAATGTTTTGTTTTATATGCTAAATTTTGCACCTACGTACTTTGTTACATAAATAGGTATTGCTTTCTTATAACAATTATTACTTATTATTATTTTCAATTACTTTAGCTTTACATGTTAATTGGGTTAGGTTTTCACATTTAAATATGATCATGAATTAAATTATAATTAGATTATTTTTGTATTTATTAACTGATGTAGCCAGGGTAACATTCGAAAATGTTTCCTATTACCAGTTGTGAAATAACTTTAAAGGAAAAGAAATTCATGCTCAAAAATATATCTCTTATCGAGATCTGCAAAATCAGAGTGTCACACCCAAAGATGGTAAATGGCTTAATATACAGCCTTATAATTTTCAATAATTACTTTTTTAATGTAAGCCCGCGATATTCGAGTACCAAAATTTAAGTATCAAATACGAAACAGTTATTAAATCTTGCAAATATGTGTTTGTTATGAAATGTTAAAATTCATGTACTTAAATTTAATTCCACCTCTCATCTTTACCATTAAACCCAACGTGACTTCCGTCTAGTCAACAACTACAAATTTTCTCTTCAAGTTTAGAACTCCAGTCCATCCAGTCTGTATAATGGACCTCAAAAATTTCTAATCAAACGTTAGTAAACCGCCCGGTCATTCCAAAATTTCCTTCGTCATTCCACTAAAGAACACAATGAACACAAATTACAACGTACGAACTACAACACTGGACACTAGACATGATGATTGTTCATAGCCGTAGGAACAGGATTTAGAAAGGGCCACTGCCTCGATTTTAAACATTGGTATTAATGGTTCTTCCAAGCATCAATTCATTACAAAATAACCAACATAACTGCTAGGATAAACAAATGAATTAGGGGTAGCTTAAATATCTTTCGACCATGGTGTAAATATATAAATGAGGCATTATGGATCTAAGTGGAAAAGGAAAGAAGGTGTTAGCCAATAATGTCGTTCGCCAAACTTAAGCCGACTGAGCGGGCAATTCAAATATGTTGTACACGTCCAAATTAAACATCCACTTCAACATATGTTTCAAATGGACAGGTGAACCATTACTTTTGATAATTATTACTACATTTGGAAATTTAATGTTATTCGTTGAATAAAATAAAGGAGGATATGTTTCATAAACTTGCTACCACTATGATAACGTGACTCTTTAAGTTTGGAGAACGTTCTGATTGGCTTGCATTTTACAGCCTTCGGAATGCGTCACATGTATTTACACCATATTTTCGACAAACTATATATTGAGTTGGCAATCGTTCCTAAATTATTTGCGGGAAAAATGCTACAAATAAGAGTGATAACAATTTCTTCCCTTGAAATATTTTTGTCTAAAAGAAATTTAGAACGCTTGACAACGTCTATATTTTTGACAATTCATTTTACAGATACCTTGAGTGTTCAAATCTCTGAACAAAAATGGTTAAAGTGTGTGTAAAATTTAACAAATTGTCCAACAAAACACTTGACCGTAATAAAACTATAATATTTGCCACCAGATTTCGTCTTTCCTCTAGAACTTGACTATTTTAACATCAATTTTATTGATACCAATCAAACTACAGATTCAGAATTTAAATTGGTATAACATAAGATTTCTAAATAAATATGTTTGAACTTTCAATTTCACATTTTTACTGTACCGTTTTAAATATCTAACTGTAGAGATCTGATCAATTATTGTATTGTGTGTGATCAATTGTCAAATTATTTGAAAAGATATAGAACTGTTTATCTTACATCACTGACATACAGATTAATATCTAAGTTCTGCATCAATTTATTTCATTTGAAAATTTACGACTAAGGTGTTACGATCATTACAGCTTTCTTTTATTTGATTTGAAATTTCGAGGTCCGGCGCCTTTAAAATGTACCTTCTGGTTCGTTGAATGTGCCTGTGGTAATTAATGCGATAATGAGTTAGCATTAATTGCTTTTTTTTATCAGATAGAAGCAACTAGTTAAAAAGATGCAGTTCAGAGGTTAATGATTCGAAAATTTCATTGTTCTGAACCACTATTAAAAATGAAGCAACCAAATTAGATCATTTTGTAATTGTTGTAATGTAACTATTCATCAAAATCAAGTACCTATCAAGATGAATTGAAGGTTGTTTAGGATTTAGAAATGAATATACCTACTTAAGTGTATCCGACTGAAACTAGATCTACTGTACTGAACTGAAACCTTTATTCGAGCTGTTCTTGTCACCTTCAAACCTTTATGGATTAACCCAATCCTCTTTACAGTCTATTGCAACTGAACAATGATAAATATATCTACAGAACAGGATAGCTAGTCGTCATCTGGAACTGACAACTACCAGTGCTTGAATACAAATTCTCTTCTTTCTGGATTTTGTTGCTTTCATTATCAGCAAGTAATATTTTACTATACTTAACCAAAAATATTTAAGACATATTTCTTTACTTTTCTGTCACTAATGTATGGGTACCAGCTATATACATACCGTATTGTTCCAGTTAAAATTCATCATAGATTGTCAATGCTAAATAAACTTGTCATCGTAATTCGAATGGCTACTTACTACAATTATGGTTTATTATAAAAATAATTAAACGTTCATAAGTATTTTTTGATATTTTAATTCCATTATTATTTATGAGTTTTCTGAAGGGGGAAATTTAAATTAGTATGTCAATATACCTATTTTGGACTTCGTTATATATAATTTTGTAACGAAAATAGACCTGTTGAAACCTGTCGAGTGACGTCCCGCCCGTTAAGTACGCGGTACCGTTTCTCGTAGCTTCGAGAGAAGCTTAGAACGTCCCAGAATCCGTCATACATGAATATATAAGGGGCTACCGGGCTAATGGCGGACAGTCAGTCTGTAATGGACCATTGGTTTGTATGTATCGTGAGTATGGGAAATAATGAGGCTGTGATAAACCGTGAGGCTGTAATAAACCGTGAATCTGTAATAAACTGTGAGTCTGTGATAAACCATGAGTCCGGGATAAATTGCCAGAATGTGTATATCAATATTCGACATATGAAGACTCAGTAGAAATAAATAATACATATTGAAATAAATATAGTTATTACTGGTGGTGAAAAATTTCTGTCAAATGTATAGTAAATAAAAACGTTTTTTTGGAATTCAGTCAAATTTTACATATAGTTTAAACTTAAGTATGATACTTGCTAAAATCCATGACGGTGCATATTTATGTATTATTTTGGCTTGTTTGTTTTTTTAAATATTACCATGATCCATATTGTTTTTAAGTTTTGACTTTTCACCTCCTGATGATGACCCAGGTGAGGTTCGAACCGGTCGAGGTTGAAAATATATTAATTTGACTGAATTCCAAAAAAGTTTTTATTTACCATAGTTATTACTATTAAATAAATATGTGAAAATTAATAAATAATTTTTATTAGTTATAATTAAGCTTTTAAGATATCGACATGTCCCCTAAATTTTTGTGTATCTACTTATATTTAAAAAATTATAGTTGCTATGAGTATAAATATATAATTGGAACATCTCTATTCTATATTATTATATGTATAAGAAAGTCGTGTAGTGTCCACATCAGACTTTTTATGTTATAATAAACAATTGTTTCATTAATGAAATGCAATAGTTATATCGAATCGACCAATCACCATTTAACATTTATCACTGACTATACAGTACACGTGTGGCCTCCGAAGTTATACCATTCATGGACTCAAATCAGTTTGTCGAGGTATATTTATATATGCTCAAACAGCAGCCTACATGATGTAATTTCAATTTGTATTTTTTAAGAAATAACGAACACTGTTCAAATTTCGACATTCCTATAAACATTATATTGCTTGGACATGCCTCTAAAAATATCGTATATCTTTTTAGCAAAGGAATAAAAGTAGCATCAAGTTATCAGGAGACATAGGTACTAAAATTTAAAGTAGTTGCATTCCTTATATATCAGTAATAAACCTAAAATTAGTAAAAACGCATAAAAATCTTTATCAAATAACTACCTGCACGAATCCATATCAATAATAACGACATTCTTCCATTGCCAGAAAAACAATCTCCATAGCAGCCACCGATTTAAACAAAAAACAATAAAAACCCGATAACAAAGAAACAAAAAAACTCAATCCCGACCAAATTCCCAGTGTCCAATCCTCGACGCCGAGCCACAAAAGATTCTTGGTCTGCGATGTCAGATAAGAAAACACGAAACCCCCGTTGCTATCACCACTCGAAGGACCACTCTAAAATATCAGTGTGAGGGAAACGCCGGCAGGCTGACGAAGACGAAGCCTCCAGGTGAGATCTAATGGTGTTAAGACGAAGGTAAATTAAAGATTTTTTAAAGTTGGGGCATAAAAAGCGGTCGGCAATGTTGAAGAAGCCACAGCAACACTTAACTATCACCCGTCTGATGTGGAACATAAATTATGGTGCATTTTTCTTGTTCAAGACATGTTGAAGGGATTATTTAATATTGTTTTTTAGACTAGAGCTGGGTTGTTTGCTTGAAGATTAAATACTTACTTCTGAACAAATAATGAATGCGATAAAATACAAATATTTGTTTAGTTTCTACTACAGTTGATTGCGAAGGAATGTTTTCTAATGTACAAAAAAATAGTTTCTTTCTCATAAGAAAATAGTACTAGTTCTGTACCGAAAGGATTCCATAACTGTACATATCTATTATTAGCTGCTGTTGCACTTTTTGAGGTTAAGTACAATTTGACGCATGACTGACTACACATACAAATACTAATACTGTGAATATGGACGGTTGAACAATACCTATGTTTATATTCAAGTAACACTAATTCTACACTTTAAGTTTCACCATACAAATACTATATCCTACGGAAACCAAGCTTACTGATTGCGGAACATGAGATTCTCAGTTCGAATCCCACAGAAGACTTTGGAATTTAACCAGAAATTACTTATAAGAAAGTTACATACCTGGCTGATCAGAGATTTATTTAGAAATTAAAAAAATAGTGTTATTTCTATATTATTCGTTTAGCTCTTAGCAAATATTTGAATAGTTTCATTGAAATATTGAGCTTCAGCTAATAAATTTCTTTATTTGTATCTAAACTCTAAACTGTGCTATATGTTTGTCTGAACATATAAAAATAGCTACTAACACTAATTTATACGGATACAAAGGAAAACGAATACATAATAAGAAAATACGCAATATTATTTTAGCCGATCTTGGTGGTGTAGCGGGTAGTACACTAGAGGTCGTGGGTTCAAATCCCACTGAAGAGCATGGTCGTTTGTGATCACATAATAATTATGTAAATTATTTATAATTCATCCATTCTAGAGTCGGCATATAGCCAAAGCAGTTAGTCCATCTTCACAAAAAAAATTATTCTAAACAATAATATGTTAAATACTTAAACTACAATATTTTACTGGTTTATTTGTTTTATTAAATATACAAAATTCGTTATTGGAGTTTAATAAAAATTACTTACATTCATATTGGAACATGTGTTTATACGGAAAAGGAATGAGGAAGTTAAAAAAAAACTGATAAAGAGCGCTGAGAAAAATAAATATAGCTTCAGAATATAGGTAAAGTTGATAACGCTGTCCAAACATTTTAAAACCTAATTCAGTTTTTTGTTAGTTTCATATCGAGTGTAATGTAAATAACAAATAGTGCCTTCTGTTTAAATGAAGGGCTCGTGCCGCCCTACTTACTAAGATCCGATTTATAGATATCTAAAACGTAAAGTTATCAAAGAATGGTTATTTTATTCTTTTATTATACAGTAGAAAATTCAAATTAGCTGAAAATTAACTCAAACATAGCACACCTTTATTTTAAATAAACATATTACCAAAAAAAACCAAACATTTGTATGGATGGATGAGTGGATACGTTTGCCTTTGCATGTATGTACAAAGGGGCAAAGAGCAAAACTTCAAAATTGTAAGTTTTATGAAAATGTTTAAATGAGATGCTCGAAATAATACTTGGAATATAAAAAAATATTTTTTCTTTTCTTTTATAAAATTTTAAGAAAAGCAAAATTATGTTTGGAGATATATCAAAATTATATAGTTGGTATGAAAAGAAACAATTACTGTAACATTTATTCTACCATGAGTTTCAGCTAAGATAGAATATTTACTTTTTTTTTTTTTTGTTTATTTTCTCATAAATTTACAATCTATCTACAATAGATAATGAGTAAATAGTATTACAATCGATCCGTTAACATTAAGTGAAAGAGGAACCCGTTGGCACTCTTTCTTATAGAATATTTACTACTCTGTCATTAATGTATATAATGCATACCAATTATATACGATATATCACCGTAATGTCACTGAAATATAATAAGACTGGAGAGAGACAGACAGTTATTGGGCCCACTGTCTGTGTTGTATAGGCTGCTAGAAAATTAATAAGAATATGTAAAGAAATTAACATTCAATGATTTTGAAATAAAATGTTTAATATAAAAATTGTATAATACATTAATAGAAATGGGTTCAATTTAACTATTATATACATGATTTTAAAGAAATTTTTAAATAATTGAACAATATATTATTAAATATTATTTACCACTTTTGGAACACACTGTGCAACAAGTTTTTACATAGCAACCATTCAACAAACGCACAGCAAACGTTTTACTAATAAATGCTACACAAAAAAAGGTGGCATTACTACATCTATCTGTTTTATACTCGTTTTCGTTTTCAGAAAAAACCACAAGTTACCGTTCGAGTATTACTATATTTCAGTGCGTACTGTTCGAGATAAAATGCAATATAGGTTGTCAATGTTGTTGCGGTTTTTAATCTTGGCTTTTTATTATAAATTATTATTGTTCATATATAAACATTCATTTTTTAAATTTTGTATATATTCTCCAAAATCGGGAAGGATTGGGTATAGGACGTTCAGGAAATATTAGCAAACGTGTCACTAACATTTCTCAAACTATAACCAGAATTATACCAAATAACCATTCGAATTTTATTCTCATTAGTAAACTTCTTTTAAGTGTCATAAGTTTATACTCATATAAAATTGACAATGTTGCATTTTACATGGAACAGTGGTGATACGTGATGCCTAAGTTCATAGCGTGTGATTCAAATTAATTTAAAAATGCAAATTGCAAATGATTTACTTTAAAACCTTATTTTCAGTGAGTAGACAAGTTGTTTGAAATTTGTAAATAAATTTGTTAAATTCGTTATAGTGTCATTCTGTTGAAATCCATTAACGAATGCATATTTATGTCGTTGCACTGAGTGCTAAATGAGAATGATGTGGGATAATTATTCACAGACTGCTTATTATATTGTAATGTCCTCCTTAATCCTCCTCTGAGTGTCACCTCCACCACCTTGCACTTCCTTTGTAGCATGTGAACCCGTTCTCACGTCTCTTATCCTCCACGCTGCACCTGAGCAAAACCAACAAAACAACGCGAAATTCCCCATTCGCTTGCAGCCATATTTTATTCACTATGATTGTGCAGGTCTAGATCGCGTTCGCCGGTTCTGCACAATTGACAATTCAATCCGGTCGCTGCTGCAACGGCAAAGAACCGAGCCGGAGTCCTGACGGCGTTCTCAGAACCGTTTTGTGTTCGCTTTTGTTTTAAGACCGCGCGCGCACGACGTATTTTATTTGTTTTTGTCACATGACATTTTTAACTCAATTAAACAGCACCGAACCGACTGGTTTTTGTTCTGAAGGCGCGTTTACAATTGACGATTTTTATGAGCCGCCGAGAGAATGGAACGAATAGGTGTTTATGGATGTTTAAAGAGCCAGTTGGTTTCAAATTAATTTTATTCTATTTGTATATCAAGAATATTAACCATTTAATACTATTTCAAAATAATGCAAATAAGCGAATAATTGTGCGAAATGAACATTTCCAGTGAAAAGTTTATCAATATCACACAAGAATAAAACAATATTAAAATACAAATTTCAAGAGGCAACCTTTAGTTTATTTAAATATGGCTGAAAATTTAATTTAGTAGATTCATTTGTATATTATTTTATTTGTCACGTAAGAAATAATATAATCCTTTTTGCAATTATATAAAGTTATAACAAAAAAAAATATTAATTTACACGTATGAAATAATTACAAAATAAAATTTATTGTGAGCAGTACACGATTTTTTTAAGCAAAATTCAAAATGAACATTTTGATCTGATGACCTTGGCGAGGCTTGCAAATTACGAACACTCGCAAAACAGTTTCTGGACGTGTGATGCACATTATTTTTATATAAAGTTGGTTATGTCACAAATTTATATAACAAAATTTCTGATTTATAGAAACCTTCAATTTAATACCAAACTCGAAAATTTTTTTAATAATTATTATAAAAATGATCGCTCAAAAGAAATTTATTATATCTATGTGCAACACAAGATTTGCAAAAAAAAAATGGACGATCGCACAAATATCATTTTTGACATTTAATTTTAGATCTCCTCCCTGAAACCTTCAATTTGATACCAACCTCGATAGGGATTTTTTATTCCAAATGTTACCTATTACTATTACTAACATTGACATTTGACAGTTTTTTTTCTCCGCTGATATATATACATATAAAAGAGGCTATGTTCGCACGCGCTAAACTCAAGAACTACTGCATCGATTTTGACAAAAAATTATATGTGTGTTCTATGGACTCGTGATGAGTGTTTCTGCAAAAAAAAAAAACACGCATGATGGTTTATTACTTTGGAACTACTCTAATAGATTTATAGATAATTTATTCGGAAGCGAGGAACGAAGTGTCGAGTTTGCTTAGCCAATGTACTGATATGGAAGCGAGGAACGAAGTGATGAGCTTGCTTCGCCAATGTACTGATATAGAAGCAAGGAACGAAGTGTCGAGCTTGCTTCGCCAATGTACTGATATGGAAGCGAGGAACGAAGCGGCGAACTTGCTTCGTCAATGTACTGGCATGGAAGCGATGACTACATGCAGTTCCATCTACTTAAATCGAGAGCCAATACAACAGAAAAAGCTTACATAGGGCCAGAAACGCGGTCCGGGCCCAGCTAGTTCGAATTAAATTGAATGTAGGTTGTTTTGTGTGTTACTTTTGGTTTTTCAATTACAACCAAAATCAACTCAATTCTTCGCATTACCGTGCAACTTCAAATTACAATGTTTATAGCCTATTTTCTTTCGTTCGTGAGTTATTGAACACACTTACACGTACACATCCATTGGACATTAAAACAATTCCGTGAAAATTTCGCAATCGATTATTTTCATGATACTGTCTATAAGAAAGTAATAGTTGCGCGTACACAAAATGCAAAAGAATATAAACCATTAAATCGTAAAAAAGTGTAATTATTTTCAAATTAAAAACAAATAATCTTGCAAACCAACAATAAATCCAACATTCTTCTTATTCTACAAAACGACCGAATCCCAAGTTATTCCAATTTGCTGTTAAAGCCCATAAAATCTCTAGTAAAATCTCTTCACTTTACCATTAAACCACAAGTTTGTAATTAACTCGCATCATAATTTCTACATTTTATAATTTTATCAATGTCAGGCATGTAGCAAGAGCCCCCCACGATCATAAAAATCCAGTTGGCCAATAACGCGAGGAATGCAGCAAGGCGATGCCGATACAATCTTCATACGCAGTCAAATGCGCTCAACAGATTATGCTAATACACGAACCTGCATGGGACATCGCCGAGACCAAGACCATGTCAGTTGTATCATTCCGCATATAAGAAATTGACTTTAGGTTGGCAGGCAAGTAAAGCAAAGTCCCAAACTTCCTTCTAAATAGAAAACGAAAGCATAGAATTATTGTGGAATATAATTCGTTTTTGCTAATTCCATCGGAATATGGAATACGTTGTTCATTCTTCTTAAGGTCATCAACCACTGATTTCAAGTTAACGGAAAAGTTAATTATATTTCAAATAAAAACACTTGTGGCAAAAAATTACAAAACTGAAAATATTTGACAACGAACTCAACTGCAAGAAAAGATACAAATAATATCAACACCCCTCAATACCATCTTATATGAATACAACAATAAATTAATGGAGGGTTACAGGCAAGAAAGATAAAGATGAGGTAAAAGTTGAGATGGAAGTTCATAACAAACATCCATGTTTTGATGTTTGAGATGGTGTTTTAACAAGGTTATGTTTTCATTTTTGAATTTTATTATTTAGGAAATTGAATAAATTTTTTACACTGTCCATATATTTTTTTATAGTAATAATGGGAGTCCCTATTGCACAAACCATACACTCACTTTATTTTTCATATTTAGCATCATGTGAAGAACTGTCATTTTGACAGCGATTTATTTGTATTTCGCCCAGGTGAATTTCATCGTAGTTCAATTAAAACATTAATAGATGGCAGCACGAAAATTTGCTTCTGTATAACTCTCCATTGGATGTGGAAATAAAGATACAATAAATATTGATTAAACGGAGATGAAGAAAACAATACGGCATTTAAAAACATCATGTAGATAAGTTCAACAAAAACTAGTAAGAGAAAATGAGCTATTGGACGACTAGAGAGGATAAAGTATTTCATCGAAAGAAGGTAACTGTAACATGAAAAACTATATATTCATAATGTAGATTCTAAGCCCTAGACTAGAGTAAGAATAATAATAAATAAATAAGGAATTGCTTTGTCAAGAATAAAAACAGTATTTTATAACGTGTTTTTAAAAGTTTATTTTTTTATCTATTCATACTGAAAACACAAAAATATTCAACCAGTACTACCTTCATAAATCATTCGGTATGAAGTTAACAAAATAATTGCTTTGAAAGAAAATATGATTATTACAAAGAACAAAACTTAAGTTGCGTCCAGGGCTACACATTTGAATTAATAGTTGACTGACTTAAGTCAAGGTCGCCGCCATTAGTCTGCCAAAACTTACTGCCAATAGGATAAATACACTGTACTCTTGATAGCCAGTTGTGCCACAAGAAAAATTTCAATTTTAGTGCTTTCTGCATTGGACCATTTTTAAATTTTATAGAACCAATATAGCTTCTATTTGATCTTCGTTATAATTTTTTTTAAATTTGTATCTATGGTAATTTTTTGCAGCATACTTTTTAACTTCTTGTTTTCTCTTCTACTATTTCGTAATTTATTTTTTAAATTTCTATTTCTTAACTTTAATCTTTCGTTTTGGTTTTGAATACAGACAAGTTGCTTTTCCAAATCTTCGTATAGCATATTTTTGTTAAATGTTGTAGAAATTGGTCCAGAAGATTCAAAGCTACTTGTAGATGAACTACTTAATTCAGATGTACTGTGATCAGAAACTATTATAACTAGATTACTTGCAGATGTACTAGCCGCTGAAGAATCTAGTATTGTGGAAACATATTGCAATGGAATCGGTATTTGTCTTTCTTTTGGAGGTTTTCGTTTGGGTGTATCTTTTGTAAAAGAAAATTTTGTAGGAACTGCACTTTGTTTAAGTCTTCTTGAACCATCTTCCCTGGTTTTCTCCCACATGTCCGGTTCAAAATGTACCTAAATAAAGTAAAATTTTGTTCACCTTTCTTAACGTTGCATATGAGTATAATGTAATTCATACCTCACATAAGACAGATCTGTTAGTTGGTGTCCATTTATCCCTCTTCATATTTTCAACCCACTGTTTCCTTCTGACTGGATCTTTTGGAAAATACTTCATAAGAAACCCTTGTTCGGCTCTGTTACTGCAACCAATAGCTGCACAACCCGGCATATTGACACTATAAAAACAAAACATGTATTTACACATACACATTTACAAATATATTATTTGTTATTTAAAAAAATATACAACTTTTACTTAACTTACCTTTCACAAGTTTCCAAATAATTGTCTATATTTACTTGTCAATTATTACTTTGCAGAATTATACACAATATTATGAGTAATAATATGACTCACACTATTAAATTATATTCATAAACTATTTAAAAATATTAATATGTAAAATACATAAAAATTTAAGCGAAAAACAACGCTTAACATGCTACAAACGCTACACTTGGCAGACTAATGGCGGACGCAAGTAGAAAAGCATGCCACGCTGCCATGTCATGTGTTTACCCTTCCACACGCCTAGGCAACACCGTGTCGCAGTGCGCATGCATAAGTTTCATTTCTAGTACATTGTTCAGAAAAAGAGCGATAACTTAATCATACCGGGCGTTATTGTAGTTTAACACGCAGTTATATGGTAAGAAGCGTGCGCTTTATATTAAAAAGTTTAATTTTGAAATAAATATAGCTAAAAATGGGTAGGAAATGTTTTGTATCCAATTGTAATAGTGGATATTCAACAAATAATGATAAATAAATACTGTGCTCTTTATTTGATAATTACAATTTTTAGTTTAGTTGTACCAAACATAGTAAAGACAAAAAGACATAATGCCGTAGAAAATCCATTTTGTAATTATTAAATATACACCAAAATACACCAAACATCAAAATCGAAAGGTGATCGGAACAAATATAAATTGAGTAACTATTAAATTGTAATTATTAAATAAACAGTATTAAGTTATAATTAATTATTTTTGTCAAGTTTTATATATATATATATATATATATATATATATATATATATATATATATATATATATATATATATATATATATATATTCTAAATAAAAAAATGTCTAGGCCTATTGTATTTATGATTTTACTACAAAGATTCTACTTCTAGAATATCATGATTACAAAAACCTAAAAATAGACCGAAAATATTTATAAGTGTATTTACGTTAATTTTAAGTTAATATCATTTTATTTTAATCTGTATTATATATTTTATACATTACGCCCTAAGAAATAAAATCCAGAACATTACTACCTACTGATTATAATTTGCAATTATTGTGTTATAAAACAATAGTTATTTACTTTACAAGTGGGTAATTCCACTTTGCCCACGTGTGAAGTATAACGTTTTATCCAACACTTCTTAATAAATGAAAAATTTGTTAAAGAAATATTATTTGACAGTGACATATGCTTTAAATTAAAATGTCAATCGAAGTAGTAACCAAGGTGTTGTGTGTTATTATTATTGTTATAAATAAAAAAATACTCACTAGTGGCTTTCCTCAAAATTATACCCACTAGTGGATAATCTGTTACTTTGCTTGTTTAAAATCGCCATAGTTATAGAGCATTTATTGAGAGGTGTTGGATAAAATTTCTTATTATTATATTTATTTTTCAATTACATATGCATAGTTACACAAATTTGTATACGAGTAGATATTCATTTTAATTAAAATATATACTTAAAGGTTTTATTTTTTTTAAATATCAAGTTAAAACATAAGACGTTGTTATAATAGTAAGCCCGGTGCAACTGTCTCTCTCTCTCTGCGGTAAGTCTCTGTCTAACAGCGACTACTTTTGGAACACTTATTACAAGCTCGTCTGCACTCCTATATTATACTTCGTGTACTGACTGAGAAACTTGCAAACTCCAAACTTTTCCATTTACAATTTGTGGGATGACTATATCATATCCTTTCTTTTTTCAGTCAGAAATATTAAACAGAATAGTTACCTAACAATTAAAATTTATAAATAAATTTGAATCTCAACAGTTTTAAAGTCCAATTTAGGTATATGTACATTTTTAAAATTTATTTTGTTCACAAAATTTGAATAACATTTGTTACAATTAACGTTACTATGTACTTGAGACCAACTTTTATATAGAACCCTATGAAACGATTGTTATTATAAATGATCTTTGTTTTTTGGGATAACGTTTTTGTATTTAGCCTGAACATTTCAGTTTTACTGCATTGAGTTTATATACATTTTACATTATTAATAATGTAGGTTTATCTATACTTAAACCGGTCGAAGAAATTTCTATGAATGCGACAGGTTAGTAGAAAAAATCAAAAACGTATACCGCCAAAATTATGAGTTTAAAGTGCTTGCAAACCTTGTTCAAGTCCATTCCTATAAGTTTGTCTTCAACTTCGTCAACAGTTTCTCCTCGTCACCATGTTTCTCAATTACGCGCGCAGTTTTGCAAATTCTTCCCATTGAAAATCAAGAATATCTCAATCAGTTTAATTAGCAAAGCAAAGATACGATCTTATTTGCATTCTTTCAGCAAAAAGTGCATGTGATTATAAGTGAAAAATGTCAATGTTTTTACTGATTGCACCTAATGAAAACTATAGTTAATTATGGATAGTAAATTAAGTTATTCATGGAGTAAATTAGCAAGCAGCGACCTTCAGGCTTTTTGCATAGTTATGGCGGAAAAAATCGTTGCATTTACATTATCAGCTAAATGTTTTATTTTTCAATTTATAAATAGCATTTTTTACTCTGTGACAAGTAAATATACCTTTTAGAGGCATAATAATTAATTACTTAATTATTTTAAACATGTAAAGTGTCTCAGAAAAAGTGTAGAATAAACGATTAACATGGGAAATGAGTTTTACAACACCATTACATTCCTGATTATTTTTAATAAAAAATATTCAACTCTTCCAAAACGTAAATTATCACACATTTTGCGAAAAAATGACACTGATGTTTAAGTGAAAAGAATTATTTATTTAGAAAATTGTCATGATAACGGGATATACTGCTGGGACCCGTATATTCGCTGATATATTACTTTGATTGGTCAAAATAGATGACGTGTAAGCCTCTTATTGGGTTATTACTATGGCGTTGAATAATCAAATATACATTATATTTAAAGATGTAAGTTTAGTATCTAAATAAGTGTACGTATTGTAATTTACTTCTTTTCAAAACAGATTTATATGGCTATTTAAATACATTACTGAATATATAATTAAATTTTTCTGAAAACTGAAAGCAAGAATACAAGTAAAATTTTTGCTGGCCATATTATCGCTAGCATTTTTTATATAAACCTTTTTTGTAGCTCTTTCAATATTTGAAACAAATTTAATTTATTTTTTTGTGTGTGAAGAAATTTCATTTCCGGTTTTGTAACTATGACTAAAATCAATTCAGCTCAGCAAATTGACATAAATGCTATAATTATGAAATTTCGTTACTATCCCTTTTCTCGTTCATGAGTAATTAAAAATACAGACACACATCCATTCATCGACACAAACGTCATTAAGGTCACTAAACGGATTCGGGGGACTTCAAAACATATATTTCTGTGATTACTATACTTTTCATACAACATATGTTTCATAACTTCAGGTACATACGTTAATGGTATATGTTATTTGATATGCTGATTACGAATCAAAAAGGTTTTTTTTTAAATCGCAAAATTATTTTCCATGTTTCCCAGTCCAATTTTTTTCGTTGCCACTGCCACTTGCTGGATGATTATGTTAATAACTATTGTTTCATTAAAAATAATTAAATTTTGTTTGTTTATTTTACTAGTATTATGTAATTTAAATTGTTGATTACCTACTTCATTATTTGTGTTTAATAGGAAAGCGAATCCAGTGCAGTACTACATAAAATGTTTTAGGTAAACAACCCTTAATTTTTCGAATTTAAAAAAAAATTATTTTAGATTCGTAATCAGCATACATATCAAACAACATATACCATTAACGTATGTACTCGAAGTTATGAACCATCCTGCACAAGAAAAGAAAAATAATAATATTAAGTTGAAAAACTTTCAGAATATTTATATACTTCAAAATATTTACTTAATAAATGATCTGCTTCAGTGTTCGGCAATATGGCTTACAGGAAATATTTTACAATAATATTCACAACAATTATAAAGTATTTATCCAATATTAGCATCACAAGTACTCAACGAAATAAAATAAAAAACATATTGAGATGAGGTTGTGTGTTATAAAAAGGTTGGGGACCGCCGATTTAGTGCATTTAAGCAATGGTTGTAGTCCTTGAGGCATGAAGTTTAATCCTAATCTAAATGATAGTTAATAATGTTAGAAATGGTGGCAGCGCAAATAAGGTTAACATTCAACAAATTACTAACAATATTTTCAATTAATAATCGCATCCATCTTATATTAAAAAAAAAATGTTTTGAACAAGTACTGACAACCATATTATCTGTTTAGATTATCTCCAATTAATCTCTGTAACATTTAAGCTGTATAATTATGTTTATTCAAGCGTGGATGACGAGTAATTATATTAATCAAACTAATTAACAGCTACGTTCCAACTGACTAATTATTTAGATTTATTCCTTTTTGTCAATAAGATACACGAGAATTTTTCTCAGATAAATCAGTGCCAGACATAATAGATACGATAATATATTGATATATTTATCAAATATTTACTACTGATATTACATGTAATAATAAGCAAACATAAATCAGTTTGTTTCTTAGAAAAATACGCATAAATATTGTCGTTGTGCTGACTATTGTTAATATGGACTTTTACTAATGTTAATTATTCCACATAAGGTGCAATAGTTATTTGTCAAATTAGAGAGGAAAGCGCTTCTTTTTGGAAAAAAGAGATTTCCTCTCGTGTTAGTCATGTTTTTTTCACGAAATGTTTCTAAAAACGATTTGATTGAACCTAAAATACACTTTGACAACACAATTGACACGTTAAAAGTTAGGCTATCAGACGCAAGGCGGTGTAGCAGTGTTACTAATGAACCAATCATAAATTTAAATTAAAGCTGTCAAATTGTGATTTAATCTAGAAAAAAAATATATAAGACATAATTGTAAGATATTTTAAAGTATGTATATCATTAAAATAAGGTTTTCAATAAAATTAGGAATTTATTTATAATTTACAATATATTTTTTGTAAATTGATAACTCTAGAGAGGAAAAACAAATTTTCCTCACTATTTCGGGAGAAGAACGGTGGGGTTTCCCTTTTTCCACTCGAGCTACGCTCAAAAGGCAATTCGAGTGAGAGTGGGAGAAGCGCTCTCTTCTCGTGACACAATATTTTATTCACGACGCGACGTTTCTAAAAACGTTTTGCTTGGACCTTAAATACACTTTGACAACACAACACACAAATGACACGTTAAAAGTTAGGCTATCAGACGCAAGGCGTTGTTGCCAATGAATCAATTTTAAATATAAATTAAAGTTGTCAAATTTTGATTTAATAGAAAAAGAATTTAATGTATCTATATCACTAAAAAAAAGGATTTTCAATAATAAAATATAAATAAATAAATATATCATCACGCCTTTTACCCATTTTCGTATGAAATGCGGTTACCAGCCGTCAAGTCATAGCCCCCAAAGTTGTTAGTGGAGGGAGAACCACAGGGGTAAATTTAAATTGGCAACTGTCAGCTGTGGGATTCGAACTGAGGATCTCACGATCCACAGTCCGATGTGTTACCACGGAGCTATTTACCCCATTGATTTTCAATAATATTAAGTATTTATTTATAATTTTGTATGTGGTCAGTTCTACTAATGTAAACACACCTTACTATAATTTATCTCAGTACTACATTGATACATTATTATTATCGGTATTTAAAAAAAGTAATTTTCATACTAAATACAAAGATAATAATAATTAAATACAATATAAATATATTACATATGTAGTTGGCCATTTAAATAAACTGCAATTTTTTTAAATCAATTTTTATTACTGAATGTACAGTTAGCACTACAGCGCAAACCTCTCAGAGATTTAAATCGGTTTGTCAAAATATACCAGCATAGACTGGGTAGTGTAAACGTACACAACACATATAATCATTTTGATTCAGAGTGCACGCTTTACTCTTAATTTATTTATTTGATTCAGTATCTAATAAACTTGTAAAATAAAATAGTTATAAAAATAATACATTCATTAGGAATACCATGAAACGTAATTAATGGAAGGAAAGAAGCAAAACCTATATCTAGTACAATAAATATCTTCCTAGTAATAGCAGAACAAAAAGATAACTAAGCATTAAGTAATAAAGTCACCTTTACAAGGCAATTAAAATGACAGGCAATGTTATTTATTTGCTGTTTGTCAGTCCAATGGCTTTATTATATTGAGCAACCCTTCTCACAAATAGCATAGCATCGCTTAGAACAAATAAGCATCAGTATAGCTCACCAGCCAATAGCACCACGAGGACAAAAATGCGAAGCGTCAATGTTGAACAATAGAAATTCATATGGCCGGCATTCTCGCCGATCTACGGGCTCGTATATCAGATGTTTTTATTCATTTGTTTCGCATTTCGACGCTTCCCTCGGCGCGCAGGCTTTTGTTTCAAAGAATCGTGCAACATTTTATTTTGTTTGTTGTTCAGTCGCGTTGCAATTGTTCAAAAGACTTTTTGTGAAAACATTTGCAAGGCACGTTAAGATGCATACAGGTTCTACGGTTGTTACGTGGAAATGAATTTTATTTCTTGCAAAAAAAGAATAAGAAAATAATTTCTGTCGCCACATTAAAAATTTCTTGGTATTGCCGATGGTTGTATGTGAATATTGCAGTGGGTTCAAATATTTTAATTGCCATTGCAAGATTTATTCCGTGACTGGGAATACGAAACTATTCAGAAAACATTCAACATTATTTTTTAATTAATATAAGATATTTATACGACCTAAGTCAATTCTCATGAATCAAACAATTACTAAGTTTACATGCAGTTTTGAAAATGATTTCAGTTTTCAGTCAAAATTATAGGAAACTGTTTACATGCAGTTTCCAAAACAGGTGTAAAAATAGATTTGAAAACAGTTTAGGCGCATGCGTATTTGGTTGATGTAAGTGACAGATCGGAATGTAAAACATAACCTCTCAGTATCGCTTATGTATAAAATATGTACCTAAAATAATCTTTTAATAATGTAATATTTATTAGAATGTGTTTTCGGAAGCTGCTCTGATAATGGTATTCTAATTATTGTCTGTGTAATATTGATGTTCCAAAGTACGCATGCGTAATCTCGAAACTGTATTTTACGTGTTTACATGAGTTGTTTTCAAACCAGTTTTGAAGTCAAACCCATGAATTTTAGTTTTGGTTTGAGTTATCTCAAAACGGTTTTGACACTGTATACATGGAGTTTTCAAAACTTAAAAAGATTTGAAAACGGTTTCAAAACTGCATGTAAACGCAGTAAATGTATGTTTTGTAAAAATAATCACAAATAAACAATATATCTTATCAATATATACAGAATATGCATAAACCTAGCTTCGGCAGCTTCTGCTGTAAATCTGGTAATTTGGTGCCTAGTTAAAAAACAACTATTATTTCTAGTGTTCATAGCGCTCAATATTGCATTCCTTCAATCATCTTTGAATTAACTTTTCTTAATTACATTTCATTATAAGCTATAACTCTTAATAAATAATAATTATCATTATTGAGATAATAAAAAGAAACATTGTAAAATATGTCGGCGTTGATGAAGAACATTAATAATTTTTTCTAAATTCAAAGTGAAATAGCTAAAGATGGTTACTATGTAAGAATAAAGAAATAATGACGGTACATTATCACTAAGTCGTTTTCTTTTTGCATACCACGGAGCTTCATTGCTATGTAATAAAACCTGATCGCCATGTTCTTAACTTCTTATGTTCTGCAGTAAATTATCATACAGATTCAGCAAAAAGTAAGCGGCGAAAATACCAACACTAATAGATGTAACTATTTTGAATTTCTTCGGCACAATGAGGTAAATTAATATGCAAGCATGGTGTACTAATATACTAGATCTAGAACATTCAGTTTATACCAGTCTTAAGACAAACGACAAATATTTAAAATTGATTGTTTTCAATTCTTTTTGTTTTTATGAAGTTACTTTTGCTATTGTTTGTGATGAACAATGAACAATGAAATTGTGGACAATTACAAACATCCATACGCTAGCCCGAACTTGAACCTGGGACCCTTAACGAAGAAGAATAATTGCTTCAACGCTACCGCAGGACTTATCAATTTAACATTTGAGGTAGGTACTAATTTAATTGCAACAGTTCGCCGTTATAAAAAATTATTTTTTGCTGACTGACATTAAAAGTATGACTTTTTGACACATAGCAGTTAACAGAGGAACAGAATTAAATTTTAGGAAAATATATGTACCAACAAACGCATAGGAACAGAATTGAAGGTGAAACTTTAACAATAAATATTAAGAATTATCACTAAATTTATATTAATTTCAAATTGGCAAAAGACAACACGGCACTAAACACAGATTTATAGCTTCTGTAAATCTGTTTTTTTCGTGCCTATAGTTAAACAAATAACTATTTATTGCTACCCGTTATTCACCTGCATTTGTTTTTGAGTTTTCTTGACTGAAAATATTTAATATCTTTAATAAATTTTATTTACAACACACACGTTGTATTATATCGTTTGAAAAAAGCCAAGAAAAATCTATTAAACCTAGTAAAGATTCAATACGGTGCTTATTTAAAATGAGGAAGCCACCATCCAGAATTTTATTGTCATCATTTTTTAAATTTCCATATTCATATAATGTAACCTAACTTTTATATGAAACATTTTTTTATATCATATAATTACGAAGTAATTTGACTATTTACTTTCTTATACAAAGTATAAGGAAGTATTGGAATCATGAAAAAAGATTCCTGACAAGATTTTGCGGTTATACATATTTTGACGTCCACAGAATCCGTTAAGACCAATTTGTTAAAAATGTTTATGTGAGGTTGGATGGATAGAAGGACAGATGTCCGTGTGCGAAATATCTCATGAACGAGACAAGATATATTAACAAAACTTAGAATTTATAAATTTCATGAAAATATGAAGAGCTGAGCTTAAATTGAAAAAGGAAGTTTACTGGACACACAAAATAAATTACATTTTTTTTTCAAAAACAGAATCAGCTGTAAAGAAAGTTTCAAATGAAGGATGTTAGCAGGAATATAAAATGTTATTTGTACGTTTCTTCTACATGCTTCTAATTTTGAGAACAACTAAATTATATAATTAATAATATATTTCGATAATCTTATTTATAATGCGAACAAAAACTAAAACATTTTTAACATTTACATGTCAAATAAATTTGAAGTGTCAAAATTGTGCAGTTTAAAATATTACTAAAGCAACAGCAGATTTTTTAAATTACTTTTTCTTTCGGAATCTTAAATATTTCTCAACGAAATCTAAATTTAACATACCTTGTTTCTCCTATAGTTTCTTAGATCCCAATGGTGACCCAATCAATTTAGGAAACCTTGTATAGTCATTAATAAAACCAGATTTAAACAAGATCTAATTATATTTCTACAAATGCGGTTGTTTGTTCTTATTAGTCCACTTCCTTTAATATTAGCATAGTACTACATGTACTTTCTGCAATCCAAATGAACGCTCCTCACTCCTCGTACATCCACAGTGGATGGTGGTTGTTTGGTTTGGTTGGTTGGTTGGTTCTTGGGTTGGTGGCCTGCACATTCGCTCAAGTTCCCATGACCCGACCGCGCACACTCCACGCCGATCACAGGCGGCTGTGTCTGCTGTGGTCAGCCTGGTGCACTGGTACTGCTGATCTCGCGATAGCGGATCATACACCAGCGCCAGTCTTAGCGCCCTCTATGATTAGGGACGATATGAGAACAAGAAGTCGATGGCACGGAACACTTGGCAATATCTTATTTTTATAATGGCTAGTTGTATTTGCACTTGACTAAGGAATCTGGATACTTCTAACAATTCAAGGTAGACTAACTACCGTTACATATCCTTTTTGATCGGCAAGCAATTATAAATAGATCTTGTAATTTGCAAAATGTCACGATGTTATTTGCTAAATTGAATTACACTCAGTGCCTCAGTGATGATGTACATCATTGCAGGCTGGATTATATTTACACTATTTTACAATCGGGCCTAATCTAAAAACTTGCTAATTGTGCAAAAAATTAATCGGTTTTTTGACAGCTAATGATATATTTTCCATTAAACATGAAGTTTCGATGCGATTTTGTTACTATGATAACAACTTCGTTAGAGAATTGGACAGAATATCTATTTAAAGTTTGTATTATGTAAAAAAAAAATTCCGCCCAAACAACTATTAAAGAGTCTAATATTTTTCATTTCTATTTAATTTTTCCATGGCCGTACCGTAATACAATTTCTCTAATAAATTAATTAATTAATTTTTAATTTGGTTGATATATCGTGTAATGCATTTAGGTAACCAGAGTGGCCTTATTGCATGCATTTTTAAATTTTGAACAAATATTTCTTTACATTTTTGCTTAAAGTTAATAGGTAAAAATTCACAGCAATATAAAAAAAATAGCATTGAAATCCCTATACGGCATATTTCAATTCTACATACATACAGATTTTCAAAAATCGAAAGCAGTCTATGAAACAAATATATTAAAAATATAAAGACAATAAAAATTATCAACTGTTTCATAAAATACAGTCTCCGAATAATAACAAAGTTATTACCTAATTCAACATGACCGGTCAAGCCAATCAATCGGTAACTACAGACGCGTTTCGCTCTTAGTTGAGCTCATCAGTGTAGTGTAACCCGTCAACTGCTGTGAGGCAGAGGCACCGATTGACTGGCTCAGCGAGATCTAAGATCCCAACATATTGGTATATGGATTTGAGAAGTATTTTAGGTAGAGGTCTCCTAAAGCACCCTTTTTCTATTTGGACAAGAAACTTCACAAGAAATCCAGCAGATCTTCAAAAAAATCACCGTATCATCGTACGCTTTCCGTCAAAATATTCCACACAATTTCTCCGCGAAGGTGAAGGTCATCCCTTGTTCATCAACATCGGCATCTTCCTTCGATTACAGAGTGCGTCCCTGTCCCTCCTCTACGTCTGTGTGCCTGGAGCACTCATTGTGTATTGGCTAACAACGTTCATCTCAACGTCTTGAGTCTTAAGCTCTTGCGGTCTTGCGATTCAAACTACGGTGGAAGAATCAAGCTAGCTATGAGGTTATGTGTACTTCACTCGCCTGTGTACTTTGTAATGCGTGCGTGCAGCCGCTATGAGTAGGATAATATGAAAATTCAAAAGGAATTTTAGGTTCTTTGTAGATTCCATTTGCATTTTAGAAAAATCATATTTTCAACATTCCAATCATTCTGAAAGGAAGTAGGAAGGTATTCTCTACATTTATTTAATATTAGCATTTAGGTTTAGTAAATTAACAACTCCAATTCCATTTGCATTTTCGAAAATTCATATTTTCAAAATTCTAACCATTCTAAAATTAAAAGGGAATATAAATATATTTAAAAGTTCTTAGTCTTATCGTTCCGGTCTTTCGAGGATACTTGCTCAATCCCAAAATTTTTAATGACAGTTCTGTGTGCGTGTCTGTGTGAGGATAGATTGATGGATTTGTGTCCGTATGTACAATAACTCATAAACAAGAAAAATATAATAACGCCACTTTATAATTATGAGTTTAACTAATTAGATTTTAGTTACAACTGCAATACCAGAAGTTTAAATGTACGAGAAATACAAAACAATAAATTTAATTTATTTGTAAAGATTCTTACTGGATTGTTATCTTCAAAACCATAGCAACAAACATATTTATCGTGTATGTTTTCAAAGACTATTTCGATCGAATAGTTTCATGTAAAATAAATGCATGAATTTGTTTCTTAATTATTTACGATTCAGTATAGATATCTAAACTTAAACTATAAGTGTTCGCTGGTAATGTAACAGTCTTGCAAATGTAAATTACTATTAATAATATATTTCAATAATCATAGGTGATTTCAAAACAAACAAATAAATATATGACACGTTTATTCTATATGTCAATATAAGTTCTTTCGGGACCACAGTACACGACATCTTAATTTTTACTTTAAATTGCCACATACTTCACACTGATATCATGTGTGTTGCCCACTCGGCATAAGCCTTTGTTACAACCACTAGTCGGTGCCCGATAGCTTTTTAGTTGCCAAGTTAATTTTATCCCACCATAATATTGTGACGAGAGTGAGTACCGATCCAAATCAAATCATAAAAATTATTTCTGACCTATTCCGGATTCAAACCTACGACCTCTGTTACCACTGCGCTATCTCGGCATGTTATAGTCAATATGTGTCAAATAAATATAATTATTAAACAATCAAATTCACGTTTTATGCTGTGCATAATAAAGTCGTGTAGTGTCAATACCACATGAAAACAATCTTTATGACATATATTCATACCTGCTGAATATTTCAAGTTTTCGTCCTCACTTTCTCCTCTGGAATTTTATGTACAGATTTATAAATAACCTGGCTGGAATCGTAGGTTGAATCGAGTGCATTTCTAATAAACGTTGCGCAATGTATCCTATGCATATTTATGATTCAACATAAGTCATTTACATTGACATATTTATTATAATCCGATAGCAGTAGGATTATATCGACAGGGCGTGTTTGATATCAAACGGACAATATTAAAATTATGGTTATCAAATACGTTTTATTACGACAATTCATTGTGTATATTTTAATGCAACAAGTATGTGATATCCTCGCTGCTTTTAAAAAGTTAAACAACCCTAAAATTGAGTTCTGACAGCGTACTCATTATGTCTTAATTTTGCGATAATTTCACGCTAAAATCAACAAACAAAACCAAAACACACCGCAAAAAATATTCCATGGCTATCTGAGTCCACCGAGTGCATTCTGCACTAAATGGTTGGTTCGAAAATGAAGAACGCAGTCGAAGATCGCAGCAGGTAATGGAGCGAGCTAAGAAGAAAATAACGCGAAATAGCGTGCAGGTAATATATTCCTGGTAGACCGAATGGAACAACTGAATGTTCGGTTTCACATTTAAATAACAGATTGGGTTCGAACATATGTAAATGTAAGGGAATAGATGAAAGTAATTAAGTCTTGAAAAAATTAGTTTCTTTGCCATTGGTATCTACATGGTCGGTAGAACAGTGAGTGGAAGAAATAAAAAATAAATTGAAAATTAAGAATTTATAGTCTGTGACTTTAAATTATCTACTATTAGTTACATCTTACTTAAGCAGTTATTATTAATAGGTACATGGTACATACCTGTATTAACGACGATCTATAATAAACATAAAATTATTGTGGCAATACTGATTTTTTTTATTTTACACAGATTCTTTTCTACACTTAGTAACAACAAACCACAAAAACTGTATTCACTTACAACTTTATGGTTCCCCTTCAACTACTAGTTGAATTTAAAGAAACAAATTATAAAATGAATAAATTAACCATATGCTATCTCATAATAATAATAATAATTTAAACTAGATACAATCTTATAATTTTATGGAATTTTCAATGTGAAATTAAATTTATTGCCAGTCACCTCAATTATGTGACGTCAAATTGGTAGAGCACAAATTGAAGTACTTTATAGCGCTTTGAAACTGATGTTTGGTACATATATGTCGGATAATATAACCTATATTTTACAAGTATATTTACGAACAATTGATATCACGCAAAAATTTCGAATAATAAAACTATATCATAATAGAAAAGCATAGAAATTTACCAACATCTAGATACACAATATATAAAATAAAACAGAATACCTTTTTCCTTTGAAGTATGTTCATCCAAAACTACGTCACATACCCCTTTTTCCTTAATTATTTTTATTTATTTTTTCTTAATAAGTTATAAATATTTTATTGATTTAATTTTTTAACTACCGCATATTTTTAAAAAAGTACCATTTTTCTATGCGATAATTAAAAAATAATTTTAAAATTAAAATTTTACGAATATTGTATATTTTTAAACGTAATTTGTTGCAATAAACACAATATATTATACATACATATTATAAAACACTGGATCACGAGGAGCACAAATTTTAACATCACAGAAAAGTCTGAGAGTAAACTGACAGTTCGATATGAATTTTGTATGTAAACGTGATCATTTACCAATAGCAACAAAAAATGAGCTAAAATTATTTTTAATAATTTAAAATTCCATTAAATGAATAAAATTGACTATAAAATCACTATAAATTGCATTAATATATACTTTTCTTAATGTTAGTATTTTTTACGTCGTTTTTTTTTTAAACATTGGCATACCTCAATAAACTTTACAAGTTATTTTTCACTTTATAAAGTTTTTTTCAGGTTGATGACGTGCGTCTTCTCCAAAATCATTTTGAGTATAGTACTTCAACTTTTATATAATTTAATCAAAGTCGTAGATTTTATACTTCTCGAGATCCCAATGGCAAACATCTAAATTGTAACACACTGTGTACGGTCATCTATGAGTTTTTGTTTTTATTCTATTTGACTTTATATTTAAAATAATAAAAATTTTGTTTTTTCAATTTCTAGGTACAAAAATATGTTCAAAGAAGAGATAAAATTTCACATTTCATTATTGTGAAATTTTACCCTTTGGCTATGTCTAAAAATAAAAAATACCATTGTAAAAATTTATCTGTTGAACATACGCATTCAGTGTATAGCCTACAAAAAAAATCAAATCCAAAATAATTTAATCTTTGTTCGAAGCTTTTTACGCAATTCAAATTAGATACTTTTACAACTTTTTACTAAATCCAAAACACCGTTTTGTTGGTCTTGACAAGATGATAAATTTAACATAGTCATTACATACACAACACATCTCACTGGAATTTCTCGTCAGGTCAGCGTATAAAATTACTTCGTGAAGTTGAAGCTGAAGCTGTTACTTGTTACTTTACCGCGTACTGATGACTTCGGGGTACACACGAAACAAGCTTATAACATGTGGAAAGGAAATTCTTTTTAAAATTATGTGAACAATTTTTCGTCTCCCACACAACTCAACTAATACTTTCAACACGTAATTTTAAGCGTATTTAATGTTTTGGCGAGAAATATACGTTACAAAACAAATAATTGAAAATCTAATTAGATTTGTTGTAATAGCATGTATAAAATCGACATTTAAAAAACAAGTAGAAATAGCCCGTGTTCAAAAGATGAAGAATATTATTTTTAAAGCATTAAAATTTTTTTTTAAGTAATAGAGAAAGCAATATTATTTTTTACGAATTCTATACACTAGGAAATTATCAATAAAATAAAATATGAACTTACAATTTTGCAGACAAATTATAATTAATTTTCTATAACACTCTTTTGAAAACTACGCATTCCACAACTAAAAATTATTTTGGAATAACTATCATTCCGTACGCCGCGTCTGGAATAAATAAGACGAATCAGAGCCGCATATTAGCGCGATATATGAAGTATTTTGATTTAGTTTGTTTTAATTTTATTTATTTGAGTTTGACGTTTTCAACAGTATTGTATTTGTATTTTTGTATAATTTCCAAAATCTTGTATAGTCTACAACATGTAACGGAATGGTACCTATAACCCACACTCGCCTTGGGCTCAGACTACAAACTTTTTGCTCGTGTAGAATATGTGGCATTCCATTACTTGTTGTGGAATATACTATTCTTCCTCTCTTCTTGGTCTTCTACCGAATACGAGTACAATCTAAACAAAATAGGCTCTCCAACCACTTTTTATTTTTATTTTATTTTTCTAAAATAGACGTTAATACATTAATATTTTTCGTGTTTTCATCTATATTATAATATAATTAAGCCTGTAAGTACTTCGAATTGTCATTTAGTGGACGTGACATCTATCGAAATATTGTTTAAGTAAGCAGAAAAAAATTAGCAATTTAATTATACAGTGATAAAGAAAGTAGTATTTGTTGTATAAACAATATATTTTATGTGTAAAACCTATTTTAAAAATCTGTTGTGCGCAGAACAATACCTCCCGCCATAGATTTCTTATCAAATAATGTTTTGTTTTCAATTATGACATATCAAAAAATGACATTTTTCTACCGTTGTTTTGTTTTATTCAAAAAGCACAAGTCAGCAGACTTAAACAAAAATTTCAATATATAATTTTTCTTTAACGTATTGTAATAAGTAAATGGAGACAGTAACAGAAAATGTTTCAAACAACAATTACAAATAAAAATATTTGAAACATTATGAAAAACGAAAATTGTTATTAAACCATAATTTACTGAGATTTTTCAAAATAACTTGATAGGGCTTCAAGTAAATTACCACTTCCGGTTATTGGATTATCCCCAAAAATTCTAAATGGTTAATGTGTCCATGATTACTCAGAAATGATTTAAACAAGTCAATTATCATTAAAACTATGCCATAAGTCATCTGTTAAACTCAAACAATACGACTGTTTGTATGTTTTGTTTACCATGGCACTCTGGAAATAGCTAAAATTATAAATTTTATTTTGTCTATCTCATGACAGAAAAGTATCGCATCAATAAATTTAGGCTAATTTGGTGCAGTTTTTAATTCTGAACATATTTTGTATTGACACTTTTGTTCTAAAATTCTTATGGAACGAACTATCGCATAATCAAAATTTTAACATTGTATTTCCTATTCCCTATAAAACAAGTAGACACCCTGTATAAGAATTTTACACGACGCTAAAAACCAATAAGTTTTTATCATGGCCACAGGTAATAAATAATTTTAAAGTGCAGTATTCAATTTTTTAGTAAGATAATGACATAATTATGTGTCAATTAAACTTATAAAATATTTATAGCTATGTGTTCATGAATATTTACTATAATTAGCAACAATGAAAATTTATTTTATGTTTTATTATAAAAACAAATCATAAAGTTTCAATTAATTACTTTATATAATAAAGTGCTAATTACAGTGAATAAGTATAACCTAAATTCATTATACTATTGCTGATTAATAAAAATGTTGAATCTATAATTTAGTTCCTTATTTTGTTTTAGTCTGGCGGATTATGTAATTGTCTATATATTTCAAGGTTACCAAACATATTGTTATGCAAATTTACCAAATTAGGATTCTATTTATATTCGCAACACCTAATTCCACTATTATAAGCGAAAAATGTTAAACAAAATTAATATACATACATTTATTGTTCCATGATTTTTAATTTCTTCATTCTGACTCGCAGCAATCTTACCTGTAACATAAGAAAATAAGTATTAGTCATCCGCATAACATTTTTAAACATTACAGCTTGCAATCCATTTCAGATAAATAACATATATTATGGTACAAATATGTACATAAAATAGTCAATAATAATCGGCTAATATAGCGTTTTATGTGCCTGTACATTTAAGTCCATATAATTTATTATTGTTTATTTCCTTTAGAAACAAATAAACAAATATTAAAATTTATTCCAGTAATAATCCGTGATTATCCAGTAATTTACTACATGCATTACTCCAGACCTTTCAAAATCAAGGTATCAAGGATCTAGATTCCAGACAAATCCTGATCTAACTAAAATTGTAGAACTTTACTAGGGGATTAAGAAAAGTTTATGGCGATTTCAAAACAAAATTTTTTTGCATGAATAACCAATTACAAACCTAATGTGTAGGTGTTAAAAAATCTCTTTCAGGGCCGGTCTTTCCATCTACGAATAAATTTCCGAATAATTTATTCGTCGAATAAATAAAAAATTTTGCATCAATGACAGCTAGAACAATAAGTATCATTTGAGCTAAGATTTCGATGCGACAATTTTCATTTATTCATCATATCTAAGATAAATAGTGCATGGGATGGGTTCCCGTTAAAAAATAGTTATTTGTCAAACTAGAGAGGAAAGCGCGCCTTTTTCCCACTCGAGCGAATGAAGCAATTCATGTGAGAGAGGAAAAAGGGCTTTCCTCTCGTGTTAAACACAACATTTTTTCACGACATGTTTCTAAGAACGATTTACTCGGACCTAAAATACACTTTGACAACACAACTGACACGTTGAAAGTTAGGTTATCATGCAAGGCAAGGTAGCAGTGTTGCCAATGAACCAATCTTAAATATAAATTAAAGTTGTCAAATTGTGATTTAATCTAGAAAAAGAAAAATATATGACATAATTGTAAGACAATTTAAAGTATGTATTTCATTAAAATAAAGATTTTCAATAAAATTAGGCATTTATTTATAATTTTAGGAATATGTTTTTTGTAAATAACATTCATATTGGTAACACTTCCATATTTTCCTCTCGAGAGAGGAAAAACACATTTTCCTCACTATTTCGGGAGAGGAACGATGGACCACTGGACGTGCACATATGAATCGTACTATGTATGTGGACAAGACGAAATTGATGTACCAAGCCAGAAATGTTTGGAGGAGATTGATTCTTGGATGTTTCAGAATTCGTGTTTAAAAACTGTATCTGGTTAGAATAACCGGAGTTGTCAAAATACTCTTTTCTTCTAAATAATAACGAAGAAAAAAACCTTGATTTACTAGATTAATGTAACAGCAGTACAATTGGGTGTAAGTACTTCATATACCGATTTACAAATCTATAAACTACGCTATAAATAAATAAAGTTATAATTGTAAGTGGGTAACCGTCCAATTTAATATTATATCACATGTAGATCGTTAGATTTAACCAAGAATTAAGCCACATTGTAATATTCAACTCGAAATTCCTCCGCATCAATCCATCTCCTCGCGATTTTCGAAACAATCCCGCAGTAGATTCCCACACTAACATCAAGATCAAGATCGAACCGTCGGGAACACGAGAACAAATTCACATTTTTGCGGCTGCATAATAACACACAACATCAGCATCCAATCCAAAGCTACATCAACACACACAGGCAGCATGGAGCGGGCAACACGCGGAAAATCTTTCTCGTAATATCATTACGACAGTACAGAGATCGGAGATCCGTTATTGAATGTGTAACCATTTACGGAGATATCACGAGCGAGACCACGGAATGTTGAGGTGATGGCGAAGGTACACTCACTTATGATGACTTAGAATCTTGCGGAGTGGATGTCTGTATGAACGTTCACTGAGGAAATTTCTAGATCTGTCTATCTAGACAGAGAAAAAGAGAACTGTAACTGTTATTGGAAGGTTGTTACACAGAGTTGGGAAATGTACCTATATAGAACTCCTACAAGAGTTTCTGATTTGGAGTATGATTACTTGGAGTTTCTAAAGAGCTTTGTGTTGGTTGTGATTGGTAGGTTTATGTAACGCAGCAAAATTCTTTTAATTATTTTAGATTTTACGGAGGTGTTCGTTCCAAATCACTTTAAATGGATCTACTATAACAGTAAATATAAAGTATACAGAAAAAGAGTTTTATTAGACAATTAGTTCACTCGTGTACACTGCTTTCCAGGGTATTTGAGAGAAAAATGTATCAAATAAATATTGTTCAGATTTAAATTCCTTATATAAATTATGTAACTAATTCAATTTAACAAATCTAATAGCTCTAATAGTTATTTACATACCAAGTGCAGGAATAAGAAGTTATTGCAGGAGTTACAATTACTGATTGGTCCTATAAATGTAAATTAATTAGTCGAATATTTCAGATAACATTAATTATTTTTTTCGAACGTCATAAAAGTACGTTGTTATGTATTTGTATTGAACAAGCAGAAGTTCAATATTGTCGCCGCCGGCGTAAAAGTGTCTTCTTGGCGGCGGACAAAGTAAAATATTATATAAAATAGTTAGGTTGTAATTCAATAACTGACAGTTCAAAATGAAACAAATAAACAAAAATAACAAAACAGCACATTCTATGGCAACTAGAAATGCTGGATAAGACAGAATATTTATAATTCTATTTTCTATGTTTGAAGAAAAACTAGCATGTGTAATTCGGAGTAAATGTGACTTTTGGATGCTTTGGGAACATTTACTCGAAATGTGAATGTATCTAGAAATGCTCTATTGAGAGTTTATAATGATGTGTATTATTCCCCTAAATTAGAAAATATATAGATTCTTAATTTCATCCGTTCGAATCCAAGAGCCCACAACTTTATTTCCTCAACAGAGATATAACAACTAGTAACCACACTTCAAGTGTAAAATAATACCATAATATGTGTAAATCTTGTGTAAGCAGAGTGTCACATCCAGAACTGCAGAAATAACCTTATATGTACTATTAAATTTTATTAACATTATTATGTATCTAGAGATGCTCGATTGAGTGTTTATAACGGTGTGTTAGTGCATGCATTGATGTATGGTTCTGCATGTTGGGTGTGGATAAAGAAGCATGAACAACGTATAACTGCCGTGTAAATGTATTTGAGAGGAATATGTGGATATACGAGACGTGATCGTGTCCGGAATATGAAAATGAGTATGAGATTGAGAAAAATATTGGGAGTGAGTCAATTGAGTTGGTTTGGCCATTTTGAGCGAATGTAGAATGAAAGGTTGGTGAAACTAATATATGCGGATGAGGAATAAGTGGTCAGGTATATTCGATGGTTTGTTGCGTGAACCAATAATTCTGAGTGTGAGGAATAAACGAGCACGTATGAATCACAGTATTAATGTTAGCGAGGTGAAAGTGGTATGCCAGGATTATTAATATTTGGAGGATATTGGCTTTATAAAAAAATACATTTCTTTATTTTTAACTGAATAGTTATATTTCTGTAAGTTATTCATTGGAAATAAAAATTATTACTATTATTATTATTATTACTATTACTATTATTACATGTGTAATTATGAAGTAGTAATCCAGTTGCTGTCCTTATTCTAGAATAATAACAATAATAACATAATTCATACGAATTACAATGTAATTACTCTGACATTGATTGATCCGGTATTGTAATTATAATTAGTACAAGAAATCAGGAAATAGCAAATTAAAGGCAGAAAACATTTTTGATTATAAATCCAAAATACTGCACTATCATAAGATCTTATTCAATTATCTTCTCATAATAGTTCTTGCAAAAATAATAGTCTCTTCTTCAATTACTGCTCATTTTCATACTGGTTACGAAATACCAAAAAAAGATGAGAAACCTATGTATTTTATTTTCAAATCCCTTGTTTTACTTTGTACTCTGTAAGGTAGAATTCAAATTTACTACGTGAAATTGCGGGTTGGGATAATAAATATGGGTAGAATCAACAGTTTATCGGTAGTAAATTTATGCACATAATTTGCGATTATTGCATCTTGTAATGATATAGTGCATAATAAAAGATGTGCTGCAGGGCAGAAATTAGCACTTAAAACAGTCAAATGACAGAACTGATTTCAAATTACCGGCAATCACTGATGCATATGACAAATTCATTTAAATATATACATTCTTGTATTACCATTCACGCATATTTCAAAAATGTACTAGGGACAGGACTCTCGTCTCATAAGCGTAAATTCACCTACTATAAAATTACGTTCAGACTATCGAATTATCTTACCTACAGAAATAAGGCATTAATTAACAAGTATTGATTGAGAATATTGCAAACTCCAAATTTTCGCATACAATTTGTGGGATAGGAATAATATGCTCTCTTATTTTCTGTCAGGTACGACTATATCAAACATACGTCTATCAAAATAAAAATAACATTTTTTTTTTATTATAATTTTTACATATAAAACTACATTATTTATCACTGTATATTTAAAATACTGAAATAATTTCTAATTAGTTAAACAATATTTCAGCACATGCTGGAATTATCACCATGGAAGTGAAATTTATTGAAATATTGGTGAAGTGAGAAGAAACAATTTCAATAATTAAATTATACAGTGATCAATAAAATAGTATTTGTTCTTTAAAACAATTTATATGTAAATTTATTTTAAAACAAAATGGTTAATTGTACTGTTAGCATAGAACAAATAAAATGTATGGAAGGAGTATAGACAAACATAGTCTATAACCAACACAACGTGATAGAGATAGAGAAATGAAAGTCACATGACGGGTGGCAAGATGACTAGAACTTGGTTTTACGTTTGACGTGTGAGTAGAATACTGTTTTGACAGACTTTTGTGCGAGCTTTTGTCTCTAATTTATAATTTTGTCAATTATTTAAATATATTAAATATGGTAAAATCCTATTGTGCATATAATTGTACAAAACATTTTCTAGATTTTTAAGTACAACAGCTTAATGCCAACATAAGAGAGAGATAGCACATTCATACTACGTGATGGGTGGCATGAAAATGTGCTGTTCTTCTCCCACTGCGTAATTTTAGATATAACTATCTCTCTCTTATGTTGGTTATAGATTACTGTATTAAGAGCATAGTCAAAGCTCCAACCATATATTATTAAATGAATGTTAGGTTCTATTTTGTTTGACATTTGCTAAAACAGCAATTTTATATTAAAATTCAGATCTTCTTTTGTTTACTTATTTAGCAGTAGTTCAGTTGTTAATTTTGTATTATATATAACGTAATATATTTCGTACATTAAATAAGAATGTTAGAATGAATTATTAACTATATATTTAATTTGGTATCCAGTATAATTAATATTAATTGACACGACATTACACTGACCCTAATAACATTAGGACCGATGTTAGAGATGATATTTCTATTCCTCCCTCCCTCTAATTAAGAAGTGAAACTTTTAAGCTTGCAATATTCTCAGTCAGAACTTACAAATAACGCTTTAATTTTGTAGGTGTGATTGCTATCGTTGGTTCCCAAAACTCAAAGCGCAAATGTTAATTCTATCTGCTAATTGTAATTGATAATAATAGTTAACTAGACAACTAGAACAATTATTATGAACTTAGGAACCCTATAATATACATGTGTTCTACTATTAATTACACATGTTGACATATTTTGCGATATCTTAAATTCATTTAGAAATAAATTATGTAGATCTTTTTAATAGATATTTAATTATTATACACTGTTGATCGCATTTATTTTCTAATTTTTCTTTTTTTTTTGTTCAATTCACAGTAAAGTTACATTGTTTAATTTTTTTACGAAAATGGGTGGCGAACTAACTATTAAGGTCAGCCTCATGAATGGATGATAATGAAATTATGTTAAAACCACAAATGACCATGCTCTTCAGTGGGATTCGAACCCACAATCTCTGATGTGTTAGTCTAGTGATTACACCACCGAGATCTGAAATTGTTTAATTAATTTATATATTACTTATAATGTACTACAAGACACCAGTTCGAATCCTACACTACAACCAACAAAAACTGTAGCCATTTTTAACTATATACCTACACCTATACCTGACTATAGTTCCCTCTCTATTATCATATCTGTGAGCTTTGATCTTTGAAAGCAGAATGCCAAACCGAAATGAGTATGTGACGTGAAGGTATATTTACTTATTTTCAATTCTTTCCAACAAAGTCAAAATGAAATTCTGTAACAACATGCCCTACATAACAACCTAATCATAAACTCTTCCAACACAGTCTCTCCAGCAACACCGAGCCATCAGCCTTTATAGTTTATAGGTTCTTCATGGTACGTGCATCGGAGTACCAGCTCTCAAGAATGCAGAATACACTCCACGGCAACAGTACAACCAATCACCTACACTACTCACTTCAACGCTTCAACATCCCTGCAGGGAATGTACATTTACGGTCCAATTTAGATAGCACGTTCTCTACACGTCCGTTTGAGCTTCGAAGCCGCTATGGGCGCCAATCCACCAACCGAAACAAGGAAACAAGAAGAACAAAATTGAAGTACAAAAACAAAAGATTGGAGCGGATTACGGATGGAGGGGGATGGTGGTAATAAAGCACCTACATGAGATGTGCGATGTAAAGAGGAAGAATAAGAATGGGCTGGAATTCGCGTGGTTAACTGTTTACGATTTGGTGAACGCGAAACGGGAGGTTCCCAGCTATAAGCAATGACAGATATGAATGCCAGGGGCTTTGTAATTGGAATGCTGATTTCGAATTTTTATTTGTTGTGTAAATAAATTCATCATGACACTGTTTTAACCATTGCTGGGTGTGGCAGCTCCGTTATAATAGGGTCGCAATATTGCACTATAAATAAAATAATCAAATACCCTTAAACGTACCGTGTCGTTTTATAGATTGGAATTTAGGACGAAGATATAGGTATCCCAATAAGAGTTATATGTGTCATCTGTCAATACTGCGATTATTAAATATGGAACGCTACATTGTTGTTAAAACTAATAAAAATGGAGAAAGTTCTGCTGAAAAAACTAGTAAACTTTGTGGAATTTTTGATCGAAATTATAGGCCAAATTATTATTAATATTTTATTTGGTAAGCGGTCTCAACTGCTGAAGTTATATGTCGCCTCGATCCCTCGTTTTCGGTGGTGTGACAACGGCACGCAGTATTATTAATTTATTTATTTAATAACAAATTCTGGATTCTGGTTTGATTCTGGATAATAAGTTACCATACCCATTCGTCCTCGTAAACATAGGAGCAGTGAAAGAAAGTGTTACTGAAACTCCAGAGACATCAATTCATCATTATTCACAAGAATTATACATTTTAAGAAACACCTTACAGCGAATTTTTATGGAAGACCTGAATCTTCAAGCCTACAAGATCCGAATTATTAATTGTTTAATTCAAAAACTAATTCCGGTGCTCATATTGGGACAGTATCGAAAATATTCCCCATTCTAAATAATAGTTTCAAATGCAAAAAAAATCGCAGAAAATAAAATAACAGTCTTTAATACAATTTATCAAGAAGCGATATTCATTTATAATGTGAAACATGGGTTGTATCAAGAAAAATAAAAAGTAAGATTCAAGCATTGCAGATAATAGTTATTTATGTATCAAAACACTGAAGTTTAACTTTTTATCACGAATATGGAATTTAGTTGCCGTGGCCCGTAGGGCCGAGGAAAATAAACCACGTGAATGATAAAAAGGAACTTCAATGTCTCGGTTCATATTGAATTTTATTTGTAATCTAAAATTAGAAAATAACTGTAAAAAAAATTATATAGGTTAAATTTATGCATCTGTCAGTTGTCAATTTCAATTGACACTCAGTGTTGCCAACCTCGAACAGTGAAGTTATCGTAAATAATTCTCAAAATTATGTGTTTTGTCCTCAATTTCGTCAACGAATTTAATTAGTTAATTCCTCTTGCATATTTTGTTTCATGTTACGTGTAAATTTACTATAGTATGTCATTATATCTGCCAAAATTATCCTACTTGTACACTAATTATTTAACGGTTGCCAACACTGGGTTGCTGAAAATCGTAATATAATGGGCTACTTTAGTGACGATTTCTGAGCTTTTATGACGAATTCTGAGTGCTTTAGTGCCGGTTTCAAATAAAATATTTAAGAAGAGTCAAATAAATTATGATGCTAAATATGTAGAATAAGAAACAACGACTGGGAACAAAATTAAATTTTGGATATAAGTATATAAAGGGGAGTCAACTGATTTGGCCGGGATATCAAATAAAGACAAACGTGTATTAATGTAATTGACAAAAATACGATTTATTATTTATCCCTAAAGTATTATTCGGAGTTGAATGACCTGGAGTTTCTTAGGATTCATTTAATTGCCACACATGTTTAGTGTTAATTTTGTTAAATTTTTAGTTGTCATAGAAACGAAATCATTTGAGACTAACGCGACAAATAATCTAAAATTTCGTATTGAGGCATCATCTGTGTTGACATATTTATCCGGATTAGGCTTTGCCGATCCCTTGTTTATGCTAAATGTTTTTGATATTCTTTAAATTGACCCTTAAAGAGATATCCACCCCGCGCACCTATTCACATAAGGGATAGTTGAGCATATTTGTCCAACTCAAAAGTGGTGGTGGTTTAACATTTGTGATGGCAAGACGTAAATTACAATATATTAATGAACTAGCTATTATAACCATTAAAAATTTAAATTTAAATGACAACAGTACAAAAGAAGCTTAACAATAACAAATTCTTCTGCGAATCAATAAAACGATAAACATTTTCATTAAAATACCGTACGAATAATTGAACAATACCCTGTACACGCTAATGTTCAAGTTGTATAAAAGCTTTTCTGTATGAAATTAAGAAGTAGCGAGGTCTATAAAATCTGTCAAAGAAAACTTTCTTTTGTTTTAATTTACAATTGAATAATGTTCGAAGCTGTTTATATTGAGTCTGAGAATTGCTATAATATTATATTACATAGGCCAGGTAGGTACAAGAAGTAATAAATTCCAAGCATAAAAAGGTTGATTTATTACTATAATACGAATTCGATATTTATATGAGACCTGAGGTGGGTTACACCTGCACTTCGAATCGGTATTCTCGAACATTCTTCAATGCTGTTCGCCGACTCGCGCTTAACAAGTTCAAAAATATATGTTACGTTATAGTATTTTCATCTCAGAAGAAGTATGGTGCAAGGTAATTTTTTCTTAAATATTAGGTTCCTTCGTAGTACAGTTACCAATCATTTTGATGTGCACAGACTCCAAATTAGTAATTTAACAATAATTTTGTTGGGTGCACAGAAAATCTATCTCATTTCGAACCTCAAAATGTCGGGGTCTATGCAAAAATTTTGATGCTTTATATATGATTCGAAACAAGAAAATAAAATAAGTATACATTTTTTTTAATCGATGCATTATTTAATTTACAGGAAACCAAATATTAAAAATTTGGAGAAGGAACACATATGAATTGTACGTAAGTTGCAAAACGCTTTAATCTATCGCAATTTATGATCTACCAATTTGACGTCACACCAATGCTGAACTTGCAATAAAATATTCCGCACAAAACCCAATGATTTTACACCTCACGAAATTGTCCAAAACCCTGAAAAAGTGCAAATCAAGATGCAGAATTTAAAGTGATCACATGTTTCCACGTTTCAAATTGAATTTCAAATTTAATACTTGTTTGTCTACAGTCACTTGAAGGATCATATTTAAGCTTTATGTATCCCTATGTTTACTTATAAAAAAAAAAAAACGTTTTAATATATTGCTGTCAATTACTCTAACTGTAACAATGGTAATGAGTAATGACATCCCTATGTACACCACTGATATATAACAAATATAATAATACTGAAACGTTTACTTACGTTGAAAATTCGAGCCGAGAGAGATAGGCAATAAGTGGGCAATTTACTTTTGTCATACAGTCCGCTTAGAAAGTTGATAAGAAAACATAGAGAAATTAATATTCAATGATTTTGAAATAAATGTATAAATATAAAAATTAAATCATACATAGAAATTAGTTCATATAACTATTATAATATACCGGGTGTCTATTTTTTTTATAGGACATAGGAAATACAATGTTATAATTTACATTATGCGATAGTTCGTTCCCTATGAATTTTAGAACAAAAGTGTAAATATAAAAAAATGTTCAGTAATCTATTACTGAACATTTTTTCATATTTACACTTTTGTTCTAAAATTCATAGGGAACGAACTATCGCATAATGTAAATTATAACTGCACCAAATTATTTGATGTGATATATTTGTCATAAGATATACGTAAAATAAAATGTACAATTTTTAGATGTTTCCAGAGTGCCATGATAAAAAAAAAACACAAACATTCGTATTGTTTGAGTTTGACAGATGACATTTGGCATAGTTTTTATGATTATTGACTTGTTTTTTAATGGTAAATGTGTCCATGATTACTGTTTATATGTTTTGTTTACCATGGCACTCTGGAAACATAAAAATTATACATCTTATTTTAGGTCTATCTCATGACAGAAATGTATAATAGCAATAGGTTCATTTGGTGCAGTTTCTGTTGCTGAACATTTTTATATTTTCACTTTTGTTCTAAAATTCATAGGGAACAAACTACCGCATAATGAAAATAACCGTTCAACAAACGCATAGCAACCGTTCTACAAACAAGTGTTAGACGAAGAAGGGTGGCCCACGACATCTATCTGTCTCAGGCTCCTTTTTCGCTTTCATGAAAGCCTGCAAGTGAGCGTTCCAGTATTACTATATTACAATGATGTACACTGATAAAAAAAAACTCCCAATATAGCTTAAATACTGTAAACCAAATAGTATATTATGATACAAGTGTATAAGTAAGCTTTTAAAGCACATACGACGAGTTTAAGAGCACGACGCGAAGCGGAGTGCTTTATCGTCGCTAGTGCTTTAAAAGCACTTATACACGTGTGTCGTACGCTATTTTTATTATACCTGCATCATACTCTTGAAAAAGCTGGAAAGCAACATTTTTATTTATATTCATTTATAATTTTGCGCGTGTGACGTTTGACGTATATCGTTTACATGGAGACTGGTTAGCATTTTTTGTTTACGTTTACAGTTTTGACAGATATTAATAGTAATTATTTTTGTTGTTGCTTAGCAACCTTTAAAGCACGGCGTGTTTTAATCTTGCGTTTATGAACGCTGTAGCGTGTTTTAAACACGGATTATGATGCAGACTTTGAAATATCATGAGTGTGGAGACATTTGATCAGAATTTCAGCACTTTTCACAGATTTCACCGAGGGGCAAAATCATTGAGTTTTGTGCTAGATCCTTTGATATCAAATTGATAATACTAAAAAGTACAAGATTATATGTAATTGTCATTTTTATTTCGATACAAAAAGAATGATTAAATTACTTATTTCTTTCTGTCCTACAACACAATAGATCAGTCGGAGTACGCAATATATTAGTATTTGAATAGTTGAGTTTGTTCCAAAATGTATGACGTATTTATAAATATCAAAGATTTGCAATGAATAATATTGAATTTTAAACTAAAACTTTAATATTTTTCATTATTTCTTGTAGTACTTAAGTTTATACTAACTAAATTAAGAGGAAAATCTTCTAATCACTAATGCGTCTTCTAGCTAAATATAAATAAAATACTTGCGCAATGCTGCACGTAAATATAATCTAAATAGAAAAGTTATGCCAAGAGTTGCAGTTGCAACTGTTTACTAATGAAGTATAGCTACAAGTACCTCAAATAATTGTCATTAGTTCTGGTACACAAGCCGTCACTTTACGACGTTATTAATACGACGTGAGTAATTAATATTCATTTTAATTACCGAGATTTTCCTCAGATTATAAATATTTATTGCTAGATTAAGCAATACTAAGACCATATGGAGTCTCAAAAATAGAAATAGCACTGTAGTAAGAAACATGATATCCTAGAATTTAAAGAAGTAAATTACAAAATATGTAAATTAATTATTAAAGTAAATATTCTGGCCAATTCTCTAAAAAGTTGCTACTGTAACAATTTGCTAATTATGACAAAAATGAATCGTTTTTGATATTTAATGAAATATTTTCCATTAAACATGAAGTTTTGATGCGATTTTGTCACCATTAGCAAGTAGTTACGGTAGCAACTTCGTTTTAGAGAATTGAACCGATTGTTTGGTATATTGCTTTCAAAGTTATTCAATAGTTTTACATGTTTGATTACGTTTTAAAGAAATTAAAAAAAAAAGTCGTAGTAATGGCCATGGTATTGGCAGTTTTGAAATAGTATATTCTACAACAAGTAATGGAATGGCACATATTCCACGCGAGCATAAAGTTTGTAATCCGAGCCGAAGGCGAGGGCTACGGTTTGCGAGTGTGGGATATGCCATTCCGTTACATGTTGTCTGTAGACTATACTTTCTATAACAAGATTTTGGAAATTATACAAAAAATACAAATATAAAACTGTTGAAAACGTCAAACTCAAAAAATTAAATTAAAACAATCAGACGTAACCATAGTAACTGAATTAAAATACTTCATATATCGCGGCTGATTCGTCGAAAATATTCCATATGCGGTGTATGTAATGTTAGTGATTCCATAACAATTTTTAGTTGTAGAATGCGTAATTTCCAAAACAGTGTTATAGAAAGATAATTTTATGTCATTATTGTTTGAATATGATTTTGGAATGATGGCTCGAGTAAAGTACAATCTGGAAGTCTAATTTTCGATCACTTTTTGTGGCAGCTGGGGTCGTCTATCGGCAATAATGCGGCGAATGTTATAGATTCCATGTCGTCCATCATTTAAAGATTTATAATTTACACTTAAAAAATCACCATATTTCATATTCTAATGGAATAAATAGCTCCGTGGTAACGCGTCGGACTGTAGATCGTGAGATCCTCAGTTCGAATCCCACAGCTGCAGTTGCCAATTTAAATTTACCCCTGTGGTTCCCCCTCCACTAACATCTTTGGTGGCTATGATTTAACAGCTGGTAACCGCACTTAATACGCAATACTTACCGAGATCTGCGTAAGCAGAGTGCCACACCCACAATGGGTAAAAGCGTGATGATATATTTATTTTATTTTTATTCTACACTCAGTCATAGATTGACTGGGAAACGAAAAACAACTATGACAACGGACAACAGTAAAATGTGTCAAGATTGTCAGTTAAATTGATTTATTTGTGATCATAAAATATATGGTATTAATTTATAATAATTGAAATAAAAGAATATCACATATAAAACCAAGCTGACAAGTTGAATTTATTTTACTTTTTGTTGTTAAATATATAGCCAAAAATTTTAAACCAATCCTAATTTGTAGATTTTACATTTAATAAATTCAGTATGAACCGGGAAGGTAAATAGTAAATTTAATATCCAAAATTATAAATCTAAATTTGTAAATAAAATACAGTATAAACCAGCCATTAAACTCATATACTAAAAAGCCAAAGTTAGTCACAGACCCCAATTCATTTGCAGGTAACAACTAAAAATATTAATTCAAACAGAGGAACTAAAATAATTAATGAAACAGGAAAAAGAATAACATTAAAATATTACGGTCATCTTTCCCACCCCTTCTAGTTCATTAAAACCCTCCAGAAACGCAGAAACCTTCCTAGATTTTTTGCAAGATAATAACAGACTTCCTTTTCGACAAACATGAAAAAAACATTACATTTCGACACCAAAAAACTTCAGAAATGATTTAGTAGCGGTCAGGTTGAGGACCGGTCCACAATCCAGCACGCAGGTGCCGTAGAGGCGGTAGCACTTGTCACTTGATTCTCTTTTGTTTCCTGCCCTGCCTCCCATTCCACAGCCATCTAAAACCACTGAGCGTTTTCAAATTGATGTGATGCTGGTTCGTGTAATTTAATCTAATAACAATGTTTCGTTTTGAGTCTAGTGGGCTCTGACAAAACAATGATTATTCAACTGTTGTGATTTGAAGGATCTGAGGCGAGACGTGAGTCATTTGTTTTTCGTAATCTGTTGAAGAAGTACCACATTGCTTAATGGATTTTTTATTAATTGTAACAAAATTATGGAGATGATTTATTTAAATGACTGTAATTTTGAAGCTAATTTATGCGTTTGATTGTAGATAGAATTTCATCAAAAATTAAGTGGTGGGCATATGGTATATTCACGAAAATTATATTTGACGCTAATGCCACAAGATTTTTTTGGGTGTATAAACTGTTATTTACGGAAAAGTTGCTAGGTAACTGATAAGAACAATTTTGACAATGTCATTTTTGTACTTCAAACAAGTTTGAGTAAAGGGATTTTTAATTTTCCACCTTACTTTTACCAGTAATTCGATAAATATTTTCATAATTAACAGTTTACCGGTCATTTATCAATTATTTTTTAAGTTATTATTGTACTTTTCTAAATTTTCTTACATATACCGTGTGTCCCACGTAAAGGTTGGCATAGGCAAATAACATGTAAAATCAGTTTTTGGTAAATAAAAAGTGTCCGGCAAAAAATTATGCATCCAAATTTTATATCACAATACTGCCAACATCCCTACATCTTATTTAATACAGAATACTTTATTTTGATACCGTAATTTAATGAAATTAATAATAATAATTCTTAATTTTCCGCCTACTCTTTTTATTGCTACTGACGCATAGTGCTTGCAATTTGTTTTAAATATTGTAATCTGTCACTGTCATCAAGAATACATTAAATGTCGAGAACCGTGTAAATATTATTAGAATGTATTATGGGGGCGCAGTGCAAGACAAATATCTGAATACACCACAGGAATGAACGCTGAATAATTTCCATCGCCAGAAATTGACAGTGACAGATTAAAATATTTAAAACAAATTGCAGGCACTATACGTCAGTAGCAATAAAAAGAGTAGGCGAAAATTAGGAATTATTATTATTAATTTCATTAAATTGCGGTATCAAAATAAAGTAATATGTATTAAATAAGATGTAGGGATATTGGCAGTATTGTGATATAAAATTTGGATGCATAATTTTTTGCCGGACACTTTTTATTTACAAAAAACTGATTTTACATGTTATTTGCCTATGCCAACCTTTACGTGGGACACACGGTATATGTAATATGTTTCTTGGAAAATAAATTATTATTATTATTAGTATTTACAAATTAACCAAACCGTTCAGAACACTTGTTGGTCTTAATGGCTGGTACCAAGAGATCTGTTTTGGGTGTTTTAAAGAGAAGTACTTTAGCGATGTCTAATGTACTAAAATTATTTTATAAAAAAAAAAATGCTTCGAATAAAAGTTGCAGAGAAATATATTATACATCACTTTTATTTGAAGTATTTTTTTTTTACAATAATTTTAAAACATACAGCGCTAAACCATTTTTCATAAAACACCCAAAAACAGAGCTCGTGTTACCAGCCATTGTATTTAAAACATTACAAAGTAGTTGAAGATACATCCCATCGTTTCTTGTAGAAAAATTATTAATTCCCTATTTATACAATGGTTTTTGTTGGTTTATACACAGTGGTAGGCGTAGATAATTTATTTTAAATTGTTTATTGTAATCTTTCTTTCATAAAAGAATTATTTTCCTGATGTTAAAGTTTCATTTTAATAGAAACTAACTTCGACAGTTAATCTCCATAATTATCAGTGTCGCTTGGTTGAGAAATATTTTCAACTAAAGTCCGTTCAGAAATGAACTGAAGTAATAAATAAAAATTTCAAGAATAGTAATGAATTTTTATGAGGAGTGTGACAAATAAATCCAACAGAAATATTAGATAAATTTATTATGGTGGTCATAGAATACATACAATTTACTTCTCTGACAACAGAAATAACGCAAAAAAACGTTTAGATCACGAACATAGTCAGGCAGGGGCAGGGGGACACCCCATTATGATAGCAATGAAACTTTTTAGCCTGCTTCAATGAATGTTTTGCTAATCGCTATTACTCAACCATGTACCTACTACTGTTGCACTGTTTATTTGATTAGCTCTATTGAACATTGTTTTTAAAAGATTTTCTCATCAAACTGATTGTCTCTTCATTACTACACCTAAACCTACATAAAATACTTTTTTCTTCAAACGTCATAAAAGTACGTTGTTATGTATTTGTATTCAACAAGCAGATGTTCTACATTGTCGCCGCCGGCGTAAATGTGTTGCCTTTACGCCGGCGGCGGACAAAGTAAAATATTATGAAAAATAGTTAGGTTGTAATTCAATAATTTGACAGTTAAAAATGAAACAAATAAACAAAAATAACAAAACAGCATATTCTACGGCAACTTGAAATGCTAGATAAGACAGAATATTTTTTGAAGTTTTGAGCATTTTTTAATGTTTTAATGTCTATTTTCTATATTTGAAGAAAAAATAGCATGTGCTATTCGGAGTAAATGTGTATCACATTTACTCCTAATGACACAATATACTATTCATCCAAACTTATTTTTCTGATAAATGCTTAATAAGAGCTTTCTTTACGAACTGTTTCCAGATTACATTTAGATAGTTATATTTTGATTGCGTAAAATGACTTTACTTTATTTCCAAATGGAAATTTCAGAGGGAACTTAAAAGGCCAGTTTCTATCTAATTCAGTTTTCCCGAGTACCCCTTAGCAAACAATTATTGGTGCACCAATGAAATCTCTTTGACGGATGATTTATTACTCCAGCTCATTTCCGAATGGACTATAGCTATTTACATTTAAAACTAATCATGTTGATTGTAACAAAATTCAAAGCCAAAACCAAGAACAGAGAAATGTTTATCTATGAAAATTATGTATCACTAATTTGAGGTCTTTATTTTAGAGTTATACTAAAATTGCTGCTCTTAATGCAGTATAATGTCTGTCGGTATGGTTCTCCAAATATGGTCAAATGACTTTATTAGAGAATTCGTTCGTATTTAAGATAACCTAATGTGTTTCCATCTAAAACGAGTTTCATACCATCGGTATTTTGAATCATGTTAACTAATTATTTAACGTATAAAATGGGCGGGCTAATCTGCCTAGAATACAATGTAAATTAGTTTTTTATGTTCGTTAATTTAATAAATACTCTTATGTACTATATAGTAGTGCCTCAGGGCTTTATACATATATTTTAAGAATTACAGATACTTAATTATAAAGCAAAATTAAATTATATATGATACGGGATGAACGTTACCGGTCCTGATAAAATCTACATGACTTTTTAGTTATTTATGTTCTCTACGCTTAACGAATAAAGCTTATGACGCAAATATTGATTTGATTCATCATTAAATTATGTAAAACATACCAATAATCCATGTTTTTATATGGCCATCTTGTTCTACAATATTTTTTGTTCGGACCTACGTAGACGAATTTTTTACCAAATTATGAATCAGGATTATAAAACTTGTTAAGATGTCAAGAAATATTAATATATGAATTCATTAGTTGGAAGTTGACAAACAAAATTAGGATGGAATTAATTTTATAATTGCAAAGGACATACAGAGTGAAAAAGAACAATTCAGCTCTGCTTACATTCAAATTAAAATAAGGCGAGAAATAAACGAATTTATTTCTATGATTAGAAAAAGTTCTTAGAACTTAAAGTAAATTGATAGTTATTTGTTTAACTAGGCACCAAAATATCAGATTTACAGTAGAGGCTCGTTTCATTGACGATGCGAACCTTATCAAATTACGTTGCCATGCATCTTATGAACGGTTGCTACGCATTTGTTAACGGTTACTATGCGTTTGTTGAGCTGTTGCTATGCAAAATATTATTACAGCCTAGGCATTAAAAGTGACATTTTACAGACTGTTAGCACTTTTAATGTCAATCGACAAAAATTATTTTTTCTTCATGTTTTGTAAATTTATTAAAATGAAACAATTCGAATTACTGAACATAATTCAGGCTAACAAATGAACAACATAAATAAGTAAATAGTATGGTCAACAGTAACTAAGTAACAACAAATTAAGATTTATAATACTGAGAAAGCCACGTCTTGTTTAACTCGTAACCTTCATTCTGATTCACAGATTCTTACGTCTACCATTGGCACATTTCGATCTTGCTATAATTTTAGTTTCTTCAAAATATAATGGCATGTCTAGTCACAGTAGATTTCTCTGGTTATTTCAGACGAATGGCCCGTTTGTGTTCTGTAATTCTTGTTGTTATCGTTATCGTGATACCAGTCCGTCCCATGTAACATTTTCTACATTCATATGGAATTTTGTAAATTCCAGAGGACTGAAGCGAGAAAATATCCTTGGCACTCTTCGTCAAACGTTGTAGTTTAAGATGTGGAACAAAAGATACTAAAATGTTATTTCTTGTTAATATTCTTCTTTTGTCATGTAGTCGTATGTAGTTCAGAAAAGTAAAATGCTAATAAATTGAAAATGAATAAATATATCATCACGCCTTTTACCCATTTTGTAGAGGCACTCAGTTTTCGCAGATCTTGATAAGTACGACAGTACGAGGGTCGTTCAGAAAGTAGAAAACGATTTGGCATAACTAAATAAAAATGAAAGATATCAACACATAACTTTAATTTTACAGTACATTACTCTATTTTTCAATGTAATCCCCATGGCTGTCAAGGTGTCAAGGCATTTATTGTAACGTGGAACCAGTTTCTCAATTTCGATGCTATACTCTTCACCGCAAAAAATCTGAGCCAAGATATCACTGTGTCTTTGAGGTCTTCATCGATTGCGAATTGTTTTCTACCTAAAAATTCTTTAGTTTAGCTAAAATCGTTTGGTGTCAGGTCAAGGCTATAAGGATGATGTCCAGAACTTTCCCAATTAAAATGTTGAAATTCTTGCTCCAAGTGATTTTCACTTGTTTCCAAAACTAAAAGAATTTTTGAGTGGTAAACAGTCCGCAATCGTTGAAGACCTCAAAGAAGCAGTGACATCCTGGCTAAGATTTTTGGAGGTAGCAGAGTAAATGCTTTGACACTTGGCAGTGATTACATTGAAAATTATAGAGATGTACTATAACATTGTAAATAAAGTTTTATGTTGATATCTTTCGTTGTTTTATGTAGTTAAGGCAAATCGTTCTTTACTTCCTGGACGACCCTTGTATTATATTTTTGCGAGTAAAGTACGGATACCAGCCGTCAAGTTATGACCTCTAAGACGTTAGTGGAGAAGTAACCATGGGGGTAAAATTAAAATGGCAATTATCAGCTGTGGAATTCGAATTGCCACAGCCCGATACGTTACCACAGAGCAATCATCTTCCTTACTTATGCGTCTTTACTAATCGAATCAATTTAAATTCGCCTACAATAACCTCGTTCCATCTCCAGTGAAATTTTTACTTTCGTGAAATCTCAAAGAATAGTTGAAAGGCGATTGAGAAATCAAGATTGCCGTGAGTACACCACAACCGAGTGCATGTGGGATGCAGACAGAAAGAACACAACGCAGAATGCAGAGCCCATATAGCAGGCTGGGTGTGGGTATTGTTGTACTGTAACATATTTCATGTTTGTGTTTACCAGCATGTTGCCTAGCAACGGCAACGAGCCGCACTCACATTATTTCTGTTTTCAACGCAGCTTTGATTCTTTCAAGTTGTTATTTATTTTGAATGTAACATCTTTTTAAACGGAGTTATGCCTACGTTATTTTGTTGTAAGTAGTAATTATGCAGTACGAGCGTAACATATGCTATACTTTTTTTCTTACATAGAATTATTACAAAACAGTATTTATGGGCAACTTCTATAATAAACTTGAAACGTAGGTTTTACTATTGTAGTAAAAATAAATATATTATAAAATTTCAAATGTAATAATTCCCTATTGCAAATAGTGGACGACGGGGTACTATGGATAGAACGCTCGCTTCCTCGGCGAGTCCAAACATTACACACTTCAACTAATAAGCAAATATACTACAAATTTGGTTTGGAGTCCACTATAAACTAGGAGTATAATAAAATGTATAAGCCTCTTTTAAGATTTATGAAATTTTATTTAGAAAACAATGTTTTACAAAACAAAAATGGGTGGATAAAGCCCTTGGAGGTGTGCCTTCGGAGTGTATCCTGTACATTACAAGTTCAAATAAATATATAATTAGAATTCATCTCTATTTGCCTATTTCATAAAATGTTTTGAAAAAGTGTTGCAAGTTGCAATAATTATTTGTCAAACTAGAGAAGTAAGCGCTTCTTTTTCCAACTCGAGCTCGAAGGCAATTCGAGCGAGAGTGAAAGAAGAGCTTCCTTCTCGTGTTAGACACAACATTTAAATAAACTTTGATAACACAACTGACAAGTCAAAAGTTAGGTTATCAGTTACAAGGCGGAGTAACAGTTATCAATGAACCAATCTTAAATATAAATTAAAATTGTCAACTGTAATTTAATCTAAAAAAAAAAAATAAATATGGCATCATTGTAAGATAATTTAAAGTATGTAGGAATATCACTGAAAAAAGTATTTAAAAAAAAAATTAGGAATTTATTTATAATTTTTACAATATATTTTTTGTAAATAACATTCATATTGGTAACACTTCTAGATTTTCCTCTGTACTGAGGATAAACATATTTTCTTCATTATTTCAGGAGAATAGAGGTGGAGTTTCCTGGCACGTCGCGAAAAAAATATATTTAGAGCAAGTTGCATAAATGTTAACTATATCAATGTATTAAAAATTAAAAATGATCAAGATGGCTGACACCACAATTTACATAGAATATACCGGATGTTCCATAGGTCTGTATTTTTATTTTACTCGATTATTTTAAATATTCTCGAATTTTTTTTCAAAGTTTATTTTATATTCAAATGTCCATATATTAGCAGTTTAAGTTTTCCTACCGGGTGTTTCATTATCGCGCAATGATATGAAACATTATATTTTTTAATTGAACATCCTATAATTTTTTTTTACAAAATTTAAAAGTTCTTTTGTTTCTCTATAAAATATCTGAGTAAAACAAAAAAAAAACAGACCGATAGACCAACCGGTATATTTATTCTATGATTTTTAATTTACAGTTTAAAATTACCCAATTATAGGCAAAGAATAATACTGTGATAATGTTTTTAGCAATTAACTGTAATTTTAATACAATTTATTGCACTAGAATATTGAATATTGCGAAGTAAAAATTTTTATATTTGTTACTTCAGTTGTTATATTTTTTTGTAATTCAACTTTTTGCATGGTTCTTTGTGTTAATAATAAACCTTTGACTCGGAATGTACAATTTAAAACTTAGGTGGACGTAGCTCGCATTCCTGCTGGAGACGCATATCGGTTTGTCGATCTTTTCCCCAACTACTAACTATATTTAACAATAATTCTATCAAGTACATCACCTTGTACCTTGTTATGATCATAACAACGCCTCAGTTCACCTTTATATACATAACAACTAACAAGCTCTTGTCATGTTGGAAACGTTTAAAAAAATCGACCAGGTGGATTTCAAGACAAACACGATATACCAACTTGTTAATTAAATTAAAATAGGTCCCCTGTGCTGTAATTGGGTGTAAAGTCATATTGTGCAAAGTGTAAGAAATATATAATACAAAGACAAAAATTTGACTTTGTTGTACGTACATATTAACTTTAATTTAAGTTTTTTAGCATCTTCAAATAAACAAGTATGCTTATGCATACTAAAAATTTACTGCTAATGTATCGCAATAAACTGCATGCGCTTAATACATCATGGTGGTACTTCATCTACTTTGCAACGATTAAATTATTTAAATTTATTCATAATTGTTATTAAAGTCTGTTATTAGAGGCGCAATGTTATACTTAGTTTATTTCATCAATAAATTTCTTGCTGCATCTCTTTAATTTACAGGCGTTTACTGTCCAATTTCAATTAGCATTTTATCTTACGTACATTTATTATCAGATTCGCGTAGGGTTCGGACATATTTGCGAAGGCTGTGTGGCTTAATAGATACCTGTCGCCTACTTTTCTAGAAAGTAAAATCTAAAGCTTGTTTTACAACTTACGCCAGACAACAGACAATTTATTACCTATAAAATTTACGTATAAACGGGTATCCGACATTCTTGTAATATCCCAGAATTTATTTTAATGTTTTCAAATATAATAATAGTAAAACATATAGAAAAAGTAAAAGACAAATAGTGAAATACTTGACGGCTGGTAACAGCACTTCTTACGTAAAAATATATCAATTTTTGAGACCTGCGTAAATAAAGTGACAAATGCATAATGGGTAAAACGAGTGATATATTTTTTTAATTTATACAGGATGTTTCATAACTTCAGGTACATACGTTAAAGGTACATGTTATATAATATGCTGATTACGAATCAAAAAGAATTTTTTTTTTAAATCGCAAAATTATTTTCCATGTTTCCCAGTCCAAAAGTTTCCTTACCACTGCCACTGGGTGGATGATTTTGTTAATAATTATCGTTTCATTAAAAATAATTAAATTTTGTTTGTTTATTTTACTAGTATTATGTAATTTAAGTTGTTGATTACCTATTTCATTGTTTGTGTTTAATAGGAAAGCAAATCCAGTGCAGTACTACAAAAAATGTATTAGGTAAACAACCCTTAATTTTTCGAATTAAAAAAAAATTCTTTTAGATTCGTAATCAGCATAACAAACAACATATACCATTAACGTATGTACTCGAAGTTATGAAACACCCTGTATAGACTAATACGAGGAATTCCAAATTGGACCTGGAAGTTTACTTGACACAGAAAATAATACCTTTCCTGCAGTAGGTTCTGAGACAGCAGGTAATCATTTTGTTTCTAGATGAGTTAAAATTGGTAATTACTTTCTGTTGTATAATTACAAATCATACAAATACAGAACGTGCAAACACGTATAATTACCGTGCGTTAACTACGCGATCAAACCTGAGAAATACTCGGCTAAATTAACGCATTTCGTTTCAACAAAGCAATTAACGCACAGGTATTTTGTTTGCGCTCCGCAAACTGGAACATCTTCATGTTCATGTTGATCTGTTTGAGAATGTGCTCGTCGGTGATAATAATATGTAAATAGACGATATTCAAGATCTTGTGTTACACTTACTGATTAGTGCCGCGCAGATGAACGCACTGTATTAATTTGTGTGCTTTTGGAGTTAGAAACGTATTCGTAAATCATAAAATTGTGACGGTTGATTTTTAATAACACTTTGAAAATTTAATGTTTGTTTATGTAGTGTGAATAGAATAATTTGTTTATTTTCTTACTTGTTTAGCGCTTGGTTCGAAACTTAATAGGACGGATAGCATAAACCATAAACAACCGAGGTAATAGTTGACTAACCTTATTTTTTCCATGACATACATTATTTTACAGAAAAATGTTTCATATTAAAATTGTTAAGAAGTAAATATATCAAATTAGCAAAATTATTTACTGTTATTTTGTCGAACAGTGCTAGTAGCCAAATTGACGCTAATGAACATTTGACTGTCTGTTAGACATACTCCTATAAATCTCATTAAACATTAAACTAAGTATAAATCTAGTTTCATTATAATAGTTTAAACATAAAGCAACGTAACTTATTCAAAATGTAAAGTGTACCTGGTTTAAACTATAAATCTAGTTTGGCGTATGCGTCTTAGGTTATTTTGTAATAAATGGACCCACATGTAACTAAAAATCTTAAATCATAGGCCATATTCTGCCGTCTGACAGAGTTCCCAATTGAGGTTTTGTGACACTTTTGAATGTGAAATTGAAATCACACTAATGAAACATTTATAGTATAAATTAAGTGCGCGATCTGAAGCTCTGCCTTCGTTCTCTGTTCACCGTGCTCGCCAGCACCTCTCTTCAGGTCGTACCTATCATCTAACATTTTTAAATATTGATGTGTCACAAAACCTCCATTTTGACCATCATGGCGGCGTTCAATTGGGAACGCACCATAGCGGCATACGCCCAATCTAGTGCTATATAGAAATCAGTGATTTACCATAATAGGAAAGGAAACGAAGACTTTTGTAAATTATTTTCAAATAAATTGGAAATTTAGTTTCACCATTTTATTACTTTAATTTAATTTCATCATTTTATTATTTGGATTCCTATAAAAATATTTGATTTAGCTGCATTCACAGCGATTCTAATGTCAATTACAATTATTTACAATTGTTTCCTTAAGGAACATAGAGCACCAAAAGGAGTTTCAATAGCAAAGATAACATTGCAATCTTCCTCTTTATTTGGAAGTTATTTCTTCTTCTACAATTTTTTTTCCATTCTTCTTTGTTTTGTGCATCTATTATCAAGTTATTGCAAATTTCTCCTAACTCTATGCATTCCTCTTCCATTTGTTTCGACCAAGTTTATGTTCTTTCTTATTTCTCTAATATTATAATTCAATGCTTCTTTTGCAATATCTTCGTTTTCATTCCTTAATGTGTGTCCTATTCAATTCAATCTTCTACTTTTTATTGTAACTTATACTGGTTCTTCGTTAATCTTCAAAGTTCTTCTTTATTGATCTTTTTCGGGCGAATATATTTCATTATTTTGCGAAGGAATGTTGATAAATGTCTGTATTAGATAATTTGTTCCCTCGTATCTTATGGAACGCATCTTAGACGTTTTGTATTTGTCCTAACATTTATTTCATATCGTTTGCGGATCCTCCTTTCTTTTCGATGTTGCTTCCAAGATAGCAAAAATTAGCAATCCATGGGAGCATTTAAAACTACCGATTTAAATATGAATTATACAGCGATAATACAGTAGTATTTGTTGTATAAACTATGTATATAATAATTTATATAAAACTTTATACTTAAAAAAAATCGAATTGTAATAGACAATTGGGCAGCCCTGAAGGAAGCTTTAAACACGCACTAGACTCTAGTGGTCTAGTGTCTAGTGCTAGTGACTAGAGCTAAACGGAATCTTTGAATAGGATTCGAAACCTGTCTAACTTAATCTTAACTTATTACTTGTTGCCACTTTGAAAACGATTGTGTTACAGGCTTGTATTATATTCGACATAATCACCACCCAGTAATATTTCCAAGTTGAACAGCAACAACAATAAATTAGAAAAGTTAAGAAATTCCTGTTTAAAACTGGACCATCAGTCTCAGGTTCCCACCCAAAGCACACGATTTCTCAATTCAGTTGTCAGTTATTCTTGACGCCAACAAATAACAAAACAACAAATTTCGCAGATCAAGAATGTCGTGGGTGCTTTATGGCAGCCTCTGTTCACACTCACGGTGATAGTTTTTTGTTATGATATAAATTTTTTGTCGTTGGCGCCAGCTTGATGGCTCGTCCGGTCAAATATGCCGCAGTCTGACATTTGTAGTGAGCTATGGAATTCGAGTTTCTTTGTTTACACTGTATATTTTTGTAGTCAATAAAAACTTGCACTGCTCGGTGCTCGCACTTTCAACACTTTGGACAGGTGTAAAAACTCGTTCCATAAAATTTGATATTCGGCGAGGAAATTTAAACACAAGGATGTGCAATGAATACAAATCTACAAATAATTTAACAGTTGTTTACAAGCTGTAAACTTCACTTTATTGCTAAAACTAAAATTATTTGCAACTGGCATTGTAATTAGTTTTCATTTTAACTCCTTAACTGTCTACCAATTTGTTCATCAACATTTTAAAGTTCTTTGTTGAAAAAATGTTTGCCTGTAACAATTGTTATGCGAATATACACAAACTGATTTACAAAAACTTTTCTGATTTCACATAAACAGTATTCTCAAGTTTTATCAAGTGAGCTCATAACAGGGCCGGATTTATTGTGCTCGCCAAAATAAATGGTTATGGGCGATAGCCGATAATCGACAGGCTTACCACAATCAGTAGGGCGTCTGGTTGAGATTATTTAAAATCGTTGAATTTTCCAAAGTTGCAATTTGTATAATTTTATCTATCAACACTTTTTTGGGGAAGGAAACCATGATTTTTTTTTTCTTGATTAACCGTTTCGAGAAAGGCTGCTATACTGTCTTTCTGAACGAATGTACCACGCAAATCCCCACTCCAATCAGAACCATGGCATGTATGCATCTGCCCTCTTACTTTCCCATTGCCCCTAATATAAGCTTATGCTTTGTCTCCTTTATCTTCTTTCCTCCAAGGCATACTATATATTTATTTCAGTTAGCATGCAACATATTTTGGATAATTGGGTCCTCTACTATAGTAACAAATATATTACATACATATTTTCTAATTTAAATGATCGTAAGTACGAAAATTGTACAATACACGAACAGAATATTGTCCACGTCCATGTATGTATGATTAGCAGCAATTTCACGTTTCCAATTTCATCAAATTTCGAACTGTAAACATGGCTTTAGTATAACAGTAGGTACAACTCAAACCAACCCCTAAAATATTAGCTGTGGTGCCGCTACTGAACTCGAGCACTTGTGACCATAAATTAGATCCAGTAACAGACAGGGGTGTCTGAGAAAGGCTATCAGTTATAGCGTTTGTTAATTGTTCTTAGCATTTTAATAGGATGTTGGCTCTATAGTTTCTAGAACAATGGAACCGAACATCGGGCACCAGGCACAGGTAACTTGACTCTCAACCCGAATTGTAGAGTGGGTGCTGCGTGCTCCACAACAGGTTGTTAGCAGCCCAAAACTATACTTCATCAAAATCAAACTGAATCGTTATTCGTTCTCGGAGTCGAATGATGTTAGGCATGTTACAGCATGGCATGATGGAAGATTGGGATGAAGAAGAATCGAAAAAAAATGAGGGAAACGGAATTATTGTTATAATCGAATGTATCACATGGTATCTAATAATGTTTTGTATTGTACGTTTTTTTAATGTGATTTCTAAGCCAAAAAGCTAGATTAAAGTATTAAATGAATGAATTCTACAGCTGACAGTTGCCAATTTAAATTTACCCCTGTGGGTCCCCCTTCACTAACATCTTTGGGGGTTATTATTTGACGGCTGGTAATCGCACTTCATACGTAAAAATATATTCGAAATCTGAGTAAGCAGAGTGCCACACCCATAATGGGTAAAAGGCATGATGATATATTTATTTTATTTTATCTACTCAAAAAAGAAAATATCTAAGGTCAAATATCGCCTATGTGATTTTGTTGGAATAAAAACTTATATTTGTAAGTTATCAACGGGCATGTAATCTTTCAATACTTGTCAATAAATAAGTATTATATTGTTATCATATTCATTACATTACGCTCATTGAATTAAATTTGTTAATATCAATAAATACCTAAGCATAGAAATAAAAAAAATTCTGACACGTATTAACCTTAAAAATTAGAAACATAAAAAAAAACATCAGTTGTATTAAAACGGGACACTTTATATATGTATATATTGATCTTTCATTTTAAGCATTTTACAGTAAATCTACGATCTATGTATGTACATTGAAAAGAAAAGAAAAGAAAAGAAAGGGAATACTTACGTGGGCTTTAAAACATACCCAAGCCCTAACACTAACAGCAAAATGAAAATATCGAGTTGATTAGTGCGTGGGCCAACTTTAATGAGACGGGGTTCGTACATCTTTTATCATTATTAATATTTAATATAAAAGGGTAATCATAATGGATTTTGATATTATTTTCTTCTGCTTATGAAATAAAGTTTTTTCCAAGATGTATTATTTGACGTTTGATAATATAATTTTTGCTGTTTTGTAACCTAACTGAAGTACGATAATTTTACAATTAGTTTATGAACAAAATTCGACTGCAAAGGTCGAAGTTACAATAGGCTTACAATATAACTTAAATATGCAGTATAAGAAAGTATAGCAATCATGAAAAAATTGATAACGAAATGATTACATGATTCAGGTCTTTGAATCCGTTTTGACCATTATTACAATAACGTGTGATGATAATGGATATGTCCATAATGTTCAACAAATAATGAATGAAAACGGCCGAAAAACAAAATTTCATAATTTTATGTTTTATGAGTTGATTCTGATTAAAATTGCAAAAAGTAAGTGGACAGAACAATAAATTTATCATATTTTATATAAATTATGTGAATGCCTCACCCCGTATTGTGTAATATTCATAGAAATTATATCATACTTAAATTATATAGTCAGCAGTTTAATGTCTATGGCACACTGGTCGATGAGCATCGAAGAGCATCGATGAAACGATAAAACGCACCCGTCATCGATGAAACAAACATGTCTCGTATCTTTTGTGTCTCATTTCACGTTAACTTTCCCTGTATTCGTTATTGATGAAATTAAAAATTTTGAAAGGCGGGTTCGATGCTCATCGACCAGTGTGCCATAGGTATAAGGTGTCAAGTAAAAAGGCACGTTTATAAGATCATCTTTATAAAAATACTTTATCACGTAGAAATATAACCATTCCTGTTGTAACCATTGTTCTATTAAGAACCATTACTCTATTTTTAATAAAATAATTTTTTTATAACAAATGTTTAAGTTGCTAAAATATAATTTATATAACAACAGCCAAACATAATATTTAAATTGAAATTATTTGCAATTTTCTCGTATTATAGGTTTAATAAAATAATTCAATAATCATAGTGCTATGAGAACAAATAACTGAGAGACATTTGTCAAACTTGTGTCAAGTAAAATTTAAAAATATTCAAATTCAGATTTATATGTATTAGAAAGTCGTATGGTGCCCACACCAATTTTCTACATATTATATCAAGATATTTATGTCAGAGATTCGTGAAACTGCTTGATATTAATTCGTGAATAACGTGAAGATTTTGAGAATTCCGCTGTTTCTAATTTCGTAGTTCGAATGTGGGAGAAATATATAGCATCCTGTATTAAAGCACATTTCAAGAAAAAAAATTACAAAACCTAGCTTCTGAAATAGAATGGAATGTTTTGATAAGACAAGATATGAAACATTACCGATTTCCCCGCCTTCTAAATTAGGAATAAGCTTTCATATTATTATTATAATTACACTCAACCATAAAACAAAATCCTCGAAATCATAATTAAACCAATGTTAATTATATAAATACAAGACCATTCATTACACTCCGAATACGAACCACGAACGAGTTCGCGGCCATGGCGACCACCAAAATAATCAAATTTATTCTCTTCGCACGGAGTTGCGTTCCATTTCATTAAGCGGGCACTAATCATGATGCGTGCTCTCGGCTCTACAACAAAGGTTCCCGTGCATTTTTGCACGCGTGCACGTTTTTTAATGAGTCTTTGTGCCTGCCAACGGTTACCGACTAATTTCACCTCGGTAAATATTAGTTTGGAGCACATATATCTTCTGCTGATGCTGGAATTGTACAGGAGCGCCCGTGTAATTTCTTAGATGACAAGATGGCGGGATGGTAAATTATTGTGGGTATAGGACCAGAAAATGCAATTTGAATTTGTTTTCTTGTGAAGAATTATGTTCAATAATACGAAACGTTGTATTAAAATAAATATTTATAAGGAGCTTAATAAAAAAGTCTTTTATAATTTATAACTTAAGATTATTAAAACTCGAATGAATTTAATTTAAAAGATAACAGACTTTGCACTACCATCTTGAACCAAAATGACGGAAAACTACTGTGGAATCAAACAGGATGTTCGGAAAAGAGATGTTAAGTTTAAGGTATAACGATTATTTGATTAATTCTGAGTCGATAATCCTAATTAAAAAAATTTGTAGGGCCCTTAGTAAGCCACAAGAGCTACTTAAAATAAATCTAAATTTGGCCATTCAGAATCAAACAATTGTTATATCAGTCATCAGGTAACTAGGCAAATTAGTACGAATGTTAAAATGTCAAATTATTTTTCATTCATATTTCAATCAAAATTTCACGACCGGGAGATTATATCGGTTTCTATGATCCAAAATTATGACAGAAACAGCCAATTTCATATTTACGAGTATATACGGGAGATTTGTGTACTTTCTCTACCGACGTTAAGGAAAGTGCTCAAATAATGCGTAAAATGAACAAAAGTAAACAAATTAAACGTAACTATCATATGAAATAGTATTTTTCGACTGGAAGATGGAATAAAAGAAATAATGTTCGGGACTGCAGTCAAATGGTTTTATATGTAACTATCATGAATTATATTACACCTCAAATAATTTTGAAATACATAAAAACCATTATAAATACTAGGGTCGTGAAAAAATAGTATATACCACAGGAGAGAAGTGTATTTTTCCCTTGTCGTATTGAAGCTCTCGCCCACGGCTCGTGCTTCAATTTATTCCGCAGGAAAAAATCGTACACTTCTCTCTCTTAATGTATAATATACTATTATCTATGACCGTTGGACCGTTGTTAAAAGCGAATTAAAAGTGTCACTTTCTGACACTAGTGTCAAAAGAAACAGAGCAACGTGCTATAAGTGATTTTTATCTTATTTTTAACACGTTGTTAACGATATGTATCAATAACTCAACAAATATAATCCTACCTGTCAAAATATCATTCCATATATTTAGTAGTATCCAACACACTAGGAAAATCGTAGATAAAATTTTGTATGATATCCGTATTAAAAGTTATTTATTTTATTAGTGGAGTTTCACAAATTCCCACTTACTCATAAAATGGCACTTTTAACACTTATAAATAACTATTATCTAAGATCATTGTTAAAAGCGGCCGTTTTAACGGTTGCTTAGCAAGTTAAAAGTATCACTTTTTGATACTAGTGTTAAAAGTAACATAGCAACGTGTTAAAAGTGGCTTTATTGTTACTGTTAACACGTTGCTAACGATTTATATCAATAAATCAACAAATATAACCCTACCTGTTAAAATATCATTCTATATTTTTTCTATTTCCTAATACACTAGGAAGATCGTAGATAAAATTTTGTATGACATACGTGTTAAAAGGATTTATTTAGTTCATGAGATTGTTGCACTCAGCTTCGCCTCGTTTCCCAAACTTCCTCACTTACTCATAATAAAATATCACTTTTAACACTTATATCATAAGTAACTATTGTGAAAGGTTGCTATGCTATATGTAATTAAATTTTTTTTAAATGCCTCTAGAGATGTACTAACTACAATTAGTTACATTAACACAACTTTACATAATGCTCCTTGAAAGTAAACAGCAATGAAATTTCATAAATTCGAAATTTTCGTTTAATTGTAATCGCATATTTACAAGTGTGATGACTTCGTGAGGCTTTACGAAGGGCCGTATATATTTTTTTTGCATTCGGATTGTCGAATCGAAGAATGGTTCTACCAGAGGCTTTTCACACTTTTTTCTGAAAAACCTGTATATCCAATTCATGCAAAAATAACATGTAACGTATACCATTCACCATGAAAAATTCAATGGCAAAAAGCAGTTTGAAGAAACATTTATGCAATCTTGAACTACACTATGTTTAAATTTCATTTACTACCGCTGTACCATACATTCTGCGCTGTAGGAAAATTTAAATGAAAGTGGATGCCATATTATTTACTGTAAAAGATAATTGGTAGTTTTAACCGAAGGAATCTTGAAATGAGTATGCCTATGCAGAACTCTTGAATATTTATTTTATGGAAGTTACAAGTAACTGCGTTGTTAAATAATAATACTACGTGTAATGTTTATGTAACGAAATATTTATACTTCAAATGTAAACATGTAGAATTATTCAATATTATGTATTGGAAATTAAATTAAATGCAAACTTTGCTTTCTTTATTATTTTATAGAAAAAAAAAATAAATATGAAAATTGTCAAGATTAAAATTCTAAATAGGTTTAGTTTAGTAGTATTCAAACATATTAGCACTCCAGGCTATGCAAGTCCATAGCTCGAAATAGAAGCAGTAACATTTTGTTTCAAAGGTACAATCACTGAAATATAAGTAATACAGGAACACTAACTTGTAGGCTTTTGTGAAAGTGAAAAACAAGCCCAAACCGTGCTTTATACAAAGAAGTTTTTCTTTTCAACTGACTTTTTTTTTATCTTATCTAATGACGTAAGTGTAAGAAATATAGATGAATCGACTAGTCACGAAAAACTGGTATATGGGGCTCTTTCGCTTAAAAATTTCTACAAGATTACAGCGTTTACAGCATTACCAACTAAGCGAAGTGACAAATACCTGTCAAATGGCATTTGTTTTTATGTTTTGGATGTAACAAGGGTTTAGTTAATAATAAAATTATAATGGCACAGTGGAGTAGGGTAGAATTGGAGAACTCAGTAGATATACCTATAAAAATGTTATGGTGTAACAGAATCTTTGACACTTGGTTGTTTAAATTCACTAAAAACATAATCAAGTACATAGACTGATAAGATCACTTACAAAGACAATTTAAAATCACATGAAAAGAAACACTTCATCGTGTAATGCCCGCTTAAGACATATAGATGTTTGTGGATCGGTTGCTGTGTAACTACATGTTGTACAGCCTAGTCCAAATGTGATAAATACATATTTAACAATGTATTATTCAATTATTTGAAAATTCCTTTAAATTCACATACATAATAGTTAATTGAATTCATTTCTATTAATGTATTATTTAATTTTACATTGTATTTTAAAATAATTGGAGGTTAATTATTTTGTTTTTTTTTTAATCAACATTCTAAGCGGACTGTACAACAAAGACAGATGGCCCAACAACTAGCTGTCTCTCTCAGCTCGCATATCCATTTACCCATTTTCGGTGTGACGTTTTGATTTACAATTATGTTCAAAACAATTCAGGGCCTTAAACTTATAGTAGTGAAGTTTCGTTGCTCATCTTTTTTTTCTTATTCTTATACTTAAAGTATAAAGTACAAAGATACTACATAAAAAAAGAGTGTGAAAAAAATATTCATTAGCAAATACCGCCGGGCCTGCATTCATACATATAAATGAAATGTCATTAAAGCGAATGGAAGAACAAGTCATTCTAGTACCACAAATCAAAATAAAATAAATTGTCACTAATTTACCCAATCCAATTACCCTATTCCTCGTCAACTAGTCTCCCTTGACCTTCACAAGGTCACTGACAGCCCTTCGACTTCCAACACGCACACAACTAACATCAATTAACACTCTTGTACTGGTCAGCGGCTACTTTTAACATCAAATAGTTGAGCATGCCGCTATCAAACCAGTATGAAATGAGCAAAAACATATTTATAATTTAATCAAATAAGCTTCTAAATATATTTAAAGAAAAAGTAAAGTGTATAAAATACCCGAAATCTGTCATACAGCAATATATTCATCTTACATAACCGACGTTTCGGTTTGCACTTAAACCTTAAACCTTAAACCTAATGAAGAATCACTTTGAGAAAGATGTCTATATCTCATTAGGAACAACAGGACTGATAATAATAGTAATGCCGATCTCGGTGGTGTAGTGGCTATGACAGTAGCATAGCACACTAAAAGTCGTGGGTTTGAATCCCGCTGAAGAGCATAGTCGTTTGTGCCGGTATATGACCAACGCAATTAATCCTCTTCGCATCTTCGCAAAAAAATATCGCACATGAATTATACCAAAGAGACATTCAATTAATTTTTTTATAAGTATTAATTAAAATTTAATAAATACGAATTAATTTTATGATAAGTTATATATAGATACGCTACAGTTTTAACAATTAATATACAATATTTAAAGTATTTTCTAGTTACAATAATTATAAAAATAACAAATTAAATACAATATTATATCTGCCGAAAAAAATATATGTTTAATTCTTGATCAAAACACCTTTCATTATTTTTTGTTGTTGATATTTTCAAGAAGCAAATAAAAACAATGGGGTCTTTCGCCATTTTTTTTTATTTTTTTTTTTTTATGAAACTTTATCTATACTGAAGACTATCTACACTTTTAAAAAGTCTTAATTGTTATTCATTAAGCCACAATGATTTTTTAAAAAATGTTGTGACGTCATAGTAGAGGTGTTGCTGGATCTAAAACAGTACAGACTGTAAGTAATTGTAGTCATATATTTTTTTACTTATTTTATTATTATTATTAAAATAAAATAGAACATTTATGTAACAAAAATTATTTAAATCTCTACTGTTTTCGATCTCTACTATGACGTCACAACATTTTAAAAAAATCATTGTGGCTTAATGAATAACAATTAAGACTTTTTAAAAGTGTAGATAATCTTCAATATAGATAAAGTTTCATAAAAAAATATAAAAAAAAAATGGTGAAAGACCCCATTGTTGATACCTATGTCAAGTAGCACGATAGTCAAAATGGTATGAGATTTTTTTACCATCTGATTTGAGAAATTATATTGTTTTTGCTCATTAAAATTAAAATCAATTTGCAAAGAGTTTAACTATTCCTCAAGGAATTCCAAGAAACCTACACTTATATTCGTCATTCTACATATAATTTTAAGTAAGAAAACTTTAAATTAATTAAATGTAACTTTGGTCCAATTCATGTGCGACTCGGCTCGTAATATTAAATTTATTTCACAACTACTTTTTCATTTTCTATTACAGATTTGGATTGAAATTGCAAATACGTATTTGATTTCACCTGGAGTTGGAGTTGATTATGAATAGGATCTTTAACCACCTTAAAATTAAGCATATTTGGAACAAATTTTCAATAATACACTTTAAAAACAATGTCAAAAAATATAACACCACATTTAAAAAGTAAATATTACGCCGATAATTAATTATTAAAAGCACATCATTTTTCGTGTGACGTCAGACCGACTAGAGACAGATAGAGATTGCGCGCGCATAATCTTGGCCATCTTGGCGTTGAGTGTTTTGTTCTGTCAGTTTTATTATTGTTTTATCTGTTGCAATATTTAAATTCTCATTAAAATTACAATTATGGTTATAAAGTATTACTTTGTGCCAAACAAAAAAAAAAATAAAATAAAAATTATTATTTATTTCAGCGCTTTTCTGTCATCAGTCACTATGAAGTCACACGGTTTTATATAGAATCTTTAGTAATTTGTTACAGGCTTCAATATATTACAATACCTATAGATGAAAACACGAAAAATATTCATATATTAATGTCTATTTTCGAAGAGTAAAATCATAAAAAAATTGATTGAAGAGCCCATTGTTGATCATTTACGAGGAGACGAATCAGTACGACATCAGTTACTTACAATCATACAAACGTAGTTACATCGAACTGTCAACCAGTTACGGGCGGGTGAACATAATTGAGAAAATTATACCCTCCGACCGCAGCGTATACAATTATCATAAATTATGACAAACGTTCAGAAATAATTGAGACACAGGCAAGTAGCGCGATAGAGCATCGGATCGGGTCCTAATTGGCCCGCTATGAATAATAAACGTGTAACGAGCACATGACGACTTGAAAATTATCGCGTTCTGATTATAACTCAAATGTTGGCCACTATTAAATTTTGTGATATATCACTTTGGCGGTTTGTGGACACGGGACATGCTGTAATAATTGCCACGTATTTGTTCCACTTATAAACTTGATCATGATTTATTGCTGTCCAGGTATTTATACACTTCAAAGGTGTACGTATTTCTGTAATTGGTTCAATTATACGACGATAGACAGGTTTCAATAAATTGTATTCTTACCGCAATTGCACATTATTCAGTTAAAATTAAATTGATTGAGGGAAACTTATTCAATGACGAATTATTGAGGATGAATTTTCAAAGGATGAATAGGCTATTAGCAGAGGGTATTTTAAAATAAATTGTAAAATTCTAAGGCTAAGAACAATCTAAAAAATATATCTAACCCCTAAATTTAAAAGTAATAAGAAAATATCTAAATACGTATAATTGGTGTTACACGCTCTGTTTCTGGATATACTAAGAAAATTGTTTCTGTGCTGTCCACCGTATTGTTACAATACTCTGTAGTTACATCCCAAGTGCATGGCAAATACCTGAATATTTTTTCGAGTGCACGAGAAAATATTCTGATTGTATTTGCCAAGTACGAGGGATATATTAGACGAATATTTCTCGAGAAAGATTTTAGTCATTATTTTAAATTATTGATCATATATTTATTTTAATCTGTCACAAAAACATCAGACTTATATTAAAAATAAGTCATCAGCGTTTTGAAAGTAATTCTTTAGAAGAAATTGATTGAAAAATTTTAAAAATTTTAAAACGAAAAAAATTAAACTATTCCTCATTGTGATTACAATTATTATCTATAAATATTCGGGTATGGCACTTGTGCAAATACTCGATATGCAAAATATTCACGATATTCGATTGTTATTGGTCGAAATTTAGAAAATATTGCAACGTGATTGGTTGAAATTTTTCGAGGGAAATATTCATATATAATATGAAAAGAGAGAAAATTATCATGCACATGCACGAGGGATATTCGAAGTACTATTTCTCGACTAAAATTTAGCCAAACGCTGTTTCTTTCATAAAAAATAAAGCAAAATTTAAAAACTTCATTTGACAGCAAGTCAGAATCACCTTGATAATTTGCACTAGTGTAAAATTATCGTGTAATTCTACGTTGATTGGACGACATTCAGAAATGTCAGAATTCTGATTGGCTTAAATTTTATGAGGGAAATAGTCATATAATATTTCACTCGAAAAATTTCTTCCAATCACGTTACAGTATTTTCTAAATGTCAATCGAATATCTGTGAATATATTGCATATGTGCAAATACTCGAGTATTTGCACAAATGCGATACCCGAATATTTATAATAATTGTGATCACAATGAGGAATAGTTTAATTTCCTCGTTTTAAAAGGACAACAGTGATAATATCTTCAATTTTTCCATCAATTTCTTTAAAAAAATTACTTTCAAAACGCGGATGAATCATTTTGAACGTAATTTCACAAATGATATTTATCAAAGTCATAGATCCGACGTTTAAATATTAAATGTTCAATAATTTAAAATAGGTACGACTGAAATTTTTTTCGAGAAATATTGTTCTAATATATCCCTCGTGCAATATTTTCCATGCACTTGGGATATAACTACTGATTATTTTTACTTTCTTATACGAAAAAATTAAACAAGTTTAGCATCTATAATAATTATCAAAATAAAGTCGTACGCAAGGAACAAGTTATACATATTCAGTTTGTTTTATATGTATAAGAAAGTAGTGTGGTGCCCACACCACATTTTTTCTCTTTGAGTTATTGGCACATATAGACACACATTTATCCCTTCATACAGACATCATTAAGAAAATGGTTAAACGAATTCAAGTGACCTGAAAACACGTATTTCTGCAAAATCTAGTTATCTAGTTTTTTATTATTTATACTTTGCCTGTATAAGATTTAAAAAACCAATACAGAGTTAAGATTCTTTAAAAGTTTATGGCAAAATATTTTACAATAAAATTTACAGCTGCCATTTAGCAAGAACCAAAATGTAAATGATTAATATTCTTGTAGTTCTCATAACAGTGATTGTATCTTAAGATTACAAACAATTAAATTTTAGTGCTTTTACCATAATCAGTAAAGTGCTCACAACTTTAATTTAATTATAGGTATAAAAGAATATTTGGCAGTAAAACTTCACATTAAAATGAAAGTTGTTAGTTTTATAATATATTACTTACATATGTACCAAGTTAAGGTGATTCATACGCTATGAATATAGAAACAGTTAATCCTATAACCATAATTTCATTGAAACAAAATATAACTAAAGATATTTATTATGTATTGTAAAAGTTTTTCTGGTCAAATATTTAGAGTATTAGATCATATAAAGTATTAGAATCATAAATCAGGTTTAATTTCATATTAACAATATTATTGGTTTCATGTAAATAATTGTCAAAAATACACAACAAGAAAGTTACAAAATAACGAATTAATAAACTATATTTATAATACATTTTTGAAAATCACCCCATTCACGACTGAAAAATAACCAATCGGTTATAAAGCTCTTGAACAATATTATTTAGTCAGCTATAATACGAGTTCCAGAAATGTATTAAATTTGAATTTGTAATTATTCTAAGTTCAGAACTATTTTTTAAAAGTTTAGAAAAATAATGACATATTCATGACTATCATGTGTGCCAAATAATCATTGCTTATTGTACTTTTGTTTACAATTTGTCGAAAATTGTTATTATTTTTTGTGTTACCTTATTTGAAAAGTAGTAGGTATATTAATTATATTTTAGTACCATTATTTTTCAGGTAAAAAAGAATGTTTCTATTAGGTAACATTCCTCCACTAGTTGTATGACAAAATCTCTCGCCTGACTATTTAGATGCATGTTAAAATGTACACATCAATTTGTCGAGTACGTCATGTTTTTTATACTTTTTTCGCGATCGCCCAGAAAATGAGCTGTTTCTGATCGCTTTTTAGACCGGAAATTCCTTCTTTACCGAGCTAGCTCGGAAAATTGACTATATGGGATCGGAAAGCAATGTTTCCATGGTAATCAGTTCTTTATTTATTTATTTTTCATTCTTGTGTCAATTATTGCAATAAGGTGTAAGAATTATTATTTATTTTTTTCAGGATCGCGAAAAAAATATTGTACCCAACATGACCTGAAAGTGTCTTCACTGGGCTCGCAAGCTTCCAAAGCTCGCTCTGGAATATACTTGCTCACCCAGTAAAGTATCACTTTCAGGTCTTGTTACGTAAATTACTATTCTTTAAAATACAAATGATATCAGAAAGATATTCAGAACCATTTTAAGGTATTTATGAAGATGACTTGTGAAACTTTAAACGCAAATGACTCGAAATCATGAAATAGTAACTTAACTGGTTCTTCTTCAAAGCCTCAGATATATACGGACAGCATTCAACCTCTTGATGAAAATCCTTAAGCGCAAGCAAAACGTTGAGTTTTGTCTCAAATCTTGACAATCCTATCTAGGAAGTCGTATATTTGTGATAATACCAGTCTAAATTTGAACATCCAGAAATATCCGGAAATCTTTATCAAAGAAGTAGATACTAAATATCCAAACAGCAATTAAAATGTTATCTAAACAAATCATAAACATGCTAATCCAGTTTTCAAGTTTCCAAATTAGTCTTCACTAACCAATAGAAGCAAATTCCGGAGGAGAATAAATTGATACGCTTCCCACTAGGTACTCAGAACTTTTCAAAGACTTTGAAAGGATGAATGGTTGGTTCTGTTCGTCAGGGTCGAACAGCAACGTCAGAGTTAACAGGCGTCAGTAACGCTGAACGTTGAGGTATAATTATAATGCATCGCATATATGACCATATTCGGAGCTGATTATCTGTAATCATTTGTTTTGTTCATGCACCCACACAGACCTACAGGCAACTGTTTTTGCCAATTGTTCTTGTGCATGAAAGAAATCGTTTTGTAATAATATACAACAATTATGCCTTACAGGTAAAGTTCTTTTTCAATGGGCTATGGTTTTAATTGTTGTTTGTTTTACACTGACTTATTTACTATTGGCAACCTTATAGACGCTCTTTTAATTATGGCTTTAAGTGGGTAATGGTGCGATAGAGGAATTAATTTTAGACACCCATTGAAAGATAAAGACTGCATGAAGAAGTTTTGGGTGGTCCAGCTTCAAGTTGTAAGTAATTTATGTTTAAATGAATGTGTAAAAATGAAAGTAACTACATGGTAGTAAATTGTACAAGTTGCAAAAGGGACATAAACGTCGGAAGGCTGTGTTTGAAATGAAATATTTACGAAATATGTAGTCAGTGTATGTGTACAAGTATACAATAAACATGCAAGTAACAACACAGTGAATAGAATACTGTTAAACCAGAATTTCTTACTTAAAGGTTACTAAATTAAATGTGAACAGTGTGCTATTAGCTGTTTCAATTTAGTGTATGTATACAATAATTCAACTTCCTATTGAAACATAACTTTTTTCAGTTTGAAATCGAATAAACGAGGAAGAGTACTATTTACAATCGGATAACATAACTTTTTTTCACTCAAGCATGGTTGGTGTGAGGTAAAACGACTCGAGCAATTCGACAAACAAAATCGTCCCTCCTCTTGTGGTATTACCTTCGAGTATATAATGAACTTACAAGTAAGACAACAATAGATTAAATACTGTTAAAACAAAATTTCTATTTTTAACCAAGAACACTTCGGTAAAGGCTGTTTTAATATGAGTGAATTTATTTTTAGAAGAAGAGCGCAGTAGGGTATTATACAAATTTCGCAGATGCGAAATGCTTAGAAAAAATAATCAAAGAGAATAAATACACCATCAAGTTATTTTTGAATGTCGGTTTATGATATATTTTAATCTGTGAAGTGCAATTACCAACAGACAAATCTCAGCGTCAGGCCACAAAGATGTTACAAGCGTAAATTTTATGTGGTGAAAATTATCTGCTGTACTAATCGAAATGAAGATTTAATGATGGTCTGTCCAATATGTTTTCGCGTAGCTATTCACAAGTATAATTGTATAAGTTTATATTGAAAAACTTACATTTCCTTGCCTTGAATTGTACATTTCGCAAATATTGAATTTGGAAGAAACTAGGGGTAATAAAATAGTAGCCAAATTACAACCCCTTTTAAATAACTAGAAGAAATCTTTGTTGGCAAAGGATCAACTTATTAAAAAATTCAAATTAATACGCTATTTAAAAACTAAATTAAAACAGCTTATAACTATATTACTTTGGGAAAAAACAAAATATGATCCTCTAAAAAATAATTTTTTTTTCTGTACGTTCATTCAGTAAGTTGCTCTTTATTCAAAATGGTGTAATAATAAATCCAAAGTTAGAACTAGTGGACATCTAACTTAATTTACAGAAATAAATATGTATTTAACAGTTGAAATTTAAAATTTTAAAATGGTCCTCTGAATTAAAAAAAAAGAAGATGGATAGTGGAATAAATAGTGTATGTAACTCATGTCCTTAGTCTGAATGTTGCACTTCTAAAACCAGTTACATAAATAACTACATTTTATGAGTCTTGTTAAATAACTGCTTGTTTCCATCAAAGCTGTCTTTGGAGCTCTTCAATGTACTAAAATGTATAGGCCATATTGAGTTTAAGAATACAACCTAAATATTCTTAACTTTTAAATGTTCCAATTTGCAAGATAAAAGAAGAAATTAAAACGGTCTATAACAGTTCTTTCTTTCAAAAAAACTAAATTTGCTTCATTATTTTAAAGTACAAAAAAAAATTAGTAATTATGTACACATTTTCGATGCAAAAACAACCTTTTCCATTTTGAGTCTATAACAGTGCTATTACAACATTCAAAAGAGTTCATTAATATTTAGTTCATATTTTCAGTACTTTCAAGTTTTTCAGGTGGGGTACAAATAAATCGTCTACACTTATTTTTACTTTGACAAAAATTCAAATTAACTGTTCAAACTTCAAACGTCACATAACTCACAGCAACATAAAATACCCTAAATTTTGTAATTTTAATATTATTTAAAATGAGCATAAAACACGCAAAATAGAATTCATAATAGTCGATATTTTGTTCGTTATTTTGTTATTGAATATAGTGTGCGACTAGCTGACAGCTAATGTAATTTACAGAAATAAATACGCATGTAACTGTCATTATAAATAGAATTTGAATTTTAAAATGGATTTGTTTGCAACTCGAGTAAAAAGTGTCATGTTGTATTTTTGACAAGAATTATATAAATGACTAATTATTATGAGCCTTGACAAATAACTTGTTCTTCAAAATACTTGCACGTATATACTGTGCTGTAGGGAGTAAAGAATATAACCTATATGTTCCTAACTTTCAAATTTCGAAATCTGCAACGAAGCAAAACATGAAGCACGAACTTATGAGTCTAATTACTTGCAATTTGGTCCCCAGAGAATCAATTATCCAGATGCAACAAAATGCGTCCGATATAAAACTCGGGTCATTAACTCAACTCCGTTTAAATGCTCTATAGTCTATATGCATGCCTGTCTGTTGTGATTGCTTATTGCTATTTGACCTGGTTTAATATAAAAGATCATGTATAATTACCTCCAAGAACCATTTGTAAAGTTATATCAATACATGAAATGTCTCTTAAATGTCACGCAAGCAAAGGTCGCTACACGAAGTATGGAATTCATTCATCAAGTTAAAAACAAACAATTAGTCATATGGTGTATATTTAACGCCCACGAGAAACAACTTTGTCTTTGAGAGATTTACACTAAACTTTCTCTAGTCACGAAACTATTTGTCTCAACATCGTTTTGAAATTCAATATTAATTCTACGTCATTTGGAAAATAAATAGCTGTACAGTTCGACATTGTCACCAGTTCTGTGGTTTATACTTTTCCTTCTTTGATGACCATTGACGACACTACACGTGCAAAAAAATTTATTACTTTTACTTACCGAGATTTACGAAAGAACAGTGTCAAAAAGCAAATGGGTAAATGGCATGATGTTATATTTATTGATTTCGTTTTGTAAATTAACTAATAAGCATGTTTTAATTATTCCAACGAAATATGACCCTACTCAGTTGTTCAAGATCTCATGAACACAATATTCTACACTAGATTTTCAAATAAAAATATGTGATTTTATTAGGGATTGGATTCATATTCGCTCTCAGCTACTTGTTTCAATAGCGCTCAAAAATAGGAATCAAATAACTAATATTTACCTCGATAAACCGATTAAATACTAAATTAATGAAACACAATTGTAAATTTCTTCAAATACAACCACATATAACTACATTTGAACATAAACAAATTTATACAATAACTATACATGTTGCATGTTCTATCCGCTACTCTCAAACTAAAGCTGCATTTAGAGCCATTTAATTATACAATTACCACTTACAATTAATAATCGGTTGCAGCGTCATAAAACTACCGATTTAAAATATGAATTATACTTACTAATTAATTAGTGGAAATAACATTTATTGAAAAATTTTTACTTGATATATTTAGGCCCGGTATTATAAACGCTGGTTAGCCAATATGCTACTAAATTTAATATGCTACTTAATATTTGTGTGGGTATTATAAAGCAAAATTTTATTTGATTACCTACTTATTAGTTAATCGAGTCTCCCTAGAAAAGTTACCAAATCATATTAAATTTAGTTGGTAAGTTAGAATCCCTATCAGAAGTATACACATATTCCATGTAGATGGCGGCAGTGAAAATTATTATTTACTAATTAAAATATGATGAAATTGAAATGAAATGAAACAATTTGAAATAAAATAATACAAATATATATTAAATCCATTACATTATTGAATGATGAATGAGTGTATGAAATATGAAATTTGATATCATCATCAGTTACTGATACCAGAATTATATTCATCAAATATATTTTCAGAAAAATGAAAAAAATAGAATAAGGTAAAAATTACAGTGAAAAATAAAAATTTAAATTACTAAAAATTATGTCCCAATCCAGGGGCATAATTGAAAAACAAAGAAACAGACGCAGTGGATATGCAAACTAAGACAAAAGTATGGGCAGATATAAGAGTCTAATTTCATTCAATATACAGTTCAGGACAAAGATATGGAATTTATTTAAAATTATTTTATGAAAATATTAAAATAAAATCAATAACACTGAAATCTAAGGAGAATATAACTGGATATTATTTAATATGGGGCACGTAAAAAATAGAATATATTTTTATTTAGGTAGAACTGGAGGAGATCATTTAAAAAGAAATAAACAGATGAAAAACCTATCAATTGTTGAAACGCAATCAATCGATGATACTGACATCATATTCGAAATTCCTATATGTAAATATCTACAAAAATTTGAAGATTTAAATATCTTTAATATTTAACAATAATTGTCTGCATTTATTATCTTCCATAAAGTATTTGTAGATCAAAAATATAAAATAACATTGAAATATACTTTTAATAGTCTACTAACTAAATTTAATAGCACCAAAACTGTCCTGCTTATTTAATAAGCTGATTTAGTAGGAGACTAAATTTATATTACCTTTATAATACACTTTTTGCAAATAGTAGGTTACTTAATTTATAAAATACGCTATTAAATTTTAACATTCGTTTATAATACCGGGCCTTAATGATACAGTGATAAATAAAGTAGTATTTGTTGTACAAACTATTTAATTTATGTGTAAAATATTCATGTCTTGCTATTTTCTAATTTGATAAATATACGGTTAGGTATGTTATACGTGATAAAAAATTATTTACATTACTCGTGGGGTTGTTCCACTCGACTTCGCTTCGTTTCACTCATAATAAATAACTATTTTCAACCGTTGTTTGTATTTTTTTTTTCAAAAAGCATGGTAGCAGATTTAAATGAAAATATAATTCTTCTTTAACAATTGTGGATAATAATATTTGAAACATTATTCAAAATAACTTGATAGGGATTCAAGTAAACTACCGTATCACAGTATCCGTTATGTATTTGAAAGGAAGGAAGTACTGTACATTCCTGCCGCGGGATCATATCGCTTTGTCGAAGTATATCACAGCCTAATTTATTAACAAATTACAATAATTTTTGAATTGACATACATAAATGTATGAATGAATCTAAATACAACTAATGTAAATATTATGAACTTGCTGAGTTGCCGCTATAAAATGCTGTTTACTGCACTCACAACTCTATATGTTGACCTGTAACTCTTCCGAAGTACATGGGTTGCGTCTCTTTAATTCACGATAGTGGAATTTATAAATTCTATTACAGTAGTACTACTATGTTATTACACAGATTTCCAATTTTATAGCATACAAATAATTCCAGAACCCAGATATATTGGTACATAAACAATGACGTAGGATCTGGATTGATTAAATTTAAAATAGAAGTATCGGAATAATGTAAATCGAGAGTGACGAAATACATTATTCGTTGCAAGCGATATTTATGGAGGTGTCAACGAATATGTTAAAATTACTGTACATTATAAATACTTCAAAATACATGCAAATACACAAAAAGGTGTTATACACCATTATACATTTGTTAACTCGACACCCTATTCGGATAAACGAGTTTTTGGATTAATAACAATAATTATTATTATTTCTCAAAGAAATACATATGTTATGAAGTTATATTTTGTCATTGGGTATTTATTTCAATCCACTCGTATATGTTAATATTAATTCTATAATAAGTGTTCTGGTTCTAGTCCTCTCCTGGGTAACAAAGATTTAATTAAATTTGTTTGTTTCCTGTAAACAAGATTGTCATTTATTGTCAAAACAAGGCAAATTTATAACTATCTATTTTTATTACTAATAACGAAGCATACAAAATAGTTCAACGAAAATACAATGACAATAAAAATTAAGTTAAACTTGTCCAATTCATTTGTTTAATACATGCTAGCAAGATTGTATGTAGTATGTTAAAATTTTAAATTTATTTGCCAAGACTATTTATTTTATACCTATGTTTTTTAAAGAAAAATAATAATAAATATTGAAAAAAGCTTTCAGAACTCATAGTATAATAAATAACACTAACTGGGTTTAAGTTCTGTAAATATTTATTAAAAATAATAATTATTATATTCCTGTTCTCTAAATATGAAAGCAAAACGTGTCGCCAACTATTTTTAATTGACAACTTATTTTAAGCAAAAAGTGCAGTCGCGATATTTGCATGTTAAGTCGACGATATATACTGTACAAATCACTGTACATCTTGTATGAAAACTATCAGTAATATCTAAAAAGATACTGAAAATTCTGATACTCGTATTTGAAACATCTACAAAAGCTCACATAATATCTAGTGATATATGTGGAACGGACCTCCATATATTACGACCTTCATTTTCTTCATTTGGAATTATAAATATATGTATATATCCATATTATTTTATTTTATAAGAGCAATCGCCATAAAAGTCTTAAAATTCCTCCAACTTTCTAAAACCAAACACGATACATAGTCAAATTAGGAATTAATCTTACTTGTCCACAGAAAAATCCAGAATTTATTACGTTATTGCACAATAAACTCATAACTTTTATAGGCACTACATTTTTCAAAACTTCAAAGGTAACCTGTGGCACTTAATCAAAATCTTCACTGAGCATTCGTTCAAATCATCTAAAATTCAGAGGAATTAAATATAACTGCAGTGTGGGCGGGCGCGGAGATCGGGGAAGAATTAAAGAGGAACGGGAAGTGCATGCGATGATCTTGCTTCCAACAAGTTATTTACAGCGGCCATCATCGGATGACGAGAACAAATGCGCGCCTTCACGATTTAATGATGCACACACTTCAACCGGTGGAAGAACTCTGCAGAAGAACTACTTTACTGGTATACTGTGAAGTTCAGGTATTGCTACAGTATTTAATCGAGCCATAGAGAATGAAAACGATTAGTATTAGAAAAGCTGGTACAGCATGAAAAAAGTTCAAATAACATCTACACAGATTTTTAAGATGACCTTTCTTGAATATAAGGGCATAAGGGGAAAAATTTGTACTTTCTTATATGTACTTAATGAAGAATAGCAATCACGAGAGGTCCCCGTATTCCGTTTCAACCATTTTTTCATTGACGTCTGAGTGGATGGATGTATGAAGAGATGTATGTCTGTATGAATGGATATGTGTAATTCAATAATTCATAAACGAGAAACAGTTAGCGTAAAGAAACTTCAAAATTATAAGTTTCGTGATAATACAAATTAGTTGATTTTGGTCATAATTGCTGAATCGGAAGTGGAAGTTTATTTGATATATGTATGTATAAAACAATAAATTCTATTTACTTTGAATTTGGAATCAGCTGTGAAATTAAGTTTTAAATAAATAATGTTAATACTAATATTTAGAATATAAAATGTTCTTTGCAATTTTCTCGTATCTGCTTCTGATTTTGAGAAATACTATATTATATTAATGAAAAAGGTACGAGGATCGACTAATGTGGATATGGGAAGAATTATATTTGGGAAAATATTTAATGAACAATGATTAAACCCTATCGAATTGGATATCAAATTAAAGAGGAAACTTGAACTAAAATTATTTTCTGCCGATCGTCAAATGTTTTTTTTTTATTTGATATTTAATTCCTATTGAGTTTGGTGTCTAACTGAAGGTTTACGAGAGGAAAGTTAAACAAAAATGTCATTAGTTTTTAGAAAAGTTCATTCAATCCGTACGAGTTTATTCTCACAAAAAAAGTTGTGAACTAGAATATCAAAAATTACTTCTAAGCGATCGTCAATTGTTTTTATTATATTTAGTATAATTTGGGAGCGCATGCATCTGTCTAATGTTCATTTGTCAAATATGCATCGATCTAAAATGATTTAGCAGAGATATAAACCAAAATAAGTTAATATTTATGAAAAGATTCCGTTAAAAATGCGTACTGTGATTCGAATTTCTCGGGCGTCAGTTCTGCGGGCTTGGGGTTTGTTTAGAAAAAGCGCAAGCGAGGCGAGCTAACCTAAAAATGAATTTTGGTTCGTATCTCTGCTAATTCAGCCATTTTAGATCGTTACACATTTGACAAATAAACATTAGACAAGTTTCGAAGGATTGGAAATTGGATAGCACTCATTGAATTTTAGGCACGTTCACACCCTCCCGTATAATTCTACTGAGTTGAACATCTTTGGAAAAACTGCTAACATAAGATCCCTCTGTATATTTTATACGTGACGCACGATTACCAGCCATCAAGTCACTGCCCCCAAATAAAAAATACCATATAATAAATATTTTTTATTTGTTAAAACAAGTAAATCTACATTGATAATCAACGCGCCGAACAATGGGAATACAAAAATTAGTATACATTTTTAAAATAACTAATGCCACTACAAATAAACTTATGTAGGTATTAGATGCATAACACAGACCCCTCTAGTGATATTGATTATATTTTGAAAAATAATTATAAAATATCAAAAATCATTATACAGAAATATTCCTCATTACAAGTTAGAAAGAAATCCATAAATAATGAAGGAAATATTTATGTAGCTTCATACTTAAGCCACACTAAATATACATCATACCACATCATAACTTCATCGCTACATCACGTCTAACTACCGAACTACCGCACGCACGCAAAGATACACCACGTCCACACACCATCTCTCAGCTCTGCATTCTCTTCTCACAGTTGCTCCACTTGGCACCGTGCCCGTGGGCTGCACGTAAAATCGACAATCAGATCTGTTTGTCAACCCGACAATCCGGAACTCGAAACTCGGCTCGCGTTGTAAGAGAACATGCCAGGAATACCTCGCGTGCCAAACACTTAAATTCATTAATATAAGCAGGATTAATCGGACAGTTTTTGTGGAGTATTTATCTTGATTTTGGCTCGAGTTGATGATGAGAAGTTAATGTTGTTAATTTGAGAACACTGTTATGTAGTTTGGGCAACTGTATGATTCGATAAGTGGATGAGATTAAATTGACAAGTACAGGTAATCCATTCCTTTGAAGTTAGTATACTTTACTACTTTACTAGTTATTAAACAGAATGGCTGGTATAGTTTAACTAGAGAATGACATTTAAATTACTTTATGGTCGTGGATTTTTTTCATAGGAACTAAGAGAGTTTGATTTCAATCAGGACCGGTGTATACTCCATTCCTCGGAAATATTTACGTATCTCTATCTAAATTGAAGACTATCTACACTTTTAAAGTCTTAATTGTTATTCATAAGCCACAATGATTTTTTTTAAATGTTGTGACGTCATTGTATGTTGGTGGATCTCAAACAGTAGAGATTGTAAATAATTGTAGTTACATAAATGGTCTATTTTATTGTTTAAAAAATTATTTAAATGGAATTAAAATAACTTTTCGTGGTAAGTAATTAAAATATACATGAATTCCATTTATTTCAGAAAGAAACATGAATAAATTGTAGGAATATTTTAGTTAAATGTTTGATTACCACTGATAAATTTTGCTAACCTATGTCATTCAACAAGTCTTTAATTTCGTGGAGTCGACCTTATGTAATAATTATTAGTTAGAAATAAAAAATATATTATATATGAATTTAAAATTTACTTAAGAATTCAAAGTAAAACAAAAAAAACTTTCAAATTAGTTGCCAACTATTTTGACAAATCTACAATCTGACAGCTCAATAATAAGAAAAGTACAAAGAATTCGGATTAGGATAGATATGCGGCATAATATTGTGACGTCATTATGAAGATCTTTAAAACTCAAATATCTTAATAATTAATAATATTATTTAAACTTCTATTATACATAGAAAGATATTTTTGGGTCTTGTCATAATGTAAATGTCTTATTTTATTTGTCATTTTGTTACTCTATTAAAGGATCCAATTACTTGAGTTTTAAGCAGTTTTGACTATTTAATTTTCAGGGTACCATTTTATTTAACATTACATTATTTTAAATACCCCTTAGATTCGAGATTGTCGAACGTTAGGGTTTGTTTGTGTAGGCTTAGGGTTTGTTTGTGAACAGTGCGAGCTTATCTACAGGTAAATTCCACATAAATATAACTTGTACATCATAGTTTTAGTATCACAGAAAAAACATTCGCACATACACAAACAATATAGGGAATAAATTGCTTTAAAAATAAACAAATGCAGTTCTCAAGGTCATTCGCATTCGAACGTCACTTGTTATTATTTTTCCCATATTTGTCATGTTACTGGTTTACCCAAAAAAATTAAATAAGGTATAGTTTTTAAGTAACTATGCAGTTTTAGTATTAGCAGAATTATTGCCCGCCATCTACCGCATCTAAATTCAAGTGCGTCGAAATGCACGTAGTCTAAACAAATTACTGTCATGATAACAGTACACTGTCATGAGTTAAACTAATGTTTAAAGGTATTAATACTAACTTTTAAATATGGATACAAAAGAAACAAATTTAGAAAAAGCAGAAGAAATTTACCAAACACCGTCAACAAATTCATCAACGCTAAAATGTTAAAGCAACCGGCCGGCAGCTCTATGATTATAGAGGTGATTTGTTTAGATTATGTTGCTCTATCTGTTTCTACTCTTTATCTAACGTATGACGTCAACTGTATTTCGATGTTTGTGGACAAGCGTGCTTTAATAAAGCCATGTGGTAACCACGCCAAATTTATTTTTTCACGACATGGTAGGAAACTCCACCGTTCTTCTCCCGAAATAGTGAGGAAAATGTGTTGTTCCTCTCTAGAGAGGAAAATATGGAAGTGCTGCCAATATGAAAGTTATTTATAAAAAATATATTATAAAAATTATAAATAAATTCCTAATTTTATTGAAAATCCTTATTTTAGTGATATACATACTTTATATAATCTTACAATTATGTCTTATATATTTCTTTTCGTTATTAAATCACAATTTGACAACGTTGACAACTTATTAAATATATTTAAGATTGGTTCATTGGCAACACTGCTACACCGCCTTGTGTCTGATAACCTAACTTTTAACTTGCCAATCTGTCAGTTGTGTTCTTAAAGTGTATTTTAGGTCCGAGAAAATCGTTTTTAGAAACATGTCGTGAAAAAAATGTTGTGTCTAATACGAGAGGAAAGCTCTTCTTCCACTCTCGTTCGAAATGCCTCACTCGCTGCGCTCATGAGGCAAACTTCGAACTCGAGGGGGAAAAAGAAGCGCTTTCCTCTCTAGTTTGACAAATAACTATTATTTCAAATGTTCTTCTGGATATCGGTTTTTGGGATTTTTATTTGTTGGAATTTCAATATGTCAAAATTACAACGTATATTTTTACTACCATAAAACAGTGCCATAAACCAAATAATTGTGAGTGAATTTATAATCTCCAAACAAAAGCATAAATGTACTTCTAAATATTTATCGATTTAGATTTATTAAGAATATAATAAAAGTTATAAAAGTATGTTTATTTATGTTTCTTTCTTTTATACAGAATTCCAGAAATAAGCTATATTTATTGAGTTATTTCTGGTATTTTGTTTACCAATTATAATTGTTTATGGCATTCCTAAGGCCAGTGACACAATCACAAACTAACAATGCAATTTAATAATAAAATATTAGGTTAGTAACAAGTGTTAATCAAAACAGATTTTCAAACTATTAATATTAAATGCTTATCAGTAAAATATAATCTATTAATTTAACCAAAGAATTTATTGGATCAAAAGTAATTATTGGTCGTTCACTTACTACTTATTTCTGGCCAAAATATTGAAGTTGAAATTGGACCACCTACCTGAAACCAAAAATATATATTTAGTAAATTTTATTACATAAATGAGTACTACATCTACTCTAACCTAATCTGTACTTTGAAAACATTTACCTAGAAATAAAAACAAGACGTGATACAAATTTTTAAAGCTTGTGCAGTTTCGGAAAATAAAGTCAAAAACATTTCGAACTATAAATATCTTCAAAAGTTAAGATTGAAACAAATAAAGCAACGAAAGCTAATACAAACTCAAAAACAAAGTATTCAAAATTTCTGGGAAGGCAATTAAATTTAAAATCAACACCAAATATCAATGAACTACTGAACTCCATCAATATCAATAGGTGATCAATCTAGATACCATTCTATCCTAGACAGCTATCTGTCATAAAGTTTGATACATTGCATACTGCATTACAACCATTATACTGTTTTTGTTTTTAGGGACAGCTGTGTCCTTGATGGTTCTTGTAAAAGATAAGATCCAATACTTCCAATCATCTTTAAAACTTGTTCTAAATATAAAGTAATATGGAGAGAAATAATTATGGAAAATTTTAAATGGTCTCCAACAGATGAGAGTTTGATGTTATTTTCATTACAATTTTAAAACAGTTAAAATGTTATTTTCATCATGATTTTTCGTCATAAAAAACAACTTTTATTATTAATATATGTATACAGGATGTAAACATAAATAGGTACATTAAATTTATCCAGTTATATAACTCGTCGAGAAGAACAATATTTCTTAATAACTTTTTTTTCTAAAACTTCTAGTTTTCGAGTAAAAATTCTTTAAAAATTTATTAGAATTTAGATGTCCCGCCAACGGAGAACATATGATTGCATAGATGGCGTTAGTGTAGGCACTGCGCTACTGCGCATTACATCTGTTTTTGCGTCGTGAGAGCTAACCTAAATTTTGTATTTTTGCAATAAAAATTTATTCAAACGATATTGAAGCTGAAGAACAAATTCCAATGAGAATACATCTCCAAATTACGCACGTAGCAACATTAATTAACTGTTAATTTATTACCTACTAAATCAAGACGTCAGTATCCATTCACAAAAATTGTTGTACTCGGCGAGTTCTATCACTTGTTCAATTTAATGTACTTATATGTTACACCCTGTATACAAAAAAATAACAAATTGCCAATTCTGAAGATGATGTAGTTGTAGTATGTAGTCTTAGGTCTCTTGTTCTTTCTTTTATGAAAAATTTGTACATTTGCTCTAAAATACAAACTAAATTCAAGTTCATTTTCGTATTTTATAAGTAATCCAAATATTTCAATATTTGTTTTATGTATTCTATTCAAAACACTAAAATATTATCTAAAAACAGATCCTATTTATTTATATTTAATACCTCTATTGCTGAGGGTTCAATGCTACAAAGTAAACATATGAATTTACAAAAATACTAAAATGACTATAACAATTATTTTATTGCATGTTCCATGTTTCTAGTACGTGGAATATTTAAAATTATCAAATATTTATCTTCAAAAGCCATAAGTAAATTATGGCTTATTTAAGCAGACAATTTTTTATTGCATAAGTATGTTAAAAGATCCTAGTATTACAGTCATTTAGATAGAGTACAGTTTAAAAACAGTTCAGAAATATCATAGTAACTTTTATATTTGCAGTTTGACTTTGTAATTTAATTAAAAATACATTTTTAAAATGTCCAGCTTGACAAAAAAGAATGGTAATTCAGGTAAGCATATTTTTAATATACAACTGTAGCTGTAATTTCTTGTTATTAATTAATTTATTACTCTAAAACAAAAATTTATTACATCATCCAGATCAAAATGAGAAGGCAAATTTCGAAGAGGCGGTCTGTGCAACCAAATTCGGAAAGTTTAATTATTTATTGATACTTTGTTCGATTTCTGGAGGAATGACACCAATTATAGACAACACTGTGATGTCCTACGTAATTCCTGCAGCAGAGTGTGATTTAAATTTGAGTTTACAACAAAAAGGGACATTGAATTCTGCATTATTTATAGGTACGTAATTATTCAAAACATTCTTGCTTATCTTATACAACAAAACAAATGCGAGATTTTCACGGAAATACATGTTGTGAGGTTCACTGAATTCGTTTTTATCACTTTCTCAATAATGTCTGTGTGGATGGATGGATGTGTATGTGTATTCATTCATATATGTGCCGAGAAAAGAGTAACGAAAATTTAATAATTATAAGTTTTATGACAATTCAAAGAATTGTGATAATTTTGGTCTCTAATTTAATAAATATTGATAGAGTTTCATATCAAGTTAGATGGCTTAGGAAATAAACTTGAACTTAAATGAAAAAAATAACTTTTAAACGACTGTCAATTGTTTTCTTTTTTACTATAGTTAATTGAATACTGAAGAGATTGGTGTCAAATTAAAAGACTCAAAAGAGAGTTGTCACGTGTCAAGTGCTTATAATAATAATAATTATAGAGGGTTAACTGTTTCTAAATATAGAGAAAAATCTGTAGATGAAAGTGATAAAATTTATTTGATGCATCCTCTTAATTAATTAATGAAAATAAGTGATGATTCTAGTAGATATTAAAATACTAATATTATGTTTAGGATTCTTAATCAGCTCATATTTCTGGGGATTTCTTGGGGACACTTTTGGAAGAAACCGTATATTATTTATTGCATATTTCTTAGACTTAATTTTCAATGTTCTGGGAGCATTTATGCAAAACTTTTGGCTGCAATACATATTCAAATTTTTAGTTGGATTTGTGTAAGTATTCAAGAACAATAAAACATAATAAAAGTACAATTATTTATTTTTATAGTGTAAGTGGACCATACGCTCTCATAATAACATACATGTCGGAATTTCATTCAAGCGAGTATAGGTCTAAAGTTGTTCTAATGATTGGAATTTCAATGGGAATGAGTCTTGTAACTTTACCAGCCCTAGCTTGGATTATAATGCCTTTGCAGGACTTTCAAATATCTTCTTATGGTAATATTTTTATGTTCAATAATTTGGGATACTAATATTTTAAGAATTATTTTCAGTGTTTCATTCTTGGCAATTGTTCATGGTGATAGCATCAATTCCAGTTTTAATTTCAACAATTGTCTTTGCATTTTTACCTGAAAGTCCAAAGTTTTTAATGACAAGTGGGAAAAATGAAGAAGCTATGGAAATTTTTAGGAAGATTTATAGTTGGAACACTGGAAATCCACGAGAAACTTATCCAGTAAGTATTCTTAAGTAAGGTAAAATTCACATGTATATATTTCCGTAATTAAGTATTTCGAAAACTGCTGAATCAATTGGGACAAAATCTTTTTATAAAATAATGCATCGAATAAAGTTACAGAGGAACACATTATCTACCACCACATTTATTTGAAGTATTTTTTTTATAAAATAGTTTTAGAAATCGTACAGCGCTAAAACGCTACTCTTAAAATAATCAATGCTCGTGGTACATGTCATTTCATTTACGCTAACTTCATGGAGTAATCACCTTGGTAGTTGGTAGATGAACTTAAATACACGTGTATTTATATTGTTCTTTTCTCGCAAATATGCATGCGTAATAAGTAAACAAGATAACACTTTAAATGTCTATCTCTGATAGTATCTATACCTCAAAATTTCATAATACTTTGGTAAACGCAATTCGCTAATATTTATTTATTTTCAGATTAAAAATTTGCATGATGAAATTCAAGATTCTGATGCAAAACATGTAACACAAAACTTGGAAATTAAAAGACTTTCAAGACGAAATATTTTTAAAATATTGCAAATTGGATTAATGCAATGCAAATCATTATTTCAACAGCCTCATTTATTGAATATTTTTCTCACAACTACTATTCATTTTGGAATACTTTTAGGGTAGGTTTACCTGGCATATTTTACGCAGTTTCTTGATCTATTTGGACATCTTATTAGTATCATTTTAGGGCAAATACATTACGACTATGGATGCCACAAATGTTTACAACTATAGATGAATACAACCAAGTACATGGCACTGAAACTGGTACTTTATGCGAAGTAATTGAATACTCGTTTGGTAAAAACTTTACTAATTTGAATGTTGCGGAAACAATTGAATCTGCTTGTGTGGTAGTAAGTATCAGCATTGATTATTAAATATATTAAATATAGATATATTATATCTACAACTAAAAAAACTGATGTGTAATAACACATTATCTCCTGCCCCCCCCCCCCCCCAAATATCTTTTCAATGGCACAAAATAGACAAAAGAGTTTCAAATAAAAATTATAGCCATTAATATTTCACATTTTTTGGATAAAGCAAAATTTACTCAAAGTTAATTATACTAAGATATATTTAAAAAAAAAACATAGATTTTCAAGTAAACTATCACTTCCGGTTGATACATTACTACCAAAGCTTATAAATTAAACACCCAAATACTAAATGTATAATTCCAAAATGATATCGTCATACACACTACACACACGTCATCGTAAAAGCAAGAAAATCGTATCCAAGGGACTCTAAAACGTGCTTATCAGTTTAAAATTCAATACCAATAATTTTGACCAGTCACCAATACCTCACTTACATATGTGCGGAAGATAACATACATAACTAACCCATAAATAAAAGTTTATAAAAACAATCTCTAAAAATAGGAAATACAATGTTAATGTTTTCATTAGGCGATAGTTTCCCTATAAATTTTAGAACAAAAGTGTAAATACAAAAAATGTTCAGAAACAAAAACTGCGCAAAACGAGCTAAAATTTATTGATATAATACATTTCTGTCCTGAGGTAGACATAAAATAAAATTTATAATTTTTAGCTATTTCCAGAGTGCCATGGTAAACAAAACATACAAACAGTCGTATTGTCTGAGTTTGACAGATGGCATTTGGCATAGTTTTTATGATTTTTAACTTGTTTAATTAATTTCTCAATGGTAAATGTGTCCATGGTTTTTGAGAAATAGTTTAAACAAGTCAATAATCATTAAAACTATGCCAAATGTCATCTGTCAAACTCAAAAAATTCGACTGTTTTGTTTACCATGGCACTCTGAAATTAGCTAAAAATTATCAATTTTATTTTACGTCTATCTCATGACAGAAATGTAATTGTACTACATCAATAAATTTAAGCTCATTTACCATGGCACTCTGGAAATAGCTAAAAATTATAAATTTTATTTTATGCCTATCTCATGACAGAAATGTTTATCAATAAATTTAGGCTAGTTTTGTGCAGGTTTTGTTTCTGCACATTTTTTGTATTTACACTTTTGTTCTAAAGTTCATAGGCAACGAACTATTGTCTAATAAAAATTTTAACATTGATCTGGCATCGTGTTTAAAAATAACCAGTGAATTTTATGCAAAAATGTTTTTAATAAATGTTGCAGAATATTAGAACTCTACTTATTTATTATTCAATGACAAATGTATATAATAATTTATCTATTAAAATAATAACAAATTTCTTTTTTTAAATAGGTGTTACCAAATGATCAAGTATACATAAATTCTTTAATTGTTTCTGCTGGCTGTGTATTGGGATATATTGTATTGATCGCACTTATAAATCATTGTCCTAAGAAATATTTATTAGGTAAGTAAATTATTTAATTATTTCTACTACAATCTACTACTGTATTTATTTCAACTATTCAAATATATGCTCAAATTCACCATCCATCAAACTTGATTCGAAGTTGTAGCTTTGAAATAACTATTGATCTTCAAGGTAATCAATAATTTGATTCCTTCTTTCTTCAGATAATCAATCCTCAAATAAAGTTTGGTGAATTTGACTGTTAGCTTTAGAAAATTATAAACATGTTTCAATTTGAAATTTAGTGTTCATGGTAACCGTTAGTGGATTTGCTGCAATAGGAATGTATTGGACGCCGGATCAACAATTCATGTTGATAATTTCTGCAGTTACTATTGTCTTAGCCGTCATAAGTTCCCCTGTAATTATGAGTCTGGTAGTTGAGCTGTTTCCCACAAGTTTAAGGTAAAACAGTAACGCAGATTTTAAGGAAAAATGTACGGTATGTTTAATTTTAGGGGCGTGGCAGTATCCCTCACTTTAATGTCAGGACAACTAGGAGGATTAATTGGAAATTTAATTTTTCCGTATTTGTTACAGTCTGGGTGTTTCCCGCCATTTTTGTTTCTAGGATGCATTGTTATTGGTAAGATTATCAATGAAAATTCAAGATAAACTTTATTTTTTCTTCAAACGTCATAAAAGTACGTTGTTATGTATTTGTATTCAACAAGTAGAAGTTCAATATTGTCGCCGCCGGCGTAAAAGCGTCTCCTTGGCAACACATTTACTCCGGCGGCGGACAAAGTAAAATATCATACAAAATAGTAAGGTTGTAATTCAATAATTTGACAGTTAAGAATAAAACAAATAAACAAAAATAACAAAATAACATATTCTGTGGCAACTAGAAATACTGGATACGGCAGAATATTTGTTGAAGTTTTGAGCATTTTTTAATGTTTTTAATGTCTATTTTCTATGTTTGAAGAAAAAATAGCATGTGTTATTCGGAATAAATGTGACTTTGTATGCTACGCAAGTAATTGTCCGACTCGCTTCGCTCGTCGTTCAAACTTACATGCTCAGCACCCAAAGTATCACATTTACTCCTAATAACACAATATACTATTCTCTTAAATAAATCTTAAAATATGAATTTTGTTTGCAGCTTGTGGGATACTAAGTTTTGCACTGGCAAATCCATCAGGAAAAGATTTTAAATAAGCCCGTAATTATATTAATTATGTGTTGTATTTAAGTTTTAAGGTAATTTAATTATTTACCTATTTGTATATTTTTTAAAATTATTATATCTATAGGATAATGTACAATAATTCTTATTTGTCAAGCCAAATATATTACAATTTTCTCTAATTTTCCCGAAGTCATACGTCCCAGTTTATGTCCATAGTTCCTCATTGATCTCAAGTTACTTTGAACACCTGTATTCTAGAGAGTGTAGTAATAGAACCATAATGACAGCTGCAACTTTACAGGTAAAATATGCGTGACTATGGAAATTGAATAAGACACCAATCTTTACTGTATAAAGAAAGAAATTTATTGTTGAAGCTGCATCCAAAGGTACCCAATTATCAACTACGATTAGCCAAGTTATGTATGGAAACCAACGTTAGGATCAAACAAAATAAAGGCGTTAATTTATGAGTTAATTCTGAGAAGTTTGCAAGTTCCAAGCTTTCTTACAATTAGTGCGACAGAGATATTGTGGTTTGTTCTATTTCTCTTAGAAACGTCAAACGACATACTACCTAACTCAACATTTACCGGAATAAAACATAGCATGCCGATCTCGGTGGCGTAGTGGCTATGTCACTAGCCTAGCACGCCAGAGGTCGTGGGTTCGAATCCCACTGAAGAGCATGGTCGTTTGTGATGTTTACATAAATTCACAATCATCCAATCATGAGGCGGCATCATCATCTTCGTAATAATAATAATATAAAAAAAAACATAGCATGAATTAAAAATTATTAAATATCTTTTATATGATTACTAATGTATCTATCTATATCTAAATCATCAATTAAATTCTTTCGATAGATTGACAGACAAATGGAGATTCTTTGAAAATTTACAGGTTTTTTTCTGTATGCGTACGACGCGACATCTATGCGATTGAATTCATAATCAAACTTTGCTAGATTTGGATTTAGAAGGCAATAGATTTTTATATGCGGAAGTTGTTTCTCCTATTAGGAGTATTGAAAAACTTGCAGTCACTAATTTTATATTAAAAATGAATATAGCTGTGACAATGACAATTTCGCAAATAATTTTTTCTTCAAACGTCATAAAAGTACGTTGTTATGTATTTGTATTCAACAAGCAGAAGTTCAATATTGTCGCCGCCGGCGTAAAAGTGTTTCCTTGGCAACACATTTACTCCGGCGGCGGACAAAGTAAAATATCATGCAAAATAGTAAGGTTGCAATTCAATAACTTGACAGTTAAGAATAAAACAAATAAACAAAAATAACAAAATAACATATTCTGTGGCAACTAGAAATACTGGATACGGTAGAATATTTGTTGAAGTTTTGAGCATTTTTTAATGTTTTAATGTCTATTTTCTATGTTTGAAGAAAAAATAGCATGTGTTATTCGGAGTTAATGTGACTTTATGCTTCGCATGTAATTGTCCGACTCGCTTCGCTCGTCGTTCAAATTTACATGCTCAGCATCCAAAGTATCACATTTACTCCTAATAACACAATATACTATTATTTATTAGTTATTTTGTTCCGTTGCCATGGTTTCAGTTATGAAGAGGAAAACAACATTGTTCTAGAAGGGGGGTTTATTCTATTTAAAATTAACTATTTTATACAGAATACGCGTTTCTTATGGATTTGTGCCCCACGTGATTCTGATGACATATTACATCCCTCAGCTATTTATACCCTCGCTCACCATGTTCCTTCGCATAAACAGGTTGTTAAAAAAATAGAGGTCACGAATTTAGTACATCTCAAACTAGTAAAAAAAAGTTCATCTAAACATATAATTATTATAATATTCGCGCCATATATTGGTTGTTAGTGGTACCAACTGAAAATAATGTTTTCGAAACCCCACAGCTTATCTAAACGGCTACTATAATTTTATTGTAATGTTAAAAGCATGAGTTGTATATGACAAATAAAATATTAAAATCGCTATAGCTCTGAAATTTCCGGATATATGTTTATATGAATTATCCACCCTTAAATCCGTGACCTCTAATTTCATATATAATATACCATACAACAAAAAGCTTCGTGGTGTAATTATGTCCATAGCTTATATTTTAATATAATTGGTGAAACTTATTTTACAAAAAATATTAATTTAGACGGTATGTTGTTCCGCCTTTAAATCCGTTAATAAATTGAATAATTAAATCATTTAATTATAGATTACAAAAATGAACTAAATGGAAGAAAACTACTTCTAACTAAATCTAATATTCAGAATAAATTGGCTATCTTAAAAGAATTACAAAACATGTGAACAAGTTAAAAAACGTAATTAGTATCGAAGTATTCAAACAACAATTTGAATATACTTCTAATTTAATATGAAAGTAAAGAAATATTTACTATTCATGTACGCTTACAAGTAAAATTTGGACTCTTTATCTTAGTTGATGTTGATGGTAGTTTTTGGTTTATTTGGTTGTTTGTGCAGCGTAGCATGGCGCGGCAGACAGGTAGAAGAAGTGCGTTGACGGATGACACCCGTCGAGCTTGGGGCACGGGAGTCATAGAAGCGGTAGAAGGTAGAACGCCCGTGACGACGTCTGCCCTTCTACCCGCCTGTACTTTTACTACCTTTTTGTCGGCGACTAAAAACTAACTGCTAGTTAGAATGTTCCGTTCTATGTGAACATTCAACATTCATTCCTAGGAAATGTTACGACAAACTTTTGGGAAAATGTTTCTGTCTACAAGCAATAATTTTTGTTTGAAATTTAATTAAATTATTGCTTTTTGCTTTTCTGTTATATTTGTTAACTGTAGCCTTTTATCCTCTCTTAGTTCTTTTGATAAAATTTGCTGTATAAATCAGAATAGTTATTTACTTTACAAGTGGGCAAAGTAAGGAATTACCCACGAGAGAAATTTTAGCACACGAAACCGAAGACCCCACGTGTGAAGTATAACGTTTTATCCAACATCTCTTAATAAATACAAAATTTGTTAATGAAATATTATTTGACAGTGACACATGCTTTCAATTTTCTAAATTAAAATGTCAACCAAAGTAGTTACCAAGGTGTTATGTGGTATTATTATTGTTATAAATAGAAAATTACTCACTAGTGACTTTTCTCAAAATTATGCCCACTTAGTGGGTAATCTGTTACTTTCCTTGTTTAAAATCGCGCTAGTTGTACATCATTTATTGAGAGGTGTTGGATAAAATTGTTTATTCTACAAAGAAATTTCGTTTGGATCTAGAATTCTGGAGGATCGATGAGATTTGATCTATCATTATTTTATTATAACGCAACTGAACAATAGTTCAATTTTGAGACGGCCATTCGTACAGGTTTTAATATTTGCGAATAATTTACTTCTAAGTAGATAGTTACATTTTTATAATAAAAAAATTGATTACAAAACTTTAGCTCTTTGTCTAGTAAAATATCAAATATCTACAATACAAGAAAAATTCCATTCTTTACAATTATGATACTTTGTTTTAAAGAGATTATGGAGGTAGGAGGTAGGACCAATCAATTGTTACTAACTTCACAGCCTATGATTGAATGTATATTTGTATGAGTTCACACCACGTTAATTCCGGCGCAGTAAAACGTAATATATGGGGCAAATAGCTCGGTGGTAACGCACCGTACAGTGGATCATGAGATCCTCAGTTCGAATCCCACAGCCAACAGTTGCCATTTTAACTTTCCCCTGAGATTTCCCCTCTATTAACACCTTAGGAAGCCATGACTTGACGGTTGGTAACCTCACTACATGCCTAAATATATATTACTTACCGAGATCTGCGACAGCAGAGTGCCACACCCTAAATAGTTATAAGGTGTGACGATATACTTATTTGATTTATTTTCTTTTAAAACTTAATATTAATAGATGACGCTCAAGAAATCGGCTTTTATACAATTTCTATATTAGATACTGGAGAGAATAAGAAAACAAGTACAAGTTATGCAAGAAGAAAGTGAAACAATAGTACATCTACTGTAAGACTGTGGAAAAGACAAATCTGTAAAAAAAAATTCTGGAAGACTCAGGAAAGGGATATATATCGCGAGAAGAATTGAAATGTGGCGTATAGGAGTTTCAATGCTTTTTTCTTTATTTTTTTACCTATTCATTATACAGCAAAAGTATAAATACCAAAGTTGTTCGTAATTTAAAAATGCATGCAAGATCCATTGTACAGAAACTAATACAACACTGTAATAAATAATTCTAAATGTTTTGGGAAATGTCAAATATTTTTCTTGTTTGTTTAATTTTTCATAGCTGTGTTACCATTTTTCTAATAAATTTTAATTATTTGATTGATATATTGTGAAATACTAATATTTAGGTGACAAAATTGTGTACTTACCTTTTTGTTTAAAAAAAATTAAACCCCTATACGGCGCATTTCAATTCTAAATCCGGCTTGGGTGAGGTTAGTAACAGGGGAAAGAAGAAAACAATTAATTTTTTTTTAATCTTACATTACTAAGAATTTCATAGAAGCTCATATAAATAAGCTATTTCGCTGTTTATTTGCTCGGTATACAAAGTTAAGTTTTCAATGTAAAAATCAATTCAAAGTACGTGTAATCGTAGTCATTACTGCCCGCATGCTGTAGAATCTAAAGATGCTTACGATGTTCAATACATGTTAGATCATTAAGAGTTTCTAATACTAAAATAAAAATAAAACAATAAAACTCAGTAACTTTACATATCAAATTTTATGTATCTTGTCGGATTCCACAAGATTTTGTATCAGATTGCAGATATTTTTATTGTCAAACACGTTTTTATGTTATAAATATTTTTAAGGTATAAATTTAATTATACGACTATAAAGATATTGCTCAGTGATTAACAATTTACAACATGTGTTTAAAATTATTGCCTACCTAAAATATTTCTAATACATGTATAAATATCTATAAAAATTATGCAGGCTTATAATAAAATTTTATTACCTATTTTAAATTTCCCGTTGTGGCGGAAAGCCTAGTAATAATAATCACTGAGTAATCTATGTAGGTACAGCCAAAGAATTTTCTTTAGTTTAAATTTATTTCATACTAAAATAACCTGTCAACAGTTATTTTCATATTTATATATCCGTAAACACCTGTTTCCAGGTAAAATCACACAATAGGTACACAAATTTTATATGGAATCCATAAAACTTATTCAAGGTTTAAAATTTACGTTTTGCTAACTGTTTAAGAAGCAATAACCTAATTCAACTTTCACAAATACAAAATCTGCCTTTGTTGCATTCCTGTACCACCCCCACAAAACGAAACAAGGCCTTGCGCCCCCAACATCCGGATTTAACCTCCGTTTATGGGCACCGCCGTTTATTCCACCAGTAGTCCTCAAACACGGGTAGTTTCATCTAGTAAGCAATGATTACTATACGACATTTGGTATTGCTCGCTTTCTACAAATGTATTTTCGTGATTTGTATTTTCAAATATGGTGTTACTCAATTTGGACGAACTAATTTTACAATAATTATGGTGACATGATGGACTATCTAGCTTTAAATCTTTCAAATTATTTCAAATACAAAACTGGATTGAATGTACGAGGTGTGGCTATTAAATAAGGAGACTGATGCTACTACAGACGAACCACACATGCGGCAAAATCGTATGACTGACTACTGTGTAGCCTATAGCATGAAGCCTTCTCTTTCGATTGCCACCCCTCCCGTGTCTGTAGACGTATTCATCTGACCGTGGCCTTCGTTTATATAAAATCAAATTTTTTGTTTTGCCGAAAACATGATAAGTGTTTTAATAAAGCCACGAATTGTCGTTAAATTTCGGCTACTGGAACTTATCTTTTATTAAAAGAAGTATGTAGCAATGAATGTTTATCTCATGCGTGGGTATTAGAGTGGTTTAAAGCGTTTTCAAAATGGCCAAGAGGACGTTGAATATGACTCACGCCCGGAATGCCCTTTCCCGTCAAAAATAGATAAAAATATTGAAAAAATCGGTAATCTGATCCGATTTGACCGTCGCTTAACTATTTGTGCGATTGCTGAAACTGTAGGAATTGACAAACAATGCATAAGAAAATTTATCATGAGAATTTTAACATTCAAAAAGAGTGTGCGAAATTGGTGTCGAAAATTCTCACAAATGAACAAAATGAAGCTCGTTTCTAGCCAAGTATAACATCCTAGTGTTAGACCATTCGCCTTATTTGCTAAAACTGACACAATGTGACATATCTGTTCCCTAAGGTCATAATCTGACCTGAAAAAAAAAAAGATCTTAGACCGCTGAAGCAGTGAAAAAAAAAACCGGCATCATGAACGAGCTTCTAGAAGACTTTCAACACTGTTTATAACAATGGAAAATTCGCGTGGAGCGGTGTAAGGATAGAGGAGGAGTGTATATTGAAGTGGGTAATAATTAAATATGTATAAATTTGAAAGAAAAAGTCGTTATTTAATAACCGCACCTCGTATGATTGTAGATAAAGAATACAATACCTCCCGTGTATATTAGATGTGGTGCAAGTCAAAAACTATATAATACCTAGATATAAGTACTGAGTACTATCACAGTCAACGTATGTTACAAGTGCTAAAAAATTAAGTACACTTACATTTCGATGATTTTGATATGCAAATACTGTATTACAATACAAAATACACAGCACACGTTACAAATCACTGTGAAGGTCCCCGCACTACTGACTACAAACAGAATTTTTCAAGTATTGTGCAGCGGTGTTGCTAATTATTACGAGTATGTTGAAACAAGTTCATAGACTGTAAGAAAAAATGAAAATTTATAAAATAAAACATTTCTCTTAGATATTCTTCCAGAAGTTCTCAATATTTTATCTATTATATTTGTTCTATAGCAAATATGAAACATTATATTACAGGTGGAGTAAATATGTCCATGGTAACGCATTGGACTGTGGATCATAGGATCCTCGGTTCGAGCCTCACAACCGACAAATTTTCAAAATTATATTTCGAAAAATTCTTGCCACATAAAATTGCCTCTGTGGCTTCTCCACCACTACCATTCTTGGCGGCCGTGATTTGACAGCTGGTAACTGCACTTCATGCGAAAATAGTGATTTCGTAATCAGTTATGAAAACGTCAGAAGGTTAGGTAAAATTCAACTTTACAAAACGGAATTAGATAAAATATATTATAACACCGAGATTTGCTTTGAGCAGTGTCACACCCAGAAATGGGTAAATTGCGTGATTATATATTTTATGGGGAGTGAGTGATTGAGCGAATGTCTAACGAAAGGTTGATGAAATTAATATATGTGGGTGAGATTGAAGGTGAACGATTGCGTGGGCGTCCGAGGAATAAGTGGTTGGGTATGATAGATGGTTGAATGTGGACGAGGCGAAAATGGTGTACCAGAAAAGGAATGTTTGGAGGAGATTGATTGTTGGTTGACTGTGTTTCTGGGTTTGTGCTAAACCACTGAGTGGGATTTAGCGTGATGTTATGTATGTATATATTTTATTTAAACATGGCGTTTCGAATTACCCATCAGGAAAATAAATGAATAACATAAACAAGCAAATAGAAACAAGTGATTGACTGATTCTGTTCTTCATTTGTTTTCCTGATGAAGAATTATATACAATAATTCCGAACGTCGTATTTAAATAAAATATTCACAGAATTTAATCCGTCTTTTATATTTTTGATGACATTGTTTGAGAAGCACTGTTCGCGGTTCACAACACGGTACGCTAAGTATCTCACAGAGATCTATAAGATCCAGGGATCCTAACGACAGGTTAGCGATTTAGGACTCAGGTAACCACGCTAGTGTTGCTTCGAGTCGTCCCACGCTTTCCTCATGATCCAAGTTCTACTTGAAAACTCGATACGTCATATTTAGGTTTCGAAAACAAAAATAAGATGGCGTGTGCCCGTTTTGAAGTCTTGTGGTTGTCGGTGCGTAGGTTTCGTTGAGATCTAAATCAATAAGAGAGTTGATCTTTTTATAGTTTCTCTTTTAAATTGATGGATCTGGATTTGAAATAGTTCACTGTGACAGGAAGTTTTTCAATGCATAAAAACTTTTATGATTACAGACACTTATTTTTTTTTTAACTGGATGGATTCAATCTTGACCACTGACTTTGTTTACAAGTTGTGTAATCTTGATTTTGTCCCTTTTGCTTCTACTGATGATGATAGCTTGCTAATCTAAATACGTATTTAGATATTTTCTTATAACTTTAAGAATGCTCCTCGTTCACCATTGGGATCTTGGGAACTATAAGACAAACGACTTCGGTTAAATTAGACAAAAGTTGCCATACTAGTAGCCAATTTAATGATGTTTTAGTTAAATCAATAAAATGTACAGGTCACCAAAACTTTCTTATAAATAAATATGTAAAAAATTCAGAAAATTTGCATTTACATATTAAAAAATGCTATTTAGTGACGTTATTTTCAACAATTGGTACCATTTAAAAAAAATTAAAATGTGTCATAACTACAAAATCAGGCAGAATAAAGGTTTTAGTTATACCTCAATGTAAATTAGGTTTTACGAACTCAATGTTCCTCGATTTGTGTAATCACATAAGTATATTAATAATGCATTATCACACGTGTATTGTACATTATTTTATCTACGCCCGTCCAAAGTTAAAAAATTTAATAATTTGACTATATTTTTTGGACAAGCAGAAAATTAATCCAAGCAGTTGCTGTAAAAATCTTTTTAATCCATTAAATTGGTCTACTAGTGTAGCAAACTTGTGTCCAATTTCACCGAAGTTGTATATCTCTTACAGTTCCCAAGATCCCAATGGCGAGCGAGGAGTAGAAAACACCCTGTATATTGTCTTAGCCTTAGAATTTTTCAATTTATTTTAACTAACATACAGGTGAAACTAAGATCGTTTTAATTACTGAATAAGTGATTAAACTGTTGTATTATTTCAGTATGTTATTTATCATCAGATTCTAAGTTCCTTTTAAATTCATTAATATTTATTCCATGCTCCAATAATATGAAAAACCGCTTGTCATGTAATCAGAACCAGCGTGAGATCTACCTACTCATATACAGTCACATTCTTCCATAGATCAATGATCCACATCGCTGCCCAAAGAAACCATTTCAGATTAAGCGTATCAGCACAAAGAATGCGGTGGCCCAGCCCAGATTAGTTAACGACAATCCAACAACTTGAACAGCAGCAGACGAAAATATTTTAGAATACGGATCAGGGCAGCTTAGTTTTGACAGACGTTTCAAGGCAGAATGCGATGCCGGCAACTGAGGCGGCAACGGATTTCACGGTGTCGAAAATGTAGATCTACCTGACCCAAGAGATATTTTGGTGTTTACAAATACTGGGGACAAGGTACTCCTAAGTAATTTGTTTGCCGTAATTTTAACCGCAGGTAGAATTCGCCAAAATAGAATAGTAGAACATTATCCCAAATAACATGATAATGTATTTTCCCCTTAATATAAAACCAGTTGACGATCGTCCAAAATAATTTTTGACATTTGAGTTAGAGTCTTCTCCCTGAAATCTAGTAATTCTGTAATGCTCACTAAACGTTGAAAATGTAAGCCAAGAGAGACAAGCAAAACGTGGGAAACCTAACGTTGTTGTAAAGCGCATTTGGAAAGTTGATAAAAAATATAAATAATTCAATAATTTTTAAACAAAATGTTTAAAATAAAAATAAAATAATACATTAATAAAAATGAGTTGCAAAGTCTTTCCCAAAAGTGATAAGTAATATTTAGCAATGAATTGTTCAATTATTCGAAAATTTCTTTCAATTTAAATACATAATAGTTAATTGAAGTAATTTATATTATTTTATTAATGTATTATTTAATTTTTATATCAAACATTTTATTTCAAAATCATTGAATGTTAATTTCTAAATATTTTTTTAACAACTTTCTACGCAGACTGTACAACAAAGGCAGGAAGCCCAACAATTGGCTGTCTCTTTCGGCTCGCATTTTAAACGTCAGTTAGCGTTCCAATATTATATTTCAGTGCTCTGAAAACACTCCAATACAGAAGTTAATAATCGGAGGTACACGGGATAAAGATAGAGAGTAAGTCTGCTATTATAAATAAAAAAAAAAAAAACAAATCATTAACTTTTATAAAAGATATAGTTCTGTATATATAAATTTCTTAAAATTCAACGTTTCGAATACATACATACATAACATCACGCTATATCCCACTTAGTGGGGTAGCACGAACCCAGAAACATAATCAACCAACAATCTGACACACCACTTTCGCCTCGTCCACATTCATAGTGCGATTCATACAAGCTCGTTTATTCTTCACACTTGGAATCATTCGTTCACGCAACAAACCATCAAACATACCCAACCAGTTATTCCTCGGACGCCCACGCAATCGTTCACCGTCAATCTCACCCACATATATTAGTTTCACCAACCTTTCATTCGACATTCGCTCATCATGTCCAAACCACCTCAACTGACTCACTCCCACTTTCTTAACAACATTCTTCTCAATCTCACACTCACCATACACCAATGTATTCCGTATACGTTCACGTCTCGTATACCCACAAACTCCTCTCAAATATCTCATTTCTACAGCAGTTATACGTCGTTCATACTTCTTCATCCACACCCAACATTCAGAACCATACATCAATGTAGGCACTGACACACCATTATAAACACTCAATCGTTGCGAATTATTGAACATAATTCTTCGTCAGGAACAATAGAAACATAAACAATTAAATAGCAACAGTAACTATGTAAATAACAAATTATGACTCATTAAACATAGGAAGCGATCCAGTTCGTAACCTTCATTCTGATTCGCTGTATTTTTTTGCTCATTTTAGGAATATTATTATATCTTTAGTAGTATAATTTTAGTGATTCACTAAAAAATAAATAATTTAACTGCTATATTTGCAAAATAACCCCACAACCGTTAATAAATATTTTAGGTGTATTTAAGAAACAGCAAAAAATCCACGAAGTACGTCAAGGAAAAAGACTGAGAAACCACAGCTCTAATAGATCAGAATTACGATTTGATACATATTACTTTGTACTATCTTCATCAAGTTAAAGAATTCTAAATATTTCAAGTGAGCCTGCTTGCAAAATGTTCACGTAATATTCATTAATCGATTAAAAATCTTAATTACTAGCAATAAATTAAAAATTTTGTTCGGTTCTAGGAATTTCATAAAAACTGTAAAACCGTTAAATAATTATTAAAAAAAGTAATAAGAAAAGAAAGCCGTTTTCTTCACAGAAACTGCAACGCTTAAATGCAAATTTTTTGCTAATAAAAACTTCTTTGAAATATCGTCAAGATTCCCTTCCTAGAAGAATAGAAGTCAACCCAATATCAAACGTTTTCAATATCAAATTATTTGTTTGAACTGTCCACTGGCTAGTTTCGTTAGAACTCTCTGGACTTGATCTGAGGAATGCAAGTGCTGCCCATTGTGATTGTGTTGTAACGATGTAAGCATGACCTCTTTATCTGTTATAAAATTATTCTCCGAAGCCGGCCAATTTCGTCCCACGTAGAAGGAACAATGTAACTATTGTCTAACAACATTTGGACTGAACTGTCGCTGTCAGAAACGCAACTGGTCATATAATGAATTTAATCTAAATGACTTTCAATCAGATCTATCACGAGATCATTAAGATTATTACAGTAAATATGTAGCATAATTAAATAGTTGAACAAACGAAGCAAGAAAGTTTTATATTATGTATCATCATACCTCAATAAATGCACTTGTTTACACATACAGGCTGGTGAATACACAATGAATTTTTTTCGGGTACGGAATTCTTAAAATCCTGAATTAGTGAGATGTTAAGAAATAATGTAAAAAAATCTTGTCCTATTTCTCACTTTTCGTACGGATCATATTTCTACTTATATATTACAGTATTATTATAGTTGTGAGTTTTCATATTAATTTGAAAAGATAAGAATACTGAAGTTTTGTATAATTAATGAATTTTTATATATTTAGGGCCAGTCTTTCCATCTACGAATAAACTTCCGAATAAGTTATTCGTCGAATAAATAAAAAAATACGCATCAAAAAATGACAGCTAGAACAATAAGTATCATTTGAGCTATGATTTCGATGCGACAATTTTCATTTATTCGGCGAATAATTTATTCGGTACTTTATTCGTAGATGGAAATATCGGCCCTTTGTTAACTATATTTTCTTCGCAATTTGTTTTTCATAATTTTTGGGATATAAAGGGTAAATTTGTAGGTTGATTATGTCAATCTTTAATAACATCGCGTCACATTTAAGTGTTTTTTGATATTCAAGCGCGGCTCAATGCTCTTCATTCGAATTTTGCAACTGTTTTCTAGATACGAAATATGTAACGAGATATCTACAAAAAAAAAAAACCTGTTATATGTACCACTGACGAATAATTCTGGGTATTACACAATTCACATGTAAACTTCTTTTATTTTATTTGAAATACAAAACCCTAATCCCATGGCAAATTGCAGCTTGATTGGATTTTATCGTAAATTTTTATACTTCCTTGTCTACGAACACTGTACTTGTAATAATAATCGCATAAGCAGAAATATAATATCGGGCAAAAACTGAGAAAAATCACAAAAGTCCGTAAATTATTTCAGTATCTAAGTAATTAGTGATTTTGGGCATTCGAGATTTTAGTATTCGGAATTTTAGAATTCGGGATTTTTTGGATCGGGATTTTTTCAAATAGTTCGTCGTTCTCTATTTATTTTATTTTGAACAAAACGATTCGAATAAATATTGCAAACGAGCTCAATTATGGCGGCGTGGAATTTATACAAAATTACAAATAAATTCAAAACAATTTTCAACAGTTTGACAATTTCTAAATACATTGGTTGCTATTCACAGGTCTATAACTAGAATATTTTAAAATTTGGCACTGTTACTTTGGAAAAAGTAGTTGATTATCTCAAAGATCAACATTTTTTTCATAGCAACAGTGTTAACTCTGAAAATGCAGTAGTTAGTAGCCCTTACTATAGACCTGAGAATAGCATTACCATTATTAGATAGTTTTTGAAAGAATTCCCGAATAACAAACACTTTAGATAAATAGGTATACTACACAAGAAAAAAGATCAATGCATAAAATGGTGTAAATTGTAAAAGTAAATTTGATTAATGATTTGATGCAGAATTCAATTATCTACAAGATTTATTTGAAACCATTTGCTCTGAAATCAATAGGGAACGACATACAGGGTATAACAGCGAGGAAAACCTAATTTTCTATGAAATACGTCTATGGCCATATTTTCACGTTACACCCACTCTATCACTATATATAATATATCATTGTATTTCCTATATTATACAAATCAATTCAACATTCTGTGTACTTTTTTTTATTAAAAGAGTATCAATTTCAAAGTCAAAGTTTAAGTGCTTTTAGTTTTGGTTTTCAAGAATAAATTGAGATTTTATTACATAATAAAATTTAATATGTAAAAGTGTATGTAAGTTTCATTAATTAAAATAATTTATTTTTACTACTTTTGGAATTATGTTTATATTGAACTTAATACTCAATTAATGAGGAAAATATTTTTAAAAAACCCCTATTATATATTATAGTGTTTTTGTCAAAAGATTATAAATAAAAAGAGATTATTTGGACCAGTACATCAGCTACTCTTTCATTGAACTCCGTACATTATGATTCATCCTGTATCGAAATTTTATAGCTATTTCCTTTTATAATTGTAATAAATAATAATTAAACTTCATTTTGATGTACATTATACTACAATACATTGAGTTATGCATAGAGTGTCTAAAGATGTCGAGTGACAATTTGTGACCAGTTTCCAATCAGTTTTGTACTATGTTTACTATGCTAGCATGCACTACGATCAAACGTATTTATAGGGTAGTAAACGTTTATGCATGTGCATGTGCATGTGGCATGACGACAGAAGACTGAGCTTCAGAGTCTGTCGAGGACAAACGTCGAAGCCAAGTGAAGAAGAATCAGACCGTGTAATTAAGTCGACAAACCTGATCAGATCGATTGGTGGTATCTTGATCCGCAATCTGCACATGTACTTAGCTAATCAAACTCGTATACACATCAAGCATGAGCTACATCATCATGTACGAGTACATTGCGTACTTTACTTTACACACACGCTAAATGCAAATCGCAAATGCGCTATTAGAACTTAAACTAAAGTACGAGTATAGTACGATTTTCGTTCTGGTAGATTCACTATGGGAGAAGTATAAGCACCTAACTTCAATTATACGAAACTCTCAAAAGAATTGAATTGAAAATGTTCTATTTTTGATGTTTTGCAACTTCATATTTTGCTAATAATATTTTTTGTTTTCAAAAGAAACTGTGTATACCATTTTCATAATTAAAACCAACAATTATTTGTTTGTTCGACTCAGAATACAACATATACCCACGTGTCAATTTCTGTCCTAGTATGTTTTGTACTTATTCTACTTTTAAGTTTCTCTTTATTCCTTACTTTATTTCATCATACTTCATACTTTATTCAACAATTTGTCTTTTCATTTCACCTTACCATATTTTGCTTACAAAGCATTATTGACATTGCCCTATATCGTTTCTCTTTTTGTGTGCCTCTTTGTTTCAATGAATAAAATATTCTTTTTTCATGACATGCCAGGAAACCCCACCGTTCTTCTTCCGAAAATGTGTTTTTCCTCTCTAGTGAGGAAAGTATAGAAGTGATACCAATATGAATGTTATTTACAAAAAAAATATTGTAAAATTATAAATAAATGCCAAATTTTACTGAAAATCCTTATTTTAGTGATATATTCGTACATACTTTAAATTGTCTTACAAGTATGTCTTATATTTTTAAGAATGGTTCATTGGCAACACTGCTACCTCGCCTTGCATCTGATAACCTAACTTTTAACGTGTCAGTTGTGTTGTCAAAGTGTATTTTAGGTACAAGCAAATCGTTTTTAGAAAAATGCCGTGAAAAAAATGTTGTGTTTAACACGAAAGGAAAGTCCTTTTTCCATTCTCGCACGAAAAACTTTAAGCTCGAGTTGCTTTATCTTTCAGATTTAAAATATAACGTCGCTATCATTTACATTCAACATCTAATTGATATGTATTCCCCCAAGGACTTCATTAATGACCATGATTTGATGACCTGTAACTTTACTTCACAGCAAAAAACAAATAATTTATCAAGTTCTGTGCCAACTTGAGTTTCACTCTCAAAAATGATTAAATTTTATATATAAAAATGTTAGCTGGTATAATATTGTTTCATCCCCTCTCCCCCTATAGTTTTTATCTCAGTAGAGCTCTGCAAGCTCCATTACAATGCCATATAAGACAATAACTCTTTTCGCATCATATCACAACAGCAACAGCAACGTCAATCACGTTGGCGGCGACGCGTGGGCCACGTACGATACCGCAAACGTGGGAGGAATTCACGGTAAAACGGAGAAAGGAATAAGGATCCAAGTATGCTGCATGTACTGCACTTAACACGATGGCGAGTAGGTTTGGTGCGTTCAAAAAACAGACTGGTATAGTATAGAAGGAGAGAAGGTGGAGATAATGGTTGGTACTGGATATGATGATGTGCTTAATCTGGAACTAATGATGGTTGAGATTATGATTGAGGATTGTTCAAGTGGTAAGAAATAAGAAAATGAGTTGCTGATGACTGATGAGATTTGCAAAATTAGATTAGACGTTGTATACTGGCGCCAGGTTCATATTCATTAATTGACATATGTATAATGTTAGCATAATCTTGTCATAAATAATTATATATGTAGATATTTATTTGTAATTCATGCTAATGTACCTACCAAAGTAGTAACATTGTATCAGAACAATCAGTATACTATATACTACACAGGAATATCCAAGATTGTGTGTAGCATTGTGATCTCATAAACCATATATAAAAGCATATGTCACTTGATATTTAGGATATTTTTTTATAAATACGAAGAGAAGAATACAGAAGTATAGGAATCATAAGAAAAATCGATGAACACATTTTCAAGGAAATACATGTTTTGGTGTCCAGGTTTGACCATTTCCCAATGACGTCAGTCTGAATAGATGGATGGATGGATTTGTCCGTATGGTCAACAACTCACGACCGGGAAGTCGATTTGACACACAAAACAATAAATTCAGTTTATTTCGTACATGAAATCAGTTACGAAAAAAGTTGTTAGTAATATTTAAAATAAAAAAAAAAATTGCAATTTATTCGTATCTACTTCCAATCTGGAGAAAAACTTATTTATATGTTTAATAATACTTTTAGAAAAATGACATTTAATAAGTATTGATCAAACCCTGTTGAGTTAGGTATCAAATTAAAAATCTAAAGTAAATCGCTTTTTATAATAGTTGATTGAATCTTGTCGATTTAGGTGCCAAATTAAAAATTCTACTAAAATTTGAGTTATCGTCAATTGTTTTATATCAAATTGAAGTTTTGCAGTAGAAAAATAATATCAGGTTAATTTCAAATTTTTGAACATGTTACGTTGCTTACTATCACTATATAATATATTATTTTGAGACATAAACATACATTTTTTAAGGTTCCCTATATTTTCTTAATGCCGTCTGATAATTGCTTTAAGAACAAATAATTAGCTGAATTATCTATTCTATATGTCAAATATGTGTGAAATATAATTATTAAACATTAAAATTTATATTTACAGTAACACGACACTGATTGTCAATAGATATTACAGAAGAATGTATACAGGACACCCAAAAAAAAAAAGAAAATAATCCGATATCCCAATCGACCTGGAAAGAGCCAACAACAAGCAACAAGAAGAATAGTTATTTGTCATACTATAGAGAGGAAAGCGCTTGCTTCTTTTTCCCACTAAAGTTCGTGCGAGAGTGGAAAAAGGGTGTACACCGAAATATAAAACGGTATTTAACACAATGCTAAACCTATACTCGTATATTGTAAAATAAGATGTTCCTGAGTTTAAATAACCCAACAGTTTAATTATAAAATAAAAAATAAAAACTTAGATTTATATTTATAAGTATATGAAAGTCATGTGGTGACCACACCAGATTTTTTTATTATTATCTCAATCCCTACAACCCTCCGTATTAATGAAACCGTGATTTTGCCTATTCTGTAACTATCTGTTAATTTTTAACGGCCTATTAAAAATTTTAACCCATAAAAATATAAGTCAAATGAAATTTTCAATTTTCATTCAGTGACGTCTCTTATCATTCATTATAGTTATTTACGTTACAAGCAAGGTAAAACAGTTTTTACTCCTGAATGGAGGAAATGACCGGCGAGCCGATTAGGTGAGCCTGTCACCTCTTTGAAGCAGTAAAAACAGTTACCTTGCGTGTATTGTACAACATTTTACTTGTTCTCATTTGTAAATCAAATTAAAATTATAACCATGTCCTATCAGTTACACACAACTGTTCTGTCAAAAATTCTTTTAAATGATTTCGCGTAAGCCTTGTAAGCATTACAGTGGCAACGTGCATTGTTTACCTTGTTTACTAACTTGTAAAAGTTTTACAATGCAGCTGTCAATTATTAACTTGTAAAGATTCATTTTCAAAGGGCTTGGGTAAATGGCATTTACAAGTGAGTAACAAGTAAAAATTTTTAACGGGCCGTTAAAAATTAACAGGTAAGTTACAGAATAGGCCCCATAATCTGCAAAAACGGGGTGCCACATCTAAAAATGAATATATTGGTATGCCGAAATGATTTATTTATTTATTTTTCTGCTTACAAAATAACGGTCATGAAAATTAAATCCTTCAGCACATATGGAATGTATTGAACATGTATACAATCTTTGATATATCTATAAACTGCAACATCTACAAATGATCTAGTATATCTACGAATATATTTGTTTTTGATTCTTTGCAACATCCTGCCTTTATATATAGAATTATGAGCCGTATGTAAATGTAGTAGTGCGTACAGTGAGAACTGTGAAAGCCCGTGTTTATTTATGCATGATGGGAATGTTTATTGGGAATAGTAAATATCTGTGTGTATTGTTATCATTAGATAAATGTCAGCATTGTTTTCAAACTTCATTCATGATACTACACAGCGCCCGTATATCGGTAGTAAATTCATGAGCAGGCGTTCTATAAAATTTCTATTTTTATAATGCGTTGGCGTCGTCATTCTAGTTCTCGTTTTACATATTTATGAAGTAATTAATTAGAAAACTTGATAACTCGATGATACTTTGTAGTTTAGTAGTTAACATTTCTACGGGTGACGTTGGAATTATTACGTTAATGAATAAAATTGTTGAAACGACATTGTAACCAAATATGTATAGCCACAAAAGTATAAAGAGCGATAAGATTTATTGTTTCTAGACTTATTTCGCAACTTGCAATTTTATTGTTAGTGAAATTATTTACATACATAACTTAAGAACTTTTATTAAGTTTGTGTAACTTTTGATATGCTTTAGAATTTATTCTTTCGAAATAATATCAGCAAAATATTAATAGATAGATTTGTACTTCTAGTATTGATTTAAAACAACTTTAAGAACGGTCACACTAGAAAACTTGTTACTCGATTTTTTTTTGAAGGTTTGAAAATGCGTATTATGATATTTTTTTAGATGCAGAGCTAATATAAATTTACAAAATTTCAAGATGCCAGTAACAATTCGACGTATGTATATCTCTAATAAAATCACTATTTATATAATTGAACAATTGGGCACACGCGGTCAGCAACTTGATCAGATCTAAGTATAGAAATCAATTCAATTTTAAAAAGTTAACTTTTTACGAACTTACTGATTCTTCCACAATTTTTACTTTCTTGTGCGTGTGAACATGTTTCGAGGACAAATCAATCAGTTTTGGTTTTGACCATTTGCTCAATGCCGTCTGTATGTATGAATGAATGTGTGTCCGTATGTCTAATAACTAATGAACAAGAAAAATACAGTAACAAAACTTAATATTGCGTAGAACTAAGTGGATATTGGTTATAATTGCAGTGTATAAAGTAGAAGATTACTGAACACAAAACAATAAACTTAATTTATTTCGAATATAGAAAAAGTTTCAAATGAAGACGTTAGCAATATCTTTTATCAACTGAAAAACTGAATTATTTGTTCCTTTGTCACATGTCGGGTGACATAACCTATATTCTACTACATTTACGTAAAATTGATACAGAACAATTTCAAATTAAACTAGTTTCCAGGATTACATATCATAACAGAAAATAGTAAAGAAACTTATTCACCTGTACCTCTTTCTCTTCAAATATGTTCATCTTTCTCTTACCAAAATTACGTCACATATGTTTTCTCTTAATTTTTAATATTTAATTTCTCATAAGCTACATGTAATTCATAGATTATTTTATTTTCAAGTTTAGAATCATTTACATAAAAAAATCAACATTTGATCACAGATATCGAACTACCTATCTATGGAGGAACGAATTCGGGTGTACGGGCAAAACCTGAATACGCAAAAACAGAATGAAATGTAACCGAATACGCATGCACAGAATAAGCAAAAACCGAAAGGTTACAGAATGGCACGAAATATTCAAAAACAGAATATGCATTTCCCGAAAAAGTGGGCGTGGCTCTTTAGTTTCAATAAATTCTACTCAATTTTACAATTGAAACATTTTTAAATAATTATATAATATAGATTATTTTACAAAAATCAGAAAAACGTATGTTTATATAAAATGAGCCATTTATTATAACATGGTATGTTGACAAGCACAAAGTTATAGATCACCACACCAATAGTGGCAACTGTAAATAATGAGACATTATTAATTTATATAATAATTGAAGGTAAATCAGAACTATACTACCAAATTAATTGTTTTTCTAATTTGATAGAAAGTAAATGTGATCGCAAAAATTCTAGTTCATTAATGGTTTTTACATATAGTTTACTGAATTATAAAAATAATTATTGGTTTTATTTAATTTAGCTGTCATTTTGACAATGCAATTCGTACGTCTGTGATTTTATCGACATATTAATAAGTCACATCTATTAGTGAATGTACCTAATTTCCTACCAACATCCTGCGGTGAGTGTAGACCAACCAAAGAGCCACGCCCACTTTTTCGGGAAATGCATATTCTGTTTTTGAATATTTCGTGTTATTCTGTAACCTTTCGGTTTTTGCATATTCTGTGCATGCGTATTCGGGTTTTGAAGACATTCCCCACTGGACACAGTGATCGACAGAGTTGGAGAAAACAATAATTAATGTGGTTCGAACATCTAAACAAAATGTCAAAAAAAAAAAATGGACGAAACAACTTATACAAATGGGTACCTTTTGAAAGGAACAAACCAGGAAATTATGACTGAAAACCTAGAACAGTGGTTCTTAAATTTTTCAAAATCAAAATCAAAATACAATTTATTAAGTTTTATTGAGATTTCACTGCTACTTGAAAATCACCACTCGTCTTCGACTCATGGACATTTTCGTAGCAATAAAAACTCAATGAAGGGTTTTGATTTTGACGTCACAGGCAAGAAAGAGAAAAACGAGGTAAAAGTTGAGATGTAAGTTCATAACACAAACATAAATGTTTTGACGTTTGAGATGGTGTTTTAACAAGGTTATGTTTATATTTTTTAAGTTTATTATTTAGGAAACTTAATAAATTTAATACTGGTTATATATTCTTTATAGTAATAACGGGAGTCACTATTGCACAAACCATACACACACTTTATTTTTCATATTTAGCATCATTTTAAGAACTGTCATTTTGACATCGTTTTGTTTGAATTTCGCCCACTATTTCAATGAAAACATCAATAGATGGCAGCACGAAAATTTGCTTCTGTATAACCCTCCATTGTCCATGCGGTACATTTCCGGAAATTAAACTAGCACTTAATAGATTATGTATGAAAATGCATATCTTTGTGGCAACACGCTACCAATTCCCGGCTGCTGACAGTTTGGGAGCTCTCGCTGTTCACGATTTGAGATTCACGGGTCAGGAATGCGTCGTGGCGATGCGGTGGCGATGTTCGCTCGCAGCACGCGCGACTTTCAGAACCTGTCGTTTTTCTCTGCAGCGCGAACACATGTTGGCGCCAACCTGAAACGTTATTTCACATGCCGCAGCCGCTGAACCGCTGCGCGCACGGCGACGGAAATTTACATACGTGCTTTGCATTCCTCTCACACTGACAAGATGCAAGACGGCCGCGATGATGAGAAAGGAATGATGGAATGAACGACTTTTTAGAAATATAATCTTCTGGAGGTATTTATTGCTACTGAAAATTTAATACTTTTGTTCTGTGCTGTGAAATAGAAGTACGTATGTGTATAGGTTTTACAAAAGGATGGACGCCGCTAGTGTCTGGTTTCAAAATATGCTTTAAATTATATTCAGTTCTATTTCAAAAATCTAGTGAGGCTCCACATGAAATTCTTAACATACAGGGTGTAGAATTTAAATGTGGCGAAAACGGATTTCAATGCTATTTTTACATATTGCTGTAACTTTTTTCTGTTCATTTTACAGCAATAGTGATTCAGAATGTGGTCGTTCACCATTTTTTTTTTTTATTTTTTTATGAAAAATTATCTAAATTGAAGACTATCTACACTTTTAAAAATGCTTAATTGTTATTCATTAAGTCACAATGATTCTTTAAAAATGTTGTGACGATAGAGGTGTTGGTGGATCTCAAACAGTAGAGATTTAAATAATTTTTGTCACATAAATGTTCTATTTTATTGCAATAATAATAATAAAATAAGTAAACAATATATGACTACAATTATTTACAATCTGTACTGTTCTCTACAATGACGTCACAACATTTAAAAAAAATCATTGTGGCTTAATGAATAGCAATTAAGAATTTTGAAAAGTGTAAATAGTCTTCAATTTAAATAAACTTTCATAAAAAAAAATGGCGAAAGACTCCATTTAAAAATGCATGCAGTACGGAACATTTGGCTACCTAAGTATTAGTATTTTACGATATACCGCATGTCTACTTGTTTTTTAGGACATAGGAAATACAATGTTAAAATGTTCATTATGCGGTAGTTCGTTCCCTATGAATTTTAGAACAAAAATGTAAATATAAAAAATGTTCAGAATAAAAAACTGCATCAAATGAGCCTAAATTTATTGATGTAATACATTTCTGTCATAAGATAGACGTAAAATAAAATTTGTAATTTTAGCTAATTCCAGAGTGCTATGGTAAACAAATCATACAAACAGTCGTATTGTTTGAGTTTGACAGATGACATTTGGCATAGTTTTAATGATTATTGACTTGTTTAAATTATGTATAAATGATAAATGTGCCCATGATTAGTGAGAAATAATTTCTTTTACGTCAGACACTGACTTGGTTTAACAATGTTGTCCATACTCTTGGTTGGTTTTCGCGATCTCCAACTTTGACGATAACGTTTTTAACTTTAACCATCACGAAAATTAGCAAGTAAACCGGTCACCGTAGATTTTCTAAATGATAATAATGAAACAATTTGACGAGAAGATTTTCCTTCGTGTGATAATTGAACTATGTTTCGCGCAATTTAAAAGGGATGGCCCTTATTAATGATTCACTGGAAACTTCTCTACTAATTATAAGCTAGAAAATACTTATGTATCAAGGCACTGAAGTTCAATTTTTTATCACGAATATAAATAAATATGGAATTTAGTTGCCGAGGCCCGTAGGGCCGAGGAAAATGAACCAAGTGAGTGATAAAAAGGAACTTCAGTGCCGAGGTACATATTAAGTTTTATTTGAAATCTAAAATTCGAAAAAACTGTAAAAAAATTACAATATAGGTTAGGTTTACGCATCTGTCAGTTATCAATTGAAACTGACAGTCAGTGTTGCCAACCTCGAGAAGTGAAGTTATCGTAAATAACACTCAAAATTATGAGTTTTGTCCTCAATTTCGTCATCGGAATTAATTAGTTAATTCTTCTTCCAAATTTTGTTTTAAGTTACTATAGTACGTCAATATATCTGCCAAAATTATCCTAATTGTACAATAATTATTTAACGGTTGCCAACACTGGGTTGCTCAAAATCGTCGTATAATGGGTTACTTTAGTGACGATTTTTGAGCACTTTAGTGCCGATTTCAACTAAACATTATTAAATGTAAGCAGAGCGATTAAGATAAAACAAAATTAAAATAGGAACGAAACAAAACCGGGTCGGATATTTTTGATCATGTTGATATGTAAATTTTGTGCGTACTTGGGTTTTATTACAATTCAATTATAGTTTGTGAATCCAAATTTACTACGATTTATTTTTACGAAAATGTTATAGAATATTTATAAATAACAATATCTAGGTTTAAGTTCTGTAATATTTTTATTAAAAAACACAACGTTTCGGTAGCAAAGTGCTGCCTTCTTCAGGTGAAATATAAATAATAAACAAATACATATGTAGCCAAGGATACAAGTTGACAAAATAAAATCAGGGAAACATGGATCAAGTAAACAATTATAAACAGAAAATTAACGAAGAATAACAGTTAACCATGACTTATTGATCTCAAAGCCTGTATTTAAGTTCAGATTATTTGAAGATCTCTTGATTTCAATAGCTTCTCTAAAGTCTTCTCAACCAGTTATTTTCTCTTACTAGAATCCTTGTTTTTTCAAAATCAATACCATGTAGTTCTTGAATGGCATGCTCAGCGACTGCAGATTTATCTGGTTGATTTAATCTAATATGTCGTTCATGTTCTTTTAATCTTGTAGCAATAGTTCTGCCAGTTTGGCCAATATAAACTTTACCACACTGGCAGGGAATCTCATAAATGCCAGAACAATTTAGAGGCACTATATCTTTAAAATTGCCCAGAAGATCACGGATTTTTAAATTTGACTTAAATGACGTTTTAATGTCAAATTTATTAAGTATCCTGCCAATTTTGTCGGTAACATGAGCAATGTAAGGTAAAGTGGCAAATAATTTCTTCTCATTAACAACCTGGGGAACTTGTACAGGTTTATGTTTCAATTTCAGTGCTCTTTTTATCTGCGCTTTGCTGTATCCATTTTTTAAGAAAACGTCATCCAAAAAATCAATTTCTTCTTGAAGCTTACTAGGATGACATAAAGCGGAAGCTCTCTTGTATAATGTTTTAATCGTACACGATTTTTGGGCAGGGTGGTGGTTAGAGGTCTCATGAAGATATTGATTAGTATGTGTTGGCTTCCTATAAACTGAAGAAATAAGTTTACCATCATCTTGTTTTTCCAAAAGTACATCAAGAAATGGAAGACAATTATTTTCTTCTACTTCAATAGTAAAATTAATGTTCTTGTCTTGCATATTCAGATGATTAAGAAAATTGTTTAATTTTTGTTTTTGTTTTTGCTATTTGGCCTCACGGAAGAGATGAATTAAACAATTTTCTTAATCATCTGAATATGCAACACAAGAACATTAATTTTACTATTGAAGTAGAAGAAAATAATTGTCTTCCATTTCTTGATGTACTTTTGGAAAAACAAGATGATGGTAAACTTATTTCTTCAGTTTATAGGAAGCCAACACATACTAATCAATATCTTCATGAGACCTCTAACCACCACCCTGCCCAAAAATCGTGTACGATTAAAACATTATACAAGAGAGCTTCCGCTTTATGTCATCCTAGTAAGCTTCAAGAAGAAATTGATTTTTTGGATGACGTTTTCTTAAAAAATGGATACAGCAAAGCGCAGATAAAAAGAGCACTGAAATTGAAACATAAACCTGTACAAGTTCCCCAGGTTGTTAATGAGAAGAAATTATTTGCCACTTTACCTTACATTGCTCATGTTACCGACAAAATTGGCAGGATACTTAATAAATTTGACATTAAAACGTCATTTAAGTCAAATTTAAAAATCCGTGATCTTCTGGGCAATTTTAAAGATATAGTGCCTCTAAATTGTTCTGGCATTTATGAGATTCCCTGCCAGTGTGGTAAAGTTTATATTGGCCAAACTGGCAGAACTATTGCTACAAGATTAAAAGAACATGAACGACATATTAGATTAAATCAACCAGATAAATCTGCAGTCGCTGAGCATGCCATTCAAGAACTACATGGTATTGATTTTGAAAAAACAAGGATTCTAGTAAGAGAAAATAACTGGTTGAGAAGACTTTAGAGAAGCTATTGAAATCAAGAGATCTTCAAATAATCTGAACTTAAATACAGGCTTTGAGATCAATAAGTCATGGTTAACTGTTATTCTTCGTTAATTTTCTGTTTATAATTGTTTACTTGATCCATGTTTCCCTGATTTTATTTTGTCAACTTGTATCCTTGGCTACATATTTATTTGTTTATTATTTATATTCCACCTGAAGAAGGCAGCACTTTGCTGCCGAAACGTTGTGTTTTTTAATAAAAATATTACAGAACTTAAACCCAGATATTGTTATTTATATACCATGAGTTCTGAAAGCTTTTTTCAATATGTTATAGAATATTTCATTGGCTGGAAGACATTTGCCTGCCACTGTATAAGAAACATTGGCGGCTAATATGTATTATTATTAGATAAAAAAAGATTAATTTACTTATTTTATAATTTGTTTCTGACTATAGTCACAGACCCCATTAATAAACAGAACAATTTAATTTAAAATATCTTCATATGTGGTAATATGGATAGAACCTTCGAGCTCATAATAAAGAGTTTACAAAATTAAACCTCGCTATTTTTAAGTTAAAACAAAAAATACAACTGTGTCCAAGTTGTTTGTATAGGAAACTGTACAAGCCCCCTGTTCTGTAATTGAGACTAACTTCCTGCTGAACAGAGAGTATCAAATAAGTAAAATACGTAATTAAATTCATTCGCATGAGTCTTCATCATTTCTTACCTTACAAGTTACGGAACAAATCCAAATGAGTTTATTAACCGTTGCGTGAAAGATCTCAATAGATATTTCGCCATCCAAGTAAATATTCAAAAATTCATCAAACGTTTTAGCTGTTGGCACGACGTGCAGACCACACTGCTACTTCGAGTTGGTATCTCGGACATCACCTACATCTACATCACATGACGGACTCCACGCTGCCCAAAGTGTTGGACTGTATCCAAATTACCAGAGAAATACAAATTGAGAGAAGTAAATTATGCTAAATGTAAGCCTCATTACAACTAATTTAGTGCCAATCTCAACTGGAGATAGTTTATAAGCCGCGAGAAAAATGCTGGTATTTGTGTCGTCATCCTAGATTTATTTGTTTTAATAAGTGGCAGATCAAAGTTGGAAATGTCTTAATTTCTTGACGCTCCTGCCTGCCATAATATATGTTTCTTTTCGAAACATACGCACATTTTGAGGTCCGTTCGATTTGATTTCACTATGATGTATAACTGCTGAGGAAATGAAGTATTTGAGAGGAGACGTGATCGTATTCGGAATACGTTTGTGTTCGGTGAATGTGAGATTGAAAAGAATACTGTTAAGAAAGTGGAAGTGAGTAATTAAGATGGTTTGGCTGTTTTGAGCGAATGTCGATTGAAAGGTTGGTGAAACTAACATATGCGTGTGAGATTAATTGATGGTTTGTTGCGAGAATGATTCCGATAGGGAAGAATAGACGAGCATGTGTTAATGTGGACGAGGCAAAAGTAGTGTGCCAGAAAAGGAACGTTTATAAAAGATGGGGATTGTTGGTTGAATGTTTCAGTGTTCGTGTTACCCCACTAAATGGGATATAGCACGACGTTATGTATGTATGTAATGTATATATGCATGGCTATGAATATGAGTATATTTCCGAACTCCAATGTAAATATCATTTTCAAGGTTTAAGTTTTAAATTTAAATTACGAGCTGATTAGATTCTGGTAATAATTTGTAAATTAGAAATGGTAGTTTACCTAAAGGCCTGTCAGGTTTTTCGTATAAATGTCTAGAACTAATTGAGTTATGATAAATTTGTTGAATGGAAAATAATTAGAGCAAAATTTTAATTTAAGAATTTCTGCTCTGCAGTTATTAACAAAACCAACTCAATTGCCATGAATCTAATTATGCAGATTCCTTACTCTATTTTTACCTCCCGCCTACCTCTAGGTAAGGGAGGTATTGTTTTTGGTCAAAAAATTGGGTAGTGAATTTTCAATGAATAAGCACGTTTTAGGGTCCCTACAATACGATTTTACTATTTTCGCGATGATGTCTGTATGTATGTATGTATGTATGTATGTATGTATGTATGTGTGTGTGTGTGTAGTCTGTGGCAATTTTTTCGTCTCGCATAACTCAAATACTATAATACCAAAAAATACAATTTTGTGAATTATTGCTTCTTATATTTAAATGAAGAGCTGATTAGATTTTGGATAAAATTGGTCAACCGGAAGTAGCAGTTTACTTGAAGCCCTTAACAGTTTTTCGTGAAAAACACGGTTAAATTTCCTTTTTCAATAATTTATGTTATTTTGAAAGTTGAAGAATATTTAATTCTACATTTATTTTGATTACACTAATTTTAATAATTTTCATTAGATTTAGAGATAATAAAATATAATGAAATTAGATTTCACAAATCTTGCATTCCTAGTACACCATGGAAAATTTTCAATTTTTTACGAAATGTGACACATGTCATTGTGATTGTGAAGCTGTTTTCTTAGTGAAATATGTCAAAGAATTAAATAAATATACGAAAGAAAATTAAAATTCTCAAATATAAATAGAAAACAAACAAATAAGAAGGTATGTTTCTGTATAATCAAATACTATTTTGTACCGTTTAAGAGTAGTATTGGGCGGGAGGTTATGTGCTGGCCACATCAGATTTTTTTTTTTCGTTTGCGAGTTTTTAGGATACCGTCACACATCCATCCACTCACACTAATGTTATTTAGATAATGTTCAAAGCGGATCCAGTTCATCCATCCAGTTCATTTTCATGATTCTTGTCCTAAGTACGTAAAAGAAGGTAAAAAAAAAAAACAATAATAAAAACCTATCTCCAAAGCTTATTTAAAGTAATTTTTCTTCAAGCGTTATAAAAGTACGTTGTTATGCATTTGCATTCAACTAGCAGAAGTTCAATATTTTCGCCGCCAGCGTAAAAGTGTCTCCTTGGCAACACATTTACTCCGGCGGCGGACAAAGTAAAATATTATGCAAAATAGTAAGGTTGTAAGTAATTCAATAATTTGACAGTTAAGAATAAAACAAATAAACAAAAATAACAAAATAACATATTCTATGCCAACTAGAAATGCTGGATACGACAGAAATTTTGAGCATTTTTTAATGATTTAATGTTTATTTTATGTTAATGTGACTTTGTATGCTTTGCATGTAATTGTCCGACTCGCTTCGCTCGTCGTTCAAACTTACATGCTCAGCACCTAAAAAATTATCACATTTACTCCTAATAATACAATATACTATTTTGTGTTAACAATAAACAAAAATTCGTGAAAAATTGTATTATTATATGTGTACTATCTGACAGATAATTAACTGGAAGTAAGAAAAAAAACCGTCCATAACTAATTGGTAAATATTGGCAATTACAAATATCGGATATTTATCAAAAACTATAAATAATAATTGAACATAACTCTTATCGACAAAAAACATAATATAATATAGCGCAAGAAAATTATTTTAAACTAAACAAGTTTATAAATATATCTAAATAACCACATAATTGTAAATAGTAAAATACATAAAAAGTACAGCGGTTAACAATCTATTGACTAACTTTATTTATATACTTCAACAATGTTTTCAATAGATGTCATTTCCATCAAGTGATAATTTATATATATATATATATATATATATATATATATATATATTTCATACTTTAAATCAGTAGTTTAAGGATGCTCCAACTCCAATCGATTACCAATTGTAAGTGGTAATTTTAATTAAGGAGAATGTCATTATCTCAAGTGCTGCTTTAAAAATATAATTACATAATTATTTTTCTAAGGAATAAACCTTTTTAAATGATACATTTTTAGTATTTTTTATGGTCGGTCTTTCCATCTATGAATAAACTTCCGAATAAGTTATTCGTCGGATAAATAAAATTACTACTACGGCTATGATTTCGATGCAACATTTTTCATCTATTTTACTCGTAAATGGAAATACCGGCCCTTTACTGCCGATATTTCCATCTACGAATAAAGTACCGAATAAATTATTCGCCCAATAAATGAAATATTGTTCAAGCTGTCATTTTTTGATGCGTTTTTTTTTTTTTTATTTATTCGACGAATAACTTATTCGGAAGTTCATTCGTAGATGGAAAGACCGGCCCTTAAACGTCAAAATTAATTCACTTGTTTTATCCCTTTGCTTCTGTAAATGTGATAGAAAATGTAGGTTGCTTTAAATATTGCTTGCGATAATCAGTAAAAATATAACAAGAGAGTGAGAATTAAAAATAATTTGAAAGATCTTTCGAAAACTTGTTGCCGGGCAATAGTCTCGAAATCCCGTAGGGCTTGAGTGGCTATTGCCAAATGGCAACAAGTTTGAGAAAGATACTGGAGAATTATTTTTTAATTTATTGAATTCTCAAGTAACATTTAATTAGATTATCAGGGTCGAAACTAAATCTATCTTTTTGTACATTTTTTACTTGTGTTGATAATAACTATCTCACATCTGACATTTGTCAACAAAAACAAAAAGCTACAGAGATTATTCCCGGGAATAATCACTAGAGCTTTATTCTCAATAATAATAACAAGAGAGTGAGAATAAATTGAAAATAATTTGACAGATCTTTCGAAAACTTGTTGCCAGGAAATAGCCACGAAAGCCCGTAGGGCTTGAGTGGCTATTGCCAAATGGCGACAAGTTTGAGAAAGATACTGGAGAATTATTTTCTAATTTATCGAAGTTATATACGAGTTATATTTAATTAGATTATTTTTTGATTTCATCATCAGGCACGCCACTAAATCTATCTTTTTTGCTTATTTTTACCTGCGTTGATGATAACTATCTGACATTTGACATCTGTCAACAAAAACAAAAAGGCTACAGAGAAAATTGCCGGGAATAATCACAAGAGCATTATTCTCAGTAATAATGTAACAAGAGGGTGAGAATAAATTGAAAATAATTTGACAGATCTTTCGAAAACTTGTTGCCAGGCAATAGCCACGAAAGCCCGTAGGGCTTGAGTGGCTATTGCCAAATGGCGACAAGTTTGAGAAAGATACTGGAGAATTATTTTCTAATTTATCGAACTCTCGAGTTATATTTAATTAGATTATTTTTTGATATCATCATCAGGCACGTCACTAAATCTATCTTTTTTGCTCATTTTTACTTGTGTTGATGATACCTATCTGACATCTGACATCTGTCAACAAAAACAAAAAAGCTACAGAGAAAATTGCTGGGAATTATCACAAGAGCATTATTCTCAGTATAATAATGACAGGATTGGTTAAGACGCAGACACGTGACATACAATAAAGCATTTGATTGGTTTAAATAAACGTCAAAAAATAATCAGTATAATAATGACAGGATTGGTTAAAACGCAGACACGTGACATACAATAAAGCATTTCATTGGTTTAGAGAAACGTCAAAAAATAATCAGTTTAATAATGACAGGATTGGTTAAACGCAATAATCTAAAGAATAATTTAGGAATGTGCATTTAAACGAAATATAGTTAATCTGGAATCAATTTTTTACTCGTATACTAGGGCACATAAATACTTGTTAATCAACAGAAAAATACCTGCTGCTAATGGTAGCATTCTACAAAATAAGTTTTATTAACACACATTTAGATAACTCCCATACTAATTACAAAGAAATATGACAACTCACAGCAGTAGGTAATTATCTCTTAACAAGCAAGGCAAACAAATGGAACCAGAGAAATATAAATAATGCGCTAGTTACGTGCATGAAGGCACGTTAGTTCACTCGTTCACCGGCTGCCGGTCAATTATCGTCCTGGCGCCTGCGACGCCTGTATCAGCTACAGGATGCTGCAGAGTGCAACTCGCCGGGGAATGTGCATAATGTATAATGCTGGCTATCGTAAAAAGTTGCACTGCTTCAAATGGTTTTATAATTGAATAAAATGGACGGAAGATTAATGGAGGAGATTTCTCACGTTTGGTGTGAATGCAGATAATTTTCTATAATAAAAATTATAAATGCTCTGCTAAAAATAAGAAATAAAACAAGATATATTCGAGCGATTATAGAATTCAGGATACAAAGCTAGCTAAAAAAGTTAGAACTCGATTTTCCATGTGATGTTGTTCAATCAAAGATTATAATTTTATATCAAGTTAATTTTATGTTCGCAAATAAATCAGTTTAACTGACAATCTTGACAAATTTTACTGTAACCACAGTTGTTTCTTGTATCCTTGTCAAGCTGTGATTGGTTGGATTTAGAAATTAAGATTTAGAATATGAAATAGTTAATGTTTATATTTTTTTGTGCAACCGGACGCGAAATAAGCATTTGGTAGTCACAATACAGACCGCGAAATTGAATTTCGTGGCTGTTGTTATGGTAACGGCCGCGAAATCTAGAATTATTGTTTTTTTATCCTATTTCGCGGCCGTTGCCATTCGCAAAGGACGCAAAATAGGGTACAAAAAACAATAAATTTGACACTTAAGAATTGACATTATTTTTTTGTACTCATACATTGAAATGTGTTGTTTAGCGTTGCCTAAGCAACGTCCGAAATGTCCATTTCCCAGGTTTCCACCAGATAGACAACCGGGAAATTTCGACGAAAGCATTCCTATTTCTAAAGCGATTATTAATAAATTATATATATATAATAAAATAATATATTATTTCAAACATTCCTTTACATAATATTAATACAAACAATAATGGAATAAGCATGAATTTGAATTTAAAAATAACAAATTTAGTGCATTTGGTTACCAATGTTGGCAATAAAATCTGCCCGATAGCTGTAACATACATAACCTACAAATGTAATGTTAGTTATCTCAATACAAATAAGAAATATAATAAATTTATAAGTGAATACGGTAAATATTATAAATATTTTAATTGTTTTCAAATTAATTTTGTGTGTTTATATTTATAGTGCAACTTTGACAATTATCAAAATAACTACTTGAAGAACTTCATTTCTTTGTATGGACTGTTATTAGTTTTATACTTTTCGTACAAAAAATATTGTACAAACCTCATGCGTGAACTTGGTTCCCGGATTCGTTCTATGGCAGCGCTCGCAAGCTCGCGCCGCCACACACTCATCCGGGAACCAAGCGTTCCCGCATTTGGTATGTAAATAACTATTTCAAAACTTATTGTTTTGTTTATCAAATGCCACCATAGCCACTTTCTATTTACATTAAAACTGTTTAAAATTTGTAATTAATATTTTTTATCTATTATAGTGTGTAAAATTGATGTTTAACTGTTAGTTTCAAGTTTGTAAAACTTTTCTTGTTCATTATTTATTGAACATACGGACACACATCCATACATCTATATTTATATAGATGTCATTGCAAAATTAAAAACGGGTTTATCAGAGTACAAAAACACATATTTCGTTAAAATCTCGTCCCCGATTTTTTGTACTTCCTTGCACAAAAAAATGACAACAAAAAGTAAATTAGTGAAAAAATATTAAATTAGGAAATTCTTTTTTGACAGTCGTAGAAAATAATATTTTTCTATGGCTCCTATTACAGATATGACACAAATTTATATTTTTAAATAGAACCATTAGTTAAAAATACAGTAAATTGCTTATTATAAATTTCAACCATGCCAAGATTGTCTACACTTCTTGAGAAAACTTAACATTAGAAATAATAATAAATTACTCAACATATATTTTATGTATCATTCCATTTGCATTAACACTAAAGCCTAAAAATAGAAAATTATTATATATTTTTTGGAATTTTAAATGACAAAAGACAAAACATCAAGAACTCTCATAAACAAACATCACATCACATGATGATAAGGAGTAATAAAAAATAACTTCTAATAAATTCATATTAATTGAATGAATGTTCATTATAATTTATAATTAAATTTGTTATAATTAATAACTAATGATCTTCTCAAATTATATCAGTATAAATTACAACCGATATTTCATATCAATCAATTAACAAATGAAACTACACAAACGACAATCAACCGCGCCATAAATGTCAAACGTCAAGACGACAGAAACGTCAATCATTTGTCTTAATATTACCAATACGCCAATACCACCTTTGATATGATTTACTCAGTGCTGGACAGTGGGCGATCGTATTTATTAATTCCTACAGATTATAACAGCTATAAATTTCCGCATGACTATAGCAGGATATAGACGAGTCAATATAGAATTATGAGTAAACAACAAAGCCAGTTTGCTATCTGCTTGACTTTTAAAGTTTATGTTTGTTCGCATCATAAACTATTTAATAGCTAGAAAATATACTAACGATTGTCTTTGAATGTTCTACATGTACACTAAGATTAGGATAACTGACATATGGCTGTTCGCATTTTATTTTATTGGGAGTTCATAATAAGATACGGTTCTAGTGAAGAAAATTGCAACAAGATTTCATTAATCTGTAACGTATTATATAGCTTGTTTTCATTTCTTGTCAATTTTTGTTTTCTTTGGAACGCCGCTTATTAAACTATTGTATAATAGTATATTGTGAAACAAGTGCAGAAAGTTATCTATTTAACGCGAGTTGTGAGACGAAGTCGAGTGCTGAAATCACACGAGCGTGAAATAGGTAATTTTGCACGAGTTGCACACTATATACTATTTCTACGATCACACTTTTGTTAAGATTTAACATTAATAATTCTTATGGCTGGTTTATACTGAATTTAATTTACAAATTTAGATTTAGAAAGTTAATGTTTAAAATATAAAATACATAGAAATACCTTTATTGGTTTATGTTGGATTTACAAATTTATAGATTTATAATTTACATTTAAAATATCACCATATTTTATATTCTAAATCAAAATTTCCAAATCCAACTGGAAAACAAACAAAAACTTTGACAACAGTAAAATGTGTCAAGATTGTCAATCAAACTGATTTATTTCATTTGTGATCATCGTAAAAGATTGTTGTAACATGGATGCGGATTGTTAAATATATTAATTTAATATATTTGATTGAAGAACATCTTATATGACAAGTAAAGATTATTTTTTTGTTGTTCAAAACATATGTCAATTATGTGAAGCCTAATATTGTTTGGCAAATTTCAAATTTAATAATTTCAGTATGAAACAGGAAAGTAAAACGCAAATATAAATTCTAAATCTAAATCTATAAATTAAATCCAGTATAAACGATTACTACTGAAAATTACACTTTCTCCACAGTAAACAAAGCTTGAAAATTGTATTTCACGCAGCCGCCTGGAATAGCGTTGGCAATTATTCCACACGCAAGTGTGACCAACTTACTAATAATATAATACTGTATGATATAAATATGTCAAGTATAATTATATTTATGTATCATAAAATAAGTCACAATTATTTCAGAGTTTATATAAATCTTCGTTTTAAATACTGAGATTACAAAGAAAATACAATATCATTTTTAAATAAAATAGGCCTTTAGTTTTTACATTACAATCTAGATTTTTAGTTGGTAACACTGCATACATCTGCGCTTGCACCGCCTTCATGCTGTAATCATGAATGTCAAATAGTTTGAGTTTCAGATGTCATTTCTTGTTTCTGAAGTGTAAGAATTATTATTATTAAATATTTACAAAAGCGTGGTTGTAGTAAAAATATAGTGTGCCATTCGTGCAGAAGTACTTATTTCTGCACTTGTTACATAATATATTATTCTACGCCACGGGACAATAAAATAATTGAAATATTTTTATCATTATGCATTAAGTTACAAATTATATAAAAATTAAAAATCTACGAAAACAAATTTTTGTTCATATCTAGTGACCTATGCATTTTTTTTTCGGGAAAACAAAAACATTATTAATTTGGCCTACTAAGTCTGGTAACTTTCGTCTACTTTAACCAAAGTAATTGCTCTTATAGTTCTCGAGATCTCAAATGTGAGCTTCTAAATTGAAATACACTCTATTCACTACAATATTTTCTTTTACAGTACTTCCACATTTGATAAATATGCAATAGTACATTGTGAAAAGACAGCAACTGCCCGACGCGAATGCTGCAACGTGGTCGAGCGCTAATTGCCTTTGTAAACAAGATGCACACGATATTTTTTGTCTAACCTGCACAAAAAGTGACCTTTCTAGTGCCTTATTAGCAACAAAAAAATATGTAAAATAAACTCGCAAATCAAAAAACTTACAACGCAAGAAAATCAATAACTATATGAGCGTTCGCAAAGTATAATTGGAATACACAAGTAAAACTTTGCATACGCTTTTATTTTGTGCACGCAGGTTTTCAGTCAAAATGACACACTTTGTCCATACAAAAAAGAATAAAAATAGTTATTTCTCAAACTAGAGAGGAAAGCGCTTCTTTTTCCCACTCAAGCTCGAAGTTTGCCTCATGAGCGTGAATGAGGCAATTCGAGCGAGAGTGGAAGAAGCACTTTCATCTCGTGACACAACATTTTTTTCACATGTTTCTAAAAACGTTTTTCTCGGATCTTAAATACACTTTGACAACACAACACAAAACTGACACGTCAAAAGTTAGGTTATCAGACGAAAGGCGGTGTTGCCATTGAAGCAATCTCAATTCTCAAATCTAAATTACAGTTGTCAAATGTATAATTTTTACAATATATATTTTGTAAATAACATTTTCTTCTCTAGAGAGGAAAAACACATTTTCCTCACTATTTTGGGAGAAGAAAGGTGGAGTTTCCTGGCATGTTGTGAAAAAAATATCTTATTTTACAGTATAATCAAATAGTATCAAATAATATCATGTTAGAAGCGGCAACAAATAGCCTGTATACACCTTGTACTGATTTATTTTTTTACTAAAATTAAAGAAATTAAGATCAGTGAGATAAGTATAGGTATAGCAGAGCTGAAAAACAATCATACATAAATATGATAGAAATAACAATATAAAATCTTTAAAAATAAATAATAAACATCAAAGCAAAGTTGCGTTAAAAGAAGATTATTTAAATAATCAACATACACATATAACAATACAATAACTAATTTATCTTTAAGTTTAAGATCCTTCTAAATATAATTACTAATCAAAGTTTAAATATGAGGTCTGCTTCCTTGTGACACAAATATTTCTAAAACGAATGCAAAATTTTGAAATATCTAAAAATGTGCTATTATTAAGCATCTATAAATTTTATCCGTATATAAAGCAATGTTTAGATTTGAGAGTACTACGAGTATAGTTTACAAACAAACTGCTCGATGAAATTGTGTTTGTATATTTAAAAGACAAAAAATACACAAGAAAATGATTAATATAAATATTATGTGAAGATTGATGTAGTGCAAAATATTAAAATACATCACGCTTTCATTAATAACCAGTGCATAATAGTAAAATTTAATTACGGAGATTATCTAAAATAACACTGACAGTAATAAGATAAATATTTGTGAAGTATCTATTTGTTTTTCTAATTTTAAACGCAGTACAAATATGTAAGAATAAAGTTCAATATTTTATAGTTTTCCTGGAAAATACAACATTCCCAACGTTTTTCCCAATTTCCACAATTCATAACTGACATTGTACAAAGTTACATTTAAAAAAACCTACTGCTATCTAACTATGTTGAGTGCTTTATAACAATGTAAATTTTCTACCTACGAACAAAACTACATTTTACAATATAATTTATTTACAAAAGTTTCATATTTTATTTTGTATTTTTTTTTTTTACAATGAGTTCCTCAGTTCGAATTCCACAGCAGATTTTCGCCACTTTTAACTTTACCCTCGTGGTTTCTCCTTTACTAACATCTTTAAGAAGCGCAAATTGACGGCTGGTAACCGTACATTAAGCGGTAAATGGCTTGATGAAATATTTATTTAGTAGTTCTTTTTTCTAGCAAATCATTTTATTGTACATTTAAAAACAAACTCAATATATAAAACGTCGTGGGTACATTTGCATATGAAATAAAATTAACTACAATTAATGTCAATGAAGTAAACCTTATATTATTTTGTGCTTAAAAGGTTAACAACGTGAATATTTTATTTTTATTATGACTTAATTTCTCAAATACCATTCTTCTATTTCATATTGTACATGCAAATGTCTAGATAGAATATAAGCTAATACCTCGGCTAATACTTAAACTTATTAAATTTAATTTGATTTAAATGAAATACAAATGATGGATATTTCAAGTATTTACAATTAAATGTTACTGTATAATTGATACATATTTTATTATATTAATGTTTGTTTATTGTAAATTGAAAGTAGATTACAAATAAAGTATAGTATAACTTTTATAGAATTACGAGTATATGTATTATTTGATTGCAATTTATAAAATATGGTGGTACTACTGTGTAAGCTTGTGAATAATTAATCATATAGATTGACACGCCTGTCTCTTACGCTTTTGAAGATTTATTTCTGATTCTTTGTTCATTGTTGTGTTGACATTATTAAAATTGTGCATATTAAATATCAATGCATGTGATAAATAATAAAATTGAACAAAAATTGTAGTTATAGTAATGGGGTCTTTTGCCATTTTTTTTTATATGTATTTAAATTGAAGACAATCTACATTTTTAAAAAGTCTTAATTATTATTCATTAAGCCACAATGATTTTTTTTAAATGTTGTGATGTCATTGTACAAGTGTTGCTGGATCTTAAACAGTATAGATTGTACATAATTGTAGTCATATATTATTTTATTTATTATTACATTATAGAACATTTATGTGACAAAAATTATTTAAATCTCTGTTTGAGATCCACCAACTCCTCTATAATGAGGTCTCAACATTTAAAAAAAATCATTGTGGCTTAATGAATAATAATTAAGACTTTTTAAATGTGTTGACAGTCTTCAATTTAGATAAAGTTTCATTAAAAAAATGACAGATCCCATTGTATAATGTGTAAATTTACCTATGGGGTCTGTAACCATAATCAAAATTAAAGAAACAAATTATAAAATAAGTAAATGAACCACTATATTATCTCATAACAATAATGAAAACTACATATAATCTAACTGGCAGATTCATCAAAAGAATTAACGCTAATTCCATTTTTTTCAACCTCTGTAACTTTATTTCTAAATTAATTAAATTAACAAAATGTGTCAAATTTTATGTTAACCTATCGTAACTACAACCTTAGTTAACATAAATATGTTTTGAGGATGGTAACTGAAGTTACGACTAATAATAAAAATAGGATTAGCGCTAATTCTTTTGATGAATCTGCCTGTAATAGTTTTGGGGTATTTTCAATTTGAAATTCAAATAATTCCAGTCGCGCCTACATGTGACGTAGTTTTGGTGGAGCCAAAGGAAACACCGTGAAACTGACCTGAGTTGCCAGGTACTATAACCTACAGTCCCTACACAGTACACGTGCAGCGCAAAGTGACACTTGTATCTATCTCTTTCTGTTCAAATATGTCTATCTCTTTCTGTTCAAATATGTCTATCCCTCTTGTACCAAAACTACGTAATCATTTTCCTAAATATTAATAATTAATTTCTCGTAAACTATAAACAATTTATCAAAAATTTTAATATTACAATACATATTCGTTACCTTGCATTGCAAAACTTGAAGTATACTGCTGGACAAAAAATATGGGACACTTTTTTTCATCGTTTTATTTAAATTTTATGTGTTTCATTTTTGACTGAAGTTCATAATTATTAATTAAAATGTGTTTTTTCCTTGATTATTTATTACAATTTCATTATATTGGCTTTAAACTTTTCACAAACTCTCATCAAACGTTTAGTTAAAATTTAACGGTAATCGGAAAAAAGGGCTCCATTTTTTTACCCAACAGTATAGTATATTTGACAACTTAAGTCAAAGTAAAAAATCTGATGTGTCCAGCACATAACCTCCCGCCCAATACTATTAAACGGTACAAAATAGTATTTGATGATACAGAAACATACCTTCTTATTTGTTTATTTTCTATTTATATTTGAGAATTTTAATTTTCTTTCGTATATTTATTTAATTTTTTGACATATATTTCACCAAGAAAATAGCTTCACAATCACAATGACATGTGTCACATTTCGTAAAAAATTGAAAATTTTTCCATGGTGTACTAGGAATGCAAGATTTGTGAAATATAATTTCTTTATATTTTATTATCTCTAAATCTAATGAAAATTAATAAAAATAGTATAATCAAAACACATGTAAAATTAAATATTCTTCAACTTTCAAAATAACATAAATTGTTGAAAAAGGAAATTTAACCGTGTTTTTCAAGAAAAACTGTTAAGGGCTTCAAGTAAACTGTTACTTCCGGTTGACCAATTTTATCCAAAATCTAATCAACTCTTCATTTAAATATAAGAAGCACTAATTCACAAAATTGTATTTTTTGGTATTATAGTATTTGAGTTATGCGAGACGAAAAAATTGCCACAGACTACACACACACACATACATACATACAGACATCATCGCGAAAATAGTAAAATCGTATTGTAGGGACCCTAAAACGTGCTTATTCATTGAAAACTCACTACCCAATTTTTTGACCAAAAACAATACCTCCCTTACCTAGAGGTAGGCGGGAGGTAAAAACTTGGTGAGAAATCCTGAGAAGTTTTGTGTTGTTCACAACAGCAAATATTATGCTTGTATTATGTTTTCAACATAAATAAATACATTTTAAAACTGTTAACAAAATTGTACAAAACGTTCTCGTCGGCTCCCATACACCCAATTTACATGTAAAATAATCTCTTGCACCTGTGCTCAAAAATAACCACAAAACAAATGACATTATTTCTTCTCTACCGGTTTGAGCCAATGGAATGCCGTCCCCAAGTGATCATGTTCACGTCACAAACAGTTGAATATCCGTTGGTTATAATTAGGCATATTTATTCGGATTAAAATCAGTGGTGGTGTTAGTAATAGTACAGATAAAACGGTTCCACACTTATGCATATTAAGCAGATTCGAAGTTCGAGGAATTTGCGACTTGAGGTTGTTTTGTTTTGTTGCTTTGCCGTATTTAAAGCCGCAATCAGGAATGCCAACATTGCAAACCACATTTTTATAACTTAACTCAAGCTGCCATGAATATGATAATTTTTATTTTATTTGTTTTTATATGGGTTTCAACTAATACCTGATGATCTGTTGAGTGCTGATTTTTGATAAAATATTTTCAGTATCTTATGATGAAGTTTAATGTACTTTACAAGCGATTTCGCGAAGAGGATTAAATTGACTATTGACTGACTTAAAAAATAAATACTTCAATGTGATATGGCCCACACACAACCTCCTGCAAATTAAAATTTTTAAACATCACCTAATAGAAGATCAAGTTTTAAATAAAAACATCTTTTTGAGTTTAACAAAATTTACCCAAATGATTTTTTGTATATTATGAAGATGAGAAGCGGACTAACTACTACGGTCGTATGTCGCTTTATGAGTGGATGACTATGAATTTATGTGAACACAAACAACCATGGTCTTCAGTTTTTTATTTGAAATATTTTTCCCTATATGCGATTACTCAGAAATTATTTGAAAATGAACGATAATAAATTGTTTTTATCAAAATCTAGTGCACTATACATTTTTTTAGGAAAACAAAAACATAATTAAATTGACTTAGGGTTGATATTTCCATTGACGAATAAAGTACCGAATAAATGAAAAATCATAGCTCTAATGATACTTATTGTTCTAGCTGTCATTTTTTTATTTATTCAACGAATATCTTATTCGGAAGTTTATTCGTAGATGGAAATATCGGCCCTTACTACTGTTGTCTAATTTAACCAATGCCGTAATTCTTACCTATATTTCTCAAGATACCAATGATGACTCTCAAAATTGAAACACACTGTAACTAGTACACATCAAGGCTGATTATGTTGTTGAATGAAAAATATAATAAACTTACTCATGGTAAAGATAATTTTATTTTGTTCGCGTTAAAAGATAATATTACAAAAATATTATGCACTTATAAATCATACCATTATCAAATAAATTACTAATCTTGTGTTATTGAAAAATGTGTGATAAATTGAATAAAACAATTTTTCTCGCATTATAATCTATTTCAATTTATTATCATGTAATGATTTATACAATTTAATTGAATATTGTTTATTTCAAAACAATCAAAACGCAATGAACAGTTCACAACATCAATTCGAATGATTAATGATTTTATAAATAAAAATATATTATAAAATAAAAAATATAATTTATAGCCTCTTTTTCTTAATTTATATGTGAAGAATATTTTCGCACCTTTGAAATCCATTCACAAATCATTTCTCATCGTACATCAAACACAATCTTCAATCTGTTGATCGCATAATAAACAAACAAGACCTGATGTTTATAAATGACAGGAAAAGGAAGTAGCTAAGTAGACACGGAACGAGGTATGGCTCTAGCACTAAGGCACGAGCATGGGCAAGGCACACTATGATGATACATACTTGGCATGCTGCCAAACTTGATTATTAGACCATGTATTTGCGTACTATATGAGATTGCCGCATTCTCAACAGTTTGGGAACTTCTGGAGCAGTATTTTACGAATCAAAATATCTTACTTAAACTAGCACATTCTTTATTACCAATTATATTTTAATCTGTGGATCATGAGATCCTCAGGTCGAATCCTACAAATGACTGTCGCCACTTTTAACTTTACCCCTGTGATTTCTCCTCCACTAACGCCTTTAGCGACAGTGAAAAAGAAAAATGACACAATAAATGAGAAATGATGTGATGATTTATTTTTGTTATTTTTATTATATTTAAAAAGACAAACGGTTTTGCTATTAATAATAAATAATAAGATTTATTGTTATATGTACAGAATTTTAAAAAATCGGTATTGTCCAATCCAGATTCGACATCTCGACTCGAGTATTGATGTTTATAAATATTTTTGTCATAATAAAAAAAAAATAGGATGGACAGCCATCGCAGTTACAATTTAAATTGGATATTTATTTAAAACTCAAGTCCATGGATCGTTCTGTGGTACATGTCATTTTTATATCTTGTGAATATATTTTCAGAAGAGCATTACAACAGGATAATTAGAAGAAGATTATTCACAAATATCGCAGATACCAAATAAATAAAAAAAATTTTTTCTGAAACCGGAGCGAAAGTACTATTTTCGCGCCGAAAATGCAGGGCGAAAGTAGTATTTGCCTGACTAATCACAAAAAAAAAACATTCTGTTATTTTAGAAACGTAGTGAGGAAAACGTATTTTTTGCCGATTGACATTAAAGACGACACTTCACGGACTGCTACAGTCTGTAAAGTGTCACTTTTATTCCTAGGCTGTAAACATATTTTGCATAACAACTTATTCCAGTCCGGTAAATGGGATTTTATATTGTTATATTTTACGGTACTGTATCCTACCTTTGCTAAACAATATTTTAATAAGATTTGATTCACAATATCGTTTTACGGCGACTGTTATAAAAAGTTGATTTTTGTGCTTCCAATTGTCAACGCAAAGATGATGTTTTTGAAATTTACTTTGTTGCTCTTCTCCAATAACAACAAGCGGTAAAAAATTTTATCCAACACCTCTCAATAAATGCTATATTACTATGGCGATTTTAAACAAGCAAAGTAACAGATTATCCACTAGTGGGTATAATTTTGAGGAAAGCCACTAGTGAGTATTTTTTTATTTATAACAATAGTAATAACACACAACACCTTGGTAACTACTTCGATTGAAATTTTAATTTAAAAATTTAAAGCATATGTCACTGTCAAATAATATTTCTTTAATAAATTTTTCATTTATTAAGAAGTGTTGGATAAAACGTTATACTTCACACGTGGGCAAAGTGGAATTACCCACTCGATAAAATTATCTCACTCAGCCTTCGGCTTCGTGAGCTAAGATTTCTCTCGTGGGTAATTCCCACTTGTAAAGTAAATAACTATTGTCGCTCGTCTCCAATAGCAAGGAGCGATAAAACATTGATTTTCTTCTTTTTTACTAATTCATCACTATGGATATGAAGTAAAGGAATGAAATAAAATCAATGTTTTTTCTTTCATAATCACTCGCCGAAAAAATATTGTGAATAATTCGAACGCTCTCACACTATTGAAACATTCGCCTGGGACAAACATAGCTTTACGCTCTAAATAGTAAATATACAACTATTAACAGTGCATTGTTCAATTATTTTTAATACATAATAGTTAACTGAAATGAATATTAAAAAAATTTTTTTTCCCTGAAGATGACCATTAAATGGTCGAAACCGGTCGTAATTGTATAATAAAGAACAGTGTGTAAAAGACTAAAGAGTTGAATTTTTTCTTTTTCATAAAAAATTATTTAATTTTTTAAATTTTATTTCTGAATCATTGTAATTTAATTTCTTTATTTTCAACATCAGTTAGCGTTCCAGTATTATTATAATTTCGTGCTTGTATGTACGTAGAAAATATTACAATTGTCTTAAAATATGTTTGCTAAATTCTATTTAATTTTTAATTGTGAAAACACATTCCTCCCACATTTTGAGTGCCACTGCATGCACTTAACACACATAAACGCCACTTGGACGAATATTTGCGATCGTAACTTAAATGTCACATTCCTAACATTTTGTAAACCGCTGTTACACTATTTCACAAATGTATAAACACTGCCAACCATATCTTTTTGCTAACGACACGGGAATGTCGCATCCTGGCCGCCCAACAGTTTTGGAACCTCTGCCGCAGTATTTTACAAATGTATAAACACCGACTATAAGATCAAAGGACTGTTTGCGAAGCTTATAAGCCAAAGATTTAGTGTTGTGACTAACCGCACCTAATAATTTGTATGTGTTCTTTAGCATGAAATCTACAAAAGGAGTATTTAGGTACTTATTTTGAAAATTCTTAGACGCATCTAATTGTTCCTTTAGAGAAAAGCCTTTGTCGGATTTTTAAAGATAGTTAGATGTACGGTAATACCTGCTTAGGATTATAATAATCTGTATTGATCTCAAATAACAAAACATTTTTAAGAGTTTCACAGAAATAACTATCTGATTTTCTACTTCTTCAAATAGTTACCTTAACATTTTTTTTTTTTTTAATAGGGAGAATACTTGGTACATCCACTACCCAAAAAATAATATTTTTTGCCGATCAACTTAAAGGTGCGACTTTTTCACAGCTAGCAGTTGGTAAAAGGTCACTTTTACTGCCTATTATCGCTATGTAAACAACAAATTCTACATTTCTATATTTCATCAACAACAAGTATATTACGAATTAAAAAATTCCAATGGAGTTCAAAATATATTCATTACTCTTCATTTTATGTAATACATAATTTTCACAAAGCAATAGAATTAAATTTTATGAAAATATAAATAACAAATTTAATATTACATGCCAACCCCCCAACAAACACATAGCAACATAATTTTTTGGTGAAAACTTTAACACGGTACCAAACAGATTTACAGCTTCAGCAGCATTCATTGATTCAATATTATAAATATTCATAATTAATGAAACTTATTTTATTTAAAATTATTTTAAAAAGCAAAGCAAATCCTTAATATAACGTAAATTATTTGACAGGTAAACATTACACATTTGTTATATTTAATTTCTGTAGTTACAATCCATAGTAAGTGAATTTTGTTTACTGATTTACATGCAGAATTTTAAGCTCAACAACTACAACACTTATTTAAAGCATTTTTGACTAATGTATTTCATATTTTTAAATTTCTAAATATAAATTTGTAAATTATATTCAGTATAAACCTGCCATAACAATTTAACGAGTTAAACAAAATAGAAAAACATAATCGAAATCATTATAAAAATTGCAAAAAATTTACTCCATCTAATATATATGTCAAACATTTTTATTAGCACTACCTGAGTTGGTGCTACTCAACATGGATTGAAACTCGGATTGAAATTAAAGAATATATTATATTTAAACGTATACAATATAAAATGTAATCCAAATTAATGTTGTATTTATTTCTTCAACTTAAATGATTGCTATAAACTATTTTAGCGTTTTACTTAATTAGTATTAAATGCGTTTGAAACAACCCCAAACTTACAGGGGCGGAAAAATGAAAAAAAAAAAACATTTTCTTGTATCACAAAACTATGTACATAATATTAAATGCATGTTTTAAACCTTTAGTTTAGATTACCGCTGATCAGGTTTCATATACCAGATTAAAGAAAAATACTTTAAAAGAAGTTTGAGTAAATAAGCAAAATATTTTTAAATAAAAAAAAGCAAGAAAGTTCACACATACCTTACTTGAAAAAATAAGATATAATAAAAAAGTTATTGCTTTTAAGACTGGTCAGCAATTCAAACACGAAAAACAAAATTTGAATACTTTTTAAAACAGAACTAATACCACAAACAAATTACTAATTTATAAAACATTATACCATAGCATTTTTTACATTTTTGGGTAACGGTTTTCATACCACTTTTTATCAGTGTTATCTCCATCTTTACGAGCATCTTGAGAGTTCGACTATATTTATTCGTTATCTGTTTAAACATACGTACACACATTCATCTGACAGACACAGAGAAATCTAAATATAAGGACCCGAGAGGAATGAAAACATTCAGAGATAAGTCAATATTTGAACAGAAACTCGTGGAGTTATTCTCCATCCAAATGAAGTGATGAAGCACATACGGATCTTAAAATCAATCAATAAGCAAATATTCATATCGAACAGCTGCACAATCAAACTTTTATTACTTGCGAGGCAAGAGATCATACGCTGAAAAAATATGTGGGTTGATAAAAAAAAAACTTTGTTTATTATTTCTAGTCAAAGCTGAAGTAGTGCGTTGAAAATTAAAGTATCTTTAAAAACTAATATTGATTATAATAATACTTTATGGATATTTATTTATCATCTAAATTTTAAATTAAGAAATATTTATGCAGGTTTTACTTTAACGTTGAAATGGAAGCAAATCTAAAAAATCAATTATGAGATCACGAAAACATATGTTTTGAGATCACCGGAATCAGTTTGGCTCATTTGCACAATGACGCCTGTGTGGATAGCTGGATGTGTGTCAATATGTACAATAGCTCACGAATGAAATAAAGAAAGAATAACGAAACTTCATAATTATGAATTTCATGACAATAATACAATAACCGTTTCAAATGAAATACTGTTTTCTTGTACCTACTTCTTATTTTAAGAAACACTAAATTATATTTTCAATAATATATTTCAGTACTCACAGTCGCTACAACATAATTGAAACTACTATTTCATATATTAATAATTTACCTAAAATAATTAGTAAACAATCAAATATAGATTCATATGTATAAGAAAGTCGTGTGGTGGATTTTTCTTCAGTTTTATATAAAGCATTGTAATAATTACATTGATTCAAAGTATAGAATTGAAATGTGGTGTACAAGGGTGTCAATTTTTCTTTTCCTATTTATCTTTTACCTATTCACTTTACAGTACAATACTAAAACACTCTAATAAATAAAAATAAATCTGTTTTATAATATGACCATATATTTTTCGATTTGTTTAATTTGTTTATTTGTAGATGGAAAGATCGTCTCTAATAAATGTTAATTTTAATTTGATTAATATATCGTTAAATACTAATATTTAGGTAACCAAATGCATGTGTCTTTAAATTCGGAACAACTTTTGATTTACACATTTGCTGTAAAGTGAATAGGTATAAACAAAAACAGCACTTTTGTATATTATTGACTCCAAATCAAATATTGTTATAATTAACGAAACGTTCAGAAACATTCACAATACAATGATATTTTATTTCAAAGGAATTATGGTCGTAAGGGTAACCTTTGCAAATTTCATATAGCGTATGTATGATTCACCTTACAGGTACGTAGCTGCACATATTTTACGAAATATTTGTATTTTATAATCAAAATATTTACAGTAGCACCTATAAGTAAATAATAAAATCTATATGACCACACATAATTGGTTTACCTAATAAAAACATTCAACTCGGTTTTTCACAAAAGAAAATTGGTAAAACACCAATAAATGTTTAATTACTATAGATAGCAAATACAATATTTTACACTTATATCTTTTTAATGTTTATAAACAATTTGTATATAAAATCACGTAAGCACAATCCACATGTTCTTATACCGGTACCGGCAAGTTACGTCATATTAACAACAAAGGTTACCTTAAATGGTTATCTCAACATTAGAGTGTTAATGAGCGCTATTTATTTCACTGTCGATATTATTATAATTATCTTGCGCATTTATCAGTATCTCATAAAATATAATAACAATAATTTTTGTGCATGTAATCAGCAATTGTTGTAATCTCTTACTCACTGTAATATTAAATTAGATAAATTACTACGCCTGTCAAATTGCTTGCAATAAATAATTATATTAAAATTTAATAACGCATGTACCTCGTAATTTATTGGCAAAAACCATGAATGAATGAAGGAAGCCGAAAAAATTAATAATTGTTAGTCTGCACATGAACAGGTAGTATATTATTTTAATTTCAACATGTTTACGCGATCTGAATATATTATGATACATCTCTAGCACGCGTCAATCTCCAAAATATAAATTAAACAACATTCTTATTACAAAGGTAAGTTAGGGCGATTGAAAACAAGTATAGAGCAACCACCTGATCCCATTATAAAGAAGATCACCATGAGAATTATCAAAAATTCGTTCCGATCTCGTATTATTTAGAAGTTGAACAACCGATCAGGTAAAAAGTGGCCTTGACTACAAATTCATCTTAAATATTCTCTCATCATGTGTTGTTTTCCAGCAACAATCAACAATACACTTGTAGTTTCCAAAAATGATGAATTAAAAATTGTTGCCCAGTACACACAGATTACTTTTCCATTCAAACCAAAACAAAACAACTTCAAGATAACCTTACCTTTTCAAAACTTGCTGAATTTTATGTTAGAATCTCCGTTTCTTCTGGAAAACAGCTTGACCACATACTAAATTGGAAAACAACAGTAAGTTCACTCACTTTAAAGTATTTTCATACAGGTTTTAATCACAAATATCATTACAATGTTTACAGTCACGGCACCCAAACAACTTTCTGATCACAGACAAACTCAAGCAACGCACCGCCGTCGACTTTCGGCAGAAGAATGCACCGCTTAAGCACAAGGCACAAGCTTGACTACAGTGTGAGTTAGACAGAGAACACTACATTCTAGCGCGTTGAATGAACTGAGCAAGACGTACCTTGACTGCGCGTACCTAACCTGCACTTGTGAGGATATATCTGTTTCACTCTAGCACGTGCTACTGCCGCTTGATTCTCTCTCTTTCTACTTAAAGTTTGAGGATGCTGACAGGTGCACCCATCTATTGAAAGTATTTCATTTCACTTTTCAAAAATTTTGAAATTAATATAATGTCCCATACTTGAGTATTTCTGTCTTTATATTGTTTTTAAACCTTATACCTCGAAGGGAGACCAAATATAATTCATCACTCCATTTTTGGTTTATTCCAAAGGAATCGCTATATTTCAAAGTTTAGTTTGGTAATAAAACGTTTTTTTTGTGATTATTAAATTAAACTAAAAATACTTTTGCAGATCTCGGTAAACGATATTTTTGTTAGTGAAAAGTGAATTTACCAGCTACCAAGTCACGGTCCTCTAAGATGTTAAGAAAAATAGAAGAAGAGTAAAAGAAAATTGTAAATCTGGCTGAAAAACAATCTAATTTAATTTGTGTTACCTTTTAGAAATAAATATAATTTTTTTGTGAATATGTCTCAATCTTTATTGCATATTAACAATTAAATCTTAAGATGAAAGTAACATTATTTATCTCTTTCACATCGTAACGAAAATAACATTTTTTTAATCCTTTAGGACATTTAAAATTTCCATCACGGCAATGAAACAATGAAACAATTGTCAAAATAATTGTGTCTAAGATCGTATTGTGTAAACGTTAGATATCATTTGAGTGACAAAAGAGGGTACACTAAAAAATGAAATACCAACGCGCAATTTTCATTTAAAACAGAATGGTTACTAAGCAGACTTTGTAGGCTTCGCAACCAAGATATTTATCACTTAAAATTTTATTAATGTCATAATTTTATTGATTACAACACAATCGGAGGAAGAATATTATGTTACACTTGCAAAAAGTACATTTATTGCACCTGATAAATAGCTATTAACGTGTATGAAAGCATCTTCAAATTCTTGAAAGAAAGTTTTGCCTTTATTGGTAGTTGTACAAATAAATATTATGGTGTACGTGAGTCGTAAAATAAAATTGATGTGTTATGTAATGGTCCATAGAAACGTCAATTAGTCGTAAAAAATCATTTATAATTATAAATTTATTTTAATATTTGATATGTACAAGTCTGTACAATTTTGCTTACATTCAGTAAAATATATTAAATAGTAAATATTATAACAAAGCATTCCATTCAATATTCAATACATACACATAAACCAAAATATTGTGTATGATTACAAAAATTGAAATAATTTCACATGAAATTAGAACATTCTTGATAGCAATATGCATTTGATTAACTTAATCTAATCATTCATTTGGTCATAAAGTTGTTATTGCTTATTTGATAGGAAAAAAGATATTTTAAATTTCTATTTTAAACATGAAAACTGAGAAACATGTATTTGTATCACCTTTATTTCGTTTTTAACGTTACTTAGAGGTTTCAACGCTTATCAAATCTATAATAACTACACAGTGAGTTACTTATCAACCTCGTGTATTTTACGTACTTCAAACAGTTCTTTAAATTAATGTACATTTAAGCATAATCCATGGAAGACAGGTCAAAGAAAACAAAATAGTCGTGTAAATTAAGAAATACTACGCTAATTTCTACAAATTTTGGCACACTTATAGAAGACTTTTATAAAAAATTCTTAGTTGTAAACACGAATATTCTTTGACTGCATTAGAAGAGTATTACTTTTCATTTCAGGCAAAAGTGGTATTGCTATATGATTTAGAATAGTCATACAGTATTCTAAAAGCTAACATGTAGATAAAATAATCATGGTCGAAAACAATTCAACTTTAAAATTTTCGCAATTAAAACGTAATAATTTAACAGGTAGAAATAATAAAATGGATTAAATCTACGACGTTAACGAATAAATTTTTGAAAGGTATATAAATTTTAAGTTTTTGAAAAGGTACTTCTTACAAACATCGAACATTTATGATTGTTTTATATTTTATATTAATATATAATATTCTTTAATATTTATAGGAAGAGCGTTATCATATCACGGGTGATAGAAAAAATATATCATTAGTAAACTATATTTAATGTAGAAATACTAAGGTGTTCACTATTTCCATTTTTATAGAAACCAAATTATTCAGTATCCCAATATCTTTTGTGTAATTTAAAATAGTTGAACATAAGTTCACAAACTTGGTTTCTACAAAAACATGTATTTTATATGGCTACTTTTTTACATAATATATAATTTCTTAGTCTCTCTACTATATATAATTATTTCATTATTGCTTCTATAAGAATTTAGAGTTTTTCTTTTTTTGAATAGAATGGAAGGCATCAATTATTAAACATAAATAAAAAGAAAAATAAAACAAGAAGCTACTATACGAAACGCATATTTAAAAGCTAGGCTAAAAATATATAATTCAATATATTCTGCTGGAAAATAAATATTATAAATCAAACTATTTATTATTAATCCGTCCTTTCAATAATAGTAAAAAGCGCGAATAAAATATTCTACTATTAACAAAATAACTATAGACAAATTGGAAATTACACTTTAGCTCGTTTTACATTGAAACTAAAATATTATCAAATAATTCCTTTATACAATACGATAAAAATCGTTTTGCAACGAAAATGATAAATATATTTCTAAAATATCTGCAAATTTTCTGGTACCCGTAATATTGAATTCATATTTTATTTGAATACATTATTATTTTGTATGAAATATATAACTATGTATCTGCTACTATATATACTTAGAATCATGATAAATAATTATTTACAATTTCGTAATGTTGTTAAATCAATATATTCAATACAATTTATTTGTAAATTGAATTTTCAGAATTTCTATTTACACCATTAATTCAAATTTAATAATGCTCAATATTAAGTAACAATCTCGTCAGTTAGTTTACTCATTTTAATAAAAATAAATGGTCGAGTACTTAATCTCAGTATAAAACGAGCTTTTAGTTATCTACACAATGTATTCATGACAAGAATATAATTATTTATAAAATCAACAGGTGAATCTCCAATAAAACAAATTCAAACAAAGCTGAATACCATGTTAAATAGAAATATTAAACTTTCCAATATACAATCTAAACTATAAATGTAAACAACATATTTTATAATATATTAATTTATTATAAATATAAATCTCGCCTACCCTGGCTGATATTCCTGATAAAGTTCTCGCGAATCTTGCATTTGGGGGCCCAACATTTCCAACGGAAGCATTTGTACATTTTTCAATCATAATTACAATATAAATAAACTTGATTACTGATATTCTCAGCGTCCTACCAAGGCGAGCAACTATAGTTTACTATGAAAAATATTTCCAAATAATTGCAGTACAAATACAGAACTAAATATAGGTTATGTTGACAATAGCGAGAAACAGAATCTTTTATGCCAAATTTGTTTTAGATATATTATTTTATTATTAAATATGAATTTTAATGTATTACTTACATTTTACAGTTTTCATGCGGATTTTTACAATTTTCTGTGACACACAAATACAAAACAATCTAACAAAAAATTAATCATTTACCTAATAGTGTTCTCGTTATTAGTTCAATGTTTTGCAATTTAAGAAATTGAAATCTTTTGGTAAAGTATTGTGTGTCATTAGCGGACAGTTGAGAATATCAATGGTTGAGTTTATAACAAATTTCATTGGTGCTTCAAATATCTCAGACACGTTCGCAAGCGCCCAAAGTGCTCACAATAAATAACAAGCCAGCAATTAAAATACGACAATATAAAAGTAGATGAATTCATGTACATATAGAGCAAATAGACTTTTTTCTTTATCATTTTTCGTAACAAAATTCACTAATAGAAAGTTATTGCATTACAATTAATTAACAACAATAATTACCGGGCTGGGCTCGACTCCTCGATCGCTTTCCGGTGTCGCACCCAGTCATTCTTCAGGTTATTGTTGTTGAGTAGTTTCCGTTTTTGATTGTCGGTTCTCCGTTTGGCGCGGAGCAGTCTCGGTCGAAACTGACTGGGACGTTCGTACTCATCGACGTCTTCGTCAGCGGGTCCCACTGGCTTGTGCTGCCGCTTGCGCTTCATGTTGTGGCTGTGATTGTGGTTGACTTCGAGGCTGTTGCTGTAGGTTCGCTTGCGCAAAGTGGAAATTCCGGCTAGGTTGAGTAAAGCGTCGGCGCCTTCGGCGATTTTACGCTGTTCCTCGAGGTCGGTTGGGAGAAATGGGAACTGTTTTAGGCAGAACTCCGAGGGCGATTGGCTGGAAATATTCGTTAAATTAGAAGAAACAATCGTAAGCCTACACTTATTGAGTTCTCTCTCTAGTGATAAAAAATCTTCTCACGAGTTAAGTTTGTAATAGTTATTTACATTATAAGTCCGGTAAGTGAGTTTTACGGAACGAATAAGGAGTAGAGTCAGGAATTTTGAAATGAGTACAAATTTATTCAAACTGCCCGCAAGGCAGGGACGTCGGAAGTAATTTTTGCCAGGGGGGGCGAACTTGGAAGAAATTTCTTGGATCAAATAATTAAAAAATTTTAATTATATTAATTTTTTGGGTACTGCATTTGTACACAAAAATAATCCATTTTGGTAGTGAGACACTTTTTTCATTCTATTTTTTCCATTTCACAATTTCCACTCAATTTTTTCCACTGACCATGTTCTCCACTGACCATTTTTTCCACAAATTATGTTTTCCACCGACCCTTTTTTCCACCATTTATTTTCTATTCAGTTTTATTTTATAATAAATCATAAAAATATTGTGGCCGCACGGAGATACTGTCAGTAATTTAGCCCTCCTCTTTTCTAAACATTTTTCATTATAAATGAGTAGGTACTGTGATTCGAGTTTGTCGAGCATGAGATGTGTATGCTTAGGGTTTGTTTGTTAAAAGTGCGAGCGAAATAATCCTACCTGCAGATAACATGCTTTTGTCAGTTGAATATTCATATTTTCGAATTAGTTCAAACGAATGTTCAATTTTACAAAAATTAAAACTTTTGAAATGGAAAAAGAAATTAGTGGAAAAAAGCACTGCAAGAAAAAGTTGTCAGTGGAAAAAACTGCTGAAAAAGAATTCAGTGCAAATGGAATGCAAAATGTATCGTTTAATAATATTCGATATACAATTTTAGTTCAAAACTGAAATATTTCAAAAATTCTTTCAATTTCTACCCTTATGTTCAGATCTAAGGGGGGCGTCGCCCCTCCTGATTTTTTTACGTAGGGGCAGACGCCCCCCCCCCCCCTGATCCCGACACCCCTGCCGCAAGGTATATCGGATTGTTGATCTAACTTTACAAAGCATGCGTGATCTCTGAGGAATAAGTGGTGAGATATGATAATGATACATGATTTGTTCCGTAAACGAATGATTCCAAATGTGAATTCATCAACGAATACGAACGATGGCTACATCAATTTTGTTTAGTGTTTACAATAAATTTCAGTTTGCTGCTATAATAATATAAAATGATAGCAAGCTAAACTATCTTAAATAGTTATTTAATCCCAAGAACGGAAAACTATTCCTACTCCTCCCGCAAGAAGGTTTATTTGAAGCACGAATTAGCTCGCGAGCAAGGACTTCATTTGTGCGAATTTGAGGATGACATATTCCCGCAAAGAGGTTTGTACAATGCTTTTTGTAACGAATAAAATAATTTTAACGGAATTAAAATTAATCAAAATACTCGTAAATTTACTAATTCGCAGCAGCAAATCAATAGCAATCTCCGGTTGTTCTAAAAGATTATTAAAAATATTTAAGTTAATAATGGGTCTAGGATATCATTTGTTGTGGGATACAATAATGATCTTTTGGCTCAGAATCATTCAAACTTAACATGTATTTCTAGCGAGGATGTATATAGAATTGTTGATTTATACAAAACATGCGCCGGCGTCTGAGAAATATGATTGATAATTGGTTGAACGAATGATTCCGAGTGTGAAGAATAGACGAGCATGTATGAATATGAATGAGGCGAAAGTGGTGTGCGAGGAAACTAATGTTTGAAGGAGATTGATTTTCTTCCAGAGTTCGTGCTACCTTAGTATGGGATATAGCATGATCTTGTATATGTATGTATATTTTATAATTAATTTTTATTTAACTTTTGTCTTTCCGTCGGATTCATGGACTAGTTGACTAGTACGAACGAGAACAAATTAATTTCAATTTATATTTGCAATAAATTTCCAGTTCGCTGTTGGTAGAAAGTTACTATCTTATACATTACTTTATCATTTTATATAAAACTTAAACTACTTTATCATTTTATATAACTTAATATGGTTAAATTATGATCGGGGATACAGTCAAATATTTTCTTTTCTACAATCCCGACATTTCAACACCACTTGTGTCTTCTCATGGCTAGTAGAAAAAGTTTATATGCTATTATAACAAATGCAATCCTACAAATAATGCACCTAAACGCTTTATTTTTTAAATACAGAAAAATCGTCACAGTTAAAATAAATTAAACGTCAGAAAAATTTCAATGTTACTTGAGTAAGCCAAAAAATAGGATATATAATTTAATAATTGGCAAGATTTTTTAACACTTCTTGTACTAATAAAGCTACAAAAATTAACTGAAATCCTGATTTATGAATAAAGAAAATCTATCTCTCTTGTCTATGGGTATGACCATACTTCGTGGTGGTGGCGAGCGCTGTGTACAGAGAGTGAAGGCAGAGCTTCAGATTGCGCACTTTACTTTACAAAAGTGTCACAAAACCTCAATTTCACCCGTTCAATTGGTAACGCTCTCAGATGGCAGAATATTGTCTACGCCCAATCTAGTGTTATATAGAAATCAGTGATTTTGCCCCATCATCGTGATATAAAATAACCCTGAGCAGTCTCAAACATTATTCGTCCAATTTCCATTAAACATAATGCTTAATAAAGTAATAATAAGTATTACCTGTCGTCGCTCTCGAAGGCTTCATCAGGCGAGCCAGCATCCTGATTCGTGGCAGCAGAATACGTATGATCCTCGCTCGGGGACGTCGTAATCACCTGCACCAATTCCAGAGGACTATTCACCTTCACCACGCGTCTCCTCCGTTCTTTGAGTATCCTAGGGCCGTGTTTGAGCGCTAGCATGACATTGGCGGCATCCATATCGTCTAGGGAATCGTCGGATGTCTCGGTTTTGATTTCCGAAGCGGCTAGGCGGCGCGATAAGTATGGGAAGAGCTCTGGGTCCGGTAGACGAGGTGTTTGTTTTAATTCCGTGCTAGATTTAGGGATGGAGTAACTACTGGGGTCGAGGGTTGAACAAGGGTGGAAAGGGGAACGATTGAGGGCTTGTAGGAGGTTGGGGCGGTATTGTTGGTCGACCATCCATAATGAGCCTTTGCCTAAGTTCTGCAATGGACAACAACCATTAATTACACTCGCATCAAAGTTAACTAGAACAAAATAAATATATTTAGTTAATTTATATTGTGGAAGTGATTTTTTTCTTGTTTAAAATGAAGCGGAATTTTTTGGTTGTTTTGTAATAAAGTCTGTGAGTAGAGCCCTGCAGATCCGCGGATAACCATCAATTCTTTCGAATGCGAATCACATATAATATGTTACAACTGTTTTTTCTTTGAAACGAGGAATTTCTTGAGTATCCCTAAATGTTATACCATATTTATTAGGTACTTAGAAATTGAAATATCCTAAATTTATTGTTTATTTACAATGATAAAGGAAATGTTTTCGTCTGGATTCAATTATTAAATAAAACAACTAATCGAAGATGCAGTCAATATATTTAAAATTAATTAAACACCGACGTTTCGATAATTACTTTTAGAATGTGTGTTGAATTTTTTTTTCAAACGTTCGACGACAGATTACTGTAAAAATTATTACATGTATTTCTTAGAATTTATTAATTATCAACCTGAAGAAGACTAAATAACAGTCGAAACTTCGATTTAATTAATTTTAAATATACTGACTGTATCTCCGATTAGTTGTTTTATAATTCATTTGCAATATCATTTCTTTCTTTGAAGACTGACAGCTTTAGGAAGTAGGTAAATATAATATTTATTCTTTCTAACTAAAATGTTTTTTGACGAACGACATTAAAAGTGTGATTTTTTTTTTTGACAGCTAACAATCTGTAAAATATCACTTTAATTGCCAAGGCAACAAAAATATTTCTTATTTATTGTTGTTATGGCGAAACATTTCTGTTTTTATCAACATAATCGGAATTTGCATTTAGCAAATTTACACGTGTATCGTGTATCATACGAATTCAAGAATTTAAAAAGAGTCATATTCATTAAACCTCATTTTATGTAATAAATTGATTGATGAATTTTATGAAAATGTAAGTAACATAGCACCATAATTTGATGACGATAACTTCCAAAATATGTATTAAAAATAATGAAAATAAAGTGTTAATCGACTGGTTTGGATACATAAAGGGTAGAAGATACTCAGGATAGCAGTCAAGTAATATTAAGTAATTAATTAAAAGCCGACGTTTCGCCAACACTAATGGCTTTTTTTAATTCACTAACGATACTAATAATTCATGTTAAGATGATTTATTTTAATGTGATATTATTTTACTTATTTAGACAGTAAGTACTGTTGTTCTTTGACTGTTCAAAACACCACTAATTTTGTTTCTTAGTTAGCCCGGGTGAAGCCATAAGTGTTGACGAAACGTCGACTTTTGATTTATTAATAAATACAACTTGATTGCAGTTCTGAGTATTTTCTACCTTTCATTAAAAATAACCACTAAATTAATATTAATTCCAAAATGGAAAAAAATAATTTGTCGAACACGGCACCAAACACAGATTTACAGATTCAGCAGCCTCTGCTGTATATCTGGTATTTTGGTGCATAGTTAAACAAATAACTATCATATTTAATACTTTATTTTAAAAAATAGTATTAAAAAACTTGCTGATGTGTATCGGTTTAAGAATTACAATTTTGACAAGCGGATGTAGATACAAAAAATTTATCTGCGCAGGACTCTACCTACAAGTACAATTAATTTATAAATTTATTTCATGTATGTATTATGCATGTGTTTGCTTATAACTACAAAACTACTGTTTTTGATTTATATTATGTTACATTTTTGTAGAAAGATTTTGAGCTATAGTTGAGCTAACTCCACCAAAATAGCTAGCTCGGGAACAACACGACTGACTGCACAAAATTTGTTGGTACATCTTTGCTATTTTAGTTCGCCAAGAGAGCTGTCTCAAGATTTGTGAACCGTTTGACAAATTTTAAACATTTTGACAACTGATTTACTTAAAATAGAGTAACCTAATTCTAGTTACTTTGGTAAATTTGGCGTATGAAAAAATTAAAATTAAAGGAGGTGGCAAAATGTAAATGAATGTAAACATACCGGAGCCTTCTCGACTTTCTGGAAGCACTTATTCAAGGACAAATTATGCCTAACACTATTCTTCCATCCTGTGGGAGCGTTTTTAAAGTACGGGAAGTGTTCCAAGATCCACGCGTAGATCTCCTTCACCGGCAGCGCCTTCTGTTCTGAATTTTCAATGGCCATGAAGATCAAACAGGAGAACGAATACGGCGGTTTGCTCGTCGTGTGAACCTTCGGATCATACGGAACGTTGTGCGGATGCTTATTCCGAGGGGAAAACGTCGAGTACGGCACTGGAGAGTTCAGAGAACTACTGGAGGAGTCCGCAGCAGACGTGGAGGACTCGTCCACGTAATCGCTCGTTGGAGAAGGGTGTGGTAGAACGTATTCTGGAGCTTCTTTACTTGGTACGTCGCCATTGGTGTACGGAATTTCGTCTGACTCGCCTTTATTTAAGTTCATTCCTGAAATTAAAAATACCTTATGGATCGAAGTATTTCACTAATTCTAGATTTTAATATGGCAGGCTATTAGTCGTTATTAAAATTCCATTTTTACCATGGGTATTAATTAATTTTTAATTACCGAGTTGATGAACTTAAACTAGTTCAAAACTGCATATAAAATTATAACTAATATTAAACTCAGTATTAAATCCATTGTGTCTTAAAATCTATTGTAATGGTATTTATTAAGTTGTTTACAATTGTAACAATGAGATACAAACTACTGAAATGAAATCTTAACATACCTCGTTCCCTCCATCTCAATAAATATTTACTTTTATGACAAACTCACATCCGAACAAACATGAGTTAGTTCTATGTACATTCCCACCACATCTCAGACAAGCTAATATAATCTCGTTGTGGTATATCTACAGAGTGATTGAAAAAGTGTTAACAAATGAGCAACTCTATTAATCTGAGAAAAAGTGTTCTAACAAATTTCCTTAGCAAGTTTCTAAAGCTATGAAAGCAGTGTTTTATATATCAAATATTCCATTCATAAGGCAGGTAATCAGAACAATGCATGAACAAGTTACATACATAAAATATTTTGTTACATGATGTAGAATATTAAATCCTTTTATCCCCGCTCTGATCGTTCCTCTGCTGTAACTTTCAACGCAGAAACTACAAGAGGTCTCCTCAATATGATTTACACTATTTTCGTCCGCCATATTTAAACATTATGGCAGCTATAATACATAGTTCTCTAGTAACTTTCTCAGGATCAGTTCAATGGATTTTTATGGAACAAATTATGAATGTTCAGCTGCCCATGATAAATTAAATATAAACAAAATCACACTTTTTAAAAACATGATTTGAGAAATTAATTGTACAATGGTTTCTCAAACATTCTTCACACCTTATTGAACGTGGTAGCAAATTAAATTATTCGGCAAATGCAATAATAATTATTTACATACCAAGTGCGGGAAAACATTCTTCCTGCATGAGCTCTAATTTGAAATACGATCACAAAAGATTTGTGCAATGTTTTTCGTAACGAACAAAATTTAAATTCACAGCAGCAAAGTTAGCAATCGGCTTTTAGAAATTTGATGATATATTTTATACATATTTTTCTTTAAATAATTGGTAATTATTGATGGTTTTGACACAAGAAAATCGGTGCGGTGTAATATTTTATGAACTAAATTTTGTTATTTTTTTTTATGATAAGATATCGATGTAGAATGCCTGGGGAAAGCCAGTGTTTTGTTTTTCTTTGTTTGCATATTTTACCACACGATTTTGAGAATTGAAAATTGCTGGTCAAAGCGGGCGTCAATGATTAAGGTTGAGAGTACAAAATAAAGTATTTATAAAATAGGTATATATAAATACTAGGCATTATGATCCAGTAGCAAAAACAACGTATTATAAATAAACAAAAATATTGTGTAGAACAGTTGCAAGAAAGATATAATTTTACAATTTATTTTGTGAATGCAGAGTAAATCAAATGGTAAAATAAGTCGAAATTCTTTGCTATGGTGTACTGTAGAGTACTACTTGAGTGTAACAATATTGATTTGAATAAAATAATAATAGAATTAAGAGTGGAAGGTATAGATATATTTCGTTAGCGACAAATATAAATATTGAATATGACATTTGAGAGTATATGATGATGAACTTAATTAGATTAATCAGTAGGAAAACAATGAAAAGGTAGTATCTATTTCTCTTTCTTTCATTCTTTGTTTGTTTGTTCATTAATTCATTCTTTATTTATTTGTTTCTATACAAACAGACATTTATCAATTCATTACTATAAAAAATATGAAATAGAATAAAAATGGCATTTGAGTGATTTTCAATTATTTCTTGTAGTTCTAATGAGATAACGGATTATTTGGTCCCCAGTTCACCAGATAATAACTATCCCACCTCAAACTTTTGCCGGGAGCCTAATTTAACGCATGATAACCTAACTTCACACCACTTAGTGTGATCTGAGAGAAAACTACCAACAGAAATGTATAAATAGTGTGATGCTATTTATTTGAAAAACTTAGTACACAATTTTAGTAGATCAGAAGTAATGCAAACAAAAATTGCCACGAAACTAATCCTCAGATTAATAATACAGAAGTAGCTCGTTTCTTAACACATTTCCCATCGCCCTGTACAAAGATAAGTACCCTTGAGAAGATTTCGATCTTGAAGCCATGACAAGCTGGTGAGATCATCATCATTGGTATGCGGTGTCGTCGACACATTCGTCTCTAACACCACCTGGTGACCGTTCTCGATGAGGCGGGGTGATTCGGCCTCCTGCACATTGGAGCTGCCAACTTCCATGGCAACCACGCGCGGGGCAACGGCCTGTGGGGACAGAGGGGAACCGGATCTTTCTGGAGACATGATCAAACTGAAAAAGAAAAACGAAGTTAGATTGTTTACAACGGGGATTTCGGGGAATCAATTAATAACATAACCTCAATTTTGTTATCTCTGGGACAATATTTGTTTTATCGGTATTTACAGTTCGGATGAAGTTAATTTTTGTTTTGTTATAGTGCATGGACTTAGTTTCGAATTTAAAAGGCGCGAAAAAGATTCAATAACTATTTCTTTTCCTGTTATCTTCATTCTATTTATGTGTAAACTTTTCCATTACCATAATAACTTATCTGACATTGAAAATACACACAGATAATTAATTCTATATGTATGCGCCTTTTGTAATTACATATTAGTTCCCGTACATGTACAAGATAACGACAAAACACGTGTCTGTATTTGCTAATCTTTACAAACGTTGAGCAAATCTCTATCCGATATTGTTACGTTTAAATATCATTAAAAATAATGATATATCAATATACTCGTAGTATAAGAAGCTAGTATAATATTCTGTACCGTCTAAAAAACTTTTAAACTTTTGTAAGTACCTAATTAGGTGACCTAAGACTTTTAAATGTAAAAATGTATAATCTTGAATCTTATTAAAGAAAATTTATTCGAGACAAAAAACAGACAGGAAGATATTCGACTGAAACCACTGAAATATAAAAGAAAATTTAAATGATAATTTAATTTACGAAGTATGTCGGATTATTCTATGACCGTACTACATAATTTTTAATATTCTTTTACAGTCTTCAAGATTAATATATCAAGCGTTAAAGAAACTAACTTTTACCGTCTGGAATTTATTCAGCCATTCTGTAACTGTCATAGTATTTTGCAGTCAGATAAAGTTCTGAATTGACCTACTTCGTTTTTATTCCGAATTAAAATCATTGGTCAAAACAATAAAGTTTCTTTTTCGTAGTCCGTACGCTAACATTTTACATTTTACTTGCAATAATGGACAAATATAAATAACCAATGTTTCAAGAATGAAAAAATGTATTTTAGCCATTCAATTTAGCGAAAATTGGTAGAGAAATGATTATTCAAACTTAAAGATGGTAGTCTTTAATCTAGCAAGAACTATATCGATTTGTTTGTATAGTAGTTTTTGGCAGAGACGGTCAAACATGAACCTATCGAAGTTATCGGAAGTTCTCTAAACGTTATAATAGGTAGACACACCGATATACATCCACAACGACACCTACAAATGTATAGATAACAAATGGCATTAACGTTACTTGATCAAATGTATATTTTACATTTAGAATTGAGTAAAGTTCGTTATTATATCACATACGAAAAAAATATTCAGAGTACATACAAACGTTGTAAATATTATTTTCTACTCCTGTTCTGAAAATTCAATTTTCTGACACATTTTTCCATGCTGAAAGCGACTTTTTGCAACAAGCTTCGGTATCCTAGAAACGACCTTTACTTATGAATGTTTGTATATCAGGTACCTTTCTTCTGATTTATCCGATAGTAAATTGAGTAGGTACTATTTCTTTAACTGCTACTGTTATTTCAAGAACTGTAGCTATAAATTGACTTTCTTGATCAGTTTAACTTATTTTAGAACTTTTATATATTCAAATACAAACTTAAACTAATACCAAAATTGGCACAAATTGACAATAAATATCAAATTACTATAGAAAAAATAGCTATTTGTTTAACTAGGCACCAAAATACCAGATTTAGTAAACGTTGACATTTCATTGCAAAAGCGAAAACGAGGCAATGAATACTGCCGAAACTGTAACTCTGTGTTTGATGCCGTATTGAACACATTGACTGCTAGTAAGAACAACCGATTAAGAGTGATTAACAAGCAGTTGACTAACTTCATTTTACGCTGTCAAGCGTTCCTAAATTATTTTAGAGATATAAGTTTCAAATAAAAGACATACAGAATTAAATATTCTACCACTTCTATTTCAAATATTTTTCTCAATAATCATGTAAGAAGGTTTGACAGCTGAAAAACACAGGTAGTCAACTGCTAGTTAGTCGCCCTTAATCAGCGTTCTTACTAGCGATCAATATTCTTTGCCAATTTGGAATTAATATTAATTTATTGATTATTTTTAATACCTATTTTGCAAGTAATCGCCATCAAATTATGTTGTTATGCGTTTGTTTAGTGATTGCTATGTAAAAACAAATTTGTTATTTATATATATTTTCATAAAATTATTTAATTCTATAATTTTGTAAAAATTCCTAATCAATATATTATACTCGTATACATATAATGGTCAGTGCTGAATATATTTTAACTCGTTTTAAATTCTTTAATTTGTAAGATACAAATTGCATTTATATTGATGAAATATAGAAATGACAAATTTGTGATTTCACTATAGTATACAAAAATATTTTTACTGTCCAAGCAGTAATAGTAACATTTTACAGACTGTTGGCTGTCAAAAAACTCGTACTTTTATTGTCTTTCGGCAAAAAATAAATGTTTATTTCTTAATTTTTATATAAAAATAGTGTATATAAAACGTGTTGAAAGTCCTTTGTCGAATAGAAAGTTATAATTCTATAAAGAAATACTTTTAGCACTTGGTATACAAATAGCTATTGTAGCATTTTTATAAAATAGAAAATTTATTATTTATTGCTTGTATTGCTTTAACTGATTAAAATAAATTGTAATCTTTGTATGCATATTTACAACGCAGAATGTTTTTTCAAGGGACACTAACGGCCTCCGAAGCCTTTCTCATCCTGCAGTTACTAATTTTTAAATGATTTAAATCTTGATGATTTCAGTGATGAGTGAGATTAAAAACTGTTTAACGTTTAATCTGTTTTAGTAACTAGTCGTTATGCCACGAATTCTGGTCTCCTTGGTGCAAATTTATTATCTTGCAGCAATGTTATTTCAGATGTTTCCACAGCAACGCTTAATATCAACAAGTAACCATTACCAAAACAAAATGACTAAAACTTATTCAGCTAATCTCTCAAAGTTCGAGAAGAAAACATAACCCTTAAAATATTCATGAATACAAAACGTAGGTACACGTAAATACAATTAATAACACAGCATTAATTTCACAAACAGTAAACAGAGAGCAAAGCTACAGCACGGGCAAAACTAAATTTCCCGGGAGGGCACTTGTTTCGCAGCGCGGCGTATCTCGCAACTAACTTCACGCATCGAACGAAAAGAGGCCTTATTATACGACAAAGCCAAAGCTGTTCGTGTAAACAGCCACCACGGAGCGTGACGTCATCATTTTCCCGATGATATCTTTGATGTTTTCCGACCTGGTATGTTTCGGGACGCCCCGGGGTTTCCAGGACTTTTTTATTTATTTATTTGTTACCCTATATAACATGACGTAATTCTAGTATAGTACAGGAGACCTGCAGCTTACAGTGGAGTCCGAAACACTCTGGAGACGTAAACAGTTTGTCGGTCTGTTTATCTGTTGAATTAATAACTCCATTATTCTTACACACTTTGAAAAGAAACTTCGTATTTAGACTTAATACCTAAATATCAAATTCAAGTTCAACATACATACATACATATATAACATCACGCTATGTCCCACTTAGTGGGGGTAGCACGAACCCGAAACACAGGCAACCAACAATCAATCTCCTCCAAACATTCCTATCCTGACACACTACTTTCGCCTCGTCCACATTCATAGTGCGATTTATACATGCTCATCTATTCTTCACACTCGGAATCATTCGTTCACGCAACAAACCCTCAATCATACCCAACCAGTTATTCCTCGGACGCTCAAGCAATCGTTCACCTTTAATCTCACCCACATATTTTAGTATCACCAACCTTTCATTCGATATTCGCTCAACATGTCCAAACTATCTCAACTGACGCACTCCCACTTTCTTAACAACTTTCTTCTCAATCTCACACTCACCATACACCAATGCATTCCGGATACGATCATATCTCGTATACTTACACACTCCTCTCAAATATCCCATTTCTACAGCAGTTATACGTCGTTCATGCTTCTTCATCCACACCCAACATTCAAAACCATACATCAATGTAGGCACTAACACATTATTATAAACAGTGCAGCCAATACTTTGCGTTCATCCCTCGAAAACATACTTCCGAAATATATACACATTCATTCACTGAAACAGTACAACCAGCCACCAAATCATTCTTCTCAAACACCAACACTTTACATTTATCGACATTCTGTACCAAACCTTTCATGCTCATAATCATTCTTTTCAATTGGTCCTCAATTGTTCTGTTAATATTTCATTTAAATAACGACGTTTCGATTTATTGTAAAATTCTTCATTTTTTTCAATAAAGAATTATGTACAATAATTCGAAACGTCATATTTAAATAAAATATTTATAGAACTTAATCCAAAAGTCTTTTATAATTTTACTAAAATAAGTTCTGAAAGTTTTTATGGTTATAGTTTAGAGAAATGTTTATAATATGTTTATAAATCAATAAATTATAATGCCAAATTCATTTAACATTATCCAATTATCTATAATGTATTTTATCTGAAACAGTACGATAATGTATATAGATGATATCTATAGTAATACATTAATAACAGTAAATTAAATGTTGCAACTTAGGTGAAATTCACGGTATATTACGGTTTGATGCCCCTTGTAATGTATATAAGTATATGTATAATTCGTATAATGGGTGGGCACGATACGAAACTAATATGTCATTATGATAGAATAGGAATGTTTAGACAATAGTTGGTTGAATGTGTTTATGGGTTCGTATTACTTCACTTAGTGAGATATATCATCGTGACATGACTGTCCAGAAACTGCGCAGGACGAAACAAAGCGACAGGATATTCAGTATTCAGCGTTTCCAGGACCGCAGGACGCCATAACTTTACGATGCGCTTACGGGCATCACGTGTGTGAGTCTGGTTGCCTGGCAACAGACGCTACAAATCCCAAAGCGGCCGACTTGATTTTCACGTACACTGCCAATGGAGACGCCGATATTGATATTCAACTTTTTTTGTTTGACAATTTATTGTACATTCGTACGTAGATTGGAGATTAGGTTTGATATTATCAAGACGATTAGGTCGCAAAAAGGTTTTATTATACGTTATTTGATTCTGGTAATAGGATTTTAAGGGTAGTTTACTCCGAAAAGATTGGCATATACGGTTGAGGGAGTTCCTTAAAACGAGTTCTAAAAGCTTAACTGCCACATATTTGACATGGATAACAAAAATAAAATCAAACATTTGAGACTTGGAACTATAGACAAAATATCTACACATAAATAATAGTTCCATTCCATCCATATAACTAAGAAACAATCAAGGTCACACAACTTGTTAACCGAGTCAGTGGTTAAGATCGAATCCAACTTCTACATATTTTGTTTATATTTTTAAGGCTTGGATTAGGTTAGTCATTTTACATTTATTATAAAATTGGTTTTGTAATAAAGAAAAATCTGTCGAACACTTTTGGTTGCTGGATTGCTACCAAAATCTAATCAGCTCATCATTCTAATCATTTCTAACAGGTACAAAATATAGAAATAATCTGTTGTTGACAGCACACAAACTCCCCTGAATTTTAATTTCTTAATGGAACAAAATATAGAAAAAAGTTTTAAACAAAAATTGTAGCCAATATTACTCTATATCTATTTGAATATAACAAAATTTAATCCACAAGATTTTTTTGAAGATGGGAAGCAGATTTTTTGGTCATATGTTGTCTCTTGAATGGATGAATTATGTGCACATCTCAAACGACCATGCTCTTCAGTTGGATTCAAAACCACAGCCTATGGTGTACTAGGCTAATGACATAGCCACTGCATTACCTAGATCGGCCCTATTGGACTTCCAAAATTAAAATGCGCTAACTAGTGGTAGAAAGCTAAACTAACCATAAGGTACATAAATTTCATTGTATTTTGAAATAAATTGTTATTTTTTCAAATAAATAACAATAGTAGTTATTTTAAGAGTATTCCAATGTAAGTATAACATTTGTTTAAGCCGCGTTATTTAAATAAGATGTAAAAATGAAAGGTTCATTGTATTTGTAGATTATAGGTTACGATTGAATTTTCTCCTAAAAAACCTATAAAAACAGGAAAATTTGCTATGTGTATGGCAACAATTCTGCTGCCAACAAAAGCAAACTACCAATACTAATGCAAGCATTCGCCATCATAAGATATCATACAAAATGAATTTGACATGTACCTTTTGGGAATTGTGAACAACGCCATCTCTTGATAATTTGGAAGCCCAATATGAATTATTTACTGAGATATGTCCAACAAACCAATGATGACAAATAGTGATGGCGCTATTTTAATTTGATATAAAAAGTGTTCAATGTAAGTGTGCCACCATTGCTATTTACAGAACTATGAGAGCTACGAGGTTTTTTAAATAAGCATGTTTTCGGGTCCTTAGAATAGATTTCACTGTTTTCACCATGACACATGCGTGTCTGTCGATATTTTAGTCCACGATAACTCAAAATCTAATAATATGATGGTATCATTTACAAATTTCATATTGAGATTTCCAATATTCAAGTTGTAAGCTGATTAGATTTTATTGGTAATCCATCAACTGGAAATGGTATTTTACTTGAAGAATTGTAAAGCGGGCATTACACGATGAAGTTTTTCTTTTCAACTGATCTGAAAATGACATTTGATAACTAATTCACCTATTCCAAAACATGCGAATAGATGGTAATACGGAAAAGCAGCAATGTGTATGTGCACGGCCAAATTTTTTAGGAAATTTTAAGAAAAAGTACTGGATATTCTTTTTGTCGATTTATCTATCTCTCTTACATGTCATTGTGCGAAAGAGAAAACTTGTTAATGTCACTTGAAAAGAAAAACTTAATCGTGTACTGCACGCTTAAGATTTTTCAAACATAACTCAGTAATTAAACAAATTATGTTATAACAAAATAGTTGTAAAATAATATTAGCTACAATTTTTCTTCGAAACTTCTTTCTCTATTGGGAATCACTTACTTCAGAGTGCAGTGTAGCAAACAAATAAATAAACCTGTATGTTACGTAATTTTCCAAGTACAACAATTACAAGTTTTTGTAAATATCTTACTGTAGTAGCATGCATAATTATCAATATATGTTTGCCTGACATAGATTTATGATATTGTTCTCTACCATATAAAATGATTTATTCATTCTTAAGTGTGGTGATTTAACGTTCTAAATGGGTATTCAAATTTTAGCAAGCTCTGGGATAACCCAAACCCCTATGAGACAAGAACTATTATTTAACATGTTTACATATTCACTCTACATGAATTATTTAAATATGCGGTACACACAGAACCCGAAAATATTGACAGAGGTAAAACAAAGGAATTTTTATTATTGCGAAACCCCTATTGATTAGGGCATTTAGGAAAAATGCTTCAAATAACAGTGGAAATATTTTGCGAAATATATCAATACCATTTTGGCATTGTTTATTAATTCAATACAGGTATTTAAACAGCAGTAAATACCTCAAAGTTAGGTAATTATAAATTTAAATTTAACTTCTTTATTAATTCGCAATATGGCATTACATATTTAAGTAAGAAAACATAAATATTTCGTTTTTACATTTGTTTATTAATTTAATATTTTGCGCAACAAATTATAATTCAAAGTACAGTGAGGATTTGTTTGAACTTTTATTGTTTGACTACAAATTCAAGTCTTACCAAACTTCTACTACTACTTGACGAAGAAGTAGAGATAATTCAAAATGTTTTTACATATATAGCTGTCAATAATTTCGGTTGAAAATAAAAATAATTTTGTAGTATATTTTATAAAATGATCGTTATTTGAATTTAGAAGACGTTCCGATATAATATTTTGAATATTATTCTTTATACTGTGTTTACATTCGAACCTTTTAGTATTTTATGAACTCTAACTCAAGATTAATTATTATTACATGCATTATGCATTACAATTATCAAGTCATAATGTGTATAAAAGTGTATACAAAACAAGGGTTTTTAAACTAAACAATAAAATGTAAATTACCACATTTTTATTGTATTGTGCAAAAAATAAGTCAGTATTAATTTTCTGTACAAAAAGTGGTCATAATTAAAACAAGGTGCATTAAAAACCAAAACAACTAGTTACTAAGCAAGGTAATTTACGAAAATAAACAATGTATGTCATTTCAAATTTATTGCTCAAAATGATCTGTATTTGATGTTAAATGAAGCAAGAATATAGAAATAAAATTGTGCATGCAACTCGTTCAAAAAATGTCAGTGTCATTATTTCATTCATGGCTTTGTAACACTCACACTTTTGACACAAGCTGTATTTGTTATATTTTTTGTTTATAAATTTAATATAGGTGTACAAACCGATATGCGACTTCAGAAATAATACGTGCAACTCCGCATACTCAAGTACATAAAAAATGGCGTAAAATTCTACTTGTACATTTTTAATCGTACATTCCAAACCATAAGTTTAATATTGTCTCACACAACTAAAAAATATTCGATTGCATTAATAATGTTAATTTATTTCTAATATTTTTTGCATAAATTATAAAATATATAAATTAGCCATCATAATGTTTTCTCATAATAATCATATAAACAACATATAATCTTATAATTTTATGGTATTATAAATTTGAAATGAAGTTTATTGCAAGTCGCGCGATTGACGTGACGGTAAATTGGTAGAACATAAATTTGAGGTAGGTCATAGCAGCGCTTTAAAACTGATATTCGCGAGATATCGAATGATATTAACCTATATTTCACAAGTATATTTACGTACTTTGATATCATGTAAAATTTTCGAACAAAATTATAGTTCCAAAAATACAAAATTACCATTTTTGCCTTTGAGGTGAAGAAAATTCACAAACCATTATTGAGACGGCGTTACATAAACAATAAGTCAATATTTGGTGTGCTTCATTCGTCTATATTTCTTCAAAAATGGTATTAAAAATCACAAATAATTTTACAATATTGAAGTAGGCTATGCAATAAACAAATGCAAACAAATGATACAAATGATTAATTTTGTTATTGCTTGCAACTGCAAAGCCATTATTTGTTAATAAGTAATTAAACAATCACGAAAACAAACACTTATTAACGTAAGTAACAAAACTATCTGTCCATGCATCATTTGTTCGCATTTGTTTATTGCATAGCCTACTTTAATATTGTAAAATTATTTCTGATTTTTAACACCATTTTTCTCAAAATAATTGTTATACAACCTCATATCATATTTATATCGTTGAAATCAGAAAAAAAATCTCTATATAATGGACTAAAAATTTATATAGGTTACTATTTTTTAAAATATAATTTTATTCTATCGTTTGAGAGCCACTGGTTTAATTTTCTGGTTATTCTATTAAAAAGGGCCGTTTTTCCTGGTCATTTTTTGATTATAATATTTTTCTCTAAAGTCATTAGTTCGCCCAAAAAAGCGCTGGTTATTTTAAAGAAAACACCCTGTATAATAATGATGACCGTAGCATAAGTCAAAAATGTTTACTAAAGAAAACAATTTTGCTGCGTGTACATAAATTCTTCATTCTCTCCACGAGTTCAGCACGAACTATTAATTCAAATGCTGAATGCCCGTTTTTGCCTCTTGTAGACTATTAATCCAAATTATTCAGCTTGTATGAAGCGAGAATTACACCAGAAATTTAACAGCAAATGTTTCAAATTTCAGAGCATGCAACTACAAAGAGAGATGTTAAAAACTAATGTGGTAGTAAATATTCCTTAAACTTGTAGCGGCCTTCCCGGCCACCATGGCAACCACGGCCATTCCGCGGCGATGCTACATTGTTTCGGGTGCTGCGGCGCCAGTTACGGCCAACATATAATGTTATCATTGCGGGTTCAGACAGTAGAGGCGCGAGCGTAGACTCAGAGCGGACCAAAGCAACGAGGAATTATCATTCAAATCTCCTGAACGATGAAATTTAATTAACATTATATTTATCATACAATTCGTTAATAATCTGATTTTAAAATTGTAATTAAATTTTGTAAGGAAAGTTAAATACCGTGTAGACTAAGGAGACCAGAATTTTTAATTATTTTCTTCTAAAATTAATGTAATTAATCTTTCTTCATTAATAATTTAATGCTATATTTTTTCCATAAATCTACAAACAACATGCGTATCTTTAAATTACACAACGAATTACGTTAGCCTCTAATTTACATATTTATATTGTATAGTCCGAGTCAAATGTTTATTACCATAACACAAAATAATATTCAAGTGCATTACTGGAGGTCGCAAATATTGTTTCCTTTAAAGCAACCAGCGCTTTTTTGGGTGAACTAATGACTAGAGACAGGGCCGGTTTTGCCATAAGGCGAATGGGGTCATAAACCTTTTTTCGTTTTATTTTTTTTCTGTAAATTTGAGTAAAGTTATGAATGTAGATACTAATTTTAATATTAAAAGGCATGTAGTTATAAAGATATGATTTTTTGAAATGGGCATCTCATTTCAAATTTTTCGCTCGTGACGTCACCATGTTATACTACTACAAAACACGCTCTAGCGGAGAAAGAGGAACTACACCTACTGTCAAATTGACTGTTATCAGTCATTGTTATTTACTGAGAGGTTTTTACAAATATAGTTTATTCACATTACCTGGGCAAAATAATATAACAGATATAATAAACATATGTTTAATTTGAAAATCGTTGTTAACTGCAACATATGATTTGAGATGACAGGTGTGATAATGAGACTACCGACATTACCGACAAGCGACAAGATATAGTACAACAAAGCAGTTTGTTTTAACACGTCCCAAACTCTTTGACTAGAAATGTTATAATTAACGAATATCTAATTTAATTTATCGGAGTATTCATCTTTATAATAATAAGTAATTTTTACAACACTGAAAAGCAAGTTTTTATTTGTTATCAACACCTCTTTCGCCTTGCCATGCTTTAAATTCTCTTACATGATGACATCACGATTTTGCAACCGCGAAACTTCAGAAAGGAAATTATGAATGAAAAGTTGAAAAATTATAAGAAATATTGAATAATATGTGACTGAAATGATCTAAATTTTTATAATTTGTAAAAAAACACAACTTTTTTTTAAAAGTGTATGACCCCATTGGGCGACTGCCCTAGGCCTCCGAATTTAAGCGGCCTCTAAAAATTCGATGGATACTATACAAAACGAAATATCATTTTCATTTGTATTCTGCATTAAATAATTTAATTTTGAATGTATAATTTAAATTAACGCCACTTAATTACGTACTTTTACAACGGTAACGTCACTAAGTTAGAGGAATATAGGAAATATCATTTACGTTTACCAGTAAATTGATAATATTAACTTTATACCGCTCGTGAAATATAGTTTTGGATGAAGGGTGTGAGCGTGCCTAAAATTCTAAAAGTACTATCCAATTTCCAATGTTTCGAAACGATCTAAAACGGCTGAGTTAGCAGAGATACGAACCAAAATTCTTTTTTAAGTTAGCTCGCTTCGCTCGCGCTTTTTCTAAACAAACCCTGAGCCCGCAGATCTCACGCCCAACAAACTCGAATCACACTACGTATTTTTAATGAAACCTTTTCATAAATAGTAACTTATTTTGGTTCATCTCTTTTCTAAGTCGGTCATTTTAGTTTGTTGCACATTTTACAAATGAACATTAGACAAGATTCGAGGGATTGGAAATTTGATAGCACTCATTGAATTTAAGGAAGACGCATGTGCTCCCGTTTTGGTAACCCTCCGCGGGTCAGAGGTGAAGAGTGTCTCTTGTCTGTATATTTTAATAGGTACGTTAAAATTAACATTTGAAGGAGGAGCCACGAAACTAGGATGGAAAAAAATTAGATATTTTATTTCGGCCCCTAATTTTTTCCGCCTTAGGCCTCTAAATATATAAAACCGGCTCTGACTAGAGAAAAATGTTTACAAAAAATGACCAGGAAAAAGAGACTTATTTAATAGGAATAACAAATAGAACATTCAACCAGTGGTTCTCAACCGGTAGAATAAAATTAATATTTTTAAATGGTAACCTATATAAATTTCTAGTCCATAAGATAGAGAATTTTTTTCTTATTTCAATGAAATAAATATGATATGGGATTGTATACCAAGTATTTCGAGAAAAATTATATTAAAGATCAGATTTTCCAGAAATAAGGTAAAACATATTGGAATTAACAAATAAAATGTAATACCATTACAAATTTAGTCTACCTAATTTATTTAGGATATGTAGTACTATTATTATATATTACTTTAATAAAATACTCATATTTTTTAAATCAATGAATTATTTAGATTACGAGAAATTCATTATTAAAAATTATAAGGGATACATGACGTAGTTTTGGTAAAAGAAAGATTGGTATATTTGAGGAGAAAGAGCTAGATAAAAATGACATTGTTGTAATTTTATATATTTTTTAATTGGAAGTACAGTAGTGTCAATAATCCGTACGTCAAAAATTTGGACGATCGATAATCCGCATTCGATTTTTAATATTTTGCTTAGAATAACTGTATATACAATGCAGTATTTTTTCTTTAAATAAAATATGTAAAATTTTATTAATAATTAATAGTTTCATTTATCCACTCTTCACATCACAGTGATTTATGACCGATTGCAGCTAATATTTTGCGTTGAAGATACCCAAAAAGTATTTTATTGGTTCATTTTGAAATGAAAAAAACCCAATAAAAAAATAATACATTGCTTTATGAATTAGTATCACAATATTAAATGAGAACTTTGCCATGATAACAAAATTTTTGCAAATTTGGCGTATTTAAATATTTTAATCATCGTTTGCCGAGCAACGAATCAATTGTATGAAAATGTACTTTTAAAATATGGGTTATATTACACGACATCTGACAAACCTATGCGCTATGACCTACCTCAATTTATTCTCTGCTTTGATGTCACATCAATAACGTCATTTGCAATACATATGATTTGAAATTAAAATCCCATAAATATTATTTTTAAATACAGTATTTTCAAAAATAAATATCGTTTTGAAGATGGTAATTTGAAATGATATATTGACAGCGTATTTACAGGCTTAATACATTGTTGCACATGCTGAGTGGTTACCAGCCGCTAAAATACAGTCCCTAAAGATTTTAGTATAAGATAATTCACAATTTTGTTTAACTGAAAAAAAAATCATTTGTCGACTACAAAATTAGATTCCCATAAAACTTTGTACCCCATAAATAAAAAGTACTGTAATTTTAATGAATTAATTATACAGAATTTTCTATAAAATTTATATAACAAACTTAATTATAAGACATGAAAAGATTAAATAGAAGAGTCACATTCAAAGCATGTGATTATTTTTATATACTTTATGTTCTTGAGCTTTCATCATTGCCCATTGTCCCCATTAATTCTATAATAAGATATTAATAGAAAAGAGCAATGAAAAGTAATTTTTTCTTGTTTATTTTCATGTAAAAAGTAACAGAATTTGTTTGTACTACAAACCGTTAAATCCAAAAGTTACTAACTACAAATTCAAATAACCTCATTTCCATTGTAGAAGTTATATCATTCCAAATTCTTCAGATGCTCAGCTGTTAGAACAAAACGAGATAATCCGAGAAAGTTTCTACACAAACAAACGCACAACTTTTGTTTAAAACAATTGCCGTGATATCTATGTCAATTCCAAGTAAGATTCTAACATAAACTTGAAGTCGCCTAGCGTGAAAAGTGTGTAATTTGTTCTTGACCTTAATCATATACGAATCAAATATGGCAGCTAGCTAGAACCCAACCTTCAGCAGAAATGAGAAAATTCTTGCAACAAACTAGGATTTTGTAATGCTTCACTGACTGTAAAGTTTGTTGTTCGGATCTAGTTTTTTTGTTGAGGTTGTTCTTGTTACTAGTTCGTTTTAAACTGTGACATACTTTTTGAGACACTTATAATTAAGAATTAAATTAAATTTACATATTCATTATCGTAATATATGCACCAGTGGTTATTAAAAGCCACATTATTATGATTTGTTTTAATAACAAAGTATGAGTAAGCTAAATGCCAAGTTGCTTGCAGAAATCAGAATAATAATTTGTTGAAGTGCAAATAAACTGTGAGAACTTAGACAACAGGATACAGGTGTAGCAGTTGCTCTTGCCGAATAGACAATCATTTGGCAAACTAATTTGTAGATGACAACACGAAACTATAATTATTATACGACATGAACTATTGTTTATTACTTATTAATTAATTTTATCACGAAATGAAAATAACACCACCAAAGAACAACACCACGTCAACTAAAATAAATTTTAAAAAATGTTGTGTTCAACAAACGACTTACTTACTTATAAATCTGTATTTAATTGTTTAGTCATTAAGCCTAGAATACACTAGTCAATACATCATTTTAATTATCTTAATTTCAATATGAAAAATATTGTATCGTGCACAATGTACTTTTCATCCAAGATAGACCGTACTTTACAGATTTATAAACATTTTCAAACTATAATCACAATTATACGAAGTAGATAATAATTCGAATGATTTCTTCATTAGTAATCATCTCTAAATTACGATGACAAGATTATTTATTTACCATTAACATCCTATGTTGCGTTTTATCTGGAACAGTACGGTAATATATACTGATATCTATAGTAGTATATTAATGACAAAAAAGTAAATACGCTACATAGGATTTTAAAAACCATACGACTTACGGACATATTTAGCGTAGTTGCAGTTGGCGTCACTAAAATAAATTTAATTTTTAAATACAGTATTGACGCTGATGATCAAGAAGATGGTAATTCGAAAAATACTCGTAATATTTAATTGTGCATTACAGGTTTATACCCTAGATACATGTTTAACATAGAGAATATATTTTTCGCGCCGCCGTCCGACTTGATACAATTACATATCTCTAAAGCGGTCGGAAATCATGTTTTTGTCGTACTAGTTCGACAAAAATTGCTAACCTTTTATGGTTATATGTTGGCATCACTTCACTAATTTTAGCTAACTTCTGACGTTAGAAATGTCAAAGTATTACATTGACATAAACATATTATGGCAATATATCTACAATTGAGTATTTGCAATACAAGAAAACAGAATATTTATTGATTTTAAATATATTTGTAAGTAATTATAATTGAATTTGCAGTGTAAAAATCCAAATAAAAATATGTAGATATTTTTGGTTATGGTATTGGAAAATAAACATAATTGACATTAAAATATTGTAAAGTTAGCAACATAAAAAAATCCCTGTCATTAAGAAAATGAGTAATAAATTAAATTTATTTATTACGTTTACAAAAATGTTGGCGCGAAAAATCTTGTGTATCCCTCGGTTGGAAACTATTTTGCGAGTGCTCGTATTTGTAGGACTCGCCTACGGCTCGTCCTATCAAAATAAAGTCGCACTCTCAAAATAGCAGTTTCCAACCTTGTGATACAAATAACTATTTTCAGTTGTTTGTTTATTCTTATAGCAATTATGTTTAATAAAATATAATATTAAACATATAATTGTGTTATTTGTGTTACACTCAAAAATAGAAGCAGACTCTAGAAAATTGCATATATCATTTTATATTCCAAAAATCATTATTATCATCTTTCATTTGGAACTTCATTTTGCAGCTGATTCCATATTAGAATTAATATAAATTTATTATATTGTGTGTCAAATAAACTTCTACTTTAGGATCAATTCTTTTTCTCATTATCATGAAATTTATAATTATGAAGTTTCATTATCATATTTTTTGTCATCTGCAAGTTATTGAATACAGACACATATCCATCCATCCATTCACACAGACGTTATTGAGGAAATGGTTAAAACGTGTTAAGGAAATCTCGACCAAGTATATCTGCAAAAATATTTTTTCGGTTATTTTCATTATATTCAAGTTCAAAATAAAACTAAATCACTTTACAAATTCCTCTTCTTCTTCATCCTTATATCCAAGTTGGGTGTCATTTTACAAATTATAATAGAATAATGGGATACATAGCTTAATGGTACTTCAAAGGATTGCGAAACGCAAGATCCTTAGTTCGATCTTACGTAAAATGTGGTTACGAGTCGTCGAATCACGCCTCCCAAAAATAACAGTGCAAGAGAAACTACTACTTCATATATTGAAAAATTGTTGACTATGGGAATCGAACTGAGAGTTTCAGGATCCACAGTCCGATGCATTACCACGCAGCTATTTACCCGTTTTTAAAATGATTTATATATTTATAAATATGTATTACTTGAATGAAAGCAAGTATTTGTTTGTAATGTATTTCAAGGAAAGATTGTTTATTATAATATTATTCCTTTTATTAATAATATTATTGTAATTTAAGTCAAAGTAGTACAATGCAAAATAGAAACTGAACGTACTATACACTTAATATTTACAACAATGACGTAGTAGGGTTTTCCAGCTGTTTGTAATTACCTAAATGCATGCGTTACATACAATCCACTAATTACAATTTATAAAATTTATCGGAAAAGCAGGGAACCATAATTTTGATTTAAATTTTCCATTTCTAATTAATAATATGGTAAATTGTTAAATACAAATACCATTAACGTAATTAAAATAATCACAATCACTATATGCTTATTAGTTGTCACAATAACATTAATTGTTTATGTTAATTTTTCCTTTTATGTACACAAGAATATAGTACAGATAGATATAAATGGAAAAACAGTTTCAATAATTATTAAATCACAAGAAAAGATAGTATTATCTTGTACAGTATTTATATAAGTGTAATACATTTCTAAAGTTCTTTAGACATCAAAGTATTTTCTCTCTTGATATATTTTAGACACACCTCATTAAATGTGTTATTTGCATAAATGATTCATTGAAATGAATGTCCTTAGTTCAATACTAAATGGAAACGTTAGTAATTGTTGAATTACTCAAATATTCTCTTAAATTATATGCATATGATTTGCACCTATTATAAATATAAAAATAATAAATCATCGGGTTTTTCATTCATTTGGTGTTTGGCTATTTCAGATCTCGGTAAGTAAGTACCAGACGTCAAACCACGCTCTCCAAAGGTGTCATTGGAGGGTGAACCACATGACGTGATGATACATTTCTATTATTTAACTAAAAACATTTCATTAAAACAAAAAATTCTATTACCAGCGAAATTTTAGGAAAATACTCTTGTTAATAGCTTTTCCTAAAATAATAAGACTTTTTGAAATATAGTTCTGTAAATATATTTATTTAAACATAACGTATACATATTTTGAAAACTATCAAATATAACATATCCGAATTATGAATCACTAGATTCTCGATTGTAACTCTTTAGAATATACACCATGGATAATGGAATTTCCCAATGTTGATGAATAACAAAATTAATTTTAATCAGGTTTTCATGTTCAGTTGTTTTGTTCTAAAAAAATACGTATTCATGTGAAAAAAACAAAATGCGTATATGCATATTTATATTAAATTTTATAAACAAATAACTTTGTACATTTTTACAGTATTAACAGTAATGCAGCAAATAAGTTTACATGGTTTGAAGGACATAAATATTGACAAAACATCAAGGTTCTATTTTGATTAATGTTGTCAGTTTGATAACATTTTGTCGATTTCACCAAAACAGACTTCGTAAACGAGCAATTTCCTAAAAACGATGTAAGCAGTTATGAGGAAAATTACAAATATATCAGAAACAAAATCCTGTAATTTAGTTAATTATTGTACACAAATAAACAGAGATGGATTGATTTAAAATCGGATACGATGACGTAGAAGTGGCAAAACTAACCACATATGGTAAATACGTGCCACCACAGTTTTCGATAATAAAAACAAACAAAAAATATGCAGAACATAGTACACCACCATTAATACTGCGAATTTCGGTTAGCAAAATCAGAGCACCAAACAACTAAAAACATTAATCTATTCTTAGTATTTATATTACAGAGTAAATTGCTCCTTTGTAACGCATCGGACTATCCTGCATCATCACTAATACTATCATCTTTACAGGCGTGATTTGATGGCTGGTAACCGCACTGCAAACGCGAAACAGCTGCTATCTGCAAAATTCCGCACTCAAAAAAGAGTAAATGACGATATATTTATAAATAAAAAATCTGATGTCTCCAACACATAACCTCCCATCCAATACAACTCTTAAACGATACAAAATAGTATTCGATGATACAGAAAAATACCTTCTTATTTGCTTATTTTTTATTTTTATTTGAGAAATTTAATTTTCTTTCGTATATTTATTTAATTTTTTGACATATATTTCACTAAGAAAACAGCTTCACAATCGCAATGGGCGCGTTCAGTAGCACTCAGCAACTGAGTTGCTATGTTGCTAAACTCAACTGAACGATTTGCTGAGTTTATGATTACTGTCATCAGCTGAGTCAACAATTCAGCTCATTTAAAACGCGCTGATTTGTGTCAGCAAGTGATGATTTCTAGTAGAGTAGTAGGTTATATGTCAAAAATGAAATTGAATAATACTTTAATAATTTACCACCCTTAGCAATACTGTATGTATAATATTGATATTTGACAGGTTAAATTTTCCATCACTAACTCAACATGTCATTTAGCACTACGCCAAAATGCTTACTTGCTATTGCTGAGTTGTTTACTTAGTTGCTGAATGCAACTGAACGCGCCTAATGACATGTGTCACATATCGTAAAAAATTGGAAATTTTTAAGTGTTTCCATGGTGTACAAGGAGTGCAAGACTTATGAAATCTAATTTCTTTATATTTTATTATCTCTAAATCTAATGGAAATTAATAAAATCAGTGTAATCAAAACAGACGTATAATTAAATATTCTACAAGGCAACGGGTTGGCTGGTAGCGTTAAAGCCGAATCACTCGATAACGCAAGTAAAGCAATGCTGCCCGCGGTTAGTAGTTGGATGGGTGACCGCTTTGCGAAAACCCATTCCAGCCGTTGTCACACCACCGAAAACGAGGTTCCGAGGCGGCATTTACCCTAAGCAGTTGAGACCGCTTAATAAAAAAATATATATTCTACAATTTTCAAAATAGCATAAATTGTTGAAAAATTAAATTTAACCGTGTTTTTCTTACGGAAAAATTTAAGGGCTTCTAGTGAACTGCAACTTTCGGTGGATCAATTTTATCTAATCAGCTTTTCATATGAATATAAAAAGCAAAAATACACAAAATTGTATTTTTTTTTGGTTGTTATAGTATTTGAGTTATGCAAGACGAAAAATTCGGCACAGATCATACACATACATTTATATATACAGACATTACAGACGTCATGACGAAAATAGTAAAATCGTATTGTAGGTAGCCTAAAAGGTGCTTATTCATTGAAAACTCTCTACTCAATTTTTTTGACTAAAAACAATACCTCCCTTACCCAGAGGCAGGGGGAGGTAAAAAATTGTAGAAACCACAATAAATGCTTATTTCGCACGTGTATCTAAATCACGTGCATCACTGTAATTATTTAATTGTCACATCACGAGTGTATTTCACAATAAATCTACAATAACAAGTGCACATCGTTCGTGCATCCAGTAAGGGAATAATGTTAAACAAACAACAAACGGACGTTTACGAAACAGCGTACATTTAAATTAACGTGAGACACAGCCTGCTGCGCCAGATTTCCATATTAGTGTCAAGTGTGACAACTGACGAGCAAGAGCTACATCAGTTTTCTCAGCCGACTAAGACATATTCTACTATTCTGCGCTGAGCTTTCCTCGTCAAGTGACGTAGTGTGCTGTGACGACGACGCTGGCAATTGTTTATTTTCCTCGCACTCGCACTGAACACAAAGTTCAGTTTGAATTTGAAACAAACGACGAGCGAGAGAGAACTAATTACGAGAAAAGTGATGACGTTATCCAGTTTGTTTTTCTCGGATTAATGGGAAGTTAATTAAGAGTAATTGTTTGAATTTCCATAATTTACTTTGAAAATATAAAATTTAAAACTACGAGAAATTTTTATAATTTAATTACTGATGAATTTAGCTGCAATTCGAAATTCTATGGAATCTGTAACTACTAATCGCAACATAACTGACCTTCATCAAGGGTACATTTCACATGAGCTATCAAATATAGGTCAACAAACCAGCATGTGTTGCTGAGAGGTGTGACATCTGAGGGCGCTAGTATAGTATAAATTGATAAACGAAATATGAAACATATAATAGTATATTGAACAACTAGTGTTACAATGACTTTTTTTGTAATACGAGTATAGTTTGCGTAAACGAGCCGCAGGCGAGTTACGCAAAATACGAGTATTACAGGCATTGTAACACGAGTTGTTCATACTACTTTTCCTATTTCACGTTCATAAATTCAATAAAAATAAAATAAAATTTTACGGCATGTTTAATATGCCACTAGTCAAGGGGCTTTGCTCGCGGGGCCTATCGGGTCCCAGGCCGCAACACCGACGCAGGGGCTCCGATTCAATAATTTTACGTGAGCAATGATAGCCCCAAGTTTGACAGGAGGTTAATTTTACAAATAATAAACTCCCCAAAACAGTAGCACAAAATTCAATTTTTAGCATTGTTTTTGAGAAAAACAGTGGCACTAAATTGACTTTGTGTACGTGAAATAGGAAAATTCATTTTTATTCCAAAATATTAGTTGCTGGAACGCATATCGGTTTGTTGACCAATTTTGTATATTTATGTATTAAGGTATTTTTAAATAATTGCTATTGCCAATATTAATCAATAAGTCAATATTACACATTTTAACTGAATGAATATTTAAATGAATTATTGTGTACATTTTATATTTCATTAATCAAGATTTTAGAATGTTTGTAGTGAATAATTAATAATATTTTATTTGGTTCTACATGCATGCATACATAAAATCACGCTACATCCCACGCAGTGAGGAAGTACGAACCTTAAAACACAATAAATCTTCTGTACATCTATTCTTCACACCTGTAATCTATCATTCATTTAGATCTAACTTTATGATTAAAAAAAATAAAATTCGTAAATTTATTACTAATGTTATGAGCGGAAATTCTTATCATAATAGTGACAGGAAAATATTGATACACGGAAAAAAGTAATGTAGAATTTAGTTCCCAAGCTATTCGGTAAGATGGAGATAATATAACATACATTTTCTGAAAATTATTAACAATTATAAGTATTTACCAAAAAGTTTGGTAAATTTTCAGGAAGTACGATTTATATCCTCAGTATACCGAATAGTTTTTTATTCGTGTAGACGGATATTTAAAAAAAATATTTTTTCAGCAGCTGTCAAAAACTTAATTTACTAATTTCAATATATAAAGTAGGTTATTGTTTGTTAGTTTTTTATTTTTTACCTTGACAATCGTGAAGAAAAAAACGTTTTCCATTAAACGTTTTTCATGGAAGACATTGATCGCTAGTAAGAACGCTGATTAAGGGCGACTAACTAGCAGTTGACTATCTGTGTTTTTCAGCTGTCAAACCTTCTTACATGATTATTGAGAAAAATATTTGAAATAGAAGTGGTAGAATATTTAATTCTGTTTGTCTTTTATTTGAAGCTTATATCTCTAAAATAATTTAGGAACGCTTAACAGCGTAAAATAAAGTTAGTCAACTGCTTGTTAATCACTCTTAATCGGTTGTTCTTACTAGCAGTCAATATGTTTTGCTAGTTTTGGAACACGATATACGGTTAACAATAAAAAAAATCAACGATTCTTGTTAAAATACATTTGTATAATAAATATTGTGTGTACCTCGTGTGTGAAATGCGTTTAATGCTCTCGACTAAACAAACTTTTACCCTCCTTGCGCCAAACTAATATTTCGTGCACTTGATACAAAAATAACTGTTTTGTTGTTTGAAGAAAACAAAAGTTTAATTACCTCTGCTGAATAACATCTACTCATATAACTACTAAGAAATATGTCATTGTATAAATGCATACTGAGAAATGTTTAAATGTAGAAAAAATGATGATATTTTTAAATTTGGCTACACAATAATGCAACTCATTTCTGCTAACCTTGAAAGTAATAAAAAAGCCTAAACTCATCCATAATGACAACAGCTCAGTAACATTACTGTCAAAAATTTACCACGCTGACTAAATAAGGAATATGATGTAGTTGGAGGTACTCAGTTCCAGAAATGTTTATTTACAAACAATTCCATGAACGAGTATGATGAAATAAACCACTGGAATAAAAAATGTGATTGCTCAATATTAATATGAATTATAAATTTATTTATATATTTCATACTGTGCACAACAGGAACCGATCCCAATTATAGTTTACACTTTCTCATATTTAATATAAGGAAGTATAGAAATCACAAAATACATTGAGTTTCGCGGAAATACATGTTGCCAGGTCCCTGAATCCATTTTGACTTTTCCTCACTGATTTCTGACAAGATTATTGAGGTAGAATTTCAAGATTATTAATCATATTTCAATTTTCAAAAAATCAACAATAATCCGTTCCATTTGATAATTATCAACTGTACCATTGATCAGCTAATAAATCACTACTTCATATTTGTGTGCATTTTACGCAGAATACGACTTTTCTAACTTTTGAAATCGCAATATCTCATGAATGATGATACGTACGAAACAAAGTATTTGGACAATTTTTGTAGACAATTGCATGGTCTACAAACATTGTATGACCTAATTTTCCGATAACACATACCGTTAAAGAGAAATATTCGAAAAACTGATAAACTCGACCTTTTACCGTATAGGTATACATTTTTTAGCAGAAATAGGATCGGTGCGAACTTTTGATATTTGTAGCGTTTTCAAGGTATGTACCAATTTTAAGCTCTATACGAATTTTTCCGAAGTTAAATGTTTATTTTGACTAGACTAAACACTACTTTATGGCTGCCAAACATGGTCTACAAATAAATAACATTTACTCAAATTATAAGTAACGTTCTATATGAACCTAAAGACACAGAGTAATATATACAGAATTAAGAAGAATTAAGAAGAAAAGAATACCTAAACGTCACCATTAATTACAAACAGTCCAAATGGCGTTGGGCCGATCACATCCAAAAAATGCAGGTCGACAGATTGGACCATTCCCTCTACAAATTGGCTACCACGACATTTAAATTAGAAGAAGAGGGTGCCAACTAAGAAGATGAGAAGACTCTCTACTATATATAGCCCAAAATTGAACTTCATGGAAGGAACAGGAAGGGGCCTTATTATTATTGAATATTCTAATACGTAATGTACATAAAGTTGAACCCTCAATAATATCCTTCTAGAATTCCAATAGTTTATGGAATTCTTGCCATATATCCCCCAAAATCTATCTAGTTTGCCTTTCTTCCTCCTCCATTTCTAACAGTAAAAAGGTATTCAACGTCAACAAAACTAACGTCAGTCCTTTAATCCTGATGCTGGAAACATTACCTCTTCTTGCAACATAAAATACCTCACTTTATCAACAATTATAGTTGTTATAATAATACAAATCTAAAATAGAAAGTGGTAGTTTACTTGAAGGCCCATCAGAATTTCGGGCATGTCTCAATAAATAATAGAGATAGAGTAAATTTTGTAATATTCAAAAAGCAGTAAATATTGGCGACAATTTTTATTTGAATTTTTTTGGCGAAAGTTATATGTAGATTTTTTGGACATACTCCTTTTCTATCCTTACACCGCTTCACCCAAATTTTAGATTGTACAAAATAGTTTTGAAAGTCTTCTTCTGTGAGCTCGTTCATGATGCGTGCCGGTTTTTTTTTTCACAGCTTTAGCGGTTTTGTTTTTTTTTAATCTAGATTTAAGCCCCACACGATGCCAGTTTTGGCGAATAAGGCGGAAGGAACACTAGGATGTTATACTTGGCTAGAAACGTGCTTCATTTTGTTCATTTGTGAGAATTTTCGGCACCAATTTCGTACAGTCTTTTTGCATGTTAAAATTTTCTTGTAAAATTTCTTTATGCATTCTTTGCCATTCCTACAGTTTCAACAATCGCACAAATAGTTAAGGGACGGTCAAATCGTATCAGATTACAGATTTTTTTCAATATTTTTATCTGTTTTTGACGGGAACGGGGGTCCCGTACGTGCGTCATCTTCAACTTCATCTTGGACATTTTAGAAACGCTTTAAACCACTTAAATACCCTCGCATGAGATAAACATTCATTGCTACATACTTCTTTAATAAAAGATAAGTTTCAGTAGCCGAAATTTAACGCCAATTCGCGGCCTCATTAAAACACTTATCATTTTTTCGGCAAAAACAAAAAAAAATTACGGCCAGGTGAATACATCTACATACACGGGAGGAGTGGCAATCGAAAGAGAAGGTTTCACGCTACACAGTACAGTCATACGATTTTCCCATATGTGTAGTTCGTCTGTAGTAGCATCAGTCTCGTTATTTTATAGCCACACCTAGTATATCAGTAAATAATTGAATTTCCATAAATTTAATTATATTCAAAAATATGTGGATTAGCTACAAAATTTATTTGATACTATTTTTTGTTTGTTTGTTCTAGATTGTACCATTTAGATGGTGTTTTAGCGGGAGGTTACATGTTGGTTGCATCAGATTATTCATCTTGCAACTCACAATATATGCACTTGCATTTTTGGTTATATGGACAAGGTTCGAACTGGTGAACTATCGCTTCTCAATTGTTGGTTATTTCAATGGACTACACCATATTTCATATTTTCCTATTTTCGTTTAAATTTGCACGTTCATATTCAATGTACGACCATCGACCTAAATAAATGCAAACTTCAAAATGACGTATATTAAATTTTGTATTATTCAATAGATTTCATACTTCAACAAATATGTAAATTCACTATTCACGCCGCATATTTTAAATTTTCAGCAGACAATATACCATTGACGTATGTAACGTGAACTGATAAAATATTCTTTTAATTTCGTTGTACATATTTATAAACCCAAGTACATATAATATTTTAACTGTTTCTAATACTTCAATTACGGTATTATTTATATTTTTCACTATCGCTTTTTAATGTAATAGTTATGTATATTAGTATATTTTAAAAAAAATTCAAGGACTTTGCTAGTACTAAATAAATAATAGATAAGAAAACCGTTTTACAAGAAAAAAATTATGATTACAATAACGCTCAAAAGTAACTACTATTTCGATAAGAATTTGCCAAATAAAAAAACAAAAATAATCACAATAAAATGAATAAAAATATCATATTTCTTTTTGTATGTATAACTATGTGATATTAGCCGAGAATATTGATATCAGTAACATAATATATCCATGTAACGATGACATGTGTAATAATGATTATGTGTGTGTGAGTGTGTCGGACACATGATTTGAAGTACAAATATCACATTTAATGCATGATAAAAGACACATTTGTTCAGAGTAATCATGTCCAACAGCATGAAATTTATATGACATGTCCATCAATAGTTGTAATAAAATCCTGTCATTTTGTTTGCAGATAATATATTGGTCCATTTTTGCTCGTTTTTATTTCTATAGTCCGTTCGGAAATTATTTGGAGTTTAAATAAATATTTGCAAGAATAGTATTGGATTTTTATCAGGGATGCGAGAAATATATTAACCAGAAAAATTAGATATTTAAGTATGGAGGGTATAGAAAGCCACTTGCTTTATACCTGGAAAAATAAATACTTCTCTAACAACAGAAATTCAGCAAAAAATGTTTATATAATATCTTCAAAATCTAAAGTGTAACATAGGCGCAGATAGAAGTTTTAAGCAGGATCTTTTTCTGGATTGCATTTGCACTATTGATAATGCAAGGTGATTTTACTTGATAAAAAAAAAAATACCTGTGAACTGAAACAGTCGATCTCTATTCGATCATTTGGAGTACTCATTAACAATCAATTAGTGGAGAAACCATTATAATCTCTCTGACGGATTGATTTACTACTCCAACTTATAACAATAAAACATGATTATTAAGAATTGTTGTTAACCTTTCCGTAACCAAAATAATTTTCGTGACTAAATGGTGTATATTTAATAATTGAATAACCCAGTTTAAAAAAATAATATTTCACTTTTTTAATATTCTTGCCAGTGTGTTTCTGTTTATAGGTAATTCTTGTGTTAACTTCTTATACAAAAATCATAAATTATAAAGTTGGCAAATAAAATTTATAAGAAAAATAAAATGTGTTTACAGTTTTTTTTATATCAAGAACACTAATATATTTATTGTTAATGTTGTGAAAATTCACCGCTTCTGTTCAAGACATGACTGCTGTAAAAAATTGTTGGGCGAAATAGTTCGGTTTCAGTCCATAAAATGCAATTTTTTTATACAAGCTGTTCAAAAAGTTCATGTACGGTGAAATATTTCGAGAAATACATATCGAATCAAAAAACAAACAAACACGAGTTTAATATATTTCATAAATCTATCTTATATCACCAAGCACTTCTCGTGTATTTCTCGAGATATTTCTTCTTCCCGGAACTTTTTGAACATCTAGTATATTATATTCCATGCCTCTCTAATATATTTCATTTTTATTTTCATACATCTCAGGGCAAACATTTCTAACAATTGTTAATGAAACATCAGACCAATAATGGATAAATACATTAAACGACAAATGTTAAAAATATACAGATGTTACCCCGTTCAAAAATAAATACGTGGGGTATGTAAGATACCCTACTTGTTTACGGAAGAGTTAGAGCACAATATTTGGAAGAAATATGAACAGTATTATTTAAATTTATATTATCAATTAAACTACTACAAATTACAAAAATTAATTTATATAACTGTGATTTAAAACCCCTCTGCAATTTCTACGTCAGTGACATCTAGTAACAGTATTCCTATTATCCTATTTGAAAATTACTTCTTGTTCACTTCACAGAATACTTGGGCCAAGCTCGCGAAACACCGATTGAGAACCAAGGGACTAACGAGTAATTCACAAACTATTTTTAAATTCCAAACGTATCTAAAACATTTATAAGACCTGTATTTTAAATACAGCCGGTCCGCATTCTTACCTCGCTATTTCGAGGATGATTTCAAATAGTGCTATTTCACCATATCCATATATAATAGTAATAAAACATAGTAAATTAGTGCTACTTCAAAATCATATTCAAAAATGTATAGATCTGTACTTATTACTTGAAAAATACCAAAAATAATTTTTAAAATTAATTCTAAATGGGTTTCATAAATAATTCCAAGTATTAAAATATTGCATAAAGCACTTCGCAACTTCGTTAATAATTTACCAACTCGAAGAGCAAATTCAGATTTGCGAGCATGTGAGCCTAACCCGCTATACGTTCGTGTATTGCCTTCATTTGCTTGCATAATTTATAACATTGTGGAGACAAAACGAAATTTGCGGATGGTGCGTGAATGTGTTACCCTCCCATACCAAATACGAGTACCATTGTATGTCGTGCGTTGACATTCAAACCATTCGTCGCTTACATAATTTACAACTTTGAGGTCAAAATTGGTGGCCCGTCTGCTATCCAAGAGTTTTAAAGTTATATAACTGGATCGTATGAATTTCACATTTGCGGGAGCAGTAATCTTTATTTGCTTTTCACCACACTTTTTCACTCCTAAATTTTTTACACGAATTTAAAGAGCTGAAAGAAATGACTGAATTGAGACTGATGATTTGGATTCTACATAGTTTTCTACTTAAGATTAGAAGTAGATAACTAGAGTGTGAATCATTGACATACAAATATTGAATTTTGAAAAATGATCATTCATTTAATAGTTTAATCGATTAAAACTTAAAATTCAACAAGGTAATTATTTTTTATTTAAATGTATACAAGTCTTTAGTTTCCGAACTAATAATTAACTGTTACAGTTACATGTTTAGTCTGTCTTTGTCACTTACACGCTTATTCAATCCTTGGTTAATTTTAGGTGTGTCTAATATGTCCATCTCTTTTCCACTACTTGAAAAAAAAAGGATATAGGTATGATCACTTCACGGACGGAAATGTCAAACTTCAATCTGTCAATTTCAGTAATAATTTTAAATTATATTTTGAGCGAAACTAAGGTTTCATATTAAATAGTAATAATAATAAGTATTAAAAATAATACGTTCAAAAAGAAATCATAAAATGATACCTACACTATTGTAAACCACAAATAGTTATTTACGATAAAAGTATGTAAACCTAGTCTTTTTTAAGACCCCTGAGTGACTAAAGATGCTTTACGTACTCGTATGTGTATCGTACAATATTTTATCTACGATTTAATGAAATAACCCAATATTTATAAAATAATAGTTATTTATGAATCAAGGCACTGAAGTTCAATTTACATGGAATTTAGTCGCCGAGGCCCGTACTAAAGTAACCCATTATACGACGATTTTGAGCAACGCAATGTTGGCAACCGTAAAACAATTATTGTACAAGTAAGATAATTTTGGCAGATACTTTGACGTTCTATAGTAAATTTTGACGTAACATGAAATAAAATGTGCAAGAAGAATTAACTAAATAATTCCGATGACAAAATTGAGGACAAAACACATAAATTTGAGTGTTATTTACGATAACTTCACTGTTTGAGGTTTGCAACACTGACTGTCAGTTTGAATTGACTTCTGACAGATGTATAAACTTAACATATATAATATTTTTTTACAGTTTTTTCTAAGTTTAAATTTCAAATAAAATTTAATATGTACCGCGGCACTGAAATACCTTTTTATCACTTACTTGGTTTATTTTCCTCGGCCCTACGGGCCTCGGCAACTAAATTCCATATTCGTGATAAAAAGTTAAACTTCAGTGCCTTGATTCATAAATAACTATTTTTTACGCCACTGCTTAGTGAGTAAAAATATTTACTTAGAAATTTGATTTGAAACATTTTTCTCAATATGTAATAGTTCATTATATTATAAGCCAATCAGAATGCTTCATTTGCATCAAGAGAACAGTTTTAGTCATAAAATTATGATAAAATCCCTGCACCAAATCCTAGGCCACCGTTTGTTGATATTGAAAATTTTGACATTTAAATAACTACATAGTTTGTTAATTTTTATTTAAATTCAGGAAATAATCAACCTAATAAAACTCGAGTCATGAATTTATTTAGAAACGTGTTAAAAATGACACTGAAATGTTATTTTTGACACTCGGCTGTCCGAAATTTCACGGATAAATTCTTTCCTATAAAAAAAATCAACGAAAATAGGATTCATGACAATATCTAGTAATCTATGCCTTTTTTTGAGAAAACAAAACTTTCATTAAATTTGTCTGCTAGTGTGGCAATTTTTGTTTATGTAACCAAAGTCATAACTCTTATAAATTGAAACACACTGCATGTATTTAATAGTCATATTTCTTTTTTTAATAAATCGTTGAAATATATATTTCATTATTTTCACAATAAACACTAAAATGCATGACATAAGTACCGCTATTATCAAAAGTAATTCAAAATTTTTTATTATTTAAAACAATAGTTATTTACCAGAGGGAAACGAATTAAAAACACTTTGAATTTGAATCCTAATAATACACCAACACATTCCCCATTTTCAAATAATCATTTTCCAATTTTTTACTCATACAAAAACTCTTGTAAATTCATTAAAATCACTTCAGCAGCAAAAGCCACATCCAGCATAAAAACGAAATCTGCAAACCGTAACTCAAATCGTTATCTCCATTAGCAACAATATTCCGCAGAGTATATCGACATAATTATCATTTAAAAATAAAAAAAATCGCGAGGAATCCGGACGCGGGCGCAGATTAAAGCAAATCCCATTGGTAGAAAGTTTTTTATTTATTCGGCCTCATTACTGAGAGCGGAGGTAGAAGGTAAAGCGCTAACGAACCCCTTGTAAATGAATCGTATGTCGGTACACACCCCCGAGGGGAGGGGGATATGTGATGATTCACCCTGCGACGATTGGGAATTATTCGTTTTTATTTTGTTTTCACCAATCAAAAGAGATTGTATAAAGACAAAAATTATAATCCTATGTTAAATTCTTGTAATACTAACTGTAAAATTGAAGCTATTAGCCGAATTGATAACCCAGTACACACTACAATGTGTAACCAAATTTCTATTCTTTTATACAGGGTGTTTCAGGACTAGTGTAACAAACTTTAACAGCTTATTCCTGAGGTCATTTTGAGCCAAAAATGTCATATAAACATATGTCCTATTCCTTCTAGGTACCAAAATACAAGAGGTTGAAGTTCTACAAATAACACGAAATTTTCTAATTTTTGTAATCAAGGTACTTTCGAAAAACAAGAGTTTTATTGAAAAGTCATACCTTATTTGTCTTAATTAATTTTATTTATTAATATTAACGAATACAATTTAGAGAACAAAACACACAATGACACAATTAAATAGACAAATAAATAAATTCTAAACACAGAACAACATAACAACAACATGGGAAGGTTGGCGTCTGTTTGGGTATCTGTCTTGATATTCTCTAGACGCGTAACGGGTATTACCATTACACAATCCATAAATAAAAATCATATCTGCATATTCAGCAGTGCTATAACCATCCATTATGAAACAAAAATACAATCAAAAGTTCAACAATTTTTAATTAAGACAAATAAGTACCTTGATTACAAAAATTAGAAAATTTTGTGTTATTTGTATAACTTCAACCTCTTGTATTTTGGTAACTAGGAGGAATAGGACATATGTTCATATGACATTTTTGGCTCAAAATAACCTCAGTAATAAGCTGTTAAAGTTTGTTACACTAGTCTTGAAACACCCTGTATATTATTCTAAACAAATAAATAAAATACCAGTATTTTTTTGCACTTTCTTATGTTACATTTTATTGGTGAATTTGCAGAAGTACTTTTTTTATTTACGAGTAATAGCAATCAACTTTTATTCTCGAATTAAACAGTAATAATATATTTTTATAATCAACAGAAAAAATAGATCAATTTTGTAATAAAATTTGATTGAAAAAAATGAATCGTAGACTGATATAGTAACATTTAATAAAAGAATATCGCCATCAAGTTTGATTTGGTTTCAATGTATGGTATGGTATACTAGGAACTCGATTAATAGACCCAATCATATTTATCGAAATTTTAAGCAGCCGAAAATATTTAAATATGTTACAAAATGATATTGAAGATATAATAGAAACATTACCACTTAATGCTAAATTGGTGGATTACACAAAAACATACCATAAAATTATAAGATGTAGTTTTGTTATTAGTATGAGATAACATTATGGTTAATTTTCTTGTTTTATAATTTGCTTCTTTAAAGTCGACTTCACAGACCTATTGGAACATATGCGCGTTCTGTGGTTTTCAGCACTTGCGGTTTGAAGTTGGATATTTTATTTGTATTTACAAGTTATTTTTGTGTACATAATCAATTAATAAAATATAAATCTTTCCTCCAATCAGACGAATTATCAAAACTAGTTTGACTACAATTTTATTATAAATGGAAAATAAAATAATTGTTTTTTGTGATTGCTTTGATCAAAGAATACATAGATTGTCGAGGCCCAAGATTGGTTGAAACTCCAGAATCTTCTGGGATACAGTATCACTTTTTCACAATATGTATACTATTTATTTAAATTAAACATGCTTTATTTATACTAATCTATGTAACTCTTTACAATTCTTACATCATTTAAAAACTTGTATATCTACTATACAAACAATATTTATATTGCAACACATAATATAAAAACTATATAAATGCAACTAATTAAAAAATATATTTATCTGATTGTCTACAAAAAATTGCTGAACTAACAGTACTTTTTGTAAACCCAATATAAATTAAAACGATCAAATTTGATTACTGGCCCGAAATGAAGTATTAGTTTAAAATCACAAACCTAAGCTTCAAGCATAAAATAAAAGGTCAATAGCCAATCTAAAATTTATAGCTTCTTTAAGCTTGATCGATCATATCTGTCACCTGTTCTCTCCAACATCTGCCAACATAATAAAAATAAAGAAAAGATACAGATAGCTTTATACTACATACATACTACATACAATACTTATTCTATCTTACATTTTTTATTCATGTTAAACAAAAAAAATTGGATAAATGAAGTGACGATATATTTGTTATTTCATTTATAAAAATCTCGAAAAAAATTTTTGCTAATTTCAGGCGGTTTCCTCTTGCATTTTATTTTGGTATATCATCCTTAACTATTCTTCAAATTTATAAAAGTAATAATAAATTTATGATCGAACCGCATGACTCGATCAATCTGTAATTTGCATAATCAACATTTTTTGATACAAAGCTACATGGAAAAAAATTACCGTAGAATTTACCGAACTATTCTTTAAGCTGAGGATATAAGATAACATAACAATCACGAAACTAAACACGATTATTTCCTAAGCAATTAGAAGTATGTACAAATAAGTTTAGTAAATTTTCAGGATTTTCGTGTATACAACTTCACACAATCAGCATTAAGTGTACATTATACGATGCAGTTTTTCTTTTCAAGTAACTTTAAGTTTCTCTCTCGCACAATGACGTAAGTGTAAGGGTACAAAAATTTATTTTTTACAAAAGAAATATTCATATATTAAAAATAAGTGTTACATAAATTTTTTTCTTAAAATAATAAAAAACTTTTAAAAGTTTTGTTCACTATTGGAAACATTATGAACAAATTCAACTTTCAATAGAATTATGGTCTATTGGGTCGAGTTTGCGTACTATAGAAAATTGTTTAATGAACAACCTAAAATAAAAAAAAATTGGAAATTTTTAAAGGTGTATTTAGCTGTAATATATCAGCAGGCAATAAGCTGCTTCCTTCAAATTTTACATTTTCTAATTCAGTTTCTGTAATTATCCTTTTCCACTTCATTTTTCTTTTTTATGTTGGACAAATTAGGAGGAATGACCTAATTGGCATTTGACAAAGTTTATATAATGTTCGCAAATGGTTACAACATGATTGCCATGAATGTATGCTGCATAAGAAAATAAGAATTTTAAAGTTTATGTTCCCGATTGGGAACAATATGCAATAGAAGGTTAACGAAAAACTGAAATATACGGTACTTTTTTTAAAAGCTTGCGTTTGCGCCTGTCTGCTTTTACCGCATTACCAAATTAGTGTACTCTTTGAAGAAGTAGTTGTCAAATGTTATTTGTGTTTTGGGTGTGTACAAGTGTTTGATTCACATTAAACTTAAACCGGTACAATGGAGTATAAAAGAAGTTGAAATCTTGGTGAATATATACGAAACTTATCCATTTATGTACGCAGTGAAATCCTCCGATTAACATAATCGTAATTTGAAGAGATTTGAATGAATACAACTTATGTTAGTATAACGGAGTTTTGACACATGGATAATTTGATTCCCGTAGAACTTGAACGTGTAAAACTGATAAGGTCTCTTAAAAGGACTCTTTTAAAATTACTTGAAAAGAAATACTTTATCGTGTAATGCACGCTTTACACACACATGTCTATGTATCATCTGTACCAAAATATTTGTGAGACAGAAAACATAAATCAATCAATCTATCGCATTTAAAGGAAGGGTACAAACTGCAATCAAGAGAGTTAAGTGCTACATACTTCTGAATTCCCCTGTAAAAGGAAAACGTCTTTAATAGAACGTGATTCACCCTTAGAAGATGCTTTTACGTATCATTAGTAATGACCTAATGACAGCTTCTTTTATAATAAATCATTGTAGTTTTCATGTTTCTTTAACTATAGATTATTCAATAAACAAGAACCCAGATTTAGAAATAAATTAATTCAAAAGAAATTGCGAGTTGGTGACAGTGACATCTATTGATTTCCTTCACTGAAAAAATTCTCTTCAGTGAATTAATTACTTCCATTGATTCTCCTGGCTTCTTACGTAAATCGGGATCGTTCCTAATCCGCACAGTACAATCCCGTGTCACCCACGCTTCCAGCCGCGACGTGTGTGTTTGGAAGCGTTGCCATGGCAACCGACGCCTGACGCTGGTTGCTAGCGTCGCTCCACGCTCGAGCGTCGCCGCTGGACCAGACGACGAGATCCGGATTTTACATTCCGGTCGTGTTTGCCCGCCACGGCCACCACCACTGAGAAAGCTACAAGTAGGTGGTGAAAACAAATGAACAACGGTAGGTTTGATAAATTAACATTGTTTTCTATTGTTTTTCTTTATCTGACAGGAATATTGCGACGAGGAGATATAAAAAGTTGTTTTTCTTTCTTATGTGACGTATTTTTTGTATTATCTGAAAAAATTCTTTACAAGGAATCTAAAAGCTGTTGGATCTCTGTAAATTAAATAAGATATATTGTTGCTCTAATTCAATGTATACGGGATCATTCTTACGAAATAATCTTTTTAATATTCTTAGGTACTTTTATTTACTCATGGATAAGGGCTCTCACAATAGATAACAAGAAAAATATATACTCAATATACATAATTCTGGATTTTGATTGTTCAGTAATTACATGATACATGTTCGACATACCGGGAGTTTTTATGTCCTTGTACGAAGAAAAAATTACATTTTATACTAGCCACATCAGATTATTTTTCTAATTTTTGTACATTTTTATACAATATATACCTATAAGAAAATAATAAGACATTAACGATATATTCACACTTCTTACTTAAATAACATTAAGTTTTGAAATAAAAGCAAATACCCAAAATTTTAATACTACTCGAGAAGAACAATGTATTACAAATCTTAAAATTACTTGTAAAATAACCTTTCGATTAGGTTAGACAAGAACGACAGAGGGATCTGCAATTGCAGATCCCGAAGCAAGTTTTAAAAAAAAAACAACGAAATTTAGAAAGAAAAAAAGACAGACAAATAAGGTACTCAGTTAAATTCATATTGTACCTATTTATTCATAAACTAATTTAGCTACATAGATTGATAAATTTATCCCTATAGAAAGAAAGAAACAAATAAACAAAGAAAGATAGAAAGAAACAAAAATGAATGAAAGAAAGAGAAATACATACATACATACATAACATCACGCTATATCCCACTTACTGTGGTAGCATGAACCCAGAAACAGTCAGCCAACAATCAATTTCCTCCAAACATTCCTTTCCTGACACACCACTTTCGCCTCGTCCACATTCATAGTGCGATTCATACATGCTCGTTTATTCTTCACACTCGGAATCATTCATTCACGCAACAAACCATCAATCATACCCAACCAATTATTCCTCGAACGCCCACGCAATCGTTCGCCTTCAATCTCACCCACATATATTAGTTTCACCAACCTTTCATTCTACATTCGCTTAAGATGTCCAAACCACCTCAACTAACTCCCACTTTCTTAACAACATTCTTCTCAATCTCACACTCACCATACACCAATGTATTCCGTATACGATCACGTCTCGTATACCCACACACTCCTCTCAAATATCTCATTTCTACAGCAGTTATACGTCGTTCATGCTTCTTCATCCAAACCCAACATTCAGAATCATACATCAATGTAGGCACTAACACACCATTATAAACACTCAATCGATGCTCTCTGGATATATTCACGTTCCGAGCAAATGTACCCAGAGCACCCAATACCTTTATATATAGTTTCCACTGATAATTATATTATTATTTTATTCAAATGAACACTACTAAAGGAAAGCACCAAAAAAATATTAACCATCACAGTCGGATTTGAACCCAACACAATCATATTACTGTAAAATTTACCCACTTTGTTTGTTGAAATCTGCTTCCATAGATCTAGGTAAGTGATATATTCTTACATTTTACTCTTCCGTAACGAAAATAATTTACAATCGTCTGTGCCTAAATGGGTTATATTTAATACCCCAGTTTTTAAAGTAATATTTCTCGCTTTTAATATTTTTGCCAATACGCTTCTGTTTGTCGGTAATTCTTAAGTTAATTTCCTATACAAAAATCGTAAATTGTAAAGTTGGCAAATAACATCAATAAAAAAATAAAATGTGTTTACAATTTTTTTATCAAGAACATTAATACATTTATTTTTTTTTTTAACATTCACTGTTTCTGTTCAAGACGCTGTACAAAATGGTTGGTGAAAAAGCTCGTTTTCAGTCCATAATTCTCAAAAAATGCAATTTTATTATATATTATATAGCATACTCCACTGAGATATTTAATGATTATTTTCATATATCTCATGGCATAAATTTCTAACAACTCTTAATGGAACGTCAGACTTATGTTAAAAGTATACCGTTGTTAGCCTGTTTCAAAAATATATCTGCGGGGTATGTAAGATACTTCTTTTGGTTATAGAAGAGTTAATAAAGTGCGGCTACCAGCCGTCAACTCACGGCGTCCAAGGATCTGAGTTGAAGGAACCACAAGAGTAGAGATAAAAATGAATATAATTATCAACTGTAGGAAATAAACTGAAGAACTCATGTTCCACAGTCCGATGTTCAATCAAAGGTAGTACAAGTAATTCATAATTCATTGTTAAAAAATAACAATAACTTGAACAAAGTGTAGTAAGCAACAATAAATAAAGTAGTAAAAAATTACTACGTACATTATAAGCTTATTTTATATTCAATATACTTTGTAATTTAATACTTACTAAGTTAGTTATTACTGTTATTAGTACACAGTGAATAAAATTGTAAATAACTAAACATTTCTTGTTACATAGATAGGAAATTAAATTATAAACAAATTAAATTGTAACATAAAGATGTAAAAAGCGGTGAAAATAAAATGTACTTTGTACCTTCAAAGACAGTACGAAAACAGGTAAATATTTTTATTATGTCTGGCTAAAATCTTCAAAACCAAATCTGCAAACATCTAAAAATAAAACATATTCCGCAATTAGCATTTAGCGTCTAACAAAAACAAAACACTTTCACGGTAGCACTTTCATTTCTATTTCGTCAGCACATCTTTTCTAATGACCGGACATAACCTCAAATGTAACTGTCAAACAATATCCAAAATGGCGAATGCAACAGTTACATGAAAATAACATTAATATTCACAAAGCATATTATTATTGGTATTTTAAACTGTACTTCGAGTTTTTATTTTAAATGCCTTATCAGTTGAGTTGAAACGTTGCAAAATATTAATCGCGTTTATCAGGTAAATTGATAATTAATTGCTAATGATAATTTAATTACATATTGCATTCGACCTGCAGTTTTAAATCCAAACAAATTTTTTTCATGCAGAATAAAATTATGTGCATACTAATGATTATTTAACTTCCGTTTTCACAAATGTAAATAAAGGTTAAATGCTTTATTCGGCATTTTCAAATTTTACAATTGTTTACAGCCAATACTACAAAGTATTATTTGTTACGTAAAATTAAATTGTACTTAATATAAATCTCAGTTATAATTGTAATTTTATTGCGTGTGAAAAAGTAGTGTTTTTCAAGGTCACCAAATGGCATTCATCCAAATAATAGACAGATATACACGTGTATCTATTTCTTACAATTCCGAATTAAATTTTCCGGTTTCTTGGTTTTAAATGTAAATTATTAATTATTGATCATCAAATGATTTATTCAAAAACAATGTAAATTAATAATGTCCTTGATTTTTTTAAGGAAAATATTTATGTTTATTTGTTATCAGAGTTTAAATCTTTTGAATAAATTTTATGTACTACTTTCTCCGTTTTATGTATTTAAAAAAAATTGTGTTAAAAACTTTTAAACCAGTTTTCAGAATGAAGAAGACATTGCTAATATTCTCATTTGTAATTTAAATATTTAAATCGCACTTTACTCTTTGAATATTAATTTATTCAATACAAATTGTCTATAAAAAGATTAAAAAACAGCGATATATACAGTGCGATTTAATTTCGAGAATCATATAATATATACGACTTTGGTTAAATTGATAAAAATTGCCCTACTAGTAGGCCAATGTTTTTGTTTTCACGTAAATATGCAAAGGTTACTAGACATGGACAACAATATATTTTCGTTGATATTTTTATTTTTATATAATTTATAAACTAATATTTCGAACGATATATCTTGGCGAGTAAAAGGAATGCAGTTTGGTCCACTATTCTTGTCAAAAATATGCTTTTATTTAGATGGCCCACAGCTTGGAAAGTGAAACAGTGATTTTACAACCTATTATTGTTCAATACAAAGCAGAATACAACTGAGCCGACGTTTTTAATAGATTTACACTTTAGCATTTCTGTTTCTAGGCGTGCAAAATTTTTTATTTCAAATAATTTTCTGTTTGTTTTTATATGTTAATCTGCATGTTGTACCTGATATTGTAGTATTCTTTTCTTGTACGTAATAAATAAATTTTTCTATTAGATTCAGATGCGGGAACGAAGAAAATACAAACAACTATTGGTTAACAGCAGACGATTATACGGAAAAGAAGAGGAGAGTTTGATGTATTTGAGACTGAACTGTTGGAAAATGGAGACAAAACATAAAGATGAATGGGAGCTACTCGATGAACAAAGTACAGAAGAGGCGTGGATAAGAAAAATACAGAAAAGAAGAGTAGACAATGAAATATCTTAATAATTAAACACAACTGAGTAGATTTAAAGCCTGTACGGGAAAATATAAAATTAACATAAACTAACCTTTACATAAATGAATTATTAAACTTGGGGTACAATTTATTTCAATTTGTATTTAATAACAATTTAGTTCTATACGAATGTTATCATTAAAGATTTGTTATCATATGCACGTCATACACACAGCACGATAATCCGAAAAGAACGAAAAAGTTTAAGGTCAAACATAGGTTCTACGACTACAAGTGATTTTATCTTATCATTGGCAAGTACATACACAGAATGCTATCTAAATAATATAAAATCGTACACAATTAAACGTCGTTTACTTCTATGTATAGTATTTAGACGATTGCAGTGTTCATAGTTTATTCAAATTTTTATCAGTTTCAGATTTTGAACTTCATACAAATTTTAATATTTTTCCGATGCTTCAATAGGTTGACTTCTACGTATTCTGTAAGTAAAACGGAGATCGAATATAATTTAGACGGAATGACAGCTGTAATTCAACACTGCGTTTTTTAATTATTCTGCAGGAATATGCTTTTCAGCTAGCTAGGAACATAATCATGTAATATTCAGAATTGAATAATTCAAGGACAAATGCTACATGATTTAATTCAAGACTCCGCCATATTGGACTTGTATTCACTCTTGCTTGTTTATTGTTTTTTTTTTTTTTTTAATTTAATAGATCCCTCTTTGATTCAGGCGGTATACGAGCAATTTCCCCATTTGTCAATTATTCCAACGGAATTTGACAGTACTAAATAAATGTATTGTCAGGGCTCCGCCATTTTAGATTTGTATTTGCTCTCGTTATTCTTTTTAGTTAAAAAAAAAATCAAAAGCAAATAGAATGCTGCTGAAAATGAATTCATTTCCATATATGGTGTAAAGCGGTAATGTCGAATGGGGTATGTGACCATAATCGAATTTCAATGTATACGCCATAGAATATGAATGTTCTTCATTGTAGTTTCTTATTACAACAATAAAAACTGTAAATTATTTTGTAATAGTAAAGTTATTAGCAATTTTGTGTTTTGGAGAAGGGATATGTGACGTCACTGTGGCCGTACGCCTGACCCGCTGATATATATCTATTTCTTTCCTTTACAGTATCTCGGTCTTTTTCTAGCACCATGCCTACCGCCGCAATCTATTCAGAAGACACAGTGACGTCTCACATCCCCTCTCCAAATATTTAAAAATTAATTTCTCGTTAACTATAAACAATTAATTGATTTAAAAAAATACGGGTATTTTATTTTTGTATCTAGTATCATGTAATGTCAGAAAAAAAAATTGGTCACATACCCCATTGTGATTCAAGAGATCCTGAGTTCGATTCCCTAGCCGACATATTTTAGACATTACCAGAATAAAGCATTACCTCCTGAACTAACATCTCTAAGAGGCGTGTTTTGACGGCTGGTAACCGTACTTCACTAGCAGAAATATATCATATAGCAGTATCATACCCAAAAATGGGTTATTATTTATTTATTTACTATTTAACATACACAGGGATATTAATTTATCAAACAAATACAGTGAATTCAGCTGTTGAGGACTATATTAATATGATATTTAGTATATGATAAAGTTGAAAATTCAGTGAAGATGAGAAGTAGTAACACATAGGAAGGAAAAAATAAGGGAAAACCCGTCATAATCTTCACTCTCTTATTGCAATTATTCGCATGAAATAATTGTGACCAGTTCCGACAATTTAAATTATCATCAGGCAAGGAGAATTAATTACAAGACTACGGTGCGGCTAACTGTCGAATAGTAAAGACTCTTTTAACATAGTTTGTACCAATTATTGTTGTCTAGTACACTATTACAGTAGACTATTGTCATCATTAGACAAGGAAAATTAATTACAGGAGACTAAGATGTTTGAAAATAAATAGCATCATTCAACTAGACAATAATTGGTTCAAACAATGTTAAAAAAGTCTTTACTATTCGACAGTAAATTGTCGAAACCGGTCGCAATTATTTCAGGTGAATAAAAGCAATAAGAGAGTGAAGATTAAGACGGGTTTTCCCTTATTTTTTACTTCTCTATATTACTAATATTTATTATATTTCTATCCACAAAAACCCGAAGAAGCGTAATAAAACGATTAAGCACTCCTCATATTAAAAGTACAATAAAATCTTATATCATAATTTGATGTATATTTGTTAGAATGCTTCCTATGTCAAGTGACGGATTAAATGAAAAGTGTTTTTACCTCCCGCTTACCTCTAGGTAAGGGAGGTATTGTTTTTTGTCAAAAAATTGGGTTGTGAGTTTTCAATGAGTAAGCACGTTTTAGGGTCCCTACAATGCGATTTTACTATTTTCGCGATGATGTATGTATGTATGTATGTATGTGTGTGTGTAGCCTGTGGCAATTTTTTCGTCTCGCATAACTCAAATACTACAATACCAAAAAATACAATTTTATGAATTATAACTTCTTATATTTAAATGAAGAGCTGATTAGGTTTTGCATAAAATTCGTCAACCGGAAGTAGCAGTTTACTTGAAGCAGTTGACGCCCTTAACAGTTTTTCGTGAAAAACAGTTAAATTTCCTTTTTCAACAATTTATGTTATTTTGAAAGTTGAATATTTAATTTTACATGTGTTTTAATTACACAAATTTTATAAATTTTCATTAGATTTAGAGATAATAAAATATAAAGAAATTAGATTTCACAAATCTTGCATTCCTTTCAATTTTTTACGAAATGCGACACATGTCATTGTGATTGTGAAGCTGTTTTCTTAGTGAAATATATGTCAAAAAACTAAATAAATATACGAAAGAAAATTAAAATTCTCAAATATAAATAGAAAATAAACAAATAAGAAGGTATGCTTCTGTATCATCAAATACTATTTTGTACCGTTTAAGAGTAGTATTGAGCGGGAGGTTATGTGCTGGCACATCAGATTTTTTTTTTTTTATTATTGATTAAGCGGCCTCAACTGTTGAGGTTATATGCCGCCTCGGTACCTAGTTTTCGATGGTTTGACAACGGCATGCAATGTTCGTTGGTATAGGTTTTCGTAAAGCGGTCACCTATCCAACTACTGACCTCGGACTTGCGTTATCGAATGAACAATGAACCGCCTTCAACGCTACAAGCCATGGTTGTTGCACAAATGAAAAGTTTTTGTTTTTACAAAACATTTTCAATAATATTTATTAAATGTTACACTAATTATATCCTTGTATTACTAAATTATGATTGAGCGAATGTAAATAATTTCACGTGGACTAAAATTTCTAATTAAAAATAGTTATTTACATACCAAATGCGGGAACGCTTGGTTCCCGGATGAGTGTTTGGCGGCGCGAGCTTGCGAGCGCTGCCATAGAACGAATCCGGGAACCGAGTTCACGCAAGAGGTTTGTACAATATTTTTTGTACGAAAAGTTTAAAACTAATAACAGTCCATACAAAGAAATGAAGCTCTTCAAGTAGTTATTTTGATAATTGTCAAAGTTGCACTATAAATATAAACACACAAAATTAATTTGTCTAATATATTAGAAAACAATTAAAATATTTATAATATTTACCGTATTCACTTGTAAATTTATTATATTTCCTATTTGTATTGAGATAACTAACATTACATTTGTAGGTTATGTATTATACAGCTGTCATATCGAGCAGATTTTATTGCCAACATTGGTAACCAAATGCACTAAATTTGTTATTTTTAAATTCAATTTCATGCTTATTCCATCATTGTTTGTATTAATATTATGTAAAGGAATGTTTGAAATAATATATTATTTTATTATATATATATATATATATATATATATATATATATATATATATATATATATATATATATATATATATATATACCGGGTGGAGCATCATACATGTGTACATAGGCGATTAACATGAAAAAACAGTTTTTCCGTGCGCATTGCTCCCCAAATTATTTTAGGCAAAAATGCTTCAAATACATGTTGTAATGTAGAGCATAAAATTCTGCATCTAAATCAATAAACAGAATTACTTTTACTTGCTTTGTAACGACAGAAATTAAATATAAAAACATTGAAAATTACGTTAAAAATATCAAATAGCCATGGAATTGAAACAAAAATAAATATATATATATATAATTTATTAATTTATTAATAATCGCTTTAGAAATAGGAATGCTTTCGTCGAAATTTCCCGGTTGTCTTATCTGGTGGAGACCTGGGAAATGGACATTTCGGACGTTGCTTAGGCAACGATAAACAACACATTTCAATATATGAGTACAAAAATATTATTTGCAGGACTGTATACCATGTACTGAATTATAGTCTATTCTACAATACCTTTCTTTAAAGGGACACAAATCCACGTGGTTTCATGTGCTGTGATTGGTCCTCGAACATGTACTAAACGCTATGTGAAATACAAACATGTTAAAATGTCACACTACAATTTACTGTTTTGAGTTATAAGTAGATATAGCAGTGCCCACTGCATTTTTATTTTATTTTGTTGCTTCTACATTGTGTATATTAGAAATATTTATGCTTAAATTAATAATTTTTTTTAAATATGTACATTTTTATATTGTGCAATAAACTAAAACAGACGAGCAATTTATTCTTTCCTTTCTTAATAACTGTACGAACTGGTGGTGGAATTACAGTTGTACATATAAATTAGTTAAAAATTCTGAGCGTATACCGCCGAACGCTTGTAGTACACTTTGTTTTTTTAACCAATCACTGAACTTATATTTGTCCCGTTAATGAAAAGTCTTGTGGAATAGACTATAGTGTGTCTCGGATTTAAAGGACAAATACTAAACGATTTTCTTCATATTGGATTCATATTAGATGTTATTATTTAGTTTAATACACTCCTGTTTTATAACTAGAAAATGAATAGAATTGACAAGGAATAAGGACAACTACCTATTCCTTTCATTCCAGCTTATATGCTATTCAGCTAGCCTGCACACCATATTCAGTACAGAATAAGTATCTTATTCTCATATTCAGTAGTGAATAAGACCTTGTCATTGATATCAATGGAGCCTAGTTGAAAAACAGCGGTGAAAATTTCAAATTTTTATATTCGGACTGACATCAAAATCTGTTTCATGATTATGTCGTCATTCAAGCATTTCAACCATTCAATAAAACTTTCCATGAATGCTGAAAAGAATCCATTACTCATAAATGTAATACTTATCGAAAAGAGAAAATAAAGCGATCAAATACATAATGAATGTAAGTTATTTGCTCTAGATTTGAAATTATAATCTACGTAGTTCGGAAAGTAGTTTGGCATCACTTGAGAAAGTTCAGGGTCAGCCGACATTGTGTCGCACGTTTTGGACCTTTCGCACACTGCAAGCCACATGACTAACTCATCATTTATTGACACTGCGTTTGAAGATAGCACGTCTGGTTTATCATCTTTGGAACATTTTGTTACCGAAAATTACCGATGGAGGCAGCACTGTTTCTTCAAAATGGCCATTCAAGAGCGTACAGCGCTCTATAGACAGAAACATGTAATAAAAATGTAAGACAGCTTTTTTTTTAAATTACGGTGTGTCATAAGTTTGCAGATCATTCAAAAAGGAGGTATTATTATTGTTATTTATTTGTTTTGGTTGTTTTTATTGCATCAATTTGTTTTTTTAGGTGAACTACATGAATTTAATGGTCCCGGAAAACATTAACTCTAAAAGAAATGTTCAAATATCTTTGAAGTAATTTTGAACGGAGGGCTACTGATTTAATGCAAAATTTTGGAAAACAGTTCGCAAAATTAAAAATTTTGGTTTTTGTTTACAAACAAGTATATTAAAAATAATTTTCATTCGTAAAGTGCAGTGAGCAAATTTGTTATTCCAAGCGGTCCTTTTGTCCACTAATTTCATTTCTCCAAACTGATTCATTAATCGTATTTCTTTTTACATTTTTTCGCACAACAGCAAAAACTTATGTTCATTTCTCTATCAAATCGTGAATTGCAGGTATAAACACAACAATTTTTGGTACCAAATCTGCGTTTTTTGTATGGTGTTTTAAGCACAATTAAGTTAAAACAGCAAATATTTCAATAAAGTGTCATCCAAAGAATGGCAGTATTTTTTGAAAGATTAATTAAAATCTTCTAAATAGTAAAACACGTGATAACAAAAACAAAACAAATTAAAAACTGAAAAAAATATAACAAAATTCTAATTTCTAACATAAATAAATAAATATAAATATATCATCACGCCTTTTACCCATTACGGGTGTGGCACTCTGCTTACGCAGATCTCGGTAGGTGATATATTTTTTTCGTATGAAGTGCGGTTACCAGCCATCAAATCATAGCCCCCAAGGATGTTAGTGGAGGGGGAACCACAGGGGTAAATTTAAATTTGTAACTGTCGGCAGTGGGATTCGAACTGAGGATCTCACGATCCACAGTCCGACACGTTACCACGGAGCTATTTCGTCACGCAGTACATAAAATGTATACTATACCTTCCAGCAGTACAAATTGAAGCCGCGAGGAGGCTACGACAATTTTATCGTCGAGAATAGTCAAATGTATTAAATTCATTAAAATCTAATAAGATTTGTAGAGAAAGAATTTTATCATTATTTACCTATTTTTGGGCGAATCGCTATACAGATCTCGGTAATATATTTTTAAGCGTGAATTGCAGTTACCAGCCGTAAAGTCACGGCTCCAAAGATGTAAGTGGACGAGGAACCACAGGGGTAAATTTAAAATGGCAACCGTCGGCTGTGGGATTCGAATTGAAGATCACTTGATCCACAGTCCGATGCGTTACCACGGAGCTATTTACTTGTAAATGCGTCATAAACACACCTATACCGTACCTATGTACTGATATTGTATTTATGTGTATTGATCAACTGAATAGTATATTTCCCTAGAATAATCCAAAAACGAAGTTGTTGAAATCTGAAAAATTAAGACTTTTTTGACAGCATTCTCCTATCATTTTCCAACACTGTACTTTGGGAAAAATAAAAAACAAGGCAGAAAACAGAAACCACAGTTATAATAAACTTGCTAATACGGATATATGACGTATTGTATAAACTGACAAGTGAACGACAAATTGAAAATATGCAAAGGTATTTGTATGATGAAATACTTCATACGTATGATTTCATTATAGCTTTAAAATACCTGAGCACAGCAGTACAGATGCATATAAAATAAGTAATTGAACAGTTTGTAATTTGGAATAAAATTAATTTGTAGGTTATGAGACAAATATTCTGTGAAATAACCCGTCAATGACATCATTGTGAATGCAGATATATTAATAAAATATTACGGAATCATTACATATATAGATCGTTAATCATATGATAAAATTAACACACGATTGATTTTATTTAAATTTGTAATATCTATTTCGCTAAATATAATTTGTATGAGATAATATAGGAGTACCTCCAATAAAATCCCAGAAATGTACTAGATAAACAATCTTCTTGTCATTAATCTTAAAGTGTGGAGAATTTAGGACCGGATATGACGACATTCTTCTAAATATTTTTATATTTTCACCAATATAGACAGCGTCCATAAATGCACCCGCAGACCCTATTTTAATTCAAGGCGTAAATACATACAATACGTGACCCATTGCACATGTAAGTGGAGAGGGGGAAAAGGTGTTAACCAATAATATCGTTCGCTAAACTTAAGCGGATCGAGCGGGCAATTCAAATAGGTTGTACTATATTCACTCTGCGTCCAAATTAAACATCCACCTCAACATGTTTTTGTAACGATCAGGTGAGCCATTAATTTTGACACGAGATGTATTATTTGTGAATTTAATGTCATTCATTGTAAAATTACTCAGATAAACATATTATAAACAAATAAAACAGGTTATGTTTTACAAGCATCGCGGTACTGGGTACCATGATCACGTGACTCAAGTTTAGCGAACGTTTTGATTGGTTTACAGTGCGCAGCTTTCAGAATGCGTCACCAGGCATCATGTAACTATTTGTATAAGATGACGTCACGCAAGGTTGTTAGGGAATGTTACTCATCTATTTTATATTTTAATTCCTTAAAACAATCATTTTATCAAATAAGTATATCATTTTGTTATGATTGTAACAATACCTTAGCCGACCTTGATAATGCACTACAAGCTCAATACAATACTTTAAAAACATCCACTACATGGCTGTTGGGCCGGTGTTTCCACCTCAGATAAACTAGAGAATAAATTTAAGAGTGGAATAAACAAAAAATATCGCATCAAAATCATAGCTAAATAATGATTATTATTCTAGCTTGCCATCTTTTTTGTTTATTCTACTTACAAATTGATTCTCTTGATCTTGACCTGACAAATATTTCGTCAAATTCTTCGTGCTATTGATGAAAATATCAACAAATATATTGTCGAGTTTAATATTTATTTATTGGTAAAATGCTCAGTTGTTCTGGAACATAAAATATTTTTGCGAATTAATAGAATTACTTTTAAATATGTATCAATTATCGTAACATCACTAACAAGTATTAAGTTTCGTTACTCATGAATAGATTTTATAGATTCTCATCCTCTACTCCTAACTTTTACATAAATCGCAAAAGTCACCCAAAGCTGATATAAAAAGAATAAAAACTAATCGCGTCGTCAAGGCCAGCCTGATCTCGCGCATCAGAATGGTGCAACAGCTCGCGCGTCACGTGGTTACCATGACGACGGAGACGAGCAGCAAACAAGCGACAAGACAAGAGCCGGCTGCCGGTCTCGAACCGGAGATGATGACGTCATACGCGTCGCGTTGAACAAAACACAGTCGACGCTATTGTTGACGGGCAATTGTTGCGCGTGCTTTTGTTTTAAAGAAGAAGAAAGGATCAAAGCGATTGAACTTTTAAGAGTTTTACAAAGATTTTTTGAATAGACCAGGACTCTCGCATTAAAAATGTTTCATTTGAAACTTTTTACGACGGTAGATAAAAGAAACCAAGATGAGATGAAATAAATTGTAAAAATTAAGAATTGTTGCAAAAAAGTTTTGTCTGAACAATTTGTATAAAAAGTTCTGATAAAAGAAAAGCATTAATAAAATAAATAATAAAATTTTAGGTTTTTTATTAAACAGTCTGACATTTTTAATTACTAGATAATCACTAACTTATCTAAATTACGCCATTTATATATCTAAACACGTAACAGCGGCGCCTCTATATATAAACTTTATTCTTTTTGGAAAAAAATATACTCACCTAAGTTCGTAAATAAGTTTAGATGAAGTGAAGTAAGGTAAAGAACAAATATATAAAAAGTTAAAATATGTCTGACAAAACGCAATACAAAAACAAAATCATGTATTACCATGTAAGACATTTTAGTTCACCACATAAACCTACATTATGCACCTATAAATCACAAAAAAAACCTAACCTATAAATTTGACGTTTATTTTCACAACATTGCCCCTTCCCCTGACGTGCATGGCTCAGTTCATTTTGAATTTATTTAGGTGCAGGGGGGGGGGATGTGAGTACATTCAATTCTACTTAGCTCAGTTACAGATTAAAGAACAATTTTTAAATTTATCTGAAGTGAGCTAGGGCTGAGATGAACTAATAAGATTAATGCCCGTATTCATAGTCAGTACTTCGCCTCGACTCATACTTGAGTATGCCTTGAGTATCAAATTTTGTTTCATAGTCGCTACTTGGTGTACAAGTATTACTTCGCGCGTGCTCAGGCTCAAGTCAAGCTCTGACCAACCTTGAGTAATGCTTGATGCTTTTTTTTTAAATTTTAGATAGATTTGATTATTAAAATACTGACATTTTGACATTAGCTGTCATTGTGTCAAGTTATTTTGAAATATCTCAGTAAATTATGGTTTAATGACAATTTATGTTATTAGAATAATGTTCCAAATATTATTATCTACAACTGCTTTAAATATTTTTGTCTTACTGTCACCATTTACGAATTACAGCACGTTATTATATTTTGACATATTCGTTTAAATCTGCAAACCTATGCTTTTTGAGAAAAAAGAGAACGCTTGAAAAATGTCATTTTTTGACATGTGTCATAATTTTTTGAAGGGATGAGCATTTCTTGATAGTGGTGGTCCGTGTTCCTGCATTGTTAGATAAGAAATCTATGACAGGAGGTATTGTGGTGCCCAAAACAGATTTTTTAATATAAAGTTTACTGTCAAACTGTCAAATTATCAAAATTCCCAACGCAACAACAAAAAATTCTCCAAATCTCTACCTTAAGGTTAGTACTTAGCCGAGAATTCACGAAGTTTCGACTATGAAACATGTCATGTGCTTGAGGTCGAGAACGACCGGAGTAATGCTTGGCGAAGTAATACTCAAGTACCAAAGTGAGCATCGACTATGAATATGGGCATAAGACAAAAAAGAATACAGTCCGCAAAAATACTTACTAATATAAAGCTAAAGAACTAGCTATTATTTCAAATGTAACAACATTTTTTACAATTTCAAATATTTCTTTTACAGATAATATAAATTTCAATCCAAAATAAAAATTTATCTAACTCCCTAATTTATTCTCGTGTATAAACGTGACTGTCTACATTTTTGTATTGTATTGTATGTACTGAAAAGAATATTTCAAACATTGTAATAGAAAAGCCAAGTGGTTCGAGCCATTTGAAATCGACTAAAACTACTACAAAAACGTTGAATGTAGAATGAATGCTTCCGAGGCTTGTGAAAAGTTTATTTGGGTGAGATTGATGGTGCTGAGATTGCATTGCATTCTACGATGCTTGAGAAGAAAATAGAACGAAGAACGAATGCTTCAGGCTCAAAGAAAAATGAGAAAAACGGTTTGCGCTGAATAAAAAGCATTACCTATGCATAAATACATAAAACGGGACAGAAAGAAGCAAAAATAATTTAGTAATTTGATATCACTTTATCTTATACATACGTAATACATTTGTACTGAGATAAAAATGTATAAACTATTATTATCGGTGTATAGAAGAAAAACAACAGATCCGATAATTCAAAGATATTCACATTTTAACAATTTCCGAACTGTCTTCATAAACAACAATTTTCACAAAAATCCTAAGATAGGTATTTTTATAACACTGCGAAGAAGTACCGAAAAAATGAAAACTACATGCACAAGAGTTCGAATTACAAAGCAAGAATGTTGGCCTGTTGCTATAGAAACTGTTGCAACTGCTTCGGCAAGAACGCGTCATCAGCCTGTTGCCTAGCAACCACGTTTCGTTCCCCCACTAACACTCCCAGCAAACAAATATAAACTCTATGCTAATTGCTACGAAAGGAGTCCAACCAAAACTAAAGTTCGATTTACTTTGGAAGAGTATTTATGCAGAAGTTTGGATTTAAGCAGATTTCAAATAAATCTTGGTTTTCACACGTGAATAAATGCCGCAAAAACATGGAAAACACTTTTTAAGGTTTTATTTTACTACATTTATCAATTTATAAACCGCATAAAAATTAAATTACGTAATTGTTTTAATTGATAGAAATCTGTACTGTTATCTATTTATTATTAGTATTTCCGAATAATTTTTAAAATAAAAATTGTTTATAATATAAAATAAATGATCAAAACAAATTTGAATTCCGTAGAATTCTAAAACTAAAATATCAGACATAAACAACTCAGTATAAATAATTTTAGTCTCTGCTTAATATAAAAATTACAACACGTGCATAACTGAAATAAAAATACTGATCAAGTATTCCATTTTTGCATGTCAAAAATTTCAACATCTGTTCATCTGTTTAAATTTTAAATAATAAAACAAAAACAAAATAACAGTAAGTTAAACTTGTTGCTTTTATTGATGAATCAGCACGTAACAAAAGAAAACGACTTAAAACAAAAACAAATTTACCCCGAGTATATAATACGCATTATATTATTGTCATTTGTTTACTATATTGCCCAAATTTAACCACGGCAAAAAATGCAATACGTGGACAAATGATTATTTTGCTAATGAATTTATAAACAATTAGCATGACCATAACTTTGAAATTTTACAACTGGATAATTTACACTATTGTCACTTTATTTAGTTAGTTATTTAATAAAATACCTAATCAAGGACACAGTTAAACAAGTTTTAATAAATATAGGTCAGAATTCGGCCATTGCAAATATTCCAATTCGAGCGTGGTGATCAGGCATTTTTAATAAAATACGATTTATGTAAAATAACACCACTTAATATTTACACCAGCCGAAAGAGAATATGTTTAGACATAAATTAGTAAGCATGTACAGAATAATTCACTTACATTACTGCTGTAATTCACAATAAACTAGGATGACTTCTTAACTAAAGCACCATTTTCGCCACCCAAACATATGATACACAAGTACACACAGTGATTTTTGTTTGTACAACTGGATAATTGTGGCATCAAGACTTCTTCTTCATATACTTCAAATACGAATCAAGCAAAAATGAACCTTACGAATAAACAAAACAGTTTTATTTTAATGGATAATATAACCTCATTATTAGATATAAACAACTATTCTAAAGATTTAGAATATAGTTGATAATTTTAAATTTATTTAAAATTTTGTGGAATAATACAACTGAATATTATAACCTGAAGTTTGTCCAGAAATTCGTACTCAACTATCTCTTTTTATCTTGCAAGAAGACAGAGAAAGCTATAAAACAAGCTCGTGTCGGAATAATTCAAATGTTTCATGGCAATGGCACGTAATAAATTTATCACGACATCATAATACAAATAAAGATTCTTTATTTAGGTATTTTATTAATACTGTTTGTTATATACCAAATCCTTTATTCAGTCAATAAAATTTCAAAATAATTATCACAACTCAACAGATTATAAATTTCACAAATTACTAAATAACTACAACATATATCCTATGATTATTTTAAAAATCTTACTATAAATGGGTTAGGGGTATCTTTTACAAAAATATTTAATATAATTTCAGTTCAGTTTGATATAATGAGAAAACTGCGTTTTCATTACAATCTTCCAGATAATACCAATTTTTCAGATACAAAATCAATTTTAGTCCTCGGAATGTGTATCAATATATCTAGATCTTGTTAATTTGATATAAAAGTTAACACAAAGTAAATGCCTTATAAATACCAATAGTAAAACAACTCAAAATGCAGTTATTCAAAAATTAAGTAATCTCTTTCAGATATAGTAATCAATCTAATTTTATAGCTCTTACTTTATAATTTGTCATACAAAAACGTTAATAAGATATTTCTGTTTGTATTCAGCACCACATAAATATATTATTTATCTGATAACTATAAATTTGTCAATAAAGTGCATTCAATATCTCTGTTTCGTATACGAGGCATTAAATACAAATTAAATGATTCTTCTATTCAAAAAATACAATAACCACTTTGTAAATTATTTACATCTACTAAATTATTACACATTATTTCACCACCTTTCCACATAAAAATTAAAAATTGCTTTCACTGTTTTGATTATGTTATTACTGTAGAAACTGCAAGATCATAACTCGATTTATAAACTATTATACACAATTATTATGATATATAAATATCTTCAGAATATTTACCTGTAATCCAATACACGTTATGAAAAATAAATATGTACGATAAAAAAAAGATAATTCACAGCAAATGTAAATAATATAGATAGAATAAAATGTGATGTATGTAAATAATCTTAAACGAAATTTATTAATTTTGTTAAAAATTATAGTTTTTATTGTATATTAAAACTACTAATGTTTAAACTTGTCGTTTATTTCAAATATGTTCTGTTTTGAAATGAATTATTAAAAATAAATGTTACTTTTAAAATAACAGAATGTTTAAAATACACTTACACTTGTATTTCTTGTCAGCCATTCCCAAATTATTTTCGAACTAAATGCTTCGACAATAATAGTTTAAAATCTGAAATATAATGATAGTAATCCCAAATTGGCCTGAATTACTTAATCATTCGTAAAAAAATGAAGGTATATAAGTAATATCATAAAAAACATATGCCGGATTACAAGCAAACAACCAATAAAAACCGTTTCGTATCTTATTCTTCTTTAACACATTTATCACATACTCTAACAGGATTCTCCCAGCCTCTCAGCGGTACGGGCTTCCTCGTGGTGGAACAATCCGAACAAACCGCCTTACCACACTCCCTACAATGATGCAGGGGGTTGCTCATCCCAAACGGGAGGTCACAGCACATGCATCCTGTCACATCCGCATCCGGTACCCAGTACGCTGGACGCGCGGTCTCCTTGATGAAGCTCTTCGGATACTCGAGAACTGAAGCCACTGAGGAGATGGTGTTGACGACGGCTTCGCTGTATTTCCGAACGCGGACTTCTTTGTCGTCCACGCTTAGAGATAAGCTAGGGGGTGTGGGTTGATAGCAAGCGTCGCAGACACGCACGTCTTCGAACCAGCCCCGAGAGGGGACGGGTTGGCTACGGGAGGAGCACTCATCGCAGAAGCCTTCGCCACATGAACGGCAGTGGTGCTTAGTTTCGGAGTTGACGAATGTCTTTTTACATGCATGACAATGCTGAAATTATATATTCATTAAAACGGAGGAATTTAATTCCCAAACTTTGACTAATAAACTGCTTTTTTCGGTAATACTTTCATTTGTTTGTTTAGCCTTTTCTACAATCATAAAGCAGTTAAATTAATGTGCAACGAAAACATAAACTTCGTACTTCGTAAACAATTTGAAGACAAGTCCCTTTCAGTGAAAGTCGAGGTGTCGAGGACGCATTGAAAATCTGACTCATGTGAAATGAAAGTTTTCAAAATAATAATTCTTTGCAACACAAAGTTATGTACTAGAATCTGGTTATTCTATCATTGTTGAAAAGGCGAAACAACAATGACAGCATGCAAGGCTCTTTCTGCAGTTGTGGTATCCCGACTAACATATACGATTAGATTTTAGGGGAATTTTCCAGCTGCACAAGGTATTTTCATTTGTCAAAAAAGATTATCCGTTGTATGGTAAGAGTTACAACGCATTTAGAAAATATATATTTTACTCACTCTACAGATATCTGTACCGAGGTGGGCAGGTACTCTAAATTTTAACTTTGTTCATCGTTAATTCGTTACTCATTAATGAAAGATTTTGTTTGTTGAAAATATAACGTAAGTTAACGTTAAACCGTTAACTATCGAATATGATTTTAATATTAAATAAAAAGCATTAGTAATATTGACTTTATTTATTTATTTATTATTATTATAATCAAAAATTTCATGCTCTTTTTAGGTAGGCAAATAAAGGTAAGCAAACTTCATACATCTGTTTAAAAGAATGAATTTTGAAAGACATTTTAAAAATATTATAGATACAAACATATAAAGATTGTTTATATTTCAAGTACCTAAATGAATTCATATAAGTGGATGGCAAAGCATGTCGCCTCACAAGAAATCATGTTACATGAGATACATGTGCACCTTCATGAACAATATCATGTTAAAATTTTCAACTCAAGAATAAATATTTAGGCCGCAAAATATATTTTCCCGTGGAAAAAAGACGTTCCACTTCAGTTATGGAAGTTAAATTTAAACTTAAAAATTAATTCGTTAACTACGTTAATTAGTAATTAACGGTTTAGTGCCCAGTTTTGCATTTCTACACTCAACATATGCCTTTATGTTTCCAAGAATAAACACATTTATGCGATATACAATTAAAAATAAATGTAACACAAGAAACAAAAATGATCTGAAAATACCACGCTCTATAACTAACATTAATCCAGGTTCACTGGATAGAATCGGTTTAGCTATTTTTAATAAGCTCTCCTTTTGTATCCTGTATCACACAGATGAAAAACATCAAAAACTTTAAGCAGAATTCAAAATGCTTTTAAAACAATTTTCATACTTCGATTGAACTTTTTACTTTGTAATAGTAACTGTAATTGTTACTATTTTGTACATGTCGTATATTTCTATACACTTTGTACTCGTGTCCACAGAAATAAATTATTATTATTATTATTACACTACCGAAAAAAGCCTTTAATGAATTTGGTAATTTTCTTGGCTCTGGAACTTCAGGTCTTGTTTGTATGCAGCAACATTTACAAAAAAACAAACGAAAATGACTTAATATATACATATTTTTTGAATTTAGTATGATTCGATCACATGTTTACATCTTGAATTAAAATGACAATGGTAAAGAAACTAAAATATTTAGATCGCTTGTTTGAAACAAGTGCCAATTTTCAGAAAAATTTTAATTTAAGTATAAAATACCTCTCTGAATGAATAGGAAGAAACAAAATTATAATCATCATTCTTAATTCTTATTCAAGTATTAAGTGTGTAAAACAAATATTATTTTTGGAAAGTAAACTACTCACTTTGATTTCATTGTTTGGTCGCCAATAAGTCGGCGCAACTTTGTCAGCTACCCAAGAAGATAATAATTTTGTAGGATGGGCTCCAACACTTGCGACAGCTTCACTAAGGTAGGAAACTCCATCAAGTACTTTTTGAGCTGAGTTTTGAGCATTTGTGAAATTTTTACTCTAAACATAAAAAAAATTATAATTATATACACATTTATACATGAAATTAAAAACACATACACTGAAGAACTGGAAATGAGACTGCATTTTATATAATTGTAACTATCATAGCATATAATTTGAATCTTACTAACACAAATAAATGCAAACATTCTTTTGAAAAACAAAAATATTTATATTTCTTGACTTGTTTTTCACTTGAAATGCAAGATAAAAATATAAAAACATTCGTACCCCTGGCCAAACATGTATAATCTCAGTCCGAACCGCAACATCTTCCGGGTTCTTGTTGCCATACCAATACTGTCTACTGCGGTAGATTTCGCCACAATTCGGACACTCGATAACATACCCAGACCAAGCATACTTTGCCAAGCCATACCACGAATTTTCAGTTGAAGTTTGTACCCTAGATGTCACTATCACCTCCCGTCCATTTGCATGACAGGCCTACGAAATAAAATCATAAAACCTATTTTGAAAAAGTGCAACTATGAAAATGGTTTACCTTACAAAGATAAACACAATTTTCATACTGATGTTGATATCTGCATCTAGATGAATTGTGGTGTGAGATACCTTCTCGAATGTGGCCCATGGATTTTTGGCAACCGCTGTCACAAGACTGGCACTTTACTGGACACGTGAAATACTGATCAGGAAACAGAAGCGGTACTGAGTTTACAATTTCTCCGCTAAATTTGTCGTTTAAAGCCTGAAAAATTAAATTAAGCTTGAACTAGAATAAAGACAAATTATTGTCATAACTTCAAATTATTAGATTATTTCAATTTAGTGCCAAATTTATTTTAAATCAAGTATTTGGCATTTAAAATTTGGCAAGATTATTATTGTGTTTACTATAGAACCAAATAATACTTTTCCAAAACAAAATAATTGCTTTTCCTAAAGTTTCAAAACAAAATTACGTATTTTCGAAAAACCTGTACTAGAATTAACATAAAACTAATTGCACAATCGGGCCTATTCTCTAAAAATTTGCAACCGTAAGAACTTGCTAATTGTGACAAAAATGAATCGTTTTTTGATAGCTAATGATTTTCTAACCATTTGCAAGTTGCTACGATAACAACTTCGTTAGAAAATTGGGCCACATGTCAGTCAATAAATTTGTCAAAATAATTGTTGTGACTATAGTTGAACATAGATAATATTTGGAAGGTAAAATAAAAGTATATCGAACACGTCAAAATAAAAAAAAAAGAAACTTGTGAGTTTGAGTTTTCTAAATAGTTATTTACGAAATAATTGGGCTATATAGCTATAGAAAATAAGTGCGATAATAATGTAGTATCACACCTACAACATACTAAATTTTATATACGTTTGTTCGGAATCTTGTAAAATAGTTAAATTGGGTTGTATATAATTATAATAAAAATTTAATTAAGCTCAAATCTAGGTAACAACAGACAGGATAGTTTTTAAAATTATAGTGTTAGATCAAATAAACAGTCCGGTATTGAAAATACGCATTAGTGCGGTAATGTCATTACCTGCCTGAAATGAATGAGATATGTAGGATATATCGCATAAATCGTAGATAAAAGTCTTATAAAATGAGTTCTTAATACATTTTTTTATATTTTGCGTCTTCTATATACCAAAATATAAAAAAATAATAATAATAAACTGCTACATTAAACCGAGTTGATTTAGGGAAATTTGTATGTGTAATGTTGTAGTTGGGTAACACTGAATTGACACAAAAAATATAAGAAATAATAATTGTAATTCTAAGTAAATTAAATACTTTGGGCATCACCAGTATTTGAACCCGGAACCAAATGTGAAATCATGGCGCAGTTGTTTAGCCCGATTGACTAGTTTCCAAGAGGTCCCAGGTTCAAATCGCGGTTTTGCCTTAAATTTCTTCCTGCAATTTGATTAAAAATATTAAGAAAGTGCATATGAAAGTATATAACAGATTGCAACTATAGATTAATATAAATAAAACTTACTTTGAGTGTCCGAAACACAACGTGTGGGTGTCTCGCTGATCGAACTGAAGTATTTTCCAATTCCAATTGCACTGCATTCCTCAACTCCGTAAATGAAGTCGGCGGAGTGTCAGTCTGCACTCCAATATATTTCAATGAACTGAAAGCTTCTATTTCTAACCGCATAGATGCGAATCTTTCCCTCAATATATCTTCTGGAGACTCCGAAACACTGGACTGCAAAGTATTAGTGTTTCTGGTTTCGTGAAATATGATTACTGCTGGCCCTAAAGCAGATAATGACCCGCCAAAATCACCTCGAAGTCCGACGGCTTGCAGGGCCCCTTGAAAATGTTGGGTATAAGCCTTCGATGCTGAGCCCAAAAATGTAAACATGTCTCGATGTAACCTTTCTGACCTTGTGCGGTAAATAACAACATCAGAAACTGCTAAAACCTTAAGTAATAGTCTTGTACGTTGGTTTTCATTAGTCGTTGCACCTAGTAATCCTTCAGTGTCCAAACAAATTACTCTCAAATTTATATCAAATGCTGCCCAAACTCCCAATGTACAGGAATTTTGTTCCGATGAAGTCTTAAACACTTCGTTTCCTTCAAAAAATGTGTGATTTAATGTATGAGATTTACCATCCCCGGTATTACCAAATATAGAAACTACTTTCACTTTTGTCATATTATCTGGGATATGTATTCGTTCCATAAACTGTTCCGCAGTTGATACTTTTAGTCTTTCTATTGCGTCCAATAATAAAAAACTGTTTCCATTGTTATCACCTGGCTCTTCATTTAAATTTAATGACATCAATCTAGGTGATAACCGATCTAATGTATCTTCACATGTCTTCGTCATGATGAGGGATGGATTTTCAATGGATTCCATAATTGCTGGTGATTCAAGTCGCTGATGTCTCAGCCTTGCATTTCGAACAAGTGTCGATTCCATATTGCGATTAATAATTGAAACATGGCCTATTGGAGGCACTGAAAACGACATATCAGCGTGATAAATAATTAATCTGCATAACAAAGAAAATATTAATAGTATGTTAGTCACACAAAAAAAAATGATTAGCACAAACTATTCATTCAATTATATATGAATAATTCAACGTTTCAATAAATAAATATAAGTATAAATAAAGCACTAGCATTATTTTTTGACATATGTGCATATGATTTAGAGTAAATACGATATAAGCACAAAAAACATAATTCGCATGAAATAATTTAACAAAAACATACATATCATTACACTGACGTAATATGCGTCAAAATATTTTGCAATGCAAAATTATTATTAATTTTTATTCTATGATCTACAAATGCAAGGTCATGATAACCTCAATATAAATAACACGTAAGTACTTACTGCTTACAAACACTAAATTACATTAAACGTTATTAAATAGTAGACTTTATTTATCTTACCATAAAATTCTACACTGCAAACATCCTAATGGTACTTACACATGACACTAAAAATTTTATCACGTTTTCAGAATGACAACGAACTGTCACTTTCAAATGAATTCAACATCGCCAAACTTACAGCAGCCACCCTACAGCGCACTATGGCACTATTCACCTGTTATTTTTAGTCATGTGGACATATTTGTGTGTACGATAAACTCTTGCTTTAAAAAATACAAAAAATAAGTTAGTTGGCATAAGAATTATTTACAAATCTACTCTTTACTCCATTTATTTGATCAAAACAACGCTGAAGATTAATCAGCGAACCAGCATGACACAAACGCCCGTTAATTTATTCATGTTAAGTTGTTTATGATGATTCATGCTCAATAGTTACTAGACGAAAAAGTTCCTTCTCTTCAATATTATTAATTAGACAAGTTGTATTTTATATAATTTTTTACTTATTACATATTTTACTATTTTTTGTACAGAAATAATATTTTTGAAATTTTATATGCTACCAGAAAGGCAATGCTGTGAAATGTGTTGCAGAACCACAGTAAAAATTTGAAAACATTGCTAAACAATATTATTGTTTAGAAAGTCAATAAACCTGTAAATTTAATTTATTATTGTGGGATAATAATTGTATAAATGCATTAGTTTATTTATACAATTTATTCATTGTACCACAATTCCAGTTTACATAAGAAAATTATTAGAAGACATGCCACAGAAATTCCGAATTAGACAAATATTGGCTGTAAAGTACGATTATAGTATCTTAAATTAGGGCCTTATAACTTATAGATTAGTAAATATTTATAACCACATTGTATCACACAAAACTAAACGAATATCAAATATTTTAAATCAATTAATAAAATCAATATTGAATTTGACTACTTAATCTACTTTAAAAATTGATACTTATTTGTTTTCTACCAACTGTTACACACAAAGATATCTTGTTTTTATCACATACAAATAATAAAATCTTAAAGTAATATAAAATAGATGCATCAAAATACAGGAGTCTATATTTTAAGTTGCATCTTCTTTTCTTCGCTAATTAAGGACAATTTTTCGAGGAAGGCGTATAATTCTGCTTTGTACACGTCAGGATAAAATCGGAAATGACCGACATGGGAAGACTTTTCAAAACAATTCCAATACACCTAAAACAAAACATTTCAATTATTTTGCAAATAATTTTTCTATAAATTTTCATTTTCTGATTGATATTTGAAGCTGTGTAATGTATTTATATCCACATTCAACTCTCATAACATGTCATTCATTCAATTCAAGAATCGTATTATAAGATAATTGGACAACAATAAAGTCAGGAAATAGCGAATGTTTGATTAACATTCATTTTTTTCATTTACTTGTTTCTAACTATAGTTTTTTTTTGTTTGATTCCGCAAAGCATAAATATTATATAATTAATAATTTGACTCTAATTGGACTATATAAATTGGTGACTTTTTATGTTATTCTCGTATAGTAGCGACATTTAATTTTAGACTAAAAGCGTAAATAAAAAGAATGTTTACAATAAAAAACTGCATCTAATAAACCTAATTATGTTAATCAAATCGGTATCCTTCACGAAATAGAAGCAAAAGAAAATTCACAATTTGAGCCTAATTACGGAATGACATGAGAAATAAAACAGATCTATCAAAATATTTATAATATTTCCAAACTGCATTGTATTTTTTATGCCAAGCTAAATTTTTCCATGTTTAATATCAATAATCAATCAGCAACAAATAGAACAGTTTATTAAACATACTATGACAGATCTGTCAACAAAAATGTTCTAGTAATTAACGTATCAAGGGCATTATAAGGACAATAATGCCGTTGACCGAAAGCATTATTGTCCGTTTAACGCCCCTGGTGCGTTCAACGTTTAACGTCCGACCGATATATTATTACATAGAAGGTTTTTGTCGATTTTTATCCTATCATTGTGTTTTATTAGAGCGATTAATATATTTGCTTGCGAACACTGTAACTAGGTTACGCAATATTATTATTTGTTTACAATTTCTACCAGCCAATAGAAGTCAGTGTTTGTTTCTATCATCCAATAAAAGTCAGTGTTTGTGTATTCTGTGTCCAATAGCAACGTCAAATTTTTAACACCCTAGGGCGTTAATTGGTATATAACAGCCCGGATAGCCTGTATAGGGTTTTTATGATAACAATAACGTAACGGTCGGACATTAAAGTTATTTGTTTTTTTCTCATAGTAATCAGCAATTAGGTTCGAATTGTGATCTTTTGCTTCTATTCCGCGAGGGAAACCGATTTGATTAACATAATTAGGATTATTCTTAACATTTTTTGAATTGGATTTTAAACTTAAAAGTCTAAAATCCAAGGAGAATAAACTGTCGCTACTATACGAAAATAACATTGTATTCCGATGTAACATAAAAAAGTCATCGTCCGATAAAATGTAAATGTATTGTACCCAATTATATACATAAACAGGATTGATTCTGTTACACAAATGAATATTATAATATAATAAACAAATTTAAGAAGGCCAACAAATGACATCACTGTCTCCGCCGGAAATATGTATTAGTCAACAACAAATTTGATATTTGTAGAATTCATAGCAAAATCTATAACCATAATAATTACTACTTACAGGAATTCCCATAGACTCCCATGATTCTCTAGCTTGTTTATTTGCTCTCACAGACCCAATCGAATCTTTTTTGCTAACGAAGAATAATGCTGGCACTTTAACAGTGTTTGTATGAAACATCTGACTGCCTCTAATGTAATGAGTAGTTGCAACTTTGTGGAAAGTTTTCAAGTGGTATCTACAAATCATCAAAATTTAAGATGTTAATTTTTAGCATATAGATACATTGTAACAAATATAGCAGATGTAGAATTTAAATGTGACTTATTGGGATTTCAATGTTTACAATAAGGATCATTTATTTTATCTATATATTATGATTTCACTATATATCTATTCAAATTAATAATTATTAGGAAAATTGTAACATGGTTATGGAGAATTAAACAAAATCGAAAAATATTTGACATTTCATATAACAGTTTTAGATTTATTTATTTATTTAACAGAAAGAAATGAATTGTTAATTTTCCATTATATCATTAAAGCTTCGACGAAATTTCTAAAGAAAATAATGCAATACAATACATAACTTTAAATCTATTTTATGAAATGCCAAATATTTTTCGTTTTTGTTTAAATTTCCATGGACGGGTAACAATAAATATATATTAATTTTAATTTGCTTGATATATTGTAAATTACTAATATTTTAGCATTTTATAATTCTGAACACCTGTTGTATTTACATTTTTGCTGTAAAATGAATAGATAAAAAGATATATAGAAAATCCCTATACGCCTCATTTCAATTCTACACCCGTAATTAAAGATACATACTGAATATATTGCTGTAAGGCATTTTGCAGAACTTTATTCCCCGGGAACACAGCAGGTGGTACTCCGATATGAATTTCAGTTACATCTACAGAACTGTCCCAAATTTGCCCACAGATTCTGTCCAGAACACATTGGTATTTCTCTTTCTCGAGTGATACGCGAACTAAAACTTCACCCCACAAATATGCGCCTACTGAGAATCCATGAATTAAAAGTGGAGTGTAGCTATCATTTATCTTTAAGAAATCCAGTACATCCTTGGCAACCAACTAAAGCATACAAATGTACTATTAAATCAATTGTATAATATTTTCCCATGAATTAATATTTATCATAGTATTGAATTCTATTTATGCATTAAAATTGCTTCTTCGAAAAAATGCTATTCATTAGCAATTTTATTATTCACCTAGTTTAATTGCAATCAGAAAATGCTTAGCATATCAATTATTAAATACATGTTTCTGGGTGTAGTAGTCTGCTAAGGTCTCGGTTTACGATATATTTTTGCGCGCGAAATGTAGTTAACGCCCTCAAAAATATTTTTCGAGAAGAGGAAAACGAATAAGATTCCAACATGGTAGAAATAAAAAAAGAAATGGTTGTATTATTATCAGTGGAAAATAAAACAAATTTGCCCAATATAATTATAAAAAAGTAGTTAAATTAAGTTTTTTAGATAGCTAAAGTTTTTTTCTAGAATTGTTTTTGTTGTTTTCAAATGATTAGTATTTTTAATCTTAATAAATATAAAAGAATACCTGAATTCCTTTGGCTGGCCAAAGTACTTGCCATGGAGTAGTTGTCACATGCAACACGTCAAACCCTTGCTCTAAATACAGACTGGCATATTTCATGACATTTTTTCTTTTAGCCATCAACCATGTCATACATACAACAAGTGGTTTCTCTTGTGGTGTCGATAATTTCAAGTTTGATATTTCGGCATTTAATTTTTTGTTTGTTATGAGTTCAAGATGTTTTGAAATTCGAAGAGTTGCTATGGTCCGAATAAAGAATAGTGATGATACATTAGTCTAAAAGATAAACATTCATAATACATTCGGGTAGTATATCAAGTATAAAGTACACTTTTTACATAGTTTCTTATCTTGCAGTCTGCTCAAATGCAATATGCGAGCTAATTATGTAGTTAAATTGTTTAATAACAAAAATAGAATGAATTTTGCAATTTCAAGTAATTTACATATTTTCTACGTATTATTATTTGCATTATTTAGTTGTTCAAGTGGTTGTTTTTACAATTTGTCAGCAAAATACCAAAATCTATATATTTAAAAAAAAAGTTTCTTTATTCATTCCCTGCTCAAATAATTAGAAAAAGTAAATATTATAAAAAAAATCTTTTATTGAATGCTTGTATCTAAAAAAATTAAACAGCGGTTCCTTTATTATTTTTGACTGCCTTTTTGAAAAATGTAGAAATTACAAAAAAATGCTAATCATATAAAAATTCCATTAATAAAAAAACAAGATACTTACGTTATAGAACTGTTGATTCCTACTTAATCCATTAATATGAGGAGAAAAAGTTCTGTGCGTAGAATTTAATATTACTCTTAAAGTTGTCATTGCTGTAAATTATACATAAAAGAATAATTATAATTATATTTTTTTTGTACACATAAATATTTCTTTGTTTGGAAATATCTGACTTGCAACTTCTTACTATATTATACTTTCTATTCAAAGTTTTAATTCTTTTTTATTGTACACAAAACCGGTAAATACTGAAGATATAAGCGGATGTAAATTAAACCATAATTAAATAAATGTAGATAGATTACTTACTTGTAACACTGAAAACACTTGCAAGGCACTTACGCGTAACTATTAAGAACGAATTAAACGAACTTTAATTGAGAGCAACCCTGAACCTAAATCATTTATCCATTACCGACTACCAATCTGTATCTGCTACAAACGTCTACCAGCAAAACTGAAATTTGAACCCTGATTCCGGCTGCTAGTCATCAGTCGGTCAGTTTACTATGGTTATGTATTGTACAGGCTGTATAAAAACTGACCGGTTCACTGTGCGCAAATGCATACTGATGATGCTGACTGTACTGTGCACGTGAAGACTGCATGCGATTTATAAACGAAGCAGTGGCGTAGGCCAAGTCCCATAACTTAGGAAATTACAGTACTGACAAAAAATAATTGATGATTGCGTGTGCATTATCTATTTTAGTATTTTGCTACAAGAAAAATAATGACAATTTAAAATAAACAACAGTAGGAATTGTAAATTGTTGATTTTGCATATTAAAAAATTGCATATTTTCATGTACATATCAATCTTAAATTATTCTATTTATAAAACAAACTACTTATAAATAGTATTCAAGTAAAAAATCTATATTTAGAAATGTATATTTCTTGTACAACTGTTTAGGTACAATTATCTGAATCTGAATTAAAGAAAAATAATAATAAAGAAATTAAAATGAAAAATAAAAATAAATTAAAGCAGTTCAAAATAATGTGATTAATAATTTAATAGTATTAGCAATAAACATACCATAAGAAACAAACACAACTACAATTGACTTATTAACCCAAAAGTTTAAAAATATATTGATTAATCACAAATACTTATTACCACTAAAAACTAAAGTAATTCTAAAATGACTAATAATACAAATTTGCATTGTTTTCGTGTTCTATCCTATTTCTTAGTTACCCTTTTTGAAAATAAATTTTCACTCAAAATAAAAAATTAATAAAAATTCTGCAATTTGCATTCATTCTTTATTGGTGTAATTTACGAAATTATTGAAAAATTATTCAACCGTATAATAGCGATTAATAAAATCACCTTGGTCTTTAAATAACATTATAATTTTAATTGAATCTTTTCGGGGTAATTAACCAATTCCAATTTTTCCAAGAAGCTGTATAATTCTTGCATATATTCCTTAGGATGGAAATAAAAATGGCTCACGTGAGGTGATCGATCCCAGCACTTCCAATGAACCTATCAAACACAATTATTTTAATTTATAATAATAACTATAAGTGAATAATTAAGTTTATTACATCCATTCCCATTGATACCCAAGACTCCTTTACTCGAACATTAGATGAATAAGCTCCAACAGGATCGCTTTTACTCAAGAAAAATAAAGCTGGGGCCTTCACAACGGTAGTGTGGAACATTTGACTAGACCTGATGTAGTGGCATGTGGCTACCTTGTGGAAAGTTTTCATGTGATAACTGAAATTTATAAATTAAATTGATAACAAAAGAGACAATAGCTCATATCGAAAAAGTTTTAAAAATATTTAAGTTGCAATGCATAAAATTTAAGTTGGAACACAATTTCTTCTATATAGAATAAAAATATTTTTTGCCGATTAACATTAAAAGTATGATTTTTTTGACTACTAGGCAGTAATGGTATATTACATGGCAATCGCTCAACAAACTCACGGTAATCGATCAACAAACGCATAGCAACCGTTCAACAAACGTATAGCAACATAATTTGATGACGAAATATAATAATACTGGAACGATAACTGACGTTGAAAATGCAAGCCGAGGGGGAGACAGCTAGTTGTTGGGCCATCTATCTTTGTTGAACAGTGCTCTTAGAAACATGATAAGAATATATAAAGAAATTAACATACAATGATTTTGAAATAAAATTTTTAATATAAAAATTAAATAATACATTAACAGAAATGAATTCAATTAACTATTATGTCCGATATTGTGACTAAAGGAATTTTCAAATAATTGAACAATATACTGTTAAATATTATTTATCACTTTTGGACAAGACAACATGTTTTTACATAGCAACCATTCTACTAACAAGTGTTAGACAAAGAAGGGAGGTCTTACAACATCTATTTGTCTCAGACTCATTTTTTACTTTCATACAAGCCTACAAGTTAGCGATCTAGTATAACTATATTTCAGTGGCGATAACTTAAAAAATATGCAATAAAAATAAACCCTAAATTAATATTAATTTTAAATTCAGCAAAAAAATAATATGTGGTTAACACGGTAGCAACCAGCTTCAAAATCTGCTGTAAATCTAATATCTCGATACTAGAACATCTATCAAGTGTTTGTAAATTCATATTTATTATATAAGAAAGTCGTTATAGTATCTATTAAAATATTCAAAATAAATTAAATATGTCTGGTAATAATAACTGAATTGATAAAATCTGCGTAATTGGTGTTATCAAAATATTGTCAATTTATCATAAATAATTTACAAATGACTTTGATTAATTACCAACAAATAGAAGTGGTTAGTAACATATATTTAATTTTAATATTTTATAAATAATTATTTTTATAGAATAAAAAAAATTCTAGGAAAATTTATAAATAGGTGACCAAATGACGTCTAAACGTGACTTACGCGCACACGTAATAAAAATAGAAATAAAAATTGCAGTGAAAATAGATTATACTTAATTGCTAATAGTAATTTACATAAATTAATACTGAATGTTCCGCATAATGCTTAACTAAAGTACTTATCATATATCGAGCTTATTTAAAAGAAATCAACTATCTGCACATGAATATTCAAAAATGCTAAACCTTGTACACACTTACAGAATATACTGTCTGAGAGCTGTTTCCAGCATAGCATTCTTCGGGAATACGGCTTTTGGTAATCCGACAGGAATTTCAGTAATATCAGCAGCACTATCCCAAATCTGACCGCTGATTCTGTCTATAATGTGTTGGTAACGCGATTGTTCTTGAGTTAATCGTACTAGGGCTTCGCCCCAGACGTAACCACCAACAGAAAATCCATGCAATAAGAGCGGAGAGTAAGAATGATTGTTATCCAAAAATCTTACGATGTCATTTGCTACAAGCTAAATAATAATATTTATTATTATTTCGAGTTGTTTATAAATGTCTGCTACAATAATTTAAATATTTATTTGACAATGAAAATATATTACACCGCGCAAATATAAATAGTTGACCAAAATGAGAACCATGTCATTTTATATCTGTTATAAATATGCTAAATTAATGACGAATGTGCTTTAAGAAAAAACAAAGGTTGTTTTCAAATTGTTGAGTAGTTTTAAAACAAATAACAATACAAATAAGTACAGGGTAAAACAAAATTAGACTGATGGAACTGGGAATACAAATGACGTTAGATGAGCTCTATAAAAAATAAAGAAAGAAATTCCTTACTTGAGTTCCTCTTGCGGGCCATAATATTTGCCATGGTGCGACACTGATATTTAAAACATCGAATCCTTGTTCCAAATATACTTTGTTGAATTTGTTTATATGTTTTTGTTTTGCTAAAAGCCATGTAAGCAAAATAACTAATGGTTTGTCATCACCAGTCGGTATCATGAAATTATCTCGGTCGAATTTCTTTTTCTCATTACTCACTAAGTAGATATTTTTTGTTATTTGTTGTGTTGATAAGTTGCGAACACATATTAGAGAAATTCGGTATCCCTTAAAATAAACCATTAAACATAAAATATTAATTTAAATTGATTTAATTTTAAAAGTTCATTGAAAGAGGTCAACGATTCGGCGAACTAAACGCGTGCATCAAAAGTTTTTTCAAACAATAGTTAAATATCTATCATCAAAAATATTTCGTTCCGGTACAGTTTTAAAAATTTCCATTATTATTATTTCAATTATTTGATAATAGCGGCTAGAATTAATGACAAGTTTTAAAATTATACACTACAGAAACAAGAGCAATTTTGCACGGATGACTAATTTTTTCGTATTTTGTTACAAAACAGTGCAAATATTACAAAATTAAGATAAAGAAATCGAATATCTATTACTTTTTTTAAATATTACCTGATTTTGTATGTCACCATGTGAAATTTTTAAAATATTGTGCCGAACTGCGTTAAACCCAGTTCTTAAAGCAGTCATGACTGATACTGAAACAATAATAAGATTGTACATATTTTAATCCATACTGATAAATATTTATCAAATTGATTATTGTAAACAAAAATCTATAAAAAGTAAGCGTACCACTCAAGTATTTCTAAATAAATTTATTTGAAATTATTGCATATTAAAATAACGTTTTTATCATGAATATCATATAAGTATGAATTTATGAATTTTACTGGCTATTTTTACAAAGAAAGTACTAATTACAGTTTATATTTAACATAATCAAAGGTCAAACCGGATGTCAAAAAAAAAATTGATACGCCACTGGTTTCAAAATATGATATAAATCACTAATTATTAAATTTTATAAATAATATTCTGTATCAATATTAGTGCAAAATATATGTTGGTAATTATTTATTTTTTACTTATTTTGTACTCGTCTTGTCAGCATAAAAATTTGGGATACATATGTCAAGCATCTTTTTTTATAAATAAATGAAAGTTGAAATATATAACTTACTGGTTTTCTTTTGTATAAAATAAGGAAACGTAGATATCACTTGCGCTTCTTTGGTTTTGTATCAATTGTTTGTAAGGTTAAGTTTAAATACTGCAAATTTTCAAATTTAACGATAACATTATCTTCAATAGCTAACACGTGGATTTAATCACTTATTTGAATATTTATAGTTTAAAAACAGTCTGTGTCTAAGCCACAATTCCTGTACACATACGGAACACTAGTTAGCTGTCTAGTCAACAGGCTACAAGGTTGTTCGTATCGCGTCTGACTGGTCCGGCTGTATGTTACGTTTATTAAATAAATGTAGTCAGTAGCGTTCATCAAAGTTCAATTTTTTTCGTAATGTTAAATAAATTTACATTAAAAAAAAGTTTTCTTCATTTATCGAAAAAGTTTATTTAAAATAATCATTCACAATGTTTAAAATTATAAAAAATATATTTCAAACTAAGTTATAAAAATATCTTGATATTAAATCTTAGATATACAAGAAATCGACCTATTAAGAAAACAAAACTGTAATTAGAGTAATATCTCTTTTTGTAGTTTTTTAACAATTTTTTCTTTTTGTAGTTATTTTATATTTTTAACGTAACTTATGTATTTCTATTTTATAAACATTGCATAAATAAATAAAACAAGTTGGAAATTTTAACAATCGCATTTATGTATTAATATTGTGACGTTGCACTAATTCAATAACTTTTTTTAAGTCTTTGGTATTGTTAAATAGGCACAGTTCATTTATCGAGGTAATATATCACGAGGCAACATTACGGCAATATTTGGAATGGAAGGATTTTGAGAAGCAAGTCTTCTGTAGTGTTGCTCCAAATCTACCGTGGGATCAATTTTCAACTGATTCTCTTTGTCTACTCCTAACTCTTTTTTAGCTGATTCTGCTCCACGCTTTATTTCTTCCATGTGGAGTTTATGGGTATCACTATAAAGAGGACACCTGGAAAGAAAATAAATCCACATATTATTAAAATTTCATTCCCCACTACGCATAAAATTTTTCAGCACTAAATGGGCGCATAAACCATAAACGAAATATGAGCAATTTATATCAAAATCGTGTAACACTTATGGAATAATTAGTAGTAAAGTATTTTTTTTCTTTTAAATATTTTGCAGTAAAGCGATATAACGAATTGAACATATTTTGACGTCACAGGTACTTGTATTGGCTAGAAATATGAAAATTTCAAATCGTGCGTCTGCCGCTGCGCCCAACACCTATTGTGGGCTAAAATAGAACTACGAAATGTCATTTCATATTTTTGTTTGTTTGTATTTAAGATTATATTTGTTGGGCTTCTATTACTTGCTTTATAATTTCACTGTTTTATTGTGCTGTGTTGAAAATCTATTGATTATAATTGTGTGTTGAGGTTAGGTTACATCACTACTAGCGCCACTGTCCTCAAACTTTTGTTGCTATTTACTGGAATATCAAGTAAAATACTCTTAAAGTTGTCAAAGGAATTTTACCTTAGTTTATATTAAGTTTAATTGTTGTAAATTAGGACTTATAATATAAAAATATTATTTTTAAATTAAAAAATATATAATATCTACTATCATGGAAAATCGTAGTTTTAGTACCACTGGTGTAATACCTGTGACGTCACAACCCGTCACAGAAACTTTGAAAAATCATATCTCGGGTAATACATGAAATTTTCACATCGGGTTTTCACTGATCGTCATATAATCTAATAAAGTTTCATAAAAAAAAAATTTAAAAAAATAGGTTTATGAGCCCATTGTCTTACTTTGGCCTCTTCATTCACATATTTTATTTTTTAGAAATGAGTTTAAACTGGGAGTAATATTGTATGTTTTGAGAATCTGTTGTTTGAGTGAATTGATTAAAATTGCATTCGCTACTATGTATAGAATATTGTATATATCTCGGTAAATATCGACTTTATAAAAAGAATTGTGTATAAAAGTTGTTTAACATTTTATTTTCCGTAATAAGACAGCATTCATTTTTTTGTATTTCAGAAAACAAATGAGTAACGAATAACACTTTAATTTGTTTAAATAGCAATGTACCCATTCATTAGGCTCATTTGATACTTTGATAGAGATTTTTTTTCTCTTTTCGGTGACATAAAATCTTACTACCCTTATACCAGAAAATATTTGAAAAAAATGTAAATGAACGAAAAAACAAAATAAAACAAATGAACAAAATTAGCAATAGTTTTCATGGAAATAAGTGTTCAAAATGTTCGCCATTAACTGCAAGGCAGTGGCTCAACCTATCACGAAAAGCTTGAAAAGAATTGCTGAGCGATTTAGGAGAAATTGCTGCAGCTTCAGCTTGTATTCGTTGCTCTAATTCGGCCAGATTTTCTGGTATATGGGTACTAAGATTATACGTCACCGAAAAGAGAAAAAAAATCTCTATCAAATGAGCCTAATGAAAAGGTACATTGCTATTTTAAAAAATTAATTAACTCATTTGTTTCTGAAATACAAAAATTTAATGCTGTCTTATTATGGAAAATAAAACTCTTACATACAATTCTTTTTTATAAAGTCGATATTTACCGAGATATACCGTGTGTCGCACGTAAATGTTGGCATATGCAGTTAACATGTAAAATCAGTTTTTTGTAAATAAAAAGTGTCCGGCAAAAAATTATGCATCCAAATTTTATATCACAATCCTGCCAACATCCCTACATCTTATTTAATACAGATTAATTTATTTTGATGCCGCAATTTAATGAAATTAATAATAATAGTTCCTAATTTGTCGCCTACCCTTTTTATTGCTACTGACGTATAGTGCTTCCAATTTATTTTAAATATTTTAATGTCACTTTCAATTTCTGGCGATGGAAAACATTAGGCGTTCATTCCTGTGTAGTATTCAGATATTTGTCATGCACTGCGCCCCCCATAATACATTCTAATAATACTTACACGGTTCTCGACATTTAATGTATTCATGATGACAGTGACAGATTTAAATATTTAAAACAAATTGCAAGCACTATACGTCAGTAGCAATAAAAAGAGTAGGTGGAAAATTAAGAACAATTATTATTAATTTCAATAAATTGTGGTATCAAAATAAATTAATCTGTATAAAACAAGATGTAGGGATATTGGCACTATTGTGATATAAAATTTTTTGCCGGACACTTTTATTTATAAAAAACTGATTTTACATGTTAATTGCCTATGCCAACCTTTACATGGGACACACAGTATACTATATTCCATACATAAATATTATGAATTTAAAGGGGCTAAACTGGAAGCAAAAATATATTTTAAAAATATGTTGTTGTTCGAGAAGATGTAAATTGATGACTGGTTACAATGTGTTGAATGTTGTGAATTTGGAAAAGTACGCGAGTTTAATACATTTGGCTATATTCCATTTGGAATGAGAGAAATCAGTCTGTAAAAGACATTCCGGTGGCGCGCCAGCAAATGTTTGCTCAGGAATAGTCGAAAAGATTAAACAGAGATATACTGCTAAATGACAAACATAAATATGCATATCATATTATGAACGATAAGGCAGCGAATCGCGGTAATACGATACTTTCTTTAGCGCCCTGTCACTGGAAACTCAATCTGTTTTTAAGTATAGGATCAGGTGAAAGATGAAGTAGCCTCCACTTTTATATAGGATAATGTAATATAATAAACAATACTCTGAAAAATTCTTTCTACAATTATCAGAACGTTTATAGTGGTGTTTCTATTGTTGGAGGAGTAAGTTTAGTTTCGTAGGTATAAAGTGATCGGCATTCTATGAGCATCTAAGAAAAATTATATCTTATTTTTCTGGTTGAATTATTTGCCGCCTAGCTAACAAAGATTCAATATTACTCTTGCAAAATTTTGATTTATTACTCTCTCTTATTCTTAAATGAAGTACAGTAGATTGTCAAGGCGTCAAGAGATTATTTGCAGGTTGCAAAGTTTGGGTGCTCTGGGCACTGAAATATAGTTAATACTGGAATGGTAACTTGTAAGTTTTTATGAAAGCGACAAACGAGCCTGAGACAGATATGTATCATAGGGTCACCCATCTTTTTCTAATACTTTTGCGCCTGCACATTGTCACAAAAACTACATGTTGCACAGTTTTGTCCAAAAGTAAATCATTTCTTCAAGTTGGTTTTGATTGTCAGAGCAAAAAACGGTAATATAATAAATTCTGGTTCCCAAACACCTTTATGTCGTTCTTCGGGTAATATATTTATTATTTATAAATGCAATACTAATTAAAGTACGTTGTGAATAGTAATTAAAATAATATGAACATATTTTGATTATCAAAATTAATCGAGGATGTAGATTATAGATATTCATTCATTCTATTAACCCTGGAATGTTACAATGGAGTCTAAGAAACCCCACGCATAACTTCGATGCTACCTCGTTGTAAATACAGTTTCTATAGTCCTCAACATATATTCAATATTTAAAATCCCTATGGGTATGTTCTCATAGTCCAAAATAAAAAAAAGTTAAGTTTTAGCAAATTGTTGTGTTTTGATGCCCGGTTGCACCAACGTTAGTTAAATTTTAAACTTGGTTTAAATAAATAAAAGCAAATCGAAGTTATATGTCATATGGAGAGATTGACATTGCTGCCAAAAATTAGACACATTTTTATTTATTTAAACCAAGTTTAAAATTTAATTAACGTTGGTGCAATCGGGCATGAAACAAATAAATGGTTCAGAAAGGTTATTGACTGTTTAATGTCTTTCTATAATCCTAAACAAATATTCCATAGGTAAAATCACTAGAAAAATAATTTATAGGAAAGTAGGTTTTCCTGTTCTTGGATTTCCAAGACCCCAGTGAGACGGTTGTGTAACTGTGAAAGTAGTGTGACTGCCCAGAGTTAAGTTACCACAATCGTACAATATTTAACTTTTGTATATAATTTTCATTTTTATTGCATATTCCGTATCTTATTATAGTTCCCCTTCATATTTGACGAGGAATGTATCACTGCGTATCTAGGCTGACCGTATAAAAAAGACAACTAGCCCAACGACTGGCTGTCTCTCTCGGCTCGCATTTTCATTACATGTTAGCGTTACTATATTTTAGTGGCGCCTTTGTACGAAACATGAGTGTACATAAATATACTAAACTGTGTGTGTATAATGGCGTGTTAGTGGCTAGTGGATATTGGTTATGGAAAGAACGGCATATAACTGCTGTAGTTAATGAAGTATTTGTATATGCGAGACGTGATCGTGTCGGGAATACTTTAGTGTATGATGAGTACGAGATATAAAAGAATGTTAGAAGAGTGCGATTGAGTCAGTTGAGGTGGTTTGGACATGTCGAGCGGATTTAAAATGACAAAATGGTGTAAATGGAGTGTAGGTATAAACGTGCTGTATAAATCAAACTAAGAATGTGGATGAAGCGAAAGCGATAGTGTAATATTTAAAAGTAACTATTTTTTTTTAATTTAGTAAATGCCGATAATAGTTTTTTCAATGTACGATATACGTTTTAAAACTTACAGATGAGTTTGATCGCCACCTTGCCCATTAAAATGTTTGTAATCCTTAACCGGTTTGTTGCAGACATAACACATCATGGCACCACAAGAACAAGTCATTTTATTGCAACCACTTTCTTTAATAAATTTAAAACCACACTTCCAACATTTCCTGGAAAAGAAGAAATATATATTATTCCAGTCCCTTATTTCCAAGTATATATTTTATTTGTTAAAATAATGAAAACCTTAATAATGCTTCAGTCATTTTATCTTCAATATAGGTTCGCATTTTAACATCTCTATCTTTCTCTACTTCATCACAACGGAGAGGAATGTGGGATGGTTCTTTACACAGGCGACAAGATTCTTTCATGCAGTCGTTGTTCAAACAACGGAATATTCTGTCACCCGGAGCTGGTATCGTAGCAAAATCACAAAATGGACAAAACTCCAGATCATCAATTCCTGCTGATTTTACTTCTTCCATTTGCTTTCGTTGAGCCATTTTGGAAAATACTTTAGGAGACAACACAGCCTAAATATTACATTCAAGTATTAAAATATATCTCTGGTATTAATAAGTAATTTTTTATATACCTGTAATACTTGTAAAGTGAAGAAACTTTCGCAAGATTCTAAACACGGGAATTCTAGTTTTCCATCGCCTATTAGTACTTCACAGCCTTTTTTTATACAATCTTTACAAAATATATGTAGACCTGATTCACAAGTTGCTGTATCATCTGGCATTATCTAAATAAATAAGAAAATAATAAATGTCTTTCTTGCCATTCCGGCCTCTTAAATAAAGTCTGTGACCATAATACAAATTATAAAATAAGTAAATTAACTATTATGTTATTATAATAATAAAATCTACATATGATGTTATTGTTTTATGCTATGGTATTTTCAATATAAAATTCAAATAATGCAAGTCGCGCCTAGACGTGACGTAATTTTGGTGGAGTCAATCAAGGAGAAAATGATGTCATTATGCGGAACATATACAGAGTGTTTTATTTAAGTGTGCCACCATTGCTATCTCGAGGACTATAAGAGATACGAAGTTGGTTACATTAGACAACAATTTCTATTTAACAAGTCTATTACAATAGGTAATAAATATTTTTTTAACCAAAGGTTCTCAAAATATGGAATTAACTTTTTAAATATCAACAAATATTTTTTATTGGTTCATTTCGATGGAGCATTTTGTTCTGAAATCAAGGTTATAAACATATTTTTAATAGAATAAATTAACTGAAAAAAATGCAAGTTAAATATATTTAAATTTATGTGTATTTTATTGTTTCAGCCAGATATAAATCAAATAAATATAAATTTAACTTGCAATTTTTTCGGGAAAACAAAAATATAAATTGGCCTAATAGAGCGGTAACTTTTGTCTAATTGAACCAAAATCATAGTTCTTGCAGTTTTAGAAATCCCAATAGTGAGCCTCTAAATTGAAACAAACTGTATAAAAAAATAAAATTTGGTCACAGATTCCATTTGAAACAAAATACCGACAGGTTCTGATTATAAACTCGGCATCGCCTACATACCTCATCATCGTAGCAACACTGACACGTCTTCATTAATCCAGCTTCCTTTGCTTGTTGCCTTGCTACTTCTTTTTCTAATTTCTGTTGTTCAAGATATTCCAGAATTTCCTTTTTATGCTTCACATACGCAATCTAAAATAAATAAATGTATAATTTAAAAATTTATAATTTATTAAAAGTAATTACCTCCTGCAATAAAGGAATATTTTTGCAACTAGTCACGGGATAAGGTCTTCTCCTAGTCTTCAAATTGTGCATTTTTTCTAAAGCGTTTGCTGAACGCAAAACACTAAAATGACACCTTTTAAAAGTACTAGTTATATCTCTTATTGCAGTAGTAGAAAACGTATTTTTTAAAAATGTTACTGCATAATTAGTGTCATCAAAATTAGTCATTGAAATTTGTCTCTTAGGATCATTAAAGAATTCTTCTGGATTTGGAATAACTTCTAAGAATTTTTTGACATCAAATTCAGTGGTGTATTGTTTTTCTTGAGATGACAGTTTCATTTTCCTAACATAAAAACAATTATTTCAATTCTCTATTATATTTATAACAATCACTAACCTTAAATAGTCCGATTTAGTAGGGTAATCTTTAGTTTCTAAAAGAGAAGCAACAAACTGTCTAAAATTATCAGGTTGATCAATTAATCTTTCACAGTGATGTTGTAAATATGTTGGATCAGCATCAGGGAATAAATCTTGCAGAATATTATGCTGTTCTTCAAAATCTAAATGACTATCGGGAGACGGAGCTCTATTTCGTCTTTTGTAAACTCCTGAAATGTAAAAAATTGAAACATATGCAACAAATATGGGGTAAATAGCTCCAATTGCAATATGGATCATGAGATCTTCAATTCGAATATCTTTAAATTTTAAAGTTGTAATTTCCCCTCCAATAATATTTTTGAAAACCGTAAATAAACACTGCGAACGCAGAGTGCCACACCCCCAACGATTAATGGCTTGGTGATATATTTATGTATTTATAATTACAACTATAATAATTACCATTAAGCAAAATGGAAATTAAATCATCCAAGGTTTGTGAATCAGTAGCATCCGCACAAAGTTGTTTCAAATAATTTGGACAAATGTCTGGAAAGATTTCTAGTAGCTTAAAATAAAACGGGTGGATTTCTGCAGGTCTGGAAGTAGATGGTTGATTATTGGTTACTGGCTCTTGTTCTATTTTCTGAATATTGGATGCTGTTGGAACAGGATCAACTTGTGGTGCTGGATCATTTTGTTGCGCTGGATCATTTTGCTGCGCAATACAATCAAGATCTATAATATTATTTAATTTTTGTGGATAGCGATCAACTGATACAAGTATAATATCATCATCTTCTTTTTTCTTTTTACACTCTGCTTTTGTTGATGGCATTAACGATTGTGGAGAGTGTAAAACTGGTCCACCGAAATGTGTTTTTATCTTTTTACACTTTGTTGGGAGCATTAACGATTCCGAAGACTGTAAAACTGGTCCATTGAAATATGTGTCATACAAATCAGTCCTTACTCTGATTACATTATTTCTATTTATGTCTTGCTCTCCAACTGTTGATGAACTTGATGCTTTTGATGTACTTGGAACATTCATATGTTTTGGCATTCCTTTATTTAAACCTTGAACAAAATTTTGTTGTTTTGAAGTAACACTATTATTGCTAGTACTCGTGGCGGTGTTTTTTGTATGATTTGCACTGATTTTATTTGCGTTGGATAAAATGTTAGAAATGCAAACAGTCATGGGTTTTGGTGCAGTTGTATTAACGTTTCTTGTTAATTGCACTATAGGGTGACTTTTTGCTTGTGATGAAGAACTAGGAATTGGAATGGTATGTGTACGATTTATATTTAAGTTCGGATTAATAGCAACTGTAGTTTTACAATTGGTTTTTGTTTTAGTGGAAAAATTAGGAATGGGATTAGTTTGAGTACGATTTTTGTTCGAGCCCGAATTAGTTGCATCTGCAGGTTTTTGACAGATTTTTGTTATTTTTCCTGCAGTTTTCTTATATTTTTCAGTTAAAGTATCAGGATTATTTTTTGAAAGATGTTTACTTGACATCGATTTTGTACAAACTTTCCCTGTAGAACGAGTTTTTATACCATTCATGACTGTTGCAAGTGGTAGATTAGAATTTGGACTAGCTGTATTTTTTACTTTAGAACGAGTTACTATATCATTCATCACAGTTAAAGATGATGGAATGGAATTTAGACTAGTTGTGTTTTTTGAAGCTGTAGTTTTTGTTGTAATCTGCGAATTAGAATTTAGACCGGTGGCCGCTTTTGCTGAACCACACTTAGTTTTTGTGGATGTAATAATGTTAGGATTTGATTTTGAGCGCCGAAAATTCGAATTTACTTTTGATGGTATTACATTTAAATTTCTATTGCAACGGCAAGATTTTCCGATAGTGTTACTAGTTGAAGAAGTGCTCGCTTTAGTTTTCTGAGTTAAATAAGTACCTGCTGTTGACATGCTTTGATAACTTGTTCCTGCTAATGATGATACTTTTGAAGTTGGTTGAAATTTTGCAGGCTTTAATACTGCGGAATTTAATCCTAAAAAATAAAAATAATTGTTTTATAGTTTTGGACAAAGCAATTAAAATTAGTATATATACCTGCGGCAGGACGATATGTTTTCACTGTCTGTGTTTTCGGATGAAATGTAGCTGGTTTAACTATAGGATTTGCTTCTGGCAGAATAACTAAAATATTAAAAATGTATCAATATTAAATTTCTAATTATTTGTTTTATATACTTACTAGGCTGTTGTCTAATTCTCGAACTAGATGCCATATTTTCCGGCAATTTCGGGCCAATGTTATTAAAAAATGCACTTCTAAAATTTAGTGCATCACTTTGCGAAATATTTGCTGTTGATCTTGAGTTTTTTAAATTTCCGATGCTATGATTTGTTAGTGCCGAATCAGAAACTGATCTTTTAACAGAAACATTTGTAGATGTACTTGGAGCAGCTGATGAAATAGAAGGTTGTAAATTATAATCATGCTCTGAAGAACTGTTATCTGGTTCGAATAATAATAAATTGGATTTTAAATAATTTTCAAAATCGTTGAATAAAGAAGTTTCATTCGGCACCGACACTTGATTATACTCAAGATTTGGAAGATCTATCACACTTGCAGAAGGTAAACTGGCTGTTTCTACCAGTTCTTTCTTAATTGAACTTGTTGGTGCAGTATTACCTGAAAATAATTTTGTTTCTAGTATTCTTAGTTTTTACCTCTCGCACATGTATGTAAGGGAGATAATGTAACGGGTAAAAATTTCAAAAGTAATTTTTCAACAGATTTCACTATGCTCATGATGACATCTTTGCGTGTTTAAATTTAGATTTAGATGTCCAAGTTACAAACTGATTAGATTTTGGGAGCAATCCATCAACCGGAAGTGGTAGTTTTTTAAGGCCTATTAGGTTTTTGGGCATATCTTATTAAATAAAAGAATTAAGAGTAAATTTTATTGTATTCAAAAAGATGTAGAATAATATTAGGAACAATTTATATTTCAAACTTCTTTCTATGTTTTGAACAGTTTATAAATAAACATTTTAGAAGATTTTTTGGTGGACACAACAGTTTCTAATAGCTAGAATTTAGACCTTAAATGGTCAAATTACAATTGATTAGATTTCGGCGGCAATTTATCAGCCGGTAATGGTAATTTACTTGAAGGCCTATAAAGTATTTTGAGCATATCTCAGAAAATAATTGAACTAGAGTAATTTTTTTGCAATAAGACATGTAAAATATTAGTTCCAATTTTTGCTTCGTTTAAAAGTTGTTTAAGCGGGAGGTTATGTATCGCCACATCAGGTTTATTTTTCTTTTATTTAAAATTTTCTCTGTATAAATATTGTTGTTCATTTTTAAACAACAATTTAAAATTGTATGTAAATTCGCACAAGGACATTTTGTTTGAAATAAAAAATATTTGATTCTAGTTCTAGCCTTTCCACTAATTTATTAGACAACGCAAACACTGCACTAATTTAGATGTACATAAATAACAAACACATTAAATTAATAATAGTATCGCTTCATCTTATGTAAAAACTGGTAATAAAAAACACTTACTTCTTTCCCCCGTATCACCTATATCGGAAACAATATTTTCAACAGTTTCGCTGATAAAATTTTCCAAATCTTGGACAGCTCCAAGAACAGGATTACCTGCCTCGCTAGACTTCAAACAACGATTCTCTGAATTTTCTAAATCATACTGCTCAACTGAACAAACATTCGTTATTTGCAATTCATCTACATCGTATTCTTCTGTTGAACAATAATTAATTAGTCTGCTCACAACAAGATCTACTGTGCTTTCGATTGGTACACTGAGAAGGTCAACCCCAAGATCATCACAAACCAAATCAAATATATCTGACGAATATTGCGGGAACAAGCTGGATAAAATAGATAAAAGAGATTCTTTGTCACTCTCGTTATTAATAGTTTGATTATCAGAATTTGTATCAATTTCCATTGTTTTCTCAGATGGATTGCCATGTATTTCTGCAACAGTTGAATTTACATCAATCGCATCAAGCAAAGTATGAAATCTGGTGGGTTCTCCATCATTTGGTTCTGGTGCAGCAACTGAGTTTTGATCATTTGCATCAGGAACAGAATTAATTTTTAATTCTTGTGAGTCAATAGTGTAACTTTCTGTTTGAGTTCCGGCTGAACTCTGTTCTTTTTCTGCTGTACAATCAACTTGTTCAGAATTTATTTCCGAATTAGAATTTGCAGTATCATCATTAGATTTAAACTTTTTACCAGGACTTAAACCAACTGAATCTATATTATCCAAAGACAAAGTACGTTTTGCTGATTTAACTTTGTTATCAAAATATTTCTTTAAAACTATTTGAACTCTATTTTCTTTATTTTCAACTGCTATTAAATCATTGTTTATATGAATAAACGGATAATCAGGTATTACTCGTTTAATTTTTTTTATGTCATCTGACATACAATTATGTTCTTCTGGCTCATATGATGCAAAATATTTTTGAAGAATTAGTTGTACTCTGTCTGGATTATTTTTCAGTGTCATTAATTCCGAGTAAATTGTAGAAGCAGATAAGGTCGGTAAAACTCTAGACAAATTACAAACATCCTCGCAAAATACATCATTCTAAAATAAGATAATACTTTAGGAAAACGATAACCTAACAAATTGTTTCTTACCTTAAACTCCATTTTAATGGAATTTCTTTTACCCTTAATTTACAAATATGAATAGTTGTTTTTCTTCATGTCACACTAAAACTAAGTATTACACTGTTAGTTCCTATATAACATCAAACTTAAGGAAAACTCATAAGAAATTCCAAGATAAACAAACACCTTCTTGCGTTCTGACAAACAGCTCCACCACTGACATCATTCAAATTCAAAATTCAAGGTCACGGAAATTAAAAAGAAAAACATTATGCATAACCTATATTTTTGAATATCAAAATTCTAAAAATATTTTAATATGTATTTACATTGAAAAATTACAGATCATATTAAGAAATACAAAAAATTTAAACAATTAAACAAACTACAAATTTGTTATTGTACTCATACATTGAAATGTGTTGATTAGCGTTGCCAAGCAACGTCCGAAATGTCCATTTCCCAGCAGGTCTCCACCAGATAGACAACCGGAAAATTTTTCGACGAAAACATTTCTATTTCTAAAGCGTTTGTTAATAAATTATATTTAGAATAAAAAAATATAGTTTTTCAAACATTGCTTTACGTAATATTAATATAAACAATGATGGAATAAGAATGCAATTGAATTTAAAAGTAACAAATTTAGTGCATTTGGTTACCAATGTTGGCAATAAAATCTACCCGATAATTGACAGCTGTAAAATTCATAACCTACAAATGTAATGTTAGTTTTCTCAATATAAATAAGAAATATAATAAATTTACATGTGAATGCGCTAAATATTATAAATATTTTAATTGTTTTCTAATATTTTAGACAAATTAATTTGGGTTTATATTTATAGTGCATCTTTGACACATATCAAAATAACTCCTTGAAGAACTTCCGTTTCTTATGGACTGTTATTAAGTTTTATACTTTTCGTACAAAAAATATTGTACAAACCTCTTGCGTGAACTTGGTTCCCGGATTTGGTATGTAAATAACTATTAAATCGACTGAGAAAGAACATGGGCGTCGTACAATATTTTTGCTACTGAATCATAGTGGCCGTAATGAGAACTATTTAGACCTCACAACTGTGGTTATATTGACCAATGAGAACCAACATTTAGTAATTCACACGAACGTCAACCAATCAAACATGTAGATAGCTCCTTATATAGCATTTTTTTTCGAATAATTCAGTATACCCTATATTCACCCATTTTCTATATTTTCAAGAATTGCAGAGAACATATTCTATAATAATAAATATTTTAAGGATCAGTAAGAGTTATCTTAATAAATGGTAGAGATTATTAAGATATCTTTTAAAATTATATAAATCTTATAACACCGACGCCTATGAATAACACTTCTCATGTGTCGCAATGGAATGTTCAATACCAAATATTAAGAAATACAGTACTCGTTGCAAATTTTGCGATAAGCGATAAAAACTCTACACTGTCACTTCCACAATATTTTGACGTCATTGCATTATTGTATACAAAACAAATTTATAATTCATACCGTATCAGTTCTAGTTCTAACGTCCTTTGTTCAAAGTCATCAGTGTAATACTTGCAAAACGGTAAAACTGAATAATAAAATATTTATGATTTATTTCGCTAACAATTAACAATGCCTTCGAGTTTATTATTTCTTATTTTATTGTTCAATTTGTGTAACTGCCATGTTTCGTATCAACCAGAGCAAATACACCTTGCGTACGGTGACAACGTAAGTGAAATTGTTGTTACTTGGTCAACTCCAGATGACACAAAAAATTCGGTAGTAGAATATGGAATTGGAGGCTTTATTCTGAGAGCTGTTGGAACTTCTAAATTATTTGTTGACGGTGGGCCAGAAAAGCATTCTCAATATATTCATCGAGTAATTCTCAAAAATCTTACTCCTTCCAGTAAATATGGTCAGTATTAAACTGAATTTTAATAGGACGTCTAACAATTAATAATTTATATTGTTTAGTTTATCATTGCGGAAGTGATTTGGGTTGGTCTCCACAATTCTGGTTCCGTACTGCTCCAAAGGGCAACAATTGGTCACCACATGTCGCATTGTATGGGGACATGGGCAACGAGAATGCCCAATCGTTAGCTCGATTGCAAGAAGAAACACAAAGAGGACTTTATGATGCTATTCTGCATGTTGGAGATTTCGCTTATGATATGGATTCTGTATAAAACTTTATTAAAGTTTATTCTCGTATGAATTATTAATTTTTGTATTATATTTAGGAAAATGCAAGAGTTGGAGATGAATTTATGAAGCAGATTGAATCAGTTGCAGCTTATGTACCATATATGACATGTGCAGGAAATCATGAAGAGAGATAGTAAGTTTTGCATTTTTACTCTCATAATGTGTCCTTTGTTTTAATCTTTGTTGATGTTTTCGAGTGACCTTGGGGGTTAAAGGTCATGATACATTATTTTATAACTGAAAAACAAATGTTTCGGTATATTAATATGCTACAAATAGGATATGTTCAATATAGTGAGATATCTAAAATAATAATCAGATTTAACTAAAACAAAAAAATTCAATGACGCGAGAAATAAATAAGAAACTTATTTTTGTTTTTGAAACAATCGCCTTGTGTTATTTCATCTATTTTAATTTCGTTGTTTACCAGGCGTAGTAAAAACTTAATTTTTATTATTTAGTAACTTCAGCAACTACCGCGCTCGCTTCAGTATGCCTGGAAACACAGACAGCATTATGTACAGCTTTAACTTGGGACCAGTTCATTTTATTTCCATCTCTACAGAAGTTTATTATTTCTTAAACTATGGAATTAAGCCCCTTGTATTTCAATATCAATGGTTAGAAAAAGACTTAATCCAAGCCAATTTACCTGAAAACCGGAAAAAGAGACCCTGGATTGTAGTAATGGGCCATCGACCAATGTACTGTAGCAACACTAATGGCGATGACTGTACTAATCATGATACATTAACAAGGGTTGGATTACCTTTCATGCACTTTTTCGGGCTAGAGAAACTTTTATATGATTACGGAGTAGATTTAGAAGTATGGGCTCATGAACATTCCTACGAACGATTGTGGCCGATTTATGATTATAATGTCTATAATGGAAGCTACAAGAATCCTTACAGAAATCCAAAGGCTCCAGTTCACATTGTGACAGGATCTGCGGGATGCAAAGAAGGGAGGGAACCATTTAATGCCACCCGGCCAAAATGGTCTGCATTTACAAGTAGGGATTATGGTTATACTAGAATGAAGGCTTACAATAAGACTCATATGCATCTTGAACAAGTTTCTGATGATAAATTGGGAGCAATTATTGATTCTTTTTGGATTATTAAGGAGAAACATGGGTCATACCCACGTTCAGATATGGATTTGGGTGCTAAGTCTTTACGAATGAAATTATTGGACGCAAATTAAAATTATTTCTAACATTATTGTATTTTATCCAAATTTTGTGTTAATTTATTTCAGTGTTACCACAAAAAATAAACTTTTTTACATTATTAATTTTAATCCACCCTATTTTTATTTTAGTACTGTAATTATTCTTTGTACGTAATCTTGCATAGTTATGATAAAATACCTAATTTATTTTGCATACTTTATGTGTAACGTCTATTTTATTGAAACGTGCGTAATTAGTAATTGTTTACAGTGTTAATTAAGGTTCAATTGTTCATGAAATAATATATTTCCAATAATATTGAAAATGTTATTGACCTGGGCCCAAGTGGAAACTGCAACCTGCTCTTCATGTTTCCAGACTTTAAAGTGAATGCTGAAGTTACTAAATATTAAAAATGAGGTATTTATTGTGACGAATAAAAGATTAAAGTGAAATTATAAATGAGAAGGATAGGGTGCATTTTTAAAAGAAATAAAGGATAAAAGAGAGTGCTTCCGTTGCTTGAGTTGAACGAGTTTTTCGATATTTTGGCATACAGTAGTAAATATTTTGAAATCTACCATATTATCATCATTATCGTTTATATAGTTCGATGTTAATGTCGATCGAAATTTCTTTCTGAGTCTTCGCTCTATACGAAAATATAATTGAGAATGCAATTAATATAGGAAATAATTTAAATAAGTACCACAAATAATAAATACCGTGTTGGTCTTATTCAGCGAAATATATTTCCTAAATACCACCAATTATGATTTTTATCTTAACTATAATTAAGAATCAAGTACGGAAAGGACAGTTTACCGACAGAAGATAATTTTTGATGATTGGGCGAAGTGAAGGCTCCAATTTTGTCTGACATTGTGTTAACGGTAATTCATGAACATTCGTGATGCTTATATAATTTTTGCACGATTGAAATAAACAAAATTTATTTGAAAATACAGATACAAATTTCTTTATCCAACACCTCTCAATAAATGCTCTATAACTATGGCGATTTTAAACAAGCAAAGTAACAGATTATCCACTAGTGGGTATAATTTTGAGGAAAGTTACTAGTGAGTATTTTTTTATTTATAACAATAATAATAACACATAACACCTTGGTAACTACTTCGATTGACATTTTAATTAAAAAATTTAAAGCATATGTCACTGTCAAATAATATTTCTTTAATAAATTTTTCATTTATTTAGTAGTGTTGGATAAAACGTTATACTTCACACGTGGGCAAAGTGTAATTACCCACTCGATAAAATTATCTCACTCAGCCTTCGGCTTCGTGAGCTAAAATTTCTCTCGTGAGTAATTCCTTACTTTGCCCTCTTGTAAAGTAAATAACTGTTATTATTAGTAATGCTGAAAACAAATATATTGTGGCTTTTCTGTAGTGGTTATTATTTATATGAAATTTAAACAAATTTGTTTATGCATTTTTGTGCGATTAGTCTTTTTTTATCAGCTTGGCATGCTTGTTTCCAAGGCGGTATGTTGTTCTTATCGGTCGCTACGTTAAACAGAACGGTAACTCATTTTTTTTTCAAACTGAGTGAAAGTACTATTTTCTCACTTAAAATTCGGACTGACTAGTCAGGAAAACGTTGAAACATTCTGTTATCTTAGAAACGTAGTCACGAAAACGTGTTTAAACGTTCTGTTACCTATCTTAGAAACGAGAGAATCGCGCTACTAGATACATATAGATTTATTTTTTAATTTAAATTAATTTTTATTATTATTAATTGTTTCAGTTAAAAATTAATGCATAACTCGTCAGTAAAATTTCTGACCTTACTCGAAGTGCCTCGTATTTCAATATGGCTCCTCGACAGTAATGTACCATTTTCCAGACTCTTATGTAAATAACTATATTTACCGTTTGTTGAATTTCTCACTATCGGAATCGCTCATGCAATTATTTATCTTGCTTATTGAAAAAGAATAACTTAATTTACACCACGACACTAATTATTATACCGTGGTGTTATTTAAGATATTTGTTTTTAAACAAGAAAAATAATTAGAATGAACGATTTCAACAGTGAAAATTTACACATAGAAGAATCGTGGTGAATTGGATGTTCGGTAATAATACCAGAAAAATAAAAATTCGATATGAATTTACTTCATATAATAGCCTAGCAACCGACATGAACAACATACCGTTTTGAAATAGTATATTCTACAACAAGTAATGGAATGGCACATATTCCACGCGAGCAAAAAGTTTGTAGTCCAAGCCGACGGCGAGGGCTGCGGTTTGCAAGCGTGGTATAGGCCATTCCGTTACATGTTGTAGACTATACTTTTCTATAAAAAGGTTTTGGAAATTATACAAAAATACAAATATAAAACTGTTAAAACGTCAAATTCAAATAAATCAAATTAAAACAAATAGGCGTAACCATAGTAACTAAATCAAGAAAGATACTTAATATGTCGCGCTAATAAGCGGTTCTGATTCGTCGAAAAAATTCCATACGCAGCGTATGGAATGATAGTGATTCCATAACAATTTTTAGAAGTGGAATGCCCAGTTTCCAAAACAGTGTTATAGAAACATATATAATAACTTGATAATTTGTATTTATACGGGCTACTAGTTTTTGTGTATCGATTATGAATAATTCAATAATTTAATGCTGAAATTTTGGTACTGTTGGGTGACGAACAACAAATATTTAGATACTTTCTTAAAAACAACCTATGCCATTAATAAATATTTAAAAATGCGAATGATTTTGAATTGTACAACTGATTCTTATCTTCTTTTATTTGTCTTTTAAATACACGTTTAACTTTTTGTTATTAATCTTAATTACTGTTTATTCGTTTATGAGTCATACTAATATTTATATTTTTTTTAGCAACTTCAGCAACTATCGCGCTCGTTTCAATATGCCCGGCAACACAGAGAGCATCATGTACAGTTTCAACATGGGTCCTGTCCATTTTATTTCCATTTCAACCGAAGTATATTATTTTATGAACTACGGAATCAAGCCTCTTATATTTCAATACCAATGGTTAGAAAAAGACCTGATCGAGGCCAATTTACCAGAAAATCGCCAAAAGAGACCCTGGATTGTAGTTATGGGTCATCGACCAATGTACTGCAGCAACAGTAACGGCAATGACTGTACTCACCATGAAACACTAACAAGAGTTGGATTACCTTTTCTGCACTTCTTCGGTCTTGAGAAACTTCTGTACGATTACGGAGTAGACTTAGAAGTATGGGCTCATGAGCATTCCTACGAACGATTGTGGCCGATTTATGATTATGTTGTCTATAATGGAAGCCGCAGTGAGCCTTACAGAAATCCAAAGGCTCCCGTTCATATTGTGACAGGATCTGCGGGATGTAAAGAAGGGAGGGAACCATTCAATGCCACCAAACCAGAGTGGTCTGCGTTTATTAGTCAGGATTATGGTTATACAAGAATGAAGGCTTACAATCAGACTCACTTGTATCTTGAACAGGTTTCTGATGATAAACTGGGTGCAATTATTGATTCTTTCTGGATTATTAAGGATAAACATGGAGCATATCCATTGTCAGATATAAATTTAGACGATGCTAAAGCATTAAGATTGAAGTTATTAGAAGCAAATTAAGTTATAAGTTAGATATTTAAATTTTGTTCACCAAAATAAATTGTGTGATAATTTTTAACACTTTTACCAAAAAAAGTAAGTTAAATTTTAATATATTTTATGAGGTATTTAATCATTTTAGTCAATTTAACTTTTTTTCTTTCAGCACTTTAACATTCTTTGTACGTAGTAAAATAGGAACAATATTGTGATAATGTATGTATTAATTTGTATAGTTTTGTGTAATGTATGTTTTATTCTATGTACATAATTGTGTACACTTTTTAAAAAAGTAAAAAATAATTTTATCTTTATGCATATCAACTATTGCACGATTGCCCCAAAAGTTACTACTTAATTTAATGGTCAAAACTTATGTAAAACTAAATGAAAGTTCAAATTCCTTCAAACGAATTTTCAAATAATAATATGATTTACATTTCAAAGATCTGATTTTTTAAATACTCTTTTAAGAGGCCATTCTATAATATTATGGGCTATATTTATAAATATCACAGTTAATATGTAGTAGTAATACAATAAAATAATTTAAAACAATCGAACACTTTCAACTAGGGCTTTGCCTTTTCCTACAAGTATTTTTCTTTCAGCAACACATGTATCATTAATATTTTTTTCGGCAGGTCTTTTTACACACTTATTATCTACACATTTCGTCATAACTTCATTAAAAGTATAAAATAAATTATTGTCTCCACCATTTGGCCCAACAATTAAATCACATTCATAATTATGTTGTTTGGTATCTTGAATACAACATTGTAAATATTCTGAATGCACAGCAAAAATACTATTTAATTTGTAATGGTTGATCTTTAATTTCTTTGCTAATAATCCTGTAACATAAACATCGTCTATCCAAAAATATGGGGTTTCTTGAGATAATTCAGCAAATTTTCCAGCCACTTTTGGTGTTGTGATGTAGAACCATCCAGAAACAAAAGGTGGGTACATTGAATTTCGATATTCTTGTTTAGTAACGAACCATTTATTTGCTGGTTCTCGGATTGGAACCATTCCTCTGAGTATATAACCAGCCAATAGATTATTTTTGTTTAATGTTTTTAAACCGTTAATAACGTTTAATAATCTATGCATGTTGATAACAATATCATCGTCCATTTTTATTACATATTTAGCATTTCTGCAGTACGTGGCTGCCCATTGTAGTCCCATAACATGTTTGTAAGTCAGATTTCGGTAAGCTTCCATAAAATTTCCTTGGATCAAATCTCCAAATCGTTCATTTTCATTCAAAATCGCTTTGTAATTCACGTCAAATTTGTTGTCGTGTCCCATAGCAAGTAAGAAAACTCTTCTTATTTTCATTTGTTCCAGTTTTTCATTTGAAAACGATCGTCTCATCGCGCTTCTTGTTTCTATGTTTCCGTAATATGACGTCACTATGATGATCGCTGTTATGTCGAAGTTGTTTCCACAAACATTGTTATTAATCAAATATTTAAAGTTTAGATTAAATAACTTAACTGAGTTTGGATAAAGTGAACTTGACTTTTTAAAAATTAGTGGTTTGGATGTTTGATGTTTATTTTCTAATGAAAATAACATTAAACAAGTTGTTAAACACGTAGCTAATAAGATAAAATTAGCAGCTGTATATTTTGAGACAATCATTGTTTGTTTCAGCTATAAATTGTATATAGTATTTGCAATTTATTTTTCCATTTAATTATCGTGACACAATGTTGTAAATTATTATGTTCGTCAGCTACACTGTTATTAATTGAAACACACATAATTTTATGGTACATCGCCCACATAAAGCCGTACTACCGTTAGGAGAAACTTACCTTTTCAAGCGCAAGAACCTTGTTTACAAGAAACAAAAAGTTGTCTATTATCCGCCAATCGCAAGCTACTTCAGGGAAACTTGTTTATTTTAATAAAACAAAAGATTTGTTTTCTTATAAACTAATATTATATTTGTATATGTGTACAGTATTCTAAAATAGTTTTAATTACATTATCTAAATAATCTTTGGAATTAGTGTCTTTCATATTTCCTGCTGGTATTTCCAATTCGAAATCAGGGCCGTATTTAGTAAAATACTGAAACAATATACATAAATATAGCTTATTTTTTCATACAATGTGTACTAAACGGCATAAGTTCAGAAGGCTAACACACATTCTAGATAATTTAAATTCTAATAATAAAATAAATACATATAACATCGCACCAGTTACTCATTTTGAAGTATGATTACCAGTCGTCAAGTCACAGCCCCCAAAGATGTTAATGCAGGGGAAACCACAGAGATAAAGTTAAAAGTCGGAATAAATCAAATGCAGAAATAAATTATTTGCCTTCATATTGTATCTAGTTTATTAACTAATAATTATTCTCAAATTTAAGAAAATTATTACAGGTTTTGCAATTATTTCTGCATTTGATTTATTTGTTTTCTTTCATGGCAATCTTTGTACAGGCATATTTAAATAGAAATGATACATTTCTAATTTTGTATTTTTCTCAAATATTTTGTATTATTAGGTTATTATATGTGGATATCGTTGAATTCAGAAAAAAATACTGAATCGAATAAGCAAATAAAAAAAAAAATAGGTTGCCTTTTAAAATAAGAAAGTTGCACCCCGCATTGGTGGTCTAAAAAAATTCTTGTTTCGCTCATTTTAATTGTCTTATAATATTGAAATTGTTTACTAATTTAACCGACCTCGTAGCTCTTATAGTTCTCGAAATAGCAATAGTGTACCACTTAAAATGAACACCCTGTATAGTAAACGGTTAAAGCATCTGAAAACTGATGATATATAACATGAATTATACTTAGAATTACCATTTAGTGGAATTGACATCTAATGAAATATTGTTGAAGCAATAAAAATTCACTTTAATAATTTAATTATACAGTGATAATTTAGCAAGCTTCTTAATCAGCACTGTTGGTTTTCATTAGTCCACGCAGAACTGTTAATTATTTGAATAAAATATTTTACAGAACTTAATCTAAAAGTCATTAAAAATGAAACTATCTATATTCATATTGTTAATTTATGTAGAAACATTTTGAAGATAGAATATGCAAGTGAGACTCACTGCTTCCGAATTCACACCTCCTAGGTCTGCATATCGGTTTGTCGACCTATATAGAATTTAATGATCCTTTTTTTTGTAATATGGCTTTAACCATGATTACATGAGAAGTTTTTATATAAATTCACATAAAATGGTTTTGTACAAATCATATAATATGACTGAATAAATAAACGATATATTTACTGGTATATTTAAGAAATAATTCAACTTACTTCACAAGTATCAGGGATGTCTGAAGGCAAATTATGTCCCAGTATAATGGACGTTAAATACGTCCAATGCCTTGCAGTATTTGCAAAATTGTATCCGCCGCCCCCCAAAAATAATGTAGGAATGTCCAGTTTCAAAATGTTAGTGATGCAATCTCCGACTGATTTTGGAGTTAAATTTGCTTGGCCAACTGGATCACCTCGAATTCCATCTGCACCGCATTGCACAACTATAGCAGAGGGTTGAAATACTTCACATATTCTACACAAAAAAATATGTGTTATAAATTAAAAATTGTATTATATTTGAGATGTTTACCTAGAAAAAATTTTATTAAAACTATAAAGCAGTGTGTTATCACTCACACCTTCAAGGAGTGGTACATTTAATGAGTAATATTTTCCTTTTAAAAATCCTAAATCATTGAGATCTCCAGTTCCAGGATAAAAACCAGCTTCATGTTTATGAAACGACAATGTTAATATTCTTTGAGTAGTTTCGAATAAATTTTGAACTCCATTTCCTAAAAAATATTATTATTGCTTTAAAACAAGCACAATATATTTAACGTAAGAAAAATTATGTATATAGATGTATTTGCGGGCAAGATTGAGGGTGCATTATTGCGTGGGCGTTCGAGAAATAAGTAGTTAGGTATGATTTAACCCTCTATTGCATGAATTATTAATTTTTTCAAATAATGGCTCGAAAACATTATTTTTTACAAAAGAAATATTATTATATTTAAAATAAGTGTGTTACATACATTTTTTTCCAAAAATAAAAAAATAAATTTCTTTTTACAGTTTTGTTCACTATTGGGAACATTATGAACAAATTCAACTTACAATAGAACTTCGGTCTATTGGGTCGTCTTCGCGTACTATACAAAATTGTTTGATAAACAACCTCTTCTAGGAAAACATCAGATAAAAAAATTTTTTGGAAATTTTGTAAAGGTGTATTTTGCTGTGAATAATAGACGTGCTTTTATGAACGATTGTTGGTTCATTGTGTTTCAGGGTTCGTGCTGCCCCTACGGGATACAGCATGATGTTATGTATGCATGTTTACAGTGATCGAAGTAAACAAAAAATGTAGCGGGATGGTTATCAAATATAAATTAATAAAAGTAGTGTCCAATGCCATTTTTGAAATGATCAATTATTGGCTTCCCTAATTATTTTACATTAAAAACCTTCAATAGTTTATTTTAGAGGAAAAATTTCTGTCTTTTTTTACACTAATATTTCAAACGGAGACTGTTCTCCAGCAAACCTATAACGAAATCGAGGAAGAAGGTGATTACATTGAAGCGAAGCCGATAACCCTATCGCGGATAAAGCCGAAAATCCGTGACGTTTTGCTCGGTTCTGAAGACGATGAAACTAGAAAACCTGGTCCGTCAGGAATAGCGATGCTCCGAAAAAATAAGTGTAAATAAAATTTGTATTCATTCAATTGCAGTTTTTATATATATTTTTAATATAAGTAGGATGTAATACTTTTGCATGGATCAAATGAAAATAATGTTTGCTATATCAGATGGAATTGTATTTCATATGAAGTTTAATTTAACAAAATATATCTTTCTGTTCTAGTTTGTGAACCACTGGATAAAAAAATAATATTATCTTATATAAGTGGATGCCCCCTATGGTCTCCTACAACTGTTTCAATAATTATTTTTGTATCTCCAATAATAAAGAAAATAATGACTGTATAAGGTTTCGTTGATATATCCCGTTTAGTTCAATAGATCCTCCAAAGATGTCAGAAGCAATCTCGTTTATAAACCAGAAGTATTTATAGGTATAGGATAACAAAAATAAATACAGTCCTGGTAGCTAGTGCAGCTGACATATTATTTTTTTATAAAAATTCCATTTTATTCAAATTAGAACAATACGAGAAATAAAGAAATTCATTTCTGTTCCATAAGATTGTTACAAAAATATTACAATAATGAACTTTTGACTCGGAATGTACAATGTACACTGGTACAAGAGATGAAATCGTAATTTGTTTGTATATTAATAGGCAAAGTTAGCAATTAATCCTAACGGAAACGCATATAAGTTTGGGGATCCATGCATAGGTTACCATATTTTAGCTATACCATTAATTGAGTTATGTATGTATGTAAGAAGTAAATCGTTGAAAAAAATTATGTTTTCTTCAAACGTCGTAAAAGTACGTTGGTATGTATTTGTAAATTTGTATATATGAAGTAGACGTTTAACTTTTTCGCTGACAGCATAAACTCCTAGGTATAGCTTATTTGGAGATATAAGCACGTGATATTACCTGTGAATTAACGCCCCAACACTTCAGTGCACGATATTGGACCAGGCTGGGATCAGGAAAATTTTAAAAAGATGATTATTTGCTAAAGAAAAATATTATTTTCGAAATATGATTATAATTGGCCGTAATTAATATTAACTGTTTAAAGTTATTTATTATGTACATATGTTAATATTTATTGATGAAACAATAATTATACATTATAATTCTGTGTAGATGTGTATATAAATTAATGGAACATAAAATTTATATGTATTGGATTTGAAGTCAGAAAGCAAATAAAAGGGAACTAATGTTTCAATAATTTCGTACAGGCTATTATTATTATATGTACTGTAATGACAATAAATTTTTATAAATACGTATTTTTCTTAATGAACAGAAATTTATATAAAAATGCAAAAAATTAAATACGTTCCTGTACATTTTGCTTAATGTATTTCAACTACCACCCAATGAGAAGGGCGCAGGTAGCCATGTACTTATATCTCCGAACAAGCTATAACCAACACTTTTTCTCCGGCGGCAACAAAATATACAAAAATAAAACAACAAAAATATTTTTTTAAGTTATGAGCATTTTTTAATGATTTATATTTCTACGTTTGAAGAAAAAGTAGTGAGTGTAAATATGCCTTTGTGTTGTGTTCATATTGTAATGTTCAACTCGTTTCTCTCGTCGTTCAAACTTACATGTTCAGTGTACAATGTATCATATGTACTCATAATAACACAATATACTATTTGGTATTGGAAATAGGTATTTGGATATAGAAATGCAATATTTTTTACCGTGATGTATGTCAAAATCTATGTAGAGAACTCTTTTAAAATGCTCACTAAGTTTTTGAATGGCAATGGCAATGTCATTCACATAACAAAATCCTTCTGCTGCGTCTCTGCAAAGTTGTTACAAAGCGACATAAATATTTGACATTCCTAACTAGGAAAATATTTGTGTGTAACTTGCCTTTGGGCGTGATGCCATCCACCAAACCAGTTTATGGCCACTTTGCATTTTCCACTAATTAAATGTTTGGCTGCAGTTAATGAACCTCCAGCTATGGTCTTTGAAAAGTCGAATAGTTTATCTAAAATTGGGCAATCGTAACCCAACCCAAACTCCAGTTGTTCATCGTCAAATTGATCTAAATCGTCGCTATCATTAACTTGTTTAATAAAATCTACGTAAGAACTTGAGTGGCATAACTTTAAATCATCTTCTGTTGCTGGTTCACTTTGTTCTATTGTCATAAAATTTAATAAACCAAATGATTGTATGAGGTCTTGAACAATTGATGCCTTAAAACAACATTGGAAATAAAATTTGCTTTTAAAACACAATTGTTAGTCATTCATAAATAATTTAAATAATAAATATGAAATGAAATTTAAAAGTTTTATATATTTTCTATTATACCAGGGCTTCTCAAACGCTGGTACGAGATATTTTCAAATGTACAAAATCATTTTTATTTAGTAGTAATAATAATTTATATTGTAAGACTTATTACTCAAAAATTACTGGTGAACGGATTAACTGACGAGGGAATTAAGCGAGCTTGTTATCCGTGTGAGCATGTAAAGTTCGGGTTACGGTCAAGCACTGTACAATGTTTTATGATATACTGAATCGTTAAAAAATAAAAAATAAATACATTTATTGGAGCGTGTAGCACAATACATTAAATTATTTTCCTAAAACTTATGGTCCTGTCATTTGGTAGTTTTTCCTGGAATTTATAGATTTCGACGTGTTCTTTTAGCATTTTCACTTTGCCACCTCGTATCTTTGCAACTCGCGCCGCCATATTGAAAAAATGGCGCCCAAAAACAGTTTGCAATTGCAGTGGTACCTGTGATAATTCGCAAGCTCCATTACAATATAGTGATGAAGAGGAAGAAACGGAGACTGTTCTCCAGCAAACCTATAACGAAATCGAGGAAGAAGGTGATTACATTGAAGCGAAGCCGATAACCCTATCGCGGATAAAGCCGAAAATCCGTGACGTTTTGCTCGGTTCTGAAGACGATGAAACTCGAAAACCTGGTCCGTCAGGAATAGCGATGCGCCGAAAAAATGCACTAAATTTAGTAATCAGTGCATTACATGTGGATTAAGCCTACTGGGGATACCACAAAAAAAAAAAAAAACGCGCCACTTACTCTACCTCAGGTTGGTGTGAAAATGAGTTTTTTCGACAACACGCGTGTTGGAGTAGACTTTGCGCCGCTCCTACTTTGAGACTATTAATTGTACAAAAAAAAAGTTAATACATAAATTATAGCTTAATTTATTACATAACTATTTTCATCGTAAAATGAGTTGTAAACACTGAAATATAATAATTCTGAAACGTGCACTGTCTATGCTCACTGTGTAATAAAAGCGTGCCGAGAGAGACAAATTTGGACAAATGTCACGCGTATCGCGCGTAATACATTCTGTCATAAAAGTGAATATCTTTGTTTATGTTCGATTTGAACGCTAACTGGTGGTAGAAGCCTGAACTAAAGAAATTTCATTGTATTTTGAAATAATTTTTTTTAAAATTAATAACAATAGCAGTGATTTTAAGAATATTCCAATGTAAGTATTACATTTGTTTAAGCCGTATTATTTAAATAAGATGTAAAAATGAAAATTACATTGTATTTCTAGATTATAAGTTATGATTATGTAATGTTTTCTCAAAAAAAAAATTTTTTTTAAAACAGGAAAATTTGCATTGTGTGTGGCTACAGTTCTGCTGCCAAAAATCATAAGATATCATACAAAATGAATTTGACATTTACGTTTTTTGAATAGTATTGTAAAATACTTCTTAGCAGACTGTACAACAAAGACACCATCTCCCGTTTACTTTCTTACTTTTTCCTTTTTTTTTTTTTTAACAATCAGGTCGTTTTGGTCGTAATAAAGATACAAAAATAATGATAGTAACCAATTTTGTTTTATTGTCATTTTTAACAACATTTAAAAACATTCATTCAGAAAACGATATAGTTGACCAAATCCTATTAAAATATTGCTTAGCAATAATACAGTACTTTAAAAAATAAAAATACTACAAAGTCCCATTGACTGGACTGAAATCAGTCCGGTAAACATGCAAATGCAATATAGTATTGAAATAAAATCTTTTTTAGGGCCTCTGCCCGTAAGAAGATTCTTTATCATTCTAAACAGAGCTCAAAAATAGCATGTTTACGATTCAGTATATCTTAAAAATAATTACAATTGTATTTTTAGTTCGAATAGCAGCCCTTAATTTCTGAACATACATTATTCATAAGCCTACCCTGTCTAAGGGATGCAACATAATAAGCTTAAAGCTAATTTTACAATGAAATATACTTTAGGTGCTAGACAAAATAAAATGTTACTCGAAACATGATGGCCTCTACTTTATCAAAACAAATATGGCAGCTACGTTAAAAATAAAGTTTATAATTTACCTACGACCTGTAAGAAAAAACTATTATGAAAAGATAAAAGAAATAGTCTCAAAATGTCAAATTATATAATTTAAATTTAGTAAAATTGATGAAAATGTTACAGTTTAAATCTGGCTTAGAACTTTTTCAGCTTCTGTCAACCTAACCTAAAATTACATGTGTGAAACTTACTCTGTTTGTCATAGTCGGTAAACGGTCACATTCTTCACATAGAGTTTTATCATACATATACACTACTTTAAGTTTATTATTAATACTAGCAGACATAATTAATAAATAAATTTAAAACGCAAACACAAAAACTCTTTTATAAAAATATACTGTTTATTTGGCGCCCTACTCGACATCATACAAAATAAAATAATACACAATCGTTTCACCATCGGCAATCTTCGATAAAATGATTACCATTCAAAAGAATTCTTACTCGTAGTATGTTCTTAGCATGGTATCTATTGTAGTTACGCATGCTCATTTTGAATGTTTTGATTCGTATAATTTCGTTTTAAATCGCATAGGTTCATCTGCCAGTTCGGCTCAGGTCGCGAAAGAGTAAAGAAGTGTGTGTTGTTTTATTTTAGCCGGCTCATCTACAACATCGCGCAAAGTAAGATTATCGATTTAAATTGATACAATTTCTGACCTTTCGCTGCACAAAATATTGTACATATTTCTTTATTAACATTTCATTTTTAATTGTTAAATTTAAAATATAAATAATTATTATATTTAACCTTGATAAATGTGGTTATTACGTAAAGATAATAATTTTGAAAGTCAGTTCATTGACTTAAAACATTTTCTGATCACCTTGACATGAATTAAATTATTTAACAAATGTTTATTACTTCTAGTTTTTTCTAAACTAATTCAATAATTTTTGCGCACAATAAAATTTCGCATGTTGCACCAACATTAAATATTGACAAATGTTGTCAAATCATCTTTCATAATTATTTTTAACCTTTGAATCTTGAATATTATTGTATGATCTTTTAACCCTGTATTATAAATTTATTTAAAATAATAATTTTGATATTTTACAATTTTTTTTTATTACGTACAAAATTATTTTCATTACATGTAAATTGCAAGAAATAATGAATTATTTATTTTCTGTAGTTTTCATTGGATATAAATAAACTGATTGAGGTAACAGAAAATCAGGGGTGTATTAGCTCATTTTGATATAACACAAAATAGATATTATTTTAGTCATTAAGTTCTTCAAAATATTTTTATCGTAAAGTATTCTGTTGATAAACAATATTAGTAATACTGAAGTATCTTTAATCTCGTCATTAAATATTTAGAAATTTTAAGCCATAACATTGAGTAACTTATCATTGAAAAGTAAAAAATAAATTGGACCAGATAAAATGTTGTTTTTTGGTTGATAACTATATTACTTAGAGTAGTTATACGAGAACATAAAAATATAATTGCAACAGAATTAATGACATAATTGAGGTATTAATTTATTATACTGGGTATAGAATTCAAATGCGACAAAAGGGGATTTCAATACTTTTTTACTTCCCGCCACATCATGTAAGGGAGGTATAGGAATCATGCTAAAAATTCTGTAGTGAGTAGAATAAGATTTTCATAGTTTTGCGATGACGTCTGTACGTGTGTCTGTCTGTCTGTCAGTCTGTGCGGATCTCTGGAGTTACGGTTTCTCAAATACTACTAAACTGAAAATTTTGATATTTTGTGCATATATCAATTACATCCTCTTTGGAAGAGCTGATTAGTCTATTAATATTTATTAGAAAAATTGTAAGAAGACCATGGAAATTAAACAAAAACTAAATATATTTGAGAATTCTGAAAACAAATTTAAATTTATTTATTTAACAGAAAGAAATTGAAAGAAAAGAAATTCTTCATTATATCATTACAGTCTACGAAAATTATACAGAAAATAATACAACAATGTAATAATATAATCTAAATTTGTTTTATGAAATAACAAATACGTTGCGTTTTTGTTTAATTTTCCACGGCTGTTACAATTTTTCTAATAAATATTATTTTTATTTTGATTGATATATCGTGAAATACTAATATTTAGATAACTAATTATTGCATACATTTTTAAATTTTGAATAACATTGGTATTTACACTTTTGCTGTAAAGTGAATAACCAAAAATTTACACATTTTAGCTCTAAATTATGTTTATATTCTACATATTTTTTCAGTTCCCTAAATATTGTACCAATAAAAGTTTTAAATGAATTTTTTTATGATATATATATAATCTACCTACTTTCCAATACACTCTAAATATAATGCTAATTAATTTTCAACAATATTTATTTGAATAATATTTTTATAAAATACTTTAGGTATTAATGACAAATAAAAAAACGAATTCAGTATAATGGACAATTAGAACAACCTGTATGTATTCGTATACGGGGGCGATTACAATAAATTTTTGTAATGTTTTTTCACAAATTTATGTCGAGATATTTGAAATAAAATTTCTAAAGTATTAAATTTTACATTTAAATAAGGTATATTTATGAACTAACAAATAAATTTGAGTTTTCATTGTCAAATTAGTTTAGGACTTCTGTAATTTTGGTTCTCCACATTTCTTTAACTTGAAACTAATGCTTGACAGTCCAGTTTATTTTTGGAAAATTTCAAGCAGACACACTGGAATTTATCTAATCTTAGATTGTCTTATTCGTGAAGAATAGAGTACTGTCTTACACATAAATATTGCATAAGACATCCTCCTTGAATATCAATATTATTTATTAAAAATAATGAAACAAATTAAATTTAAGGTTGGTCATAAAAGAAGTTTTGATATGTTTAGTCATTTGTTAATGATCATAACGTGATCGTCATTTTTCTGTGTAATCTTCTGTATCATACGATCATACCAGATAACAAAAGTACCATGAACCTGTCATTCATATATCAGCTACTAGATTCTAAATTTAGAGTTGAACTTTTTGCGAGTTTAGGTATGAACTTTTGTACTTCACGTTTGTAACATCATATTGAATTGTGTGTTTATAAATCTTTCGATTTATTTATCACTATCAGTAAGTGAATTATCCAATAGTTATATACACAATTTCATAACTTTAAATGTGTTAATTGAAATAAAAAATGTTTTGCATGTCTTTAACTAATGATTTAGTTAAATGTTTGTGTATCATCGAGTGTTAATATAGTGAATTTTTGTGAGCATGACAGTTATTTTTAGACAGTGGTAACTGTTAAGTTACATTTATAATTATTTGGACAATTAATTTGCAGATATTAAATTAGAGCCAATTATTAGTCAAGTGTTAAGTGCATTAAACTTTTACAATTAATAATTATTTACTGCTTCATGTTAATAGGCAGTTAAATTAATTTATTTTTAATTTCGCAACCTAATTTACTTTAAGCAGCATTACATTGACTAATTATGATTTTAATTTTAAACAATAAATTATTGTAGAAAAGCAAAAATGGTTGCAGATTTTTTACTGCATTATGGTCTATATACCGACATAAAAATACATTTTCCTATTTCACGTCCTCAAAGTCGATTTTGTGACACAGTTTTTCTCAAAAACAATGCTACAAAATTAAATTTTGCACAACTGTTTTTGGGAAATTTATTATTTCTAAAATTGTCAGTCTCATGTAAAATTATTGCAATTAGGTTTTTATTGAAGTAATAACACAAATAGTCAAACTGAAAAGCACTTTGTTTTATTAATATTACAGGGAAAGGTACTTATTTAATTTTAATAGACTTTTTGAACATGAAATAGGAAAAGTAGTATGAAACACACGTGTTACAATGCCTAATTATTGTGAACATATATTTTGCGTAACTCGCCTTCGGCTCGTTTACAAACTATACTAGTACCTATTACAAAAACGGTCATTGTAACACTAGTTGTTCAATATACTATTCTCTTATTTGGTGCATATACTAATTTTTTATGAACCCAATATTTATAATGGTGCTATCTATTAAAAAAAATTATAATTGTGAAATAATTTATGATTGTTTCCTTTGATTTATTTTATTTTGTTCATTTTTTCGCAACATAGGCCATTATTTTTGCAGTCGTGATTTTGGTATCATAGAATAGAAACCAAGTTTCTCTCCCGGTCGTGAAAAAATGCGTTTTTTTCAAATAAAAACATAGGGATAATTTACATGTATTATTAATAATTGTTAATTATAATGAAAGAAATAAGTTTAAACAAATAAAATGATGACCATAGCAGCCCGATTTCCCATCTTCGTAAAAAATACAAATAACAAATTTATTCTAATTACTTTAGTACTTAGTAAATTACGTCAAATTGCTGGAAATTTTTATAATGATTGTAAATTATCTCTACGTTCACTTATAAAAATAACGCTTTAATACATTTCTATCAATCACTTTAACTCTCTGTAACTATGGTAATGATTACATACCCATGTATATTGATAAAAGAAAACTCCCACCCAAATACCACCTGTGAACATAATCGAATTTAAAGACATATATTTATTATAATATGAGAAAATTGACCATTATGTTATCTCATAATAATAACTACATTTAATATTATAATTTTTGGTATTTTCGATTTGAATATAAAATTGAAAATCGCGCCTTAGCGTGTTGTAGTTTTGGTGGAACCAATCAAGGAGCTAATGGTGTCATTGGGCGGAGCATATGTATGGAGGTAGATCAATACTTGTGCAGTGCAAATTTATATTTGTATCTATCTCTTTTTGTTAAAATATGTCCATCTCTCTTTCACCAAAACTACGTCACGTATCCCTTCTTCTAATATTTAATAATTAATTTCTCGTAAACTAATTGATCGATTTATAAAATAATATGGATATTTTATTTTCTTGTCTGGTATCATATATAAAAATAATAATTTGGTTACAAATTTTTGAAATTAGCAAAATATAATTATTATAATGAATGAAATTTATTGTGTATATGTATATTTTGACATGATAATTGGTAACAGTTTTACAAGTATCGAACAAAATACAAATATTTGTTTACATTAATTATTTTATTACTATATAGATAATTCATCTAATAATACTTTTTTACTACTCTTTATCTTTTATTACATTAGCAATATTTTAATATTTATGATTTTAGTTTATTCGCAATGTGTTTGACAGTTAATGTCAAATAATTCACCTTTATTCGTTGTCATGGTGAAATTTGTAAATGTCATTCCATTTTAGCCCGGGATAACTTTCATAGTTAATAGTGATTTTAACTAAAATTATGTTAGAATGGAGCTTGAAATGCCAGACAATAGAACAATGACCAATCCGAAACAAATATATTATGTAACTGTCAGAACAATAATTTTTAAATAATGTTAATTTAAGACAACAGCCCGTAAAAAGATTCTTTGCCACTAGAGACAGAGCGCAATAATAGTAGATACAGTATAATAGTAAAATAATTTTTCTACAATCGTGCAAAAAATTAAGCATTATGTATGCATTTGCAATACCAAAAGTAGTTGTTTATTAAACCACCGTGCACTAATTTTTTACTAAAAAAAAAAAGAAATAAAAGGTGCTACGGGCTATATAAGTTAATTTCCAAAAAAAATAAATTTTCTTCACTATTTTGGACTAAAATTATTTTCCTTATTTGATGCTCAATAAAGAATGACACTTTTTCCACTCAGAATATCTTCAATTTAAAATATAAATTGAAATATTATGATAAATATGTAGTTAAAAATATTCCTGCCCTTTGGATATGACATTATCCTAGTTCAAGGATAGTAAATAATTTTAGTACTTATCACATTTTTGCAGTTATTAGTAATCAATAATTGGTTAATGTAAAAATGATAAACCTAATTTTTGAGTTTTAATGCTACATTACAGATAGTACTTAAATTAGAAAGTTAGGTTATTTTTCTGTTTACACAAAAATTTTAATGACACGTGGTTCAAGTAAAAATAAATATTTAGGACAACCATGTTAAGTACTTACTAAGTTACTAGAACTAGACAATCACATGTTCTAAATTCTAAATTTGTACCTGTCACGTACAGGACCGTGCGTACAAAATTGTGCGGAGAGACAAAAATATTTTATATACACATATTCATTTGAAAATACAATTGAGAATAATTATGCCTGTATTTCAATAACATATGGGGTAAATAGCTCCGTGGTAACGTGTCGGGCTGTGGATCGTGAGATCCTCAGTTCGAATCCCACTGCTGACAGTTGCCAATTTAAATTTACCCCTGAGGTTCCCCCTCCACTAACATCTTTGGGGGCTATGATTTGACGGCTGGTAACCGCACTTCATACGCAAAAATATATCACTTACCTAAATCTGCGTAAGCAGAGTGCCACACCCATAATGGATAAAAGGCGTGCTGATATATTTATTTATTTTATTTATTATTTCAATAACATGTGTATGTAGGTGAACATACAAATGAATAAGTACAGAATACGGATCTGGCCAAAACTAAATATGTTCCGATTTTTGTGGTTGTAATAGCAATTACGTTTTATGATAAAAACTGCTGGTAACTTTCTCAATTGTATGGGTTTTTAAAAGTAGTACTTTCAATTTTTCTGTACTAGACATTGACACGAGCATTATTTCGTCTTTCAATACTTATTAATTATACATCAACAAAACGATTGAATATTCAAAGAACTGTAGGAAAAAGTTGCCTGTGGAAAAAACTATACGAAAATTTTTCACTGGAAAATAAAAAAAATCTGATATTTCTTCAAATAAACTACCACTTACTATTGATGAATTACTTTCAAAATCTAATCAGCTCGTAACATGAACCATCTAAATTTGAAATTTGACATTTCTGGCGTCATTAAATTTTGAATTACCTTGCACCAAAAATCATCCCAACCAGTGGTGGTACCGCGCGCCCATTCGTTTCGAATTGTAGTATTCTACAATTAGAATTCGATTTTCGTTTTCGATGGTACCGCAGTCAAGCGAATTCGAAAGTAGAATTTTCATTCGTGTAACTTCGTAAATATTACATCTTTTGTGAAAACATTACAGTAAAACTGGAACAATTGCTTTTTTTGACATTTTATGATAAATGTCAACAAAATATTTTTTCTTCAAACGTCATAAAAGTACGTTGTTGTGTATTTGTATTCAACAAGTAGAAGTTCAATATTGTCGCCGCCGGCGTAAAAGTGTATCCTTGGCAACACATTTACGCCGGCGGCGGACAAAGTAAAATATTATGAAAAATAGTTAGGTTAAAATTCAATAATTTGACAGTTAAAAATGAAACAAATAAACAAAAATAACAAAACAGCATATTCTATGGCAACTTGAAATGCTAGATAAGACAGAATATTTTTTGAAGTTTTGAGCATTTTATAATATTTATAATTTTATTTTCTATGTTTGAAGAAAAAATAGCATGTGTTATTCGGAGTAAATGTGTCTTTGGGTGCTTCGCATGTAATTGTTCGACTCGCTTCGCTCGTCGTTCAAACTTACATGCTCAGCACCTAAAGTATCACATTTACTCCTAATGACACAAAATACTATTAAAGGTAATTTATTACTTTAAATGTAATTTCACATTGATAATATTATTATATAGCGGATTACGTATAGTATATAAATGTTTAATTTTAGATGTTACCTACTAACATTCTGAACCAGATCATTAATGAAGAACACTAAAGAAGGGCTGTAATTAGACAATTTAACCTAGAAAGACGCACAAATCAAAATTAGGTATTGACATTTACAGAAAAATTTAATGAATAATTGTTATTTTTTTACGCTAGCTATTTTGTTGCATTACATTATTAAAGAAAGTAGATATTATGCTTTTTATTTTCATTTCTACATGTATGGATATTATTTTGCGACTTTAATATTTTAACATATATTTCCGTCTCTCTCTCTCTTATGTAAATACATATGCAGACGAAAGGTACTTCACGTTCGTAACGAGGCGAAGCGAAAGACGAAAATTCTAGTGGTGGGGGAATTGTAGAAATGTGACTATGGTACCATTTTATTAGAAACAAAGCGAAAATTAGAATACTATCGTGAGCGCGGTACCACCACAGAACTTTGATCATCGTCTTTAGTTACGGAATATACACCGGTGAGAAGTTAGCAACGAAAATCCAGCAATGAAAAATATTCTATTCAGATTAAGAAGGCAGCAAATGAATATAATATTCCATGCAATACAATATAAAGAGTATTAATATGTATTTTTCTTTACAAATTATTAATGTTATGGTGTATAGATTACATTCATTATTACTATAGAAATAATATATAGGAGATAAGGGTAAAAGTAAAAATCCAAATTTATATTTACTCCAAATAGCATCAACACACAAAATATTGCATCCTGTATACAATAACGTTCTTGCTACCTTCACTTTTTTAGGGTAACTTACGTAAGGGTTACCCCATACAACAGTAATACTGCAGAAATAATATGTAGGGCTTACTATTTACTGAAGAGTTGCCCTATAAAACGGTACCACTACAGAAATAATATGATTATATTCTTAATTTATAGTTTTAGTTTGACAGTTTGGTGGAAACTGATAACAAATGAAAAATATGAGAATAGTTTTTGTGTAAATACACGTTTATGTAATTTAGTTATTTATGTTATAATAAACAGTTGTGTTTCGTTAATTAAATGTAGAATCAATCATTTCAATGACCCGGCATTTAACTTTTGTCACTGAATGTACAGGCGATACTAGTGGCCACCGACCTCTCACAGTTCACGGATTTAAATCGGTATGTTGAGGTTACACCTTATTAAACTTTATTTGTTTTATAAAATAAACATTTTTGCCTGTGTTTCATGTTATATTTGTGTATTCTGAATGAACACACGAAAAATAATAATTTTGGTTTTATATTCTGTAGACTTTCCACGTTTTACATAATTTATGTCATGCTAAAATGTGCTATAAATAACTACAGAACTGAGAACATTGTTTGCGTTGAAACAACTGGAAACACAACATTGATTGACATTGGAACAGGGCAGGAATATCTCAAATTTATGAACAATTTCTGATAGTTTTTTATCATATTATCATTGTCACTTTTCTTCAAAGAAATTTAAAAATGTGATTTACTTGCCATGTTGAAATTTTTAAATAGATCCCGCTGTGCCAATATATCAATCTGATCTTAAAATAGCGCATAAGTCAACGATCTCTTAATATAAATATTAGCTCGCATATATAACTAGAAAAAGTCGGTTATCTAGTATCTAGTTTAGGTGTAGACTTCAGTAAGACAACACATATGATTGTTTACGGATGCAGACGCCAGTGTGAGCTTTCCGAAGCTTCCATTTCAGAGTTGTTACATGAGATTTATCGATCCAGTCCTCCCTGACCTTGTCAAGAGCTTTTACTTTCGCCAATTCGAGCTGTGCTCGATTCATGACTCCATTAAGGATTGTGATTCTATTGAGTAAATCAGTCTTGCTTGTTAATTGATTCGATTATATCATAAATATAGCTAACCTACAGCCATCTGATTTGTTTGTTTTTCGTATTTCTACGTTCTATCTAGTTGTAATTAAATTTGTGACTTACTTCACTGTTCACATGTAGAATATATGAACCAAGGGAATTGCCATGTTTAGTGCTGTAGTCGTATTTTGGTCGTACACTTATTGAGTAATTGTTTTACTCAAACTAGGGTTTAAATAGAAAAAAAAAAATTGGTGTGCGCAACACAAGATTTTCTTGTACATATAAATATAATAAACTTGGAAAATATATGTACTTGTCTTTAAAAATATATCATATTTCGTACTATATAAAATGGGTAAATGACCAGATAAAGTAAATTCTCCTACGAAAAGCTTCAATTTGATACTACATAAACTCAAAAAATTAATTCTAATAACTATTACAAAAACAATGAACGAGCAGTCAAAACTAATTTTTGATATTTTAATGCAGCCCTCCCTTCTGAGATTATTTAGTTTGACACCAAATTTTACAAGATTCAAATAACTATTGCAAAGTAATACGAAAGTAAAAATACAAAGAAATAAAATGTACTTTGTTCAATCCTGCTATTGAAACTTGTTGTTTCTTACTTGGATACAGAGCTCGAAACCTTCTGTTTTGTCCACTCAACTCATTCTTATGGCAATGGGATGGGCAATGACAGGTGAGTGGGCGAAAGTTCTTTCGTTCACTACTTTCACCCACTTATCTGTCATTACCAAATTCAACCTAACTTTGCGTATGTGGACCACAAGGATGGGGGTAGGTACTTACAATAGCAGGATTGAACAAAAGACTATACAACACTCGTGAAGAAACGAATTCGCTCACTTGTGTGTCTTTGCACACTCAGTCTCGTGTTTCTTCACTCGTATTGTAATATGCTATTATTTTATTCAGCTCAGTACATACTTAATTGTTTTAAAATAGAATAAATGTATAAATTGATGTTCAGTTAGATATGTTAGAGGAAAGTAACGAAATAAGATCTTAATATGGTATTCCGCCATTTAACATTGCGCAGCGAAGTTTATATGAGTAATCATAATCAATTATACACTTACATTTTCACGTAACTTAATAATTAACACTATAATAATTTTATAAAAGGTTTAATAACAATAAGAGGAAGGGCATATCCATATTAGGATCATATTCCATGTATGGTTCATTTTCTCTATGTTTGCAAGTATGCAAAAGTTTTATTTTTAATAACAAAAAACTTAGATACCTATCTAAAAATATTGCGATACTCACTGGAGCTATTGTGTGGCTTTGGAAAATTATTTCATTATAACAATTTTGCAAATGGCATAATTTTACATAATGATGCATGTGTTCTTGAAACGTTGGTTTGTGTCAGATATATGTCGAACATTCATTTACATTATGATACTTAAGTTAATTGCTAATTATATCAAATTACATGTAGATCGACAGATGAAGATGTTTGTAATTTGAGAATTATTAAAAAATAATGTATACATATGAATGTAGAATAGATGTTTTTACTTATTTGTTAACATTTTATTCAACATATAATTCAGTTTAACTCATAATTAGGAGATACAAGAAAATTGCAAATACTATTTTTCCTTAATAGTAGATAATGCTCAAATTTTTATTTGAAACTTTCACTTCCGGTTTTCTAATTGTGATCAAAGTCAACTCAGTTCTTTAAATTGTCAAAAAATGATAGAGGAAAGGGTGGTAATATGGGCACCCATTTTGTATTTTGCTTATAGCTGCTACCATTTTGATTCAATTAACCTGAAAATTGGAGAGAATAAACTTCAATATGTTCTAATTACTTTGTAGTATAATGTATATATGATATTCCTATTTGAATCATCTTTAAAAATATTTTTAACAAATACTGCATTTTTTGAGAAATAGAATTTGTGTCGGTAATATGAGCCCCATGGTGAAAATCAGGAAAAGTGCACTCGTTTAGTACAAAACAATTTTTTTTATTACTAAGATTACATTTATAAAACTGTAGTAATTTTATTTACAAAAATCGCATATGTAAGTGTGGCATCTGCAACAAAAAATTCAACAAATTTTGTAGTGCTTGAAATATGGGCCCCTTCAGTGTGAGGGCTCATAATATCAGCTCGGCAGGTGCCCATATTACCAACCTCGCCATACTTGTATATAAACATTTATCACCGGTTAACCTTAATAATACACTTGAATGTTATTGCAGTAATAAAACCAATGGGACTTGCACAATACACAACAGTAACCATAATTAGAAAATACCTAGTGGTTCTAATAGTAATATTTTTATAAACCCTTACCTTTAAAAGTTTTGATTAGATCACAATACAAACACACTCCGTATTTCAATAATGACAGCAGCTACTACGCCACCGTGCTCCACAGGTATAATTATGAACTATTGCTACTAGTTTCTTGCGGTTTCGATAGAATGCGCATTCTACTTTATTAGATATTTGGGGTGCCCATATTACCTGCAGGTGCCCATAATACCACCCTTTCCTCTAATTATTAAACTTTGTTACTTTATCTTCTCGTTTGTAAATTGTAGAACATAGAGACACATATCCATCCACCCATCCACATAGATGGTATTGAGAGAAAGTGAAAACTTCTTGAAGACCTTATTATGTTTTTGGTCTTAATAATTGATTTAGGGCAAATTTTGTTATAGTTAAAAATATGCTACATTTTTATTTGAAACTTTTTTCTATATGTATTTTGTTCCATTTATTAATTTAAAATTTACGGCAAGATATGTGCTTTTTTAATTATCTTCTAATGTAGGTTCCGACAGAGTCTTACAAGAAAAATCATAAATTATTTTTTTGTAAATTGGTGCAACTAGATGTAAATTTTGACGTAGCATGTGAGATATAGCAATGCCAGAAAGCATACTAAAGCAGTTAATAATAAAACATTATTCTAGCAAATCGAATTAAATCCCGTAATGTCATTTGCGTGTGTAATTTCATGTTAGAATGTATGGCTAAACTGCTTGAAGTCACATAATGTTTGTTAAGTATTAATGTATTTATAGATTGTTTTCAAAAGAATTTGTGTTAAAAAAATGTTTCTTTTTTGTAATTACTGCGATATTATTAAATAAAATAAAAATCATATTTGTTGAATCAAGTATTTATGTAAACCAAGTTACAAAATAATTTCAAGTAAAATGCATTAAGCAATTTTTTAACTATTATTTAAAGTATTACTGACTGCTATATTTTATTATTCTTATTAAGGAATAAGGCTTATTCTGAGATATTTCCTTTCATTTTAAAATATCTGAACTTTTGTACATCCTTTTTTTTCCATTTAAACAAGAGGTAATATTTAAAAATAAATGCAAACTTTAAATTTCAAATTACTCAAAATATCATTTTTAACTGCATCCATTTTTAGTAAGTCCCCGCTGATATTTTTGTGCCCTGAAATGAGGTATAACATGAAAACATTTTAATAATACATATTATTAAAACTCGTAGATGGATACTTTGTATGTAAATCAACAAAGAGACGTAATTTGTTATGATGGTAATCATTGTACAAATAATATGAATGTAATGTAAATTTTGTTATGAGTAATAACTTAATTTGCGCGAAATTTGACATTTAGTGATCAAGATAGTGAAATACAGAAAGATACTATAACCTTTGTACTGTACAGTCTCATAAGTATACTTCAGTATTTTGTATTTTTATATTTTTGTTTTTATGGATTTCACTTAAGTAGATAAATGTAGACAATTCATCATTATTACTTGAAATTCTTGATAATTCATGGCGGACGTTTCAAAGTTTAATTATTATCGCGTAATTATTTTTGGCCATTCATAACATTATATTTATTTTTAAAAGATACAAATATATTGATAATTATGTCTAGGCTAGGGTACAACATGTAGTAATGAACTAGCTGGCAAAAATACTCATTTATTTGTTGCGCATAAATGTATTTATTATATTAAAAAAACATTTAATAACGAGTACTGGAGAGTGAGTATACAACACTACTGTTTATATTTACACAGTTATCAGTTATCAAACACGTTCCCATGTTTTATCAAAGCACATGTTTATTTTGACAGTTATCTTAAACATCATTTCATTGAACATTTTTTACGTCCAAAAGTACAGGGACGTAAACTTGTAACAAAATGTTATTACGATGTTATGAACTTTATCTTCGATATAGTAGAGTTTTTGAATTAACCAGATGCGCTGTCCAATTGGCTCACAATATAAATTTTTTTAAATGCAGTGATAGAAATAGACACAGTTAAATGCCCTTTTCATTTCGAAATAGGGTCCATCATAGTGCATAGAACGTTCGAGTAGTACTAATTTTAGTACTTATAGTCTATCCAGAAATATTGAAAATAGTCTATTTCTTATAAGAATATAGTGTAGATGTGGTTTCGTAGTCAGCCTGTTTTATAAACATAAATAAAATTTTGTAGCTGCGAAAATGAAACATTGGTAAAGAATATTCAATAAATAAATAGACATGAAAGTTAAATAAATATCTTATAAGCTTGCCAAATATTTTACCATTGTAAAATTGCCTTAGGTTTTCTGTGCTGTGATTGATTCTTGTCTTATATGAGGTTCGTCAGTTTTTTCGAAGCACATCACAACGAAAATAACCTATAAAAATGTACGATCGCATGTGTTCCAGTTTGATTTGGCAATTTATATGACATTTTCTTTTTCAGTTGCATGTTTTACATAGTTTAAAAATTTATTTTAAAGGTCTATACTCTCTATATTATAGATAAGGAAAGATATGTACTAGACCGAGCATCTATTATGGTGGCAGTTTCCAACTTTATTGTGTAACTTAAGTATAATAATAATAATATTTATTGACCACTTGTCACCCATCCAGTATAAAGTATATACATAGTATTTAACATAAAATATAAAGAACATGACTGTCAACATAATTACAAGTTATTATATAAATTATATTTTAGGAACTTGAAATATCGTTTTTAAAAAGTTTATTTTATTAAAAACGAAATAAAATGGTTCTGGCTAGAACGCTGGTTACAACAGTAAATGTAACAAGAATACAAGAGGAATACAACCGGAATGCTTCTAATTCTACGTGCTAACACATTTATACAAAAGATTATCTTAGAAACGTGCCTTTTTACTCGACACCTTAAACTGCTAATTATATGAATTTAAGATGATTTAATTTCTAATGATATTGCGCAAGATGGGGTGAGGCGTTCACATAATTTATATCTACATACGGGTAAATACCCATTGGGAGGTAAATAAAATTAGGGTATTTACCCAAGGTCTATTTACCTACCCAAAAATACAATTTGGTTACAAGGCAGTAAAACTTCTACAAAACAAGTAAATAGCTAAATTAGTTCTTGAACAAACAAATGCAGGTTGTGCCTGACCGATCGGCAGTTTCTATTTGTGTTTTGTGTTACTAACATTAAACTTGATTAAAATGGTTTAAAAAACGCTATGTGGAGTTTTTTCGTTCGAATGAGAAAGGGGTAGTTTGCAAATATTGTTCCGCACAATATCTTCATGCAAATGCAAATAAAATGGAAAATCATATTATTAAATGCTTGAAGTGTCCTGCGGAATTAAAAATAGTATATTGTGTCATTAGGAGTAAATGTGATACTTTGGGTGCTGAGCATGTAAGTTTGAACGACGAGCGAAGCGAGTCGAACAATTACATGCGAAGCACCCAAAGACACATTTACTCCGAATAACACATGCTATTTTTTCTTCAAACATAGAAAATAAAATTATAAATATTATAAAATGCTCAAAACTTCAAAAAATATTCTGTCTTATCTAGAATTTCAAGTTGCCGTAGAATATGCTGTTTTGTTATTTGTTTCATTTTTAACTGTCAAATTATTGAATTACAACCTAACTATTTTTCATAATATTTTACTTTGTCCGCCGTCGGCGTAAATGTTTTGCCAAGGATACACTTTTACGCCGGCGGCGACAATATTGAACTTCTACTTGTTGAATACAAATACATAACAACGTACTTTTATGACGTTTGAAGAAAAAATAATGTTTAAATAAATTATTTTTTTGTTTTCATTTTATTTAGGACCAGTATTACCAATCTCAGATAAACTGGAGAATAAACAAAAAATATCGCTTTATGATGATTATTATTCTAGCTGTCATCTTTTGATGCGATATTTTTTGTTTATTCCACTGGTAAATTTATTTTCTAGTTTATTTGAGGTTGGAAATACCAGCCCTAATAAAGAAAATATTGAATAATGTACTTTTATGTGACTTGATATCTTTTCCAATGATATTGAATACCCAAATTTACAATATTTTTAATTATTAAATATATACACACTTATGGGTAAATAAATACCTGGGTATTTTACATCACTATATCTACACCAATACCTATGTAATTTACAAATTACACAAGAGTTTTTATATGTGTTTTAAACGAAGCTACTCATACAGGCAGATTCATACAAGGGATTAGCGCTAACTCCATTTTTATTATTACTCGTAACTTCATTTTCCATTCTCAGAACATAATTATTTTAACTTAAGTTGTAATCAAGATTGGTTAGACTAAAATTTGATATATTTTGATAATTTAATCAATTTAGAAACGAAGTTACTAATGATGAAAAAATGGAGTTAACGCTAATCCCTTTTATGAATCTGCCTGAAAGAGATTTTTAATTCTTCAGATAACGAATAATATAGAATAGGAACCAAATATGAAAATTTTAAATTTAGTTTCATGATGAGTAGCACAAAAATAAGTCCTTTACTTGAAAACAATAGTTGTATTTTTTAGGTACATACTACTTTATTATAAGTGATAGAAATACTTTAAAATATGTACAATAAAAAGTACGAAAATATTTAATTTAAATTATATTTTTAATAATTATAATAAATGTTTTCTTTATATAGTGGCATTTGTGTAATTTAGCTCATCTAACTGAGAAATAATTTAATCAAGTTAATAATTGTTTAAAACTGTTTGACAAAGACAAATATAATTTGTCATACTCAAACAATACAACTGTTTGAAATGTATGTTTTGTTTTCCATGGCACTCTGAAAATAGCTATAAATTATAAACAATTTTACGTCGATCTTATGACAGAAATATATTATAGAATAATTTGGGCACATTTAATTTAGTTTTCATTTCTAAATATGCTTTGTATTTTCAATATTCGTGTGGAACGAACTATATCCTAATGATACTTTTACATTGTATTTTATAAGCTCTGTATAAAAAACAGACACCCGGTGTATAAAAAAGATGTTGAACAGCACGGGACTGTGCAATATTTTTAACTTTACCTATTTTCATTACTTTATCAATGCTTTATCCTATGATTCTCTCTCCACTAACATCATTGAAAACAAAATATGTATTTTTTTAACAGAGATCTATGATAGCACGTTTTGTTTCGATATATGTACGAGTATATGTTGAATCCAGAAGATGTAATTGTACATTTCATAAAAAGGACATCCACTTTTCCGAATTACAGTACACATTTTTATTGGAAATTGTCTGTAGGTTATTTTGCTTCGCTCACACTTTTAACAAACAAACTCTAAGCCACACAACTCACACTCGACAAACCCAAAACTTTTTTAATGGAAATTATAATTTTCTCAACGTGACGGAAAACTTTGAAATTAGACTATGAGTAGCCGCTTCATGAACTGGATGTCCTTTTCATGAAATGTTCTATTATGTCCTCCTATACTATACTATACTATACTTATAAAATGTATTTTAAGACAATTAATATAGGAAAATAACTAATCAATTCATGCCAGACAATTTACAATTCATGGGACCTAATCTTTACAAATTTATACGATTCATTTCACTAGATTTCCGTTCAAATTCCAAGTTTCCAAGCAGTAAATATAAACCTTGACCAGTTAAAAACAGATAACACTATGATAACCCAAACTTATCAATGTTTTATTTGCAGGTACTGCCAAATAAACACTCGAATCTTCAGTCGCAGTACAACCAGGGTGTAAACAACAAGAAGCCCAGAAACATCCAATATGTTCATCCGTCTTGTGACATCCACGAGATGTCTCCACACGAAACCTCGATACAAATGGACAAACAAGCGCGAATTTTCAACAGAGGTTCAGTACAAACCAATCAGAAAAGTCCTTGTAGCCAACAGAGGTGAAATCGCAGTGCGTGTTTTTCGTGCTTGCAATGAACTCGGGATCAAATCCGTTGCTATTTACTCCAAAGAAGATAGAGCACACATTCACAGACAAAAAGCAGATGAATCGTATCTAGTCGGCGAAGGTTTGCCTCCAGTGGCGGCATATTTAAATATTCCGGAAATTATTAAAGTTTGTGTTGAGAATAACGTGGATGCAGTCCATCCAGGATATGGGTTCCTTTCAGAGAGGTCGGATTTCGCCCAGGCGGTGGTCGATGCAGGGCTACGGTTTATTGGGCCGACTCCCAAGGTCGTCCAGCAAATGGGGGACAAGGTGGCAGCTAGAGAAGCCGCTATTGCTGCCGGTAAGGTTTTTTGTTTTGTTTGTTTGTTTGCAAACTTGATTTCAAGGTTATATTTTGTGCGAATGCATTCTAAAAAAAGATGTATAACTATGCATACATTTAATAATTTAATTTTTTTTCTTCATTTTCACATGAAGCTAGACTATTACAAGTAATTTATACTATCAGATTGACTCTGACTTAAATTTTGAAAATGCACAGTTACTGTCTAAGATAACATTTGAATTCGTACTTGTGCGATGTATTCAGTGTAATATGTCATTATTAAATTATTCCTATAAATATAAATAGAAGCAACATTTTTCAAATTAAAACAGAAACGTTTTAACCTTTCTAAACAATATTAATGATTATGTTATATCATAATATTAGTAACAACTACATAAGTATATATTACGCAATAGTTTGAATTTAAATATAATGCAAGTCGCGCATTGACCTGACGTCAGATAGGCCCAGCATAAATTGAAGCAGATCACGTTGAAATCCATATTAGGTGATATAACCTAAAAATTTATTTTGATCCTCTGATTAAACGAGTGTTATCATCATCTTATAAAACTAATTAAATTATTATTAAAATCACTTGTAATTTTGTATAGTTGCCAGATCAGATTTGTCTACAGGCTGAATTTCGTAAAGAAACCAATCAGTTTTGCTGGTTAACTAATAACTTTAGAGAAATAAAAAATAAACAGGCTTATAAAGCAAGGAGGGAGACAAAATTATTAGGGGATGGAGCGGGGGGAATGAAAGTTAAATTTTTTAAATGGAAAGGAGTACTTTTTTCATTGGAATGGTTAGCTCGAAGTATTCCCTTTTCAATTAAAATTGAGGTCACAAAGTTCAAAGAAACATTAACATTTTTAATATGGAAAATAAAACTTTAGGTAGCCCGTTGAACAAAACAAGATATTGTTTGTATTATTGACAAAACTAATTGGTTGCTTTAAAAACTGATCCTGTAAAACTCTTTCTTTCTTTCTTGATGGGCCCTTCTATTTCGTACCATTTTTATGTCATAAGTCATATATTCTTTCTACTAATTATTAAATATTTTTTCTTAAACTTTAAATAACACTAAGTAGCAAAATTTTACTTGTTTTCATTAATAATTCCAGAGAAGAAAACTATGTAACATGTTTCATTAATTTTTACATGAAAAATCATCGAATTGAATAAAAATTATAGAAACAAATATCATTGTTTCAACATATATGTATGTCTATACTCTACAGATTCATTCATTATGAATAGAGTGAGGCCATTGTTGAGTTGGAATGACTGGTTATTGTTATTTATACACTGGCGGAACAAATAACGAAAATATAAAAATTTAATGATATTTCACAAAATTTTGAATTCGTACTATTCCATCAGTATTGATCAAAAATTCATGTAATTTTTAGTCTTGTAAAACTAAAAAAATCTAGTTTCCGGCTATGGGAAATATTTCACAATTTAGACTTTATACCTACCGTCTTTCTTCAATGTCAACTTATTAACCCACGTAATTTCTCTGTTAATGTTTCTTGTGAAAGAAATGTCCAAATCTGATATCCAGTAAAAATCCTGCGGGGACAAAATATTATTGAATTTGCAACTAAAGTCTACTTTTTCACACTTTCCCACACCTGTTTGAATAATTCCATTCAACGGCAACAGGTATTATGACAGTTTATTTTCTACAATTTTCACATATTTCAAGAAAATATTCGCTATGGGCGCAAAAGCAAACTTTTGTCGTAGGTATTAGTGATTTACCTTAATACTTTTGCATTAGAAACCGGAATAAAAAAATTAAATAAGTTAGAGGCATATTCTGTAACTTTCCTGTTCATTTTTAACGGTCTGTTAAAATTTTGAGCCAATGATAACAAACGTCACTGAATGAAAAATGGAAAATCTATTTGACACATATATTTTGATTGGTTAAAATTTTGAAAAGGTCGTTAAAATGAATAGGTAAGTTACAGAATAAGCCTTGAGACCCCATATTATACAATAAAACACAGTTGTAGATATCTACGAGTATAGATATGAACTTACTACAATTTAGATAAGAATTGAAAAAAAATCGAGTGGTTAATTTATCTACCGCAATGGTTTCCCAAATTTGAAATTGTGCGTAGCTCTGTGCAAGAAATAGTAATTCGGAAGCAATTTATATTTTTGGTAGCAAAGTAAAAGCTAATAATTTTAATTATTTTTTAATTAATCCGAAAAGGAAACGTTGCTAACTGGAAAAAAAATTTAAATCAAAGTACAATAATATTTAATTCAACATCAGTTTAGGATTATACAATCACTTTGGTATAATTCTTTTCTGGAATACAACAATATAATTCTTAAAATTTTATTATTTGAATTTTCATTTAGAAGCTTGACTTCGAATAAATAATATACTGGTCAAGATTAATACCTCCTCTCATTTTCTAATTAATTGAATATACTTATAATTAAATCATAGTACTTCAGATAAGCTATATTTTAAGTGTGCTCAATATCATTATTATATTAATAGGGACAGTGTATGTACATTGACCGTCTTGCTAATGTAACTACTGAATATGTATTTACATTGGTTGGTCTGTCGCTGTAGGTGTGTTCTGACGTATGTTCAAGTGACTTGTTAAAATTACGCAGAATGCAAAGGTCGATCGCCATTCCTTACACCTGTAATCTATGGAACAGACAATTGTACATTACCATAGTGTTGTCTGACTTTTTTTAAATTAGATTACCTACGTTGAACGGTGTATAGATTCTTAGAAAATGTAATTAACCTTTGTACTGTTGTTTTGTATGACCGAGATTTTTATTTATTTGTGCGGAAACATTAAATTCACGTTTCAACTTACAATAAACTCTTAATACTTTAATTAATATATGTTATTTTCATCCGCCTTAAAAGTTTACTTTAATACTGTTTTATGGCATTAAATTTGATGTTTGTATTATTATAATACTGTATGCTATAATTATTATACCTTGAGTTTCAACAAGTAACAACATTTGTTTATTTGATATCGGTACTAAAATGCTCAAAAATCGTCACTAAAAGCTCAGAAATCGTCACTAAAGTAACCCATTATACGACGATTTTGAGCAACCCAGTGTTGGCAACCGTTAAATAATTATTGTACAATTAGGATAATTTTGGCAGATATATTGAAGTACTATAGTAAATTTGGACGTAACATGAAACAAAATTTGCAAGAAGAATTAACTAATTAATTCCGATGACGAAATTGAGGACAAATCATATAATTTTGAGTGTTATTTAACCTATATTGAAATTGTTTTACAGTTTTTTCGAATTTTAGATTTCAAATAAAACTTAATATGTACCTCGACATTGAAGTTCCTTTTTATCACTCACATGGTTTATTTTCCTCGGCTCTACGGGCCTCGGCAAATAAATTCCATATTCGTGATAAAAAATTGAACTTCAGTACCTTTTTACATAAATAACTATTTTCTGACATTAATGTATTACTATGAATACATGCTATAGGTATACATTACTGTCCTGTTCCAGATAAACTGCAACATATATTGTCAATATTAAATGAACTTTTCGTCATACTTTTAACACTAACTAAAAATTCGAAAGGTTACTTGGTAGAGTTCTAGTTGTAGTTTGAGAAATGTATCTAATATGTTCGTTAATTTATGTCCTGAACACTCAAGACTTAAGAGATAAATGGTGTTCATAGTAATATATTAATTACAGAATAATAAATATTGCATTTTAGCTGAAAACTCACGGTATACTTTCTCAATATATGTATGTAAAAGACTTTTTTATTTACTTAGGTTATGCTCGTTTGCTGTGGTTATGCTATTTAACTGACAGTACTGTGTATAATGATGCATTTTAGGGACTTGTGTATAGTTATTGTTTTTATTCATTAAAAACAAGTATATAATGTACAGGAATAGCTGCTACTGTAAAGTATAAAAATGTTACTGTAGTATTTCATTTTATTACATGTACACCAAAAAATCATCCAGTCATATAATTTGACTGGTGAAAATAAACTTGCAATAACTTCTTTTGCACTTTCCACCACATTTGGTAGAGGGTTAATTCTTCAGCTTCAGACAGTGAAATAAGTTGTATTTTTATTTAATATGACATTTCGTTAAAGTAATGAAATATATAAATAAAACAAAATTCGAGATAACCTTCTTAACGAGCTGTCCTGTTACTATCATACTTTAACAAAATATTTAAATGCCTAATTTATCCAATTGTCACTTTGATTACTTTAAAAACAGTATTGTTGTGACTAAGTTTATTTTGCTATTTATTTGTTGTAAAAATATTGACAAAAGAACTTTCAAATATTTATTATTTATTGTCAGTAAAATTACAGTAAAAATCTATAGGTCTATAAGTACAGCTTACAGAAACATGGAAACAATTAGCAAATAAAATAATGTTTTTTAATCTGCATTTGGTACGTCAATAAAAGTAAACAGGTTTATGATGCAACTTTACATAATGGATGGTATCAAATATTTATGGTATTACCAAATTTGAAGACTGATAACTGAATTCTAAGAAAAGAAAATAAGTTTGAAAAACAATAATTGATAGTAGCAGTAGCATGATCCAGTCATGATTTTTGTAACTACATTATAATTACATGATTGTATTGCTTTGAAAATGCGACTCATAATGTTAACTTCATAACAGTAGGTAATTATTAATTAAATAATATGACAACATCAACTTTGTTTTAAAATATATTAAAATTGTTTCTTCGTTATTTTATAAACCAATTATGTCCGAAAATAATACAAATAATATTTGTCTCAAAAGAAAAGAAAGCTAATTTATATAATGATTAGCTTACTAATTTTCCGTCCTAAATGCTAATTGTGTGACAAATAAAAACAGATAATTATTAAATGAAACAAATATGTGTTTAGTTTCGTAATTGGTGCTTGTAATTTGGAAATATTTATAAATACAAATAATCATGTTTCTAGGAATAACCGATACATTTCAAAGATTTATTTTTGTCACTAAACGTATCGTCTTATCTTTACATGTCACGATAATATTTTTTGTATTTTTAGTCAGACTATTACAGTTTTTATCTGTAATTGTATATTTACTTGAAAAATATCTTATGTAAGGAACTACCAATTGGTTTAAAAATAATTTTAAAATTTAAAATTTTCTTTTTTCATGGCGAAGGAGGAAAACACAAATTATGTGATTGTCAATAGGTAATTACCTCTTTAATTATATATAAAGTGAATTATTTTCTTTGAAAATATAATTTTATGCCAGTATTAAATAATTATTAAATGTGTTATTTATTATTTGGTATCATGTTCATGATGAAAAAGTAATACAAGGCCAAATTATCGTCATCTCTGAAAAAAATTAGAGAAGAAATGTTGACAGTATCAATATTTTATTTATATGTATCTTGCATATTTTTATTTACTGATATAACCATCACAAGAAATATTTGCGTAATTGTTTGATTTTTGCAATATTTATTATAACATATTTCATTTTATGAAATATGTAATTTTATTATCTTACACGTTTTTTTTAGAATAAGAGATTTACTTTTATTTATTTGCTCAATATTATTATTTATTAAGGATAGTATTTTATAAAATAAATAACATTTTTGTTATATTGCTGTATCATTGTATCTTTTTGCCTATTCACTTTACAGTAAATATAAAGGTTGTTCCGAATTAAAAAATGCATACAATAGGGGGTCCAGTTGCTTACCTAAATATCAGTATTTCACTATGTATTTATGAAATGAAAATTAATATATATTAGAAAAGTTGTAACACGGCCATGGAAAATTCAACAAAAACGAAAAATATTTCACATTTCAAAAAACAGATTTAGATTTAGTTATTACAGTGTTGTATTATTTTCTGTAGAATTTTCGTAAAATATTGTTTGGTGAATTGAAGAATTCATTTTTTTCTCTTAAATAAATAAATGAATATAAAATTGTTCTATGAAATATTAAATATTTGTTGTTTGTGTTGAATTTTCTGTGGCCGTGTTACAATTTTTCTATTAAATATTACTTTTAATTTAATGAATATATCATGAAATATTAATATTTAGGTAATCAAATAGGTCTTAATGCAAGAATTTTTAAATTCTGAACAATTTTTGTACTTACACTTTTCTTGTATGTGAATAGGTAAAAAGATACAGCAATAGGTATATATAAAAAATATCATTAAAATTCCTATACGCCACATTTAAATTCTACATCCTGTATATACATAAATGTGTAGATCAGTATATAAATAATTAAGTGTCAGTTTAATTTGCATTTTGCAATACAACCTGATATAAAATCCTTTAAAACTTCTGCAACAGCTAAAATACTAATCCAATAATTATTATCTGTCATGAAGATGAACGTTAATTTGGTCTAATGGATATGGATTATTGAAGTATGATGAACTGTACTACTGTTATTAACTTTAAATATTACTTAAATTAAAAGTACTGTAAAAAATAATTATTGAATATACATTCAATACAAATATTCATTGTTTACTTAAGTAAAATAAAATGTGCAAGTAACAGTGACGCAAATTAATGTTATTTAAATATTTAGTTATATTATTTCGGAAAGTAATATTTGTTTTGTTTATGAATAGGTGTCCCAATTGTCCCTGGAACGGATGGCCCTGTCACTACAAAAGAAGAAGCTAAAGACTTCTGTTTAAAACATGGTCTGCCAGTCATTTTCAAGGTTTGCAATTTTTTATTACATTTTAATGAATGTAGGAAAGTACGTAAGTCATAGAAGTACTTGCTTTATTTATGAACAAATTATCTGTATGAATTGGCACCTGATAGTATTTTGTTTGCCAGTTAAGCATACTGGCGTCTGTTGTATTTTGAAATAATTTATAAATACTCGTTTGATCACTTATAGTGAACTTTGACTTAATTTCATTCATACTCATTTTATTTATAATCGCGTAAACAATAGGTGTATTTAAACATTGTTTTATTTAAAAATAGACTGCTGTAATAAACTAACGTTTATTGCCAGTGGATTTCAGCCAAATTAATAAATAACATTTATTATGACTATAGAAGTACTGTGAACATTGAATTGGCATGCAAAGTCGTTTACATTTGACACGTGCAGCAGAAAACTACGTGTCTAAAAAATATGTGGCTTAAAGGTAATAAAATTCAGTTATTTTTATTTATTTTTATCTATGTTTTTTTTAACTGGTACAAGTGTTAAAAATAGAAAAATGTACATATTGGGAAAATCATTGGTGTTAAATTCGATAATTTTTTATTTTCTTATATGTTGCATAAGGCAGTAGGTACAGTAATCGTGAAAAAATAGAAGTCAATATTTTCGCGGAAATTCGTGTTTTGAGGTTTCCTGAATCAGATTTGAACATATTTTTATATGACGTATGTGTGGATGGATGGATGACTAATGAACGACAAATGATATAGTAACAAAACTTCATGAGTTATAAGTTTCCTGACAATGCAAACAACTGAATTGATTTTGGTTGTATATAATTTCAAAACCGGAAGTAGAAAATTACTTGATATACAAACCAATAATTTTAATTTGTCTCGAATATGGAATAAGTTGCGAAAAAATTTCAGAAAAAAATTTAAAAAACCTAATAAATATTGATTAAACTCAATCAAGTTGGATATAAACCCAGCGGACTCTGCGAGGAGACTTGAACTCAAATGTCGAAAATTAATTCTGGGCGATCGTCATTTGCTTTTTTTTTTATAAAAGTTATTTGAATTCTTCCAAGTCTCAAAAATCCGATTTTTCCAACTTAGAATCTCCTGGCTAAACAACTTGAAATTAATATATTTTTACTCACAAACTAGAAAACAACATTTGACGCACCCTATTGCCAACCAAAAACATTAAATTCACGTACTCGTGTATCAAATTTCGCCAAAAACATCGAAAACCGCAAATAATTAAAAAAATGTGGATACAAATTGTTGTTACAACTGCCATGTCTTGAAATTCTGTAGCAACCGGTTGCTATAACTTTCCTGCTGTAGAATTTGTAAAATTACGAGCATTTTGTAAAAATTTTAATTCCTTTGAAAATATTTTTGTTCGTTAAAAAAGCATTGTACTAACTTCTTGCGGGAAGACGTTGTCCACGTAATCACGCAAATAAGCGATCATGCGGGAAGAAAGTCTTCCCAGACTTGGTATGTAAATAACAATAACTATTAAACGTTATAAAATAGAGAATAAATATTTAATTAAAAAATTGTAACTAATATTATTTTACATCTAACGTAAGATAATTTTTTACTGAAATATGTTTGATAAACCCTTTAGGCCCTCAGATATGCTACCATTTCCGCTGGTACTCTAAAATTCTATATACCTGTCACAATACCTCCTTTACATATGTGCGGGAATTAAAAACGGAGGCTTCAAATTTTACGTTTTATAAAATCATAAAATTTATGTAATATAAGAATTGCCACCCTCGGCAGTGTGAAGGTTGCGGTTCAGCTTCGTAATATGCACAATACCAAAAGCATATATTATCTGCGTTTGTAAAACAACAGCAACAAATAAAGAATTTAAACTTCTCATTTTAGGCAGCATATGGCGGCGGCGGTCGTGGTATGCGCGTTGTCCGCAAAATGGAAGAAGTGGAAGAAAATTTCCAACGAGCTTCATCTGAAGCAGCGGCGGCTTTCGGCAACGGAGCCATGTTTATCGAGAAATTCATCGAAAGACCACGTCACATTGAAGTACAACTTTTAGGTAGGTTTCTATTCAATTTAAATTGAATACAGTATATTTCATCTATTGAAATCATCAGGTGATCGTGCTGGAAACGTTGTCCATTTATACGAAAGAGACTGCTCCGTACAGAGACGTCATCAGAAGGTAGTGGAAATCGCTCCTGCTCCTCACCTAGACAAGAAGATCCGTAACCAAATGACGGAGAAGGCTGTGACACTTGCAAGACATGTCGGATACGAGAACGCCGGTACTGTTGAATTCTTGTGCGACGAAAGAGGCAACTTCTACTTCATTGAAGTTAATGCAAGGTAATTTATCTGAAGTCCCCTTATAACTAATAAAATTCGATTACTTTTCTTTCTGTTATGCACAAAAAAAAATTGGAAAATTGGCACAAAATACAAAATAGTTACAGCGAATGACAAGAATGAATTGCAAAACAAAAAACTAGATAAATACAAATAAGATGATGGTTCGATTTGAATATAAATTATCAAAAGATTTTACAGATTAGAGATTCTAACATCTTAAATAAATATGAGTATAAAGGTGAAGTAAATCAGGAATGGCTTGATTGATTTCAATCTACCATCTTTAATTAACAAAATGGTTGAATTTTGATGAAATAAGAAGATTGGTGTCAATTTTGTTCTGTCCTATTGAAACAAAACGGTAGCGATTTATTTCAAAAATTACTTGCTCGATTTTTATGAAATTAGTGTTCTACAATAAGCGAAACCTAAATGTTATTTCTATATACATACTTACCATCACGGTATATTTCATTCAGTGGGATAGCATTAACCCTGAAACACAATCAATCTCCTCCAAACATTTCTGTCCAGGCACACCACTTTCGCCTCGTCCACATTTGTTGTGCGATTCATACACTCTCAAACCACCTCAACTAACTCACTCCAACTTTCTTCACAACATTTTTTTTCAATGTCACACTCGTCGTACATCAACCTATTCTATTCTACACACACACTTTTCAAATACCTTATTTTCAGAGCAGTGATATGTCGTCGTTCACGCTTCTTCATCCACACCCAACATTCGGAACGGAATCAAATATCAATGTAGACACTAACACACCGTCATATATAAATATAAGAAAGTTTAATAATTGGTCAATTTAAAATTCAACGAAGATTTTAGTTTTTGAATAAAATGAAATTTGATAAATTATTAACAAGTTACTTCAGAAATTCTGGATTGTGGCGAACTATATTAATTTTTATTCCAGAAATCTTATATTTTATTTTTGCACAGATTGCAAGTCGAGCACACAGTAACCGAAGAAATCACAGGTGTAGACTTGGTCCAGTCTCAAATCAGAATCGCTGAAGGAATTACTTTACCGGAACTTGGCATGACACAGGACTCAATCAAACCTAATGTAATTACAATTCTGCTCCATATAAGATTCATTTTATTCTATATTTAATATTCTTAGGGTTTTGCCATTCAATGTCGTGTTACAACTGAAGACCCAGCCAAGAACTTCCAGCCGGACACCGGAAGAATCGAAGTCTTCCGTTCTGGCGAGGGCATGGGCATTCGTCTTGATGGAGCTTCCGCATTTGCAGGAGCTATCATCTCACCCTACTACGATTCCCTTTTAGTTAAAGTTATTTCTCACTCCAAAGACCTACAATCATCCGGTGCTAAAATGAACCGAGCTCTGAGAGAATTCAGAGTTCGTGGTGTCAAAACTAACATTCCGTTTTTGTTGAATGTACTTGAAAATCAGAAATTCTTGAATGGAACTGTAGATACTTATTTCATTGATGAAAATCCGCAATTGTTTGAGTTTAAGCCGACTCAGAATCGTGCTCAAAAATTGTTGAATTATATTGGAGAGGTGCTAGTTAATGGACCTACTACTCCCTTGGCAACAAAACTAAAGCCGGCTGAAATTAAACCACATGTTCCAGAAATTCACACAGGTACTTAATCGCGTTTTGCACTTTATTAAATGCCTTAAATGTTTTAATGGTTTTCTTGTTCTTTTCTATGGTTTGGTTTTTATAGACTAGTCATGTTTTCTTATCATGTTATTAATCAAAAATATCATGTTGTCTTTTTCTTAGACTTTGTTTACCTTGTGGAGTTGGTTTTAATTTGCATGCGTTATATTTTTTGACAGATTTCGTAGCAGAAGCAGCCAAGCATAAGCAGGATGAGACCACAGAGTGTAATTATTTTTTATACATTTTTTTCAATTTTTGCTTCAAATATTTCACTATTCTATATCACGCGGCTTTAAGTATTATCACAATTTCTATTTCGTTTCAAAATCACGCAACAGTACATATGTTACATTTCAACATATACGCGTATACTCATATCTAATGTTACTTTAATCTCATTAGGGTTGGAACCACCAAAGGGTTTACGTCAATTATACAAAGAACAAGGTCCAGAAGCCTTCGCTAAGGCAGTGCGAAACCATAAAGGACTCTTGCTGATGGACACAACTTTCCGTGACGCCCATCAGAGTTTACTCGCCACGCGTGTTCGAACCCACGATCTTCTGAAGATCTCGCCTTACGTTGCTCATAACTTCAGCAGTTTATATGCTCTGGAGAACTGGGGTGGTGCTACCTTCGACGTCGCTCTTCGTTTCCTGCACGAATGTCCATGGGAGCGTTTGGAAGAAATGCGCAAGCTGATTCCCAACATCCCGTTCCAGATGTTGCTGAGAGGTGCCAATGCTGTTGGTTACACCAACTACCCCGATAATGTTGTCTATAAGTTCTGTGAACTTGCTGTACAAACCGGCATGGATATTTTCCGTGTTTTCGACTCACTCAACTACTTGCCAAACTTGATTTTGGGTATGGAGGCCGCTGGAAAGGCTGGTGGTATTGTTGAAGCTGCCATTTCTTATTCGGGAGATGTTAGCGATCCTACTCGTACAAAATATAACCTTAAATATTATACTGATTTGGCTGATGAATTAGTTAAAGCTGGAACTCATGTTCTTTCTATTAAAGACATGGCTGGATTACTTAAACCCGCTGCCGGAAAGTTGCTAATTACTGCTTTGAGAGACAAGCATCCCGATATTCCTATTCATATTCATACTCATGACACATCGGGAGCTGGAGTAGCCGCCATGTTGGCATGCGCAGAAGCAGGTGCTGATGTTGTTGATGTGGCAGTTGACTCCATGTCTGGATTGACGAGTCAGCCTAGCATGGGTGCTATCGTTGCCTCTTTACAAGGAACGCCACTTGACACCAAATTTAATTTATCTAAACTATCTGAATATTCCGCCTATTGGGAACAAACTAGAACTTTGTATGCTCCATTTGAATGCACGACTACCATGAAATCTGGAAACGCTGATGTCTACATCAACGAGATTCCTGGCGGCCAGTACACCAACTTGCAGTTCCAGGCGTACTCATTGGGTCTTGGTGACTTCTTTGAGGATGTCAAGAAGGCTTACAGTGAAGCTAACCAACTTCTTGGAGATCTCATTAAAGTTACTCCTTCCTCAAAGGTTGTGGGTGATTTAGCACAGTTCTTAGTCCAAAACAAACTTACTGTTAAGGATGTACAAGAACGGGCTGAAGAACTGTCATTCCCCAAATCTGTTGTGGAATTCTTACAAGGAGCTATTGGACAGCCGTACGGTGGATTCCCAGAACCGTTCAGATCTAAAGTACTTAAGAATATGCCTCGAATTGATGGAAGACCTGGTGCTTCTCTTGAACCCTTAAACTTTGATAAACTTGAAGCTGATATCAAAGAAGTGCATCCAACTGCTACTAACCGTGATATTATGTCTTCTGCTTTGTACCCTGAGGTGACCAACGAATACTTAACCTTCAAAGAAAAGTTTGGACCTGTAGATAAACTTGACACAAGAATATTTTTGACTGGACCTAAAGTGGGTGAGGAATTCGAAGTGACTATTGAAAGAGGAAAAACTCTTGGAATTAAAACTCTTGCAATGGCTGAAGATTTGACTGAAAAAGGAGAACGTGAAGTCTTCTTCGAACTGAACGGTCAGTTGAGATCTGTCTTTATCAGAGATAAGGACTCTACGAAGGAAGTTCATATCCACCCGAAGGCAGCGAAAGGAGATAAGAGCCAGGTTGGTGCGCCTATGCCTGGAACTGTAATTGACATTAGAGTTAAAGTTGGAGACAAAGTAGAAAAGGGAACCCCATTAATTATTCTCTCTGCGATGAAGATGGAAACTGTTGTACAGTCGCCAGTTGCTGGTATTATTAAGAGTCTTAATGTTGACATGGGAATGAAATTAGAAGCTGAAGATTTGTTGATCACAATGGAATAAAAGGGTTGTAGTTATTAAGGAAGTAAGTTTTAATTCCACTTCAAAAGTCAGTTGTTATATATTTTGAACGTGTTAATTATAACCAAATTTTTATTAGGTTGTTACAATTTTGGAAATTATAAATATTTATTATTAAGAAGTTAGTAATTAATTTAAATTACTTAATATTGTATATATACTTTTAAATTTTAATCTTATTATGAGCATATAATTATCATTCGTAATTTCTTTTATATTCATGTTGTTTTATCTATTTTATAGCTGTTATTGTTGATATTTTTATAAATTCTAATTTACTGTACTGTTATTTCGTTGATAGTAGGATAATAAAAAATCTATTTTTACACTAATAATTTTATTATCCAGTGATCAAAATAAAATTTTATACTTGATAACTTTCAATGTTTCATAATAGTTTTGAATAAAAAAGAAATTATGAAGAAAGTTTATTTATAAAAAAAAAATCTTAATAAAACAATTGTTTATTTTAAATAGCAACTTTATTTTATTAACATATATACATTCTATTCCAAGTACAAACTACAAAAATAACTAAACAAATCTTGTAGCAATTCCTAGTAATTTTGTGTAATCAGCTCCTTTTGCTTGGGTTCTTTCCTTTAAAATAGTTCTAAGAATTGTTGGTATAGGTGTATGAATTCTAGTACCAAGGGGGGTTCCATTATCATCAATTAAAACTATATTGTTGCTATCGAATTTTGGAATTTTTGGCTTCTGATTTTGTTTAAGACCCACCAAAATTGCTTTCTTCTTTTCTCCTTTGATAGCTACCAGTACTTTGTCACCTAAAAATAATGGAAGTTTATTAATGGAATGCGATTACATATGCTTGCTATAGTTTACCTATCTTTCCTATACTCTGTTTATTATAAATATGAATACATTTCGGTGGTTTTCCTTCTGCCATTGCATTTTTTCCAATTTCACTATTATCAACAACTCGTAATCTTGCAAGTTTTCTAATTTCCATACATTGAGCTGTTACATGAAAGTTCCGTTGTGATTGTAGAATGTAATTTGATAAATTTAATAGTTTATTAGAAGTATTCATCGTAATAAATTGAGAAAATGTGAACTATTATTATGTCAAATTTGCAGGTTAGGTTGTAAAACACACGATTTGAAAGAATTATATTGCCGACTGAGTGACAAATTTGGTTCAGAGTTCTGCCAATAGAGGTCTAAGGACACTATTCCAGAGCCAGCCAAAAGTTTAAAATTCTTGAAATTACAGGCAAATTACTTTCCTTTTGATTTTTTATTGTTAAATCTAGTATAATGTAATTAATTTTCAAAATTTTCCTGATAATAGTTTTATTGTAAGTAAATATATTATATTAGGAAGTAATGACATAATAATAAATGAAAAATATATTTTAAGACGCAGGTTTGCTACAAATACAAAATAAAAACTAATGCATATTTATTACTATATAATCTGTTTACTATTTAGTAAAAATTTATGAAATGGAGTACAAATGTTTATTTCGCAGTTTAATAAACGTTTGTAATTTTAGAAAGGAAATAAATTTATTCGCAACTTTTTAAATTTCGCTATACGACGTCACGCTGTGTTAAAACGTGGAAGTAAATAAATCTCACGCATGTTGCAAGGCTGATTTTTCGCCAAGAGAGAAGAAGCGTTGAATTGCCAATCAATTTGAACGGAGATGAATAATTTGCGGCAACCATTTTGACAATACTTCCGGATGATTTGATTCGCGGCAGGAAGTTCCCGATTGCTCCTAAATCGTATCTGACAGTTCGACACCGCGATTCGCGATACATCGTTGCGAGTAACTTGTTCTTTTTCGATTTGATTTAACAAGTTGCCATGGAATTTGGAGATTTTAACGCAAATATGGGCTTTTTCTTAGAATTCTGAGGATGATGATTTATAATTAATTTAATCTCTTATTTAATTAATGTTACTAAAACTGCGTATTGGTATTTTACGGTAAAATATATTTTCGCAATTTTCTAACAGTGTAATGACTAAAGATTTAATTTACAAGTTTAGATTTTAAATTTGTATTTTAACTTACTGATTCATACTGAATTTATTAAATTTAAAAACTACCAATCAGGATTAGGTTTCAGATTTTTGATATAATTAACAACTAAATATAACTTTATTTTGTAAGTTTGGTTTTTATATGTAATGTTTATGGGGTAAATAGCTTAGTGGCAACGTATCGGACTGTGGATCGTGAGATCCTCAGTTCGAATCCCAGTACCGACAGTTGCCAATTTAAATTTACACCTGTGGTTCCCCCTCCACTAACAACTTTGGGGGCTATGACTTGACGGCTGGTAACCGCATTTCATACGCAAAAATATATCACCTACCGAGATCTGCGTAAGCAGAGTGCCACACCCTTAATGGGTAAAAGGCGTGATGATATATTTTATTTTTATTTATATGTAATGTTCATCTATAAAATATAATATTTAACACTCTCAGCATTTATATTGTAACAATATTTTATGATCACAAATAAATCAAACTGACAATCTTGACACATTTTATTATTGTTCCTTGTTTCCCAGTCAAGCTGTGATTGGTTGAATTTAGAATGTAGATTTAGGATATGAAATATGACTGGTTTATATTGAAGATTTTATTTCCAATTTTAGATTTAGAAATTGAAGTTAAAAAATATATAAAACATATAAATAAATTTACTGGTTTATGGCGGTATTACAAATTTAAAATTTACGTTTAAAATATCACCATTTTTATATTATAAATCTTAATTTATAATTCCAACAATTAACAGCTTGACTGGTAATAAAAAAACAATTTTGACAACAGCCAAATGTATCAAGATTGTCAGTTAAACTGATTTACTTGAGATAATAAAATAATGACTACGTTTAGACGTAGGGGAAAAATGTTCTTTGATTTGACTTTCAAGTCAAGTATAAAAAAAATCGGGCTAGACTCATACAAGTAGTGTTGTTACAGATCATTTAAAAATGATATAGATTAGATTAGATCAAGATCAAGATCTTCATATTTAATATGATCTGAATCAGATCATAGATCAATTTTTATGATCGGTTCTATTTTTTTTTTAGATCAGATCAGGAATAAAAGATCTTTTTTTTTCATAAAAAAGATCAGTAATTTTTTTCACAAAATGTTTAATTCTTATTAAGAAAATATGAAGGCGATAATTTTAATAACAGCAAAATAAAATCAAAAAATTATTTTATATTTTTTTTTTCAAAAAATATATTGAATTTTTAATACATATAATATATATATAATTATTAAATTATATTAATTTAATTTAGTACTGAGAGTCAAATTTTAGAGAAATATATCTGATCTTTTATAAGATCATAGATCTTATTCTTTTTCACCGAGATCAAGATCAAGATCAGAAAATATGAAATGATCAAGATTATTTGATCTAGATCAGTCACAACACTGCATGCATACAAGTGACTTTGAAAGATCATCAGCAACATTAAATTCCCGCGTAAATTTAAATGTTAACCGTTGTTTTCTCAATGTTTATTATATTACATCCAAAACTGTGATTGCGTTGGTACTACTCGTATCATCACATTAAAAAAAATTACGCTAATATATAATATGTCCATGGTTTTTCTATAAATAATATAAATACTATGGAATTGTAATTTTTTACACTATTATTAATTGTTTATCTGATAACTTTTCAACAAATTTTAATGAAACCACATAAATTACTGGATGTCAACAAGTAGATAAGTGAAGGACAAGTCAATAATCTGAAGTAAAGGAGAATTGTTTTAATGTGTAAACGTACTAGTAATTTTACTTTTCAAAAATAGTCTTTTCAAAGTCAAGTCAAAGTGAAATTTTGCCATACGTGTAAACGTAGTCATTGTTGTAATGTGGATACGGAGAGTGTTAAGTATGATAATAAGTTAATTATTTTGATTGAAGAATTTCGTATATAAACCAAAGTTAAACTAATTTTTGTTGTCAAATACGTCAAAAATTTGAAATCTATTCCTGATAGATAGATTTTAAATTTAATAAATTCAGTATAAACTAGGAAGGTTAATCGTAAATTTAATATCTTAATTTTTAAATCTAGTCTTGTAAATTGAATCCAGTATGCATCTGCCAATATGGTAATGTTTTAAATGTATATTTTAAATTTGTAAATCCAGAAGGTATTTGTATGTATTTTATATTTTTCCAATTAAATTTCTACTTCTAAATGTGTAAATTAAATCCAGTATGAACCAGCCATTAATGATTATTATTATTATATTATCCTTAGTTCGCATCCCCCTGTTGATAAATTTACCCAGCACAAATATTACTCCGCTAACGTCTTTGGAGAAACAGGTAAACGGTGTGATGATAAATTTGTTAATGTTTGTAATTTTGAATCAAAAACTATATTAAGGAAAATTGCGAATATTTGAATTCGCTCCACCTCCTCATTTTTCCTTTTCTCCATAAATTGTCTTATGATAAGACTGTGAACCATCTTTGCAATCATACAATTTAAATAATAACCCCCCGAACAAAGAGAGCATTCTATACGGGCCCATCACTTCATCACTATTGTGCGATCAAGTGTGAAATCCAACAATTGCGTCTGATATTTCATCGCGAAATGATTCATTATTCAATCTACGTGACGTCAGGCGGCCATTTTACCCCCTTAGTCCCACCCTAGTCTTGCTGCTCGTAGCCTTCTTGATTCTTCAGCAGTTGAAGGAGTTGCTGGCATTGTGGACAGCGCTAATTATGCGCTGATTCAGTGTTATTAAACTCTTGGGGAATGGTAGAAGTTTATGACAAATTTAAGACGTAATTTTGTACTGGCTTGTGGTAAAGGACCTTTTTAAGGCAGCGTAGGCGGTTATTTAGTACTTTGAATTCACATATTGCCGTGGAATGTCTGGTACATATGTATTTTATAAAATATTGTGAATTTGGTGTTAGAATTTCGTATAATAGACATCATGATGTGGGAATCACAAACAAGTTCTGAACTAATTGCGAAAATGTAGTTTATAAAGAAGAAAACTATTATTATTAATACTTTATATAGTATGAACATTCAGATATAGGCTTAATTCTAATTGAACTGTAATTTTAACTGGTACTTGAGCATAATAATAAATTATGAATTAATATGCGAGGCTTGCAAATTTACGACTACTCGCAAAACAGATTTTGGACGTGTGATACACATTATTTTTATTGTTGACTTTGTCATAAATTTATTAAATGAAATTCAGATTTATTTGTCAAATATGAAATAGTAGAATTTTTGTATGTTGGTAGCATCAGATCATTCGTAAAGAAAGATATGAGGGATTTATAAATATAAACAATTCATTTGTTTTCTTTGAAAAATTCGGTGACATTTATTTAGTTGATATTTATTTAATGGTTGTGCTCTGCAACTGAAAGTTTAATTGTAATTACTTACATTTGAGCTTACAATTTAGCTCTAAAATTGAAAGAAATCTCTATGCTCCAAGCACTCAAGGCTCTAGGCCAGAAACAAGTAGATTCTGGACGATTTTCAGATGTGTAAAACTAGTGTTTTTGGACGGGGGTACGAAAATATATGTTCATGCCATTTAACCATTTTTTGTGTGGCACCCTGCTATCGCAGTTCTTGGTCAATGACATAATTTCAACGTATGAAGAGCGGTTACCAGCTATTAAATCACGGCTCCCATAGATGTTATTGAAAAGGGAACTGTCGGCTGTGGGATTCAAACTGAGGATCTCATGATTCACAGTCCGATGCGTTACCACGAAACCAATAATAAATAATAGTTTTGTATTGGATCTGAATTCAACATGATGGTCTTTTTACTTTCTTATACACAGTTTAAACTCTTTACAATATTTGAAAATTATTTTTAAAAAATACTTCAAATAAAAGTAATATAGATAACATAGTTTTATAATTTTGAGTTATAAATTGCCAGTATTCAAAATTAACTGATTTTTTTAAACGTCATACTTGGCATAACTGATGTTTAGGAAATGAGAAATATTTCACAACTGGTGATGAAATAGTATATTGTACAATAAGCATGGAATGGCACTCATTTCCTACGAGTATGAAATGGTTATTCCATGCGAGTTGCACACTATACTTTTCTACGACCACGATATTATTTCCTAATTAATTTAATTTTAATAGTAAATTTGTCCCGCTTTCACCATTCCAATATTTGACAATTCTAAATAAGTATCCAAGCAATGTATTGAATACCTACTCACAAAACAAATTCATTTCTCACGAAACTTGCAATGTACCTCATTTCCCTAGCAACAACAAACATACAATGAGTAGATTTCTAAATGGTCGTAGAAAAAGTTTATTTCAACTTGAATAAAATAGTAAACAATCGATATAAATAGGTACACTTCTTAATACAAGTCGTATAAAATGAATATTTTCATTGCACTGATTTAAAGTTTTGAAGAACTGTATGTAGTATTGTTATATTTGTTGTTGGCTATGAAAATTGAGTATATTCTTGTGAATTAGAAAGAGAAATAAAAATTAATATAGAGACTGCATTAGTAATTGTGAATTAGTGAAAACAAAGTTAATAGTAAGTAATGTTAATCGAAAAGGAATTCATACATTCGTGTAGTTCATTTTAAATTTATTTCAAATATTCGTAAATACGTATTTTTGTTCTAAACTTTATGTAATAATATAGATCTGTAATTTTCATAAGAAAATTAAATCCAGTAAAATTTTAATATTTCTAACAACTTCCTCCATGAATGAAAATTAATTTTAGTTCCACACCTCCTCTTTTTCCCTTGTTGTTTCCATGCTTCCATATACAAGTATATCTATGTAGGTATATACCTAACCTCAACTCATATTATATATCAGAAAACAAAAGTCAAATCTCTTATATTTTCAGTTCGGCTGCGTATGCGTGCCTAACGTGGCGTACTTGCAAACAAAAGACTCGCGTCTCGCGGTGTGGTTACCGTCGCCTGCTGGATGTCATATTCCGTGGTTTTGATGATTTCCGTATTCGTGCCACAACAAATTATTATATGCATCCGTGAACATTTCTTGCTTATATGTCAAATAGAACCTATCTACAATTGCAGTGATTATGAGGGGGCCGTAGATTTTAATTTTAAGTGGGTCTTGAACCTACAGGCTAGTAGAATTTAGCGTGTTAGCGACGTTAGACTAACTACTGGTTGTCCATGTTTCAGCTGCAATATTTAAAATAATAATTAAATTTAGATATAATCGTTAATCATCTGTAGTCAAGCATAAATAATAATAACTGTGACTTTTGAAACCATGAAATAAAGATTTGCATAGGTCATTTATTAATAATTAGATTTCTGTTTAGGGAATTGATATGCATATAGGAAATATTTTCATGAAATGTATTTATAATTTAATTTGATAGATGCTTCGTAAAAATATAAAATGAATGTTAATATTTCACATACACCTATGAGTTCACAATTGCAAGGATATTTTGAATATTTATTGTAAGTATTAACTATTCTACCTTCTACGGTAGAATATTATAAATCACAGCTCTTATATACGTAATAGAAGGAAGTTTTGAGATTGTCGGAATATGTTTTGACCATTCTATTAATGACGTCTGGGTGGATGGATTTGTATATGTGTGATAACTTATGAACAAGAAAAGATAGACTATCGAAACTAAGTAGTTATAAGTGCCATGAAAATGCGCAAAGATGATTATGATTACATTTTGAACATAATAGCAAAACCGGTACTAAAAGTTTGCGATCCAAAGTAATCTACATAATTGTAAAATAAATAGTCAATTAATTAAATAAATTCAACAATTAAACCGAGTGTTAGTGACAAACAGATTGATAGTCATGTGTTTCTTTATTTTTATCAGTCTGCAACTATAAACATAATTTTCATTTTACTTGCAGATGTGTTTTGATGGTTGATTTATATAAAACAATTTTTATTTTTTGAAAATTAGCTCCATGTTAATTATTAATTTGTATCTTACCTTGACATATTACTCTTGAAGATGACCTATATGAGCTGTGATGTCGAAACTTTGAGTAATACATAAGTTGCAAGGATTGGAACTCAAAAATTATTTATTTCTTTATAACTTCTCCAATTCAGTAAAATTTATATAAATATAATTATTAAAATGACGGCACTTAGCAGTCAATAAATATTTATTGACTGCTATCCAGTTCTTTAATTATTATACAAAGTTTACGTCATTAAAATCAGAGTAAAAATTAGCATTTTTACTGTAATATTTTTTTTATTATTCAATTCATTTAAAAAATTTAAAATTGTCAAGTTGTGTTATTATAAGTCACAGAAAAAAAATCGTTTTCTACTACACTAATTAGACAATAAAAATATGTACTTTTTTATATGAACCATCTCAATATGCAACAGTTCGGAAATTTTTTATAAATGAAAACGTAAATAAGTTTTTTGTCCAACTCTAGTGACCTATGCATTTTTCGGAACAATAAAAATATTATTAAATGGGCCTTCTTGTGAGACAACTTTTATCTAATTTAATTAAAGTTCTTGTAGTTTTTAAGATTCCAAGGTGAACTTCGGAAATGAAATGTGTGTGTGTCAAGGTATCAAGTGTAACAATTAAATATTGAAATATTAATTTATATGTATAAGAAAGACCATTTTTTCTACACGAAAAGTAAATAATTTTTACCGGTTTCTGGAGAATAAACCTATGTTTACATGCACAAAAGTAGACAGGGTAAGTATGTCATAACTCTATACTGTACGGTAATATTACCATACTGACCTGTCAAAACAGTTAAGAAAATGAAAATAAAACATCATTCGTTCCAAATATTTTTAGGCAATTCAGCATCGTCAAAATCCACATTTTATCTAGCTATTATGAACTCATTTGCGGAAGTAAAAAAAATTATTTATAAATATGATACAAAACAAGTGTAATCATGGTGATAAATAAAAACAAACAGATTTACTTGACCACCTTCTAAAATTATGACAGACGTTATTCATAAAAGAATTTCAATAAACAATATTTATTAAAGACATTAATGTCTTCATATTCTTAAACCGGTAAACTATTGAACAAACCACGGATGTTATGAGTAATAACATGCCTTAGATGTCTTCAAATCCTCGCTCTACGAGATCGGATTTCAAACTGACATCTGCTGCTGTTATGATACTCATAACATCGCTAGAAATATTAATAGCTATAAAACAGTAGTTTAATAGTTCTTATACAGAAATTCTATGTGAAAAATCAGATATGTAAATTTTAATTATTTTTATTTTATGAATATAATATGTAGACGAAACGATTTGAAATTAATAAAAATCATATAACTTGCATTTGAACTGAGAAGTGAGAATTCCGTGATTCAGTATTATCTTATTGGTTTTAATAAAAGTGAAACTTCATAAATAATATTTGTAGTTTTCACGTGTGTTTACAGATTTGAAATAGCCTTCTGTAATCTTTCAAATATACGAATACACCGTGAGAAATGCAATCCTCTAAGTATCTCATCAAACCTGTCACTGACATTAGTCATTCAGCTGCGTTTCCTAAATTCTAAATACAATAAATGCACAAGTATTCCTAAGAATTGTAAACTATACACATATCTATAATACTCCTTGTACTTCACTATTTCAGTCTCAACACAGTGTCCAGTGCACAGCCATTGTGTTTCACGCCATCATATAATCACGTAGGTGTGAAGTATTGAAAGAGCACACAGCGCTAGTCACATGATGTTTTGACGCGTCTGCATTCAACTTGTCAATGTCCTGCGTCTTTTCGTGTCAGCCAGCTTCTTTTGACGGCAAATTAGCCGCAGAGTGTTGAAGATGTCGAAACAGGGCATTCATTGCATTTAGGAGCGAGTATCCGGTGTCGGAATGAAGTTTTGTGCCTGGGATTGTTTTCAAAGATGTGTGAATTGTTGTGGTTGGAGTATGAAGACGGAGAACCATTGGGAATGAAATAATCGAGGAACTAATGGAAGGGGAGGTAAGTGAATTGTAGATTGTTTATTGAACTGTTCATCTGATTGGGTTTCCTAACCTTTCACGTCAAACATAATTTTAATTGATTGCTATAATTGAATGACTGGATTATGCAGAAAGGTATATGGCAATTTTAGGTTATGAAATTGATATCTTACAAATATACAAATATTATTATGTTGTATATGATTGTATTGTCGAATTATTGTAGGCATTAAAATTTGCACTATAGCAAGATCTGTCAACGATATTAGATTAATTAAATAATTCGAATTTTTGCTTCGCATTTCTGATTGTCTTCATCAAGTAACCTACAAACTATTTATGAGCACCATACACGATCAGTTTACTACAGTTCGACACCTGTGCAAACCTCTTATCAGAGATATTGGACTTTGATAGAATGTCTAAGGCGTGGATTATACAATGAAGTTTTTCTTTTCAAGTGATTTTAAAATGACATTTGATAGCTAATTCGCCTACTATAAAACAAGGGGTTAGATGTAATGCGGTAAAGCAGCAATAAGCAAGTGTACGGATAATTTTTTTTAGGAAATTTTAAGAAAACGTACCTTACTTTCTGTTTTTAGATTCATCTATGTCTCTTACACTTGCGTAATTGTGCGAGAGAGAAACAATTTTAAAGCCAATTGAAAAGAAAAATTTTATCGTGTATAGTACGCTTAAAGATAAATTTGACGTAAGATCGTAAAATAATGCAATTTGCTATGGTAAATCGTGTATTAATTCTTATCTTAATATATCCCTGTGGTAACATATTGTACTGGGGTAATGAGTTTCCCAATTCGATCATCTTCGTGGCTGGTAACCACATTTCATGTGTAAATAATATGTCACTAAAGTGTGCATTACATGATGAGTTTTTTCTTTTCTAGTGAATTTTACAAATTTCTCTTTCGCATACAATGACGTAAGTGTAAGAGATAGATGCGTCGACGTGGCACGTAAAACTTACAACAAAAAACTGTATATTCCTTAAAGATTACAGTTTTTACAGCACTACCAACTAAGCGAAGGGGCAAGTGCCTGTCAAATGTCATTTGTGTTAATGTCTTTGATATTACAAGGGTTTAATTAATAACAAACTTACAATGGCAAAGTGGAGTAGGGAAGAAATCGAGAACATAGAGGATATACCTCTAAAAATTTCATGTGTACAAAATCAATGAATACTATTACGTTGGTATAACTGAACTTTTGACACTTGATTGTTTTAATTTATTAAAAACTTGATCATTTAAATAGACTAAGGCCCGGTTGTTCCACCTTCAGTTAGGAATTCGGTATAAATTTATTCGACTGGTAAACCTTGTTTTGGTTTTTCCATGTTCATTTAAAAATTACCAATAGGATAAACATCTGTTAACAGTAGGATAGGTAACTGGTAGTCAAACTGCCAGTTAGATGGTTTACCAGGGGGATATTGTACCGAATACAAACGATTTAACACACGAAGTGAACCGAACATATACATTTTGACACTTGTCAAATTAATTATTTTCATAACCTATTTCTAGGAATTTATTATTATTATTTATAAAAATGGATTTGTATGGCGCTGATGTATTCAAAGGTTTACCAGGAGAATAGTGTACCGATTGCGAACGATTTAATACGTGAAGTTAATCGTAAGTTCATATAAATTTTGTAACTTGTCAACTTAATTATTTTCATAAACAATTTCCAGGAATTTATTACTATTTATAAATGAGTATGACCATATGAAGCAAATAACGAAGAAAGCTAACATAGCACTCCCACAAATCTGGGGTATAGGGCAAAGCAGCACTGTCCGCGGTCAGTAGTTGATGGGTGACCGCTTTGCGAACCTACACCAGCTAACACTGCGTGCCGTTGTCACACCCCTGAAAACGAGGTACTCAGGCGGCCTATGACCTCAGCAGTTGAGACCGCTTAAATAAAAAAATATAAGAATATTGCTATTCGATAAATTGATTACGAGCATTATGATGTATGGAGCGAGTCGAAATTTGGGGTTGGAGAGAACAAGATAAAATAGAAAGTATCCAATCATAATATATTAGATGGATACTTGGGTTAGACAAATAAATATCGATATACTTATTAGAGGAAGAAACAAAACGGTACAAACTAAAGACTGAACAAGCAAGAGAGCAATGAAGTATAAAGAGAAACTAAGAACACCATAGAAAAGCTTAGAATAAGATTGTTGGATACAAATATAAAGAAAAGAAGAAAGATTGGATGAAGAGAATTCGTTGTAACATACCAAATATTTTTACATAGTATTAGTTTTTATTATAAATAAATGATATACCACAATGATAATGTAGAAATTTGAATACCGCAAGGGATCAAATAAAACATATACTACTTTACTATTACGATTTATAAGAAAATATTTATTTGTCGGTAATGATGAAGAAATAATGAATTTTTTCTTTAATAATATAAATGTGCGTAAACAGTATACGGTACGGGCAAGGTGTAGTCACTCGGAAAAGTGGAACAATGAAGAATTTTTCATGAGATTTCATATATCAAAGAATACAGTATTGCATTTATTTGAAAACATTGAAGACAAGTTGTTATTTTTATTTAAACGGTACGTTCTGGGAATATGTGAACTATTGAAATTATAATTCCAAATATTCCGTTTTTAGGAATCAAGGTGTTGGCCACAACTTGAATTAAATTGTGACCCGAGCTGATTCCAAATTTTTTCTTTCTCTTTCCAAGAAATAGAATCTGTCTTTTTTGGCTCTATTATATCTTTATATTCATAAAATCAAAACAAACATCAAACTATAACCTTCAACGTCATATGAAAAGTGACAGCCAAGTTACCAATTTTATAAAATAAACACAAATTTTAACCTTTTATTCGTTAACTGCCAGTTAACTATCTGGAAGATAAAATTTCGTGGAACAACCGAAAAACTTTAACCTCCTGACAAGTAGCTAAAATAAATTTATCTCTCAGATAGTTAACTGAAATTTTATCAGAACTTGGAACAACTGGCCCTTATACATTCACTTATAAAGACAAATTAAAGCCACTTCAAAAGAAAAACTTTTATCATGTAATGTACACTTTACAGAGATCTGTGATACCAGAGTGTCAGCCAAAATGAGTCAATGATTGTAATTATGTATAACATCTGATCTATCAATTCTACACCTAATATCGTTTGCAAATCGGATAGGATTACCACTATAGATAGTATAGATTTTGACTACAGAAAAAGAATCTGATGTGTCCAACGCATAAACAATTTATAAACAGTGGAACTTAGAGAAAAACGTTTCAAATAAATATTGTAGCTAATATTATTTTACAACATTTTTAATATAACAAAATTTATTCTAATTTAATTATTTATTATAAAATTTTAATTTTAATGCGGTACAAAATATAGAAAAAAATTTCAAATAAAAACTGTCACCAGAATATAACAAATTTTTTTCATATATTTACCGAAATATTTCCAAAAAACCTGATAGGTTTTCGCCAGATGGATTAGATTACTATCAAAATGCAATCAGCTCGTAACTTAAGCACTTAAATTCTAAATATGAAATTTGAAACTTGAATTTGAGTAGATGAAAAAATCGTTATATACAGACCCATACACGCAGACGTCATAATAAAAATAGTGAAAATGTATTATACGGACTCCAAAATGTAATTATCCGTTGAAAATTTTGACCCGTTACAATACCTCACTTATATACATTAGGTACCTATGCAGGAGGTAAAAATCTGATCATGGGTGATTTCATTTGTTTCTTAGATATGTACTGAAGGGATTAAGCCTTACAAACTGATAAACTAAATTTGACAATTCAAAGTAGCACTAGGAAATATGAGAAATTGATCAATTGGACCGCCAATACCTTATGTACTTATACGCAAACAAAATTTTTCACGATATAACTACTGGAGATTTGTGAACTTTCTTTCCCGTCATGAAGGAAAGTGCTCAAATAATGTAAAAAATGAACAAAATTAAATATCATAAATTATATTACAACTCAAATGATTTTGAAATACATAAAAACCATCATAAATATTGGGGTCGTAAAAAATATAGTATATATGTTACAGTAAAAGGCCGTATATTGGTTAATCTTAGGTTTTACAAGTAAATCTTAGGATTAACCGATATGAGTTGGTAAATGTAATGATTTACTGGTAAAAACCTCAGATTAACCAATTTATTAGATTTTACAGGTTAAATTAGGTTATTTACCGTTTCTTTGAAGGTTAATGCTAAGATTTAACTAGGAACTGTTGATAAAAAATTTAAATGAACGATGATCAAAGAACTGTTGGACTGTTACCACTAGGAGTTGTTAAATCTTAGGTTTTATAGGAAAATCTTAGGATTTACCGTAACTCGGGCTTTTACAGTACCATATACACCGCAGGAGAGGAGTGTATTGTTTCCCTTGTCATATTGTAGCCTTCGCCTATGGCTCGTGCTTCAATTTACTCCGCGGGAAAAAATTATACACTTCTATCCCTTAACTTATAATATACTATTATTTTTATTGAATTGTCAAATTCCTTACTTTATTATTTAAATATAATTAAAAAGAGAAGTACTAAGATGTATATTATTAGTTTTTATTCTTTAGGGATACTCGAGATACCTATTAATTTAGCAATGAATGTATGAACAAAATTCATACAATAATTTTCAACCACAGTGAACAAGTAAAAAACTGAAAGAATTACAATAACGCTTGTTTTTTACTTTAAATATGATCAAAATATAAGTTAACCTGCTAATTTCTACTTTTACATTTTTTTAATATTAAATGACGTAAATATGTAATTTTTGTATATATTTTCTGAAAACTATCATTATTATTTATTAGGCGCCCACGTCCAGATCAAAACTTAATTCTAGTGTAAAGCACAATAATTTAGTGTAAATGTGCTGATGATGTTTCGTGAATACCTGTCAGGTAGACAAGCCTAACTTACACCACGTGTCGCTTCCAATCTCGGAAGCTGAGAATGGTATTACCTGAGACCTGCAGGTACATACAATCATACATAAACCTCTTTCAGCATAATCGCAATGTTTACGTTCGGGAAATAACTTTCGTAATGTCATATCCGTTTACTATTTTCTTGGGCATTAATCCGGTTGCCTTTTCTTTTAGAATAACATGTGAAAATCGTACCTTTAATATATGTTTTACAGTAATAAAATGTTATTGTATTTTTTCTGAGACTGGTAAATATTATATGCTCGGAAGGTGTTCAGCAAGTTTTTATAGTAGATACAACAAAATTAAGGCAAGAATAATTTAATGAATCTGTTCGATGACATACATATGGAACAAAGTGTGAAAAAAGTATTTTTTAATGTAAAAACATACATTCTTGTCCTAGAATCACAGAATCGATTCACAATAACATCTGCACAAAAAAAATGGATTACTACAATAGCAGTATTTATCCTACGTATAGTGACAGCAGTTTATTCTTACTGAAACACTATGTATAATATTTATTTCTCAGCAATAATACTTATATGTTATCTTACTTGAAATAGCAATATTAGGTGTTTATTTGAATATATATTATATTCTTAACAATGTAGCATATTTAAAACAACATGATCAAGATATATAGGTACTGCAATAATATTAGATTATTAAAAAAAAAACATATATTTAGATTGTTGAAGCAGCAATCGATAATAATAATATCACATTACTAATATAAATAAAAATATTGTTATTGTAAATATCTTAATTGCTGTCACTATACGTAAGAAATATTGCTATTGCAGCAATACATTTTTTTTTTCGTGTGTTGTTAGTAATAAACTGTGTTATCTGAAAGAAAAGTTGGTCTAAGATTAATAGAGGTTTAGATACTGGAACTTAAGATATTACTATTAATTTAATTGACGGTTGTTCTTGTACGTCTACCACACATTGTATATTTTTGTCAAGCAAAGTATATTTTTATCAAACTGGAAATTGATCAATTCGTAAATATACCAATTTGAATTTTTGATAAACTGTAATCGGTAAAAGCTGTAATTTTACTAATTATATTTTAGACAAACATTTTTGTTATTTTTCTCGCTCATTGATAAACAAATTCTGAACTTACGGCGAACAAACTGTTATAATCTTTTTTTTAATAAAATAAATATATTATCATCACGCACTTTCGCAGATCTTGGAGCATGATATTTTTTTGCTCGAAAATAAAATTACGGTGTGTCAGGTTTGTAGGACCCGGCAAATGCATGCACGGCTATCCACGTATAACCAAATTCGCCAATTCTTACGGATTCGGATAATTTTACAAACATTTCTTGCGTATGCAAATATTATGATAAACAAATTCGAATTAAAAGCTAATATTTTTATATTAATCTATGTATATATTAAATTAAATTAAATACTTGGTTGTTCATTTTTATTTTAAAGTCCAAATCTGAGGATAGCATATCCATAGTTTCTTTATTTATTTTCACAAGCCTCAAATTTATTTGAAAAGCTAAATCGTACGGGAATACTTTGCCAATGTCCGGAAAAGATATTCTCGTACTGTTATGTATCGTAACCTAGCAACGACATTAAAATACCGGATTAATGCACTTTCCGGTTCGAAAAATCACCGGAAGGAGTCAGTTTTCGATCGATCGAAAACAAATTTCCTACTAATGATTCTAAAAGATAAAACATTGATCTAATTTCATTAAAATATATGCATGTATTACATTCCTGACATAGATTGTTGTAGCTATTCTTTTACTTCGCATCCATGACGATGAATTAGTAAAGGAAGAAAAAACCTTTTTTTTTCGTTTGTTACTGTTGGAGATGAGCGACAATATAAAATTATTCAGAAAACACCAACTTTGCATTGACAAATGCAAGTGCAATAGTCAACTTTCTATAACAGTTTTCGGAAAATTTATTTGTTAAGTTGACTGGGTTACAAACATATTAAAATATTATTATGGAACAAAATATAATTCTGTGTTTTGATATTACAGAATTCGTATTTGCGAATACAGTCGTAATCGAATACTTTTCGTTAGCGTGGTGCCGTCGTGGCTTCTACATTTTGCTAACAACAAAATGAGTTTTAATTGTCTCGCTGTAACAATAAGAATTTTAAGATAGATTTAAAAGCAGGCTGAATTAATTTTCTCGAGCACTCATCGCGTGAAATGCATATGTAACCACGGCTTCGGCAAAATAGCGAGATGATAAATTCAACAGTGGTTTAGCGGTTTTAAAATGCACTTCCATTTACCGGCGCCTACTGCCTGCTTACAAAACCATTGAATAGTAATTAAAACTTATGTGGAATATGCATTTTATCCTCGAAATTAGAAATTCGTGTTCGTTAGTCTCTGTTTTCTAATACTGCGACAATTACTTTATTGTGCGACGATGAATTTAATAATTTTATAATGAATTTAGTTTGTAGTTCGGCTTCTATTTTTAATGGTTATTATGCTTTAGCAAATTAAATCGTCAATTTTATTCGATTATAATTATTACTCTATTTACAAAATTGTACCAGTGGTATTTAATATTGATTCATTTACCAATTAAAAATAAATATATCACCTGTGTATATAATTGTGAATTATATTTTTGAACGATCATCGGGATCTTAAATGTTTGCCGGCCAGGAGGAGGTAAGCAAATAATACTTTTAAAATAACAAATGAATAGTTTTTAATATCTAGGACATTGTGAAGATGTTTAAGTCCTTAGAGGACGACAAGCTTAGAAGGCCGTGGTTCTTTAAAAGTTTCCCGAGGACTCTAGACATAAAATGATGTTCATATACAAATTTTTTTTGTTTTTCACTTTGAATATTTAAATAAATTGAAAAATTTGAATTCAAATATATCATCATCATCATCACGCCTTTTACCCATTGCGGGTGTGGCACTCTGCTTACGCAGATCTCGGTAAGTGATATATTTTGGCGTATGAAATGCGGTTACCAGCCGTCAAGTCATAGCCCCCAAAGTTGTTAGTGGAGGGGGAACCACAGGGGTAAATTTAAATTGGCAACTGTCGGAAGTGGGATTCGAACTGAGGATCTCGCGATCCACAGTCCGATACGTTGCCACTGAGCTATTTACCCCATATTTTGAATTCAAATTTATTGAAATAGGGCTGCTTTACCAGTGTTGCTTGTTTGTTTATTTATGAACACGAGACGTGAGAGGACAATACGTTCTGGAGCTACACCTACAGCTTCAATGTAAACAAGTTAACTAAATTTTTGTATTTAAAGATTATAAGAAAAAGAAAAAACACAGTGCTATTATATGTTATAACCGATGGGAAAATGATACCTAACAATATAATGAAACTGAAATTATAAGTGTAAAGTCTAAAATGTCACAAAACAAAAGAAGAGAATTTAACTTAGATTTTACTGGTGTTAGTAGTGATTATCAAATAAATTCTCAACTTTCTTAATCATTTTCCGTCGTTTCTTGTTACTTTGTTTTCATTTAATAATTCATAATGATGCTTTTTACCTCCCGCCAACCTCTAGGTAAGGAAGGTATTGTTTTTGGCCAAAAAAATGGGTAGTGAGTTTTCAATGAAAAAGCACGTATTAGGATCAAATTGTTCAACCGGAAGTAGCAGTTCACTATGAGTAGAAATAGTTTTCCGTGAAAAAGCACGATTAAATTAAATTTTTCAACAATTTACATTATTTTGAAAAGTGTAGAATTTTTTTACATCTATTTTGATTACACTAATTTTATTAATTTTCATTAGTTTTGGAGATAATAAAATATAAAGAAATTTAATTTTATAAATCTTGCATTCCATGTACACCATGGAAACACTTAAATTTTGTATGAAATGTGACACATGTCATTGTGATTGTGAAGCTGTTTTTTTTTTTTTTTATTATGAAGATGGGAGGCGGACTAACTACTATGGTCATATGCCGCCTCATGAGTAGATGAATATGAATTTATATGAATAACACAAACGACCATGCTCTTCAGTGGGATTCGAACCCACGACCGTGAAGCTGTTTTCTTAGTGACGTTAAAATATTAAATAAATATACGAAAGAAAATTTAATTTCCCAAATATAAATAGAAAATAAACAAATAAGAATGTATTTTTCTGCATCATCAAATACTATTTTGTACCGTTTAAGAACTGTGGTTATGTGCTGGACACATCAGATTTTTTATCGAAGCACTTGTTACTTTTTACTTGGCTAAACAATTATATGCGGCTATGATTTTATTGTGATTTAAGGAAAATTATACTTATATTACATTTTGATAAGTGATGAAAACAGAATTTCAAAAATTGAAAATCAAAATGAAGTTGAACTTTTAATCCTTTTCTTGATTCTGTTATTGTATACTTACCAACTTTACATCGTAGTTTGTAAGTAGTAGTGTAAGTGAAAAATATATTAGTAGGTACCTATAAGAAATAGGTGCGGTGGACAACACTTAAGCATATTTAAATAATTATATAATTTGTGAAGTGAAGTATTTATTTTTATTATCCATTACTTTTTATATGTAATACGTACATAACATTACGCTATATCCCACACAGTGGGGTAGCAGGAACCCTGAAACACAATCAATCTCCTTCAAACATTCCTATCTTGTTTTCATTTCTTTAGTCTCGTTTACATCCACAGTACGACCCATACACGCTCGTCTACTGTTCATACTCGGAATCACTGTGGTTTTAGTTCCAATTTTTATTTGATTCATTTGCGATATTCGAATATTTCTTCTACATTTAATTTTATTCTAAGGACAATTTTTGACTGTAATTAAAACGTTTGCATTACAGGCAAGGATTCGTGAGTTTATTGCAATTTATAATTTATATTGAACTGATTTTGAATGGTTTGGATTCCATATATGCTGTAGATCTTTTGTACTGTAATTGGACATTAATTCTTATTATGTAGAATATTAAGTAAGTGAATAAGGGACGAATTAAACCCTATATTTTAATCTGAATGGCCAGAACCGAGGAAAGAACTTTGGGTTTTAGAGCAAAAACGCTGGGTACAAAGTTTCGAGACATGCTTGATGTTTCGCCTACATTATTATATGTAGGTACGTACTCCCGATCGATCCATAATTAAAACTTAAATCCAATATGCATTTTCTCATTTCCCATATTTAAAACTCTCTTCATTTCTCAGCAATCTGTTCATTAATTAGTTTTGACTCGGATAAAAATCTGGGTCTATACCTCAACGGAATCATCAGCCACCAGCCACCAGGATCCAATTAGAGTTCGTTAGTTAATCTGGCGTCCGCTGCCATTGCGCCTGCACTGGCGCTGCAGTTATAATTATCTCTAATTGTAAAACCCGCACTTAAAGGACTCTTCAGGATTTCATCCACTGGGGAGTGAGGAGCGGGGAGGCAGGAGCTTACCTGGTGGTGACTTTCGACATAATGCTTCATTCCTCATTCGTATTCATGCATATTTTGCCTCATTTCTGCGTTTCTTTCCTTTCGGTCGCTCTTTGCTTTATTTTAGAATTTGTTGGATGGATGTGGATAGTGATGGAGAGTGTAGGTACTTGTGAATGCTAACCAGTAACGATTTCTTTATTTTGTCGGATCTAGTTCGTGGATGACTGGATGATGCATACTTGTCTTCTATAGATTGCTATGTGAATGGGTTTGTAGTTCTTTAGAATTTACTTATTGGTGAATAAATATGAATTTAAATATAAATAGTTGTAGTATACAGGGTATATGAAATTTAAACAGCTATTGGAGAGATAATTTTGATAGTTGGAAGGATTCTATTTCATTGGGCTTCGTAAGAAGAATTTTTATAGCTTTAAGCTTTAAGTGTATTATTGTATTGAGTAACTAAAATGAAATCAAACAAGAAAAATAAAATATTGGTTTTGTGTAAATGCATAAAATGTATTTTTAAGTAGAAATATCCTAAGATATTGCATTCATATTAAGTGAATAACTTTGGCTGGTAATTATAAGCTCTAATTTCAGATGTACTAAAAAATTGCTTCAGATTTGTTTTCAGTTTAAATAATATAATTTTTTGTTGGAGGTTTTTAGGTGCTTCGATATCTAGATCTAGATCATTAGCTCCTTGGTACATATTTACGTATTATTTTCATCTTATTATATTATATTAGAGTTATTAAGTTTATGTCTTTGAGGTATTTTATTGCGTAGTATGTAATATGATGTTATATGTTGTGCGCTAATATTTCTGGTGTTGTTCGACGATTTTGACTGATCAATAACCTAATCATTTTGTTAACAACAATTTTGAAACCTGTATAAGTTAAATGAATTGCAGTAAACTAATAAATTATTGTTAGAAACATTATTGTGCTTTTATTGTTAAGCTAAATATGGACAATTGTAAACAGTAAATTATAAATTATGGAATTAAAATAACGAGATATATAAAATGTGTTGTTAACCGTCTCGGCCATTGTTAACTTTGAAGCTACCAATGTAGGTAACAACGCTTGTTGCATCTGGGACTCACCCTCAGAATACCCATAAACAAAGTTTTGACAAGCCAGTGTTATTATATAAAACCATGTCACAATATATTTTGTAAAATTCAAATGACTATACTTCGGATTATACATTGTATTATATTGCTTTTTAGTAGTTACTTGATATAGAGTTGAAAGTGCTATAGTACTAATGATACTTTGGTACCGTGCATTTACTAATCTAGTGATGTGCCGAATACAATATTAAAATTTTAAAACTAGTTTGTTTGTTGATTTAGTGAACCTGATGGGTTTTAATTTGTTATGTGTATATTTGTTCAAATTTTACTGTAGAGTTTTTACAGTAAATATTATTTTATTAATTAGATAATTTATTTGATACTTGGACATTGTATTTTGGTTTAAGATGAAGTGAGAGAAATATGAAGTCTTTCAAATGCAAATGCAAATTATATTCCATTTATAAAATTAAAATAATACTTCATTATAATATAAAGAATTTACGAATTAAATTGTTTGAGATAATCAAGTCAATATTTTTCCGTATATGTAGGTAATTGTGTAGGTATTATTTTCTCTTCAAAATTGATTACCCATACGTGAGTATTTATTTCAATGTAAAATTTCTTGAGTAAAATTCCAATGATTTAGTAGGTATCAAAATATATTAATTATTCTAATTAATTAATCCACTATTTCAACTAATAATTCATTCATAATTCTTAAAATAATGATGGAAGTAGACCGCACGAAATTTCAACTTCAAATACATACCTACTTATTAATAATCCGACGGCCGGTGTAATTGTTTACAAAATCAAGTACCTACATTATTTATTGGTTAGTTAAATTGCTAATTAAAATAGGTATATTAGTAAAATAGGATTTTCGTAATATTATATTTGATATCAAGGACATACCTACAAAACAATTAATTAGATTTTTGATTCTGTAATAAGAATTAGGGCCGGCCATTCCATCTAAGAATAAACTTCCAAATAATTTATTCGTTGAATAAATAAAAAATTAATTATCAAAAAATGACATTTAATATCATTTGAGCTATGATTTCGATGCGACATTTTTCTTCTATTCGGCGAATAATTTATTCGGTATTTTATTCGTAGAGGGAAAGATCGGCCTTTACCTTTAGTGATACAGTGAAGTATTTCTTTCTTGACTAGATGCTCAATAATTCTCTATAGGTAAAAACGTATTACTAAATGTTATAAATACATTATTAAATATATTATCACGCCATTTAACTAGTTTGGTTGTAGCATTCTTCTTCCGAGGATCGGTGATATATTTTTAGGCGTGAACCAGCCGTCATATCATGGCCTCCAATGATTTGAGTAGAGGAGAACAACAGGTTTAAAGTTGAAGTAACAATTATTGGTTGTGGGATTCGAGCTGAGGACTTCATGATCCACAGTCCGATACGTTTTCACGGAGCTATTTACTTTAATTAGATAATTAATTTTATTTTCATGAATTTGTCAGTTCGAATCCCACAGCCGACAGTTCCTATTTAACTTTATCCCTTCTAATAGAATTATTAGGGGCCGTGACGTGACTGCTGGAAATCTGCAAAATGTGTTATTTATCGACATCTGCGAAAACAGAGTGCCACATCTAAAATGAGCAAATGTTGCCATAACTATTTGTTTTCATCCTTTCATAATAATTTTAACTTTTATTTAATTATTTTCTGCCCATCAGTAAGTAATTATCAATAATGCTAAAGAGAACCAGTTGGGATGAAATTGTATTTTTTGTATTTTTAATGGAGTATACAGCGTCATGGTTCGAATCTCAGTGCCAACAGTGGACATTTTAACTTTACCCTTGTAGGTTTTCCTCCATTATCATCTTTGAAATGCTGGGACTTGACGGTAACTACACTTCACACATAAAAATATATTACTAACCGATATCTGATAAAGCAGAGTGCCACACCTGAAATAAGTAAATTGCATGATGATATATTTATGGGAAGAATCAAAAAGAGAACTAGCAGTCAATTATTTAATTAAAAAGTTATATAAATAAATAATAAAATAAATAAATAAATATATCATCACGCTTTTATCCATTATGGGTGTGGCACTCTGCTTACGCATATCTCGGTAAGTGATATATTTTTGCGTATGAAATGCGGTTACCAACCATCAAATCATAGCCCCCAAAGATATTAGTGGAGGGGGAACCACAGGAGTAAATGTAAATTGGCAACTGAGGGATTCGAACTGAGGATCCACAGTCCGACATGTTACCACGGAGCTATATTTACCCCATGATATAACTAAAACTACTGGAATACGTCTTCTTCAGGAGGTGATATTAATATAGACAAATACAAAACATGTTAAAATATAAATAAATAGACTCGGGAGACAATTTTTTCCGTTCGGTGAAAAAGCAACGTTTTTATTTTTATCTGACTATATTTTATTTATTATTATGTATTTATTGTTTTAAATTCTGACGAAAAGATTCATCCATGTTGTGTTGTTCATATTTATTTATTTATTCATTCACATTTTAACATGTTTTGTATTTGTCTATAATAATACCACCTCCTGAAGAAGACGTATGTGGCGTCGAAACCGGTCGAGGTTGTAATGAATAAATATTGGCTGAAGAGTAGTTTTATTTATATCTATCAACCAGCCAAAAAATAATCCTTATCATAAAAAAGTTATGTCAACGTTTTGATAGCTACAGCTGTCATCATCAGGGCTAAGTTAGGGTTGAAAACAAATATTTTACATGAACACATACAAGTATAAAAACACAGAAAACTTCTGAGTCAAAATGTTAAAATTCTACACAAATATAGTCAAATACATGTAGACAAATAAATAAATCATCATTAAAACAAATCTGGAGCTTGATATTTATATTTATTTATTTACGTTGAAGAGATCAAGGTTTGAACCCGAGAGCTCTCGGTCATGAATCGTGCGTTCTATCAACAGAAGTAGAATTAACAATTTCTTACAGGAATTATAGGTATTTTAACGCACCACTTATTTAAAATTCAAACCTTTATCGTTTCCCAAAATCTCGAACAACTTCCTAGGAACCCTTAAAATGAACCATTTCCTTAGGTACATCCATTCCCCATTCAAATCTTGTAAACACTTCAACGATCACAATCGTGAACCAAATTTTGGACATTATTAAAATATCAACAATATCAACACATTCATATTTACACAACACAGTTGTCACGTCAGATTCTAGCCATTCACACAGCAGGCCCCGGTTCCCATGGTTCCAGCTCTTCCTTCACTTTCGGGGTAAATTAGCCCCAGTTGTTTCAGGTAACAACGTCGGATTCGGCGGTCGCTCGGCAGATGGCAGTGATGGCTGTCGCTTTCATATGTCACTGATATAAAATCTTAAATATATAAAATTATTGTATACAAGGGACGTGTATTCAGCCATTGTTGAATGATGAAATTGTAGTGTTGATGTCTTGTAAGAAGAATTTGTTTGTGGCAGATGTTTTTTGTTTGATGTGTGTTTTTTTTTGTGTTTGTGTTTTGTTATTGTTGTGGTAATTGGATGAATAATTATTGGACGTTAGGAAGTATTGTGGGATTGAGGTAGTAATTAGAATTTAATTGGATATGTTGAATTATTTTTGAAGAACCTTTTGATGAGTTGATTTGTTACTTGATTGATTCTATTATTATTTATTTAATCTTAAATTATTCAAGAAATAACAGAATATATGGACAATAAAATTGGGTACAGCAAGACTGAGTAACGAAGTTTATTATTTTTAATAATTACAGTATACAGGGTTCACCAATAGAATCTTAAAAATTAAGAGATAATAGGAAAGAAATTATACAATAGTAATATTTTGAAAGCTGGAAGAGGCAGGGTTATGAACCCAATACCTATTTGTAACATTCCTGTGTGATAACTAACTTTGAAATTTGATAAATACACGTGAAATTAAATACAATTTGTGATATTTTATTTTGCAATTTTAATTTTGTAAGTGTTAGATTAAGTCAAAAACGAATTTCCATTTTATTTACTAAAATAATTTTGAAGAATATGTGATTTATGTCACATGTATTTAGAAATTTCCGGAAGTAACATTATCTTGTACTGAAATTACCGGTAGTTTCTTTTTTTTTTCATTTTTATTGCAATGCATCATCACGTAATTTAACGATTTTTGGAAGAGGCATTTTGCTTTTAATCATGATGTACCGTGAGTTTCAGCTAAGATGTAATATTTACATTTCTGTCATTAATGTAGCCATAAAATATACTAGCTTTACATTACTGTACTGTTCCAGATAAAATACAACATAATATCGTCAATGTTATATAACCTTGTCATTATAATTTCAAGATTTTTACTAATATGTGTAAGAAATAATTCCATTAATAATATATTTATAAATCGGTAAATAATTGTGATAAGTTCAAGTTTATTTATCATTGACAACCTTGCATAATACCCATTATTTTTTCTAAGACCGTCCTTCATTTAACTTTAAATACGGAAATTAATTTTGCACAAATACATTATTTACGTATCTATTCCATTTTACTAACAGAAATATATAGGATATTATTTCATAGATACTTAACTAAAGGTTATCTATAGAACGTTAACAATTGTTTTTTTTTTGAAAAGTTAGTAGCTTTAAAGTGTCATATATAACTTTAAAAAAATTCTAGAATCTAGACTAGTCATCACTTTATTTTGTGCAAATATTGTGAATTTCGTGTCTATATTACTGTGAGTCCGAAAGTAGTGAATGTCAACATTCGCCGGTGGATGTCGACAAATACCAAATACCTTGGTGAAAGACCGAACATTTCTTAATTTTATTATACATTTGGATTTTCACCGGTTTATGTCAACAAACACGAATGATCTCCGGTGAATGTCGGAAACGATAGGTCACAGCAAGTTATTGGACGGTTCCAGTTGTTGCAATAAATAAGATATTGTCATTATTAATTTTTATATTCATTACGTTCATAATATAGATATTGTTTTGGTTGTGTTTCGTGATTTGCAATGTCCTTCTGTTTGTTTTAAGTTCAACAATGTCTTTATTTTTATTGAAAAACTTTTCCCATATTGTTTCAATAAATAAATATAACCTATAGAGTTTTATTTTTGTTTTCATTTATTAAAAAAATGTTTCTTTTCAACAAACACAATGAGTGCATGTTGAATGTCGACATTTGCTGGTGTAAGTTAGAATTTATGATATTTGATCAATATTTCGGACATGCGTCAAGCAACTTTGAGAATGTTGACATTCACCGGTGTATCTTGACATTCACCAGATTTTGATGTTTATAAAAATGTATATGAACATAATAACAAAAAAAAGATCTGTTAATTTTACAATTTAACAAAAGAAAAAGATTTGTCAATTTTACAACCACAGAAATACAAGGTTGTTAAAATTTATCGAAGAACCTAAAAATATAATAGAATAAAAAAAGACTGACTACGTTTGGTTGAAAGATAAAAATTATCATTTACTTTGGTTCATAATATAAATGCATACATATGACTCATTTTTTAAACGATCGTAAAACAATATTTTCACTTTATAGTTTCTAAATAATTAGTAGCTGAAGCTGATAAATAAATGTCTAGATTTTAAACGGAACTGACAGTTAAAATTATATAGTTTTTCAAATATGAAATGGCAAATTTATTTTTCATATACATAAACACAACAAGGGCTAATTTCCGAAGTTCTCTATACGAGGCCCTACATATTTTTTTAGTGCTTTATATGTAGTCCAAATCATTTACACTGTCCATATATAGTATATTGAATAATAATTTAACCTTTTAACCACGATCAGGTTGTGGTTTTGTTGCCGTACGAGTGGTCTAATTCTGGTTACTGAAAGAGTGATTGTCATTCGGAACATTGGTTAATTTTTGTTGTTAAACCAGCGATTTTGCAATTGTATCGCCCTTTACTTATTTATGACTAAGAATAAAAATCAGTTTATTTGTTAATCTATTAATTATATATCATTGTTAATCAGAAGATGACCTCAACAAGAATACTCGTACATATTTTGTGGTCGTCACGGTTGTGTAAAAGTTACCAAAATTTTCTAGCACCACATTCTGAAATGTAACCACGATCCTAATTTTTTTTTCTGGTTCCATTACGGAATGCTTAACCACAATCTTAATCTCTGTGGTGGAATATTGTAGATTTGAATTAATTCATGTTTCTTTATTTTCTATTTGTTATTATTATTATTGTATTTTCTATAGCTGTGTTACTAAATTTAAAATATGTGATCGTGAATTGTATGAGTACTTTTTAGATAATGTTCAACAAATATACTAATAAGTATGTATGTTTGGTTGTATGTTGTAGTTTGAACATGTCGCGTGAAGCAAACGTTCTATCCACAGTACCACAACCTTAAGTTTATTTAATATTAATTAATGTTAGTAAATAATTTTTGTCATTGATAGCGGCTGTGGATAAATATAATAGAATATTTAGCTTTTTAATTATTGCAACAGTTTTGTCATAAAAAGTAGTTCTCTAAAAAACCGGCAATCGTAAAATATACCAGAGCCACAAACTATGAATCCGTTAATCACAATTCCCAACCTTCATCTCTTCCAGGGACTGTACTTCAAACATTTGCAGCCATTGCGAATCTCTTTCATTTATCCTCATCTTTTTCTTACCCACGTAAAAAATCACGCCCGTCTCTTTCCTGCATTAATATACATATTCAAATATGACCGCGTACCACGTTTAGTTTACAGCGTACACACTCCAATAAAAATCCTTCTTTCTCTTCGTACTCGCTGTTAACTTCTCATGGTTGACGACTGCATTGAATGCTCCCCTTGCTGGGAGGGGGTAAGCGCCGCCCCCTTAAATTATAGGTCCGGAATCAACTTCCCCTACTTTTTATTCCAGATGCCGGATGGCTGAGGCTGAATCCGTGCGTGATTTCAAATAAGCGGTGCGGCAATTTTTACTGCGAACACTGAACTGAAAGAACGGGACCGTTGATTAAACATGTCTCCTCATACATGACCACAGTTGGAAACTATAATTATTATAATTAAATTACACATTATTTTAATTATAATACACAAAAACGGCGTACTTAAAACGGCTTGCATAAAAGTAGTAGTATGATACTTAAAATTTGAGTAGTTTTTTTACTTCTAGGTTAGCTATATATTATGAAGACGAAAGAGTGCTTCATTGTTAATTAAATATTAATTTGATTAAGGGCCGGTATTTCCAAACTTACTTAGTTACCTAGAGAAAATTTATCAATAGAATAAACAAAAAAATATCGTATCAAAATCATAGTTTTATTCTATTTGTCATCTTTTGATGCGATAATTTTTGTTTATTCCATTGATAATTTATTCTATAGTTTATCTGAGGTTGGAAATACCGGCACTAAAGCAGACAATAATTAGTAATAATAAATAAATGCCTGGCAAATGAGATTAATTATAATAAATATATCACTACCATTTAACCATTTTGGGTGTTGCAGTGTGCTTTCGGATATCTCGGTAACTGATATACTTTTAGTCGTAACGTGCTGTTACCAGCCGTCAAGACACACCCCCAAACGTATTAGAATAATTATCTATTGACAAATTTTAAAACTATTATTAGTAACATTTTATTTATGTTCGATTGTAGGTATTATAAATTTTAATCACTTGTTTATGATATTATTTAGAGGACATAAAGTGACTCTTTACGGGCTAGTCCATAATGATAAAGTAAAAAGGAATATTATCAAAATGAACGACAAAATAAATTTCATTAATTTATTAGGTAATTAATGAAATCATTTTTAGTAGGCAATGGTAATATTAATTACACATTAAGAAGAATTATTTTGATACTATTTGAATGATTACTAAATAAAAAGTCACGCAGAATAAATAAATAATAAACAATAAATAAGTTGATAAACAAACAACAGTAAGTTATAAATTATAACTTTTTTCAATGTCATTTGTCAAATATAAATTAATGTCATTCTAAGTTGAAAAAAAAAAAGATTTTCAATGCAGTAAAACATTGTATATAACATGTACATAGGTTTAATTGACTCGCTGCGCTCGCTTTGCTCCAAAAATGCCACGTCCATAAAACCCTAAATTATATACTTGTTCCATAAATATCTATTTTATATTTATTATGTTATATTTTTTAATTACGTTGATGCACAATCCGAATCCCACAGGTAACATTTCTAGTAACCGCACTTCAATCGAGACCTTCGAAAGCAGAGTGCCACACCCAAAATGATAAAATATTGTAATGAAATATATACATATGATATTTTCAATAGTGTTCAAAAATGTTTATTAAAATCTCAAAAATCGTCACTAAAGTAACCCATTATAAGACGATTTTGATCAACGCAGTGTTGACCCCTAAAATAATTATTGAACGAAATAGGATAATTTTGGCAGATATATTACGTATTAAGTTAGTTTATAGACTTAAAATGAAACAATATGTGCAAGAAGAATTAACTAATTAATTCTGATGAAGAAATTGAGAACAAAGCACATATTTTTGAGTGTTATTTACGATAACTTCATTCTTCGAGCTTGGCAACACTGAGTATCAGTTTCAATTGACAACTGACAGATATATAAACTTAACCTAATTTTAGATTTCAAATAAAATTGAATATACTGAAGTTCCTTTTTTATCACTCACAAGGTTTATTTTCGTGATAAAAAATTAAACTTCAGTGCCTTGATACATAAATAATTCTTAAAATGAAATATAAATTCAATTTGAAATAGGGTAAACAGTTTCGTGTTAAGATGGACTATGGATTTGGAGATCCTCAGTTCGATTCCCAAAGCCGACAAGTTCTAAAGTAATTTATTACCACATAAATATTGTCCCTACTAACATCTTAAAGGGCTTCGATTTAACGGCAGGTAAACACACTTCTCGCACTGAAATATATTATAGATCAAGAGCTGATTTAATCAGTGTGCCTCTTTTAGAAATTGGTCAGTGGTGTGATGATATATTTGTTTATAAACGACAGATCTAATGACTGTTGACAATAATGTGAACTTCTTTAACATTTTTGCCATGCAATAGTAATCAATAATATCTAAGATTTTGTGGTGTGTATATAAGTTTTTGAATAATATGTGACATCACCATTCCTGTTATTTTATTTCAATGACTCCATTTCTAATGAATTTCGCTGTTGACTCTTTCGGCTTGTGGTACGAACTACTGCAATCTCAAAATATGTAATGGTCGCTTTTGAAATGTTAATGTTTATAACTGAATTTTTTTGTGAGTTTAACAAGTTTGTTTAATGATATTTTTATGTAAATTTTGGTGCTATTGTGATTTGTGTTTGTATTTCGTATTGGTTATAAGGATTAATGGAATATTTGAATACTGAAGATTGAGAGTTTCTCCATTATGCAATTTTTACCATTCATTTTTATAAAGGCGCCCCGTGTATAAATTTGTAACTGTAAATTTTTTATTAACTGTATTAATTATTGTGAAAATCTTATCTCTCTTGAAGAAAAAAATTGCATAAATTAGAAGACAAATAATTTTATGAACTTGTTGTTTTAAATATAAATAATTATATCATAACGCCATTTAGCCCTTAGTGGGCGCGGAATTATGAGAGTAGATTTCAATAAGTGAAGTAATGTATTTTCTTCGTGAAGTGCAAGTACCAGCTGTCAAATCATGTCAAAATTTAAAAATATAATTTGAAAGATCAGGTAATAATAATAATTTATGTAATTTGACAAATTAGTGGGATATAGACACTGAAATATAGTAATACTAGAAAGCTTACTTGTAGATTTTTATGAAAGCGAAAAACATGTCTGATGAGACAGACAGATATTGTAATGCCACTCTTCTTTGTTTATGGAGCGGTTGCTATGTATAAACATAGAACAACAAAGATAGATGGCCCAACAACTTGTCTCCCTCTGCTCGCATTTTCTATGTCAGTTAGCGTTCCAGTATTATTATATTTCAGTGGATAAATCGCAGGTATATGAAAGTTGCATAGCGAGGCCCTAGGTCGAGTTTGTGTATAACATAAGTGCGATAATCACGTAGTAATCTCATGAAATGCGTACAAAAATCTACGATCGTTCGGAATATTGTAGAAGATATAAATTGATGTTTTTATTGAAATAAAAATGAAGTTCAAATGAAAGTAGTAACAGGCCGGAATAGTTTTTAAAATGATAACAACGTACTAGTGCTGTAATAAGTCAAAATGAGTAGGATATGTAGGATATATCGTACGTATATAAAATAAGTAAATATATCTTCACGTCATTTACGTAGAATAAATAGCTCCATGGAAACACATCGGACTGTGTATCATGGAATCTTTAGTTCGATATCCATCTGACATTTTGAAAATTGTCTTTTGTCTTAAGTCGTATTACCTACGTTGAGATGTAAAGGGGAATTATTTATGATTTTTCCTCGGCATTGTCGAATGTTCTTTTCTAGCGTATTTTCATCATATCCTTCGACTTCTTTACTGGCCTTCCTCTTATCATTTTTTGGTATAGTTTTTTTTTTTTTTGTTTATTTATGAAAATGAGAGGCGGACTAACTACTATGGTCATATGCCGCCTCATGACTGGATGATTATGAAAGTATGTGAACAACACAAACGACCATGCTCTTCAGTGGGATTCGAACTCACGACCCCTGGCGTGCTAGGCTAGTGACATAGCCACTACGCCACCGAGATCGGCTGGTATAGTTTTATTGCACTAATTGTTCTTCATCAATTCTGTTGTAAAATCAGTTCTATGCAGAAAACTACACTTAAAAATGGTAAATGGCATAAGTAATGAAATGTTTATTTATTTATTTTTAATATTAGATTATTTATCCATTTCTAGGTGTGGCACTCTGGTTAGAGCAGATCTCGATACATGATACATTTTTGTGCTTGAAATTCAGTTACCAGCTGTTAAATCACCTCCCCAAAGATGTTAGTGGAGAAGATCTCATGATCCACTCGAACATAATCGATTTCAAATTTAAGAATCATTTCTCGAGGTAGCATTTCCCTCATACCCAAATCGAAACGAAATTAAAATCCGGTAGCATTCAGCTTCCCATTTTTAATACCATCAAAGGCACGTTCTGAATTACCGCCATTTTGTCGCCATTGAAGTCACCAGCTACAAAGGCTTCATTGCTTTATTTCAAACAGTGCACATGTCCTATAATTCAACGACCGCCTGTCGACAAAGTCTTTATTATATTAAACATTATGGTAATCAGCAGTCAGCTCAATTCAGTTCGTTAAACATTATAATCTCGCGCCCTTTCAAACAGCGAGCGAATCAGGTTCGCGGCGGCCATTTTGTCCACGAAACGTCAGAATGCAAACGGTGATTGCAACAAAAGAAAGACGGCCACGACCACGACCACCTGGATGTGTGATGTAATTGTGGAGTGTTGAAGTTGATTTGTTGATAGTTAATGTTCGTTTGGTTTATTGTTTTGTTCTGTTTTCTGTTTGATGTTTGACAGAGGGTGATGTAAAGGTGCTAATTTTGATTGTATGTTTTGTGAAGTGCATTTTTGCATTTTAAATAACAATCATTAGGTTTTGAATTCAGGGAATAGTGTTTTGAATTTTCGGTTCATTATTATTAGCTATTATAAAAATTTATACAGCTGCTTGAATTTGGAGCTAAAGTAACTATCTAATGTAATTTTTCTTCTACTAAATTTATTGATTTTTCAAAACAATAAATAATGAGCTTCTGTGATTTAATATTACAGCTCTTTATTATTATTAGATATTTTTGATACATACAGAAGGACTTAAAATAAAACTAAAAAATACATGTGTATTGTAGGTTATAATTCTTGTTGCAACAACAATAGAATATTTGTCCTTTCCACTTAACAACTGTAGTAGTTGTAATAGTTTGAGACGTTTTCAATTTATAGTTATTTATGTATCAAGGCACTGAAGTTCAATTTTTTATCACGAATATGGAATTTAGTTGCCGAGGCCCGTAGGGCCGAGGAAAATAAACCATGTGAGTGATAAAAAGGAACTTCAGTGCCGAGGTATGTAGGTACATATTAAGTTTTATTTGAAATCTAAAATTCGAAAAAACTGTAAAAATATTACAATATTGGTTAAGTTTATGCATCTGTCAATTGTCAATTGAAACTTACAGTCAGTGTTTGCCAACTCGAGAAGTGAAGTTATCGAAAATAACAATCAAAATTATGTGTTTTGTCCTTAATTTCGTCATCGGAATTAATTAGTTAATTCTTTTTGCAAATTTTGTTTCATGTTACGTCCAAATTTACTATAGTACGTCAATATATCTGCCAAAATTATCCTAATTGTACAATAATTATTTAATGGTTGCCAACACTGGGTTGCTCAAAATCGTCGTATAATGGGTTACTTTAGTAACGATTTCTGAGCTTTTAATGACGATTTTTGAGCACTTTAGTGTCGATTTCAAATAAAACTTTATTTTTCTAAATGCAAAAGAATTAATAGTTTCATTGTAAAAGGGCGCTAATAAATTTGAAACCATAGGTATGAACAATCCTTTGATTCATATGTATATGAAATCACGATATAAAGAAATATATATTAGAGGGTTTCTAAACTACTGTTTATGCAACAAAAATAATTTTTAAAAATTTGCAAAGTTTAGTGCAATTTACTCGAAATAAATATTTTTGTTACCTTGATTTATGCGTTATTTTAAAATGGTTGTAAACATTACAAGTAAGCTGTGCATTTCTAGAATAAGACAACTTATAGCACTTGTTGCACTAAATACGTACTATAATTAATTAAATCTTCGAACTGTAAATATACTAAAGTGTAAAAAATATTCGAAATCTCAGTCAAACAGCATTTATCCTTCTTAAATAACCGACGTTTCGGGTTCTTCGTCAGGGTTAGTAAGAAGGTTTAAGAGTAAACCGAAACGTCGGTTATGTAAGAAAAATGAATGCTGTATGACTGAGATTTCGAGTATTTTTTCACTTTACAATAAACATAGTCAATTTTGTTATTGTTCCTGTTATGTAGAGTACTAAATAAATATGTAAATAAATTAGAAGATAACTACTTCAATATCAATATCTTTATTTATTTTCAGCGTACATTTTCACACATTTCTATTGCTTCAAATGCAAATAAATATAAGTTCACAGAATCTGTTTGTTATTTTTATTTTCATTTTGTTGTATTTAAATTGAATTTTCGATATTGACTGATTTTCGAATTTCAATTTTCAATCCAAATCCAACTTGAAGCCAAGTGATATTTTCATATCTAAGTAGATGGAAAGTAGTCAATTTTTGTGCGATAGTCTGAGCGATTGAATGTTGGAAATAGAAATTCAATTTTATAGAAAATGGAGCTAGTTTACACTGCAAAATGTTTTCCAGTAAATAGTCATTCTCTTCTTCAAATTATACACAAATCTCAGAAATTTATTGTATTTTATTGTTAATACATAATTACAAGTATATCTATATATCATTACCGCATTTTAAGTGTGGTATAATTAGTTGTTGACAGCTATCGGTAGCAGTTAAACACACAACTAACAAATATATTTAAGTTATGGCAACAAATTTGTTGAGCAATGAAAATAAATGTATGGTTTGTAAATAACTATTTTGCTGTATATGTATGTTCTTTTGTTGTCCGTAGCACATTTAGTGATAAATTTTACAATTTGAATAACTTCTAGGTATACTGTATACATGTGATTTAATATATAAAGCAAAGAAGAAAGAAACAAGTTTTGCTCGACATGCTGTCTACGTACTTAAATTATTTTATAAAAGTAAATTTGTTTGTCAAAAAGGTATAACTGTACTTATAATTTAATTTATTACAAACTAGGAAACGAAACATTTTATTCAAAAAATAACGTTAAATTATATGTTCATCTTCAACACGACATATTTCAAAGTCAATGAACATTTCACAGTTTCAAATTTCCACCTAATTCTTGCCTGAAATTAAACTGAAAGACTTGTTCGTGTTCCCATCATCAGTTAAGTAAAATTCAAAACCGTCGGGTGTAAAATATTCAATTGAATGTTTCCGCTTTCTGCTGGTCGCGATGTGAACTGAACGCGACTGATGGCCGGAATGATTGTGTATTGATGCATTGTAATCCATTTAAGTGGATAATTAAAAATTCTGCTCGTCATCGAATTAGAGGCCGCCAATAGGCAGTTAGGGTTGCGAGGTTGCGACTTCTGATTTGACATTTCAACCATTTCCATTTTGGTGATCTTCACTTTACATAATTGTTAGTAAACTCGATATAGAATATTAGGAGGTATTATTGCACTATAGAATTGGTGAGATAAAGGCTGGTGATATTTACAATTAATGTTAGTGTTTCGTTGATTATAATTCATTTGCTAAATGTTCTAATAGTTATTTACAATTTACATACTAAATGCGGGAAAGCATTCTTTTCGTATGAGCGCTTATGCTTCATCTTACATACTCCCAAATTTTCCACCTCCCGCTTTAAGTCTAGCTTTTCCTATACCGCTTCTAAATTGTATAATGCTCTACCTCAAAATATAAAAAACTCAAATTTGCCTACATTTAAGCGCATCCTGAAGAATGAATTATATAAACTCCAATTGTAACACAAATGTAACTCTCTGTTAATTTTGATTATGTTTCCTTCAATTGTATTTGATTTTGAACACTAATTTGATTTTATGTAATCCATGCACAAATTAGATAAGTGTAAGTGTAAGACCAGCTTTAAGCTGAACTTCGCCGTTAATAAAAAGGAATTTATTATTATTATTATTATTATAGAATGCAAGGATGATGTCTTCCTGCAAGAGGTTTGTACAATGCTTTTTGTAACGAACTAAATTATTTTTAACTATTTTTATTTTTAATGGAGTAAATAGCTCAGTGGTAACTTAAAGTGGATCTACCCCTACCCCTACCCTTTTGGTTCTCGCTCCACTAATACCTACCTTTGGAGACCATGACTTGACGACTGGTAACCGCATTTCATGTGCAAAATATATCATTTAGTGAGATCTTCGTAAGCCAGAGTGCCCACATCCATAATGGGTACAAGGCGTGATGATATATTTATTTAAAATTATTTTTAACGAAATTTAATCAAAATACTCGTTTTTCATAATTCACAGCAGCAAAGTCACAGTAATTATCGGTTGCTAAGAAATTTGATGTTGACAGTTGAAAAAGCAATTTGTATATAAATATTTCATTAAATTATAAATTGTTGTTCAATTTATCGATGAATTTTGCGAGTTTTGATACACGAAAATCGGTGTAAGTAACATTTTATGAACTAAGACTATCAGGGGAAAGCCAGTGTTTTTTTTTTTTGTATATTTTACAAAACGAGTGTTTGAATTGAAAGTTTCTGATGATTTCCAATATAGCGTGCGTCAAATGTTCTTTCCAAGGTTGTGAGTACAAATACTTCCATGTGAAATGTTCCTCATTAAATGTAAAAATCACATTTTCCCATGTTTATGGTAATAAGTGCAACAATACTAATTTTATACAATATGTTTGAGTAGTGTATGTAAATGTTCATCACTTACTTTCTATTTATGGCTAAAATGAGAGTAGCAGATTTGGCAAGATACTAAAGATTATCTTTTCACCCTCCGCATTACCATACCAATGAATTTGAACACAGAACATGAATTTGAAGGGTGGTGCCGTGGTGCTGGTTCCTGGTGCAATCAGAGGTAGATTAGCGCCCTGCTGGAGGTCAGGAAGCCATTGCTGAAATAAAATGTCTTTTTTAAACTGTAGATGGGAGATGTATAGACATGGGTGTCGTAAAGGAAATTTCTCATTTTATGGAAAATTAGATTGTAAGTACACACTTTTGTTGGCTCTAAAGTTTATATACAGGCTGTCCCAGATTTAAACGGCCTAACTTGAAATTAAGATTAAACACCTAAAAATAGGGTGACAAGTTCATTTGAGCAAATGTCCGTAAATGCTTTATTCCAGAGATATTCAAGTTTTTCTTATTGAGTAGCGCTACTTTAAAAAATCAACTTCTTAACGAAATATCCAGTATTATCTTATTGAGGTGAGACATAATAATAAAATAAAATTAATAATAAATTGGTTATTACCTAATTTTAATACAATATTTAGTTTGCTTGCACTAATGTCAAGGAAAAAATGAGAAACTATCAATGAATAAACAAAATTTTTCTTAAGGTGCCATAAAAAAAAGTCTATGAAGAACCGATAAATAATTTAGACTCACTACGTAGAAAAATTATTCAAATTTGCGAAACCATATCTCCCGAGCAATGTCACGCAGCAACCAATGCAGTGGCAGATCATTGTCGTGCCTGTTTACGTGCTGCAGGTGAACATTTTAAACAAATATTATAAAAAAAAAAAATAGTTTATATGAAGTTATGTTATTACTTTATTATTTTAGCAATAAATTTCTTTTTAATTCATTGATAGTTTCTAATTTTTTCCCAGACATCAGTGCAAGCAAACTAAATTTTGTATTGAAATTAGGTAAAAAACAATTTATTATTAATTTGATATGCAACATCTCAATACGATAATACTGGATATTTCATTATGAAGTTGATTTTGCTACTCAATAAGAAAAACATGAATATCTCTGGAATAAAGCATTTACGGACATTTGCTCAAATGAACTTGTCACCTTATTTTTAGGTGTTTAATCTATGGATTAAGTTAGACCATTTAAATCTGGGACAGCCTGTAGAAAAATAAAACAGTACCTATATGCACGAGTATTATTTGATGTCTTGGGTTCTCGTGCTCCTAGGCTAGTTACCCTTGTATGGTATAAACATCTTTATAAATACATAAATAGCTATTTGAAAAAAATTTCAGAACTCACAGTAAAATTATAAAATTAGAAGAATACTGTCAAGAAATAATATCTAATGCCGAGTTCATGCCGTCATTTTCATTTAAATTTATTTTAATTTAAAATTTTAATTTAATTTTCATTTTTTTAAAATTATCATTCATGAAACACTAAAATAAATGAAAATGAACGCATGCACCAAAGCACGTCATGTTTATGTCTGTTAATATTGGAATAACGAATAGTTGCGCGGTAGGTATGCCGTTTGTCCAACATACAGATACCGCATAGGGAAAATAATTTCTGCAATAACCTTTTGAAATCTGTTACTATATCATGATCATAAGAGCGTCTTTATTTTTTAATAACATTTCTTATTTATCGTACAGAAAAGCGTATTTTCTCAATAATGAGCAGTTCTACTAAAGTCAAATCATCAAACTCATTCATATTTTAGCAGAGAATTTCAATTTTCAATGACTTAAAATATAACTTTTTCAATCATAAACGTCAATATTTATCATTTTTATATAAAAGATAAAAATTGGTTGTGATTCTATGGATATTTACATTTGAAATACAAATCTATTTTTTAAATTAAAATAAATGTAAATAAAAATGGTTGAATGAATTCCTCCACATCTAAAATTATAAAGTATGTTGAAGAGTGTGAAGGATGTTATCTTGCTTCAGTCCATGTGAATGCGGCAAATTTTACATTGGACAGATCAGCTGACCGATAATAACTAGAATTACAGAACAAACGGATCAAAGAAATCTGTTGTCGCTAGTCATGCCATTGAATTTTTGCATAAAATAAATTTTTGACAAAAATTATAGCAAATTCGGATTGTGCATATGGCAGACATGTCATGCTCTTCTTTTGCTTCGAAAAAACTTATTTGACATTCGAGTTTGTCTATTTTTGTTTTGTTTTTAATTGTGTGTTTATTTGTGTTGTGCAAAGTTAAACGGGATATTTAATTATAATATATTTAAAACAATATTTGAGTAGTATAGATCTGTACAAATTTTTTAAAAAGAAGTTTTATCTCTTTTTGTATCTATGACGATGAGGCATGAGAGAACATAATGTAAAAAATAAAAATATAGCTATATATCTTAATAATGTATAGTCATCAGGACCAAATAATTTGGTTCGTCCGCTGCATTTGGCATCACTAATCAATAATTATTCCTAATGACATTCATCACGATTTGTGCTCATGAGCGCCCGGATTGAATATCAGCAAACATCCGTCATTACTCGGTCTGCGAACAAACAAAATGGCTGCTTTTTATTAAAATATAACACTTGAGAAGTCATTATAGTTTTGGGATAATGATCCAAGCCATATGTGACGTGAGGACAGCCAGTCAACAAAGTTCTCATCCTGGGAGTCGCTTCCGAAAGTCGCAACTCTTTTGGGCGGCTATTGTTCTGATTTGAAAGCTGAGGTTTTTGTTTGTTTTTGATCATCCCCCTCCCCGCGATTCTGGAGAGTGTAGCAGTAATTACTGTATTTTAATGAGCAAAGTGCAACGATGCAATACATTGTTGGAGTCTGGTCGAAGCGAGATGTACTGTTGCGTTACCTTACGGCTTACGTTATGTTGATGTGTTGTGCGTGTAATTCTGTAATGGCTTCCATTTTTCATACCCAGACCGACTTGAAAATGGCAGCCGAATGTGATTTTTAGCTTGATTGAACTGACTCATATATGGAAGGGTTTGCAAAATGATTCTGCAAGGGCTCTTCAACTTATGTGTTTTACCGTAGTCATTAAATTTTGGTAATTTGAGGGTGATTGCTCGTAAATCAAGCTTTCTTGTATTCTCAGCTGGAACTGTGATTGAATATATATATTTACATAATTGAAAATAAAAAAAGTGCCTCATATTAGCAGTAATAAATTGAATGTTTAATAATAATAAGTTTATTTAGCAAAGTAGCTAATAAATATACATTACTAGCGGATCCGGTAGACAGACGTAGTCTTGCCACAGACCTCGCTAGCAAAATATATTTCTTGAAGGAATGTATCAGAACTCAGCAATCCGAAATCGAAATGACATAATTTACTCCACTTATACTTTTCTGCTTTATAGCAATTTTTAAATTCTACCGTATGATGGATGATGTGGATCAATGGTTATAGATAAAGTGAAAGGAAATTTGTATAGCCTCGGATAACTCAACTGGTAGGAGCTCTCGTCCAGACTATCAGAATTTTATCTCATTTTTGTATATAAAGTTCCAGTGTTCATAATTCTTGTCCTCCCAAACGGCTTGACCAATTTTGACGCAATTTTTTGTCAGGAAATTTAAGAAAAAATCTGGATCTCGACAACAACGTCACTTACCGGGTCCAACTGTAGCTAAGAATCATCTAGCAGGTGACTCCATAAGTACAAAAAAAAAATTTCATCAAAATTGGTCAAGCTGTTCAGGAGGATAAGAATTACGAACACACGCACACTGAAATTTTATATATAAATATTACAATTGAAAGTAGATACCATTTATATATTTTACAATTACAACAACTAATGAGGCTATACAATATATTAAGCTGGGTCGATCCAAACTTATCAGTTGCTTATGTTATAACATAAAATTAAATAGTAGGTACTAGTGTGTTATAGATGTAGATGAAAGTGTTTTGTGAGGAGCAATTTTGGACATTGTTATGGTTACAAAACATTATATGCTAAAAAAATGAAAGTGTAGGAAAGGTTTTATTAGCTGAGATATAATAAACAATTAGTAGCAATAAAATACGTGTTCTGTGGCTGCGGATGGTACAAGAAAGTAAACGAATGTATCACACCATAAGATGCCAGTAGGTTAAGATATTTTCGAGTGTGATACTGAACACCATTATCCGATATGACTCTACACTGGACTCTGATTATTAAAAATATATCATTTTTCAAATGTTTAATGATGCTTTTCGCATTAATTCCTCCAAGAAGAAAATGTAAGGTGAATTTGCTAAAACAATCAACTACAACCGATACCTACCGTAATTTCGCCAGAAGTCCTATCAAATTAGTACTGATTACTTCCCACGATCGTATTATTTTTTAATGTTCCCCCATTTGCCCAGCAGAAGCCCTTTATTCACGTTTATTTATTGGGATTGCCATATCATAAGTATACTTTATTAATAAAATAAACTATGTATAAAAGTAGATATATTAGCAGTTCGTCAAACCAATTAGATATTTAAAATAATAATTTATTTGTTTACTTCAGCAGACATTTCTAAATTCATAACTTTCAATTCGAAGTCATGTGGTCAGAGTAACAAATTATGGATACAAAATTGGTTAGTTTGCATTACGACTGTGCTTGTTCCTTTTTTATATTGTTTCTGTATTTGGGCCCTACTCAATTGAATTTTTAGCCTATGTTAAAAACCCATTACTCGGACGTAGTTTTTGCTTATAAGTTACAAGATTTGAATCTACCTATACTAACTCATATAAAATGAGCGTTCAGTCACAATATTTTATATCTCACCTTCAAAATAACAACGTACCCTCATTAGATCAAATCACCCGATAAGAGAAATCAAATCACGTACAAATTTCCCATCGGAGATAAAATAAACCATTACGCAAAGTCCTTCATTCATCGATAAGATCAAAATGTCAGTGGTGACACACGGTGCGGTGCTTTCAGCATACAACACATCGTCAACTCTCACACAACCACTCGCTCCTCTCCTGCGTCCTGCGTCGTCCTGCTTCTTCTATTCACTCTGAAAACCACAACAGAAAAGCGTACAGGACCGTACTAATACATTGCTGGCTAATGGGCCATATATGAGTTTCAAACTATATGTTTGTATGTTGAAGTTTAGAATATGAAGTGTACACGAAAACAACATACTGTTTCAATGACAACAATCTATTGGATCCTCTCATATAAGAGATCTTTAAAGAGCGACCATCAAAAAGCCTCACGATATAAAAACTTATTTATATATGTTATTGTAATAGCACGTATATTGGTTAATCTTAGGTTTTACCTGTAAATTTTATGATTAACCGACATGAGATGATAAGTTTAATGATTTACTGGTAAAAAACTCAAATTAACCAATTTATGAACTTTGACAGGTTAAGTTATTAGGTTATTTACCGTGTGTTTGAGGTGAATCTTAAGATTTAACAAGGGAATGGTGAAAAAATTTGAAATGAACGATGATCACAGAACTGTTGGACTGTTACCATTAAGAGTTGTTATTTCTTAGGTTTTGCTGGAAAATCTTAGGATTTACCGTAACTCGGGCTCTTACAGCAACATATATATGAGTGGTTACTGTATTAGTTGATTTTAGTATTGGGAGTAACTTGGATTTATCAGAAATAGAATCTCAAGTAATAGTAATTAACGTATCAAGGGTATTGTATGGACAATAAAAGGTAATGCGTAAGGTCAACTAGTCAACAGTGTGCTGCCGAGGGACTCCTGCCCGCGGTTTCTATGTTGACCGACGGTATGGACCTATAAACCAATTTTTTTATTATTTTTTTTATGATACTTTATTAGAATATATGACGATCACTGAAAATCCGATGTGAAAATTCCATGTATTACCCGAGATAAGATTTTTTAAAATTTGTCACGCGTGCTCCTTACAGTGGCACTAAAACAACGATTTTTTAAGAGAGTAGATATTATATATTTTTTATTGTAAAAATAATATTTTACATATTATAAGTCTTAATTTACAACTATTAAACTTAATATAAATAAAAATAAAATTCCTTTGGCAACTTAAATATTGGCAAGTATTTTACCAACAAACAAAACAAATGAAATGTTATTTCGTAGTTCTGTTTTAGCCCACAATAAGCGATGAGTGCAACGATAGATGCGCGATTTGCACTGTTAATATTTCTGGCCAATAGAATCGATGTTTTTTAAATGTTTACTACTAAATAATACTTGGTTGTATTAAATTATTGTTGCTGATACTTCTTACTCTGTCTGCGTTTTTTGCAATTTCCATCCCCAAAATGATTTTCCAATATGTTCGGCGTCTTCGGAATGCGCCTGAAGTAACAAATAACAATTCTTCGAATTTTGAGGATGGGAATTTCGAAAAGTGCAGCGAGAACCAAAAGGATCAGTAATAATAATTTAATACATCCAAAAATTGTTCCACTCCTAAACTTAAATACAAAACAATAATCGTTTGATAGTGATAACTTGTAATCATTAAAGTACCTGGTTTTCATCTTCGTTGCAGGCAGAATCTGAAGTAGTTTATAATATTTTCCAAATGATTTAAAATTTATTTATTACTATCGCTGGTATCCAAGTCCAAATCAAGATATTGTTTAGGTTTAGCAGTACGCGTTATGTCGAGGAAGGAGAGTAATGTAATTTTCAGATTATTTAATTTATATATTTTTAAAAATCTGTGTTTTCCACTTTATTTTACTTTGCTTCCTATCGTGCCTTTTTCAATGTTAATATAGTGAAACCAAAGTAATGATAGGGAATATGTTGAAAATTGCTGTTTAAAAATGTATTGACTAGAGAATTTTTATCACCGGTCAAGTCACTATCGCGGAGTATTTTATTGATATTTGTTTTTTTTTTATTAAAATAAAAAAATACATATCATTTAACCATCCTCGTATCTCTTCAAATACAAAAGTTACCAATAGTGAAACGGCCAGTACCAATATTGTGTATCTGAGCGTATTGTTTTTTTATATTAAAAATTCTCCTGTTAAAAGCTATACTACTCAAGGCAATGCTACAACAAATTGAACGAAATTAACAAAAGTAATTCGTAATTTTTTTTTGTTTTATTGCAACTGACATTTCTAAATTCAAAACACTCAATTCGAAGTCATGTGTTCAGAGTAAAGAATTACGGAAACAAAGTTGGTTAGTTTCCATTCCTGTGGTTGATTCTTTTTTATAGTTTCTTTATTTGGACTCTACTCTATTGCATTCTTAGCCTAAAACTGCTTAGTATCTAACTGGCAGATTCATGAAAAGAATTAACGCTAATTCCATTTTTTTCAACCTCTGTAACTTTATTTCTAAATTAATTAAATTAACAAAATGTGTCAAATTTTATGTTAACCTATCGTAACTACAACCTTAGTTAACATAAATATGTTTTGAGGTTGGTAACTGAAGTTACGACTAATAATAAAAATAGGATTAGCGCTAATTCTTTTGATGAATCTGCCTGCAAAAGTATTTGATAGTCTTCTATGAAGAAGGAATTCTAAACCTGCTGTCTATATTGTAATTCTTCAATTGCCCCTGCAGAATAATTTCGCAATTATTTTTTCATTTGACTATTTTTCGATTGGGGATAAATCGGGGCTAATAGAAGGTCATTCCAACAACGGACTACTCTATTATTAGGTATTATGCAGTTTTAAAAAAATAAGACGATGCATTCTCCCGGTGTTTTAATTTTCTTTTAAACTTTTATAAAAGATTAATTAAATAATTTGATAAGGGCTAACTTCTGATTTTAGCGGACTAGATAGATAAGAAAATGGATTATAATAACTAATTAAATTACAAACAGTAGAATGACAACATATTTAATGTATCATCACTAAGTTATTATCAGTAGAAATAAATATAAAGAGGTCAAGATTGAATGACAGGCTTTTGGTTACGTTTAGCGGGCCGGTTAACTTTTGCAGACGGGCCGTAGGTTGGACATCACTGGGCTAACTCATGTGAATTCGGGATCATATACCGAGGTCGAGTTTTTCACTATCACTTCACTATATCAAAGCAGATAATGTTATTAAGTTTACAGATGTAATCGATCTTTCTTTGCCATGGCAGTGTTAATAGTAATACAAAGGAAATATACATTTAAATATTTCGTAATGTACAAGGTAGTTCCGGCCCTGATGCAACCGCCGCCTCCTCGGTTTTCCTTCGGTTTCGCTATTTTTGTTCGGCTCGCCATCATCTTATCTCGCGTCGCTATCAACGGGATACCTCGGTCCGTGACGTAACAATGACAAAATAAATTGGATTAAATCCGTAGCCTGCTAGTGACTTGTAGAGAACCCCACAATAGCTCATCACGACGAGCGGACCTTCCAGCAAGGGATTCTCGCCCTTGGGATGGGGATTGTAAGGGTGCACCGTGGAGAGTCGACGGTGTTTACTGAACTGTCAACTCCGGGAAATGTCTTGGAAAGCATTTTCTTCTTTTCCCGATATAAACGCGCACACTTATCCAATCTTGTTGAAGCGGAGGCGATGCCAGAACCGTACACATTTTTTGCGAAGTGTGGGTTTGAAGTTAGTTTAAGGACACATGCTTGAATTTGACTTATTACTTTAGTAATTAATGTTATTCATTTTGAAGAAGTTGGGGTAAATATCGTAGATTATTTCCCACATTTAAAATAATCCAATCATTTAGTTCAATTTCATCACTTTTGGCCAATCGCATGTATGTATTACAGCAGTAAAATGTAGAAAAATCATGCGTGACAAAATATTAATACCTTATTGTATTTTTGTTTACAATTTTATAAAATTGCTATTATTTATATGTATACTTAATTGGAAAATAATATTTTAGTTCATGATTTCGTAGGTAAAATATATACTCAAGACTGTTGCTTATGGGTAACATTCCTCGACAAAAAGAATGATAACATCCCTCGTATTCGGCTCGTGATTTTGATTATATAATTTGTCCCGAAATATTACAAAGCAAAGCAACAATCGTAATTCAAATTTCCTTGGAAAAATTATATTCCCTTAATATATTACTACCTATTGAATATGATTATTCTCTTAAATTGTATTTACATATGGTACATATTTAAACCATATGTAATTTATTTATAATTGTTATGGTCAGTAAACAGTTATCTATAAAATTTAAGACTTCATAAATATATACTCATTGATGTGCAAATAGCTGCAAAGTAACGCATTAAACTATGAATCATGCGATTCTCATTTTAATTCCCACAGCCAACAAATTCTTGGACAAATTTTCATATACTTGCATACATATATAACACAGTTGAGTAGCACTAATCCTGAAACACAAACAACTAACAATCAATCTCTTTCAAACTTTTCTATCCTGACACATTACGTTTGTCTCGTCCATATTCATAATGCGATTTAGACATATCTGTCTTTTTTTCATTAAATTATAGTTGTACCTTCCACCACTAACATCTTTCTTTTGCATGATTTGATGGCTGGTAACGCCAACATCACTCACAATGATATATCCTACACTTAGACCTGTTTTAAGCTGAGTAAAGACATTTAGAAAGATGTAGATAAATAGATGATATATTTATTAATAAACGAAAAATAAATAATTGGGACAGGCAAAGGCTTGGCAGATAGCGTTAAAGCCGGATCACTCGATAAGATAAATTAAGCAATGCTGTCCGCAGTTAGTAGTTGGATGGGTGACCCATACCAGCGAACACTGCATGCTGTTGTCACATATAACCCCAGCAGTTAAGACCGCTTAATTTAAAAAATAATTGGGTAAATTAAATAGCTACCCTTGCCGATCTCGGTGGTATAGTGGCTATAATTATGCAATTTACTTTGTTGTTTGTGTGAATCATATAAATTCAAAATCATCCACTTATGAGGCGTCATATGACCGAAGTAATTCGTCAGTTTCTCATCTTCATAAAAAAAGAATAGCTCTGTGGTAATGTATGTAGGTCGTACCGAGAATATCTTTGGAGCCACGATTTGCACCTGTTAACCACAAATCACACTCAAAAATATATCATACGGGATATATAGCTTCTTGATAACATTGTATCATGAGATCCTCACTTTGAATCCTACAGTCTACAATGTCGTTAACTTTATCTCTGTGGTTTCCCGGCAAATAACCTCTTAGAGGCCAGTGATTTAACTGTTGTAAACCACACTAAATGCCTAAAAATATACCATCTTCTGAGATTTATGAAAGAATGCTACACTCAAAATGAGTAAATGGCGTGATGATATATTTATTGCAAGAATTTAAATAATTATGAAGAAATATTTAGCGACTGGAATGGAGTGAACGATGAGAATTTAACGGGACTGCAATCGGGTAACTTATATTTTAATGTTCTAAAGCCAACGTTTCGCCATCACTTATGGCATCATCAGAGCAAACTACAAGAAATGACAATTATATGAACAGTGAAAACACAATAGAATAACATACATAACACGAAATGAACAAAACTTACGAATCTAATATAATATGATGCAACTATATCAATATTATATAATATAACTATATCAATATTAAATTCGTAAGTTTTGTTCATTTTATATAATGTATGTTCTTACATTGTGTTTTCACTGTTCATATAATTGTCATTTCTTGTAGTTTGCCCTGATGATGCCATATGTGATGACAAAACGTTAAAATAGAAGTTTCGCGACTGCAGTCCAGTTTAATTCTCATCCTTTAAATAATAGATATTTGTTTAACTTGGCACCAAAATACCAGATTTACAGTAATTTATAGTAATTTAGTGAATATTTCATGTACATATTTTGAAGGTTATCGCTGTCAAATTACGTTGCCATTTGTTGAACGGTTGCTATGCATTTGTTGACGGTTACTATGCGTTTGTAGAGCGGTTGCTATGTAAAATAATGTAACAGCCTAGGCATTAAAGTGATACTTTACAGACTATTAGCAGTCCGTAAAATGTCACTTTTAATGTCAATCTGGAAAAAATATATTTAAAAATTTCTCAACACAAAGTATTTAATCAAACGATAAGCAATCATATTAGAATTTATATAAAACTATTTATACAGAAAACTATTTAAAAGTCCCAAAGAAATCATATGAAAATACTAATAAATCCCTCCCTGATCATCCCCACACTTTCCTAGCGAGTCCAGTGCGGTCCGGTTCCCTTGTAAAGCCTTAGAGTATCCCGAAGCCCGTAGTGACGCCTCCCGGAGTGCCTTGGAGTGCCCGGACTATCCGTCCATCGACTGCCACCACCGTTCTCACCACTCTGCGGCGCTTCGCTTGTTGCTGAGAGAAGCGTCTCCTTTCCACATGTCTCGCAGTCAGAGTGACCACTTGTGTGTCACATCTGAATATTTACTTTCCATTGATAGCTTTTCTAGATTTCTTGGTTTGTGGATTTGGGTTTATTTTACTTTACTTTACTTTACTTTCTGGTAAATGTGCTGAAAATGTAAACAGAACGACGAATTGAAAAAGTGTTTGGATTCAAATAATATAAGAGAATGAAAATACTTTGTTAGTTACAATGTTTGCAGTGTGCAATAAAATTCGACAAATTAATATAATCTGAAGATAGCTATATTTTTAAAATTACAGTTTCTTATCGAGATTAATTGTTGGTCGTACCTTTGCAATGCTCTAGTTCCATACACGGGGTATAGAATTGAAATGTGGAATAAAGGGAATTCAATGTTTTTTTTTTATATTGCTGTACATTTTTCTACAGTCATTTTAGAGCAAAAATGTAAATACAAAAGTTGTTCAGAATGCATGCAATAAGGCTCGTTTATTTACCTTCATGATACATCAATGAAATAAAAATTATATTTATTTAAAAAATTGTAATACGGCCATGCAAAATTAAACAAAAATGAAATATATTTGACATTTCAGAATACAAATTTAGATTTATTTATTACAGTTTAAGATTGTAATGATATAATGGCGAATTTTAGAATTAATATCTTTTCATTTCTTTCTGTTAAATAAATAATAGTATTTTATGTATCTAGAACGAAAAGTGAATCTTTAAGGTATGAGCAAGTTGTTTACGGCCTCGGCTTCCCGCCTCGGCCGTAAACAACTTGCTCATACCTTAAAGATTCACTTTTCGTTCGCGGTACATACAAAATTTTATTTCATACTGGTTACTAAAGTTGTTAAATTATAGAATTTATTAACAGAAATTATCAAAAATTCATAGAAATATGAGTTGATATAAGTAGGCTAAATAACAATTTCTATAGGAACAAGTATTTGTTTATAAATAATGAACCAATTAAAAGTCAAATTTTACTTTAAAGTCCTAGGACTTTAAAGTTTTACTTTTCGTACGATAAATAGTCCAAAAAATGTAACATAAGTAACAAGTATGAAATAATAGTTATTTATGTATCAAGACACTGCATGAAGTGTAACTTTTTATTATGAATATGGAATTTATTTGCCGAGGCCCGTAGAGTCGAGGAAAATAAACCATGTGAGTGATAAAAAAGGAACTTTAGTGCCTGGGTACATATTAAATTTTATTTGAAATCTAAAATTAGAAAAAAACTGTGAAAAAATATTATGTAGGTTAAGTTTATACATCTGTCACTTGTCAATTGAAACTGACACTCAGTGTTGCCAACCTCGAAGTGGATAATGGTATATTTATTCATTTAGCTCTGTAGATATTACTTAAATATCTATTATATTTTGTCTCCTTCTTACCAATCCAATAAAAAAAAAAATTGCATCGTTCGAGTAACTATTACTCCATGTTAGCTCAATCTCACGTGTGTCTTGGGGTGAACCACCTCACGTAATAGGTATTTTAGAGATTTAGGGGTTGTGTCGCCCCACAAGATTTGATTTAGGGTATTGGCATTCGTGCCTGGAGGAGTTGCGAATGTGTGAATTCTGGCCCAGGGTTCAAATTCACGACCATCCCCATTCTTTTCCACCGTTTTCCTAAAAGTTGCGAGTCTGAGTGCATGGATTTTTTATATTCTTTAGGGTAGTTCAAGTGGATAAATTTAACAATATGAAAGCTCTTTAGATATGTTGAAGGTATTTATTTTACTCCAAAGAATTTCGTAGATTTTGGGAATTTTATTTGGTGGGAATATTCGATAATTTTTTAACTGTAGCTAGCTTGAGAAATACATGATGTACAAAACAGAATAAAAATATTCTTTGTTATTGATACTGTTTTTATGTTCATAGGAATACAATTGGGTGCCCTGGATTCATCTTGAAATAATCTCCAACGTTTCCGAAGTCGATGTCAGCTATTAAGTCAGGTCAAACGTGAGTAAAATAATTTAATTAGAAAAATAGTATTTATTTTGTTCCTATAATTTTTAATACTCGTATTTATTTGTATAAACTTTGTTCGAGCCTTTTTGAATAAATACCATGAAAATAGCAATGGCAATCTTAGCCAAATGTAAATTACATTTAACAAAATTTAAATTTTTTGCTGTATTTTCACTGTTTATGAACTATTGACATTTGACACTCAGTGGAGTACACAGCACAATCAATCAACAATCTATCTCTCCCAAATATTCTTATCCTGGCACACCAATTTCGCCTCGTTTGCATTCATAGTGAGATTTACACTTGCGCTTGTCTATTCTTCATTCTCGGAATTATTAGTTAACGCAACAAATCGTCAATCATACATAATCAAACTTATTCCTCGGACGCCCACGCAATCTTTAACCCTCATTCTCACCTGCATATATTAGTTTCACCAACCTTTCATTCGACATTAGTTTAATATGGACAAACCACCTCAATTGACTAACTTCCACTTTCTTAACAACATTCTTCTCAATCTCAAATGCACCATACACCAATGTATTCCGGACATAATCACGGCTTGTATATCAAAATAACAAGCAATTTCAAGTTGTTGATACTCTTTTACCATCTCATAATACATCCGCATTTCAAAAGAGTGCCTACTACATGGATCTCAAATTAATCTAATGTCCAATGATACAAAAATTTATCAAATAAAAAATTTAAAACTAAGCTAAACTACTCGTCCTAATATATGTTTTGTATTTTATACACATATTTTATATTCTATATTTGTATTCTGTTGCAATTTTCTACACTTGTTTTCTACATGTTTAACTGGACATAAATTATTATTATTTATAATATGTAAAAGCTTGTAGGGAGATATAATGTATAGAAATTATGCGAATAGATATTTGCTGTCGAGTGTCGGCTATATTTTTATTTCATTTCATTTGGAATACGCGAGAGCGTGTATCGTGAGAAATGGCGGTCCGCTTTGTCTTGGTCTTCGTCAAAAATTTTAACTAACAACTTAACTGACTATACTACAATTTCTTTGCCTCGAGATAACTAGTTTGTCGAAAGTCTATAAGAGTCAATATATTATTTCAATTATCACATTTAATAGTAATTGTTATGTCGATTATTTTCCTGGTAGTTTAATACTATCAGAAAAATAATCAGCATTGTTCCTCTAACCAAGAATAGTATATTCTACAACAAGTATTGGAATGACACATACCTATTCCTCACGAGCAAAAAGTTTGCGACTGTGGGATATGCCATTCCGTTACCTGTTATAGTCTATACTTTCTATAACAAGATTTCGGAAATTATACAAAAAATACAAATACAAAATTGTTGAAACGTCAAAATCAAATAAATAAAATTAAAACAAACAGATGTAACCATAGTAACTGAATCAAGATACTTCATATATCGCGCTAATATGCGGCTCTGATTCGTCGAATTTATTCCATACTCGGCGTATGGAATGATAGTTATTCCAATTTTTAGTTGAGGAATGCATAGTTTCCAAGACAGTGTTATAGAAAATAGATTTATAAGATATTTTTGATAGGTTAATCACGTTGTTACATTAACAACGCAACTGAGTCAATGAATTAGCACTTAATTTTATGTTATATTTTACCATTTTGTAAACTTGCAAGAATATTATTTGTTAAAAGTATCTACATAATGATTTGAACTTAAAATGAAAACAATTTTGAGATAATTGTTTTTGAACATATATCAACGAATAATGGTATAATTAATAGCATAAAATATAATGATGAGTAATCTTGTCATGCAGTAATAACTGGTGATCAATTCTTATGAGTTGTTAAATGCATGAATGGCAGTAGGTATCTGAAACTCATTCAAATTTTCACTATGAACAAACCTAATACTTTCCACTCGGATTTCATAGCATCAATAATAGTTGTTGACACCTCCGAGAATAGAAATAATACATAAAAGTATGTAGTAATAAAGGAATCCTCGCGAAAACCAATCCACTTATTAAACACAATCGTTCTTAACCTATCACCACGAATTATCCAATCCCAAATCTAAAACCAGGATGTGCAAATCTAACCTTAAACAAATAATTCTCAACCGTTCCTCAATCCTTATTAGTCCTTTCTTCTCCAATCTTATCCCATTTCTTTCACCAACACTATTTTTTACCCACGAAACTCAATCCGATCAATCTCTGGTACGGGATGTCACAATACTCGTCCGTCAATTACTATAATGAGAGGAGATATTTTATACGCGGGTGAACCGTGCACGGTGAGTGTAGTGGTGATGTATGCGATTTTAATGGGGTTAGGGGTTGTCGGAGGTGGAGAGACGAAAGGGCGAGGTGGGTAAGCCTGAAGGGAGGACTGATGTGTCAGGTCTTATTTCCGATAACTTTGAAGAAGTTCAGATAATGTGATTGATGTGGAAATAAAATTTTGTACGGTTGGGATTAGAATTAATTTTTTGTGGGAGTTAGATTTGCGTTTGTTGGTTGATTGAGATTTGAAATAGATTTGGCATGAATGACGAATGATAGAATGATGTTTAAAATATGGAAATGTTCAATTGTTAGTTCGTCACATACGTTTTAAATTTGGAACAATTTCTTACCCAGATAAAATGGAAAACTTTTGTAATTAACTAATTTCACAACAAGGAAATTGGGCATGGCACTCTGCTTCTAACAAATTTGTACATAGTTTTATATAAGTTGGTTACTAACCGTCAAATCGTAGTTTTCATAAAGATTGGGGGCTACAGGAATAATTTTTATGTGGTGACATTTTGTTGTTGTTTCTTGAAATCGAACTGAGGATCTCATGCTACACAATCCTACCAGATAGCAGAGAGTCCTGAATGTGAAAATATTATCATTAATAAATTTCTCATTACAATATTTTATTCGCGGGTCATAAATAATTATCCTGCGTCATATAATAGTATATTATACATTAAGGGAAAGAATTATATGATTTTATCCCGCGAAGTAAATTGAAGCATGAGCCGTGGGCGAGGGCTACAATACGATATGGAAAAATTTATACTTCTCTCCTGCGGTGTATATAGGTACTATTTTTTTCACGATCCAAAAATTAATGATGGTTTTTATGTATTTCAAAATTATTGGAATTGTAATATTATTCATGATAGTTAACTTTGCTTAATATTGTTTATATTTCATATTATTTGAGCACTTTCCCTCACGACGCGAAAGTGCAAAAAGCTCCCGTAGATATGAAATTGGCTGTTTCTGTCATGATTTTGGTATCAAATAAACCGAGTTTCTCTCCCTGTCGTGAAAAATAGTTATTTGTATACCAAGGCCGCGAAATCACTTTTTAGCGTTGCCGAAGCCGTTCCGTGCGAGGCAGGACAATCTCGAGGGCGCTAAAAGATTTCGCGGACGAGGTGTACACACTATTTTTTGTGCAACCGTAAAAATATATAATTACAAATTTTATTAAAACAATTTTATTGTAAATATAGAAAATTGGTTTTTAAAGTGTCAAATTGATTTTTATTTTACTTTATTTCGCGACTATTTTTATGGTAGCGGCCGCGAAAGGGTAAAAAACAATCATTTTGGATTTCGCTTCCGTTATCATAACAGCAGTATTGCGGCAGCGTAATTCTTATTTCGCGTCCGGTTGCACAAAAAAAAATATAATAATTGCATATTGTTATTAATTATCACACCTTCAATATTATAAATAATATCGTTGAAAAATATTTTCATTATGGTCCATGGAAGTACATTAGGTATGGATTTATGAAAAAGTATCGATTACATTAAGACAGTAAATCTTATATCTACCGAAAAATTATCATTTACCTAACAGTACAGTGCATTACATAGATGAAGTAATAATTTAGACTTATATAGCGACAATAACAGCGTGAAAAAATTGTATTTATCCAACACCTCTCAATAAATAAATGCTCTATAACGATGGCGGTTTTAAATAAGGAAAGTAGCAGATTACCTACTAGTGGGCATAATTTTGAGAAAAGGGATTACCCACGAGAGAAATTTTAGCATACGAAGCCGAAGGCTGAGTGTGATAATTTTATTGCTTTGACCACTTGTAAAGTAAATAACTATTGATTACAGAATGTTTTTCAGATGGTATGAATACATTTGGGATTGGGCTAGTATTTTGTTTTTATCAAAAATGTGTCAAGTGTAATTATATTAATCATTTAAATTTACATTGATATGCAATGTAGAAGAAATTCGTGACCATCATCAAATGTTTATCCTGTAGTTAACAAATAATTCCTTAAACAAATTATTATTTTCATCGTCAAAACTAAATTCTCATCCCGGTAATACAATATTTCCAATAAACACTCAACAAGAGAACAGTCCATGAACAACAAACACAAAAATATTCGCCATGTCGAACGTGCATTATTATTGCTACGTTGCATATCAGCCACCAGAACCTTTCCTTCCTTGCGTTATAAGACCGAAAATCCGTTGTCCCCAGCCGCACACATGGCATCACATATGCACAAAACATCCCCAAGTGTTTGCACAAAACACGCCTGTCTCCCATTGGTGCTCACACATCTCGCAGACGAAGCGGGATTGGTTGAAAAAACAGATTTTAATTTATATGCGAAGTGCTTTGAGATATGTATAATGTCCAGTCGCCCAGGTTGTTTCTCCATGAGAAAGAACTTCCGCAGGGTGAAGGCATCACTGGAAGGCTGCGTTCCGAAGAGGGCGGGCTTATGCATTTTTGCATGCATTAAGAGTACAGTCTGAGGAACAGTGCACTGTTGAGAAAATTGCGATTTGCGAAAGTGTGGAGTTCTGTTACTTCAACATTTTTCTTCGTTTTTTGTTTTCGTGTGGAGTGGAGTCAAGCGCTTGCAGAGCGTTTTAGTTGAGCGCTCGGCTGAGGTTCTCTGGTTTTCAAGTGCAATTTCTCCACAGGATTGGGAAATTTAATATGGAATTTGTGTAATAGTTGTATTGTTCTTTTAGGAATGGTTTGGTATTAGGCTGGGTTAGGCGTTACTTTGCTATTGTGTTGCTGCTGTAAATTAATACTGTTTTTGAGGTGTTAATGGGAAGCAAGAGAAATTTTAATTGCTTTTTGTATCGCAAGCAGGAAATGAACAAAATTTTGCATTGTTTTAATTTTTATTAAATGTTTTTAATTGCCTATACTATTTTCACTATTTCTCCACCTAACCAGTACAAAAAATTACAATTCAATATAAATAAGAAGAATTATCAACAAACTCAAGTTATCAACATGTTAAAAAATAAATGAAATGCTTTTTTGTTTAAGTTAAATTTTATTATAATTCTACGTTTCGAATTATTCGGCGTAGGTAATTCTTCGCTAAGAAAACAAATTAACAACGTAAACATGTAATTAGAAACAGTAACTAAATAAAAACAAATTATGGTTATGTTGTTCACTTTTTTCCACACAAAGTAGTACGTGTATTAGGTAGTTCGAAAGGTTGAAAATTACAGGACTAGAGACGATTGCAATATGTGGAAAAGATTTTGAGACAATAAATCACTTAAGAAGAGACTATACAGAAGACCTAAGAAATCTACAGGTAACACACGACAAAATCCCAGATACGGATTGGATGATGAGAGTGTATTGAAATAGATTAAATATTTGCACATAGTATTAATTTTATTGCATTATCAATAAATGAAATTACTATATGTAATGTAAATATAGATAATTTGAACACCGTAAGGAAACAAATAAATATTTGCTACTACTATCAGTAATGAAAGCTTTTCTGGATTATGTTCAAAAATATTTCCTTAACAAAAATGCATCGTCATTTATCCATTTATAAGCGTAACACTGTTTATAGCATTAGACCTCGGTATATGTAATGTGTTATTGCGTATAAAATTTCATTATCAAGGATGCTAGTAGAAGAAGAGTGAAAGAGTTAATTTTTATGTCATATTCATGATATTCATTGTCCGACGTGGAACTCGGAGGATCTGTCAAGTGTTAGCACGGATATATTTATTCCACTTATGAAACAGTAATTGAAGAAAAAATTACGTAAAACCTATAACCAACCATGTCATTTTCGGAAAAATTATTTTATTATTCATATTTCATTTTCATTTTGTGTTACTAAAACATATACTTTACCGTTCCATCATTCTCTCCCTCACGACGGGAGAAAAAGTGCATAAATCTCCCATAGATATGAAATTGGGAATAATATGATATAAAAATATTGTTGCATTTCTAGAGTTAATTATTAAGTAACTTGATAATAAAAACAATTCTGCAAACTATACATTTTGCAATAAAACAGGTTATCTAAATAATTAAAAATATATCAATGCTTTTAAAAGAATTCAGGTATATGTAGCGTTAAAAATTAATGGACCTTTCACAAGAAATATAATACCCTTGGCATATTGTGAACTAAAGAAAAGGTACTTTTTGAATAAGTAAATATTTAAAAACCTGTAAAATGAGATCTCTGTTATGATGTTATGAATTTTATCTGTATACATTTAGACATTGACATGTGGGTGATATATTTCACAAAATATGACATTAGATCTAACAATGACAATAATATTAAAGAGGCTTCAGGTATACGCACCAACTTGAATAGAAAATAAAATATTTCATCCTCTCTTGTAAACCAATACTTGAATGAAGTTTGTATAAATCCAATGCCCACTATACCGTTTAGATGTCGAATTGAATTTATTTGCAAAGATCTGAGCAAATAACGAAATTTTCCCGGGATCGAATCCCGATTTGAATATGATTATTTGTTGTTGAATCAGTTGCGAAACCAGTTTCAAATGGATGATGTTAGTAAAAATATTTGTAATAATTTTAAAAGAAAAAACTAGGGCTTAAAATTAGCAATAGTACATTTTGCACCAAAAATTGAACAATGGTGATTTCTGACCAACGTTGCCATTACCATCCATAAGAAAATGTATTCGGTCCGTAGAACACACGATATTTTTGCAACACCTACAAGCTTGCTGATTTTTTTTTGTATTCATTTTGTCATATTTCTACAGAACTTTACATACATTCCTGAGGCTTTAATGAAATTTTCCACCTATGTTTATATATTATCTTATTCACAATTAAAAATTTATAAATGAAACATGTACCATCATTATTTAAATTTTTAACGTTTGATTCTCCGGGTGAAATACTTTTGTTTAGTAGGAGGAGAATTTTCCATTTGTTTTGTAAACAATTTTCAAGTGATATTTATATTCATTAATAAATTTTCGATCGTCAAAGTTAGCTAAGGCCGAAATTAATTAATTAATTCATTAATTCCACAGAAAAACATATATTATTCACAATTATTTAGTATTCAAATATGCATTTGATTCTCCGGGTGAAATACTTTTGTTTAGTAGGAGGAGAATTTTCCATTGGTTTTGTAAACAATTTTCGAGTGATATTTATATTCATTAATAAATTATCGATCGTCAAAGTTAGTTAAGGCCGAAATTAATTAATTAATTCATTAATTCCACAGAAACACATATATTATTCACAATTATTTAGTTTTCAAATATGCATTAATTTCACAATTTGTAAAAAGGCAACTTTCCAACCGATTACAATGTGAAAGATAGGAATAATAGATTTTTCGACTTTTTAAAAGTTCGAATTTGACTTGTTACTAACCGATTGGGACTAAAAGTATATTCTTTCTCTTGTGTATTCCATTTCTATTTCGATATTTGGAACGTTTTAAGAATAACAATTAATTTAAAAAGCCCATTTATTTTACATCATCTTTAATATCTTATGTATAATGTAATAGTGTACTAAAATGGCTAACCATTATGAAGAACATTTAGTCTCTATCTCTATAATGAGCATCGATCTCACACTTTGTAACCAAACCAATGGTCAAGATCGTATCCAAGATTTTAAATTTATTTTAATATTTGGATAATAGTTATTTACGTAATTAGTGGGATATAAGCAAGATTATCGCATGCATAGTTTGTACAACGAGGCTGCAGATCGAGTTTGTGTATAACATAAGTGCGATAATTACGTAGTATTACACGTATTGCGTATAAAATTTAATCTACGAACGTTCGAAAAATATATCACTTACCCAGATCTGCGTAAGCAGAGTGCCACACCCACAATGGGTAAAAGGCGTGATGATTTTTTTTTATCGTTCGAAATTTTATAAAATAGTTTTATTGAAATTCAATTAATTAAAAATCAAAGTAGCAACAGGCCATAATAATGCTATAATGTAAATTGTTACCTGTCTGAAATGAGTGGGATATGCAGGATATACTAAAACATCAGTTTTGTATGTCAATCACATCTCAAATATAATTATTAATCATTTAAATTCAAATTTATATGGACAAGAAAGTCGTGTATTGCCCACACCAGATTATTTTAATAAAATTTCATAAAATTTGAAATCGCTTATAATAAAACTTCAGTCGTCTCCATACCACGTTTATTAAATGAGATGCAGACTTAACCGCGCTTACGTTGTTTGAGAATTACGTTTCATCGCAAATGAATTGACTCTTAATACTTAGTTTGTCGCGGTGTCCGCTCCTCTGGCTCAACGGCTCAAGGCTCAAGCTTCTTCATTACCATGACATTGTGAAGATGATGAGTCGGAGTGAGTTCTGCAACCTCATCTCGTCTAGAGGGCGCACTCTTACACTCTCGCGAGATGTGAGGGTTTCATTCCTAGGTACTCGCGACGGAAGAGAACCACGCATAACAATTATGTGGATTCAGCGATTATGCTCTTCGCTAGCTAAAAGATTTTTAGGGAATATGTTTCCTAGGGGTGGCCAGATGAAAATGAGAATAAGTTACTTATGATTTATATAGAGTCGCTATGAGTTTTTATATTTGTATGTTTCATTTATTTATTTTATAATTTACACATCAGAAATTAATTCCTATTTATTGTTATTTGATATGTTTATATATGATATCTGGTGACGTTACGCAATGACATACCTTGTTGTACGATTTTTTAATTAATTTTAATAATGACAGAAATTAATATCAGTCCTAAAAGTAGAGCTGCCAATTATCCGAGTGTCCGAAAATCCGTATATCCGAGATCCGTACATTTGAGTATCCGGATAATTGTAAGATCCGAAACTCGATTTTTAAATATTTTTGAAGGGCGTGCATGGAGATTTTCGAAAACTCTTTCTAGACAAATAATAATCTTTGGAATATCGACGTCATTTTATTAGTGTACATTAAAATCTATTTACTGTATTGAAGTTAATGTAATTAATAACAAATGCTTAATAACAAAATGAGTAAGAAGAAGTTTCATCCTTGAGGATACGAGTATATAACATAATACTTATAATACTATATAGTCAATTCATTTACGATTTTGGTACAAGAATTTTAGTAAAATCCGGATTCGGTTTCGGATATCCGAGTATCGGGTATCCGGATACATATCAAATCCGGAACCAATTGGCAGCCCTACCTAAAAGACAGAAAATAATTCAAAAGAAAAGTCACCTAAATTGTGGAAATAAAAGTCAAAAATGGGGTAAATAGCTCTGTGGTAACGTGTCGGACTGTGGATCGTGAGATCCTCAGTTCGATTCCCACGGCCGACAGTTACAAATTTAAATTTACCCCTGTGGTTCCCCCTCCACTAACATCTTTGGGGGCTATGATTTGACGGCTGGTAACCGCACTTCATACGCAAAAATATATCACTTACCGAGATCTGCGTAAGCAGAGTGCCACACCCATAATGGGTAAAAGGCGTGATGATATATTTATTTTATTTATGAAAGTCAAAAAATGAAGTTTTATGATTAATTTTCCTAAAGCAAATTTATTTTTTCCTGTACGAATAAACTTCCGAATAATTTATTCGACGAATAAATAAAAAATTACGCACCAAAAAATGACATCTAGAACAAATCATTTGAGCTATGATTTCGATGCGACATTTTTCATTTATCCAACAGAAAATTTATTCGGTATTTTATTCGTAGATAACAGGCAGAAACCCAATGGGGTCATACACTTTTTAAAAAAAGTTGTGTTTTTTTACAAATTATAAAAATTTAGATCATTTCAGTCACATATTATTCAATATTTCTTATAATTTTTCAACTTTTCATTCATAATTTCCTTTCTGAAGTTTCGCGGTTGCAAAATCGTGATGTCATCATGTAAGAGAATGTAAAGCATGGCAAGGAGAAAGAGGTGTTGATAACAAATAAAAACTTGCTTTTCAGTGTTGTAATAATTACTTATTATTATAAAGATGAATACTCCGATAAATTAAATTAGATATTCGTTAATTATAACATTTCTAGTCAAAGAGTTTGGGACGTGTTAAAACAAAATGCTTTGTTGTACTATATCTTGTCGCTTGTCGGTAATGTCGGTAGTCTCATTATCACATCTGTCATCTCAAATCATATGTTGCAGTTAACAACGATTTTCAAATTAAACATATGTTTATTATATCTGTTATATTATTTTGCCCAGGTAATGTGAATAAACTATATTTGTAAAAACCTCTCAGTAAATAACAATGACTGATAACAGTCAATTTGACAGTAGGTGTAGTTCCTCTTTCTCCGCTAGAGCGTGTTTTGTAGTAGTATAACATGGTGACGTCACGAGCGAAAAATTTGAAATGAGATGCCCATTTCAAAAAATCATATCTTTATAACTACATGCCTTTTAATATTAAAATTAGTATCTACATTCATAACTTTACTCAAATTTACAGAAAAAAAATAAAACGAAAAAAGGTTTATGACCCCATTATAGGTAGGGCAGGACACATTAAAGTTTTATGAAAATGGCAAGTTATTTCAGACAAACAGAAAGAATTAAATGTTTGAAACTTTGGACAAAAGCTCTACGATTTAGTGATTTACGAGTACATATTCATACAGTGATGTATATTCAATGCATTTTGAAAAGATTTTGTTGTATCAGGTATAGGATTTGACTTATTCGAAGTGAAAAGAAATTTAGTGTTTTCTGTAATTTCAATGGGGCAAATACGAACCCTGCCCAAAGGGGAAACGACTGTTGCAAGCAAGTCATATAAATAAATGCAGGAGAATTGTAAATAAGGAAAAGGGCGATATTGACTGCAATATTTTTGTAAACAACCATCTCACCTAATGAATTCTAGGGTGAAATAACAGTTTTATATAGTGTGACATTCTTCTTATGTACGTATAATACCTCACGCACATACGAGTATATTATGACGGGATAAAATTTTCGGTAGTGAGTTTTCAACAGAGACGTACGTTTTGGAGTCCATGGAATACGATTTCACTATATTCATGATGACATATGTGTGTGTGACTAGTTTTTTGTCCAGTATAACTCAAAATTTAGTGAAACAATTCTTGTCAAATTTCTAGTTTGTCACGAAATTTTAATGTTGGGTACAATTTTTATTGGAATTTTTTTTCTATGATGCAGATCGCATCCAGAATAATACGAATAGAAAATTAAAACAAAACAATTCCTAAGGAATAGAATGAAAAACCACAAAAATTACTGCGAGAGATAAAATTTAGACAAAGCAGCTTTAAGAAATCACCGTGTAATCCATGTAAGTTTTACTGTTTTTTAACGTGTCTATTCACTTTTATTATCATTCCGCTTATTATGTTCTTCCTTAGGCCCTAATGAAGAGTTAATAAAACTCGAAATGTGCACTGAAAAAAATGGATTTTTACAATAGTAAAAATTTATCTTATTTATAGTCACAGCAATTTAGATATTTAAAATAAAAATATTTATATTTATATCAGTAATATGATAATTTTAGATTGCTGCTACAACAATCTATTTAATATCATATATGTATATAAGATGTAAAATAATATTAACTACAATTTTTATTTGTAACTCTTTTTATATTTTGTAGCGTTTAATACATGTTTATTTGGACGGTTACGTGATGTACATCAGATAAATTTTTTTATCCAACACCTCTCAATAAATGCTCTATAACTATTGCGATTTTAAACAAGCAAAGTAACAGATTATGCACTAGTGGGTATAATTTTGAGGAAAGCCTCTAGTGAGTATTTCTTTATTTATAACAATAATAATAACACACAACACCTTGGTAACTACTTCGATTGACATTTTAATTTAAAGCATATGTCACTGTCAAATAATATTTCTTTAATATTTTTTTCATTTATTAAGAGGTGTTGGATAAAACGTTATACTTCACACGTGGGCAAAGTGGAATTACCCACTCGATAAAATTATCACACTCAGCCTTCGGCTTCGTGTGCTAAAATTTCTCTCGTGGGTAATTCCTTACTTTTCCCACTTGTAAAGTAAATAACTATTGTGTAGAGAGCTGTTCCAACCGTCAAAGATATTCGCAGTAAGGCAGTGAACAGGGTAATTTTTATGTTATGGTATTTGTTGTTGGTTGTCATAATAGAATTGAGGATATTATTTCATTGACCTATTTACCCTGTCATTTCTCTAAAATATTATTTTTTTTACTTTTTGATGTAGGTATATATAAACCATCATGAAATAGATATGAAGTTTATACAAAATTAATCAGATAATTATTACTGTTGAAACTACATGGATAATTTTGTAAATACCCGTAATGCTGTTACAAAATTACAACCAAAAATTACTCTTACACTGAAATTCCATATTAAGAAATTTCGCACACTTTTCTTGTTAGCAACATTTAATGATCTCTGTAATGTGATAATGTTATGACTTATAACTATATAAAGATTCAATGATTAAATAAAACTCTCGTTAGCTGAAAGAAGTGACACCATCCATCGCCGACGCGACGCTTCTTATTTCTATACATCAGAGTCGGCGGGCACGAAGCAAGGGTGCTACGCGATACTGTTTTAAAAAATAATGAAGATGCCCTTCCTCTTTGCCCTCGTCGTATTGATGAGAAAAATTTAATCCTAGATCAAAGACATGATAAATTTGAGATAGGAGGCGAGTGACTTTCTTTCTGAATTTACCTAACAATCATTGATGAAGTAGATGATTGATATTTTTGAAGGGAAAAGTGATACATTTTTTGTGATATTGTGGTAAAGATTGCAATTTGTAGAGGTTTTGCTATAAACTATAAGTAATATTTTGTTGCACTCATGCAGGAATAAAACATTGTGCAACAATACAAAACCATTGGAGAAGTTCTGTGGTACTATTTTCTTTTTGTGTTGATTTTCGCTAGCAGATACAAATTAAACTCTGTTTTGATTATAAATAAATCTATTTAAGTATTTTTAGTTAATATTAACAAATATATTGTGTTAAATTTACAATTTAAACAAATATGACAATTTGTTAAATTAAAATTTTGTGAGATTGGCAACAAGAATGAAATTAAAAATAAGTAGTCGCGGATTGCTTTGCGAAAACCCGTACCAGCGAACACTGCGTGTCGTTGTCACACTACCGAAAACGAGGAACCGAGCCGGCATATAACTTCATTAGTTGAGACCGCTTAGAAAAAAAAGTAGTACAAAATATAATCATCCAGTGAAGCACAAAGTGACATGGACATCGTCAGATCAAAAATATAAGTCAAATTGATCATGTACTAGTTATTAAAAGGAAGCAGTCATCAATAATGAATGAAAGATCATATAGAAGTGCGTGTACAGACTCGGAAAACTTCATGGTAACAGCGGCAGTAAAAAATAAAGTAAGAAAAATTAAAGCTAAAAAGCAAGAGCCGAAATGAGATATAGAAAGACTAAGTAATGAGAGTATAAGAGAACTATGCGACGGAAATAGATAACTGTTTATACAAGATATGTGAAGAAAGAGACTTGGAGACAGAGTGGAGTAATATAATGGAATGCATACATAAAGCACCGAAGAAATGGATAGGAATAGAACAAGAAAAAAGAACAAATGAATGGTATAACAAGGAATGGCTGAAAATAGTAAGAAAAAAAGCAAAGGCAAGGCTAGAATGGTTAAGAACAAAGAAAGAAGAAGACAAGGAAGAATACGAGAGAATAAGACATAAATGTAATAAAATTATAAGAAAAAAATAAGAGAGAATGAATTAAAAATGAACTAAAGGATGTAGAAGAAGAAGGAAAAATATAAACACCTAGAAATTTTACCAAAAAATAAGGGAACAAAATAGAATACATGAGGTTAAACAATGTGGCATAAAAGACAAAGATGCAAGATTGGCAGAAAATGAACAAGAATATAAGGAAACTTGAGAAGAATACTTTAAAGAACTATTAACAGAACCAGAACAAATTAATACAATGATTTTGCAAGAAGCATTCGAACACGAGAGAGTGGAAGAGCCAACATTGAAGGAGTTAAAAGAGATAATATCGAAAAGCCGAAATGGTGAAACACCCGGGAAATATGGAATCAACCTCGAGTTAATAAAATATGGAAGTGAAGAGTTACGACAGCGAATATATGAGCTAATACAAAAAATATGGAATGAAGAAAATACGCCAGAAGAGTGCAGAAAAGGAAGAATAGTAACGATACGCAAGAAAGGTGACCAACAAATATGCAACAATTATAGAGGTATTTCGTTACTGAACACGACATACATAATTCTCTTAACATTAATCCAAAGAAAGCTTGTAAATGAAACAGGGAACATAATAGAACAATACCAATGCGGTTTTACCAAAGGAAATTCGACGATTAATGCAATACACACAGTTAAACTAGTTATAGAAAAGGCTTTCGAATGTAATATACATGTAGAAATGCTCTTTGTCGACTTCAAACAGCCGTAGGATTCTATTAGAAGGAATAAGTTAATGATAGCTTAGAGGAATTAGGATTACAAAATTCGGTAGTGAGTTGTCATTGGGTGAGTACGTTTTAGGGTCCCTAGAATACGATTTTAATAGTTTCGCGACATGTATGTGTGTGTAAATCTCTGGAGTTACTGTTTCAAAAAATTACTGAATTGATAATTCCGATATTGCTGTATGTATCCTTTTGGGAAAAGGTGATTAGTTTTTGGTGATAATCCAATCACCTAAAGTGTGGTAGTTTACTTGAGCAAGGAAAAAAAATAACGCATTCATAGTTGTGGCAGCGGTATTGAAGAGAACCTATTTTGAAGTACGTAAAATACGAACTTTGCAGCTTCAAATAGCAATAAATATTTCATAAACAATTACTCCTTGATTCGTAATACCTACAATACTAAATCTGAAACCATTTCATCGATTTAATTTTACAAACCTTATCATCTCTATTTCACTTCCAACTCACGCTCAGGAATAACCATCAGCATCGCGATCACGATCCCGGTAAAGACACCGGGTGTTTTGATAAGCTCCGCGAGCGCTCTGATCACGTACCGACGCCGGCGTCGCGGCGCCGTTCATTTCCCGAATAAATGATTGTAATTTAATATCCTGCTCCTGTATTCCTGTATTCCTACCGAGCCTGTCGCGAAGAATTCAATGGAAAAATGTCGCGCTCATTGGAAGATCCGTAGCACCAGGCACGTTTAAGGTTTTAATGAAGTGAGTTTAGTTGCGATTAACTTTCTTGTTGGAAAATACGTTTTTGCACCCGATGAGATTAATTTCGTTATTGAAGTGATTTGTTCTTTGGTTTTGTTGGAATTTAAATGTAGTTATTTATGAGTTTATTATTTTGTGATTGTTAAAATTGTGAAGTTTTGTTGGAATGAAATAAATTTATTATAAATAAATACATACTTGTGTCTACGTATACAACAATATTGGAATCCAGGAACTAGCAGCTATAACAAATATGACGAGAGGCCAATTAAAGGAAACGCAACAGAATCATTTGACAAAGGAATGACGCCAACAGCACCGCCAGAAGAGAAAGATCCAAAATAAATACACTGAATAATATAATTCGGACTAAAATAGGATTTTGGAACAATGCAGGGTTAAAAAGTAAGGACAAAGATTTTTGCAATTATATAGAGGAATTTAAAAACTCAGACACCGATTGGATGAAGAAATTAACAGACCAAATATTTGTACTTTGAAATAGTTTTAAATGTAAACAAATAAAATACCACTATTATAAAATAAATATAGATAATGTAGAAATTTAATCACCGCAAGATAAATAAATTATTTACTATACTATTTTCATTTTAAACTGGAGGGATCGGCATAAAACGATTAAATGCACCGCAATTACGTTTACAAAGGAACTCAAAATATGACCCGCTATAACTGATTTCACAAGGTTCGCACAGGGTTGTACGACCCTATTCGCCGGTACGTGTATAATAAATACAAAACCAAGAAAACTGCAATATTTAAGTAAGTATATTTCCTTATTCATACGATAAATGTCAAATTCAAATTAAAAATGTTTTATTCACATTTTCGTTATATACATAAAATATTTACAACAATACACAATTATTTTTGTGCCGTTTTAGGTCTTGGCCCTCTTCAAATTTACAAAATTTGGCTATTTTTTATGGCTTGAAATTCGCCGTACTCACTGACGCACTTTCTGTATACGTTGATCACTATTTCTTGTGCATGTTCATGTAAATTAATTTTAGATAAATTTATTTCACTTTCTTCTTGATTTTGACCCATAGTACACAATTTCATCCAATTCACGAATATTGTTGTTACTCGTACCAGCAACTTTATTCTCACATATCCACGGCTGTCACATGATTTTTTCTTTTTTAAATATATTTGTCCTTACTATCACGGGAGTAGAAGTACAAATTGCTGTATATACTTATTGGCCCCTTATATATGGGAAAAATATGTTATTATAAAGATGTTTAATTTTGTTATTGAACAATAAGTAACATAACTGCTAATTGTTTAATTTAATCCGGATTATTAATTTTTAAATTTGCAATCATAGGAAAAAAGTAAGAGTAATTTTAAGCTGAATACGACCCTTGATATTTTACCTGTTGTGACCATCGTGAAGCGATTTGCGGTAACCGCACTAATGGATTTCATTGAAGTTATATGGGACAGGGACGTTTAATCGTTTTATGCCGATCCCTCCAGTTTAAAATGAAAATAGTATACAACAATATTGTCAAACTGTATTATGCTGTGCCAATCTTAAATTTAGGTAAGTTGTACTTTAGTCAAACCTTATGGATATGTCATATCGTATTTTACCTCAATTACAATTTAAATAGTTCTTCTGGATCGTAAGATTCTCAGTTCGAATCCCAAAGCTGACAGTTGCCAATTTAAATTTACCCCTGTGATTCCCCCTCCACTAACATCTTTGGAGGCTATGATTTGACGGCTGGTAACCGCACTTCACATGTAAAAATATATCACTTACCGAGATCTGCGTAAGCAGAGTTCCACACCCATAATGAGTAAAAGGCGTGATGATATATTTGTTTTTATTTTTATTTACAATTTGAACAAATAATATTATAGTGTCAAATTGTTTTCTATATAAGTATCATAATTTAACCAAATGCAACTACACTTAATCGTGATATTATATTAAAAGACGAGTGTTATAAAAGGCCTTATGAAACATGAGGTAATTTTATAATTCTGTTAGATGTTAGATTTAAGAAAAAATGCGACAAGTCAAAAATATAATTTGGCGTTTTTTTATCAGTTATGTTGGTAGCTCTTTTCGTTAACAATTGAAATTTCAAATTGTTAGACAATATTTATTCATTTTAATCCCATCACCTAGAGATCTAGACAAAAGACAAAAGATTAACAGTAATGTCTCGACACCAACATCTTACAATTTCGGGTAAGATTATTCATGTGCTGGTTTTTAAAGCATTCATACCACCTTTAGAAAACTAAAATCCCCAAAAACAGTGCGTTTATAGATATTCTTAACGACGTGTTTGCAGTGCAAACACAACAGCTTAAATTACTCGTATTTTGGGTGTTCATTAGAATGTCCTGAATTTTTTTTTTTTTTTTTAATCAGAAGGAAGCGTGCTAACCGAAGAATTACATTTTGGAACGGTTGGGTAAGTTGGGTTGTAGATAAATTATGGTTCATACAAAAACATCAGTTGCGTTCGCCTAAAATTCTGAAATACATTCAGCTTAATTATTTTTTTGTAAAATAAATTATTTAAATTAAAGATGTTCAAGTAGCTGCCGTGCTCGCCAGTAAAATTCTGAGTAACGGATCTTGCAACATAAATAACTATTAATAGTTTTGTATTGTAAATTGTTAATACAGTTATTGTTTTTACCATTATACTCTATTCAAAGTTAAAAGTGTACATTTGTTTGAAATTCAAATGAAATGTTTAATACAACCCAATGAAAAGATTATTGCTGACACTATTCATTATATATTCTAAATGTGTACTTATACTCGTACCTACGTAAATAGGTACGTACCTATAATTATTTGCATTTACACAAACGAAAAAAAAAAATGTCACTAATGAGGGTGGCAGCTTTTTACTCTTTTAATTAATGAAATAGCTTTGCGACTTTACTATACCTACCTGAATTATAATTAATAGAAATTCTCGGGAATTTTCATACTTACGTATGAAAACCCCGGCTATTTGCGTGTGAAAATAATGAAATTTTATTTAATAATTCTTCATATAAGTACAAAGGACAATACTGGATAATTTTTTATACTATCGTTTAGCATTATATCTTTCCAGAATTTCATTTCATCAACAAAAATAATTAGAATATATTAATTAGAGGGTCATAATTAAATACCGATCTCGGTGGTGTGGTGGCTATATCACTAGCATAGCACCATAGCACATTAGAGGTCGTGGGTTCGAATTCCACTGCAGAGCTTGGTTGTTTTTGTCTTTAACAAAATTCTCAATCATCCACTCATGAGCCGGCATATACCAAAACAGCTAGCCCGCTCACCATCTTTGTAATAAAATAGTAATAATAAAAAAAAATCTGGTGTGGACACCACACTACTTTCTTATACATAACCAACTGACCAACTGAATACGTATGACTTGTTTCTTGCGTATTACTTTATTTTAATAATTATTATACTAAGGGCCGATATTTCCATCTAGGAATAAAATACCGAATAAATTACCGAATAAATTATTCGTCGAATAAATGAAAAATGTCGCATCGAAATCATAGCTCAATGATACTTATTGCTCTAGCTGTAATTTTTTGATTGGGAAGTTTATTCGTAGATGGAAAGATCGGCTATTAGATGATAAACCAGTTTAATTTTTCTTCTTGTAACTACCTATAATTTTATTTTAAAATAGGTATTAATTAATATCTATAGTCTTTAAAACTTTCTGTCTGATAATACAAATATTGCTTTTATAATATTTCAAACGACACGTATTTTTGACACTTCACAATTATTTGACACCTTTGACACATATATGTTAAAAATGTTTTAGTATTTGTTCCTATTGTAACTAAGATAATTGAAATGTATTATTATATTATGTAATTCAGTTTTTCTCAAAATTAGAAGCATATACAAGAAATGTGCAAATAACATTTTATATTGCAAATATTTTTGCTAAGAACATTTTTCCAGCTAATTCTATTTAAAAAAAAATTGATTTTCTTTTTTTGTGTATTCAGTAAACTTCCTCTTCCGGCTTTTCAATTTAATTTAAAGTCAACTCAGCTCTTCATATTTTCATGAAACTTATAAATTCTAAGTTTCGTTTACATAACCTGTCTCGTTCGAGAGATATTGCTCACATGAACATTCATCCATCCTCACACACAGACATCATTGAGAAACTGGTCTTCCCGGATTTAGGAGACGTCAAAACATGTATTTCTGTAAAAATCTCGTCAACGATTTTTTTCATGATTTCAATACTTCATTATACTTTATATAAGAAAGTGAAAATAAACATATCACACTGTCTACTCATTTTGACTGTGGCGCTCAACCTTTTTTAACGTAAAGTGCGGTTACCAGCTATCAAGTTACGGCCCTCAAAGTTGTTACTGAGGTTATTTTATTTAATGAAATGATGAATACTAACTACTAAAGACCCATTCACCAATCAAATTTAGTTTTAATTTAATGTTTTATTCGTTCTGGTTCTAGAAGTTACCAGGAAGAAAGGCAACTGGAAACTAGATCAACTAATTCATTTGCTTTAAATAAAATAACTCTAATATTCATGATAATTCTCCAATAACAGAAAAATATACTCGTAGATATAAATAACACAAAAAAAAATGGATTGTTACATTAGCAAAAATTATCTTACGTATAGTGACAGCAATATTTACAATAACATTATTTATATTTATATTAGTAATATGATATAATTTAGATTTTTGTATCAGCAATCAAAAATTTCTTATCTACAAGAACCTATATTTGATATTTGTTTACTGTTGTTTTCTCTTATAAATAAATAAATAGCTGAACCGCTAATAAAAAAATGTGAACTGTCGAGTAATAAATGTAAGGTCTAGACTCTTCCCACATTTATCAGTAGGGGTCACTACTAACTAAAAGCCCAAAATAATAATATTTGTTATCATTTTGTCTGCTTGTCACTATCAATTTAGTTGCAAAACTGCATATCTATTAATATTTCTCACTACTAAAATCTCCATTTTTATTATTCTTGTCACAAATTCAAATCACCCCTCTCTTCTCCACCATCACCCATTCCAGTTACCATCACAGGATCACGGGGTGCGTGCCAAATAAGCCACTGATGTACCGTCGCGGCGCCGTGGACGTGGCTGCAGCCTGTCATTTGTATTAAATTGATACGGCGACGATGTTGCTTCGGTGGTGTTCGCCGCGATTTGATCACGTTTTGACAGTAGCCACCACCGATTGTACATTGAGATGATTATGGTACCTGCAGACGACTGAAATGAGGCTGATGAGGGCAGTTGTAATACTGTGGTTAGAATTATATTGTGCGCAAATATATGGATCCAAATAGACCAAAGTCCTTAATACCATCATGGTGCATCTTAAATGAGAGTTTCATTACAAAGTTAGTTGCCTGGTTCAAGAGGAAATGAATAAAGAAACAGTAAATCTTATTTACTGGGGGATGAAAAAAAGAGAGAAGAAGAAACAATACATCATTTAACTACATAATGTAGTGAAGTTAGATGAAAACTAAGAAAAGAAAATAAGTATTAGACGACCAGAGCACCGGAGAGGATTGGATGAAGTATTACTTAGAAAAAAAAAAAAAGGAAATTCACTTTGATATCACAAGTTATGTAAATCATTTTTTGTGGATTCTAAGCCTTAAAGCATTCGGGTAAGAATAGTAACAAATAAATATTTACTGTACTTGGAAATTACTTCCTCTTTACAGGGAAACAGAGATCAAAATATGATTTTTTTTAAATCACAGTTAATAATTATATACAATATAAATAGTGCTAACGTATTGAACTGTGCAGCATAAGATCCTCAGTTCGATTTTTTGCAGAACCGAGAATAAATGTCTAAACAAAAAATTACTCCTTGTGACACTTTCTTCCACAAACATCTTTGCAGGGCCCTGTTTCACGAAAGGTACAAGTTACATATTCACCAGTAAATTTTCACCTATATGTGAAAAACAGGAAATACAAGTGTTTCACAAACCAAAATTACAACACTTGTAATAACTAGTGAATTTCTACAAATTCACAGGTAACGTTTTTACAATTCTACTCTTGTAATATTATGCGTTTTACAAGTTACAAGTTTACACTGGTGAAAATAAACAATAATGTTCACCCGACTCACGAGGTATGTAATTTTGTTATTCTGTCAAATTAATTTACAATTTCGTGTAAACTTGTGTTGGTATTAATAAAACTTAGTATGTGGGACTCTTCCTCTGTTTGAAGATTCCGAACGTTTAAGATAAGAACAAATTTAGATTTTGTCATCATTTACAAATTCAATGAGAGGTTTCGAATGTCATCTGTGAAAATAGAATTACTTCTTGGAGCATAGGGCACAAACTTCGACGTACAACAAGAAGAAGTGAGGCACTATCAAAAAGAGTTCAATTATTTGTGTGCAGCTCTCCACTGGTTAGGCAGTGGAGTTGAAGTCAGTACCATGGTGTCGCTGATTTGTAGGAATATCAAAAGCAAGTGATTGTAGGGCATTAAATGAAATCAAATTTCCACGTGTTTTCGACTGTCCAAAGTAGAGGTGGGGCGAACGATTCGATTAATCGATTCCGAATCGATTCGCTTAAATTTCAATCCGAATCGATTCACGTAAAAAATCGGTATGAAATCACAAATTTTATTTTAAAATATGCAACGATAATGATAAAATTTATTTTTTATATTTATATTTCTTTTTCTCTCTTTACAATCTGACTAGCAACTTTAGTTGGTACCTGCATTTGTTAGGTTACAGCTTGTAGGTTGGTACTTATTTTTATGTATCATTTATGCAATGGCGTAGCATCACATGTTTGTTTACCATTTTAAAAATAGTATTTTTGCTAGTTGAGTTATGTGTTTGTCAGCTCGATTATTACTTATTTTTTAATTTAATTTATTTTTCATACTTTTATGAAAATAGACTAGTTAATGTTTATTGATTTTTCTACAAATATAAAATCGAATCGATTATATCGCTTATTTTTTTATCGAATCGATATTAAATCGATCCAGGAAAAAAATCATTCGCCCCATCTCTAGTCCAAAGCACGGATGCCGTTGGTCATCGGGTGTGTAGATGGAACACTAATTAATACAGATGCAGCAGTAGAGAATGAAGAGCAGAACATAGATATGGAGATAAATGCCTAAACGTTATAGCTATCTGTGGACCTGACTGCAAATTCAACTATTTACTTACTCTACTTTCTCTTTCGTCAACTTGTCTAACAGAGCCACAAACAAGATTGCCTTTGATGCTAAATCATCTTCCCTTCCTTCTTTTATGACATCATATCATCACATACACTCTTACAAATACAATCTTTAATTTACAATACAAATTTATATGTCCCCTAACCTAACTTGTATACTTGTAACTTATTTACAGTTGTAATTATTTTTACATGTTCTAAAATTTTTCATGAAACACCTATACTTGTAAACTTGTTATTACAAGTACCTGTAAATGTGAAATTCTGACTTTGTAAATTGAAAATTTCGTGAAACAGGCTGCTGGCCGCGAAAATTCATAACAAATATTAGTATAATATATCGCTTATAGAGTACTACCATAAGCGGAATACAACAATAATACGTATACAAGAAAAAAGAGAGATAATACATGATTGTAGAATACTCGTTGTACGTTACTGTAACTACATCAATGTGAGAGGAAAGTAGAATTTACTAGGTAGACAGTGAAACTTTGTCCATCCATTTACTTCTACCGTTTATTATCAACTGCCTAACTTCTACATAAACATTTTAATATTACGTATCTTCATAGCAGCTATTTAATTAATTACAATAATATCCTAACTCCATGATGTAACTTGATTATTCCAATCCAAATATACTACACTAATCACTGACAAAAGTGAAATTTTCAAAAATTCGTTAAACTAACTGCACTGTACATAAAGTTTTAATTTAACATTAAAGATGTTTAATTAATATACTCATTATATTATATATATGGTTTGGCGCACTTGTCGAGTTGTTGACCTTGGCTTCGCCTCGATCAACAATGTTCTCGCCGCGTGCAACAAACAATGCTCTATCCGCACTTGATACACAAATAACTATTATTGAAAGTAAACTTATAGCCACCAGTCAAATTATAGGAAAAAATTACCTATTTTCATTTAAATATTATTATTCGCAGATTTTGGTATAGGTATATAATATATTTTTATCCAACACCTCACAATAAATGCTATAACTACGGCGATTTGAAACAAGGGAAGTAACAGATTACCCACTAGAGGGTATAATTTTGAGAAATGCACTAGTGAGTAATTTTTTATTTATAACAATAATAATAACATACAACACCTTGGTAACTACTTCGATTGACATTTTAATTTAGAAATTATAAAGCATATCACTGTCAAATAATATTTCTTGAATAAATTATGCATTTATTAAGAGGTGTTGGATAAAACGTTATACTTCACACGTGGGCAAAGTAGAATTACCCACTCGATAAAAGTATCACAGCCTTCGGCTTCGTGTGCTAAAATTTTTCTCGTGGGTAATTCCTTACTTTGCCCATTTGTAAAGTAAATAACTATTATCCGTCAAGTGCGGTTACCAGCCATCAAGCTACGACTCTCAAAGATGTGGAGAGGAACCACTGAGGTAAAGTTAAAATAGCAAATGTCAGCTGGGGTTTTCGAAAAGAGGATCTCGATACACACATACACAGTCCAATGCGTTACCACGGAAGCTATTTTATCTAAATATATATATGTGGGACCAAATTTCGTTAAAACGGAAAATTATATTAATGTATTAAGGCCCAAATTTTATTTTTTATTATTTTTGTCATTTATTTAGTCTAATGTATGTTTAAACTAGTAAAAATACTAGTTTTAAGATCATTTCATGCATCAAGAAGTACGTACCGTCATACAAAAATGTTAAAAACAAATAAACAACAAAATGTAATAGTAAAAAGTGGAAATATGAGAAAAATATTTTCTATGCATTCTTTGGTAAATTTAAGTTACACGTATAAAATGGATTGACAATCATCATCAGATTTAGTTCTCTTATTTCATAACTTAACAAATATTTTAACCATTTCCCCAATTTACAACTGATTTGGGATTATTCGCGAAATAAAATATCAACCAAATTTTGTTTTCAGCATTATCTATAGGTACCTACTGATTGAATATAGTAGAACTTCTGTGTAATGCCCTTCAAATGCGCACAAAAATTTACACAGTATTTCGTCGAAATTTTATTTATTCACATATTTAAAATACTGTTATATTTATATTCCACAAGACTCTAAATTGACATCCAACAAATAACAAATTCATCCCTTAAACTCCCCACTCTCCCTCTTCGTTAACTACCGAGCATCACCAATCACCAGTACGTGATTCGTGACTTTACACTATCACCCCCTGCTCCCCGTGCACCCTGCTATCCTGCCACCCTGCCGATGATGTCCTGATTGACTTTGTTATATTGTTATCGTCGCTAGTGCTACTTGTTTGCTAAATTAACGCTGTCTAGTGTTGCGCGAGCACGATCTGGCAACCCTGTGGGTGTGCAGGGAGGGGGGATAAGCACGTGTCTTGCACTAGGATCCAGGGCTCCAGGACACCCCCTAGTTACGTGCCTGTCTGTGAGAAATTTAACCCTAATGATTGTGATGCAACGTGATTTGTATTGGGAATGCTAGGAAAATTGGCGAAGGGAAAATTGCGTTGCTGGAATTGAAAATTCGTGCATGGAAATCTATTATACATGTATAGGTAATGTTGGAAATTTACAGTTGTACAGTTATAATTGAATGTATTCCAGCGAGTCAGGAACTAAATTATAAGAAATAGCCTTCAAATATTAATAATTAACAGGAGAAATATATTATCAATCACAGATCTCAGTCAGTAATATAGTTTTAGTTGTAGAGTGAGAATAACGGCCCTAAACTCACGATCCCTAAAGATCTTAATGGAATGAGATAAAGGGGATAAAGAGATTAAAGTGGCAAATACATTCTGTGGAATTCGAATTAAAAATGGCACTGTTCCTGATCGATGTAAATTTGCAAATAGTATGCGAAATGAAACGAAACGTCAAGTCACAAAATCAAAGTTTAAATGTTCGTTATCATATTTAGCTCCAACACTTTCTAATAATATTCCCTTGATTTGACATCACTTAAAACTTTTAAAACACTTCTTAACTATTTGTATAATTAACTGTATGTATTTTTGTAAATATTCTATTACTGGTATAAATTTTGATTTGCAGAAACAACCATTTTGTTCGCAATAAAATCCATTTTTGTATTTTTTTTGTAACTGCATAGCGTTTATCGATTATTGACTGTAATATTTATTGTATAGCCCCCGACTGAACCTTGCCGAAGACTTTTCTCAATAAAGTTTATATTTATTTAATAATTTAATGTTGGGGCTCTGCCCTACAAAATTATTTATTAAAACATAATAAAAATTTCTGTGTATAATCTACTGTATAAGTTCATTAAAATTATTTCATTATTTTGACAATTTCAAGAGACATAGGTCTGTAAGTGTAAACAACATAATTATTTGGAAATTAAATAAACTACTAATAGTAGTCAATGAATATTCATTGAAAATCGGCCTCTACTGGTTTCAGCAACATATTTTCTTTCCTCAGGTGAAATTTTTTCAATTTTTTTTTACAAAATTATAAATGATTTCTGTATTTTTGTTGTTACCAGGCAACCTGTGGTAACAGTTCGAGAATAACATTCCCGGCCTGGGACGGAAATGATATTCCTGTACGGTTGCGTATTTATTTCAAAAACATATCATTTGTTATATTTTCTAAACACAATTGCATATAACAAATAGACTATAGTCCGAGGACCGATAATTTGGTACAAAATTCATGCAGTACATAATGTTGAACAAAATTAAGTTCAATAAAAATAATGTAGTTGATAACTAAGCTAAATTTAATTATTAACATTTTTCGAACAAGAACTGGCTATTTTACCTCGGCAATAATCCATGAAACGTCTATACACAAATTCATATTTTTCCCTGGATTTTTGTGCACATTTCTGACATTTTTTTTAAAACTACACGACAAAATTGAAATATTTGAAAAATTCACTTCGCAAAGATGGCAGATTTGGTGTTTAACAAAAATAAACAATTAATTATTGTAGCTAACAATGAACTCGCCATATTTTCCGAATTTAAGCAAAGATCTATACGTTTACAAGAGCAGTGGGGTTAAATTTGAAAATGTTTTATTTAGAATTAAAATTATATATATGTTCATAATTCCGATCGGAGAAAAAATAGTATGTAAATCTCATAGGAAACGGGTATTCCCGTACTCCTGCAATTACTACAGTCGTCCGAGAATGTCTAACGTTTCCTACTAATAGATATGCAGTATACTATTTGACGACTTTAGAGTATTTTATCATACATATTTTTTTAACTGTTGACGTCCAAATGTCTGTTGTTCCTGTTAATTTTGTATTTTAACGTATATCACCTTCTGAGGAAGGCAAATGTGTTACCGAAACCAGTAGAGGCTGATTTTCAATAAATATTGGTTGATTGCTATGTAGTACTTTAATTTTTCCTAAACATTCATCTAGTCAAGAAGCTTAAGATTTAAAAATAATTCTTTACCGATTTATTCATGTGAATCATTAACGAAATTCGACTTGTTTCGACACAGAAAACTGTGCGGCGCTCGTGCGCTCTGATAGACAGTCAGTTGTTTATGTTTTGGCGTACAAGTTGAATAGAGGCTTAGTTTTTATGATGTTGATTTTTAATAAAATTTGGGATAATGAAGCGAATTGCAGAGAATTAAATACAGTACTTTATTTACTAGTGCGCTAACATGTTAAAGTTACATTTACTTAATTTTTAATTGTATTTATTTATTAACATTTTTTACTATAAACGTACTTTGAACGCAGTGATAGCAGTGTGCACGTTCGAATCACCTAACAGCAAAGGTAGGAATATTGTATTATAACTTAATTTGTTTTATCTCCACACACATATATGCAAAATAAGACATACCCTGAGTTTTAGCAAAGATGTAATATTTACTAATCTGTATGCTAGTACTAATTATGGTACTTATCACCGTACTGTTGCAGGTAAAATTCAATATAGTTTGTGGAAGAATTTGGTCTAGGACAGAAATAAATTAGGAAACATTTGGCAAACTGAAACTAAAATTGTACCTAGTAAGCATTAGAATTTTTATTCATTAATAAATATCTTTAGAGTATGATGTTATTGACAAACTATGTTGCATTTTATCTGGAACAGTAGGTACTACAAATAACTGGTATCGTTATTAATGTATAATAATGACAGAAAAGGAAATATTGCATCTTAGCTGAAACTCATTCAAGCGTTTTTTTTTTTTTTTTTTACTAATTTTACGCTATTAGATATATTTCAGCAAAGCTACTACAAACATCACCCATTCTTTATTACTATTATGCCAGTTTTATTATGGAAATTATATTCTCAATCCAATCACTTGCAACATAATGTGATATAAACAAAATGGGTACTATTCACACCTCTATACTAAGGGCTATTAACTAGGGCATTTTAAGATTTAACACTGTTGCTATGAAAAAATTGTTGTTCTCCAAGGTAATCAACAACTTTTGCAAAGTAACAGTGCCAAATTTTAAAATGCCCTAGTTAGTAGCCCTTTATAGACCTATGAATAGCACCCAATAAGTTTTACTGCTGGTTCATTTCTAGTAAATAAATAAATATATCATCACGCCTTTTACCCATTATGGGTGTGGCACTCTGCTTACGCAGATCTCGGTAAATGATATATTTTTACATATGAAGTGCGGTTTCCAGCCGTCAAATCATAACCCTCAAAGATGTTAGTGGAGGGGGAACCACAGAGGTAAAAATAAATTGGCAACTGTCTGATGGCGATTAAAAATAAAGAATATGTGTATTTAAAGCAAAAGTGAAAACAACAACAACAACAAATACTTATAGTTTTTATAAGTTGGAAACATTTTCAGTACTTAGAGTTAATAAATATAAAATTTTAGGTTTAAGTTCTGTATAATTTTATATTACAATGCGTTTTGAATTACTGTATATAATTCTTCATTGTTACAATTTTACTGAGTTCTGGAGGTTTTTAAAATTTTTTGAAACACCTCTAATATCTCTGTGCTGATAATATAATTAAAGAAGATGGAAAAATTATGTACTTATTCGTTCTTAACTATTTCTAGTTTATTTAGAAATGAATTTAATTCAGATATTTAATTTTAACTCGAAACGTTCAATTCCTCGTTTTGAAGAATAGACCATTGTAAAATACTTCTGGTTTTCAGAACGGGAATGAACAACCATTGCCAAAACTTTTTTTATATAGTATATATAGTAGTATAGATGTATATTTTTAAGAAGTTCAAGGATATCTACGATCAGATTTATTTATCATGTGACCCGCATCCATATAAAATGTTCGTAAAATTATCTAAATATTCAAGAATTGGCGAATATCCGCGGTTCTAGAGGGCTCTACATATTAGTTAGTATTTTAAATGCTTTAACAGTTGGTAACATAACTCAAAGAAATATAAAAAATATATTAAATTAAGAAGATTATTGGTTGATTTTAAAGTGTTTACTGAACAGCGCGTTTTTTTTTCTATAATGTAGAAATTTTTATATTTATTGTCTATATTCAAAATATATCTGTTTAAATTTAAAATAGTTGAGGTTTAAGGACTAAAAAAAAATTCTTTTCTTTCTTTTTATTTTTATTGAACGTTTCGAAAGTTAATCCTCCCATCTTCAGCAACTACTTTTACTTGTTTGATGATAAAGGATATTTTTTGATTAAATTTGGTGAATTTGAACTTATAAATATTGTAAAATTTGAAAGCACATGGTTTAGTGATTTGGTAGTAATTACTCTATTATGAAAGACCAACATAATCTGATCATGAATAATATTATAAAAGTAAAATTGAACCGGATGGAAATTATCACTAGTTCAATAAAATGGCTGCCGAAGAACTGAACAATAACTAAATTGAAATAAATATATCATCACGTCTTTTACCGATTTCTGGATATATACAGGGTGAGGTTTTTAAAGCAACCAATCAATTTTGCTGGCTAACTAATAACTTTAGAGAAAAATTAAATACACGAGCTTATATAGCAAGAATTGGAACATAATTGTACGGTTGGTAAAATAAAATTATTAAGGAAATGTTGCGGAGAAGAATGAAAGTTATATTTTTTTAAATGGAAAGCGGTACTTTTTCATTGAAATTGATAGCCTGAAGTATTCCCTATTCAACGATATAAGATGATGTCTCTATACCTAAAATAAAAATTAAGGTCAACAAAGAAATATTAACATTTTTAAAATAGAAAGTATAACTTCAGGTAGTCCATTGCGTAAAACAAGTTATTGTTTTTTTATTGATACTCCTGTCAACAATGGCTTTACATCGACAACTCAATTGTTGACAAATTGATGCCAAGAGTATCAATAATAAAAACAATAACTTGTTTTGTTCAACGGCCTACCTGAAGTTATATTTTCCATAATAAAAATGTTAATGTTTCTTTGAACATCATTGAAAAGAGGAATACTTCGGGCCATACCTCATTTCACATACTGCTGTATTATTTTATACTTATGTAATCAAACTGATGTAAGTAAATTACAACTTATCCAAAACAGAGCTATGAGGACTATTTTAAAATGTAAGAAAAGTACGAGGATAATGTATATGTTAGAAACCCTAAATTGGATGATTGTGAAACAATTTATAGAATTTAAAACGATGCTTTATATTTATAAAATGATTAATAAAAATGTTTCTGAATATCTGTCAAATAATTTGTATTTCACTAAAGAAATTCATAGCTACGAAACCAGGCAAGTAAATAATTATTATGTAAGAAAGCAGAACAAGAATCAAACTAGTAACTCCATATTTTGTAAAGGATTGATTAGATATAACATACTACCATGTAATACAATAAGAGACACCAAAAATATAAACGTATTTAAAAGAAAATTAAAAGAATATATAATTAAGCAATAATGTATAGATATTTAATTATTACGTATTTCTAAAAGAATATACTGTTAGATAAGTATACTTTGTCAGGTTAATTGTAATTTTTGTTAAATTAGCCTACGGCTATCTAAATAAAGAATTATTATTATTATCCATTGTACCCCATTCCAATTAAGAAAACATAACTTTCATTCACTCCGCCACATCCCACTAAGAATTTAATTTTACTAACCGTAACCGTACAATTATGTAAAAGCCTGTATATTTATTTTCTCTATAGTTATTATTTAACCAGCAAAGCTGATTGGTTGCTTTTAAAAAACACACCTGTATATACATATAACGACAGAAGGAATATTACCAATAATTATTATATTCTATCATCAAGCTTACCTAGATCTAAATAATATTTGATGGGAACACAAATAATTTGCAATTTACAAAATGGTAATCCTTACAATACCAATCATTAGCAGCTGCATGTGTCGAGCACCCGTCGGACGACGCTGGTGTTTGTTACATCGTCGCGACGGCGACGCCCCGTAGCTTCTGACTGTTTCCGACACGTGGACACGCAGTAGCATCTCTGGTCTCTCCCTGGGATCCAGCGGATATTGGGTCATCATTAGCCCAACTTGTGAGTTCTCTAGCTCTGCTGTCTCAACAAATATGCGTTATAGCGTTATGATTTGGTGAACAGACAACTAAAAGTTAGTTTCGAGCTTCCTTGTTACGTTGTTTAGCGAGATTTGTCGAGTGACGGCTGAAGAAAATAGAGAACTTTTTAAAAGGTAGACTGTATTTTTATAGTACATGTAAATAATATGTATTAGAAATGATACAAAATAAAAATACTGAAAAGTGCCATTTATTTGCAGTTTGATTTTATATCATTTTTCTTTTTGGTAGATAGTTATAACAGATCATACAGTAATTATTGTTTGACGGTCAAATTGAATTGTTGCAAATTAACAAATAATCGTTATAAATATTTTATGTGAATTGAAAATGATTACAAACCGATGTAAAATATTTCTCGAATATTTATATTTAATATATTAATACTGATGACAACGATAGCAGATTGTGTATTTGCAGATAACTTAACAATCCTATAAGAAGAAATTAAGAAGAAGAACATAATTTAAATTTATGAAATACGGAATTAAAAAACAACAAAACTATAGATATAGAAAGAACAGAGACAACAACGCACAGAACATTAAAGAGAAGGGAAATTGAACTAGTAGAAATATTCACTATTTATACCCTTAATAGCTCCAACTTTTTTTTTTTTTTAAATTGAATTGCTTTTACATTTTAAAATATCTTATACTAACTGATATTCCGGATGTAATTCACACATGTTTTTATTATCAGTTGTGAGATAACTCTACACCAAAATCTACGAAATGAACATTATATTTATAAAGGATGCGATGATCGCCTGATGAAAAAATTGAAGAAAATCAAAACAACGGACCGGCAGTCAAATATTTATTCAAAATTATGCCGACATTTCAACAGGAACGGCTGTCATCTTTTGACCTTAACTTGGCTCTGAAGATGACAGCTGTTGTTGACGAAACGTCGACATAGTTTTTATAAATATTTGACTGCTGATCCGTTGTTTTAATTTTTTCCAATTATATTTATAATTTATATTAGGCACAAACAAGATTTTTTTCTTTGTCTACTCGTCAAGACATTTCATTTGGTATTAAACTCTTTGTTTTAATAGATGCCAAATTTTGGTATGATTTTTAGCTAGATACATACAGGGGTGGAAGAAGCAGCTACTTGAAGACGTATTTGTAGTCAAATCTGTCTATGAAAATTAGTGTGAATTTGTGTAAAGAACAAATATTTATTTTTCTGGTACGTATACTTGTACATATAACGTAATTTACACATTTGTTAAGATAAATATTGTATCTATATATTTAAATATTTTTAAATAAATAATCTGCATTTGCTTGCAAGTACTTTAATTATAAATTTTCAATTGTTTAAAAATGAAAAAATTATGGAATGGAAATTAAATAAAAAAAGACTGTTTTTTTAGCGCCGTAATTCTAAAGGTTGAAGGGCGAAGGGATTCCCGTTTTAGTTGAAGGGCTGGCCGCATGAGTTCGCCCTTTACCGAAGTTTATTCGGTAGCAGTGCCAACTTGTCGCAGCGGCGAAGCTTGGAAGCTGTAGGATTACCGACTGAGAGAGCTTTTATGAATCAGTGACCCTAAAACATTGGTCCTTTAAATTTATATTTTATAATACAAGTGTTTAAACGCTGAAATAAACGGGTATATTAACAATTAGGCACAGGGTATTTAGTATTTTAAACATTTTTATGTGTCACAAAATAAGTGCCAAATGATTCCAGGTATATATTCATATTGTTTCTTCTATAATTCACAATTTAGTAGATATTGTTATCGTTGTGGACACACCTATATTTATTTATAGCTTACACAAAGTGTAACTTTTTAGTTTCATTTATTTTACATTCATCTAATGAGCAATGAATAATTAATTTTAATAATTTGTCAGAGGACACATTAAAAGTAATATAATTAAGTTTATGTAGAATATTACCTATGTTCATTTATTTAATTTCATATAAATTTTTATTTCTTTTCGCAGGTCGATTAAATGTGTTTCGTTTGCAATCTACAACTGTGGTAATGTTGCTGCCGTGTGCTTTCTTCATAATGTAAGTAAAGTTCATATATAATTATTATTTTAGAAAATAATTTATGGGTATTTCGTAGCTTATGTATATCAATGTCTTTATTAATGTCCGGTATTATAAGATATAAAACTGTTACTTTTTCTTTTAAGGTAAATTTATTTGTTTTTAACAAGTGAACATAATTTGAAATTATTTTATGACTTACTTCATTGCCCTCACAAATTTTATTGTCAAAATGATGTAAATTTTGTTTGGACGTACATCGAACTGGAGATAAATTACGATATTTCATAATAATAATAAAAATTGCAAATAATATTTTATGGTATTTTTAAATTTCAAATCAAATTTATTGTCGGGTAATTGCCGTGACGTCAAATTGGTAAAGCATTAATTGAGATATATCCTAGTGCTTTAAACCTGACATTTGTCATATTTGGGTTGCTGTAACTTATATTTTACATTTTTATTTATGTATAATTGATTTTGGATATAAAATTATCTATATCTTAATAGAAGAACATTGAAACTTAACCTTCTTCTAAATATACAATTTACAAAATTACAATTGATAATAATTTTCTCTGCAAATATGTCCATTTTTCTTCTACCAAAACTACGTCAGCCCGCCTCTGTGGCTCAATGGTCTAGACCAGGGGTGGGCAACCTTTTTTATAACAGGGGCCAGAATAAGATTTACGTTTCGTACGCGGGCCGTAGTAGCTATAATTTTTTTATGTTGCTGCGTTACGACTTTCTATGTTATATGTGTTTAATTTAAACAAGACGAATTATATCGAAAATTAATCTTCTTTATCTTTATGTTGGGTACTAACCTAATTTAAAAATTTTGTTTTTGAAAATATTTATTTCTTCTAAAGATCTTGCGGGCCGGATTGGAACTTTACGCGGGCCGGAGTTGGCCCGCGGGCCGGAGGTTGCCCACCCCTGGTCTAGACTACTAGCTACGAACCCAGAGGTCCCGGGTTCGATTCCCAAACTGGGCTAGCACCATACAGTGTCTGCTGCTGAGTACAGCGCCGACACTTCCATCTTCATATCACCCATCACCCCGTCTAATAACCAAAGCATTTCTTCTATTTTTTAACATATATTTTATTAGAAATTATAAACAAATTGTTGATTAAAAAAATACGGTTTTTTATGTTATTGTTTACAATCGTTGTATATAAAAATAAAAATTTGGTCTGTGACCCGATTATTTATTTGTTTTTAAGTATTTAAATATTTTAGTTTTCTACAACCCGAAAGCAATTGAATTTTTATATAAACGCCCAGGTAACACTTCTGCTTAATATCTTGATTTATACCTATGTTACCGTGAAAGATCGAAATCTAGCAAATGTCGGTATTCGCCAGTGATTGTTAGCATCTACAAGGCCGCTTGGTGTATGTTCGAAATGTTAGCTAAATGTCATTATTTTCACTTACACCGGTGCATGTAGACATTCAGCATGCGCTGATGGTGAATGTCCAATAAAAATATTTTTTTGTGCAACCGGACGCGAAATAAGCATTTCGCAACGGCAGTTCAGGCCGCTAAATTGAATTTTGCGGCTGTTGCCATTAACGACGGAAGCGAAATAGGGTAAAAAACAATCATTTTGACACTTGAGAATTGACATTATTTTTTCAAAACAAATTATTTGTTTTGTTTATCAAATGTTAATCTCATAGACACTTTCTATTTACAATAAAACTGTTTATAATTTGTAATTAATATTTTCTACGGTTGCACAAAAAATAGTGTGTACACCTTGTCCGCGAAATCCTTTATCGCCCTAGAGATTGTCCTGCCTCGGCCGCAAGCGACCTGGACGACAATTTTTCTCTCGTTACGCTAACGAGTAATTTAGCGGCCTTGGTATACAAATAACTATTAATGCGTATTTTTAATAGAACCTTTTCGTATACATTACTCTTTTTTAGTTTAACTCGCTTCGTTCGCGTCTTTTTCTAAGCAAACCCTAAGCCTGCAGAACTCACGCCCGACAAACTCGAATCACAGTATTCATTTTTAATGGGACCTTTACGTACTCTTAATTATACTTATCTGTATTTGTCGACATATACCGAATGTTTATTATTATAAATATTTTTTCGCATTTTCACCACCGTGTTTAGTGTGTGTCGACATTCTCCGGTTAATGTTAGCACTCATTAATTTCGGTCTCTCAAGGTGACATATCTTCTACGAATTCTATATTATCCATGTTCATAACGAAATATATTTTAAATAGATGTGGATTAGTTTTACTTTCAGTAAAGTAAATTTATTAATTTTGTACTTCGGATATATCCATTAACATAACTACAAGATGTTATTTAATAACAAATATCATTTCAAAAGGAGAAATAACAGGTTCATTATAATTATTTTATTACAATAAATGCAACATAATTTTATTTCTACAAGTCACGATGATGTTAGTAGTGGCAGACACACAATTTAAAGTAGCCTGTTGTTTGAACGTCCTGTAGATCCATACCTAATAGCATCCTTGCCCCCCAACAACTTGCTAAGCGCTAAACGTCTTAGTATTTGTCTAGCGTGGTGGTCCGTCTTATCTCTGATTCCACATCTCATCTCGCTATTAAGTGGATTCCTTGGAAATTATTTCAAAGTGGTATTTTTGCTGTTTCATTTAATTATTGTTTATTTATCATCTCAGAAGAGGTTAAATTTAAATGGTATTTAATGATGTTTGCTGTTGATGGGAAGGATTGGTATAATTGGTGTGTTTAAGATGGCCGTGGTGAGAATATTATAAATCGTTTAATTACTGGACTGGACGAAAATCAAATAGTTGCTTGAGTATTTCTAACGAATGTATGTGTTTTATTCAATATGCTTCAGACTTAGGACCATTATATTATTTGATCAATATTGGTCTAAGGATATTGAACGAGTTTTTCTCGAAAACTAGAAAATATAAATATATCCAGTTTAAAATTGCCTATTTCTTAAAGTTTGCTCTCTTTACATACTCATATTGAGTTATTGTTACAAATTTAAGAAATATTTCAAAATAAACAACAATTCTTTTTTCTAAAATTTTCGGCGAACTTTAATCGATTGTAGAAAAGATATTTGAATTCTGAAATTTGTGGTTTACATAATATTTCATTCTGAGATAATTGATTACAAAATTCATAAGAAAACAATATACTACAATTACGAAAAAAAAAATACAGATTACCAATGATTTATTGCATAAATTATTAAATAAGTAAAATCGATTTAATAACGGATCAGTTTTTAGAGAATTATATTTGAAAATTGGATAGATATAATATTCAAAATTGAAGCTCAATATTCTTGTTTTTATTATTATTATTTTTGTTATTATATTATTTATTTTAGAATCGAAAATTTATAACCGTAAAATATTATTTCTATATAGTTTTTAGATACTGGTATTTTAAATTTCTAGTAATATACAGTATATGATTAATACCTCAAAAAAAAAAAAAAACTGTACGCAACAATAAACTATAACTATACCATTCGAATACACAGACAAAGTTACATAAGTACTTATGAAAAATTGAACTCACAAATAACAAATAACTTTTGCAAATGAGAACGTAGTTCTTACTTTTAAAATATTTGGAATTTTACAGTTAAATTAATAATCATAATATTAATTAAAAAAATTTAAAACCATTAAAAACTTTAAGTATCAATAAACAGTTAGTTTGAGAGTATTATGATATTTAAAAATATACATTTAACACCTAACAGTAAATTGTTTGAATTATTCGGAAATTAGTTAATATGTGAATAAAGCTTTTTTTGCTGGGTTCAAGCGGATTAACTACTAATGTCATTACTGCTGTAAAATTAAATGTGAACGATCGTTAAATAAATAAATAAATAAATAAAACGACGTAAAAATAAAAGAAAAAATTAAACTATATTATGTCATTGATCAGACTAGAAGAAGAATGAATTTTTTATAATACTGTTTTGCAAACTACCCATTCGACAACTAAAAATTGTACTAGGAACAGCTATCATTCCATACGCCACTTTTGGAATAAATACGACGAATCAGAGCCACATATTGCCCGATATATGAATTGCATTGGTTTGGTTACTATGGTTACGTCTGTTTGTTTTAATTTTATTTATTTGAGTTTGACGTTTTCAACAGTTTTATATTTGTATTTTTTTTATAATTTCCAAAATCTTGTTATAGAAAGAATAGTCTACAACAGGTAACGGAATAGCATATCCCACACTCGCAAACCGTAGCACTCGCCTTCAGCTCGAACTACAAACATTTTGCTCGTGCGGAATATGTGCCATTCCATTACTTGTTGTAGAATATACTATTAATAATTTCTCAACGCTGTCAGTCTCGTTGGAGAGAACTGAAGGAAGAGTGCTTGCAATATTTAGAGAGTTTCTAAGGTTCTGATATTTAGCACAATACAGAACTTCTTAAACAGAAATGCGAGTATCACAAACATCGGACATAGGTACGGTGTCCTGAAGGAGATGATGAGGATGAGATGTCTTAATAAAACCTATTCTCAAGCGTGTAATTACAACATGCTCCTTCCGCGAAACAAAAATAGGTAGCTTCCACTTTTGGACGATAGGTTTAACAGATTTAAGTTTATCGGTGGATCGATTCCACTCGTCCTGCCAAGAAGTTAAACAAAATGAAGATATACGTTGAAGCATGTCGTCTAGCCTGAGAGCGTGCGTACCAACGTAATCAAGCAGAGCAGATTCAAGGGCAGATATACCAATATGTCCAGGATTCAGGAATCCAAAGTAACACGGATTTGCCTGGAACAAAAGTAGGCAAAGACTATTCAAAAGCATAAGCATAAGAGAGTCAGCAGACTTAAGTTTTTTTTTTTTTTTTAATGAAGATGGGAAGCGGACTAACTACATCGGTTATACGCCGCCTAATGGATGGATGATTATGAAATTCATGTGAAAACAAACGACCATGTTCTTCAGTGGGATTCGAACCCACGACCTCTGGCGTACTAGGCTAGTGACAAAGCCACTACGCCATCGAGATCGGCAACTTAATTTTTAAACTTTTAGTTATTTTATTTATGATTATTGGCTAGTTTGTCAGAGTTGATTGCTACGTTTTATTATATCTTGACCACTGACTTAATTTACAAGTTGTGTAATTTTGGTTATATCCCTCTTGCATCTACTGATGATGATTAACTTAGTTATCTACATACATATTTAAATTTGTTCTTATTCATCTAACGTTTGGGGTAAGATTTTATCTTTTAGATTGCTCTTAGCCTTAGAAATTTACAATTTATCTTAAACATTTATAAAATATGTTTTAATGTGTGAATTCAGTCACTTTAGGTTCATAAAATGGATCTTATTATGGTGTTATTGCATGAACTGCAACTGTTACGAATGGAGAAAGATCATATATAGTTAAAAAAAGTAGAATTTTTCAATTGGTAACTCAGACAGCTAGATGTAAAGACTCTAATTTTACAAAAAATTTTTGTAGAAATATTTAAATACGAGACACTTTGTGCCGAGTATTTTGTGGTCCGAGTCAAGTACAGACCTTTTCTTGACGAGTTATGTATTATTTTTTCTGATACCTTTAATTATATTAATAATTAATTTTATATTTAAAAATTAAATATGATTTTCTATATGTATCTAGTAGAACGTTTCTCTCGTTTCTAAGTTACCAGAACGTTTAAACATGTTTTCGTGATTATGTTTCTAAGATAACAGAACGTTTAAACGTTTTCCTGTCTAGACAGGGAAATTCTACTTTCACTCCGCATTTCAGGTTCAAAAATAGTAGTTTCGCTTCGGTTTCAGGAAAAATATTTTACCGCAACTAAAGTCGATATTTATTTAAGGAAATAAGAATATGGTAGATTACTATTTTCAAACATATTCAACACTTTCTTAATACAAACACAAAATTAGTGACTTCCTCTTTCCAATAATGTTATATGCTTCTGTTAATAATTTTTAGAAATATTGCATTCAAAGTGAAACTTTATTTTGCTGCAGCCGTCATCCGTTCAAATTTCCTAGCCTCGTCACAATACAACCCTTAAGTCAAACCAAACACAAGACCAAGCCAACAGCCCAACCCTATTAAACTTTAAACAAAAGAGATCCAACCAATCAATGATCACCATTAACCCTCTAAAACTCTAAACATCAGGCTATCGTATTAAATAATCCGTTGCCGGCTGCGGCGAATTCTGATTTCCGTGCAGGCACCGGTCTGTTTGCGTTGCGGCCGCTGGTTCTTGTATTTTCCGTCAGTATGCGAACTCGCCGACGGACAAACAGTCGATCATGCATTGATCGATATTGAATTACTAGCAGTGTGTGTATGGTTTGTGTGGAATAATGCTGTGTTGTTTTATTGTGCGGACTTCCGTTTTTGTGCAATATACGAAATGTGGATACTGGATACTGCAGAGTGTAGGAGATTAGAGACTGCAGAGAATAGCAGGTGAGTTTTTAGTTGTAGATATTTGTAGGTTATGGATTTGTTACCAGTTTATAAATGATTACATGAACAAGAGTAGGTTAAAATATGTTTTGAATTGTATTGAATAGGAAATAGAAAATACAGAAAACCACATGAAACGGAAATTTATTCGTTATTTTATATCGACACCGTTTTACTTCGTAACTGGAGCTCGGCTAAATATTCTTTTTTTGTGGATAGTTTATTTTATTTTAACATTCTTACAAACAGAGTGTAGAATTGAAATGCTGCCGTATAGGAATTTTTTTGCTGTAAATTTTCACCTTTTCATTTTACATCAAAACTTGTTCAGAATTTAATAATGCGTGTAATAAGGCCCATTTTGTTACCTAAACATTAATAGTTCACGTTATATTAATCTATTTAAAATCAATATTGCCGATTTCGGTGGCGTAGTGGCTATGCCACTAGCCTACTGTGCCAGAGGTTGTGGGTTCAAACCCCACTGCGGAGCATGGTCGTTTGTGTTCACATAAATTCATAATCATCCATTTATGAGGCAGTCCATGAAGCAGCATGCATGAAAAGTTAGTACGCTTCCATCTTCATAAAAAAAATACGATATTTATTAAGAAAATTTTAACACGACCATGGAAACCAAAAATGAAAGATATTTGCCATTTCGTTAAACTGTTTTATATTTATTTATTTATATAACAAAAAGTTATGGAAAGAAATGAACTCTCAAATTCGGCACAATTACACATTATAATGCTTTACGAAATTTCTGCAGAAAATAATACAATACTGTAAGAAATAAATATGTCTTTTTTCTGAAATATCAAATATATTTCATTTTTGTTTAATTTTCTATGGCCGTAATACATTTTTTGTAATAAATATTAATTTCAATTTGATTGATATTGGGCATCCAAAATTAAAATACGCTAACTAGTGGTAGAAAGCTGAACTAACCATAAGGTACATAAATTTCATTTTTATTTTTTTAAATTAATAACAATTATTTTAATAGTATTCCAATGTAAGTATTACATTTGCTTAAGCCGTATTATTTAAATATAACGTAAAAATGTAAGGTAGTTTGTATTTGTAGATTATAGGTTAGGATTGAATTTTGCCCTAAAAAACCTATAAATTTGCTGTGCATATGGCAACAGTTCTGCTGCCAATAAAAATAAACTATTAATACTAACTAAAGCACGAATTTACCATCATAAGACATCATACAAAATGAAATTGACATGTGCCTTATGGGAATTGTTATCAATGCCATCTATTGATAATTTGAAAGCCCAATATTGTGAAATTGTAATATTTAGGTAACCAATTGAGCCTTATTGCATACAATTTTAATTTCTGAACGATATTTGTACTTACATTTTTACTGTAAAGTGATTAGGTACAAATCTACGGCATTATCAAGAATATCATTGAAATCTCTAGACATTTCAATTCTACACCCAGTACATATGAATAATACGGACACTTGTTTCTATCTCCTATACTATAATTGAAATTAAATAAATAAGTATAGACTAGCAATATTATTTTAAAGCAACGTTTCTTAACCTTAAAAAATGTTAGCCAAACTGTATATACGTATACCTATAGATTAGGAAATAATATTTATGCTTTTATGGAGATCTTCGTCATCAGTTTCAAATGTTTCGATTATTCGATTGTTCAAAAGAGAATTATTCGCTGCATGGTTGGTGTTCCTATACTTGTTCAGGGTAAAGACGCATTCAGAATTCTTTCAATATTAGGTAATTTTATTTTAGAAATGGCCACTTACTTGATTACAATACAAGGCTGAAATTTAATTTCACAATTCCTACCTCCAAACTTTACATCGTTAAATATTCACCTGGCAGAACGAGTATAAATATTTTTAACAAATTATCAAATGACAAAAACACTTATTAGTGCTGTGTTAAAAAAATATTTAAAAGATTATCTTATTGACAAATATTTACTATATCTCGGCTGAAATTTTAAATTCTTGATTGTCCAAATAAGTAATATATATATATATATATATATATATATATATATATATATATATATATATATATATATATATTATTATAACTACGAAAATTGATTAGGCATCGTGACCCAGAATGTAGAATTAAATCTTCTTCTTCAAGAATTAGGCATTTGTTCATTTTTCCTTAATAATTTATAAAGTAGTGCTTCTTTGGGAAGTTGTATAGAATGTATTGTTTGTATACATATTTAAACTTAAATTTCAATATTGGAAAATTAATTTTTAACACAAAAAATATGTCAGTCATCATTTAATCATTTAATCTAATTAAAATAAATAAATATATCTTCACGTAGTTTTCCTCTTTTGGGTGTGGAATTAATAGACAAATCCAAAACAGTATTTTAAAATTGGTAAGTAATGGATGTCAAATACTTCATACATTTCACTATATTTTAAGTAATTTTTATAGTTTTTTTGCAGACCTGGTTAATATTGATGACATTAAAAATGAATTTTTATACTTTTGTCAGTTGTAGAAGGTTCAATAGCTCATCTAGCGCAAATTTATTTCGCTAGGTCGCAAGTCTAGCTGCTGAAATCTAGCGGTTGCTTAGCAATACGTTCAGCTGTGACCGCTAGGTTAGCGATCTAGCTGCTAGGTTCGGCTGAACGCGTCCATAGATACTCGTATAACGTGCATTGATATCAGGGACTCATAATGGTTTGTCGACCCATTGAGATTGTCTTCATTGTGATCTACAAAATTATAAAAAATAAACTATATATTTAAATAAAATCTAATACTTTGCTTTACATGTATGTACAATATACGAGACCCATTCATAGGTTAAGAGACTGTGTTATTAGGTTAATATTCTCCAAATAACTTTGGATAGCTACAACTTTAAAAATCTCTTTAGGTATAGAAATCTTTTTGATTTAAAATATAGGTACAATGAGTAAAAATGAAACTATCAAAAATCTATGATTTTATAGTGAATACATATTTGATGTGATGTGCTACTGATTAAAAAAAGAAAGCGAATTGTGTATTATATCCTTTCTTGTTTATTATCGCACAATTCTTATAAAAAATATATATAAAAATATTTATTCTTCAGTTTATTTTCTTTTGATTGAATTTAATTTCAAATAACATACATTAATTAATTAGATTCGCAGTCCGAATTCCATAGAGATAGCCGATATTTTACCCCTGTGGTTCTTTCTTCTGCAAAATATGACGCTGAGAACTAATTTATTTTAATTTAACGAGTACCTACTGATGACAACTTCTTTATGTTTTGTCGTACCTAGCATACACAATTCTATCATAAATAAATATAATGCAAAATATGAAAATATTGATGATAGATCTATTTGAAAATTAAACTTCTGAATGAATGTGGCTAGAAAACAATAACTCACATCAAATTATAAAATGAAATATTATTTATTATAGCTCCTAGGTAACGTATCAAACTATGTACCATATAATGAACTTGTAAGGTCTCTATTTCGATTCCCATAATCAACATTATCACTACTTTTGACTTTATCCTTATAGTTCCTCTCCTTTAACTTATTTAGGGACGTGAATTGACATCTGGTGAAAATATATCACCGAAATCTGTGAAAACAGAGTGCTAACCCAATTTGAGTAAATAAATTTATTTAAAAAATATATTAAAACTGATTTATAATCATAATAGATATTTAAATTTTAGGTCTGTGACTAAAGTTGAATTTAAAGAAAAAATATTATAAAATAAGTAAATTAGCCGTAACTTTATATCATAATAATAATTAAAGTTACATATATTTGTATAATTTTATGGTATTTTCAATTTGAAATTAAGAATATTGACGTGACATAAAATTGGTGGAACATAAATATGGGGACAGCTCACTGACGTTTGTTATATCGGATGATATAACCTATATTTAACAAGTATATTTATGTATAATTTATATCATGCATTTTCATTATAATACAAAAGCATAAAAACTTACCTACCTACCTTTAAATATATAATATATAAAATGATATTTGTATCTATCTCTTTCTGTCTAAATATGTCCATCTTAGTGCTACCAAAACTACGTCAAATATTTCTTCTCTTAATTTTTAATATTTAATTTCTCGCAAAACCATAATTTTTAATTTTAATTCAGCGATTAAAGCGAGGTTTAAAGTTCAGCGATTAAAAAAAATTAAGTGTTTAGATTTTTATTTACATAAGTATATTAAAAAATAAGTTGACAGACCCATTGCTAGTAGAAATATTACATATATATTTCTCTAAGTATACCCAAATGTTTTGATGTTTTATATTAAAATACAATTTTTGTTACAAATTATTATTTATACGAATATGTACTATGTACCTTGATTAAAAAGAATGTGAATACAAGAAAATGGTGATATATTTGTATATTTATTGCTTCTTGAAATAATTTGATCAAAACACAGAAGTACATGTTCAAAGAGACATCTTTCAGTAAACACATGATTCAAAAATGTGGATAAATCTTCATTTCTGCATATATACTCGTATTTACATACACAGAATACATTTATACCCAAACACAAGCACATGAGAAAATCATCGCTACTCTTAGAAATTCGCATTCAAGTTACTCTCGTCTCCGTTTATTAAATTCGCCGCATTCTAAATCTTAATTCCTTTGACTGTATAAGAACCACTCACATAAATACAAATTATTTTCGAATAAGAAAACGTTTAGTAAGCGTTTCGTACGTCGATGAATTTAAATTAATATTTCATTGGAGCGAAGAGAGAATGTATCTCCGCTGCAGAATGGCGGAATGCGCCCTCTATCAGCAATTTACTTCTTGGGGTTGGGTTCACCCTCCACCCCCGAGTGGACATTTGCGGCTTGCGGATCTGTAGCTATAAACTCTAAAGGATGGACGTAATGTAATCGTAATGTAAGATTGTATAATCCGGTGAGGTTTTTCAAACATTCCACGGGTACAATTCATTTATTTTAATATTCATGCAGTTGGATTGAGGTTCTTTTAATGAGTGAAATCTGTTTGAGTGATTTCGTGTTTGCTTGTAATTATTTTAAGGTTGGTTTAGGGTTGCCAGTTTGAGGTAATTTGCTTTATAATTGAATTTCTATAATTGTATTTACTTATTATTTATTTGGGTGCTCGGTACTATTTATTTACATAAAAAAAAATGGTACCTACAAATAATTTGGATTCGATTAATAGAAGATTATTTAATTTTAATTATTTTTTTTTTTGTGAAAATAGTAAAAGTCAATTTATATATTTTTTTCACGACATGGTAGGAAACCCCACCGTTCGTCTTCCGAAATAGTGAGGAAAATATAGAAGTGTTACCAATAGGAATGGTATTTACAAAAAATATATTATAAAAATTATAAATAAATTCTTAATTTTATTGAAAATACTTAGTTTAGTGATATACATACTTTAAATTATCTTACAATTATGTCATTAATTTCTTTTTCTTATTAAATCACAATTTAACAACTTATTAAAGATATTTAAGATTGGTTCATTGGCAATACTGCTACATCGCCTTGTGTCTGATAACCTAACTTTTAACGTGTCAGTCTGTCAGTTGTGTTCTCAAAGTGTATTTTAGGTCCGAGCAAATCGTTTTTAGAAACATGTGAAAAAAATGTTGTGTCTAACACGAGAAGAAAGCTCTTCTTCCACTCTCGTTAAAAATGCCTCATTCGCTGCGCTCATGAGGTAAACATCGAACTCGAGGGGAAGAAAGAAGCTCTTTCCTCTCTAGTTTGACAAATAACTATTTTCTACTCCTGTGTAAATATAACCCCATTATTTTAAAATTAAATTTTAAAGATGTGTTGTGGATCACCTAGCAACGGCTTTCTGATAGTATTTTCGATCATTTTCAAAAGTGATTTCCAAATTTACAGGAGCAGAAAAAGTATAGTATTATATTCGGGATTATGGTCCTTATTCACGAAGATAACATTTGCGTCACGTAGCTTCATATAATAATATACTTTTCTACTTTCAATATAAGGGTGTTTAATTATGTAGATATTTATTTTATTATTTATTCAGCAAGAATAGGTATAGTAGCAAAATTGTATATCTTTGCACTTCTCCCTACACGGAATATTTCAGTTCTTTTTTTTTTCAAATAGAATTTTTGAATTATCTAAGTTGAAAAAGCTTTGAGAACTCATATCAATAAATAATGAAAAGATTTTTGATTTAAATTCTTTAAAATTTTATTAAAATTCAGCGTTTCGAATTACTACACATATAATTCTTCCTCATGAAAAACAAATATAAAATAATTGCAGAATTCTGAACACGTCAAACAATATTCTTTGTACCTGCAGCCTAAAATAAAACTTATACAAGTACCAACCATGTTTGATAAATTTAAAATATTTTTTTCACGAATGTAATCCGGGATTAAATGAAAAGATTTTTGATTTATGTTCTATAATTTGTTTTATTAAAATATAACGTTTCAAGTTACTATACATATTTTTTCGTTGCGGAAAATAAGTAAAGAACATACTCTTGTAAAACGAAACAATAATTAAGTAACAACAAATTAAAACTTATAAAACAGATGAAACCATGTCATGTTCAACATGTAGCCTTTATTCTGATTCACTGTATTCTTTTGCTTAGGTATCTATAGATTTTTATGGCTTCTCTTTTGAGTCTGCCATTGGCACATTTGGATCTTACTTTAATTTTTATTTCTTTAAAATTTATTTTCTGTATAAATTCAATAGCAAAACTTAGTACAGCAGATTTCTCGGGCTGGTTAAAACAGATGGCTCGTTTGTGTTCTGTAATTCTTGTTGTTATCGTTCTGCTAGTTTGTCCAATGTATCATTTTACACAATCTGATTTTGTACATGAAGAATATAAGAATCTTATATCTTATACACGTATGCATAATCATTATTTTATCAGTGCTATATATTGTTAGACGGTGTAATTTTGTTGAACATCTTTTCAAGAGTAATCATGAGAGGTTAGGTTCGATTTCCACATTCGACTGTGTCGCTACTTTTAACTTTACCCCTGTAGTTCTCTATATTTACTCCAAAAAATCTATAATTTTACCTTCTATAGTCATAAATAATCTAAAATAAACAAAAGGAAACTATATAATTTCATCTATATATGATCGTGTGATATAACCTGCACATCCCTCTAATTTCAGCCGGAAAATGGCATTCATTTCCGCACTGTTCTTTAGTCTGACATGATTTTCAATGCGTTGGTATCACCGTAACAACTATTTGTTTCAAAATTAATGAAAATTATTTTCCAATAAAAACATACCAATTTAACTATTCTACAAAATTTCTAACGATCGTAGATAAAATAATACGTTATATACGTGGATACTACATGATTATCGCACTTATATTACGATAATATTGTCTACATTCCACTAAACCTAAACTAAACTAATTAGGAATAATATAGCTTCACTTTTCTATTAAAATATGGTAGTTGAGTAATCAGTCAAAATCCGTCTTGATTCAATAGGCAATAGTATTTTTTTCTTTCAATAATTTTCTGAATTATTCCTCACAGTTCACATTAAGAAATTTTTCAATTATATCATGCCTTTACACGAGAAATTCAGTTACCTGCGTCATAAATCAATAAACAAATTATTAAATATTACCACCATATTCATATTAGATGTTGATATTAATAATTAAACTGTTATTTTGATAGTTGCCTTCCTTATTCTTTTATTTGTTATGGATTGATTTTTTTAATCTGATGTTGAAAGTTACTAAGATGTTAAAATTTTAATTTATTTAATTTTTCACAGTGATTCATTTAATTTTGTTTTTAAATAGAGATAATTATCAAATGTTTTTTCAATTTTTTACTGTGTCAGTTTGTAAGTCTACATTTACTGTAGGTAAAATATATAAAACTTTAATAATCTATTAATTTAATTAATTTAATTTTTCGTTCCTAAATATACCTATAACTGATGAATTAATTTAGATCTTGAGATAATTACTAATCATTAATCATAATTGCGTTGGCGACTTTTAATTACGATAATTGTTTTGCTTATCATATGGACATAAAACCATCCCCAAAATATTTAAAGCAGCTTTTCCATCGTTGGAAAATGGGAAATCCTCTGGTGCGAATAGCTGCACTTGAGCAGCCAGTCTCATGTTTTCTTTACTTACATTTCCAAATGCACCCTCGTGATTCCGAATGCGTCCGAATCCCGGCGACGACGTTCGAAGCCTGAGCCGACCAATCATCAGCCAGGTCGGCCTACTTGTTGAGAATTTTTAATTAATCCTGCCCACAACTTTTGTTTTCTTTCGTGTGCCCCCCTGATGTGAATAATTATTCACCGAAGGAAGAGGGAAACCATAATAATATGTGCGAATGGTGGATGTACCTATAGAAAATGTTTTTTTCCTGTTTTATACTGTGAAGGATTTGAAGGAAAGATAATTAATTATAATTATTGGAGTAATGTCGGTAATGACGATGTGATGTACTAGAAAGATATCGTTAGATGAAAGTTATTACTTTGTCGTATTGACGCACATCAATTAGTAACAGCCAATTAATTAAACACCAATTATCATAATTGAGCACATCGTTTCCTATTAAGTGTGTAAACTGTTTGACACTAATTGTTCGGGTTCGATTCACGCGAACCTGGACTTTAAATACAATGGTATTGTAGCTTCGTTCCCGCCACACAATACAATCATTTCGTCACTCCTTCCACCGAGAAAACCGCGGGAAATTCAACCTTATGCTGCAGACATCTACCGGTGAAACGTTGCTAGATGAAGTCAGCCAATGAGACAGCATGATTCAGGGTTGTTATTGGTCGGAATAAAACCACGCCTACACTTGGCGTAGCCCTCTTTTCATCACAAATATTAGGGAGTATCTATGTTGGACCCTTCGTCGTTCAGAGCCAGTTTTTCAAATTGATGTAGTCAGTACGCTCTAATGTACCTTGCCGAGCAGTTGGAGTTGACAGTTGACACCCGCGGTTGTGACGAAAATGACTCATTAACAAACTAACATTGTGCAAGAGCTGTGATTTATATATTAGTGATACAGACAAATACAACGAGTGAAACATGCCTAGCAAAGTGTTAAAATAATCCTCATAATGTAACAGAGTGTAGTGCCAAGATGAACAATGAAAGTGTAGAGTCTACCATCCACGTCACGGCGCCCAGCATCCTCAACAAGCCGTCGCAGACGATGCCGCAGCGGTCGCCGTTCGCAATCCAGGAGTTGTTGGGCCTGGGGGATGGCCATGGGCACGGGCAGCAGCACCGCTCGCCGACGGCAGCGGTGTCGGCGATCACCCCGCAAGTGTACGCGCGCGGCCACCACGTGCAGCCGCCGGCCTTCCCGTCGGACCCGGCGGGAGCCTTTAACCACCATCACATGACGATGGCGGCCAGCAGGATGGCGTACTTCAACGCCCAAGCGGCGGTGGCGGCCGCTTTCCTTCCGCATAACATTGCGGCGGCGGCGGGAATGTCTGGTAGTCCTGGCGCAGGAACTCCGGCGGCGGTGCTTGGCCTGGCTGGCCATCCTGCGACGTCTACGCCTGGTGAGTTAACATAAACAAAATACCTGGAGTAATTTTGACAAAGAATTTAAGTTGTGGCCTATATAAGCCTAGTCGCACATGAATTTGGCCAAACAAACATTCAATTAATATTAGAATGATGATTGATGAGTTAGTGTATTAGGTACGCTATTTTTTTAACATTTGATCTACAATATTTAATGCATATTACACTTACAATAATAATAAAAAATAAAATGTATTGTATACTGTATTATATCGAGCCCGCATCAATTGGAATTGGAATATAACTCGAACAAAAATAAATGTTTAATTTTTGTTCAAAACACCTTCCATAATTTTTTTTTGTGCAAATATCTTACCGATTGTGCTTTGAAGAAACAAATAAAAAATTGTTGATATGTTAAAGTAGTACGATTATCAAAATGGTACACGGGAAGTCTATATACTCCAATATGCGAAATTCTATTGTTTCTGCTCATTATAATGCGTTTTCTAGGCATCAATTTTTAAAGAATATAAGTAATCCTCAAGAAACGGTAAGAAACATTTACTTGTACGTCATTCTTTAAATAATTTGTATTTAAAAAGTTTTAACTAGAGATATTAAAATTAATTGAATGTAACTTTGGTCCAATTCATTTGCGACTGGGCTGTTATCTACACACTGTTGTGAAACTTCAATTTCAAATGATTGAAAATATCCAGGAAGAATACTTTCTATAATGTACAGGCGACAAATTTTAATTTTATTTATTATTGTATATTCCGCACAAGTATAGCAATTTTCTTTAGCCAAATGTAATTACGAAAATAGTTTTATGTGATATTTTACCTATTAAAGTTACAATTTTTGTTTCGTTTTGTGCTCGTATTTACTTCGCAATACAGGAAATATCTTCAGATAAATACACGAAAATATTGAGTCCAAGAAACATTTCATTTTAAAATTGTAAGAATAACTCATATTTGTAAAGGTATATGTATAGCTGTGGAGTGAAAAACATAAAACCAGAAACTGAAATTTTAAAATGAATATCCAAATGTTTATAGTTTATATATGTCCGGTAAATGAGTATCGTAAAAATCATTATGGACGTATAACATGCAACGGTTTATTTCATACCTGTGTCGCATTATTCGACGAAAGTTTACTTTCTACTTTCTATCTTTCTTAAAAACAATAAAGTCTTCTTGTTCTTAATAAAAAAAATTATACAACGAACTTTGTTTTGTAAACATTTTTCAAAAATGAATGCGATATTGTGGATCAAATCCTATTAAAATATTGCTTAGCAACGATGCAGTACCTTAAAAAATGACATCCTGGTAAACTCAAATTTAGCAGACTGAAATCAGTCCAGTAAACATGCATTTTGTGAGATAGTATGAAATAAAACATTATACTTAACAGTTCATATATCATTAAAAACAACTAACGAATAGAATTACTGACTACCTGATTACTCATTTTTAACTAAATATTAATTAGGTGTATGTAATTACAGCATGTGTTATGATTATAATCACAACAAAATATAATTATTTACTAGTGTTTCATTTAATTATTCATAGTCATAATATGAAAGTATTAATAAAACCCTAAACAAATGTACTGTTTTTAATTCATCCACCAACCTCCTCTAAATAAAATTCGCCCATTGCCAAAACCCACAAATTCATGAAAAAAAAATCCATCCACATCACCACAACAATATCAAAAACCTCAAAAACGCGCCCACTGCACGTTATCAAAGGCCATTTTATCGTCAGTAATACGATAATGGCGTGTAAGTTGATCCGATGAGGCCTGATAGCTTGGCAGCCGACGGCGCGGCGTGTACGCTGGGCGCCGTGTGCGCGGATGCCGGCAGTGGCACTGGATGCCGCCGAGGTTTCGACGCTCGCTGCGCGCTTCTCTAACGAGGATCAATGGCTCATTATGCCCTCATCGTTCCTAGAGACACATGTTAATTGGTAACTCGATAATTCGGTGATTAGATGGATTGTGATGGAGGAGTTTTTGATGGAGCCTTGGATGGGATGGTGCATGAAATGTTTGTGTAAATGGGGGCCTTTCCAAATTCTACATGCAATGGGAAAAATATCTGTTGGTATATTTGCCTGCAAAGTTCAAACATGTTTAGCTAGGTACAAATGTACTAGTTCTTTCATTCTGGATACATGTAAATACTAAATACATTTTGTTTTTTACCTCAAAACTAAATATCTGTAACCGACACCTTTGGTTGTAATTTCCCTTTTTGCTTTCCTATACTCGTATGTTATTGTAAAAGTCCGATTTACGGCATATCCAAAGATTTTCCAGTAAAACCTCAGATTTAACAACTCCTAATGGTCCAACAGCTCTGTGATCATCGTTCATTTCAAATTTATACTACCATTCCCTTGTTATAGGTATTAGGATTTAAAGACACGGTAAATGTCCTAACCTGTCAGAGCCCATAAATTGGTTAATCTGAGGTTTTTCATTACATTTACCAACTCATGTCGGTTAACCCTAAGTTTTACTGGCAAAACTTAAGATTAACCAATGTACGGCCTATTACAGTAACATATTCATTGAGTTTGGGGGCAGTTAACTATCTTAAAACGAAAATGTGTTTTTTTTTTATGTTTCGTATACCTTAGTCTTAGATATCAAATAATCTTCGAGTAGCATCAAAGAACTTAAAACAGTCTTAAATAAAAATTCAGAATATTGTAATTTTCTTAAATGTACGTGGTATCATAATTTTCTTAACAAATTTTGTATTTGTGCCAGGAACAACATAACTTCATAATTATAAATGAAAAGATTACCGTTGATTTATCGAAAATTAGGTGGGTAATACCTACATTACTATCCCTGCATCTGTTAAGGAAAGCCATATCAATACAAAATTTGCTACCTTTTTCTTACTTATGTTTATTAATTAATATAATAAAATAAATAAATAAATATATCATCACGCCTTTTACCTATTATGGGTGTGGCACTCTGTTTACGCAGATCTCGGTAAGTGATATATTTTTTTCGTATGAAGTGCGGTTACCAGCCTCAAATCATAGCCCCAAAACATGTTTATTATTTAATATACTCTACCAAAGAGATAAAAACCTTTCTTAATTTATTTGTAGTTTTAAAATGCGTAGATAGAAAACCGGAAACCGAAGTGGACACAATATGTATAACAAATTCAATTTGTTTAATATATACGATTATAATCAACTGCGAAAGAAAATTACGAATGAAAGATGTTTTGATGTTTAGAATAATGAATAGTAAAGTTTATACAGGATTTGCAGTCATTTTTATTAACTTAATAACTTTGGCAAAATAGTCAGTTTTGCCACAACAATGACTTCATCAGGGTAAACTGAGGAAAACTTTATGATATGTTTAATAATGTAATTTAATAATGATAGTTCCTATGAGAACAAACAGATATCTGTGACATCTTTTCTATATATGCCAAACGCGTGCCAAGAGTAATTATTACACATTCAAATTCAGTCTTATATGGTGAACCCACCAGTGTTATATAAATTTGGTTGTCCTCTCCAAATATAACTGATATTTTACTTATTCGATCTCAAGGAGATGGCCGAAAGTATGCCAAAAATTTGGCTTGATTTAAATTTATATAGTATTTGTTTTATCTCATAGCTTCGTGGTAACGCATTGGACTGTGGATCATAAGGTCCTCAGTTCGAGCCTCACAGCCTCACAATTTAATTTCGAAAATTTTACTACAAAAAATACTCCTCCAACACTGCCATCATTGGAGGCTGAAATTTGACGGGTGGTAATCGCACTTCACGCGCAAAAATATGTTATAATACCGAGATCTGTTTTAAGCAGAGTGCCACGCCAAGAAATGGGTAAATAGCGTGATGATAAATTTATTATTTTCATCTGAGCAAATCGCTAAATACCGTAGACTGTTTTTGCTTGAATACTTCGATATACTAAATTAATAGTTTGTGTTTGAGTGAAGCGAATAAACCAAAAATACATTCCACCTTCATGACTTTCATATTATACAGTTAATATTACAATACATTAGAAAATATAAAGTTTTTAATATTTAGGATATTGTGTGGCCTTCAAACTTTAGTTCCTACCATTATTTGGACCCCTAAATTGCCGCTTATGATTAGATTTGACCCTGTTTGATGCTTTATTCACTTGCGGAGAACTTCAGAAAATAGTAGAAGTGCATTAAAACTGAAATCTGGCGGCGCTTCTATTTTTGTCGCGAATTTATATAAAAACGTTGTATCTTTGTATGTTTATCAAGAGGTTTTCTGCTATTCTATTCACTGTATTTAAACGTGTACTTAATAATTCTATCACATACTTATTAATAATTGTATCAACCTGTACTTAATAATAATAATTTTATTATACAGTAGGGTCCTATCATATAATTAAAAAGTTATTCCTGTGACTTGACGGCTGGTAACTGCACTTTACAAGCAAAGATATATCACTTTCTTAGATATGCGGAAGCAGTGCTACATCCAAATTGGATAAATAGCGTGATGATATAATTATTTTTTGTCTAAAATGTAAATAAGGTGCAATTAAGGATGTATTTCTGAATCGAATTAATTAATGAATTGAAGTAAAAAAATATACATGAGCTTTATTCTCAAAGATATTTTTAGTTAAGAACATGTTTCATTTAGACTGAATCTGTTGTGTGGAATAAATGAACCCAATTAATTACAAAAATATCAAATTGTTAGAAATTTATTGCAAATAATAGTATATTGAACAACTAGTGTTACAATTGGGCATTGTAACACGAGTTGTTCATACTACTTTTCCTATTTCACGTTCATAAATTCAATAAAAATAAAAATTAAATAAAATTGTACGGCATGATATACCACTGGTCACCAAGGGGCTTTGCCCGCGGGGCCTATCGGGTCCCAGGCTGCAACCCCAGCGCAGGGGCTCCGATTTAATAATTTTACCTGAGCAATGCCAGCCCCAAGTTTGACAGACTGTTAATTTTACAAATAATAAATTCCCCAAAAACAGTTGCACAAAATTCAATTTTGTACCATTGTTTTTGAGAAAAAGTGTCACAAAATTGACTTTGTGTACGTGAAATAGGAAAATATTATTCAAACAGGTGTATTTAGATAAAGGTACAATAAAACTGATTATTAATATTATACCTAAATAATATTATACATAGCAGAAAATTGAAACATCATAGAAAATGATGCTTCTATGAATCGTAATCCTCTTCTATTAGTTCCATGATCTAAAACCCACTTGAAATGACTATATAGTTGCTTCCCACACAAAATATTTGTCCGAAAAGTGTTTTAATTTAAATTTCTGCAATAACATAATTTAATAAAGCAACATAGATATGTGTAGGTACGTTATTAGTAATTTCATTGAAATAATCATGATTTAGCTAGTATTTAATTAATATTATTTTACATCACTGCAACGAAATTCTATACCAGCTTCATTATCTATATTTGCATTCATATTTGATTAATTAATTTAGTTTATTAGTAGGTACCTATCCTGTAATACTGCCATTTATTACTAGTTAGATTTTTCATTTTTATGTCCACAGTTGAAATTCATTTTAATTTCAGAATTATGCTGTTATTATTTACACTATAATTCCTATTACTATTATTTAAATCATTTAAATACTTTTTAAAGTACAATATTCCTCTGTATAGTAGTGAATCTCAATGTGGGGGACGCAAAGAAATTGATTATAGATCTTTCTTTTGAAATATTTTATAAATTTACTATGGATTCATGTTTAGAAAGATTAGAAATAAAAATATATAAAATAATGTTTACTTTTATATCTTGTACATAAATAATAAAAACAATATAAATATTTTAATACTGAACAGTTTATCTGGGTACAAAAACCATTTCTTATAGAAATGGAACAATGAATCATCTAGTTGTAATACAAAACTGAAAACCGAGTTTAGCAAGGAAACATTGAATTCTTTTTGGTTCACTGAATTAGCAATACCTTTTATTTATGCGAAATGGCATGCAAATTTCAATGCAATTAAAGAAACGAAATTAAAATTCTACGGGGTAAAAGGGGGTCGCGCAAAAAGTATGAGAAACACTGATTTATAGTATAAGGAAGCATAGAAATAATAAAACAATTGATTTGCGGAAATGTATGTTATAAGGCTCCCTGAATCCGTTTAAACTAGTTCCTCAATGACGCCAGTATGGATGGATGTAAAAATTGCAAAACAGGAAGTGAAAATTTACTGCACGCGTAAAATAATATACGTAGAATCAGTTGCGATAAATAGTTTCAAATTTGGAATTTTTTGTATCTGCTTCCAATTTGATGGAAAATACTTATTTCAGTAATGGGAGTGGCTATTAGAATACACAAAATGTTGAAACATCTATTCTGCATAGGTAAATTACAAAAATGTGATATACAAAACCTCCCGTTTGAGCAACGGTATAAAATAGAGAAATAGTTATTTATGTATCAAGGCACTGAAGTTTTACTTTTTATCACGAATATGTAATTTATTTGCCGAGGTCCGTAGGGCCGTATAAAATAAACCAACATATGAGTGATGAAAAGGAACTTCAGTGCCACGGTACATATTAAATTTTATTTGAAATATAAAATTAGAAAACACAAATAATTATAATTTATACATCTGTCAGTTGTCAGTTAATCAAACATTGGAACTTACATTCAGTGTTGTCAACCTAGGAAATTGAAGTTATCGTAAATAATACGTAAATTACGTGTTTTGTTCCCAATGTATTCATCGGTATTAATTCACACTTCTTGCACATATTGCTTCATCTTACGTACAAATTTACTATCGTACATCCTACACCTACCCAAATCTTTATACTTGTACAATAATTATCGTACGGTTGTCAACAATGCGTTGCGCAATGGATTAATTTATTGCCGATTTCAAAGCTTTTAATGACGATTTTGGCGTTTTTTAGTGCCGATTTCAATTAAAAATATTTCATTTCTAAACAGTCAAAAATGTAGCCAAAGCTATTTTACATCTTTTTGAATATAACAAAACTTACACTAAATCACTTATTTACCGAGATCAGCTTGTAACATAAACTTTTGCATTCTAAATATGTAGTTTTAAAATGATATCGTCATTGAATTTGGAGTTATCGTGAATGCAAAAATCGTCACACATATAGACATCATCTTGAAAATAGAGAAATCGTATTTTAGGGATTCAAAATCATACTTGCCTAAGGAAAACTCACTATCAAGAATCATAACCCATCCCAATACCTTTAAATATGTGCGTAGGTAAAAATGGGTTTTCTAAATATTTAATTCGGCAAAAAATCCATTTCACTCCCAAAAGTAAAATCAATCCAGCACTATATCTAAATTTAGTAATTCGATTAAGCATTTCGATTAAAATATCAGAATATTTGGTGCGTGTCGCGCCCGTCAACCTAACCCCACTTCCCACATGGCATTTTCACCCTTCTTGCATTTCTCAGCAAAACCTAAAATCGTTCGCTGCGTTTCACCGTCGTTCAGGGTAGCTTTGAGCACGCAATGTGCTGTGACTGTACATGGTGTGTGTATGTGTGAGTACAGTCCGCGGTGGCGACCCCCTGCTGGGTATTGTCGGGCTGTCGCCTGTCACTCGGCTGCTGATCACGTTGGCGCTAGTATCGCGCAAGAGCTGATGGATCCAGAGTGAGTTTGCAGTCCGAGAGAATGTATGTAGGGGTGTAGGGTTGATTATATGATTTGGTGATTGAATATTGAGGATTTTCGACTGTGGAGTGATAGGTCAGATTAGGTATTTTGTAAGGAAGCGGTATATCAGTGGTCGTATTGGTAGTATATGTTGATGTGCGCTATTAATAACACGAGCTCCAATTTTGGATATATTTAAATGAATTGTTTTAGAGCTGTGCAACGTTTTAAAATGATTTTATAGAACAATGTTTTAAATAAAAATGCAGAGAACTATAATATCTGCAACTTTATTTGCAACATTTTTAACGTTCAAACAATTTGTACCCAAAAATACCTACTCTATTACACGAATATTAAGTTAAACATCCCTTCTATTCTCAGTAAACTTCCAGTAAATAAATAAAATACTTCTTGTTGTATCGTATCTCGATTAAAAATATTGTTTATCACTTGTCAAATTTCACTAAATTAGTTTTACATAAATGCAATGATTTTTTGTTTAAGTTCTGTGAAATTTTTACTATATTTTGCTATACGTATCTAATTCTTCGCCAGGAAAATAATTAATCTTTTTAATAGTAATCCGAAACCTTGAATTTTATTAAAAAAATTTCTGACAAAGCAAAAATATTTTCATTTATTACTATGAATTCTGAAAGTATTTTCAACTACTGTTTGATTTAAGCAGAATATTTGATCTTTACATTGGTTAATATATTATATGGTTCTCTTTTATTTTGAATGCATTTTTGGATAATTTAAATGTATATATTTCGTAAATTTTTTAAATGTTTCTTGAATATATTCATGTATATGAATAATCTAGGTGAATGAACACCCTTGGCGGAATTATTAAAAAAAAAAAAAATTATTAGTATTTTTATTATTTAACAGCCATGGTTTTTATTGTTAATATTCTTGTAAGCCTAACGTTTTATATCTTATTATTATGTAAAATGGACAAATATTTAGTAAGGGGTTGCATTTAAAACAATAATTTCTTTGTATTTCATTAAATCGTGAATAGAAATTGAATTTTTTTACTCCTGTATAAAAATATCACCATAATATTTAAATTATTTCGATGAATTATAGTACCCATAATTTACAATAGTGATATATGATTTATAATTCACTCTTTTCGACCAATCACAGAGACAGAAATTCATAATTCACGATCATTTTAAATACATGATGTGGATCACCAAGCAACGGCCGTTTTACAGTTGTCATTATGTATTTTTATGTAAAGGTATTTCATCGTGTGTTTTCAACGAATTTTGATTATTTTCAAAAGTGATTACCGAAATTACTGGAGTAGATATAGTATAGTATATCATAATCCCTCATTCTATTATTCTCCTAAATAATGCATATTCTATAATATATTTTTTTCATGATATTTATATAATACGGAAAAAATTTGAAATAATATTTATAAAATGGGGTAAATAGCTCCGTGGTAACGTGTCGGACTGTGGATCGTGAGATTCTCAGTTCGAATCCCACTGCCGACAGTTACAAATTTAAATTTACCCCTGGGTTCCCCCTCCACTAACATCTTTGGGGGCTATGAGTTGACAGCTGGTAACCGCACTTCATACGAAAAAATATATCACTTACCGAGATCTGCGTAAGCAGAGTGCCACACCCGTAATGGGTAAAAGGCGTGATGATATATTTTTTTTATTTTTATTTATTTTAATCTTAATTGTAACACCCGAAAAAAGTATTAATGAGATTTTTTTAATTTATATAAAGTCATTAATATGGACACAATTTTTATGTCTGTTTTTATGCTATCCAACATTATTTGTAGCATCAAATGAGACTTTAAAATAAAAATTGAAGAACTATGTACTAGAGCTAGTTAATAAAAAAACAAAAATTTCCACTGGTTTTGTGGGCTAATATGATGTCTGACTTCGTATTGAATATCACCGACTTACAATCCAATTCTTCGATCAGAAATGTAATCAGATAATGAGCTATAAATCTGATAGTATGTGACCCCCAAATAGTATAATATCTACTACATATTGCATATATAATCTTGTATTTTAGATATTAGTTTAGATTTGTCACAAATTTTGTTCACAAACAGATATAGAAATGTAAACTTGATTGGGAGTAACACCTGTATATCTGTGTACCGTAGGATGTAATTAATAGTAAATAAAAATGATTAAATTGCTTTACCAAATACGTTTTGGATGAATACCTAGTTATTTCTATTGATTTCTTTTTTTGGATATCTATAATTTTATATACGTCCTCATTGTGATATTCTTTTCAACCCAAATTGGGTTATAAAACTAAGTACATTTTAATTAAATAATTTTACTATGGCATGCATAAAGCATTGCTATATTCATTTGCATGGTCTTCTTGCAACCCACTTCAGTCCATTGACCAAATTAGCGCTATACACCTACAACAATAAAGAGAAGAAAAAAACAAACTCGATTAAGATCTGGTATTCTGGTGCGATTTCCTGTTACTGCAACCGTCCCCAGCCTACTGTATTCTGTAGGCAAGTACTAACTGCAGACTTCACGTGGTTGATATTCACAGCTCTGTAATTTCTGTGGTGTGATTCTTTGTCCTGGCCCGTCGCCGTCCCGCCCCGCCCCTCGTCTTCAGGGGTCGTAGTTAGGCCTTCGCCCCCGTCAGCTGTGCTACTGGAGAGAGCACAGACAGTGCAGGGGCGGACTCGCTGATCATGTTACGGGGACCGAGACGGCCCTGGATTCATGAGAATAATGCGAGAAATGAGGGATGATTCAAACTTATCGCTTTACATTACTGATAAAATATAGTATAGTAAGAGATACATAATTCAAAACATTTTAATTTTTTTCTCTGGTAGAGTAAATATTATTTTTTCACGACATGCCAGGAAACCACAGAGGTCTTGTCCCGAAATAGTGAGGATAATGTGTTTCTCATTGCTATTGTGGAAAATATAGAAGTGTTATCAATATGAATGTTATTTACAAAATATTGTAAAAATTATAAATAAAAGCCTAATTTTATTGAAAATCCTTATTTTAGTGACATACATATTTTAAATTGTCATAAAATTATGTCATATTTTTCTTCTTTTAGATTGTATCACAATTTGACAACTTTAATATAAATTTAAAATTGGTTCATTGGTAACACTGCTACCCCGCATTGCATCTGATAACCTAACTTTTAACGTGTCAGTTGTGTTGTCAAACTTCGAGCTCGAATGGGAAAAAGAAGCGCTTTCCTCTCTAGTTTGACAAATAATTATTTCTAACATATAAGTATGTTCCACTTTTCCAACTCACATTCTGTACAAAAAATGTGCACAGAAAATATAATGAATATGGAAAATATTATATTGGACAGACTAGCAGAATGATAACAAGATTTCAATATACATTCCCACATTCGTCTTAGCCATCCAGATATAGCTGCTTTGGCTAATCATGCTATTTTGTACAAAATACATTTTGAAGAAACCATAATTATAAACAAAATAGAAAAAAAAATGTTATTTTTGTTTTTTACTTGTTTTCTTGACGTAGAACTACGTAGTAGAGTAATTCGAACGACGACTTTTACCCATTATGGGTGTGGCACGTGAAGGGCGGTTACCGGCCGTCAAGCCGTGCCCCCCTCCTAAAGAGTTAGTGGAGGGAGAACCACTGGGTTAAAGTTAAAATGACACGATCCAAAATCCGATGCGTTACTGTAGAGCTATTTGCCCCAAAAAATTGTAGAACTTATATCAAAACTCTTTTCGTTTATTCGCTGATTATATTCGAGAAAAAAAGTTTTCGAAGTGATTATTACTAACCTAACCTGGTACTGTAAGCTTGATTTTTGACTGTACTAAGAGTATTATTTAATTTAGCCAACAATGTGCAATTATTTTATATAAAAATTCTTAAAATAAAAGGTGCAGAGACATAGAAAACTTTATATGAAGTATTTCTAAATAAAATATAAGGTATACTAGTTTGACAGCGGTAAAACAAAATACAAACAAATGAATGACGGTTTACTGTCAAATAAGACATTAATTATTTTAATGTAATGCTGCAAATATATGAATCATAAAAGAGTAGACAATGCTTTATATTTTGTCCTGTTTTTAAAAATATATTAGTGTGACACTTGATACGCATATTTATGTGTATTGTTCTCTTGTTATGGCTAGCCAATATAGATTTATAAATTCTAAACCAAGTGCTAATGGTTACAGTTAGTGATTAGCAAAATTATTTGTTATTTATACTGATATAGAATTTAATTGTCCAAATCAAAATGTTTATTAAAGCAAAGATTGAACATCATCTTATAACTCAAAACGAACGTTTGGTCTATGTTTATGGGAACAGCCTGTTAAGTGTTAAATATTTGTAGCACGAAAAATATTATTTATTAATAAAATTTACATTACATAGAGGATCGCTATTCGAATGATTTTTCGTACTCAAAGCTTAAAATGTTATTTAATAAATTTTATATTGTGGATAAAAAGCTCCGCGGTAACGCTTTGGATTGCGAATTATGAGATCCCAGTTCGATTCTTTTAACTTTACCCCTATAGTTCCCCCTCTACTAACATCTAAACTAAACTAAATAGTTAAAAAAATATGGGTATTCCATTTTCTTGTCTGGAATAATAAAGACATTCATAAACTCAAGTCAGGATGCTAGATGAATTAAAATAAAATATGAGTTTTACATATGTGTAAAAAGATGTAACATTTTTATTTCAGATCAAGACGGAACATACAGAATTAGAATTAATCTTGAATTACAATTTTACGATGATACCAACATCGTGCTTTCCTTTAAAATTGAAAGACTGAGATAGAAGATAGAAATCCAAAGAAGCCCATGATCTCATCGTAAACAAAGGCCAAAAGGTCGACCAAGAACAAAGTGGTTCAACAATATTATCGAAAGATATAAACAATTTGAAAATAACAAATTGGACAAGATATGTAGGACACAAAAAAATACGGAGGAAATTGTTAGATGGTTTAAAATCATTCAAGGGTTATGATGTGAAAGAAAAAGTCAAAGATCGAAGAATAGTTTTATTTATCTGCAAATAAACTATTGATACTAACAATTTAAAAAGCCTTGTTGCTCTTGATTCATGTAAAAGTTTAACTCTGCAAACTGGAAAATTGACGGTTATTAACAGTATAAAGGGCGTTAGGTGCTGCCATGGGGTGAGTGGTGTCTATTGAGAAGTTCGGGAATTGTATTGGGTTAAGTTACTTGTTTCAGTGATTGTACTTTGTAATTTGGTTTGAATTATTTATGTGATCCTGAAATACTTGCGTCAACTATTGATAAGGGATTAAGTCGGAACAACCAAGGGTGCATTTCAAATTGTTTTACTTTCACTCTATTGAGTTTTTATAGCCCATTTTTATGGAAGATTGAGAAGGTTTCATAGGAAAAAAACTGATATTTAAATAACAGACTGCGAATCTTGAAGTCTCTAGTTCGATTCCTAAAGCCGATAACAACTACGATTTCACGCCGGATGACTGAACTTCATAAACGAAATTGCAAATTGCGTTTTATTTTGATTAAATTTTGTAGCAAAATTAATTGGTTCTTTGTTATAGTGAAATAAAAATATTTATAATTAATTATAAAGTATAGATATTCAATTTCAATAATGTAATAGTCAAAATAATATTAGTGTTAATTAATTCTCAAAAATTACAAGTTTGGAAGCAGCTGTCAACATTATTTTACAGTGCAATTACTGTGATTGTCAGTTATAATTAAGTTCGTTATTGGTTATGGGTATTTGTGTCCAATTATCACTGACTGAAATTTCATTTTGGTATCTGCTCTTGTGTTATTTTCAGAAGATTCAATTTAATAACGGTGAAATGACGCGGAAGAAAATTTAATCAATTTTTACATAGAGTATACCTTCCTACTTCCATTTTTTTAATTCAAACAATGAAATAAATATAATCTTTCGCTATTTATCCATTATAGGTGGGTCACTCACTTTTCTCATATATTATTACTTGAAATATTTCTATTCGTGATATGCGGTTACCAGCCGTCAAGTAATGACATCCAAAGATTTTAGTGGGAGGGAACTACAAGGGTATTTATAATTTTATTCATTCTTATTAAGTATGATTTCAAATTGGTTTAGGATTTAATAAAAATTCTTACAATGTTAAACCAACCACAAATATAAAATTAAAAGACATAAATGCTAATGTTTTTATTTATTCAAAAGTCTTTTAATTTAACAATTACGAGTTTTTATTGTTTTTTTTTTCAACTTATCAACAAATATTTTATCCGTAGTAAGTTTATATAAGAAATTACCACAATTTCTCTAATTTCAGGCAAATGATATGAACAGTTCTGTTCTGTATATATGGTGGTAAGATGGTGCAGGATGATTTAAATGCCCTATGAACTAGCTAGAAAGATGCTAAATACAATTTAATATATTTGTATTATATCAATGGGATAAGAGCATTATTAAGATACGCAATTGAAATTTGCACAACGAGACGACAATCGAGTTGTGTAATCACATAAGCATATAAATAAAGCATTATCACACGTGTATTGTACAATATTTTATCTACAACAGTTATTAAAAATGGCCCTTTTAACGGGTGTTTAGCAAGTTAAAAGTGTCACTTTCTGACGTAGCAACGTGTTAATAGTTGTTTATGTTGGTATCTAGAACGAAAAGTGAAACTTTAAGGTACTAGCAAGTTTTACGGCCGAGGCCTGAGCCGAGGTCGAAATTACTTGCGAGGACCTTAAAGTCACTCCAAATCATTTTTCAAAATGTATTATAAAACAAATTTAGTTCAAAACTGGAAGCAGATACTAGAAAATTTAAAATGATCCATTCATACATACATCCATTCATTCATGTATCTATCCATCCATCCATCCATCCATCCATTCACAAAGAAGTAATTGAGAAAATGATCCCGCGAAAATCTCAAAATCGATTTTTGTCATGATTGCTATACTTCCTTGTATTACGAATATAAAGTATAAAAGGGAACCCGTAAGGATTCCGTTAGATTCAATCATACTTTAACATTACCTACATAATAAATTGAGCAACATGAAAGCTTGTAGCTAATAATAAGCCTATTTGTATGTCCACCATTTTCACCCTCCCAATAAATTATTAACTTTAATATCCACCCACTTACTCGCCAATGCCGCACATTCATAAAATGTCCCACATTTTCCACACACTGGCTCCACATACCATCACGCGGGCTCTATCGACGATACGTAGAATGTTTGCGCACGTGACTGTACCTTCCTCCCTCCGCCGCCACGTCGCCACCGCCACGCAGATCGCACGACCCGATGTATTCAGGTGTCGCTAAGAATTAAACGCTGCTATTCAGCATTGAATATACCTGGAGTGGTCTATATATGCTCCATGTGCTCAGTTCGTCAGTTTTCAGTTCTCACACCAACACAAACACGTGTGAAGTCTTTATAATGTCAGTTACCTGTGGATGCTCTGTTGTTTTGAGTGTGACGATGATGGCTTGATTTTAGTTTGGTTTAATTTGCGCGGGAATATGAATTGTAAAGTAGGGTTATTCCAACGATGAGTGGAAATGTCTTTTTGTAGGAGTTTTACGCATTCAAAACAATACAGTATCGTCAGTGCTTTATTAAAGGGGTAATAAATTACTCATCGCTCAATTCAAATATGGAATTGTGAAAATTTAATAGAACGTTAACTTAAACGATTCATTAATAGTAAATTATAAGCCTAGGTTGAGAAGATGATCATTATTGACACAGCGCTAAGATTGATACAAGCTGCTTGGTCAGTAATGATCTCAACCGTGATTTATATACTGTTTTTTTTTTTCACTACTAGCTTTTATATTAAGAATTACGCAAGCATTTTGCCGAGAATTTTTGTTAATATTTATAAAAATTGAGGAGACGGAAATAGTTTTTTTTATCCGACCTTTCATTTTGAACAATAAGTAACAATGTTTGGGAAAAGTTCAGTTAATTTGTACTATAATTAAATATAAAATACTATCCATGGAATACGCCTCTTTATAAATTTAAATAAATGCAATTATAACGTTGAAAATATATACATTTACAATAAATAAATGCATAAATAAATATGTCACAACGTAAACATAAAACACACTCATGTAAAATGGTTACTTTTTCCTCAAACTGAATTGCCAACTTAAAATTAGAGGGCAATTTTAAATTCATAACTAAAACATTCCTGTCTAGCACACCAGAGGTCGTGGGTTCGAATCCCCTTGGTCGTTTGTGTTCACATAAATTCACAATGATCCACTCATTAAGCGACATATGATCAATAGTAGTAATCATCAATAGTCATAAAAAAAAACTTTCCCTGCAATTTTAAATTCACAATGAATACTTTATTTACGTTTACTGAGAAAAATATATTCAGAAGTTTGAAAATTTCTTTAAAAGTGACAGGTCTAATAGTTAACCTAGGTCTATAATAATCCAATATTAACCTTGCTAAAACAGTGAACCAATTATTGATCGTTAAGGAAGCAATAGTGAAATTCAATTTCACGACTCAAAAGTCAATAATCACATGTTGCTAGGCTAGTAATATTTTTTTTAATAATACGGATTATAAATGCGATGAAAAGCAAGACATGTGTAAATTAATTTTACCAGTCATTTACGTTTACATATTTGGTGCGACGATCTGTGAAAGCAGAGTATATGCTCATAATGGATAATAATTGGCGTTATGACAAATTCATGATAAAGTAAACTTTTTTAACAGTTCAAAGTCATACATGTGTTTATTATTTTGTTTCCGTAGCTGACACCATAAACCTGCAATTCTTGTAATATTGTAGTTGTAGAATTGATTATTTTGGTTACACAGCGTACAAAATGAAATGTTTGTTAGCCTAAAATTAACTGGTTACTTTTGCGGAAGGAAAAACTGATTTCCCATGTTAAACGCTTGTGGGTATGTTTTAATGTAACACGCTAAATATTGGACTCTGTTCAGTTAAATGGCTTGATAGAATATTTCTATTTATTTTTAACCAAAATGTGAAATGACCTACCTATATTTTGTCTAACATTGTACTATTATATTTATGTGTACTAAAATTTCCAAACATCTAGTGTCTGTGTAGTATATTGTATAAAAAAACATGCTCACATTTCACAGTTCATACAACAGTGAGCTAATTATCAAAAAAGGTAACAAAGAATTAAACTTTTCTGTTTTGAAATTTTCTTGTGGAGTACGCTACAGGATGCATACGAGGATCACTCCCAACGAAAGAGTGAACAAGAGAGACAACAAGAGGGTTAGAAAGTGCGCGACTGAGGAAAGAGGGAATGTGGAGTGTTGTAGAATGCCGCTTCGCGCCGGGCGTCGTCACGTGACTGCTCTATCCTCCGTAAAATTCGCAGCCGCTGATTTGTGTACAGTGATGGCGCAAATGAAATTCCGAAATTAAGTAACGTCTCTGTGAAAGTAATTAAGCCGCAAGATAGCTTATTGTAGCGTCTCGCCGACTAGTATACGTTGTGTTGTCTCGGTTCGAGGTCCTCACTCTGTGTTCAGGGGCGTACCCGGCGGAATTTCGCAAAGGGGGTACGCAAAATATATGTTCAAACAAAAATTAGTTGCGTAGCACTGGTGACGCTTATATATTTTCAATAATTATTTTAATTTACTGGTAACTTTTTGCATATAAGGTTTGATTTATACTTTGATTTTTGATATGTGTTCTATAATAATTATTTACGTTATAAGTTCGGTAAATGAGTTTATACGCTACGAATAAGATGTTTCCGGACGAGGTTAAGGAGTCGTCTCAGAAATTTGGAAATGAGTAGCGTAAAAATCATTGACGGATAAATGGCATATGTACAACGGTTTATTTCATACCTGTGTCGTATTTTTGGACAAAAGTTTGCTTTATTTCTTTCTATCTTTGTCTCTTTCAAAAATGAATGCAGAAAAAGATATTGTGGATCAAATCCTATTAAATTTTGCTTAGCATCGATACAGTACCGTAATAAATAACAAAGCTGTAAATACCCTTATACCGGACTCAAATCAGTTCAATAATATATATGCATTTGGCAAAAACAGTAGTAGCGCAATTTAAATGTTTAAGTACTAATCCAAATTAGCAAATGGATGAAAGGATCGACAAACAATCTGTTTTTGTTTGATATCTGTTCACTTCTTTGATTAAATCTGTAATAATATAGTTTTACGATTAGCCTTATACGATCAAACATTAATTTAGATCTACGCAATATGTATACAGATTAACGATTTAAATATGGCACAATTGGTGTAAGGGTGAAAATATGCATTTTAAGCTGCCTTCAAGCTCCCAAATTTCAGTTCCGATTACCAATTAACTGCATACTTCCACTTTCAATTATGCACTCTCTTTTTTCTGTCTGAAATGACATACACCATAGCGTCTAACTGTATATTTATCAAATAAATTATAGCATGACTTGTGAATTTATTAAATATGTTTTACACCAAACTTATATAGTTCATAAATCAAAACCTTCTCAATTTAAAACTGAATGATTTCTAATTACTTGAACAATATTTTAATATATTTCACTTCCACTTAGTGGACCTTCCCAATAGGTATTCTTCATGTTTTAAATCAGTAGCTTTCATTCGTTATAATTGATTACTAACTTGAAGCTGTAATTGTAATTTAATGCACTGAACTCAGCTTTATATATGACATGTTTACAAATGTTATTTATTAAAAATCTAATGCATATTTTTAATTATCAGTTCATACCATGTATCTAATTCAATTATTTATTTAAAGGCAAAATTTAAATATAGATTTACAAGACAGATCCGCGTCAAAATTTGCAACAAAACGTTTCACTCTTCATCGAGGAAAGTTCATGACAGCGGGTTATGGTTACGAGATGTATAAATCATGCTAATGGTAAGATAATAATAATCATCGAAATAAAGCAAGAGTGTAACGAAATTATGGTAGAGACCAAGAACAATTTTCAAAATAAGCAGTAAATTCGAAATGACGAGCTAAAAATATAGGTGAAAATTACCCGACTTGTAGACCACGCTATATGCAAAATAAATCTTCGAACGAAATAGAAACGGAATCAAAGTGACCCAACTTGTAAATAAAGCTATTTTATAAGTAATGATAGAGAAATAACTCATTTGCTTTACTAATCGTCTATGAAACATTATTTGGACACTTGTAAAGGTAGTTGTTTTGTATGAGAAAATTTCCCTGCCTGTATCTTGTGAAGTGAAAAACATTATAGCTACCGTGTGTCTGTCTTATAGGTGTACATAGGTGATTAACATGGGAAATCAGTTTTTTGCGTGCTGTTGCTCGGTGTTCTACTGGACAACAATGATTTTAGTACCAATCGAAAGGTATAATTTTTCTGAAACAAACGATGTAACATACTTTACAATTTAGTAATAATATGGCTCAGTAAATTAATTATAAGTTTTGAAAATTCTCCGATTTATTCTATTTTTATCGAAAATAAATATAGTCACCTATGACTGTTTTGTTTTGATTTTTTTCAAGCTATTTGTTTGACTTTTAAAAATTAATTTACGGAAGCAAATTACAACTAAATTGTAATGTATTTTACATCATTTCATTCAGAAAAATTATATATCTTTCGATTGATACCACAATCTCTATTGTCCAGTAGAACACCGAGCAACAGCACGCAAAAAACTGATTTCCCATGTTAATCTCCTATGTACACCTTTAAGACAGACACACGGTATAATTATATTAAATACGAAGATAAAAACTAAGTCCATTTCAAATTGTAATATAATTATTATCGCTAATCTACTGATTGTTAATTTAGCAGTTTATAATTTTCTAGTCCACATCCTTTATTTCTTAATTAATTCTAATAAACATTTTTCCCTCCGCAATTTAATTGTCCCGAACTCATTTAGATTTAAGGTAAGATTAAGACATGCATCCCCCGAGTCGAGCCTCCGCCCTTGAGGGCCATAGGGCTCCGAACTCTCTCAACTCTCTTCTTGAGTCCCTCGGCGTTGTCCTCGGAGATTCCTTACATTCTTGCATTATATTATTCTTGTGCAATTATGTTGCACAGCATCTGATGTTGCCCCGGGATCGCGGGACCGACCCGGTAGTGTACTACGGGCTGGTTTATTGTGAAATTAAAGCTCGTATGTTTAGCGTTTACTAGAAATGGTGTAGTTTGTTGTTGGGTAGTGTTAGTTGTAAAGGAAAGGGTAGGTGTTGCTCTGTTCTCTGTCCCTGAGCCTATTTGGAGGAATTCTAATCTTCTATGTTAAGGTTGGTTTGTGTAGGTAGGGGAAAATGAAAATTAATAAATTTGGACAAACCGCAAACTTAATCTTGGGTTTATTGTTTGTGATATTAGCTGGAATTACTGATACAAGCAAGGAGTTTATTAACATGATGCGAATACCAACTAAAAGGAGTTAACTACTTATTCTAACCTTAACAAAATTACTTACGGTTTATTTTACTAACATGTGGTATAAGTTGGCAACGATTAAATTTCCCTGGACAGATGCCGAACCTGTATATTTTACAAGTAAAACGACTACTTTAATTTTATATAAATACTCCATGCAATCCAACAATTTTAGTGCCACAAAATTCATCCCAGTGCCAGTACTACATTCGACTTTAGTATTTGAGTCAAACAGTTTGAATTCATTGAACGTATGCCAAAATTGTACTTGAAGGTCAAATTTATGGTGCATCTACAAATATCAAACGAAATTCATTTGTGTCTGTTTCACTGATTACTCAACTGTCATATGACAATATAAAAGGAAGTAAAATTACTCGTATTCCAAATTACGGTGATAGCTATTAACATACCTAGCGATGTTATGAGTATCACAATAGCCGCAAAGTCAGTTTGAAATCCGATCTCGTAGAGCGAGGATTTTAAGACATCTAATGCCTGTTATAACTTATAACATACGTGGTTTGTTCAATAGTTTACCGGTTTCAGAATATGAAGGCGTTAACGTCATTAATAAATATTTCTTTTTGAAATTCTTTTATAAATAACGTCTGTTATAATTTTAGAAGGTGATCAAGTAAGTCTGTTTGTTTTTATTTAACAGCATGGTTACAGTTGTTTTGTATCATATTTATAAATATTTTATAAATATTTTTTACTTAAAGTCAAACATATTAGATTAAAAAAATGGATTTTGGTGATGCTGAATTGCCTGAAAATATTTGGAACGCTCGGGTGAAGTTCGGAACAGCTTAATTAATTAAATAGCGTTATATTATCATTGTGTTTTATTTTCATTTTCTTGACTGTTTTGAAAAGTCAGTATGATATTACTGTACAGCATAGATATATTACTTATACTTACCAGTCTACTTTTGTGCATGTAAACATAGGTTTAATCTTCTGAAACCGGTAAAAAAATTTAATGTCCGACCGTTACGTTATTCTTATCATAACTGCCCGGCTAGCCAGGTAATTATATACTTACCAAATAACGCGGTACATTTTTTTTTTCGTATGCGATTGTTCGAAACTAACAACAGGTCGGGGTAGTTTTTAAAATGATAGCAACGCGTTGAAAATCAAATAAACAGTGCGGTAATATGAAAAAAAACAACAGTGCGATAAAGTAAGTCATTACCTGCTTGAAGTGAGTGAGATATGTCGCACGGTAGTAGATGAAATCATATATTTTTATCAGAAAGCTTCGTAAACTTATTAAAATAAATCATGATTGCTGATTCATACATATTAATGCACAATTCAATTAATTTTATGGTATTTAATTTAAACAAATTAATTTTTAATTAAGGTGAACATTTCTATGCACCTACTTATAAAACTTGTGTATTTTAGAAACAATTGATTAATTTGTTTATTATTTTTTAACTATATAGATTGTATTTACTATTAATAAGTATTCTGTGTTTTATCTTCCGAAAATTTGGGCAATATTCATGATAATAAAAGCGTTTTAATTGGTTCAATAACGTCTAATAAACCTTGTGCTTAATAGCCAAGCTTCGTGAAAATATTTGGAAAGAGCGTTAGTAATATTTCCATGGATAATCACTGGACGTACTAATTTCGCTGCTGCAGCGGATGTTCCAGCTATCCGAGCTCTTCTCGTGTCGGTTCTCTTCTGTAACATGAGCAGTTTTTACCGTCGGGTATAAATTTAGGGACTTTATACACCTTGAATAATTAAGTTAGGGAATTCTTAATATTTTAATCAAGTTTATTTGGACGTTGATGAGCGCGAATTAAATGCGCGTATCGTGTACACTCATTATGGTGGAATCCAACACGGACAACACTGAAATAAGGCCGAAGTTGTGAATTAAGGTCTCATCATTTTATATTAGGCTGATTTTTATACTAAGGGTCCATTAATATTACCTACCCACCAACTTAAAATACATTCCTCTTCGGAAACATTAAATTAAATTCTAATGGTATCTTACGTATATGAATACACAACTATCTTACAAGTAAATTCATTTCTATTGTTAAATTTATTGATGTTCTTTACTTCCTATTGTTGTAATCGCTGGTAAGAATGTATTTATTTTTTCTACTATTAATTTGACTGTAATTTGCTGGATCTAAAATGGGTTGATTAATATTGTATCATTTATATTTTTAAAATGCTTAGTTTGTATTATTAAATTTAAATTGTCAGTGATATTACTGTTAGTAATTGAATATTCTATATGGTAAATTTTCTGTTTGAAGCAATTTTATACACAAAATATTCACGGAAACAGAAATAAAGATGTGAATTGAATGACACTTGAGTTATCCACCAAATGTGCTTCCTTAAATTGTCTTAGAGAAAAGTTGCTCCAAATTCAAGATGTGTTGGATTGCATATCGAAATCAGCTTAATTCAATTTAGTTTGTCTTCTAATGGTAGCAAAATTTTACTTTACAGTTCTTAGTAGAAGTATGTAGTATACGAATTAATTTTTGTTAGACAAGGATTAAATCTATGACTCTAAGATTAATAAGACAAACCTAAAGTATGCAGTCATAATCAGATTTTCATTTTGTTATCTATGTCTCTGGATAGATCTTTAGTAAAATACTAGCGCAATATCTGCCTGTAAGACTTTTTAAATTTAACGTTAGACTTCGCTGTTTTGCTATAGATAACCATGAGAAAATAAATAAATATTGTCATCTTGCCTTTACCCACTATGGTTTATTGCATTCTATCTATGAAGATCTCGGTAAGTGCGGTTACCAGCCGTCAAGTCATGACCCCTAAATATGTTAGTGGAGGGAATATCACAGGTGTAAAGTTACCATGATATATAAAGATGTAAAAAATTCCGGTGTGCGTATATTCATAACTCTTCTCCTCCTAAACGGCTTCACCCGATTTTGATGTACTTATAGAGCCATCTGAATGGTTCTTAAGCTTGAATTACATTATACTTTTTTCGTCTAGATTATTCACACTAGATTTTTGGTTCGATTTTCATTCGAGTTTCCTTCGATTTAAATACTTTATTTTAAACTCATTCGTTCGAAATCGAGTAATTTCGACGTCTTCCGAAAGAGACCAAGTTGACAAACTTTACAACTGAGACTGAATTACTGCATTTTGATACATTTTTTTAAAATTATTTAAACAATATTAACATAGAAAAACTTTCTTTAAAAAAGGACAACTATCCTAACCTAACCTAACCTCAAAATAAACAGGTTGGTGTACCTGATTTCTGACAGTAGTGCGCAAGCGTAGCCGAATCTAGTATGAAACTCGAATAGAAAAATACGGCAGAGCGTATATTTCTATACTAGAATCTAGTATGAAAATCGAACAGAAATTTCTGATTTACATTATACTAGAAATGACTAGAAATTTCTCGAATGAAACTCGAAAGGAAATCTATACGAAAAAAGTATAATGTAATTCAAGCTTTTGCTATAGTTGAACACGGTAGATGGTGCAGTTGTCGCGATCCAGAATTAAAAAAAAAATCCTGACTTATATTAATGATATATGCGTTTGACTATCCAGATGACCCCAGAAATGAAAAAAAAATCATCAAAATTGATCAAGCCGTTTAGGAGGTGAAGAATTACGAACATCGGAATTTTATATTAGTATAAAGAAATATATTTTGCTAGCGAAATCTGTGGCAAGACATCGTCTGCCTACCGAGTCCGCTAGTAATTTATATAATTAAAGAAAGCAACAGCAAGCCGGGACAGTTTTTAAAATGGTTGCAACGCGTTATAGGCAATCAAATAAACAGTGCAGAAATATTTAAAAAAAACACTAGGACGGTTAAGTAAGTCATTACCTATGTGAAATGAATAGAATAAGTAGGGTATATCTCACAATCTTAGATAAAATCTTTTAATTTGTTGCTATAAGTTCTCGCTAGATAAATAATGTGTAATGGAACACCATTTATACATCACATTTAGGGCTAAAAGTAAAATCAAATATTAAAAACTGTGCAATGAATCATTAAATTATATAAACATACGTTTGTGAAAATATTTGTGATTAACAATATTTCCAATTATGCGTAGAAATTTACTTAAAAACTGTAAATAATAATGACTTAATTAGGAACCTATCAGCTATTAAATCTTCCTCTCATCTCCAGCAAAACGAATGAATCAGAATAGAAGAAAAGAAAGAACAGAAAAAGTAAAAAAGCAATAAAGAATAAGATGAAGGAATGTCCGTTGCAATCGGGTCACGTGACAGGACGATAATAAAAGGCTCAGGGGTGGTTTAATTAAACTTATTCATCTCGGTGTAAAGTGATGTGCTAGGGGCGGGGTGGCGGCGACGCCGACGCTGGAACTGCATTTCATTACGACGCCCGCCGCCGCCCGGATTCCGCGCATTTTTGACTTAATTGAGTCCAAGTCCGGAGACGGTCCCGGACTCGTAGACTGGAGTGACAATCTCGCACTTAAATGACTTAATCAATGTGCATCGAACGTTTTTCACGACTACATCGGAAACTCGAATTTTCTTATTAGAAGATTAGGCTAAACAGATGTGTATGTTTAAAAACCTAAAGTAGCCTATAATAGATGAAGCTAAATTATTTCCATTTTATTTTTATTTATTATACATAATTTTGTTTCACCTTGAAACAAATAAAAATTGATGTTTTATTATCTATAGTTTTTACAATATTAATGTATGGTTTACCTGTTTGTACAAAGAAATATAATTAATCTCTTTGATATCTATCCAGTTCTTGGCGATAATAAATACTCGTAAATATATTATCATACCAATTACTAATTCTAGGTGTGGCATAGTGCTTTCTCAGATCTAAATAAGTGATATATTTTGATGCATGAAATGTAGTTACCAACTGTCAAATTTCGGCCCTTAAAGATGTTAGTGGAAGAGGAACTACAAGAGTAAAATTAAAGTGTTGGTTTTTTGAATCAAACTAAGGATGTCTTGATCCACAATCTGAACCATTTCCACGGAGCTATTTACTCCATTTCTAATAAAAAGTGCATTTATAAGATATACCGGGTGGAGCATCATACCTGTGTACATAGGCGATTAACATGAAAAAACAGTTTTTCCGTGCGCATTGCTCCCCAAATTATTTTAGGCAAAAATGCTTCAAATACATGTTGTAGAGCATAAAATTCTGCATCTAAAACAATAAGCAGAATTACTTTTACTTGCTTTGTAACGGCAGAAATTAAATATGAAAACATGAAAAATTACGATGAAAATATCAAATAGCCATGGAATTGAAACAAAAATAAATAAATGCTTATCGTTTTTCTGTCTATTTGATATTTTACCCGTCAAATTAATCATTCATCTGTCAAATGTCAAAAATTTATTTATTTTTGTTTCAGTTCCATGGCTATTTGATATTTTTAACGTAATTTTCCATGTTTTCATATTTAATTTCGGTCGTTACAAAGCAAGTAAAAGTAATTCTGTTTATTGATTTAGATGCAGAATTTTATGCTCTACAACATGTATTTGAAGCATTTTTGCCTAAAATAATTTGGGGAGCAATGCGCACGGAAAAACTGTTCTTTCATGTTAATCGCCTATGTACACAGGTATGATGCTCCACCCGGTAGATAAAATTTCTTAAAGTGCAGAAGGTTTGTGTATCACAAATTTTAAAATATTTTAATGTAATTTAAGTAAGACATTAAAATTGAAAAACGCGAAATGGAATAGTTACAGAAGTATAATTTTGTGTGATATATATTTCCAGTCAAATTATAATCTTGAATTCATCTTATTGTCAAAAATATAAATTTGAATTTGTGTAATCTGCATAATATATATTTCAAGTCAAAATTACTGTATTTTTATTTATGTTTTTTTTTTATTTATATGGTGAGAGTACTAACTACTTATGATACGACCCCTGGCGTGCTAGGCTAGTGACATAGCCACTACGTCATCGAGATCGGCTATTTGTCTTATTTGTAGTGGTAAGGAATGTCTAAATATTAAAGGAATCGTTTAAATTAATAAACAACTTTTCTAATGTCTATTTTTTGTCAATGCACCTGTTAACAAACTTATTATGTTTATTAAAATTTAATTATAATATAATTTGCAGCTAACAAAAATTAAATAAGAAGATATTCGATAGTCCAATTATCATAATATACTCGTATGTTAAAATATTTGCAAAATATGAAAGGGCAAGCGAGACAGCATTTTCTAAAGACGGTGCTAGCTCCGTGGAAGCTCATAGTTTTGCGGATCATAAGCTTAATTCGTATAGCTGATATACTCTCGAACAAATTTTCATAAGCTAAATAGCCCATTCATCGGATTGCAGATTGTAAGATCCTCAGTTCGAATCCCACAAACGACAGATCCTCAAATACGAAAATGATTAAATTACCCTTGTGACTCTCTCTCCACTAATAACTTTTGAGGACGTGTATTAACGGCTGATAACCGTAGTTTGTGCACAGAAATATATCATATTTGTATTAAAATAAAAACAATTTCTGGATTGCAGGCAATATTATAAAAAAAAATTCCAGTCAAGAAGCTTACATAAAACCGTATTTTTGTTCTATACAAAACACAGAAATGGGTAGATGATGTATTTATTAAATTCGCGAACTCTTGTTATTGTAGAAAATATAAATTCCATATATTAAAGCTTTCTGCTTTGTATTTATGCTTTAATTTTTTAATATTTGTTGTTTTCTGAAAGAAAGATTGGTCCTTCAATTTGAATGCTATTTTTATTTGTCTTACTCTGTAAGAACTGCAGAATTCTCAACCCTCGGTAGGTAATTAGCATAGCATATATCATCTTCCACAATACGCACAGGTATAGATTAACGCACATCACAGACGGTACGCACATGCGTAAAGCGCCGTCTAACCTATCATACCTGTGAGATATAGAAATCTGTAATATCGATATGAGCTCTTTAATACATGTACTACCATTGTATAGACAGCGCCACTGCGCGAATTAGTTGTTGTTGTGTCCGTCAGTTGTTAAATATGATGTGTGATGACGAGATGTAAATGGCGACGATTGTATTGTATATTATTTGGGCTTTAATCGTAATAAATAAGTGTTCAGTGTAATAAAGTGTTAAACCAAATTCATTTGTACTTCCCAAATAACCCAACAGGTTATGGGCCCAGGCAAAACGCCATTAAGTTTTTAGATCAGATTGAAACACGTGAAAAAGTACAAAGAAAAAAAAATGGCTACTGCCGTCGGTTTTTCAAGTATAGAGAAGTTGACAGAAGAAAATTATGAATTGTGGAAGGTGCAAATGAAAAGTGTACTGGTTTTTAATGAATTATGGCCTTATGTTGATGGTACAGAAAAGAAACCAGAAAATAACGCACAAGAATGGTTGAAGAAAGACGCAAAAGCCCTGGCATTAATAAATTTAAGTATTACACACAGTCAACTCAGTCATATAAAAAGATCTACAACTTCTAGAGAAGCTTGGTATGGATTAAAGTCAGTATTCGAATCTCGTGGCCCGGTGAGGAAAGCCGCATTGTACAAACAATTATTAAGAATGGAGAAGAAACCGGATGTGACGATCGCACAGTATGTAACTGAATTCACGCGCAAGGCAGAACAACTTGAAGAGGCCGGAATTCAAATTCCAAATGAATTACTGTCAATAATGTTGCTAGGTTCATTACCAGATGACTTTCAAAATTTTTGCGTAGCAATAGAATCACGTGACGATGTTCCTTCCCTCGAAAATTTAAAAGTGAAGCTCATTGAAGAAGAAGCTAGACAAAAGGATCGTATCGACAAAGTAGATAACGGAAATAAAAATGATGCGTTGTTCACGAAAGGAAATTCAAAACATTTAAATATTAAAACACGTGATAAAAATCTAAAAGTAAATACGCGTAAATTTAACGGAAAGTGTTTTAATTGCAATAAATATGGACACAGAAGTCGCGATTGTAGACTGAAATCGAAATGTAACGAATCCAACAATGTAAATGACGCGTGGACTGCAATTGCATGTAATACCGAACTTGTTGGTAAATCAAAAACTTGGTATCTTGACAGTGGTGCATCAAGACACATGTGTAACGATAAACGAAATTTCATAAATATTAATGAACGCGAAAATACAAAAGTATATACGGCCGTCGAACATTTCGTAGAAGCAGTTGGTGCTGGTGACATAAACATAAATGCAAAAATAAATGAACGTACAACAAATCCAGTTAAATTGCAAAATGCGTTATACGTTCCAGATCTCCGTAATAATTTGTTATCGGTATCTAAAGTCACAGAAAACGGTTATACAGTTACGTTTGAGAACGATCGAGCTACAATTAATCGAAAGGATGGCTCGGTAGCCCTCACAGCAACAAAAGACGGTCAATTATACGTTGTCAACGAAAATGAAGAACGCACAGCACTTGCAGGTGAAAAGAATGATGAAGAAATTCGCAAATGGCATGAACGATATGGGCATCTCAATATTTATGACCTGAAGAAAATGAAAAATGAAGGCATAGTCTGTGGAATGAACTTCACGTCAAAAACAAACGAAATAAATTGTGAAGTTTGTGCGAAATGCAAAATCCATGTTCAACCGTTCAAACAATCAGATCATCGCGAAAAAGAAGTTTTGGGTCTAGTTCATTCGGACATTTGTGGTCCAATGAATACTGAATCGCTTGGTGGAGCGAAATATTTTGTATCCTTTATTGATGACTGTTCTAGGTATACTGAAATAGCAGCCCTCCGAAACCGATCTGATGTCCTTGAAGCTTTCAAGAACTACAAACGTAGAGTAGAAAATCAGACTGGTAACCGAATCAAGAAACTTCGCACGGACAACGGGAAGGAATACCTGTCCAAGGCATTCCACGATTTCCTAGTAGAGGAAGGCATCGCGCGTCAGCTGACGGTCGAGTACACTCCACAACAAAACGGGGTGGCCGAACGTGCAAACCGCACATTAGTAGAAATGGCTAGGTGCATAATGTTGCAAGCTAACTTTCCAGATTCACTGTGGGCTGAGGCGGTGAATTCGGCAGCTTACTTACGCAATAGATGTGCAACCAAAAGTCTCGATGGAATCACACCACATGAAGCTTGGTCGCAACGAAAACCATACGTTGGTTTCTTCCGAACTATCGGCAGCAAAGCTATCACATTGAACAAAGGTAGGAAAAGAAGTAAATTCCAACCTAAAGGCGATGAATATGTGTTAGTAGGTTACTCGAACGAATCTAAAGCTTACCGGCTTTGGAAACCAGGAACGAAGACCGTAATCAAAGCCCGAGATGTAAAGTTTATAGAAAGAATAGAGTCTCCAAATGTAGCACTGAGAGAAAGTTTACTCGTGCCTGAGCCAGATGACGAAACATCGAACAAAAATCATCAGGAACAAGAGGAAATAAAGATAAATGAAGGTATCATTGATGACACTGAAGAAGATATATCTGAAGTAGAAACGGAATCCGATGATCAAGGAGGAAGTAACCCATTTCGAGGACCAGGTCGTCCAAGAATTTTGAGAACTGGTAATCCAGGAAGGCCGCGGAAGATTTATCAAATCAATCGTGCACAACCGAGTGCACAACGCCCCGATCCAGTATCTACGTCTCAAATATTAAAGCGAGAAGACAGAGAATTATGACTAACCGCCATGAAGAACGAATACGACACTCTACAAGAAAATAAAACGTGGATTCTCGTGCCTAGACCTACCAATAAGAAAATATTAACAAATAGATGGGTGTTCAAGACGAAAATGAATCAAAGTGGCGAAATCCAGAAGTACAAGGCGAGGTTGGTTGCTCGAGGACATACTCAAAGACAGGGCATAGATTACGAAGAGGTTTTTGCACCTGTGGCAAGGTATGAAACAATTCGAACCTTACTCGCAGCATCTGTAATGGATGAGATGCACGTACATCAAATGGACGTGATTTCGGCCTACGTACAAGGTGAATTGTACGATGAATTATATATGGAACAGCCCGAAATGTTTATCGAACAGGGATATGAAGATAAGGTATGTAAATTGCTCAAACCATTGTACGGTCTCAAACAATCAGGCCGTGAGTGGTACAAAAAACTTGACAATTACATTACAGACATTGGTGGTAAACGTACTGCAGCAGATCCTTGTGTCTATGTGTTCGACAAGGGTGATGATCGAATCATTGTAATCATTTATGTAGATGATTTGATTTTAGCTTCAAAGAATATAGATAAGCTTGAACTCTTCAAATCAAAAATGATGTCAACGTTCAAGATGGTGGATCTTGGCCAAATCAGCAACATTCTCGGAATAAACGTGCAGCGAGATGGTGCAACCGGAAGAATTCATTTATCACAAAAGAGGTACGCTCAAGAATTAGTAGAAAAATTTCATATGCAAGAAGCGAAAATGGTATCAACACCGATCGAAGCCAATTTAAAAATTACAAAAGAAATGGGACAGAGAACGGAAGAAGAAAGAAGTGAAATGAGTAACCGACCATACAGAGAATTAGTTGGTGGATTAATTTATTTGGCGAACGCAACTCGCCCTGATATAGCGTTTGCCGCCAGCACATTAAGCCGTTTCTGCACCGATCCCAGCAAGGACCATTGGCTCATCGCGAAACGTGTGTTGAGGTATTTAAAAGCAACATCTCATTATGGCATTACGTACGTCAAAGATGAAGAAAATCTCAGGGCCTACACAGACTCAGATTGGGCTGGAGATATTGACGATCGTAAATCATGCACAGGTAACGTTTTAACTTTATCTGGAGGTCCGATTAGTTGGAAGTCGAAGAAGCAAGCAACCGTAGCTTTATCAACTATGGAAGCTGAGTACGGCGCGCTATCTGAAGTTTCGCGTGAAATCATTTATATTAAACGACTTTTGAATCATATGGGTTTTAATAAATGTGTAAAATCTCCGATAAATATATTTTGTGACAATCAAAGTGCGATAGAATTGTCAAAGAATGCTGTTTTACATAAACGCAGCAAACATATAGACATAAGTTTTCACTTCACTCGTGAATTAGTTGAAAAGAATGAGATTAAAATAACTTATTTACAAACTGATTGTATGCCGGCTGATATATTTACAAAATCATTAACTAAATGTAAACATGAAAATTGTGTAAGAATGTTAAATTTAAATAGTTTTTAGAGCGCATTTCGATAGAGGGGGTGTGAGATATAGAAATCTGTAATATCGATATGAGCTCTTTAATACATGTACTACCATTGTATAGACAGCGCCACTGCGCGAATTAGTTGTTGTTGTGTCCGTCAGTTGTTAAATATGATGTGTGATGACGAGATGTAAATGGCGACGATTGTATTGTATATTATTTGGGCTTTAATCGTAATAAATAAGTGTTCAGTGTAATAAAGTGTTAAACCAAATTCATTTGTACTTCCCAAATAACCCAACAATACCAAAACAGACCACGCAGCAAAAACTTCCTTCGGGTTTGGTTCCACTTGCACAGCCACTGTTGCTCTACGCACACAAAATTGAATTATATGAAAACAAAGCAGGCCAGGGGTGGCTTTACCCCCTTCAGGGAGGCAAAGGGAAGGTTTCGTTACGGCTGTAATTAACTGCAACTCGATAATTAATTAGTTCCAACGAGTACCGTTCGACGGCGCGAGCTGCACTACTCTGCCAACCCATAAAGTCGACTTTCCCCTACACTGCGAAACAACTTCACACTGGTGTGGCAGTATGGCGCACGTATTCAATGAAATATTATTTGACTGCTCGCCGAGCTGTTTTTTTGTGAACGCTGGAGGCAGGTTTACAATGGATTAATTCTCGCGAAATATACGGTTTTTTGTTTGGTGTAAACATTGCTGTATTTTAATATAAAATTGAGTCAAATGTGGGCGGGTTTTTGTTTTTACTTTCTATTCTTGATGATTTGTTAGGTTAGATTGCCTCCAGCGATCGTGGGAGCTGTGGATGGTCGTTGAGTAACGATTTTAAGAGATTTCTCGTCATGATGTCATTGTTTAATTAGCAAATATTTGAAATATTTAATTACTTCTTCAGCTCAAGTGCTCATAAATTCTTAGAGAAAAGTTTTCTTTGTTTACCGAAATAAATGTGTCAATATGTGCGAGCACATAATCATATCATTTGGCCTAGTAAAAATAATTAAAACAATTTATCTCGTAATTAATGTTTACGTCAATAAAGTAACATTTCTTGTTTCACTCATTATTTGGGGATATATGTCTGCTCAACAACTACAACAAATCAGTATATTTTTCAGCAAGATCACACTACATGATATTGTTATTAAGTTAGACGTCCAATAGTCCAAATATCTCACCTATTGAAACGCTTTGACATATGATAAAAAGCGAGCTAATCCAGCTAAAACAATGCTTGAATTTTGAATTAAAAGACATGCTAATATAAATTTTGAGTTTATTCTCTCCACAAGATTGTCAAAATTTAGTAAATACAGTGTACAGACGAATTCAAGCAGTTTTAAACGGAAAAGCTACGCGGTGCGGTGATAATTAAATTGCTAATTAAATCTTTGTCAGTGAAATTTATTAATTTCTTATTATTTTTCCTTAAAATATTTTAGAAAACAACGGAATTTAAGATATAAATATAATGTGTAAAATAATTTTCCTTTTGTAATATTTATAGCAAAGTGTTCTAAAAATTTATTTTATATTTTGCGTTCATAATAAAGTCATTACGAAACCCAAATGCGTATCGAAGCAGCCTTAATTTAAATACGCAATTTTTATTTTAGGAGGTTGATACTAGATGACATTTATTTAATTTTATTAACATTCGTAAATAAGAAATGACATGAATTTTCAAATATTTGAATAAATGGCAATCCAGTGTTAGTCAATTCGGTTTCATTTAGCAGTTTTTTAAAGTATCTTAATGTATAAAAGACGCAAAATATAAAAAATATTGTATAAAGAACTCATTTTATACGATTTTTTAGCACTTGTTATTTAGAAAATATATCTTATGAAACTCGTTTTTTAAATGATATAGTTCTGGGCTCGTATTACACCGCATATTTGAAACACATACTGATAATTGTGATGATATAGATAGAACGCTCGCCGTACAAGCGAAAGGTCACAGGTTTAATTAAAGATTGCTCACTTTATCTTATAACCTATAATACAACTGCGTCCAAGTAATAAAATAAATAAATATGTCATCACACCATTTATCCATTTATGCGTATGGCTCTAGGCTCTATGCTTAGAGCAAATGACATATTTTTACACGTGAAATGCAGTTTCCAGCCGTCAAATCCCAGCTCCAAAAAATGTTAAAAGTAGTGTAATATTTGTGGTGAAAGTTTATCCGAGAATATCAGATCACTTTATAATAATATTAAATAAGCGTATACTACCTCAATGTATGGTTTAGAAACCTTCTGTCAAACAATATTTATTTAGTGCAAACTCTATTTCACACAAAGAAATTTATTATCTTCCAATCATCATACACCTACCAGCACAATCTTCACAAATTTATTTACATTACCCGTCACTATTTAACGACTTTCATTTATTACTGATGTTCAGCTATATTTTGACAGGAAAAGAATCGGTTTCTGTCACCGTCAGCAGCACTGTTAACAAAGGCTCATCTCTGCATCTGCTGGTGGTTGTCCGTGACTTGATGGTCCGATGACAACACTATAATGTCATCAGGAGGCTTGCTGATGGCAAGAAAGGGTTCATAGGATACAAATTGCTACACAATGACCAGTTTAAAGCTGCTTCTAAAGATAGAATACCCTCTTTTCTTACTGAAAGGATGTCTTGTTAATCTTGTTAAATGTGTCAAAACAGATGATGTACTAAATGTGGTAAATAGTTAAAAGTATTGTGAGTGAGGTATCTTGTGGGCTGATAATGAATAGAGTTAAATATTCTAAAACTTTTGTCCACAAATTATTCGTGTTGAATACGCAAATTAAGGTATATTTTAATTAACTCTTCATTTTTCAGTTATGTACACCCAAACATTCATTGTTTCATCTTTGGTCAGTATAAACTGGTATAAACTAAAGTTTTGTTTTAAACAAATTTACCGTATAATCAACACAAAAAATAAGGAGCAAAAATATATAAATCTAATTCCTTTTTTTAACTCTTTATTGTTACCAGTTCAATATAAAAAATATTATGCATGGTATTTTTAATATATAACTAAGCAATTCACAATTAAACTAACAGTATTATTTTTAGGTATCGTAATTTATATTTAGTTTAACTATTTATTAAAGTAAAGATTTATATATGTTCATCTTCTGATGTTGAGGACAGGAGGATGTCCTTTGGAAGCCTTTTAAATCTAATTCCTGTGACAAATCTTTAATGAATTTAGCGATTTGTTGATGTCTGGTTCTTCTCAAATTTTGAATTTCATTGTTTCCAATTGAGCTGTCATGGAATAACTAGAATTTTTATTTTTAAATTTCTTAGGATGTGTATAAACCTATGGACAAAATTTAGCGTTTCATAAAATGTAAATAATGGTCAACATTTTTATACAGTTTGGGTGTGACACTCTGCCTTCACAGATCTCAATAAGTGAAATATTTTTACCCATGAATTGGCAGTAACCAGCTAATCGGCTCAATTCTCTAACGAAATTGTTATCATAGCAACTTGCGAATGTTGACAAAATCGCATCGAAACTGTTTAATAGAGAATATATCAGCTGTCAAAAATCGATTAAATAATTAATTTTTAAAATACGAGTACAATTATACAAAATTGCGCGGTTTTGTCTTACAAAACAATACAAATTTTGTTTTGTATTTATGATATGTTTAGCAGAACTAAATCTAAATTAATTTCGATGGTAATATTTCAACTGTTATAGGAAGAAATATAGTGCGTACGTATCTGAAACTCTCAAAAACCAAATCCCAAATATAAGATTACACACTTCCAACCACATACAAAAGCCCTCTAAACCGATGTGCCTCTGCCTATTATGTCTCTAAATCCTTGTAAACGTCCCTATATCGACAAAAGAACATCTACTACACGGTCAAAACACGTTTAAAGCAATCCTAAACATCTTGGCTCTTAAATCTCTTTACCTTAGAGACCATCTTCGGGTGGCCAAGCTTAATATGGTCCATTATGTGTGAATGGTGGCCTGTAAAGTAGACTTATTCCCATGTTCGGATTGTCAGGATTGTCTAGTATTGTGTCGCTACCACAGATTGTCAACTTACCATGACGGCCACTTAACTTAATAGTGCGGAAGCGTGGCGTAGATGCTGAATCGTAAATCCTTCGTAAAGGTGCCCGGGCCCGCTTTCCGGTAGAAATCTGATATTTTAAATGGTGTTCTATTCTACTATTCAAGATCGATTTGTACGATTTGTTATTGTTGCTGGGAAGGTGCTAAGTGGACTGATTTACAAATTGGGATTGTGGTTTTACTGATCTTTGAAAGAGAATTTAATTATATTAAGAGGAATTGAAGCTTTTTCACAGCCTTAACTATATACACCACATTTATTATTATTATTTATAATAATATAATTAAATATATCATCACGCCATTTACCCTTGTTTTGAGTGAAGCGCTCTGCTTTCGCAGATCTTGGTATTATCTTTGTGCATTACCAACCGTCAAGATGCGCCGCCTAAATTAAATATGTTAGTGGAGCGTACTGTTGAAACTGTTGCCTGTGATAATCGAACTAAGTATCTATTTATAGATGTTTTGGGTCTGATACTATGCTTTTACAGATTTTGGTACCTACGTAATTAGTTTTCCGCAATACCAACCGCCAAGTCGCGGTTCCCTATGTTATTAATGAATGTTACGAAGATATGATTAGGACAACAAATTAGATTAAGAAAGTGCATTTTAAATACATTTGAATTGGTAATGGAAATAAATATTGGTATGGGGTAAATAGCTCCGTGGTAATGCATCGGACTGTGGTTCGTGAGATCCTCAGTTCGAATCCCACTACCGACTGTTTCCAATTTAAATTTACCCTTGTGGTTCCTCCTCCACTAACAACTTTGATGGCTATGACTTGACGGCTGGTAACCGCATTTCATACACAAAAATATAACCAGAACAATACTTTCCTAACGAAATGAATACCCAAATTTATTTATTAATTTTAATATTCAGATTGAATAAAGTTCAAAATTTTATATTGTGCTCAATTGACAATAAATATGTTTTGTTTTTTGTTCTGGAACAAAAAGTTTTGGGAAATATACATGAAATATGGATTGACTATACCCCAATCCAATAATTTTAAGTAGTCAAGATAACATGTTTACATAATAAGGGTAACCCAGATCAGTGGTTTTATGAAATTTTTACCCAAATATAATTTTATTGAAATGATGAGTTTTGAAAGCTTCTTTCAATATTTCATTTTGTTTCAGGTTTCTCGCAGCTCAAAAATTCCTTCTCGTCTTCTGTTCCAGGTTCGTGTCATATTGGTGAGCAAACATTCTTTTATTTAATTCATTAGATAGAATATTCTATATAATATTTCAATACCTCAAGAAAATAATTTAAAAATGCGATATTCTAATCAACGTTATAAATTTAGCATATTAATAGAACGACTACAATTTGAATATTAATAATTAAAACATATAATAGGTAATTAATTTAGTCGTTACATTCAACACAAGCTGATGTAGCTGATATGGCCCGGGTGCAATTCGAACATGTTTCGTATTACCAGTTATGAGATTACTCTATAATGAAATTCACAAAATATAGATTTTTTTGTATATTAACAGTTTACATTAGGTACATAAAAGGAGAAAAACTCATGTGCTTTATTTAAATTAGAAATTTGGGCAAGTTAATTCTCAATTTTATATCAAATTTTTTTTTTCAAATATTCCCGAAATTTAAGTTTACAAAAACTAAATTTTTAGTTCTATTTTTGATCGTTCAAAAGTCATTGTTGAATTATTTGTATTATCCTAAAGTTTACTTCAAAGTGTAGAAAATATAGGGGTGGGGCAGCTACCTAATGAGGCATTTTTGGCCAAATCGCCGAAAAATTGTAAGTAAATAATTTTTAATATAGGTAGCAATTTACCGATGATTTCAATAAGCATTGTGGCTTTGTATAAAGAACAAATATACATTCAATAATATTTATTGTCATATAATCAAATGGGGACCTTTTTTATGCTGTTTATGGAACTTTAACTAAATTGAAGTCTTTTTGCAGTTTTTAAAAGTCTCAATTGATATTTATTACGTCGAAATTATTTTTTTGTAAATGTTGTGACGTCAGTGTTCTCTGGTGTTATGGAATGTGGATCTCTAATAGTAGGGATTGTAAATAATTGTAGTCACATAAATATTCTATATTAATATTTAGAAAATTATTTAAATGAAATTAAAATAACTTTACGTGGTAAATAATTAAAATAGTCATGAATTCCTTTTATTCCAGGAAGAAACATAATTAAACTGTAAGATTATTTTTGTCAAATGTTTGATTACGACTGTTAAATATTGCTAACCTGTCATTCAACATGTATTTAATTTAGTGTCGTTGCCCTAACAACGTGGTTTCATTATCACACGAATTTAAAACAAGTGTGATTCGGGTTATTTTTTTACGAATTCAAAACAAAAATCTTCAAATTAGGTACCAACCATTTGACACTTTGACAATCTGATAGCTCAATAATAAGAGAAATGCAAAGATTTTGGAATAGAATAGATGTGTGAGAGAGAAACTTAGACAGAGAAACATAATACTCTGACGTCAGAATGGCTATCTTGAAAACTCAAATATTTTAATAATTAATAATATTTTTAAAATTTCTTTTATATCTAGTACGAAGTTTTTGGGTCAAGTTATAATATAAATGACTTATTTGCCATATGTGACTTTAGGGACTCCATTAAAAACGTAATAATTAAATAATAGTTAGTACAATGCAGAATTTAGGAAAGATTCATTAATATATTTATTTGTTTTGCCGTGTGATAATGGTTGCAAAGATCGAATCATTATAGAAATTTTTAAACTACTTATGGCTGCTTATATAGCGAAGAATGTTAAAAACAAGGCGGTAGGTTATTTATTAATCTTATATGAAAAATTTTAAAAATGCGGTTTTATAAAATTATATGATCGGAACTTGTGAACTAGCATTAATTGCACTTTCGTCGTCTCTTCTGATTGCCTGCACTACAATAGTATTTCACACTATAAAGGTATAAAAGGAGTTAATGAATAATTAAACTCTATAGACAATACTTTCCTTGAATTCCTTCATCCACCAAGGTGCAAAAATTCACACAGCAGAGCTCACTCCATCAAACCACAACAAGGCTGTGGACGAGTAGGCCGGCAGGCATATCATTGTTTCGAGAAGTGCAATTTAAACGTGCGAAATGTGAAATGTATTCTCGGGTTCCTTATCTTCGTAGGCCCTGGACTGGGTTGTGAGAGGGTAAGGGTAGGAGACGAGGAGCGTGTTGGTTTGATGGACGGATGAATGGAGCCTCTGTCTCGCCAAGGATTGAGGTAGCACCTTGAGGATGAGGACGTGAGGTTCTTGAAGAGGGCATTGTGGTGTTGAGGCTGATTTGAAGAATATAACATGAGGACTAAAAGTAGTACCTGCTGGAGATGTTTTAGTGCAGTTAAAATTAAATAATTTAACTATTTGAAAATTAACTTTTAACTGATATCACATATAGTCAACCAATAGTACAGGTAGACAAACCGATAGGTGTCTCTGGGCCCTATGACTTTTCTGAATCTGATGTTATTTTAACACTGATATCGAATTGTAAATCTGATTTTTTGTTTTACTTTAAACCTAAAGTTGGTGAGATGGTGGGACGTGGAAGAAACTAATTTTTGCTTATACATAAATAGTATAAGGAAGTATGCGTTTTGACGTTTTTTTAACATCTGTCTGGATGGATGGATAAATGTGTGTCCGTATACGAGTATAAAGAATAACTTTCATATAAGTTGCGTGACTATGCAATAAGGAATTGAGTTTATTATGGTCGTAATAATTGCAAAACCGGAGTGGAAGTTTATTGGACAAATCTCACAATTGAAATATGTTAGCGTCGGATTGTACATCAAGATCATCAGTTTAAATCCCGCAGCTGACAGTTGCCATTTTAACTTTACCCCTGTGGTTCTTTCTGCACTAACATCTTTGAAGGACTGTGATATGATGGCTGGTAACCATACTTTCCGCGAAAAAATATGTCGCCTACCTAAAACTGCGAAAGCAGAATGCCACACCAAAATGAGTAAATGGCATAATAATGTATTTATATTTTGCAATTTTATTGTATATCTTCTTCGAATTTTGGGAAATCTAATCAAATGACTGAAACTTCAAATATTCAAGTAAGTCTACGTAACCATATCAGATTTTTCTTTCTTCTACATAGTACAACATTTATTCTATATTATGTCAAATATGTACGAGCCCAGAATATAATCATTTGGCCCAGTTCAAGTCATACAAAGGAAAATTGTTTAATTCACCATGTTTATATCTTAAATTCATTTATTTTTCCTACCGCACATACACATATGTATGTAATGGACGTATTTTTTTTTATTACGAATTAATTAGATATTGGGAACAATTTATCAACAGTAAGTGGTAGATTATTTGAAGGCATATCAGGGTTTTGGGCATATCTTAAGAAATAAATTAGATAGAGTAAATTTCACTGAAATGAAAAAGATGTAGAATAATATTACCTACAATCTTTATTTGAAATAATTTTCTCTATTTTGTTATCATCAGATTTAAAAATAGTGTTCGTTGCACCAGCCAATACCTTTGGGCCAAATTGTTTATTTGTTATTATGTCAGTTGTTATTTTTCCTTAAAATGTTCTTAAAAATAACAGAAATTATGACACAAATAAATTGAGTACAATAATTTTCCCCTTGTTAGATCAGAACTATTTTTTTAAAAGCTATTCTAAAAGTTTTAATTGGGCCAAATGATATGCTTCAAAGCTCGTATGTGTCTGTAATTTATTTTAACATTCAAATTCAGATTGATATGTTATATACGTTATAATATATCCCTTACATGGTATGTATATGTCCGGAAGGTAAAAATTGGATACAGTTACATTTTGGAAATGCGTACAATGATTTCGCGAGTCCAAACCTAGTCCTTTCCAGCTTATAATTAGAAATATAATTGAGCTGAAATAGTTTGAATTCCATTATGTGTAGAATTGTATAGGCCCCTTGTAATTTGTAATGTAATTGGGAATTATTTCTGTTGAGAGTATCAAATAAATTGTACGAATCAATTTGTTGAGGAGGACAACAAAATTTACATTACTTCTCAATAATTATTATAACATAAATTTCAGCTACATTTTCATAACAGCCCCAACAACTGCATAATTGTATCATCACATTATCATTATTATTACAAACAGTTCAGATTCTGATGTTGATGATCCTACAATCTCAGTGTTTGGTGTTAAATGGCGTGTGATATTCACTTGTACGCGACGTAATCCTGGTAAATGACTCATGTGATGTTTTAATCAGATTAGGTTGATGATGCGCCGACACATTGTCATGTGATGGTTGGCCGTAGTAGTGCCTTGGAAGCTATGGCAAGGGCAGTGGATGGTAGTTGATTGTTGCACGTGCATGCGAAATTGCAATGATGGATTATTGAATCTTGGGTTAGGAACTGACGGATATTTAACTTGATTAGGAGCAGAGTTTTAAAATGGGAAGTGATGTGAGATGTTTTTGCAGTTAATTGTTATTTATTATGCTTTTAAACGACAAATGATTTAATTTAATTATTATGCATCGTGTTTGAAGATTTGTTTACAGATTCATAGATACTGAGGGTGGTAATTTTAAAAGATCTATTCGAATTATAATAATAATAAGTTGACATGATATGTCCTAGGCTACTTTTTAAGTTCCCGAAATGATAGATGAATTAATTATTTACCTATTTTCAAAATATTTCTGAACAAAAATGTGAATTAAATATTAAATATCTTATAACATAATTTGCTTGCATCACAGTTGTCTATGGACCCTAAGAGCCACTTGCATAAAGCGTTGTTAACCACATTGTTAGCTAACAACGCATTAATAGTTAATAATGCCCAAGATGGCTGATACCACATTTTACACATTTTGTTATTTTAATCATTACTTTGTTATTTACAGTTTAAAATTTCCTGTTTTTAGGCAAACAATATAATAGCACGATAATGTTTCTAACAATTTGTTAGTAGTTAAATGCATATATTTGAATTTGTACAGGTCTGAATATTTAAGTAAAAATTTTCACATTTAACACATGCTTTGCTTTTTATTTCAGTTTAATTTGCCGCCTTTTATACTCTATACAGTTGGGATTTCTTAATTAATGATGTATATAACTGACAACTCTTAATGCAACCGAATATAAATAGTATACCTAGTATTATTTGTAAAATAACCTTACGTGTTGATAAAATTTAATAACCTTACGTGACGTTATCTTATACCAATAGTTGCTATTAATTAAAATAAGTCTACAAAGTATTCTGAACGGGAGGCAATGAAATTATCAAAAATTTGTGGAATAGTGTGGTTATCTTTTGATCTTAAATATCTTTACGAATTTTGACTAAGTTTGAACTAGAAATTTCAGCATAAATTAACACTTGTTTATAATGTTCATAGATCTTGTTATTCTCTATTTGAGAGGTACGGTTGTTAAATAAAAAATAAGAACATTTAGGTAAATAATGACCTCAACTTCCAAGAATAATGAGGAAAACGAAATATTTGACTTTTAAAAGATATGGGGTACGTAAATAGGTCCGTACTAACGCATCGGACTGTGGATTATAAGATCCACGATAGTTGCCATTTTAACTTGTGTAACAATATAGATATTTATATATTTTGAACAACAGTCGACCAAGGGATTCGAACTGAGGATCTCATAATTCCCATTCCGATGCGTTACCACGGAACTATTTACCTTTGTGGTTCTCCAAGGGCGGATCCAGGAATTGTCCAAGAGGGGGGGCCATTTTTTTTTTTAGGTCCAACAAGACTTGAAGTCGTATATTTTCGCTTGTTAAACAAATATATACATATGACAAATGACAAAATAAAATAAAATAATTTCATTTTCACAATCGAATTTTCACTCAGCTCTGTCAGAATTGTAAAATCCCGGCTACAAACAAGACGCAGGGGGGGGGGGGCATGACCCCCGTGGATCCGCCCTTGTGGTTCTCCTCCTACTAACATCTATGGGGGCATGATTTGACGACTGGTATACTTAAATTTCACGCGTAAAATATATATCATTTTTCGAGATCTGTGAAAGTAGAGTTCCCCATCCAAAATGGGTAAACGGTATGATGACGTATGTATTTTATTTGATAGAATTTATATACATACATAGTTGTATTTTGAAGTGATTATCCTAGATATTAGAAGGATAAAGATGCTTTCCGAAGTCAACGTAACAACAAACAACAAGTGCCTAATCCCTGAAGAAGAATAAAAATATGATGCCCGAGATAACATTTACGCTTGGATTTTAAACAGATATTTTATATAATTCTTTAAATTTAAATACAATATAAAATAATTTAAAACCAGAAGAACATCATAAGCTCGTTTGTTCATATTATAAATACATATAATTAAGTAATTAACAATGTTAGCATCTAAATTACAATTCGTATGTTTTGTATAAAATTAATAGTGCGAAAACAAAAGAGATCCCATCTGGGAAATAGAACATAAATGAATTCAACATGACTAACCTACCATAAAATCATTTCATCTTCAGTGTACTTAGCACCGAAATTATAATAACAATAGTAACACCTATAAATTAATTCCTGTGAGTAGTTAGTTAGGCCCACCCACCTAATTAAAAATTCCTCTCGTCATCTCCACTACTCATCAGGTCCCCCGGATCCACACACAGTAAACACGCAAACAAGCTGAACATTACTCACAGATCTTTTGTTTCCGGAAACAACACATCCGCCATTTTGCAATATGGCGCGTGAGGCAACGTGCATGACGCTCCGTGCATCTCCGTCTAGCACGCGGCGGACTGAATACCACGTTCACGCTCTCGCGTGGTGTGAACGTGGCGTGTGAGTTTCTTTCAACGTTTCAACCCTCTTGCGCCCCGCTGTGAAACTGTACTTCCCCCCGCGTGCTACGCTGCTGTGATGGACCAAGTGAGTTGTGGGGATGAAGTGAGGTTAGCGTTTGACTTTTGACACTTTGTATGCGGGTAGTACATGATAATGATGAGGTGGTTGTAAAGAGGATATTATATTGCAGCTTATTGAAAAGGATACGTGGTACTTACCTCCTTTTATTATTAAGCGAACTAAATTTTATGTGTTCATTACTAATTGTAAATGACACGATTTAATATGTTCTAGAATAATAAATGTATATCTCTTCTGTGTTATGCATAATTGAAGTTGAGATATCCAAGGAAGTGTATTCATTTAAGAATTGTATTTAGTCAGTTGTAATTATAATAATTAAGTAAATTTAAATAAAGTACTGTTAATGGGCAGTTATTTTTCAATGTCATCTAATCTTCTATCACTAAAATTTATTGAGTATCTTTATAATAATTGTATTTATATTTAAAGAATGTGATAAGGGTGTCATTTACCATCAGATTTATAATTCTAAATCAATTTAAAGAGTTCACATCTTTAATCTATGTTCTGATAATGTGACATTGATTTTATTCGATCCAATAGGTAATTGATTAGATTAGAGATTCAGCAGTTTTCGAACGGTATAAGTAGTAAGGATATTGTGTGGGCCCACACTACTATCTTTTATATATAAATATGGAATAGATATTTCAGTTACCTAATTACGGACCTCAAAAAAATGTATGTACACTCAAATTGGGTATCGAAAGAAAGCTTTAATTCGAAATAATTTTAATAATTATTAGAAAAACAATTGACGGTCACTCAAAATTAATTTTTAATATTTTAATTTAACTCTCCTCTCTGAGACTTGAATTGTTATGAAACTTGATAACGTTATCGTCAGGAGATACAACATTTAAAAGAAAATATCGCAATAGATTTTCTTCATAATTGCTACACTTTTTTATACTACGTATAAGGAAGTAATAAATACAGATGGGGTAAATAGCTCCGTCGTAACGCATCGGACTGTGTATCGTGAGATCCTCAGTTCGAATCCCACTGTCGACAGTTGCAAATTTAAATTTATCCCTGTGGTTTCCCCTCCACTAACAATTTTAGTGGCTATGACTTGACGGCAGGTTACCGCATTTCATACGCAAAAATATATCACTTACAGAGATCTGCGTAAGCAGAGTGCCACACTCATAATGGGTAAAAGGCGTGATGATATGTTACACTTAAATAAAAGAATGTAAGTAACATGACAATCCGTAAAGGACTAAGTAAATTTTAGTCATAATTGCGAAACCGTAGTGGTTTAGTGGACATACAAAATGACAAATTCCAAATATGGATTATAAGTTAGCTGCGAAAAACTATTTGTAATATAAAATGTTATTTGTCATTTTCATTGTGCCCACATTGAAGGAATAGTAAAATGTAATGCTTAGAATATTTTTCAAAAATTATAATTGTTAGGAAACATGATATGTCAAATGTAATGATTAAACATTGTAATTGAGATTTACAACCCGTGCTAAGCATCTGACGCGATTGTATATAAATAAATAAATATATCTTCACACCTTTTACCCATAATGGGTGTGGCACTCTGCTTACGCAAGTCATGGCTCCCAAAGGTGGTACTAAAGGGGGGAAGCACAGAGGTAAAGTTAATATGGCAACTGTCAGTTGTGGGATTCGAAATGAAGATCTCAGGATCCACAGTCCATAGCGTTACAGCGGAGCTATTTACCCCATATGTCTGTAGCATTAAATTTACCGTTTAATTAAACAAATTCACTCATCTGGAGTGTGGCACTCTGCTTAAAGCAATATTTTAAAATAAAAATTTTTTGTTGGTAATAATGGTAATACTCTCAAGGAATGCAAATTTCTTTTAGAGAACAAACTTGTGACATAAATAAACAAAATTAAATGCAGTGTTATTTGTGTAAATTGTCAATATTATTATAGAGTTTGTTGTATTTAGAATACAGATTTGCTCTCAAATTTTGCCCTCACACGATTCAGTTTCTCTTATACAAAATTTGAAAAGGTAAAGGAATCTGAATGAGTGTTATTCTTGAATATTCCGTTTAATTTTCACTGATAATTTTGTTATGCATCGAAACTTGCAATTATAGTCTGCAGCTTAAATAAGCTGTCTTAAATTATTTCATCTTAAAATTAGATATAAATTAATGAGAAAGAAATATAGCATTAATTTGTGAAATTAGTGTGCCTTGTTTTAAACAAAGTTCTGCATAATTAGTCGCATTCTCTTTGAGGTACAAAATGCGAAAGAAACACACGCGCACAGAAAATTGGACCGAAGTGTAAAACATTTCAGATAGTGTCCGTTCTTTCGGTAATATCCAATTTTTCTGTCCCATTATAATTTCTCGGGCGATTACACACTTTTTCCGACAGACTGTTAAAAATAATTACTTGTTTAGGGAGGATGTGTTTCTTTGTCGCTCTGAACGAACGTTCGTTTGAACGCGCAGCGAGAAAGATGCGCAGTGGTGCCAACGTACCAACCTGCCGCCCTCGGCGACCAAATAAAGCAAATTGTCCCTAAATAAGTTTATGCGGAGTTGACAAAAGCGTGCGACGTCTCTCCAGGCAAATATCCAATTAAAATTATTAAGTTATTACGGGCGAGAGAGACAGCTGTACAACTGTAATTGTCACTTTGGGTTTCTATAATTAGTAACTGATAATTGTGAGAGGCAAACGTTTCACTTCAAACAACGTAACTTCCGTAGTTCTACAGAGCGTGGAGGCTGGGGGAGGTAGCGGGAAGGTGGCTTTTGTTACGCGGGAAATCTTTCCACGGATTCATTAACTGTTTGCCATGAGCAACAAAATACCCGCAAACAAAAGTAATGGAAAACTTGTTATTTACTTTTACGAGATATACATCGTTATCTACAATGTGTACATTCGTATTTTGGGTTATGCTTATGTCATTTGTAATCTGTGCGAAATTATTTAATTAGGTTAGACTAGTGATGGCCAATCTACGGCTCGCGGGCCGCATCTGGCCCTTCAGCAAATATTAACCGGCCCGCCAAACTTCTTCGCGTATGAAAATACAGAAATCACACAAAAGAAACAAGATCTTAGAGGGGCATCGCAATGCTTTCGTAAAGATTGGTATTTCGGAATATCTTGATAAACATGAACCATCTTCAGGGTCTACAAATGTACAAGAATCATTACAAAACAATAATTAATATACAAAAACCAACATCTTTACTGTAAGATCTTACTAGTAAGTATGTTGGTTTGTGTATATTAAGTATTGTTTTGTAATGATTGTTGTATATTTCTAGACCCTGAAGAAGGTTTAAGTATGAACCGAAACGTCGGTTATGTAAGAAGAATAAATGCAGAATAACTGAGAATTCGAGTTTTTTAATACTTTATTATTTTTAATCTTGTTGTTCCCGTAGGGGAAGTACATAGGACATTGTTTCCTATATAATTGTTTGTCTTGTATTATCGTTCCACTTACTACTTTAAACAATAGGGTCTGTTACCAGATTTCTTATTTTTTATACATATTCTATACACATAATCAGTGAATCAGTGGTTGGTAATAGCGATTAGCAAAGCGTTTATTGTGGTAGGGTAAAAGTCTCTTTGCTATTTCTAGGAGGTGCCTCCCTCCCCCTGCCTCCCTGGATAAAATTCTTATTTGAAACATTTTTTATTATTTTATATGTACCTTTTAAAAGTATATGCGGGAGGTTATGTTCAATTGTAAACATTTTATATTATAATGCTGAGCAACATGGCTGCCCCAGGCAGGGGTGGAATCCTGAGGGTTAATAATCAGCTGACAACTCACCCCTTACTCTCTTCATCCCCTCATAGAATTATGAGTTAGAACGCATAACGTAGCTCGTGCCGAAATTATTATATCCAGTCAGTGTATAGGCCCGTAACGTTCGCCATCAAATTGGCGTTGCTGGCACGCGCGTTCTTCTTTTCCGTTTTCGCCTTTCCGCAGGGGATCAGCCCTTAAAATAGGGTGTTTTAATGTGAGGAGAGGAAATTTTAGGTTTACGAGATAATCGGAAAATTGTGAATATTGATTGAGTAGTTGGATGGTGTTTGATGGAAAATTTAATGTCATCGGGACTCGGGGTTTTTGGTAACAATAAAAGATTCATAAGTCGAAAGAAACATAAATTGAAATTGCTAGAAACTAGAAATATGTGAAAATTAACAATTATATTTGAAAATACATATGTGTTTAATATTTCCAGTTTTATTTCTACTTTGTGGTTAATGGATTGCTACCAAAATATAATCATTTCGTAATTTTACATTCAAATTATAAATATTTGAAAATGATATCGTGATTAGATTTGCGTTATCGTGAATGAAAAAATCGTTACACTAAACATAGGCGTCAATATGAATTTTTATTATTAAATTATACATCAATAATCATCTCCATCAACCATAAAACTGCTCGAAAGGAGAATTCCGTATTTTACATTTTGTATCTTTTAAGTATATGACATAAATGCCTATTTAGAATAAAAATTGGGCAAAAATGAATAAAGATAAATTTTGTAAAAACTGACGTAGTTCATTACCATAGATTTCTTATCAAAAAGTACATTAAAAAGCTCCAATTCCGCTCTGAAATGTACTTTTCAACTAAGACACATGTCAGAAAATGAACTTTTTGTAAGTTGTTTTGTTTCTTTTCAAGGTCAGCAAATTTAAATGAATATCAAAATTCAATATTTCTTTAACGTATTGTAATACTGAAATAGGGCAGGTAAGAGAAAAATGTTTCAAACGTAAATTGTAGATAATAATATTTCAAATATTATTTTTATAATATAAATAACCATAAAACCGCATAATTAACTGTGATATTTTAAAATAACTTAATAGGGTTTCAAGTATACCACTACTTTCGGTCAAGGGATTATCACCAAAAACCAATCAGCTGGTCCTAAGGACATACAAATGTATAATACAAAATATTAACATTATTAGTTCAGTAGTTTTTGAGACTCCAGATATCCACACATCCATCCATCCTTCAACTAACACACACACATCATCGCGAAAATATTAAATTTATATTCTAGGAACCGTAAAACGTGCTTATCCATTTAAAATTTACTACTGAATTTTTAACTTGAATCCCCCCTTACATGATGTGGCGATGGTTAAAAAAGTAAAATCGTATATTAGGGAACATAAAACGTGCTTATACTCCGAAACATATATTTGTAATTAATAATTTCCTGTGTTAAAGCAGTAAATAAGTAACATTAGCACATGAAATTAAAAATTCTTCGAATTAGCAATAAAGAAATTCTGTTTTCCATGATGTATGAACAAGAACTCTTAAACTTTGAGCTCATACAAACATCGCACGTGAACATTTCTGTCCAGGAACCAAAACTCTGTTCGTTTGAAAGTTCCTCATCTACCTTTAAACGTTCAGACTTCACAAAAATAAAGATCAAATTCTGATACGAACGGTAATTCAATACCTGTACAATAGAAGAATAGGCTAGGCACATTGTCTATGAATTCAATGTTTACTGGAATGTTTTTCAGGACCACCTTTTAATTATTATTTTGTCCTCCAGGCGAAACTGAGACGTCAATGTCAACGCTCTGGCGCGGTGGCATGTCATTCAACTCGGAACCATTTCGGATATTACAAACATAATAGTAGATAAACATTAGTTTTTACTAGGATTTAATTTCCTTGAACACCATTGAAGATAGATCAATATTTAAAAGAAACTGAACTACTTAGGATATAATTATAAATTATCAATTTATTTATTATATAGGTCTCATTGTGCTACTCTTATTTAGCTCTTCTATCTCTAAAGTTTTTGTATTCCTGATCTGAGTGATAGATGTAGCATGCAATAAATATAAGCACGTCATTTTACCAATTATTGGATGTGATAATTTTAATATACGAGTAGTTGTATTTGATTTGTGTTAACTTCACAGATGTTAGCAGAAATGAAAAAATTTCAGGTTTTGTTTATGGAATTTGAACTAGTTTTGTACTTTAAATAGAAAAATATCATCTAGTTTTCGCTTAGTTTACTTTTTCCTCTTTGGTGATTATTGTCAGTGAGTTGTCTATTTACTTGTTTAGAGTGGACTTCGTGAAGTAAATTAGACACAAATTCAGTTTAATATTTTCGTTCATTTCATTTTTTAATTATAATTTTCAATAAATTTAAATTTACCCCTGTGGTTCCTCCTCCACTAACATCTTTGGGGGCTATGATTTGACGGTTGGAAACCGCACTTCATACGTAAAAATATATCACCTACCGAGATCTGCGTAAGAAGAGTGCCACACCCATAATGGGTAAAAGGCGTGATGATATATCTATCTATCTCTATTTATAAATTAATTATCTCCGTAATACATTTTCTATTTTTACAAATTAATTCATTGTTCATATTCGATTACGCTGAGGATTCAATGTTTGATCCGTTACTAAGGACTTTTTCACAGAACTTTCCGCAAATTTGAATTTTTAGACGGTACAATGGGGTCTTTCACCATTTTTTTTTATGAAACTATCTATTTTGAAGACTATCTACACTTTTAAAAAGTCTTAAGTGTTATTCATTAAGCCACAATGATTTTTAAAAAATTTTTATGACGTCATAGTAGAGGTGTTGCTGGATCTAAAACAGTACAAATTGTAAATAATTGTAGTTATATATTTTTTTTACTTATTTTATTATTATTATTACAATAAAATAAAACATTTATGTAACAAAAATTATTTAAATCTCTACTGTTTTAGATCCAGCAACACCTCTACTATGACGTCACAACATTTAAAAAAAAATCATTGTTGCTTAATGAATAAAAATTAAGACTTTTTAAAAATGTAGATAATCTTCAAAATAGATAAAGTTTCATAAAAAAAATTTAAAAAAAAATGGTGAAAGACCCCATTGATGCTAATATTATTCTAATCAATTATTTGCTGACACGTGCCCAAAAAACATGATAGACCTTCAAGTACACTACCACTTCTGGTCTGGTTAATGGATTACTACCAAAATATACTCAGCTTGCAACTTGAGCATTCGATTTATAAATATCTAATTTAAAAATTATAACGTGATTAGATTTTAGTTATCGCCGATGAAAAAATATACGTCGTCGTAAAAACAGTGAAATAGTATTCTTGGGACCCTAAAACTTACTTACCTGTTGCAATTTCACTATCGAAATTTTTAACCCGTCACAATATCACTCTTATATACAAGTGCGTTAGGTAAAATTAGTTTGTCACAACTATAGGACTGAATGTCGAATTTATCGTTAAATTGTATGATTTTGGTGACATTTGCTATTAAATATATCGTCAAATTTTGCCCATAGGCAATTAAATTGTTCTGATCAGTTTTTTAAACAGATATTAAACTAAATATGGTCTTCCGTTACAAAGGAGCTACTTACTACGTTCTTAGAATAAAATATAGCTAAAACCTAGTACAAAAGAGGATACTTATCAAGCTTTCTTGAAGATTAAAAGAAATGGCAAACCCACACGTGTGACAAAATATAATAAGCGCAAAACACAAACAGGGGAACAATTTCACGAGAAAAACTGTCTTGTTTAAAATACCAATATATTCCATGTCGTTTGACATTTTTAACAAACACTTTGCATGAAAATTTCCTTGAAGAAATCTCAACGAAGGGAAAGAAATATAATTGGCGGGCGCACGTTTTGGCAAAGCAAAGCACAAACGCACGTGCGGGTGCACGCATGCGTAATGGAGGAGAATTTCTTATCCTTCTCCTGTCTCGCAGACTTTCATCACCGGTAACCGGTTCACTTCAGGAGGAAAATGCTAAAACGCTAAAGGAACCGGTTTCATGGATTCTGAAATTTGAAGCTATTACTAATTGCTTTGATTTTTTAAATTCAAAGAAGATGTAGAAAATCAGACAGGGTTCTTAAAACCACTCACTCAGTTTAATTTCTGTAGAATATAATTGATGACAAATGTTTGGCTATGGAGTTCGCCTCTGGTTCGCTTAGGGTCCTGAGTTATGTGTTTGTTCCAAATTCTTCTAAGCTAAGGATCAACTTCTCTTCGACGAATGGCGATTCCGAGTGTCAAATTTGGAATGGATAACATGCAAATTTAGAAAAGTTGTGTGTTATTGTTCATGAAATGTAGTTATCGGCCGTCAAGATTCAATGCTCGAAGATGTAAGTCCTTATAGTGACAGTTTGGCTGTGGCAATTGTACTAAAATTCTCTTGAGACGTAGTCCGATTTGCGATGCGTTACCACGGAGCTATTCAAATATTAGTTTTTATTTAAAACGTTACTGAAAACCTTCTTAATCTACCATAAAGATCTTCTATATATTAAAATATAAGTGGAAAGGATTATTATTCATATGGTAACATCCGTTTTCTGCTTATTATTTGTATAAAATGTGAATATTGTTTATTACTGTGGTAAATAGAAATATATGAAGGACAGAGCGAGAACTAGTAGTTCGGTTAAGCGGTCGTTCGGTTAATGGACGTTCGATTAATCGACGCTCTACTGTATGTATGAATATTTCAATAATCATAAATGTTATAAGACTAATATGTTCTGTTTCAACTACAGTAGAGCGTCGATTATCCGAACGTCGATTACCCGAACGACAGCTTAACCGAACTGCTAGTTCTCGCAGTGTGTACTCATATATTCCTACTTACCACAGTAATAAACAAGATTCATATTATAAATATGTTTTTATTGGTATATTGGTACATATAAGTATACAGTTCGATTATCCGAATAAACCTGTTTTCCGAACACCCATGTTCCCGAATTAGTTCGGATAATCGACGCACCACTGTAAGATGCAATATTAACTAATCTATCATTAGAGAGGTAAATAGCTCCGTGGTAACGTATCGGACTGTGGATCGTGAGATCATCTGTTCGAATCCCACTGTCAACAGTTGCCAATTTAAATTTACACCTGTGGTTCCCCCTCCACTAACATCTTTTGGGGTTATGACTTGACGGCTGCTAACCAAATATATCACTTTCTGAGATCTGCGTAAGCAGAATGCCACACCCATGATAGGTAAAAGGCGTGATGATATATTTATTAATTTTATTTACTTTATCATTAATATATTGCTATAGATACCAATTTATATATACTTTTCTAGATAATATGCAGCATAGGTTGTCAATGTTGTTGCGGTTTATAAAATTGTCTTTTTCTTATGATTCATATCTGAACATCTATCTCTTTTACATTTCTTAAACATTCTCGAAACTGTGGAAGGATTTGCCTTTGACGTTCAGGAATTAAATTAGCAAATATATCTCAAACATTTCTCAAGCAATTTGATTTTTTCGTCATTAGTAAACTTCGTCAAAGATGATGACAACTTCGTTTCACATTGATAATCTATGTTGCATTTTATCTGAAACAGATTGATGAGAAAAAAATTCTTAGCTGCAACTTACAGTATGTCAACATGATTTTAGTGTAGGTATTAAATATTCCATTATAGATACATATGCAAAAGAAAGTCGTGTGTTATCCACACCAGATGTTCAACTGAGAATGTGTTATTACACCAGGGTAATATTTACGTGATGAAAATGTTTTAAAAATATTAGTTAATATCATTAATTCGTTGCTTTCGGAGAAGTATTTGATAGGCAAATCTTTTCAAACGAGAATTTTATTTGCATTTATATGTTGCCAAAACTCTGCCACACATACCATCCTATTTATATCTTACAAACTTAAAAATAATTAATATATCAACAAGCTTATTTTCTTAGCACCATCCTTGTATCCAAAACTGTATCAAATATCAATATTAGTCCTAATGAGACACTTTAAAAGCTATTTTAAAATGGTTCCCAAACCCCGACCTATTAGTCCCACTCCGCTGTCGACACACGACAGGCAAATGTTTCATTTTTATTTGAGCGCCGGAGCCGATGTCGCCGCCTGCCTAAAATAACACACGATCACGATGCACGATGTTCAACTGTCTGTGTGACAGTGCATGCATGACAACAAGAAGAGTGAAGGGCAGGGGAGGAAATGATGTGTTTATTATGCATCGTGATGGGTACTTTCAAACGAAATTACAATTTATATTTAAGTGTTTATTTAAATGCAACTAACTGTGGATGGATTATTTAACATTCAATTATTCTTTAGTGTTCAATTTGCTTCTGAACTGCTTATCAGCTTGTTTATTTGTTTGTTTACCTCAAAGGAAATTGTTAATTTTATTGTGCATTCACATAAAGTAAACTTCATCGCTCACAAGGTAATCTCTACGAGTGACTCACATTGAGAGTAGGGACGAATTTATATAAGATACACTAATAATATTTTAGGCTTTAATATATCTTCGGGTTGTTGGAAATTATTAATTAATCAATTAATAAATTTAAAATATTTGCATACATATATTTTATGGACAGCAGAAGAAAATAATGCAATTAAATCAGTAGATGAATACAGATATGGATGAAGAAGAAGATGAGGCAAACCTAGATCAACATGGCTAAAGGAAGTAGAAGGAGATTTAAAAGCAACAGGAATTAAAAACTAGGCAAGTAATACAAAAGATAGGAAGATGTGGAGAAATCTAGCTACAAGGATTTAAAGAAAAATATTCGGAGATTGATTCACTTCAACAAGAGGATCTAGAGAGCTTCATATTAATAATAATAATAAAGATTTGTTTGACTGTTAACCAAAGTACAAAGCCTTAGTCACAAAGGGAAATAGGGAAAAAATCGTAAAGATAATACATTCACACAGGTACAAACCCTTCAATCTTGTAGAGGCATTTACATAAAAGAAAATTTTTCAATTTTATTTTGAAAACTTTCAAATCAAACATAATTTTAATATCATAAGTTAGAGCATTATAGAACTGGATAGCTTTGTAATAGGCAGTATTAGCAAAGAAAGTAGTTTTATGGAGTGGAATACTTAGATTACAATTATTTCTGGTTTTCATATTGGAGAACACATCTTTGTTGAAATTGAATAATGAAAGAATTTTTTTGACTAAAATAATGACTTCATAAATATAAATATGTACATAAGAAGCGGTGTTACCCCTTAGGAGTGTTAAACCATTATATATAAACTTCACTAAGAAACATAGTTACAGCCTCTTGTATTAAACCTTAAATAGGTGATTTAGAAAGTTTACGTAACACTAGAATAAGGTCTGTGAACAAATTGTGGTTTTTCATGCACAATTCTAACCAAGAAATTAAAATAAATTGTAAAATTCTAAGGCTAAGAACAATCTAAAAATTAAATTTATCTCCTAAGCATTAAAGTTATAAATAAATACGTATTTCGACAACTAAGTTGTCATCGTCAATGATCTTCATTTATTCTGAACCAGCCTGACATCGCTAGGTTTATATAGTTTTTATTATTATTATAAGCCAATAAGTGGTTAATTTACTTATTATTAATTTGTTTTCTTTTTTTAATTCGTATATGGTCACCGACCCCATCAAGAGCAAATAGCAACTACTGTTTTGAAATGCATTTTCAGGTGATAGAAACCCCTATTCCTGAAAAAATTGACTTAGTTTACCAATATACAATAAGAAACTGATATTTGTAAACCAAATTTAATTATAGCTTTAGTTCCTGGGAAATAATCGTTAAAACAAGAACAACTTTTTATAATATATGTCCATTTTGTTTGATTAAATGAACTAGGTTTATTTGACACATCAATGTTTACTCAAAATTATTGTATCTTTTTCATCTTTGGACTCGCGTGTTAAGTTTGTCGCACTTAAAAGTTCAATTAAATTATTGAGATCTGATACTTATGGCCCATATATTCTGTAGTTTAGATAATTAAAAGAATAAAAAAAAAAAACAATATATTATGTAGAATATTACGAATACAAGCGCATAAAGGTATGATCCGATAATGGAGATTTTTTGTAGTTTAAGAACAGAATTAGACTTTCCATTAGAGGGTTTGGGGTAAGAAGCTACGTGGTAATACATTAAACTGTGAATCATAAGATCCACAGTTCGTTTCCCAGTCAACAGTGTTGCCACTTTGGTGTACCCTCCTCTACCATTTTTGTAAATATTTTAAACTTTCACCACATAAAATTACCTCTGTGGCTCCTCTACCACTACCATCCTTGGAGGCCATGATTTGACGGCTGGTATAATCGCACTTCATACGCAACAATACATTATAATACCGAGATCTGCTTTAAGCATTGTCCCACACTCAGAAATGGGTAAATCTTTTATATTATTTTAACTGTAGAATTTTTATATTTTTTAAGTAAATATGTGAAAAGGAATACAATGAATTTCCTCATTTCTAATTCCTATAATTAATCATTATTTTCTATTGATGTCGTTCACTTTTTTGCGACTAAATAGCTTTTAGATATCTCATGCAATCGAATTTCAATTCTGGTGCACTGTTTCTAGAACTCTACAATTTCTTTCATCGCAGAAAATAGGAACGGAATAATTTGCATATAAAGTAAAAGGAAAATAAGTCCAATCGTTAGTTCTCGACGAGGACAATTATTCATCTTACCATTTCAAGTGTTCCCGAAACAACTAATGAATAAAATCATTTGAGTGTTGAATGCATAATGAATTCTATAGCACCAATTATTTTCCGAATTGCACAAATTACAATAATATTTGACCTGTACCTTTCCACCATTCTTCCGTAATTGCTAATTGTTTTGAGAAGTTGATAATGTCTAATAAAGTTATCGACAAAACAATTCAAATTTAACTAACATCGAACCATAACATCAAACATGCAGAATCACAAAGATTTAATATCTTTAGTATTATGACAATAAATATATTGGATAATTTGTATTAAGAATCAGTAACAATTTGAAATTCAAGTCCAAACTGTTAGATTTTTAGTTTCATATCTGTTCGCATCTCCAATCATACAGTGGCATATTGGATTAGATATATCGATTAAGATTTGATCCGACTTCCAGAAGGTGGAGTATGGGTACCGGGTATACTATTGAATCAATACTATTAATACGCATTTAGAAATTAAATATATTCTAGTTTTTCACATTCATTTTCAATCTATATCACAATGTTCCACTCTAAATTAGACTTGGTGCTTGATATATCGTGAGTATCTAACGAAAGGGCTAAATTCTACATTGTATGGTTTACTATATCCACAAACGAGTAAATTTATAGATTAAAGATATGATCAAAGGACTGAACACATATCGATCAGTAAATCTGATCATGAAAATCTTCTTTCATTCTGTTTTGCGTTCATAATGCATCGAATTAACGCTGTCGGATTATTATTTCTGTCGGTAAAGCATTGTGAAGAATTTAGAATTATAAGATGTAGAAAAAAATCCACCGATCTCCTATTACTTTTTTTGTATTTTACTTTTTTATAATACATATGTCACAAGCAACAACTTTGTTCTTCTATTCTTCTAAGAACTTTTCCATTGTTGCGTTGCCTGTTTTCAGTTTGTTTTCTTACTTCTTGCACCATTTCTCCTTTTCTGCTCAGTATTTCCTTTATTGTACTCAGACTGCTACGATCTCTCTGATTCTTGATTTCTGACTTCCTTGCTCTGCACTTTTGCCTGTTATTATATACATTCTTTCCTTATGTCCTCAATATTATCGCTGGCTTTCTTCGATTGATTCTCATACTGGTTTGCTCTATCCCAGCAAACACAGTTATGTTGCGGGTACGTTATATATACATAACCTGGATAGACCTATGTCCGCAACACGGTCTATGAGACTTGACATCCCATGTATGTAGACATCGTAACGTTAATGGTACATAACTATTGGTATAAACAGCTTTGAATATACGAATGGAATAGTTATTTTTGTACATTTTTGAGTAACATCTCTTTTAAAATGTTTATTTATTTATAAATTAACAATTTCCTTCACAAAAATTACGATACGGAATATAACCACTTAGCAAAATTAAATTAAATATATTTTAAAGTTGTTTAGTGTACACTATAAAATATTTAAAATTTCTTTGCTATATTTTTATATAAAATATATTAAACTTTTTAATTAACTGTGAATATGTTATAAGTACGGTAACATAACATATACATGTTGTAAGTATGTACCATGTCCAAGACCAATGTGACATACCAACAATATAATTTTACGCTCTATTAAGAGATGTCCGACATGGTATATGTATATTACGTTATTAGTACGTATATAAATGATGTACTACTTAGGTTTCAGATATTACATACCAGGTACATCAATGTTACAACTGTGTTTTCTGGGATAGTACTTCTCTGTTTTCTATTCTGTCTCTCAGTTGAAAATGAAGAAAAAGATAATTAAATTGGCCCACTAGTGTGGCAAGTTTTGTGTAATTTAACCGTAGTCGTAGCTCTTATGGTGAGCTTCTAAATTCAATCACAATGTTTATGTATACCGGCTGTAGAATTAAAATGTAACGTATAGGGATTTCAATGCTATTTTTTATATTGCTATATCGTTTTACCTATTCATTGTACTGAAAAATTTAAAAAATAAAAGTTGTTCAGAATTTAAAATTTTATGCAATAAGACCCATTTGGTTATCTAAATATTAATATTTCACGATATATCAATCTAATTAAAATTTATATTTGCTTATTGAAACACGACAATGGTAAATTAAACAACAACAAAATATTTGTCATGATTCAGTTTTAGATTTATTTATTATTTAACACAACAAAATGGGAAGAATGAACTCTTAAATTCGCCATTACATCATTATAATCTACTAAGACATTTCTATAGAAAGTAGTACAACACTGTGATAAATAAAAATCCGTTTTGTGAAATGTTAAATATTTTTCATTTTTGTATTACAGTTTTTATAATAAAATTAATTTAATTTTAGTATGAAGTACGGTTACCAGCCGTCAAATCATAGCCGCTAATAATGTTAGTGGAGGGGGATGCATCGAGACATACGAGTATTTAGGTAATGGAATGGGCCTTATTACATCCATTTTTAAATTCTAAACAACTATCCTTGAATAAATTAAAATTTACAGCAATATAAAAAAATAGCATTGAAATCCCTATGTCATATTTTATTTCTACACCTAAAATATTACATTTGTTGTGAATCGTCGATTGTTGACAGTTTAAAATTCAAACGTTAATGAGTAAAAAATATATACAGGGTGGGCCATTTTAAGTTGCGTTCAGGAATATCTCGGAAACGAAGCATCGGATGAAAAATCCAAAAAACACGACTAAAATATTTTCGAAGGGGACATCCCATGACACCAAATTTAACCCCCCCGCCCCACCCCATCAGGGTTGGGGCGGGGGTGAGTTTGAAATCTTAAATGGGAACCCCAAATTTTTTTTGCAGATTCGCATTCTACGTAAAAAACGGAATTCAGTGACATACAAATTTTCGCCCCTGCCCACCCCCCCGGGCCAGTTGGGTGGTGGGAAAATTTCAAATTGATTACGGGAACACCCACTTTTTCTCAAAGATTCGCATTCTACGTTAACAACTACATGCAGTACCATCAAAATTTTCACCCCTGCCCCCACCCCGACCCTGGAAGGTGGGGTGGGGGTGAGTATGAAAACTTAAATCGGAACCCCAAATTTTTTTTACAGATTCGCATTCTTCGTGAAAAACTAAATTCAGTAACATCAAAATTTGCGCCCCTGTCCCCCTCCCCCGTGCCAGTGCCGTGCACCCCGTTGGTTAGATGCGAGGGGACTCGAGAATTGGATCAAATCTTCGAGAAAAAGTGGGTGTTCTCGTAACCAATTTGAAAGTTTCCCACCACCCAACTGGCCCGGGGGGCTGGGCGGGGGCGAAAATTTTGATGTCACTGAATTCCGTTTTTCACGTAGAATGCGAATCTGCAAAAAAAATTTGGGGTTCCCATTTAAGATTTCAAACTTACCCCTGCCCCTCCCCACCAGGGTTGGGGCGGGGGGGTTGAATTTGGTGTCATGGGATGTCCCCCTCGAAAATATTTTAGTCGTGTTTTTTGGATTTTTCATCCGATGCTTCGTTTCCGAGATATTCCTGAACGCAACTTAAAATGGCCCACCCTGTATGAATATTTAGTATCGGCGATCACCAATATTGTCCCAGTTAAAGTCGATATACTCACCATCCAACAACACAGTTGTAGGTTGTAGGAAATTCATTCTTCTTCACGTTTAGCAAAAACAACAAACGGCATCCCGGTATTAACAGAGGCTAGAGGCTAGCAGGAAGGCGTCGCGTCGCTGTAACTCGATATTGAGCGACAGTGGCGCCAAGTGCAATGTGGCATGGATCATAACTAGATGCCAGTGTCATGCTCCATGCTGCTCTTCGAAGAGCGGAGAGGTTAGGATGATGTTCTTAGTTCATCTGTTCATCAATGTCGATATATCGGCCTGTCGGTGCGAATGAGATGCTGATGGAATGGTGGTGGCCCAGAATGTAGGTATGTGGGTTATAGAGAAACTTTGCTGATGGAAATAAATACATATGATATGAGTTTTCGGATTTGTGTAGAGAGGGAATGCTCTGTTTGTTTTCTTGGAAGGTGACTCCAATGTAATCTCAGCTATTATGCCACTTTAAATTTGGAATATTTGTGTATTTTGATATGATTCCAAGCAAGAAAATAAACTACCCTTATTTTAAATCGAGGAATTATTGATAGTTTACGAGAATTATAATATTAAAAATTAGAACAAGAGATACATAACGTAATTTTGCCAGGAGAAAGATATTTGAAGAAAAACTAATAGATATAAATGTCATTTGTTGTCATTTTCTATGAAGGTAGCTAGTAATTTTCTATTTGTTCCATTATTATGTTTATAATTTTTAATCCTCGAAATTATAGTTTTATTCGAAAAGGTTATCACCCTCAGTTTCAAAGCACAATGACGGACCTTAATCCTACATATAATACTAACAATAAAATTAACTTTGAGAATAATAAAAATAGTAGAAATCTTATTGTATTATTTTCTATTGTTTTCTTCATTCAGCAGTCTTTATATCCACTCTCGTCGAGCATATTTTGTATTCTTCCTGTAGTTATTTCCAATTTCTTACAGTTATCAAATATATGGAGGTTTGTTTTCTTTTCGCACAATCTGCATTTCTTGTCTACTTTCAATAGTTATTGGGATGTTTTCTTTGACATTGTGCTGTTTAATTAAAACGCATTATAAAACAAAATAAAATATTATTAGCTAATTCCTAGCAATACTAAAGATTACACATATTAACATTATATTACAGGAAATAGCTTTATTTTGAAGTTGAAATCGAATCTTTAAACTTTCGTTTGAATGGAAACTATGGAGATGTATTAAATTAAATTTATTATGTTCCTTACAAAGAGCTAGTTGCATAAACCTTTGTTAGCTAACAATTTGTTTTAAATAAATATTATAAAAAAAAAATTGTGAAAAAATGGTCAGTGGAAAAAATGAAGTGGAAATTATGGAATGAAAAAAATGTCTCACTATCAAAGTGCACTATTTTTGTGTACAAATATAGTTCCAAAAAATTAGTCTAGTTAAAATTTTTACATTATTTTATCCAAGATATTTCTTACAAGTACAAAAAATACTTCCGACGTCCTTGGGTTTATGGATTGCTACCAAAACCCATTTCGATCATAATCTAAATGTGTAATTTGAAAATTATATTACTAATAGACTTTTAGATGATTATTTTTATCGAAAATTTGACCAATCACAATACCTCTCGCACATATATATACGGGAGGTAAATAATTACCTAGATTCACAATATAATAATTGGAAATTGCATGCTTGATTATTTTTTGACGTTTCTTTAAACCAATCAAATGCTTTATTGTATGTCACGTGTCTGCGTTTTAATCAATCCTGTCATTATTATACTGAGAATAATGCTCTTGTGATTATTCCCGGCAATTTTCTCTGTAGCTTTTTTGTTTTTGTTGACAGATGTCAGATGTCAGATTGGTATCATCAACACAAGTAAAAATGAGCAAAGAAGATTGCCTGGCAACAAGTTTTCGAAAGATCTGTCAAATTATTTTCAATTTATTCTCACCCTCTTGTTATATTATTACTGATTATTTTTTGACGTTTCTTTAAATCAATGAAATGCTTTATTGTATGTCACGTGGTTGCGTTTTAACCAATCCTGTCATTATTATACTGAGAATAATGCTCTTGTGATTGTTCCCGGCAATTTTCTCTGTAGATTTTTTGTTTTTGTTGACAGATGTCAGATGCTAGATAGTTATCATCAACACAAGTAAAAATGAACAAAAAAGATAGATTTAGTGACGTGCCTGATGATGAAATCAAAAAATAATCTAATTAAATATAACTCGAGAGTTCGATAAATTAGAAAATAATAATAAAGTCAAATTATTTTCAATTTATTCTCACTCTCTTGTTATATTATTACTGAGAATATTATCAACGAAATAAATAAATTATTACTACATATGTAGATCAGATTACGAACTATGTTTATTTTATTTCTCATAAATAATCAGATGAACCATGACGAAAATACATACCTATTTCTTTCTTTCTGTTTATTTCTAATTAGCAGTATACTCATATAAAAAGAATCTGCACTACATGTTTGAATGAGATATAGCATTTACAAATCAGCCCGTAGCGTTATCGCCTGATGGCTGTGCTCTCCGGAGTGAGTTCCGGATCGCGAATCCGGGCGGTACGGGCATGGCACGGCGGACACGTGGCTTGGCGGTGTTGTCGGTGTATCTTCGCCTCATGCTAACTTGATATTGATCTGGCCTGCGCACTGGCGCGCGCCACCACTGCTGACGAACTCTCGTTTGCCAGAAACAACACTATGTAAATTACCAACCAATTCCATATACCACCGAGTCTGATTTACACGATGCGAATTTGTGGACGGGAAACGCAGACAAGCTCAATGGAAACTGGGCTATTTTACTATTTTCTTTTGGTCGGACCGTGATAAAAACTACTACTGTTTTTTTATTATTTAAATTGAATCATTTTTACTATTTTATGATTTCGGATTAATGTTTATAATTTACCGTTTACTTAGAACCCTTAAAAATATGTAATATTGTTCAATGGCTTTTAAGAACGAAGTTTACAGATAACCACAAAAATATGGAAAAGGGAAAATTAAATTATCCGTAAATTTAGACTTCATTACGAACGCGAAAGTATTTTCGTACCACGTAAAAAATATACTTTAATAAAATGTAATTATTTTTGTTTTTCACGCTGTTGTTGGCGCTACAGAAGTCTATGTACTCTTAGGTAATGATATTTACAAGATTTTCTATCTTATTGGGATCATAAGACTTTTACATAAATCCGCACCTAGCGCATTTTCACGGACCAAAATGAAAATATTATTCAACAATATTTATAATATTGAATGGGTAATAATTAAAAACAATATTCAATTACTTGTTGACTAGATTTTTGACGTGGGCTAAAAATTGAATCTGTTTTAATGTAAATACGAATATTTGATGCTGGTTATTTATTTCTCAACCGCGCTTAAAATTTCTCATTATACCAATATTTCATGCGTTGTTTAAGAATAATAAACCTGCGCCAAATAAACATACATACTCGTATTTACATTAAATCAGATCTAATTTTTAGCCCACGTAAAAAATCTAGTCAACAAGTAATTGAATATTGTTTTTAATCATTACACATTTAATATTATAAGTATTTTGCAAGCAAAGATTGTTGTTTTTTTGTAACATTCCTCGACAAACTGAATGACAAAATTTGTCTAGAAATATTACCCAGCAACAATCTTTCGAAATAAAATTTTTGCAGTAAAATAATGTTCCTTTAATATATTTCTATTGACAATATTGAAAAATATTACAGTAATTTTTGGGAAAAAAATTCAATCCTATGGCCCCTGGTACAACTACTACTACTAAATATTTTCAGTAATAACAAGAGAGTGAGAATAAATTGAATAGTTATTTGTTAAACTAGAGAGGAAAGCGTTTCTTTTTCCCACTAGAGCACTCATGAGGCAATTCGAGCGAGAGTGGAAGAAGCGCTTTCCTCTCGTGTTAGACATATCTTTTTCACATGTTTCTGTAAACGATTTGCTCTGACTTTAAATACACTTTGACAACTGACACGTCAAAAGTTAAGTTATCACATACAAGGTAGTGTAACAGAGTTGCCAATGAACCAATCTTAAATCTAAATTAAAGTTGTGAAAATGTGATTTAATCTTGAAAAAGAAAAATTTAAGGTCTTTTTTTCCATCACGTTAGTTCATTTCTTTACAATAAAATAGTACGAATATTTCGTTAAAAAAATGAAACCTATACCATCAGCCATCGTCACAAAACTGTCACAAAAGATCACGCGATTGGTTCCCGCTAATAAATGCACGCCTCCTACGATTCACAAAATACAATTTCCAGTGTGAGTGACAGGGGCAAGAGCCCCTCAACCCTTCCAGGTCGCACGGCCGTGTTCAGGGCTCATGGCCGCCACGACGACACAAAGCACTGCAGAACGTGTAATCATACGTGCGTTATTATTATGATAATGCGACGTGATGACAGGTTTCGGAGTTAGGGGCGGTCTGTTGACAGATGTTTAACCAGCATGTGATTGTGATTGAGATTGAAAGTGCGAATAAGGATGGTGTTGTTACGTTGCGTTGGTACTGTTGCAGTTGTTGAAGGTTGTTGGAGTAGTTCAGTGTAACGGGTTAAAAAAATTATTTGGAGTTTTTATTATTTCGTAACATATGTTGATCTTTGTAATTTCAATGATTTTTTGAGTAAATTTACCATAAAAGTTTAACTATAGTATAATATTACTCTCTATTATAAGTTATTTTCTTAGTCTATATGCCTGAAATAAATTTAAGACCAAAGGGAATATGACCTAACAAACCTAAATTGATAACATTAGTCTTCAACTAGATTTACATAATAATATTTTTTATCCAACATCTCTCAATAAATGCTCTAAAACTATGGCGATTTTAAACAAGCAAAGTAACAGAATACCCACTAGTGGGTATAATTTTGAGAAAATCCACTAGTGAGTATTTTTTTATTTATAACAATAATAATTACTCACAACACCTTGGTGACCACTTCGATTGACAGTTTAATTTAAAAATTTAAAGCATGTCACTGTCAAATAATATTTCTTTTATAAATTTTACATTTATTACGAGGTGTTGGATAAAACGTTATACTTCACACGTGGGCAAAGTTGAATTACCCACTCGATAAAATTATCAAACTCAGCCTTCGGCTTCGTGTGCTAAATTTTCTCTCGTGGGCAATTCCTTACTTTGCCCACTTGTAAAGTAAATAACTATTATTTCTCATCATAATCACTTTAACGCACTAGTGTAAAAATAATTTTACTTTTCACATCACTGAAATGTAGTAATACTGTAGACTTTTAAAAATGCGAAAAACGAGCCTGTGATATATGGATGTCGTGGGCCACCTATCTTTGTCTCACACTTGTTTTTATTGTGGTTGCATTTGTTGACCGGTTGCTATGTAAAAACATGTTGCACAATGATATATAATATTCATTTGAAATCGGCACTAAAGTGCTCAAAAATCGTCATTAAAAGCTCAGAAATCGTCGCTAAAGTAACCCATTGGCCATTATACGACGATTTTGAGCAACTCAGTGTTGGCAACCTTTAAATAATTATTGTACAATTAGGATAATTTTGATGTACTGTAGTAAATTTGGACGTAACATGAAACAAAATTTGCAAGAAGAATTAACTAATTAATTCCGATGATGAAATTGAGGACAAAACACATAATTTTGAGTGTTATTTACGATATCTTCACTTCTCGAGGTTGGCAACACTGACTGTCAGTATCAATTGACAATTGACAGATGCATTAACTTAACCTATATTGTATTTTTTTTACAGTTTTTCGAATTTTAGATTTCAACTAAAACTTAATATGTACCCCGGCACTGTTCATTTTTATCACTCACATGGTATTTTTCTCGGCCCTATGGGCCTCGGCAACTAAATTCCATATTCGTGATAGAAAATTGAACTTCAGTGCCTTGATACATATATAACTATTTAACAGTGCATTGTTCAAGTAAAATTCCTATAAATTCACATACATAATAGTTAATAATTGAGCTCATTTCTGTAAATGTTTTATTTAATTTTTTTTTAAATCATTGAATGTTAATTTCTATCAACTTATTAGGCGGAATGTTCGACAAAGTTTATCCATATATTGCCTGACTATCTCGGCTCGCATATTCAACGTCAGTGAGCGTTCCAGTATTACTATATTTCAGTGTTTCACATTAGTATCGTAAACGCTGTTTCGTATTGGGTTCACAGGTACTAGAGCATCAATTGCTAGCCTTGCAGACTTCTATATCTAATGCAATACTATCACTGTTTGAATGATGGATATCCAAATTGGTACACGCAATAAATATAACTTGTTTGATTTTCATCATACCTTGACGTGTGAGCGTTGTTTTAAAATAAATAAACATCAATAAAAGAAATAACTTACATCACGTTAGTTACAGTGATTTCTTAGATTGATTAATTGCAAATTCAGGTTCTAACATACTTTGTAAAATTTTAACGTTCGTATCTAGTATGAATGATAGATCTCGCCAGCATTCATTCTGTAAATTTTCATACATATAACTTATACATAATAACTTAAACATATATATTTCACACTCGTGTTACACTATAAAAGTTCAGTTTCTTAAATATCCTTTTGCATAATAATAATTATAAAGAAAATGATGGAACACTCAAAGAAATTTAATTAAAATAATAAATTTAGTGCATTTGGTTTAAATGTTGGCAACAATTTATTTCCAGAAGGCAGCAGTCAACAGCAGTGAAACACATAACAAGCAAACTAACGTTAGTGTAAAAAATAACATAGATATTTAAACAGGCTAATAAAATTTGCTTTATACTAGCAGTGAAAGTGGTTAGAATTAAATAAATTGTTTAACAACGAATAGTAACTCATCTAGTAATTCGCGTTACAAGCGCTACTTGTAATAAATTTAAATTCACATTGAAAATAGAATGGCTAGTACCACGAGCTCTGTTTTTGGGTGTTTTAGCCTCGGTTTTAGCACTGTACAATATTCTAAAATTATTTTATAAAAAACTTCATCTTCGTGAATAGTAACTATCATAATCCCTTATAAAATAATTATACTATAATTGTACAGTACTGAAACCGAGGTTAAAACATCCAAAAACAGAGCTCGTGGTACCAGCCATTATAATTATAAAATTTCGTGTATCTTTCCTTATTATTATGAAATAACAAAATGGTTTCTTTACTTATTTTATAATTTGTTTCTTTATAATCGACTATGGTCACAGACCCCATTGCATGTCAGTTTAGTGATGATGTCAACTGGAAATGCTATAACTAAAAGTGAAAATCCTGAGGGCGACGATTACTAGAAACAAAATTATTAATAATCCAAATTAACCACGTGCACGAGTTCCTCGATAATCATACCTACATTTTTAGTTCCTGCAAACATAGATCAGAAGGAAGCAGTTACCACTTATCCAGAAAACAAACCCGTCGCATTTGCTATTCATTAGCACATTAACATAACCGCGAGGTGTGAAAGGCACAGCTCCACCTTCACACACCCTCCGCCCTCGCCCTGCACCACTTCCTGCCCTTATACATCCACATGTTCTCTTACACACCTCCACCTACGCATACGCACAATGCGTGCGAACACTTGGTGCCGGCCGCGCGTTCATGGCCGCCACGTCGACGTGTGAATGTGTGAATGCAGGGACTGTGCCAGTCAACCGTGAAGTGATGTGTGTTTTGTTTTTGTGTTCCATAGCACACCTTGCGCGAGAACCGCGTGGTAATGGTAAACGAATGTGAGTTTAATCATGGCTGCTGCAGATGAGGTGGAGATGATTTACGCGCTTTTGTTTTAAGAGGTTTTTCATACGGGTGTAAATTGTCATTTGTTCACTGTATTTGTTTTTAATATGTCTTTTATATCAAAGTACGCACGAATTTATTCATACCTATACAGGTGTTTTCTAATCATGCTCATTAGTAGAATCTAGAGACTAAATGATCTTCAGTTAGATGATCCCATGATAGTTAACCGTTTTGCAACAATAATACATTACATACCTACGTGATATTAAATCAGCAAATATCGAAAATAATATAAATGGAACACACTAACGAAGGAATATACTTTTTAAGGCAACGGTCATGACAGGCAGCGTTGAAGTCGGTTTACTCTATAACACAAGTTAAGCACAAACACCCGCAGTCAGTAGTTGGATGGGTGACTGTTTTACGAAAACCCATATAGTGCTCGCCAAAATAAATGGTTACTTGCCTGTTAGACCCTTACAGCAGGTTACCTAATAAAAGGATTATAAGGGATGAAAATACAGACACGTATTTGAAAGCAGTAAAAATTTGTCATTGCTAAAAATTGTAACTAATATGAAATTTCTTAATAGATTCTTTATATAGTACTAGCAAATTAAAATTCTTTTCAGATTATAAATTTTTTTTACAATCGTTGCACAATATCGACATTGTTATTCTATTTTTGGTTAGGAAATGTTCAAAATTGTCGCGCTAGTCCGACAAAGTTCCTTATTATCGCCCTAGCGCGACAAAAACATAAAACTAAAATAAATTAGGTAAAAGAAGTAAATGATGCATTAGATTTTTCTGGTAATAATCTTGATATTGCAAATGCAATTGCCATATACGTACATACCTTTTAGCTTAATCACCATAAACCTTTTCACTCTGTGAACTATATGTTAAAATGTCAAATATACTCCATGTGTCAAATAATGATTTCTTTGAAAATGTTTATTTTGTTCATAAACGTTATCATGATTACAGTGACATGGGTAACTACAATTTCGCTGAATTGTTATAGGAGTGACCAAAGATAATTTTGAAAATTAATTTTTTTCTACAGCTTGACATTGTTCAACGATTGTAGAAAAAATATTGTGTGTATCTCGTCGGATAGAGCTTGTTTGGTGCACTTGTCGAGTTTTCTCGCCGCGTGCAACAAACAATGCTCTATCCGCACTTGATACACAAATAACTATTGTTTTCCTTGCAGATTATACAAAATTGCATTCTTAGAAAATTCAACGTAATATGTTTATAAATATAAGATTTTAAATAATCCCATCCTGGAGTACCATGTAACCAGACTCCATACTGTTTGTGGTAAGTAAGCCTTTTCGATTATCGGCTACAACCAATAACCATTTATTTTGGTGAGCACTATACCAGCAAACATTGCTTGCCGTTGTCACACCACCGAAAACGAGGTACCGAGGCAGCATATAACTTCAGAAGATGAGTCCGCTTAAAAAAAGAAGAATAGAATTTTTGCAACACCTGCTCGAAAAAGACGCTTTCTCGTTCCTTTTTTGCGAAGCGAAAGTGAATTATTTCAGGACAAAATCGTGAATGTTCTCATATCTATCCTAGGATAGAAAAGTAGTGGTATAGCATAAAGAAATGATACATATGCGAATAGGAACCATGAACCATTATTTCTAACATTCTAACAAGTATTAACTACTCACGCAATTACTTGATAAAGTTCCGTGAAAAAAGTGACAAAATGAATACCGAGATGAATACTATAGAAACTCAGCAAGACAATTTTCTTCGTAGGCGTTGCAAATAATATCGTGTACATCACGAACAAGACACATTATCCGACTCTTGTGATGGCCAACTTCACACTCGTCAGAAAACACTGTTGTACGGTCTTAGGCGAATATACTTTAATAATTTGATTGTTACGCAAATTTAAAAATTCTCAGTTCGAATACCACAATCAACAGTTACCATTTTAACTTCTTGTGATTGCTCCTCCACTAACATCTTTGGTGACGCTAACTTAACAGTTGTTAACAATAGTGAGTAATAATATAATCATTGTGCTAACATCACTTCACGCGCAGAAATATATCACTTACCGGGATCTTCGAAAGCAGAATACCACATCAAAAAGGGGAAATGGCGTGATACGAGTATATTTATTTATATTACAAAAACTTATAATTTTTAATTCAACCCATAGTTGAATAATATTAAAATGTAAGTTACAGAAGGCAAGCTATTATATCACGAGAGTTAAAATTCGGGTACAGGTATTATTTTAATTTAAATCATTTCGTCCGTTGACTATATATTTTATATATTTAATGCATTAATTCGTGATAACATTATGTCACCAAATTCATGTAAGAATTAAGCTTACATCAATAGGAGTGTGAAAATATATCATCTTCATAATAAGCGTATTTTCTTTTTAATTATAGCAAATTTTCATTGTTTCAATGAATCTCTTAGTTGTTAGTAAAAAAAAAAAAAAATTATACTAATTGCTTAGGAAAGGTATTTGGGCTTAGGTAATTTTATCTTTTTTCTATGTTAGTTTTGCTCTTTATAATTATAACTATTTGTATTTATTTTTCAATATATTTTCGATTTTTAATTATACCTATATTAACTACTACGCACAGGTATATCTTGATAAGATATTATCAGAAAAGGTAAATTCTAACCATATTAAATATTTAATGTGATTACATTAGATAAGATTATCTTGCACCTATATGAATACTCATATGTGAATATAACTACAATATTATGAAGAAGCAAAATGTAGAAGTTGTGAGTCAGATACGTACAAAACTTTAATTTGCAACCTAATTTTTTTCACAGGTGGCAAATATATTGTACCTTGTTTGTATGTTATCGTATTTAAAATTAATGAGTAGTTTTCCTGCATTATTTACCGTTTAGCCTAATGCGAGAAGTTTGTCGAATTTTGAATATTTACCAAATTATTGTAAACTTGATTTATGGTTATTAAATGCTTCAGTCTAGTTGAATTGGGACATTGCAAAAAATAAGATATAATACGAGTAGTACAAATAAACATAAATACAGATCATTATTCATATTAGTTTAATGTAATAATAATGAATAAATTAGAATTATTTTCGTGGGCTACTTTAATTTTACAAATATGTTTACTAATAATTTACGAGGTAAATATAGCTCCGTGATAATTGGATGTGGTTCAAGAGATTCTATATTCTTGTGGGACCACGATTTGATTCTATTTAAAATTTGCGCCTTTTAAATTTGTAGCTTTGAAGTTTACAAATGTTAAATATTAACTGCTATGTTCCATATCGTCACTTGTAAGTTTAAATATTTAGCAGCAAAATAGCAAGTAAATGCTGTTTAACTAGTTCCATACTTTAAGCTTTTTGGGATTGGAGTAGAAAGTGCTACCTATTTATAATTTATCAATTAAAAGATAATGACACATAAATTGACAATAATGAAGCTATTTCAATGGAATTAACAACATAATATACAAGTATTCTAAACCTATCTCATCAAAATTATTACAAGTAATCTAGGAATATTTAACACCTAGTCTCCTCTAATTACCTGCTATGTAAATCAAATTAAGAACAGTAGTATCAAAAGTTTAATACGGAGTTAGGTAGCAAAAGTGAAATCACGAGACTGATACTAATAGCAAAAGATATTTTACTTGCATATTTCGAATAGACTGACTAAGCTAGACTCTCGTACTTTTAAAGAAAATTAATTTGCTTTTAATAAGTGCACATCATTTCAAATTATTTTATGACTTACTTAACATTGCTTTCAAAAATTTTATTGTTAGTTTGATAACTTGATGTAAATTTGGTATGAAAGTAAAATTAACTGGAGTTAAAATTTCTTTATAATAGCGGGCATTGGTGTATTTAGTTCGTTATTAAATAATGTTTATTTCTTTGCTTCATTTATTGCAAAGCGGCAATTTTCTATTCAAACTACAGGCGACAGAAACCTAATCCCATCCTTGTAACATGATGAATTCAGCTGACCAATACTGCTAAGTAAAAACCACGCAAGATTGTCCCAATTAGCACTATCATCATCTGTATCAAGGCTCAAATCCCGGCGATCCTCCTTTTGAATCAAATAAAAACTGAAACCAATATAAGTTTATAAAGCCCAATCCCCTTTTAAAAAGCATCTTCAAAGCGTCTCGGCAGTTGAATCCGGAGCATTGAGAGCTATTCGGGAGTCCACTGGTCCTCAGTCCTCGGTCCATAACGAAACCCAATCTAATAACGAATAACCCGTGCGTCGACCAACAAATGTCAGTCCTTACGGTGATTCACTGTAAAAGTCCTTCAGTTTCCGGCACAATTGAATTTCTTTGCGACCACCCGCGGTCAAATTTACAAGGCAGCGGGGCTATAAATCCGCTGTGATTGGATGTTATGGCCGAATTCGGGCGCATTAGTGCACCGCGCACGCCCCTGCTGAATCTTCTCTTGTGGAATATTCTCTTTTCCGTTCGCGGTGGCGCTGTTTATCATCCGTACTGTTTTCCACTGGAATTGAAATATATTTCGCTGGGTGGACGGGGACACTAATCGGATCGCTGGCTTCGACTTGGACGATTAATTGTATTAAGAATGATTTTCTTGTGTATTATGGCTGATTTGATGATTTGAGCTTATGTGAAAACAAGAGTATTGTTCGATTCTGGGAGAAGGAATTGACGACAATAATTTTGAATTAATTATGTGCTGATAATATAGGTAGATGCAACTGTTTCTAATGAAATGTATTTATTATCAGTACCAGTATTTTACGTAAATACAGCTGTGGCATAGCTTGGTTAACACACTTCGCTAATTTAAGCAGATCTCTGATTTAATATTTTAGTCGTCCAAATTTAAAATTGAAATGCCTTGTACACAAAAAAAGTCCTGTAAACTATTGGTAAACTGAGGAATTTTCTGACATTCAGAAAATTTTCTAAATTTTTTGGTAAATACTTCTAATTGACTAGTAAATAATCGTGTTTAGTTCCTTGATTGTTATAAAATTTTCAGAAAATGCTTTTTATACTTTTTTCTTCCTGCAAACTTTTTTCAAATCTGATTTTATATTTAACATAAGCTGAATGTTTTGTTTTGTGTGTCTAGTAAACTTCTCTCAAAATTGGAAGCAGTTAGAAGATAATTGTAAGTAACATTTTTTTTTATATAATATGTAATATATTTCAGTTGAATCTATTTTCACAACTGATCCCATATTTATAACAAGTGAAATTTATTGTTTTGTATGTCCATGTCCAGTAAACTTCCATTTTCTGTTTTGTGCTTTTTTATGATATTCATAATTGTGAAGTTTTTTTATCCTATTTTTTTAATTTTTATGAGCATAAGGACATCCTTCTGACCACAAAGACATGTCATAGAAAAACACTAAAACCACATTTAGCATCCATTGCTTTGGGAACAGTCTGTAACTCTGTATTATGAAAAAACGTAATATACCGGGTGTCTACTCTTTTTATAGGACATAGGAAATACAATGTTAAAATTTTCATTACTCGAGAGTTCGTTCCCTATGAATTTTAGAACAAAATATCTTCAGAATCAAAAATTGCACCAAATGAGACTAAATATTGAAGTGATACATTTCTGTCATGAGATAGACGTAAAATAAAATGTATAATTTCTGGCTGTTTCCAGAGTGCCATGGTAAACAAAACATAAATAGTCGTTTTGTTTGAGTTAGACAGATGACATTTGCCATAGTTTTAATGATTATTGACATGTTTAAATTATTTATAAATGGTAAATGTGTCCATGCTTACTGAGAAATAGTTTAAACAAATCAATAATCATTAAAACTATGCCAAATGCTGTTTGTATGTTTTGTTTACCATGACACTCTGAAAACGGCTAAAAATTATACATTTTATTTTACGTCTATCGCCTGATAGAAATGTATCACATCAACAAATTTAGGCTCATGTGGTGTAGTTTTTGTTGTTAAACATTTCTTATGTTTACACTTTTGTTCTAAAATTAATAGGGAACGAACTATCGCCTAATGAAAATTTTATCATTGTATTTCCTATGTTCTATAAAAAAGTAGACTCCCGGTATGTAAGTGTATACTTACTATAATCAGTTATAATAATAATAGTTTTTAAGTCGAAGTCATGTACAAAAAATTGGTTAAATTCTAGGTGTAGGTTCCTTCTAGCGTCCCCAGCGCAAGAGTTTTTCTAGTTATTTTTTTTTTTGTTCAGTTAGTTGACTCCTCCATGGCTAATTTATACTTTAATTTATTTAAATTGTGGCAACTTCAAATAAATGTATTCATATCAGAGAGCAAATAGACAAAAAATGATATTAGTACATTTGCAAGAACCTATTTAAACATAATCATAAACTTCCTAGTTGCTGCTATAAATACTTAAAGTATTCAAATAGACTAGCTCATTTTAAATATCTAATGTTGCAATAGCTGTTACCATTCCATTTTAATTATACAATAACCATTTCTTGCGGAGCATAGGGCCATAGTATTAATTATTAAACACCATAGAGCAGGTCAGCCACGTATATCTCTGGAACGTGTAACTAACATAAGAACATAACGTAAAGCCGAGTCGTATAGAGGCAAGTTTAGTGTCGGTTTGCAAGCTGGCGTCCTTCCTCTTCGTGTTAGTAGTCACCAGTAGAGTGCACTTCGGTAGTAAAACTCGAGTGCAACAGACATCAGACAGTCGAATGTTCACATTTTAGATGTTGTGATGTTCGGATGTTTCTGATGTTCAGATGTTCGCCGACAGAGAGCGTTGTTCGTCTGTTATTCGCGGACGAGTTTTAAATGCAGTTCCTGTTGGATACTATCTTTGTGGGTGTGTGTGAGTGGGTTGTGATGGTACATAGAGGAATGGCAAATGGTAGAGATGGATCGGGCATCCGATGCACGTCTTTGTAACAGGATTGTTTGCAGATAGGATGGAGGCGGTCACAAGAACGAATCATTTTTGATGTTTCATGTGAGCAAAAAATAAAGGCTTACGACATTAGCCTACTGTTCTGTAATTGTTCCCAACCTGTCTTATTCATACCAAAATAAAACAAGGCGTACTATTGTGAATGGCTTATTTCTTATTATAATATGAAGCTATAAAACGGTTATTGCAAACTTAAATTGCCTTAAATAATTCTGTACCTTAGAAGTCAGCTGTCCTAACTAGCATTTGATTAGTTTTACAGAAGAACTTTTTCTCTGACTTTCACACTGGACATTACGGTTTCTTTAGGGTCTGCAGATACGACGTTTTACCACCATAAAATTTACGCCAGGATATTGTACTTACAAAAAAATAATTCAAAAAGCAATAATTTTGTAGTTACGGCAGTTGACTTTATTGATTATTTACAAAATATTCCAAATTGTTTTGTCGAAACATACAAAGTCGATAGATTGTAAGCTCTAATATTTGTAATCCTATTTACAAGAGATTTTAACCCCAATCTAATACCAATACTAGCGTCGTTTTCTCCCCGTATCCATGACAACATTAAACAAATAATTTAATCCTATTTTCAGGGAGTAACATCGCCTATTAAGATTAATTTAACACTAAAAAATATAACTAGTCGGTAACAGTATTTACCTGACATTTCTTATATTCAAGTTCAATAAATATGAGGTGATTTACTTTTTATTAAAGAAACAGAGGCAGGTAACAATGGCTGAAATCCTCCAGATCTAATATATCATCGAAGAATTCAACGTGTACATCGTAGTCTGGATTATATTTCAGATAATTACCTGTAACAGTAATTATATATTTTATTGTTGAAAAAAGGGATTCATTTAGACCATTTCTAGAAAAAATATCAAAAATATCAGATACTTGGATCTGTTTACACTCAAGTATTGAATGGCTTTGAGAATTTTATCAAATAGAAGTTTTCATATAATGGGAAATGTAGTTCATGTTTCTCAGTTGAAGTATAATTTTATAGTAATTAACGTATCAAGGGCGTTATAAGGACAATAATGCGTGAGGTCAACAGTGTGCTGCCTCTGGCCTCTGGCCCAAGGTGTGTACGTTGACTATTTGCTTACAAAAACTGTAACTAGGTAACGCAATATATTTATTTGTTTACAATTTCTATTTGCCAATTTAAGTTAGCGTTTGTTTCTATCTGCCAATAGAAGTCAGTGTTTGTGTATTCTGTGTCCTATAGCAACAGCGTCAAATTTATAACGCAGGAGAGCGTTATGTGGTATATAACTGCCCAGCTAGCTTTTTGGCTTACTGCATATGTGTATGAAGTTTTCTTGGACCACGATAACTCAAAATCTAGATTTGATTTACAACAGCATGTAACTTCCAATTACAGTACGGAGACTCTAGGTAATTTTTTTACCTCCCGCACATATAATTATATACGAGAGACGTTGTGACTCCCCAAATTTTCGATTAAGATAGTCAAACTCTACTAAAAATCTAATACAAGTATTGATACCATTTTCGAATTTTATATTTGGAATTTGGATACTCAATTTACGAGCTGATTATATTTTAGTAGCAAGCCATCAACCTGAAGTGGTGGATTATTTAAAGGCCTATCAGGTTTTATTGTAATGTCTCCGTAAATAATTAACTTATATTAATGTTTGTTATAATAAAAATAATTTAATATAATATTATCTACAAATTAATATTTGAAACTTTTTTCTCTATTTTGTATTATTTAAAAGTTGTTAAACATGACGTTATGTAAATTGAGAATGCAAGTATTAATAATTGTTTTAAAGTGAAAAAATTATAAGATTTAATAGATATAAGTATTTTGTTACGATTAAATGCAGCACTTGTAAGTAAATGCTAATTTTACATTTTTTAGTACATTTAAAACAATAATTTATATCATAAATATCACTTTATAGTATCGAATAAAAGAATTTCAAGTTCATAATAACAAAAATTCAAGTAGATACCTACACCCCAATTCTCCTCATACACTTAATCCAAAACCAGATAATTTTCCATCAAACAGTGGCGTCGCATTTGGGGCAAAGGGGACAAACCGACACAACCGTGACGCTAATGGAGCGTCAAGCGGTCCGCAGGGACTGGACTTGAGCCGGGGTCAGTTCACTGTGCGATAACCGAACCAATTACGTCATCCTTTGCAGACTACACCCGCGACGCGATCCTGATCCATGCAGCCTCTTCAACACATGTTCGACAACGAGATGAGAGTGCGCTGGGGAATATGTTGCTGATTAGATTGATGGAATGCAAGATTTAAATGCGGAGGATTACAAAATGGATTGGTATCTGTTCTAGGATAATACCAATATTTAGTCAGGGCTTATTATTTCTATCGTACGTTCTACATATAATTATTCATAAGGTGGATGGATGTTCACTTCTAAAGCGAAAGATCGCTAACTCCGATCTATCGGGTAATATATTGTACAAATTTATACGAGAATTTGTTGACTGTATAAATCGAAATGAGGATCTTATGATCTGGTGCGTTACAATGAAGCTATTTACCCCAATTTATAACTTATAAAATCGTAGATATAGGTATCAAGATCCTTTTATTGTAATCATAGAAGCAATGACAGATAGGACCAATTGCATAATGCATTGTGATAATTTTTGTTTTTCAGTTTTTTAAAAGTTAGCTAAGATGACTGACATTATCGTTTACACATTTAAATTATAGTAAATATATCATTACTCCATTTACCCATTTTTGAGGTGCTACTCCGTGGTAACTTGTTGGATTGTGGATCGTGAGATCCTCAGTTCGAATCTCACAGCTAACAGTTGCCAATTTAAATTTACCCCTATGGTTCCTTCTCTACTAACATCTTCGGGAGCTATGACTTGACGGCTGGTAACCGCATTTCATACGAAAAAATATATCACTTACCGAGATCTGCGTAAGCAGAGTGCCACGCCCACAGTAGGTAAAAGGCGTGATGATATATATTCATTTTTACTCTACTTTTGTACATTTTGGTAAGTGTGCGGTTACCAGCCGTCAATTTCGTTTCTAGTGTATTGTATTTTATTGAACTTATTCAGGTTTTAATGTTGAAAAGTCATAGGTCATAGTTCTGATATTTATTACGTTCGTATTTATTTATTCCAATTTTTTCCACAGTTAACAACTTGACAAGATTGTATATCAATATATTAAGTCTAAAATGTTACGGATTTTTTTATTTTCGACATTTAAATACGTGAATATGTTATTCTATTCGCTGGTAAGTCTGTAAATTTATGTTTTAAGATTTTATCCAACATCTGTCAATAAATGCTCTATAACTATGGCGATTTTAAACAAGCAAAGTAACAGATTACCTACTAGTGGGTATAATTTTGAGGAAACAATATTAATAACACACAACACTTTGATAACTACTTCGATTGACATTTTAATTTAAAAATTTAAAGCATATGTCACTGTCAAATAATATTTCTTTAATACATTTTTCATTTATTAAGAGATGTTGGAATAAAACGTTATACTTCACACGTGGGCAAAGTGGAATTACCACTCGATAAAATTATCACACTCAGCCTTATTTCTCTCGTAGGTAATTCTTTACTTTGCCCACTTGTAAAGTAAATAACTACTATTTTTCCAAAACAGTATTGCAAATGCAAATAAAGCTGTAATAATTAATTTCAAATATTCGAGTTACTCCCGCATATATGTATAAGTAAGGGAGATTATGTGACAGATCCAAATTTTCGGTAGTAAGTTTTCTTCAAAAGATAAAAAAATATAGGGTCTCTAGAAAACAATTACTCTTCTTTTCTATGTTTATCATCAACCGAAAGTGATAGTATACTTGAATGTCGATCAGGTTTTTTCTCAATACATATTGATGGCTGGTAACTACAATCGAGATTCAAAATGGGTTGATGATATATTTATTTAATTATTGATATTTTAAAACCTGAATACTTATCTCTTCTAACTTTTGTGCATGAAACTGTGTTTCATGTTTGAGACGATTCAAGAAAATCATTAAAAGAAAAACCCAACGAAATCAATCAGTAAATGCAGGTTTAAAATCTCGACAAGCAACCGCTAATAACAGCACAGTTTCCGGTGCAGCAAATAACATTGTTCTGCATCTCCCATCTCTGCTGTATACTTCCCCTATCTTAGCCCGTCTCCGTAGCTCGTCGCTTCGCTCCAAACGCAATAAGATTACGTGTTTTCCGCGATTCTCCCCTTTTTAAAACACACCATCCACCGCCCCCTCCCACCCCGTCGCCTCCTTCGCCTGCGTCTTCGGCGAAAACAACCCTCCTTTAAAAATACTAAAAGAACCGTTTACTCCCCCGGTAAAGACTTCATTTGCCGCCGAATTCCGCAACGATGGTTTAAATTTCACTGCGTGGAGGCTTTTCTTTCTCGTCTGTCAATTTTACGCTGAACAATGAGCGATACCGTTCATTTTACAGTGTTTCCCCCATTTTTGTGCCTGTTTTTTGTGGAATATATTGATTTCGTGTGTTTTATAAACACGTTTTGTTTGCGCGTTGTACCATGGAGCGAATGCAGCCTCGTTATTCCGGGGATACGGGCAATGGAAAGAAGAGATAAACGCGTTCAAATATAAATAAATGGATTTTAAATTGTTTTACAGGTTATTTTGTATGTAGCGAAAGATAAACTGTAACTACTGGATTCACTATTCATTAGTGACTATGGTTTATTGTTTAATAATTATTATTTTGTTCATAATTGTTATTTGGAATATTTTGTCTACCGGATAATTCTTTGAAGAATCGTGCTATGCAATTTGTGCAATTAATTTATTTGTGAATAATTCTGAAATGGACAGAGACCTTGTGAATTGCGCCGAATTAAAAATAAATTTATGTATATACAGAACATAGATTGCATTATAGAAAAAGTACACATGTTTTTGAATGTCTAGATAGTAGGTACACTATGCTTGAAACTAAATATTTTAGTAATTATATTGAAGTAGAACAATAAAGCACAGTTATTATAACAAATTAAGTTGTCATAAAGGATATAAATTTTTTTTATCAATTTCAAATTGATAGGTTAGCTAAGATTACTTGTTTGACGAGTAAAATTTTATCCAGCAACTAAATGAAAACAGCAATTTTTTTGTTAATAATTTAGAATTGACAAAATTTGATTTTAACAAATTGTCATATTTGTTCAAGTTGTTAATTTAACAGAATATATTTGTCAATATTAACTAGAAATATTAACTACAAAATTAACAAATCAAGAATCAAATTTTTGACTGTGTATTTATGACAAGTAAGAATCATATCATTTTTCCATTTAGTATGTGATATTCTGTTGGATTTTGGCTATTTGATATATTTTAACGCCGAAATTCACTTACCAGCCGTCAGTTCCCAAAGATTTTTATGAAAAAAGAAATACAGGAATAAAGTTAAATTTAATTAATAGTTATTATCGATTGTGGAAATAGAACTGAGGATCTAATGTAAATATAGTCTGATGCGTTATAGATTGTCCAGAGGTATAGTGAATTGGATAAATCTTAGTACCTACCTAATATTAATAAATAAATAACTAGTTTTTTTTTAATTTCTTCTCACTTACTTTTCTATTTATTAAATATAGTTTATCCAACACCTCTCAATAAATGCTATATTACTATGGCGATTTTAAACAAGCAAAGTGGGTATAATTTTGAGGAAGGCACTAGTGAGTATTTTTTTATTTATAACAATAGTAATAACACACAACACCTTGGTAACTACTTTGATTGACATTTTAATTTAAAAATTTAAAGCATATGTCACTGTCAAATAATATTTCTTTAGTAAATTTTTCATTTATTAAGAAGTGTTGGATAAAACGTTATACTTCACACGTGGGCAAAGTGGAACTACCCATTCGACAAAATTATCTCACTCAGCCTTCGGCTTCGTGAGCTAAGATTTCTCTCGTGGGTAATTCCTTACTTTGCCCACTTGTAAAGTAAATAACTATTGAAAGATATACATAGTATATTGTACAACAAGCATGGAATGGTACTCATTTGCTGCGAGTATTAAAGTTTGCAGTATGAGCCGAAGGCGAATGCTGCACGAGTATGATAAAATGGATATTCCTTGCTAGTTGTAGACTATACTTTTTCTACGACCACGATATTATTTCCTAATTAATTTATATTTAATAATAAATTTTTCCTGCTGTCACCATTCAAATAAGTATTCTAGTAATGGCACCTGTACTGGAGTGAATAGGCCTGTATTGAAATACTCACAAAACAAATTCATTTCGCACGATGCTTGCAATGTACCTCCTTATTTACCTAGCAACAACTAACATACAATGGGTAGATTTCAAAATGGCCGTAGAAAAAAATTATTTTTAATATTTTGTACCTGTAAAACTACGAGGAAATCCTTTGCTAATAGCCTGCTTCGTTGCGTTCCCTGAAGTCAATTTGTTATATCTCTGGACACGCTATACGTTATTGGAAAGTATTGCTCATCCTTTTATAATTGATGGACATGCACTATTCAAAAGCATTTCCCTCAAATATAAATAAATAAAATCTGCTATTGCATCTCCAGGCACATTAATAAACACCCAGCATGCATAGTAAGCACAAGGGCAATGTAAAGGGCACGAGATAACCATCCCACAGCATAGAGGCGAGAAAGGGGGTAATCAACACCTCTGACGGTCATAAATCGCACTAATGGCCCTCTGGTATTTCATAAGTCAGCTACTATAATACGCTGGACATCGCGCCTACCCCGCACCCTCATCTCCAGCAAGCAGCGCACAAGCATTCTGCCCTCCACTGAACACCACCCACGGGACTATGTGCCGCTTATACGTTGGTTACAGAGAGCAGGAGTATGTCGACGCGTCCTGGATAATACGCGAACAGTACCGAAAGGAATGTTAAATGAATTAAGATGGCGCTGAAGCTATTTAGGGCATTTAAGGGCACTCTGCACGAGCTGGAATGAGTCTGGACTCTGGAAGAGTGGGCGCTAATGTTCGGGGATCCAAAACCGCAGGGAGATACTCATTTTTCTGATTGTTTTAAACCATTAGTTATCCTTATGTTTGCGATCTTATTAAAAACAGAATTAAATAAATAAATGCCGATCTCGATGGTATAATGGCTATGTCACTAGCCCAGCACTCCAGAGGTCATGGGTTCGAATCTCACTGAAGAGCATACTTACTCATGAGGCGACATGTGTCCGAAGTAGTTAGTCCGCTTCCCATCTTCATGTATATAAATAAATAAATGTATGATCACGGCTTTAACCTATGTTGGGAATTTCTTATCCGCCTTTTTTAAAAAAATGTAGAAAATCACAATTTTTAAAATTCTTATTAATTTATACTTGTGTGGAATTCAATATTGAAATTGATTTCATAAGAAAAATTAACAACGTTTCAAACTAGATGGAAAATACATACATACATACATATAACATCACCCTATGTCTCACGAACCCAGAAACACAGTCAACCAACAATCAACCTCCTCCAAACATTTCTATCCTGACACACCACTTTCACCTCGTCCACATTCATGGTGCGATTCATACATGCTCGTTTATTCTTCACACTCGGAATCATTCGTTTACGCAACAAACCATCAATCATACTCAACCAGTTATTCCTCAAACGCCCATGCAATCGTTCACCTCCAATCTCACCCACATATATTAGTTTCACCAACCATTCATTCGACATTCGCTCAACATGTCCAAACCACCTCAACTGACTCACTCCCACTTTCTTAAAAACATTCTTCTTAATCTCACACTCTTTATACACCAATGTATAAATAACTTATTCCATATAATTTATATGCAATTGGATTAACAAATTAGTAAATAGGTTAAGTGACTCAGTAGCCTTGGCTGAACCTCGCCTGCGACAGCAATGTCAATCAATAGAATTATTGTAATTATTATTATTAAATAACTTCGTGTTAAATATAAGTTCAAGTTTGAATTTCATAGCTGGTAATTACTAGTATTACTTACCTTCTGAGGATCTCATCTCAGTGACATATTTAAGAACCGTGATTTGAAAACTGGTAATCATATTGATTGATTGATGATGCAGCAATAAGTAATTATCAATTATAATACAGAAGGGCTGTATAATCATTTAATTTAGTGAAACCCAAATCACTCGGTTCAAGTTGTATGTAAAGTAAACTGTAAGCGCAATGGCCAAAATCAACTCAGGTATCATGGAACTAATGGGGTCTGTGCTGTGACCATAGATGAAATTATAAAAACAAATTATAAAATAAGTAAATTAACTATAATGTTATATAATAATAATTATTATTATTATTATTATTGTATTGTATACACTTACCTAAAAGATCTTTGTACAATTTTTAATATACCCTGCAGATGTGAACAAAATAATAATAATAAAAACTACATATAATCTAATAATTTTATGCTATTTTCAAATTGAAATTAAATTTATTGCCAGTGGCGCTATTGACATGACATTAAATTGGTAGAGCATAAATAGAGGTGGGTCATGGAGCTTCGACTTCGAAACTAACGTTTATCAGATGTCAAGTGATATTACAAGTATATTTACATACAATTAATAACGTGCAAAAAATTTTAATAAAACTATAGTTTCCTGGACTAAATATTATTTATATCATAATAAGAAAGCAAAAATGTTACCCACCTCTAAATATACCAGATGGCATTTGCATCTATCTCTTTCTCTTGAATGTATTCATCTACCTCCTATTAAAAGTACGTCATGTATCCCTTCACCTAATTTTTATATTAAATTTCTAATAATCTATAAATAATTAATTGATTAAAAAAATACGGGTATTTTATCACATATCCCAATATAATTTTTTTTAAAGAGTTATTAAACATATAATCACACATCTGTAGAACACAATAAACATAATTTGAAAAATAGTAGATGGAAGATATCATACATCCATCCATACAGGCATCATTAAAACAATGGGCAAACGGAATCAAGGCACTTCAAAACTCGCAATTCCGTAAAATTTCGTCACCGATGTTTTTCATGATTCCTTTACTTTCTCATACTATGCATAAGAATGAAAATAGTATATTGTGTATCAAGTGCCGAAAATAGCATCTTACATGCGAGTGTTTTATTTGTGGCACGACCCGAAGGGGAGTGCTGCAGAAAAACATGAGCATGTAAGAGCATTTTCGCACGTGGTGCACACTATACTTTTTCTACGATCATTTTTTTAAATTATGTATTAAATACGTTCTCCAAAAATGATTTTGTTCTTCTATAAATTTTCCAATCAATGAGTTTCCGATAAATGTCATCGTACCTTTTGCGGGATTTTTCGGGCAATAAATTATTGCAGCTATTGCTGGCTGCTGCAATAATTTCTGGAGGTGTACTTTCAAAAATTTCTTCTGTATCACTCATTTTCTTGTTATCTTGTTATTTTTATTTCAGTGAAAAGTTTTAAATTGACATTTAAATAAACAGGATATCAAGGTAACCTAGGTAACTAAAACAAAGCCTACAAAGATGAATAGATACACATGCATTTTCGTGCATTTTACAAGCGTCCATACATGCACTTTCGTGCATTTTACATTCATGCTCTTTTCTGTTGTTTGTAATAATCGATTTTCGGAGTGAGCAGTGATATTTCGAAAATGCGATTTTCGATAGTGAGCGTAGAAAAAATATCATCTTGTATTGTATATTTCTATTATAGGTACTCGTCTATAATACTAGCGCTCAGCTTTATCGTTGGCATTAAAAAAATACTTTTATATTAGTCAACACAATTTAAAAGAAAATTAATCAAAAACAGTGCAGACCCAAACAAAACCCACAAAAAGAGATATTCGAAGCCATGTTCCACATAATATCAGCTACGTCTGGCACGAGAAATACAAACACCTTAGTAATCCCAATCCTTTCGTTCTTCGTAGCGTCGTTCATCACAAAAACGAAACGAAATAACTAATCAACAGCTGGCGGGTTTTACTCCAGCCCTTACCCCTCACCTCTTCTTCTATGTCTCCTCCAGCGTTCCGCGTAAAAGGCTCAAACCAATTTGTCTATACCCAATAAGCAGTTGGTTTGAGAATTCAATTACGGGCCAGGCGAAGTGGCATAAGGTCTTCCCGGGGGGACGCGACTAATCCCCCCTCCCCCATCGTCTCCCTCCACAGTGACATCCCCCGGGAGACCCTGAAATTATATACATTATTCCCTCATGGAAGAGTAGGGATTATATAGTTGGTGATGTTGGTGCGCTTGTTTGCGACTTGAAGAGAGATGATGTGGTGTTTTTGTTGTTGCAGGTGTGGGGCAACTGGACAGCAGTAAGGATTTCTCAGTGGACGGCCTTGGGTTTAATAAAAAGAAGAAGAAGAAGCGTCGTCATAGGTGAGTACTTATGCTGATTAGCAGTAATGAATTATACGCGAAATTATAAGTTTAATCCTTGCTTTTAAAATAATTTTGCAATTATTTTATGGGTATAGCAATGCCTAATTGAGATGTTACATTTTATTTCATTTAAACAAGCGAGTTTATATTTTTCCATCAAATTAGTTTAAAGAGGCAAGTATAAAACTAATTTGTTCGGTATAAGTAATAGATAGGTATTGAATATAAAATTCTCGTAAATGCATCTTTTAAGCAAATTTAATTGATGGAACGCTTCTCTTGTACTGTTGCAGGCTCTATTTGTATTTTCGACAATCTATTACAATACTTAATTTCTACAATCTATGTACACTGACGGGATTTCTGATCTAATCAGATATTCGGGCCTATTCTCTATAAAAGTTGCTACCGTAACATGCTAATTATGACATTAATGAATCGTTTTTTGATAGCTAATGAAATATTCTACATTAAACATGAAGTTTCGATGCGATTTTGTCGCCATTAGCAAGTTGCTACTTCATTAGAGAATTTTATCGATTTACATCAAGCATATTGCCACTTCTAACAAAAATGAATATAGAATTTATTTACATATTTTCAAATAAAATAAATTTTCACATACATGCTTAACTAAATTGTCAACTTAGTTTACTATTTTGTTGGACAATTTATTAGTAAAACAATAAATGTAATGTAATACAAAATACTTATTGTACTTACAAATTTTCAAATACTTTAATTCTATGGTCGTTCGGAAATGAGCTGCTGTAATAAATCAGAATTTGCAAGAATAGCACTGGATTTTTGTTAGGATGTGGCAAATAAATCCACCAGAAAAATGAGGTATTAGTTTATTATGAAGTACATAGAAATCTGCTTGTTTTATACCTGTAACAATTAATATTCACTTTTCTAACAACATAAATACCTGCAATAAACGTTCATATAATACCTTCTGAAAGGCAACGTAGGCATTGGTACTGGTAGAAGTTTTCAGAGCAATCTGTTTCTGTATTATTGAGGTAGTTACATCTTAATTGCGTAAGATAATTTATCTAGGAGCGTGCGATATATTCTACATACTCCACTCATTTCAGACAGGTAATGTGCTACATTACCGCACAAGTGCGTTTTTTAATATTACAGCACTGTTTATTTAGTTGCCATGACTTTCAACCCGTTACTATCATTTTAAAAACTATCCTGGTGTGTTGCTACTTTAATTTGAAAGTAATTAAATTTTTATTTCTTGACTATATCTCACTAATTGCGTAAAAACCATTAACTGATTTAAAAAAAAAATTAAATTTAATTAAAACAATCTGTCGATCCCTATCGAATTCAATCTTTTCGAGTAGGTACTCCTTATCAAACAGTTATTGATACATCACTGGAATCTCTTTGGTGGATTGATTCAAACTCATTGCATGCCGAATGTACTATAAATAATTTTTTCCTCGACAGTCCAAAAAATAAGTCATTATGTACATAATTCTAGCACAGAAAAACCAGAAAAATTATAAAAGTAGGACTAAAGACTACCAATTAACAGTTGCAATACAAGCAACAGACAAAATGTATACAAAAAGGTTTGTTAATTTCGATCAAATAAGCTTCTAAAATGAGTTTATGATAGCGTAGTTGTGTTAGCAGTTTTAATTTATAAAAAATTGTTTTCATTTCTCCTATGACAACATTATGTCAATTACCAAATTCTGCGAAAGTACTATGAGAACATGATGTGATGATATATTTATTATGTTCTTATTTTTTTTTTCCAATTTCGTAAAGATAACTTGAGCAGCTATCCGGCCCTGCGTATTTGTATCAATGGAACAAATAAATGAGCACCTTAGTCCATGAGCTTAACTACTTCGCAAGACAAAATACTAGCATGACAAGCGCAAACCAGAAATTCCTCACGACTTTAATTTGACGGTCAATACCAGTCCGATACAGTCTATACCTCAGTGTATCTACAGATTTCTTTCGTTGTGCATGTGATTCAATACTGCAGTGTTACTAGCCTATATACGATATGGGCTTGTTGTACACATTTAACTACCCTGGGTGGGTGTGTGGCAGGACAATCTTCACGAGCTACCAGCTGGAGGAGCTGGAGAAGGCGTTCAAGGATGCCCACTACCCCGACGTCTACGCCAGAGAGATGCTGTCCCTTAAGACCGACCTTCCCGAAGACAGGATACAGGTAGGACTTTTATCTTTTACCTTGAATACAAGCTTTAGTTTTGTATTTTTAAACCGAGGCAGCTTACAAAATGATATTCTGTATTCATTTATTGCCACGTAGATCCTTAGGTACATTCGTGACACTTCAATATAGAATTATTTGAATTCTGTGGCGAATCTGTGTGCGTGTGCCTAATTATTTAATAACTTAAGGTGTATATTAAACGTAAAGTCTAACTGTCTAAATATAGTAATAATCGCTGTGCCTTCCCAAATATCTGCACGTAAAGAAATTAAGACGTAGTTCGTTTTCCTTTCCAAATAATTTATTTGATTTCTCAGTCTGAAATCCATTTCAGGTGATAGGTCAGTAGTAGCCCCTACTAATTATTAGCAGAGATATTGTTAAGGTAAATATTTGAATACATTAGTTTATTAAACTAACCAAATAGGTATATATTTTTATTGAAATAACAAAAGCAAACTTTATTATCTTTCTGTTCATTACTACAAATAAACAATAAATTAATTTTTGAAGACAAAAATTTATTCATAAATTCAAAATTATATTGTGAAATATGTAATTAGAAACATAATATATCAATACACAACTTAAAAATTATCACTTAAGGAATAAAAACTACTTGTATTCTTTTTAAATTTAGGTTTTCTAAACTTAGGGCAAGGTTAAACATAGATAAGGATGTTCTGAAGGTAAGAAAGAATGCTGGTAGAATTTTATATTTGTTACTAATACACCTATATTTTACATATAGAGTAAAAACAACATTTCTTAATAAAATTCTATATATTCATAAAAATTTGAGCCCAGTTACTTAGAATAAATTATACAATTTATATTACTGTGCGTAATGCCTCCTTATAGCAATATAAGTGAAGATTTCAAGAAATAACCAAAAATCTTTTATTCATTTACTGTAAGTACTGAAATCTTTTTCAACTAAATAATAATTTTGTAAGTAATCTATATAGGGAGATAAATAAATATTTTAAATTTGGTGCACTGAAGAAGTTATCCTATTACGATTCTCAATTAAGAATACCATTGAAGTATATATAAACAGAAGTCATATCTCTCAATATTGTTTTTATATTGGATCCTAATTTTATTCCCAATTTTCAAATCTATGGATTATTTATAGATAGTTTACAAGCAAACATTTAATAAAAATTAGTTGATGATTATGTTCTCGTAACTTTGGAATGACAAATGTTGGACATATTGAGAGAGAAAGAAATAGATGCAGATGTCATCGGTCACTTGTACGAAGCTACAAATATATTAGGATCAGGAACATTGTTAAAATAATTTATTTTAAACTGATGTTCATCGAGTAATTTATTACAAAACCAGTGAATAATAATACATATATAAATTGTATCATCTGATATATGTCATCGTTCGTCAGTTTAATGAGTATAAATTTATGCTAGACCATTTGATTTCATCAGGTGCGATTTTAATAATATAAATAATAAATATATATCAGCACGCCATTTAATCATTTGTCGTGTGCATTCTGCTTTTGAAGATCGTCAAGCTAAGCCTAGTAAAGATATGTTGTTAGTGCATGGAAAGGGAACCACAGTGATAAAACTAAAATGGCATATGTCGATTGTGGAATTCGAAATGAAGCTCTCATGATCTTATTTTATAATTAAATTCGACTATATGATTACCGGTAATTTATTTGTAAAGCTCTGCGGAATCGTGGATATCCACCATTAAAATTCAAATAAAAGCAGGTTATTTTTGTACTTTTTAATAAAATGTTATTGTTTAATTCTTCATTTTTAAATAGTGTTTTAGAAAATAAAGAAAGATCTGTTTATAACACTTATAGATGCGAATAACGTAATATAAATTTATATTAGGTCATTGGTTGCACATATGCACGAAAAAAAAAAATGGATTGCTACAATAGCTATAATTTATCTTACATACGTAGTAACAGCAATTTATATATTAACAATAGCAATATTTTTATTTATATTAGTAATATTGTTATTGTAAATATCTAAATGGTTGTCACTATACGTAAGATAAATTATTGCTATTGTAGCAATCCATTTTTTTTTTCGTGTGAAATCAAATAAATATATCTGCGCAAGGATCTTCATATATTATACCTATGTTGTAATATTTAAGTTATCTTTCTGTGACATCATTAAATATTGCAGTACAACACATTTTAATTATCCCTAAAATTAATTAGCCCCTTCATCCCTCCCATGAACCATCAGCCATCCATCATCCAACAAATCACCAGCCACCTTCCCCTACACATGCACACATCCTCACATTCGCACGCCGTGGTTAAAAACTCTGCACCCTTCGCTGCGTATCTCATTCATAACCAGCTCGCCGGGAGACGAACAAGGGGCAGCCATTACTGGGCGGTGCGGCTTCAGCCTATCAGAGCCGTGAACGGCTCAGCACGGCTAGGCACGGTGGCAATGCACACTCCAGAAGACGCCACGGCCAGACTGCGGTGGCTCTGGTTCGCGTTCGATTATGCAGTTCACTTTAAACTTATTATGTGAATCATTTTTCAAACAAAGTTTTAACGAAGTAATTCGGAGGAATAATAAAAGAATGCGAGCGGCAGAAATGTATTTTGGAGTTTTAGTTTTGTATCCGTAGAGAATTGAAAGTTTTAGTTGGGAAAAGTTTGTAATGGGGCTGGCGGGAAACATATTGTATTGGGGAGAGAATTTTAAATTGCGAGTTTTAAATATTAAAATGCTCGACAATCAACAACGCAAATATGAAATGAAATATAATTTTTTGTAGAAATATCTTTCACCATTTCGCCTTTGTACATCTCAGCCTTTAAATTATTTATTTGTTTATTATAGTTGTTTTTTATTTTCTCGTGTTTTACCGAGCCAAGATATCTTGTCTTGAGGATCTATTCTTGGCTTGTCTTACGTTTCAATACAAGGCATCAAGTGTTATTGTTTTCACGATTATATGCGGGACGGGACCTTGACTCATTAAGTCAAGAATTCTCGAATTTCTTGACATTTCTTGCATAGACCTGGCAAGTGCATTGAATATTTTTATCTACTTTTTCACTGTTTTCATTAATCATTTGAAATTTGAATACAGTATATGAAATTCAATTAATAATTTGGTGCGTAGGTATATTATAAATATTTTTGATCTGATTACAGATATACATGATAATTGGTTTGTCTCAGTGTCACACATTCTATTTCACATGTACAAATACAAATTTTTAGTATTATAATAATTATTAGGACATTAGGAGGCTCTGATGTTTCGACGATAATATTTTATGTGCTTAGTGCTTAGTTACATTTAAATTATTAACTTATGTATTATTAATAAAAGAACACAATTATTTTTTATAAAATATTAATTTCAATATAAGGATTGCCAAAAAATTAATTGTGTGATTGATTTTTTTTGTGTTTCCACAAAAGAAAATATGAAATCCGTATTTTTTAAATTCATGAATTAATTATAGTTAACGTGAAATAAAATATTACAAATATTGGCAAAAGAAATATAAAAATATTTAGAGAAAGAGAGAGATACAATTGTCATCTGTTGTAATTTTGTATACAGTAGGGTAACACGAATCCCGAAATACAATCAACCAACAATCAATCTTCTTCAGACATTCCTATCCTGGTACACCACTGTCGCCTCGTATACATTTATAGTAGATACGCTTCTTACAGGTTCGGAATTATTCGTTCACGGCACACAATAAACCAGGCGTTGGCAACCTTTTTTGGCTACAGGTCAAAAACAACCAAAATATGAATATAAAGAAAACTTTTCGGGTTTTAGTTTAATTTTATATACTTTTTTTATAAATAAAAATATACATATACAAATGCCAAGATAATTATTGGTAAATGTTGGAAGATTGCATGTCATTTTTTATTTATTTAGGAAATCAAATGGATCACTCGAAATTATAAAATGGGTCATTTGGTGACCCGCGGTTCATAGGTTGCCGACGCCTGCAATAAACCATCAACTATACCTAACCAGTTATTCCTCGAACACCCACATAATCCTTCGTTTATTTTTAATTCTGCTAACTACTATTTCATTTCTAATATCAGTTATATGAGCATCTACTTGTAGAATATAGATTGTATCATCGGATATATGACTCACCTACGTAAATGTATGCTCAGCCAATTCCACGTCACATCCGTGGGCGACTTGCATTAAATTTGAATTGAAAATTCAATAAAATTTTTATTACATTATAATAAAATAAATATATTATCACGCCGTTTACCCATTATGGGCGTGGCACTCTACGTACGCAGATCTCGGTAAGTTATAAATAATTATGTATGAAGTGCGGTTACCGGCCGTCAAGATAAATTTAAAATGGCATCTATTGATTGTGGGATTCGAACTGCGAATCCCACGATCCACAGTCTGATACGTTACCATGGGGCTATATAAGATATTTATTGATTATTATTATGAGACAGTAAAATGGTTCATTTACTTTTTTTGTATTTTGTTTCTGCAAATTCGACTATGGCCACAGCCTTCCATCTTTTATATCTTTAAATTTTTTGTTCTCATTATAATTGCTAAAATATATTATCAAACATATAAATAGATATCCCCTAAAATTTGAAATATAAAATTGCAACATATTTTATTTCAAATTTCTCTCATTGAGATTATGATATTTTCTGAGAATTTTCATGAAACATATACTGCGTTTACATGCAGTTTTGCAACCGTTTTCAAGGCTTTTTTTTTAAAACTCCATGTATACAATGTCAAAACTGTTTTGAGTTAACTCAAACCAAAACAAACAATTCATGGGTTTGACTTCAAAATTAGTTTGTAAACAACTCAAGTAAACACATAAAATTCAGTTTCGAGATTTCGCATGCGTACTTTGAAATACCAATATTAAACAGACAATAATAAGAATAGCATTAGAGGTACAGCTCCAGAAAACTCATTCTAATATATGTTTCTGTTTTATTTTTTATTATAATTTTATTTTAGGTACAGTTTTTTATGCACAGGTGATACCTAGAGGTCATATTTTACATTCGAATCGGTCATTTCTTATATCAACCACATGAGCATGCGCTGAAACTGTTTTCAAATCTATTTTTACACTGGTTTTGAAAATTACATGTAAACAGTTTCCTATAATTTTGACTGAAATCCTATCTTTTCTTATTCATGAGTTACTGTACATACGGAGACCCATCCATCCATCCACATACACAGACATCATGAAGAAGACGGTCAAAATGTATTTAGGAGTTCTCAATTTTCATGCAAAAATTGTCACCGATTTTTTTTATGACTTCTTTACTTCCTTATGGTTATGCTTTGCGCAAGGAAGTAAAAATAATTGTAATGCAACAAATAATGCCAGAGCCTGCTGTTCAATCCAGCCTTGAATCGTGTTACTATTTATTTTTTTATCTTGTTCACGACCCACAGGTTAAGAAACGCTGTTTATAACATTTTAAGTAAGTTATCTTCACTGTAGTACACGTACTCCATAAGAACAACTTGTCGCACAATTATAAGTAGTTCGCGCAAACTTCTTTTTCTCTAAAATAAGAGATTTAAAAAGTGAGTCGGAGCATGACGTGAGCAAGTTAGGTGCCTTGTCTGGCGTCTGCACTCTGCAGCCGTGTCAGAATAAACACCGGCGTGTTCCGCAGCGTCGTCAGCGTCGTAGATCCTCCAGCAAACTACGCCATAAAGATTCCGCGCAGTTTCTAACTTTTCCTAATAAGAAAATTTCCACATCATTCTACGTCTTAATTAAATGAAACCCAGCAGCAAAGATGGTTCTTTTGCGTTTAGTTGGCAAGAATTTGAGTAACGAAGTAATTATCTTCGCTCCGGCAAAGTTGGCCAAGTCGCGTCGCGGCGCTACTCCGGAGTCCGGGACGGCTCCGTGCGCTCCGGGCGCTGTTTGCTAATGACTTGTAACCCAAGTCTGCGTCGCGGCGGCGGCGGCGAAGCAGCGACGCTATCGGCCCAGGCGACGCGATCTTTAATGAAGCATCAGCTCAAAACAAACGCTGACGCGCATAATTGTTATGTGGAAAAAATATTATTGTTCTGTAGTTGCGAGAACTAATTGATGTGATTTAAATTAAGCGAATTGTTTCGACTTTTTGCTGCAAATCTCGATTATTCCCTAAATTAGATCTATGATTGAATTACTTCGTTGGCAGAAGACGATGATAATGAATTGGCAAAAGTCTCATGTCTATCAAATAATTTATTACAGCGGTATTCATTCTTATGTATTTCGCATTTTCCACAAATATTTATACATTTTTCTCAAATATTATAAATTATAATACGTTCATCATGAAGATTAATTGACTTCCACTTTTAGAATACAATTATAAAGTCCATGAAGTGTAAGATGATAATACTCTTTTTTTATAATTGGTGTGTGTGTGTTTTTTTAATGTATACAACTTTAAAATGAAATAAAACTCATCAGATTAGAAATTCTATTATTTTTAAGAATATTTTAAGGATAAATAAAATAATAAAAAATTAACAGAAATCACTAGATAACGATTTCATTTGGCCCAAATATTGACGGTTATCACGAACACTGTTTTTGAATCTAATGACAACAAAATATAGAAAAATGTTTCAAATAAAGATTGTAGGTATATTATTCTACATCTTTTTAATTACAATGAAATTTACTCTAACTAATTTATTTATTAAGATAAACCTACCCAAAAACTGACAGGCCTTCTAATAATCTACCACTTACTGTTGATAAATTATTCCCAAAATATAATTAATTCGTAACTTAATAGTATATTCTACATCAAGTAATAGAATGGCACATATTCCACACGAGCAAAAAGTTTGTAGTCCGAGCCGAAGGCGAGAGCTACGGTTTGCGCGTGTGGGTTAGGCCATTCTGTTACCTGTTGTAGACTATACTTTCTATAACAATTTGGAAATTATACAAAAAATGTAAAATACAAAACTGTTGAAAACGTCGAACTCAAATAAACAAAATTAAAACAAACAGACGTAACCATAGTTACCGAACCAAGATACTTCATATATTGCGCTAATATTCGGTTCAAATTCGTCGAATTTATTCCATAGTCGGCGTATGGAATGATAGTTATTCCAATACAATTTTTACTTGTGGAATGCTTAGTTTCCAAAACAGTGTTATAGAAAAATTATACCTCACTTACATATATGTATGTTTGGGAGGCTTAAATGATAGAATTTAAGATATTGGGCTTCCAAATTAAAATACGTTAACTAGTGGTAGAAAGCTAATAAGGTACATAAATTTCATTGTATTTTGATATTAACTGTTTTTTTTTTTAAATTAATAACAATAATAGTTATTTTAAAAGAATTCCAATGTAAGTATAACATTTGTTTAAGCCGTATTATTGAAATAAGAAGTAAAAATGAAAGGTTCATTGTATTTGTAGATTATAGGTTAAGATTAAATTTTCTCCAAAAAAACCTATAAAAACAGGAAAATTTGTAGTGTGTATGGCAACAGTTCTGCTGACAATAAAAGCAAACTACCAATACTAATGCAAGCATTCGCCATCATAAGATATCATGCAAAATGAATTTGACATGTATCTTTTGGGAATTGTGATCAACGCCGCGCCATCTCTTGGTAATTTGGAAGCCCAATTATTTGTATTTATTAATTTGCTATAAGCAGCATACTAAGTCCAAAATAGGTAAATGATCCAATAATAATTTTTCCACCTTCATTCTTAAATTTTATACCAAACTCCGCAAAAATGAATAACTATTACAAAAACAACGGACGATATTTGTAAAACTAATGTCTTTGGAGGGAGTCGCGAAAAGTAATTATACAGTTTCGTACCTATTTTATTATTACTTAAAACCAAAATAACTTATGCAAAACGTACCTTCAAATTGAAACCATTATCTGCTCCACCACTATTTCGATCTCCAAAAACTGAACATCCCTCACATAAAATTATCCAATTACTGCATGGCATCTCTTCCCTTCCGGCACGTGGCAGCGGCGCCGTTCGGGGGTGGGCGGGGGCGGCAGACACCTCGCTGTGCCGCCGCTGACGCTGTCGAACGCACTCGCGAATGACATTTTTTGTAACACGCGAACAACGACGCACGACGCGCCGTTAGGATTGATCTGTCACTAGCAATTTTCAGCGCGTTGTTGTGAACAGAAATCCACGGGAGGTAATGAAAGATGGGCGGAGAGGAGAAATTTATTTTTGAGAGGTAATAGAAGGTGTGAATGTGTCAGACTGATTGGGAAACTGTAGTGTAGTCTAAATTAATTTTTTGTACTCATAAATTGAAATGTGTTAATTTGCGTTGCATAACCAACGTTCGAAATGTTCTTTCCTAGGTCTTCCCAAGCTAAGCGATCGGGAAATTTCAACGAAAATTTTTTGGTTAAAAAAATATCCAATCGAATCCCTGTATTGCTGACCATGTGTGCAAAAGTAACCAATCAGGTCACAATTGCACTGAAAATTTGATAATTTTCCCGGGAAGTAACAGTTGTTGACAGTCGATTGACAGTTAATTCAATATTTGATTTGTTTATTACAAAATGTCATTTTACGGTATGTAAATGAAAATAATTATAATTCTCGCAAAAATTTTCTCACCGAATATCCCTCGACCATTGATAAGTACTTATAATTTGATCACAACTACCTCAAGAACGTTGCTTGAAGGTAACTGTGATAAAATTATTTCGAATTATCAATTCATTTATTAAAAAACTATATTTGTAATAAAAAAGTATAGTATTTCAAACATCCCCTAACATGCCTAACATAATATTATTTTTTATTATACCTGCATCATAATCCGTGTTTAAAACACGCTACAGCGTTCATAAACGCAAGATTAAAACACGCCGTGCTTTAAAGGTTGCTAAGCAACAACAAAAATATTTACTATTAATATCTGTCAAAACTGTACAACGTAAACGTAAACAACAAATGCTAACCACTCTCCATGTAAACGATATATGTCAAACGTCACAAGCGCAAAATTATGAAATGAATCAAAATCAAAATGTTGCTTTCCAGTTTTTTCCAGAGTATGATGCAGGTATAAGAAAAAATAGCGTATAACACACTTGTATAATTGCTTTTAATGCACTAGCGACACTAACTCGTCGTACGTGTTTGAAAAGCTTACTTATACACTTGTATCATAATATACTATAAAACAACGGCGGAATATAATTTTGAAGTAATATTTTTTTTTCACGACCCGGATAAAAATCATGACAGAAACAGCCAATTTCATATCTACGGGAGATTTGTGCACTTTCTCTGACATTCTGAAGGAAAATAATGCGAATAATGAACATAATTAAACGAATCAAAGGTAACTATCATAAATTATATTACAATTCAAATAATTTTGAAATACATAAAAACCATCATAAATATTGAGGGCATCTATATACACCCCAAGAGAGAAGTGTATTTTTCCCGTCGTCGTATTGTAGCCCTCGCCTACTGCTCGTGCTTCAATTACTTCGCGGGAAAAAATCATACACTTCTCTTCCTTAATGTATAATATACTATAGAATAGAGCATCTAGTATCTATTAGAAATATCAGAAAAACATTATTTTATTGCAAAGATTTTTTTTTATTTTAAACAATGATTTCAGAACATATATAATAACATAATAACTAACTTTGTTCCACAGTTTATCTAATTTTCATCTATTTACAAATTTCCTCGACATTGACAAAATCACTTACCCTTCCTGTACAACCCTGCCTCCCATCTCCTGCCACATATTCAAAGCTTGACGATAACTGTACCGTTCTCGTATGTTCCCTAAATTAATTATCAAACACAGTAGCTAAGCGAATGTTTAACATGTGAAGAGTGTTCCGAAACACAGAGCAGAACCACCGCGATCCGAGCCGGGGTTCGGGGAGAGAGTGAGTCTCCAGCAACATGTTTACGACGTGTTTTGGGGTTAGCCCCCCCTGGGAACGCCAACTAGTCATTAGGGCATTAATAGGAATTATACTCGCAAGTGTGTTAACTTGTTACGCAGACTTTGCTGATAAATGAAACGTTTAACTACACTAGTTGTAATATGTTGTTGTTCTGTGTCACTGAAGGTAAAAGGTTGGAAAATGATAATAAGTGGTGATAGCGAGGTAATTTTGTTATATCAGTTTGGTGCTGATTAAGGCTGATCTGTTTTAAATAGCTTCTAACGTATTTGGTTAATTTAATTAAACTACATAACTTTGCAAACAATGTTTCAGTATTGAATAATGTTTTCTGTACCAAAATTGTTCTACACTAATATAGAAATGGAGTAAATAGCATCGTGGTTAAGCATCGGACTGCGGATCATAAAATCCTCGATTCGATCCCCGCAGCCGACAATTTTTCGAAAATTAATTCCGATAATTTAACTCCAATAAAAGTAAGCCTAAAGAAAAAACAATTTTATCGTTTTGACAGCGAACAAATAGGAAGGTAGTTTTTTGAAAGTGATAAATTCCCACGACTAGTTTTTAACCAATCATAATGCAAAACACTTGAAAATTCATCCAATAGGAACAGTATTATATTGATAAAATCCCGTTATCCGGGTAACGGGAATTTTATCCCGAAAATTTTTTGGTTAAAAATATCCCTGTATTTCTTATCACGTTTGCAAATGTAACCAATCGGGTCACAATTACCCCCGGGAAATTATCACTTGTTGTAAGTAACAGTTGTTGACAGTCGATTGACAGTTAATCTAATACTTGATTTGTTTATTAGACCTGCGCACTAAACGCGTATTTTATGTTTTACCAACCTAACCGCAACTATATCTGCTATCCCATTTTATTTAACGTTTATATTTTATACATGAAGACTGAAATATCTAGAAAACTACACATCCGTCAAACCAATTTTATATTAAAATTTGTTCTTCTCGGATGTGGACTTCAATTGATACCAAACTCGACTCGCCACCTCCCATCTCCTAGGAGGTGGGGGTTATGGATATAAAACTTAGAAAGGAACACCCATTTTTTAGTGCAGATTTGCATTCTCCAGGAAAAAATACGACAGTTTTATCTCAAACATTTTTTTTTTGTATTCGTGCCAGATGGCGCGGTGGTGGGTCGAGTTTGGAATATTTGGATGTCTAATACGAGACAAACAAATTTTAGTTTAAATTTTTTTATCCGATGTGTATTTTTCGAGAAATTTAAGTGTCTTCAATTAAATTGAACACTCTGTATATTTTTTTTTCAATTTACGTTTTGTTCTACTCATTTTATAAACACAACACTCAAAACGTCAAAACCTCGGCCAAAACTGTTTTTTGTTGTTTAATTGGCAGTATTACATGACGAATAACCTACTAGAAAAGGTAGTTGAGATTGTAAACATAAAATGTTTCTAAAATCAAATTCAAGCTTCCATCCGAAAAAAGTTTAATGTAAAACAGGCGTACTCTACATCAATAGCAGTAATGTAGGATTATAAGAGTTAATTAAAAGTTGTTCTTTGAACAACCCCTGTATAATTTGTTTTCCTTATTCATCCGCCATCTTGATACCGATCAATTCGCAACATACATTCGCAAATAGTCCCAAAATCTTGTTTGGTACTAATTATGGAAATAGTTACTTAAGAGCATCCTATTGGTTGAGGATATATTGGAAATCGAGACGAAACCGAAACCAGCAAACCTAATTACAATTTTCATTTAGAAATAAATTCAAAATAATTCTGATATTTTTTTATGTGAGAATTGTTACAATTACTTCTAACTTCGGCTTCGTGTGCTAAAATTTTTCTCGTGGGTAATTCCTTACTTTGCCCACTTGTAAAGTAAATAACTATTATTTGCCTCCCGGAACATTTGCATGTTAAGCCGACGATATTTATTTAGAAAATACTAATAAAATCAGACTTACCAATGCAAGTATAATTTTTTGCAACAACAAACACACAGTACACTAATTTGCACGCTAATCGTAAATACTAATACGTATCATTATTATAATTACCTTCATTATCAATTTACCACCCACCCTATTATTATCCCAACAAAAAATCCCGACCTTCAAACTAAAAATCAAAATTACAAATCATCAAATCTTCTCCACACCCTATTACATCAATAATAACCCCATCAACACCTGACATCCTGACATCTTACTTTTTTCTTCTTCTGGCATCTGCCACGATGACTCTGCGTCTGTGGTCGCGGGTTCGAACCCCTAACACTCGAAACTTCGTGATCCCACAATGGCCATTGTGTGGTCTTGAGGCTCTGAAGATGTCTGATTCTTGAATTGAGTCTTGACCACTTTTGAGCGGAGCGGTGGAGCTGACACCTACTAGAAAGAGGGTTAAACAGTTGGGTTAAAAGTAAAGCGACAACGGATGGTTCAGGTGTTTGTGGTACTTGAGAGCTTGGAGTTGTAATTAACTGTTATTTATTGCTGAAACCTTCAGTGTAAATTGAAGCAATTAGATGAATATTTAATTGCATATTTTGTAATTTTTGCTTGTATAATATAAAGAGTGATTCTTCAGTATGTTTTTTTAACTCTTGTATTTTAAGTTATAAAGTAAAACACTTTAAGTAATATCTATTTGATATATTTATTGTGTATCTACTTACTATTTTTGTATACATCATGCTCCATTTAAACGCAACAATATGCAACTTTATATTTTGATTAGTAAATTAAATTCCTGTAAGAAAGTATAATGCGATAAAGTATCTAAAATTATAAATTAACAAGTATTGAAATTTGTAAAAGCTAGTGGTTTCTAGTAAAAAAATTACAATTTAAACCAGTAATTCCATATTGTTGTGCTCAAATGGAGCTTTCTGTATACAAATGTGTATGGTAAGTAGCTAGACATTGATATATCAATTTTATTTGAAGAGTTTTCCTCTAGATCTATGAATTTTAAAAGACTAAATCTTAATAGCGAGATTTTGGAAAAGTTGGTGAGTTTGTTGTATCTACTGTTTATCGAAACGAATGCCTATACTTATTTGACTTGTTGACTTGACTTATTAAATAAATATAGATGTTTAATTCAATAATGAGGCATAATCGTGGCTTCGTGGCATCTGATACAAATTTGATCATTTAAATCAATGTTTTTTTCAAACTCGAAACCAACAACTAAATTTTAAGATTATCAAATGTACTGAACTCATTTATATACGTATCTACTTAGAAACAATGCCAGTCTGTTACTTTCCATCGGCAGTTGTGGAAGTAGAATTAGAACGATTGATCCATAAGCGAAAGTTTGTAAGTTCGTACCTTGCGTTTTTAAGTTTTATTGCCCACATGAATTATATTCCACCATAAATTGTTGGTGCATTGCGAAATATCAAAGAATGGAAATGTACTTTCGCCCACGATATTAGAAGCAAGAAAGCTATATAAGAAGAAAAGAAAGTTGAATAAAACTTCCTGCCGGTGAAACGTTTAGCTTTGCTTAAAATTTTTACTCGGTTCAAACTTGAAAATAGGATATATTTAAAAATTCAGACCGTGAAAGCTTACGTTATTATTTAAATAAAAAACACCTGTAACAAGACATTTTTCTGCCTGTACTCCGACGCCGTAAACCGCAGGAAATGTAACTGCGAAGTGCAGTTATTAGCAGTCATATCGTTCCTTGAGAGATGTTAGTTGACAGAGGACCACAGGGGTAAAGTCAAAATAGCATTTGTCAGCTGTGGGTGTTTCTAAGTGAGGATTTATCTCATAGTCAAATTCTTTCATATTTACCGAACGTCATGTTTCGTTGTGTAATATAGTAATTGAGGCGTATTTATCAATGGAAGCTGGTTGAAAATGGATATTTATGCTGACTGGCATAACGAAATACTATAATAAATATTCTTATTAATTATAGAATAACTTATTAAATTATATAAAAATACTTACAAATTTCGTAAACGTCAAAAATATCAAAGAGTACTTAAATTTTTATTTTATTTGCAATGCACTACCAACACTTTTCTTAGGAACTCAATCCTTTTCAAATTAATGGTGCTAGTTGAAATGACAATAAAAAATATATGAAAAAATTGTTAATGGGATTTAAAGTCAAAATAAATATCGAACTCGCCAAATATTCGTCGGTCAAACACCCACAGAAACTCCAAAACGAATATCTCCTTATAAATGAAATATACTCTTATTTATTTATTTTATAGTAATGAAATTATCCAAATCCAATAGATGATTATTTTAAAGAGCGAGTTTCATATTTGTCATTTTATTTTGCAAATAAAAAAATATAATAATATTATAAACTTTTGTGTTTGTTTATTTAGCGAAGTTTTACATTTTCAATTTTTAACAAGATTAAAAACATAAATTATGACACTCGAATAAACTATTTTTAACTTAAAAAAAAGTTTATAAATAAATAAAGTAACTCCATGGTAACGTTTCAGAGGTTGTATCATGAGATCCGAAAGCCGACAATTGCTATTTAAACTTTATTTCTGTATTTTTCAGGGTCGTGACATGATTGCCAGTAACCACACTTCACGCACTAAAATATATCACTTATCAAGTTTTGTGGCACACAAAAAATGTGTAAATGGCGAGATTATATATTTATTTATTTTACAGTAATGAAATTGTATGTATAACGATTAACATAAATGTATTCTAAAATGAAATTTCATACCTACATACATGTATAGAATATACAAAATGTGTGTTCGTACCGTTGTCATAGCACGCTGACAGGTAGTAGTTTATCTTGTTGAATGGTGTAGGAAAGTACTGATCGGATTTCCTGAGACTTTTTGCTTCCTTTCTGAGGTTGAAGTCCGACACTTATTCACGACAATTTCAGATTTCCCGTCTTTACAACGTTTAAGAAAAGTGGAAAGTGGTCCCTTTACACTCTCAATCGGAAATCTTCACAATGGACTACAAGTTTCTCTCACAAATTTTAAGAGGAATTTTAAAATATATTTTCTAAATAAACTTAAAAGTTATAAAGATAAAAAACGTGCCTGTTACATTTTAAAGGCAAAATTTATAACTTTAGTAAATTTAGAAAAATAGTAACTGCATGGTCCCAGAACTTTAACTTTTTCACTTTTGACCTACAATAAGTTGATTATTTTTTGTTGCTAGAGTACAGTTGCGAATATGTCAACAGCTTTGAAGTAAAAATCCGTTTTCTTTATTGCAATTTCGGCTATTAGGCCATTGCAATAAAGAAAAAATATACATCATTTTGTGAAACTCCACCGAGTGTTATTATTTACTTATTTTAATTTCTTAAAATAATGTTTCACCGAGAACCTACAACTTCTTCAATTCAAGTTACTTTTTCTTTAACATTTTATTTTAATATCGTGTAAGAAAGTGATCCTTAACTGCATCTGATTATTATTATTAAAATTCTATTATCACAACCACATTTTATATATACGAGTATATTGAAGTGATATATACCAGAACTATTTATATCACATTATTGACTTTAGGGATTTAACCCTGGACACTCACACAACTGTCACAGTTACACAAACGCCACACCGAGGTCCGGGAAACAGAAAAAGTACTTTTCCATAATTGGACGTATTTTTTTTTAGGGATGTTACCTATAAAATATTTGTTTACGATTATAGAAAGACATTAAATAGTTATTAACCTTCCTGAAATAAATACGGCATTTTGCCAAAACTTAACTTTTTTATTTTGGACAATGAGAACAAACACATCAAGATTTTACATACTGAATATTTGTTTAGGATTATAGAAACTAAATTTACAAGATAGCATCGAAGTTACGTGAATGCTGCGCATTTGGAAAATTAGATGAAAATCGCGGGGTTTCCTAGACCCCCAGTGTAACATTTCAGGGTTAAAAAGTTCATAGGTAAATGTATGAGAGATATTAGATACATTGCAAATTTGCTCTTAAAAATTAAAATTAACCAATTTTTATGATTATTTGTACATATTTAACGGAACAGTATGTACCCTGAAACATAATGGGGTCTTTCACTATTTTTTTAAATATTTTTTTAATGAAACTTTATCTATATTGAAGACTATATACACTTTTAAAAAGTCTTAATTGTTATTCATTAAGCCAAAATGATTTTTTTTTAAATGTTGTGACGTCATAGTAGAGGTGTTGCTGGATCTAAAACAGTAGAGATTTAAATAATTTTTGTTACATATATGTTCTATTTTATTGTAATAATAATAATAAGATAAGTAAAAAAATATATTACTACAATTATTTACAATCTGTACTGTTTTAGATCCAGCAACACCTCTACTATGACGTCACAACATTAAAAAAAAATCATTGTGGCTTAATGAATAACAATTAAGACTTTTCAAAAGTGTAGATAGTCTGCAATATAGATAAAGTTTCATAAAATAAAATTTAAAAAAAACTGGTGAAAGACCCCAAACCAACAATCCAACTTCTCCAAATATTCCTATTCTCGCAATAAATTTCACCTCGCCCACATTTATATTGCGATACATGCACACTCTGAATCATTCGTGCACGGAACAGACTATCATTCTTATCTAGCCACATATTCCTCGAATGCCCACACAATCGTCCACATTCAATCGCGCTCGCTAATACCTATTAGTTTCACCAACCTTTCATTCAACAATCGTTCAAGATGGCCAAACCACCTCAACTGCTCTTCCACTTGCTAAAAAGCAACATAGGTTGTCAATGTTGAATGAACTTGTTATCATAATTTAAAGATGTTTACTAATGAAGAAAAAATTCGAATGATTACAATTGGTAAAAATGGAAGTACAATTGTGGTTATGGTTTAGGAAATGTTTGTAATTTGTCTGTAAATCAATAAATTATGATAAGCTATTTCACATTGACAACTTATGTTGCATTTTATCTGGAAGAGTCGAACAGTACAATAACGTCTGTATATAGATGGTGTCTACAGTAATGCATTAATGACAGAAAATTATTGTTTAAACTAAAGCTAACGGTATACGCTTGCACGCTTTAAGTTTTTACTGCAACATATAAAATAGCAGCCAGTAGAGTGCGTACACGTTAACTTCAAGCCACCAAGCCTATCAGTTTGTTATTTTAATTCAGGATTGATGCCTTAAAAAACTATAGTTTTTCAAATCATCTATTACAATAGTAATACAAAATTAAAATGCGGCGCTAAAAATATTCATGGCTTCCCATATAAATCACCATTTTTCCAAAATCCATTAACACTAATTCCCTACAAGGTCCAACAAATCCATTCTTAATCGAGCGTCACAATATCACCCTGCCCTTCCTCCACTGGCATCAAGGGTGTGATAAGTACCGCTAACACGCTAACTTGTTATAAATTTAATCAATTTAAGCCAAACATCGATTTAATCTAATGCATTGTTAAGTGTAACAACACGTCTTGCGACACTTGGAGTGCGTTGGTGGGTGTTGGCGGGAGTGCGGACGCTGCGAGGGTGTGTAAGGGCGACACGCGTGCACCGTCCCACCGGGACTCGAACCCCGAAACGCAATGAATGCTGATGATGTGCCGTGGATCGTTTTGTAGGTTAGAGTCACTTGGGAATGGGATTCCGGGGTTTTATATAAAATATCGAAGGGGATGGAGAGTTAGATGTTTATAATTTATATTTGTGCTGTAATGAATTATATCTGGGGTAGAAAAATAAACTAAGTAATTGTATACCTATATTAAAAATGCATAGTGTGAATTTAGATCTTCCTATAGTGGTCAAGCTGCACAGGGCTTCGAGTTGGACACCATCAGAAACTAAAATAAATAAAAATAAATGCATGAGATATGGTTACCAACTGTCAAGTCATTTTGTCCTAAGATGTTAGTGTCAAGAGAACTGCAGGGATAAAGATAAAAGTCAATCGTCAATTGTAGGAATCAATAATTATTAGAAAAATTAATCTCAAATATGTTGAAAAATTATTACGTGCACTACCTAACTATAATCGAATATTTATCTGTTAAATTACAATAAAAAAAATTACTGTAATTTCTCAAAAGCGACGCATTTGTAATAATGAATTTTCAGATTATTTAAAAAAATATATCATCACGCCATTTACTCATTTCTAGGTGTGGCACTCTGTTCAATGCAGAGCTCGGTGTTGTGATATATGTTTGTACGTGAAGTGCGATTACCAGTCGTTAAATCAGAGCCTCCAAAGATGGTTGTGGTGGAGGAACCACAAGGGTAATTTTGTGTGGTGAAAATTCCTTTTTATACAAAGAAATTTATAATTTTATTTAAGTTCAAGTTAAAATAATTAATTAGTCCTTTTCCATTTATCTTAATTGTCTATAATTATTAAAAATTATAATCTGTTAAAATATATTTTTGTATTCAAAACAACGTTTAGGACACTATATTGACAATTATGAACTTTCAATTTGCGCTCTTGTGCGGTAAAATATACAATAAAAATACTGGCTTTCCTCGGACATTCTACAGTAAAATCACTTTTTGTATTTTGCTTCTTTAACAAAGCTGTTACGACACCTAAAGGAGTTTCGTAACAGCTCAATCGAGTGTTACAATAGAGCAGAACAATTTAAATTTTCAAGGTTGGTAACTCTACTAAAATGTCTTATGTCAAAAAATATTAAATGTCACACATCACTAAGTAAGTAAATATAAATTATAAGAAATTTATTTTTGTATAATTTCGAATTTAAAAGCAGAAGTTAGGAATAGTAAGAAGAAGAATAGATAGGAAAGAGAGAAATGTCACAATGTTTGCTTACAAAAGTAAGGTTAAGTGTTCAATTTTTAAACGTCACAGCAGTGTCACAAACTAATACAAAATTCCCTGAATTTTGAAACTTGCATGCTTTTAAGTGGGATTCTAACCCAAGACCTCTGATGTGTTAGACAGAGTCACTACGCCACCGAAATCGGCCTCAAAACCTTGCTATTGTATTGGTTATTAAATTATGAAGAAAATAACTTTTAATAATGGAAACATTAATCTATATGCATATATTTAAACGTTATTTTGTATACGCTTTTCTAATGTTAATAATATTATTGTAGGAATGTTGAACTGCCGTTGAGTTCATCAAATTCTCTTCGTATCAATTGAATTTGCTTTAATACCTTATGATAAAGTACCTACTTTAGAAAATAAGATACTTGTCTCCCCTTACAAAATTAAAAACTAATCTATTGCATTCTTGCAAAAATAATTCCCCTTAATCTAATAAATTTAATCTCAAACCCTACTAATCCTACAATTCTTACAATTGAATTCTACTAATAGCTAAGCAGTCCAATGTCTACCCCATACAATACATTAAACTGTTGCCCTATACTTCCAGTAACTACACTTCTACTATCCACAAACCCAAACTCACATCGTACAAAGTTGCAGCAGCGATTGACGTCGTCCTTGGTCGGTGATCGGCTTAGGCCGGCGGCGTCGCGTCGGTGACTAGTGCGGCAAGCACGCCGCCGTCGCCGCTAACCCTTCCGGACTCGCCCGGATTAACGTGCCGGACTCCGGATGGTATGCGTTCTGAACAGTCGCTCAGTGAGATACTGAACGCAGTCGGCACGGAGACTTACTTTAGATGGGATTATGATGAAAGGATTTTTTGGTAATTGGGAGTTTTGACACGTGTGGGGCTTAATGAGAATGAGTGAGGGTGGTGTTTGTGGCGAAACTAAAGCTGAGTGGGGAAAATATTTTCTACGGAATATGGAATTTAGTTTTTTTCCATATTACAGTTTAACAGTGTTGCTTATTTCGCACGATTGTGCAAATTGACTTGAGAAAGATTTTTACCAACTTACTATAATTTTAAAAGTAAATTTGAACTAGTTACTTTTTTTGATATTCATATTACTTATAACACTATTTAGAATTCTGTATATAACTGGTGTTTTTTTAAAGGTTTTTTTTTTCGAATTGGTAACACTTCTCCCAGCGACAGCCAAATTGACAGTTGACAGCTGTTTGGTTTGCCATTTCACAATAAATAGACTTACGCCAGAACCAGGGGCACATTGGCTAGAAGTACGCTTGCAAATTGTGCAAATTTATTTTGAAAATTTTATTCAGCGATGACGCAAATTTTTTGTTAAATGTCTACATTAACAAGCAAAATTTACGCCTTTGAGATGTAGAAAATCCACAAGCCATTATTTAGATGGTGTTACATAAAAAAGAAGTCTCTGTTTGGATTGCTTTACGAGCTGTTGGCATCATTGGTCCATTTTTCTTCAAAAATGATACCGGCTAGAACGTTACAGTTAATAGAGACCGCTTTAGAGCCATCATTACTGACTTTTTCGTTCCCCAATTGAATGGCAATTATGTGGAAGTGCGGTGGTTTCAACAAGACAGTCCAACATGTCACACAGTGCGCGCTTCAATCGATTTATTGAAGGATACATTCGATGAGTGCAGAATATCGCGCTGTGAATCTTTGGATTGGCATCCAAGATCTTCTGATTCAATACCTTTGGATCATTTTCTGTGGGTATATTGGAAGTCGCCAGTCTACGACGTTAAACTCGAGACGATCGGCGACATGGAAGCCAAAAATGCTCGTCTATTCTTCACATTCGGTATCAATTATTCACGCAACAAATGATCAATCATTCGTAACCACTTATTCCTCGGGCGCATGCGCAATTGTTTATCTTAATTTCACATCAAAGTAGCAACAGATAGGGTTTTTTTTTTAAATCATAGCAACGCGTTGAATATCACGACTGCTACATCATATTTTTTTTTTAAACAAACATGATATATTTATGAGTACATTTAATTTTGGGCGTTTCTGTTTTATAATAAATTTAAACAGTATTTTTTTTTATTTGTTTTGTGGGAATATTTTGTTAATTTTTTTATGTTGACATAAAATATTCTGATATTGCTTTGTGTTTGTCTATAAAAAAACGTAAATATGAAACAAAAAATATTTTTTCAAAGTTTTAAACAGACCTATCAATTACAGTAAATAAACAATAACATGAAATATAAAAAAGAATTATTTTCAATCAATGAATATTATTTTTTGTCAGCGAATATTTTTGGTTATTATTAATATTTATTATGTTATTATATAATATTTTATTTTAATATTTATTCAGTAATTTACAAAAATCTCCTTTATTGATATGATATATACCTATATAAATATGACTATTATTATGTACACATATACACTACAAATATCTTAAAACAAATCTGTAATTTTTAAAAAAATATTATTTATTGTATTTATAACGTAATGCCACTCACACACAGCTCGATGTGAGATCAAATTTATATACAGGTATAAAGATTCAATTCGATTTCAAACAGAATTAGTAAATGTTTAGTGTAAGATGGTTCATAATAACCTTGCAGGAAATATTTAGCATCGTTCTCAGATCTGTGACCATAGTCGAATTTACGAAATCAAATCATAAAATAAACAAATTAAAAATTTTTTTACCTTTCATCATAATAATAGTAAAAACTAGTCATAATCTTAGAATAATTTATGGTATTTTCAATTTGAAATTAATTTTAACGTCATGCCATTGCTGTGACTTTAAATAGATAAAGCGTAATTAACGGTTTTAAACTGACATTGGTCAGATTTTAAGTGATATATATATATATATATATATATATATATATATATATATATATATATATATATATATATATATATATATATATATACCGTGTGTCTGTCTTAAAGGTGTACATAGGAGATTAACATGGGAAATCAGTTTTTTGCGTGCTGTTGCTCGGTGTTCTATCGGACAACAATGATTGTAGTACCAATCGAAAGATATCATTTTTCTGAATCAAATGATGTAATATACATTACAATTTAGTAGTAATTTGGTTCCGTAAATTAATTTTTAAATTTTGAAAATCCTCCGATTTATTCAGTTTTTATCGAAAATAAATGTAGTTACCTATGACTGTTTTGTTTTGATTTCTGTCAAGCTATTTATTTGACGTTTCTGTCAATTTGTAAAATATGGTTATATTCAGTAATGACAAGCGTACTTTTATAATTTTTGCGTAAAGATTTTATTAAATAAATTAAAGTCTAAAAACCAGTTTTCTTTAAATAATATTAATTTATTAAGAGTTAAGTTTTTTTTAAATCGATGACAAAAAATTTCATTTTTATTAGCTCTGTTTTGTATATCTTCACAAAATATTCTTCCACGTTCTTCGTCAAATGGAAAAAAGTTCTTGATTGCAGTGCATTTTGTAGGAATAAAAAGAACTTTTTTTAAAAAAATATGAACGATGTACACCCAATTCATTTCCAAAAAATCTAGTGCTATACGAAGGATCTACATTTATCATTCCTAAAACCCTTTCTTCCAATAAAGCACGTTCTTCTGCTCTTGCTAAATTGCAATTACTAAGCTCACGTGTATTTTTCGTGGATACTGGCATTTGTGGTTGCACTTGGATTCGGTCGATTCATAAACTTAATAGAAAATAGATCTCGCACTCTGAGCTAACTGTTTCCTCCAAAAAATAGTTTTACTATAAAAATACGCTCTTCAGTAGTATAACTAGCAATATTTTTACAAATTGTCTTAAACAAGTCCAAAAGTCAGAAACGTCAAATAAATGGCTTGACAGAAATCAAAACAAAACAGTCATGGATGACTATATTTATTTACGATAAAAATTGAATAAACCGGAGAATTCTCAAAATTAAAAAATTAATTTACGGAACCAATTTACCACTAAATAGTAGTGTATTTTACATCGTTTGATTCAGAAAAATGATATCTTTCGATTGGTACCACAATGATTGTTGTCCGATAGAACACCGAGCAACAGCACGAAAAAAACTGATTTCCCATGTTAATCTCCTATGTACACCTTTAAGACAGACACCCGGTATATATATATATATATATATATATATATATATATATATATATATATATATATATATATTTTACAAGTATATTTACGTACACTTGCTATTATAGAATAAAAGTATAGTTTTCTGGATTGTTTCATTTTCATGTTGGACAATATAAAATGAGACCATTAGTGTTGCATGTTATGTTGATTATTTTTTGACGTTTCTTTAAACCAATGAATAGCTTTATTGTATGTCACGTGTCTGCGTTTTAACCAATCCTGTCATTATAATACTGAGAATAATGCTCTTGTGATTATTCCCGGCAATTTTCTCTGTAGCTTTTTTGTTTTTGTTGACAGATGTCAGATAGTTATCATCAACACAAGGAAAAATGAGTCAAAAAGCTAGATTTTGTGACGTGCCTGATGATGAAATCAAAAAATAATCTAATTAAATATAACTCGAGAGTTCGATAAATTAGAAAATAATTCTCCAGTATCTTTCTCAAACTTGTCGCCATTTGGCAATAGCCACTCAAGCCCTACGGGCTTTCGTGGCTATTGCCTGGCAACAAGTTTTCGAAAGATCTGTCAAATTATTTTCAATTTATTCTCACCCTCTTGTTATATTATTACTGAAAATTTTTATTGCTGTATCACGAATGAGTATTACGCTACTATCACTATATTTATTCAGGACTGCCATCGTCTTAGTTTGTACATAAGCCAAGACGATGGAAGTCCTGAATAAGTATAGTGAATTAACTAAATTATCGTCTTATTTATTTAAACAAAAGTTTATACTTTCAAGCTTAGTAACCATGAGTAATGCAGCCCGAAAAATTGTCTACAAAACTTATAACACACATGGTATTCGGAGGACAATTCAACGAGTAAAATGTATTCTTTCTTTAAACTGACTTGCAAATAGATTAACTTCCATAGCAACAGTGTAATAATTCAATTATTTAAAATTGTCGACAGGATCACTAGTGAAAAATATCAGTATAATTCTTTTCAATTTGTAGAAAATTTTAAATCCTCAAAATCTATTGGACCATTTTTGTCAGATGACATATAAGTCGAATTGTCATAATTTTAAAAACCAATTCACTGTTAATATACAAAAAAATAATATGTTTAAACAATAATAGGTGCGAACTATTTCCACCATCAAATATGCAATAATCATAGTTCATCTGGTCGTTTGCACCAGGACAGTTCATCTAAGCTAGAGTCGCATTAGGGCATTAGTCAATTATATCGCATGTTTGCGACTGGTATGTCCGGGTCCCTGTGCTGAGCATGCAATGTTCACACCACCCCTGTCTCTCCCCCCGCCCCTACTGGCGATTTACGCACACAATGCGTGCCGCACCCGCACATTCTAACCCTCAACCCGAAATGTTTCGGATACACACTACGCACACTTGTTCCGCTACATTTCGTATTGATCATTTTTATGCACCCGTTTGTTGCCGATTATTAAATTTAGTGGCGGGGTAGTTTGTTTCGATTTGATTATGTGTTATTTATAGAGCTCGATGATGGTTTTGATGATTTGGAATTAAAAGATCGATTGTTCTGTAAATGTAATGTGTGGTATATTAATCGTTATAAATATATTCTATAACAAGAGACCAACTTTATATAAGCATTTTACATAAACCAGTTCACCGAAAATAATTTTTGTAAGTTCAAAATTTATTTTTATATACAACATAAAACTGTTAGTTCTATTTTATTCTATAGACGGGTAATGGGAGGGATTAGAGCCTAAAGATTTATAAAGTGCAGAAATTGTAAAAAAGGGTTTTTTCAAGGAGTATTAGGTGTTACTAGAAAGAACCTATGCACCAACTTATGTGGGCAACAAAGTGATAAAATACAACATTTAAATATAAACTAAAATATACGAGCCACTGATTTCTATATAACACTAATTTGGGCATAAGACATTACGGTGCGTTCCCAATTGAACGCCGCCATAATGGTCAAAATTGAGGTTTTGTGATACTTCAATATTTAAAAATCTATCTCTCTTGTCTAGGGGTATGACCATACTTCGTGGCATGACTTAAAGAGAGGTGATTGCGAGCGCGGTGTAGAGAGAGTGAAGGCAGAGCTTCAGATTGCGCACTTTACTTTACAAAAGTGTCACAAAACATCAATTTCACCCGTTCAATTGAAAACGCTCTCAGATGGCAGAATATGGCCTTTGTCCAATCTAGTGTTATATAGAAATCAGTGATACGAGTACTTACTTCCGATTTTATGTGCTATCTATCAACAAATTTTAAGCTATTTATTATTGAACTATTTTAGAATACCCTCAATCATAATGAACGGGGTCCGTAATAAATTCACCAAATGGTAAATAAGTCATATACCTATATTATAACTAGACCCAAAAATATCGTACTAGATATAAATAAAATTTTTAAAAATATTATTAATTATTAAGATATTTAAGTTTTAAAGATAGTAATTCTGACGTCAAAATTTTATCTTTTTCTGCTTAAGTTTATCTCTTACACATCTATTCTTTCCAAATTCTTTGTACTTCTCTTATGAGCTGTTTGTTATATTGTCAAATGGTTGGTATCCAATAATTAGTAACCAAATAATAACACAAACCCACAATTTACAATAACGGTGACGTTATAATATTTTTAACAAATAATTGCGGCTTAATGAATAACAATTAAGAGTTTTAGAAATTGTAGATAGATAGTCTTCAATTTAGTTAGTTTCATAAAAATTATAGTAAAAGACCCTATTGTTATTAAATATATTTTAGTTGATTACAGTTTTGGCAACCAAATGAAAAAAGGATTGATGATCATTTTGTAAAATACAATTTAATATAATGAACCTAGTTTTATTCTGTATAACATGGGTAGCCTTCGCACTGCCATCTGCTTTTTCCTTAGGAAATTTCGAAATGTAATAAAGTTTTATTACTTTTTTAATCGTTTCCTGTTGCCTAAGGAAAAGAACGCACCGGAACTCAAGTAATCACTGCAAAAATACTTGAAGAACTTTAAATCGTGCTTCAATTCAACTGTATTCTACTTTAATATTAAAATTTTTAATCGATATAATGAAGTCTGTTAAGATCAACCATACGGTCTGAAGATAGCTCAACATGAACATGACTTTTTTGATACAATATATCATTATTGTAATAAATGAAACATATAATGTTTTATACCTACATTTGTAGATAAAAGTCCAAAGTTTTGTAATAAATTTTAAAAAGATAATTTTGTTTGCAAATTATACATGAACATAATTTTCAAAGTATTAAAATTTATGTCACACATTCCCATGAACGATTAAGTGATTCTTATATTTATAAATATGATCGTCTATAACATACTAAAATTATTTTCCATTTGAACTTAGTATGTTATAGATGACCATATTTATAAATATACAAATTATTTGTATTACTGTAGTCGTTCATGGGAATGAGAGACACAGTATCAAAGTTCTGAATTTTTGACCAACTAGAGTTCAACTAATATTTTTTTATAGTTTAATGTTATAGCTATCCTTTTCAGTCACATATATAAATACTAGAATGTTCAAAGACTTCACAGTAATAAATGTTTTGTTTTGTAATTGTAAGAAATAATTTATTCTAATTTGAATTTGCAAAACAAAATTCATCGGAGTGAACGAACCCTACGAATATATTCGTTTTCATCTGACATTGCAATGTACAAGTCATTGTAAAAACTCCATGAAATTTTGACGGATGGAGGAGAATATGAAATTAAATGAAGAATACAGAATTTTCTGTTTTATTTAAAAATAAAGGATTCGTTTTTCGACGCGTATGTTTGACCTTAACCAGTACACGTATCGAATATCTAAGTCAATTGGCGAAAAAAAACAAAGTAGCTGACATCTGGTGGCGAAATTTAAAAGGTCCCAAATCGGGAAAACAATTCAAGGTTTACATTGACAGCCATAGGAAATTCATGAGAAACATGAGTAAATTTAAGAGATATTGCTCAGTTGCACAATGCAATAGTTCTATTAGTGTAAATATATCTCTACCTTATTTTCCCAAAGACATAACAGTCCGACATGCATGGGTTCTTGCATTAAAAATAGAAAAATACGTGAATGTGTTCTGAGCATTTCAAACCTACAGATTTATGGAGCATGTCTATCATCTTTATTTTTATCATATACATACTTAATAGAATATCTTGCAAAGAAGGGGAGATAAAAATTAAAACCTGATGCTGTTTCAACCTTTCAACCAAAAAATTACCAGTTGGTAATTTTCCTAAATAAAAAAAGGTTAAAGAATAACTGTTTTATTTTTTACTTGAAGCAGGCAGCACTTTGCTGTCGAAACGTCGTTATTTTAATAAATATTTCACTGAAATTTTACGCAATTATTGTTTATTTATAATATTGTGAGTTCTGAAAGCTTCTTTCAATATTTAAAAGTAAGGTTATTCGGCCAGATATGATAGAACGATAAAACGGAATATTAACAAGTATAAACAAATATAGAGTTAGAAAATTGTTCAATACTAGTAATATTATTATATTTGCTGAACAAAGCTAATAAATAGTATGAAAGAGAATGAAACAACCACGGTAGAACCTATGGAGCATTCTTCCATGGTACAAGTCACAGCTTCTCCGTCAGTAATCGGCCGTATTTTTTCATCCAAATATAAAACAATATCTGACAATTATTATTCCCACATTGAAAATGAATAAATATCCAAAAGTTTACACTAAACACGAAAATAACACACTAAAGAACAAGTGGAATTCATATACCGTAATGGCGTTCTGACAAGTGTTTTCCCTATTTGGGTGACAGCTAGTATGCGACAAGAGTGCCATCTATATTTGGATTTTTTCGCGGATACTATCTTCAGAATATTATTCCCAATCCAATGATTTACTCTCTAATAAACATCCCCCCAAATAATAAAATACAAATTCCACATTGTACCCCACTTATCTATCAGTAATCCACTAACCCTTCCCAATTACTACCCTTACTCTATCCGGCTACACAACACATAACCTTCAAACCTGTACAGCATTATGCGAATCTAATGCGTGGCTTAGTGACGCAGTGCGACACTAGCACCATCTAGCGGCCGTAGCGGGAACTAGCGTTGTGTAGCAGTGGCTGGTGGCTTGTAGTCATACATCACCCGGATAGCAATTACCCATTATGTGAGGAATTAGTCAATTAGAACCGGCTAGGGCTGTTCGGAGCTGACGGCGTGTTTGGAATTCCTTGGTGATGAGTGATCCGAATTTCGCGGGCTAAACATGAGGCGGAATATCGAAAAGTACACCCAAGGAGGGAGATAGAGTCTGCTCATGAATATTATTTAACAAATAGAAATTCATTGAAGCAAATCTCAATGATTTCAACAATAACCAAAAATGTAACCAAGGTAATTGGAATATATTCTTCGTTGAAAAGTGGACTAAATAACTTTAAGATTTATAATAATAACAATTATAGGTTAGGTATCGGATTTACCATCCTAAAAATAAAATTTCAGTTTTTGTTCAAGTTTAGGTTTTTATACAACAATCGATTTCTCTGAACCCGTTTTATTAAAAATGTTTCGGTATTGAAAATAAATTTAACGAGTATTTATAATTTTTAATTGTTTTCTTCAAACGTCATAAAAGTACATTGTTATGTATTTGTATTCAACAAGCAGAAGTTCAATATTGTCGCCGCCGGCGTAAAAGTGTTTCCTTGGCAACACGTTTACTCCGACAGCGGACAAAGTAAAATATCATGCAAAATAGTAAGGTTGTAATTCAATAATTTGACAGTTAAGAATAAAACAAATAAACAAAAATAACATATTCTGTGGCAACTAGAAATACTGGATACGGTAGAATACTTGTTGAAGTTTTGAGCATTTTTTAATGTTTTAATGTTTATTTTCTATGTTTGAAGAAAAAATAGCATGTGTTATTCGGAGTAAATGTGACTTTGTATGCTTCGCATGTAATTATTTTGCACGAATTTTTTTAGGCTTGGCAACAAACACAAAAGCAAACTGCATGGTAGGTAAATCCTGATTCCGAAGGAAGAAGGGTTATACCTAATGATAGCTTGAGTGATTTTGTTTAAAAGCAAAAAAATTTAGTGCCAAAAAATAAAAATGTATCTGAGAAAATCAGAGAGGTAGTGCGGTATTTGATGAGATAAATTCCAAAGACAACGCAGAATTAAGCTTGAAATATTAATTTATTGTCACACTGACATTAATAAACAATATCAACTGTTTATTTATTTGGTAGCGGGATTTTATCAGGGTAACGGGGTTTTATCAGGGTAACGGGATTTTATCAGTATTATATTGGTACCACTTGTTGAATTTTCAAGTGTTTTGCATTGTGATTGGTTAAAAACAAGTCACAGGAATTTATATATGAAATAAATTAAAACACTAGCACTATAACGAACTAAACAAACATAAGTTTGAAGCTACTTTGTTAAATAATTAATGTTGGACGTAACTAAAAAAAAAAAACATTATCTAATGTCGTTTCATTCATGTGTGACCATACACATGCTAAGTTTGTCTAATCCTAACGAAAACGCACCGAAAGAATTATGGCAATTGAATTTGTACCTATACAATAAAGTTACGCACTTGTAAACACCATTTTCCCAAGCCCTCTATTGCTTTAAAAATGAATCTTTACAAGTTACTAATTGATAGTTGCATTTTAAAAATTTTAGAAGTTAGTAAACAAGGTAAACAATGCACGTTGCCACAGTAATGCTTACAAGGCTTATGCGAAATCATTTCAAATAATTTTTAACAGAACTATTGTGTGTGTGTAACTGACAGGACTAGGTTATAATTTTAATATGATTTATAAATGAGTAACAAATAAAATGTTGTACAATACACGCTAGGTGATAGGCTCGCCGGTCATTTCCTCCATTCAGCAGTAAAAACTGTTTTACCTTGCTTGTAATATAAATAACTATAAAAACACTAGTTTACTATTTACATTTTTCGAACAGGAAATCCTTTTATGGTTAATGGATAAAAAAATGTAAATATGTTAGATTTCGATTCCGGTTTTTTATTTGTTTCAAATTTAGGTTCTCGTTTCGGTTTCGGTCCTGACTAATTTTCAGTTTCTTTTTCGATTATTGGTTTTGGTTCCAATTTCGGTTACCATCTCTACATGTACATAATTTTCATCCGTTGGTAATCGCGCAAAAATACATCACTTACCAAGATCTGGGAAAGCAGATTACTACAGCAAAAAAGGGTAAAGGATATATTTATATATTTCTTCTGCTTCTAAATGCACCTACACATTATCAATTCAGCGTATACAATTTCTATTATATGTTAGTTATGAAATCAGATCCGGATATTCAGAGGTGGTAATAAAAGAAGAAAACATCAGGGATACGAGTAATTTGGGTTTTCTAATTCTTTCAGTATCATCATCGTATATTGGCTGCATTATATTCTAACAACACGAAACAAATTTCGATTATTTGCTATTCTCCTGTAATAAACATAGTAATCCCTCCACCCTATCGTGAGAAAAACTCGCCATTATCAATCAAAACCTGGGTATTACCAGATAATTATTAACGAACGACTTCAGTCACCCACAGAGCTACACCGCCGACGCCTTCACCAGGCCTTATTAAAAACTTTGGCGGCGCTGGGAACTTGGCTCGTTTACATGTATCATGTGCGGACGGCGGGACGCCCGCTGCGACGCCGACGTCGAGGGAAACATTACGTGGTGGGTAGTAGAGTAACAGAGTAGCGGAGGATTCATTTTTCGCGGGATGGTTTGGGGTGAGATAGACGGTAGGGGGTAGTATTGTATGATGTGGATGTTTGTAGAATTGAGGGTGGTATTAATTGGTTGTGTGAAAGTTTGATATTTATGGACTATTATTTGATTATAAGGAATATATCATTTTATTATGCTGACAATTTTAATTACTTAGTGATGGCGCTGATCGCATAACTGTTGTTTAATTTGTTTAAATAATTTTCGTATTTACAGATTGTAAATAATTGTAGTCATATATTTTTTTACTTATTTTATTATTATTATTACAATAAAATAGAACATTTATGTGACAAAAATTATTTAAGTCTCTACTGTTTGAGATCCACCAACACCTCTATACTGGCGTCACAACATAAAAAAAAATCATTGTGGCTTAATGAATATCAATTAAGACTTTTTAAAAGTGTAGATAGTCTTCAATTTAAATAGTTTCATAAAAAAATTTAAAAAATGGTGAAAGACCCCATTGTGGATCATAAGATCTTCAGTTCGAGTCCCAAAATTGACTGTTGTCATTTTCACTTCACCTCGTAGTTTGCTGGATTTCTCTCCATTAGAATCTTTAGGAGCCGTGACTTGATGGCAGATAACCACATTTGCAAAAATATATTACTTACGGAAATCTGGGAAAGCAGAGTGCCACACCCGATCCGCATAAATGGCGTCATGATGTATTTATTTATTTATTATTTTAATTAATTACAAGAGAATACAAATTTGGTATGGTCACTACACTACTTTCTTATACATATAAAACCAACTGAACACGTATGAATTGTTCTCTGCGTATGAATTTATTTTAACAATTATTTGACATACAGATGTTAAACCTGTTTAATTTTTTTCTCATTGTAACTAATAAAACAAATATTGCTTTTATAATATTTGAAACGACAAATATTTTTGACATTTCACAATTATTTGATACGTTTGACACATAGATGTTAAAAATGTTTTAGTTTTTGTTCGCATTGTAAGTAACATTATTGAAATGTATTGATAAATATATAATTTAGTTTATCTCAAAATTAGAAGCATGTACATACAAGAAAAGTGCAAATATCACTTTATATTCCAAATATTTTTGCTAACAACTTTTATTTGAAACTTTTTTCACAGCTGATTTTGAAAAAAATGGAATTTATTGTTTTGTGTGTTCAATAAACTTCGTCTTCCGGTTTTACAATTTCATTAATATTTTCATGAAACTTATAAATTTCAAGTTTCGTTTACATCTTGTCTCGTTCATGAGATATTGTGCACACGGATATTCATCCACCTATCCACTCATCCATCCATCCATCCTCACATACAGACATCATCATTGAGAAATTGATCTTGACGGATTCAGTGGACGTCAAAATTTGTATTTACGCATAAATCTTGCCAACGATAAGAAAGTAAAAAAAAAATATATATTCACTGGAAAGAAATATTTTCTAGTAAAATTGGGAAATAAATGAATTATACGAGTATAAATATATAATTCACCTGCCACTAAGAAAAATAATAACAATACACAGTATTCAATAATAATACTTGTTTTGAAAATTGGAAACAATGAAAATAGAAAAGATATTTCTCAAGTTCTATAAAAAACAGTAAAAACGCTATTTCCGCATTTGAAATACATGGAAAGTATTAGCCTTTTAAAAATGCGTTTTTTTTTTATAGCAGTAGCAGTGAGTAGTATCACTTTTACTGCCTTGGCAGAAAAAATATTTAACATCTTCCAAATATACACGTGTATCATGTACCCTACGAATTCAAGAATTTAAAACGATTTAAAACATATTCATCATTCTCCATTGCAATAATTTTCACAAAGCAACTAATTTACTGACCGGTGGATTTTGTTTAATTTTCAATTTTTTATGACTTTTTTTTTTTAATAAACATAAATTTTAATTTGATGGGTACATCATGAGGTACTAATATTTAGGTAAACAAATGGAGCTTATTGCATGCATTTTTTATTTTGAACAAACTTTCATATTTACATTTTTGTTGTAAAGTGAATAGGAAGAAATTTACAGCAATATTTAAAAAAATGCTTTGATATCCCTATACGCCACATTTCAATTCTATAGGTACCTAGTATATCCTGTGCATCTAACTAACCTAAAATTGAACGATAATGGAAATACTATTCTTATTATTTCATTTTAATCTCCACACAACAACTCTTTCATCGTTTCATCAACAGCTCTAATCCTTTGCTACTAAACAATCTCATCGCTGTATCCACGCATCGAACAGCAGGGCAGCAGAAGATGAATTCCTCCCAATCCCCGATTGTTAAATAAATAAAAAATTAGTGGCTTGAACTGACAGAGATGACAGGTACGGCTTGGGCGAATCCAACCACAATGCAACGCTTGTTTAAATACTGCCGTGGTGAGTTGCCCGCTGCCCTCTTCAGACTGATACACAAAGAATTTTGGTCCTTCAACAATTTTTTTTCCTAAGGATCTAATTAGGTGGAGGATAAAGTCAACACTTGAGGGTTTTTGATAGTTTCAAAACTGTTGACTTGGAATTTTGTGGATTGTTGTAATTATTTTTTGTGGTTTGTATCATCGGGTATAATGAGTTTAATTTTAAGGTGGTGGTGTGTTTAATCATTATTATTTAAATTCGGAATTTATTGGAAATTTTTGAAGAATGAATGATTGTCTACAATTATTTCTCAATCACCTGCGGAAAAAAGAATAACTTCTGCGGGTAATAATAACTATGCAGGTTTTTTAACATCTCTGGCTATTAGAACCATTACATTAGATTAGTTATATTGTTTTAGTTTATATTTCATTAATGAAATTAAGGTGTTTTCTTTTTTTACTCTAATACTTCTCGTTATCCGTAGGACACACTGCAATGATAATGTTTACATTTTACCTATTTAATACTTACTTATATTGAGCCCTTTTATCATTTCTGGGTTAGGTTCACTGGTATTTATGTTCTTCGATAACCGCCACATTTCTCTACATCCCTTGCTGTTTTGTGTTCTACTTGTTACTTCATTCCAGGGGATTTCTTTTCCCTCTACCGCTTTCTAGATTTCCTTATTTCGGGGTCTTCCTTCACGTCATTTTTAGCTATTACAGCTTCATACACTTTTTGATTCTCTACTTTTTCCATTCTCTGTACATAACCCTACAATCTTAGCTGACCTTCTATCACATATTTCACCGGTTTTGTTCATAGTTATCTGTATTCTGCGTACCTATCTAATCCAAAATAAAATATAATGTTTCCACTTTTAAATAAACTTAAAAATGAATCTATTTGGTTGCACCTAGTAGAAGATTAACATCTTTTGGGGTCGTGATTTGATATATCGTGAATGGAAATCATTTCTTGTCTTGCTATAGTCCTCTTCACATTAATATACAGGCTGTTATTTTCAAGTGGATCCAGCAAATATCTCGCTTATTTACAAACTTAGCAATTTATTGCACATAAAATGATTTATACAACAACATATAGGCTAATTAATAGCGCATGTATATTCATGATATCATTTCCGGTTTACTAGTAATTAAAATCAACTTTGAAATTTCAAATGGAACATACTACCTATATATTTTTTACAAATTTGGAAAGTACCTTAAATTTGCTTTATAATCATGTAAAATAATTAATATGTTATATCATTAAGAAATAAAATTGCGAGAACTTTAATTATCCCTAATCGGAGAAAGAATAGTAAGCCAAGACGCTGCCTAAAAATTGAACTATGTCGACGTTGTGGATATTCTTGTCCATAAAGTTCTGTAACTACGCGTTTATTTGTTAAAACACAGAAAATTCACATCTAGCATATCAACTTTTTTTCTAATGCATAAAAAGATATCAACTAGAATAAAAATTATTATTTAAGTTATGATTTTAATACGATATTATTTTGTGTATTCCACTGTTTCAACTATTCTCTAGTTTATCAAGGTTGGTACCTGCCCTAAAGAGATAAATAAATTCTAATAATTAGTTATCTAATTTAAAAAGTACAACACTTGAAACTTGTTGATAAAAAAAGGTAATAACAATTAGTATTGATTATAGACAGATTTCATTTACCGTGTTACCATTGTTTTGGTTAATTATTTTATTTAAATTAAATGTTTTATAATTTCAAACAAGCGCCATGGCTTACTATTCTTTTTACAAATGAGTATAATTAATATTTTTGCCATTTTATTTTTTAATGATGTTACATATGGATTATTTTACATGACAATAAATCAAATTTTACGAATTTTTTAAATTTATAAAAAATATAGTAGGTATGTTCCATTTTAAATTTCAAAGTTAATATAAATTTTTAGAAAACCGGAAATGATATGAATGTACAGAATTGTTCAGAAATTATGCCCCATAACCCCTCCACAGATACCGAAACCGAATGAAAAATCGACCTACGTTGTCGCTGGTCGAATGAGAAAGATAAACGATACGAAATGAAGGACAGATATATAATCTTTCTTTTACCTGAGTCAGGTAAACGCCTCGTAGATATTCTGATATTACAATATTTGGCAAAAGCAACTTCTTGAACTCTGCGACCCATGTTGAAAATTAATATCATTTTCAGCAGAAATAAAACAAAAACCTTCTACTACATATTAAATTCAAATTATCTGATAACTAACAATATTAATGGTTAAAATCTGAATCAATTAGCTACAAAGAAATTATTTGTAACCGTGTCACCAATATAAAATAAAGGAATTTCAATGCTATTTTTTGATATTGCTTTAAATTTTTACATATTCACTTCACAGTAAAAGTATAAATATAAAAGAATTAAAAGAGGCATAAAATACAGTTGGTTACCTAAATATTACACATCAAATTATAATTAATAGTTATTAGGAAAATTGTAACACGGCCATTTAAAATTTAATCATCAAATATATTAATATATACAAGTATCATGCAAGTTTAAAAATAAATATCACAAAAAGTGTCGTCAATAAATACAACAAATATATCATATAAGTTTAAAAATAATTATCACAAAGTGTTTATAATTACAATTAATATATATCATACAAGTTCAAAAATAAATATCACAAAAAGTGTCGTCAATATATACAAAAAATATGCCATGCAAGTTTAAAAATAAATATCAAAAAAGTATTGTCAATATATACAAAAAATATATCATGCAAGTTCAAGAATAAATATCACAAAAAGTGTCGTCAATAGATACAATAAATATATCATACAAGTTCAAAAATAAATATCACAAAAAGTTCCGTCAATATATTCAACAAATATATCATACAAGTTTAAAAATAAATATCACAAAAAGTGTCGTCAATAAATAAAACGAAAAACATTTGATATTTCATAAGACAGATTTAGGGTTATTTATTTGTTAAATAAATTAATTAATTCTCAAATGATATTTTTCATTTGTTCGTTAAATAGTTTGTCTGGAGTTTGTTCGTAGATGGAGAAACCGGCCTTTATTGAAATAAACTATTGAATGCAAAATATACAAATAGGGACAAATTTTATAAATGTAAAAAATACTTACATCAATCTGAAGATTTTCTGCAATATCGCTGAAATTCCACCCTGCTTGCCATAGAGCAATTATTCTTCCTCTCTTCTCCATTGTAATTTTCGCCATCACAACACAAAATATTCTAATTGCTCAAGAACTGAACCAATAATGAAAATTAAATGCAATGTAACATATTTATACCTAGTTCGCGAACGTAAAAACAAAGTGGGTTAAGTAAATGTCATTATTTTCAGTTTGGAAATTTCACCCTTTCCAAACAAAAGCAGTTACTTCGACCACTTTAAAGTTAATGCCGCCAAATGACTATTGAATATTGGTTACACTAATCCTCTTAAAATGGTGTTAATATTTTGATATTTTAGAATGTATTAACTTTCTTTGTTTGCTGCGCTCAAAAGATTTCATGTTCGCAAAATAATACTGTCAAACGATTTTAAAATGACCGAGAAGTTTACTAATTCCTTTAGATCTTCCAACATTAAATATTAAGCGGAGACTTAAATGTTTGTTTCCATGTTACATTGTGGTATTAACAATATATTCAAAAAACAATTCGCGACGTGTTTACGGTTTTACCGCAATTATGGTTATACCGTTACTGCGATAAATAAATTGAACACTTCTGCACAAACTGTATAATATTTAACGTTTACCATATGAAATGATACTTTTTACACGTCCCGGGACCGAGATATATAAAAAAATATTTCAATTATTAAAAAAATACAAGCCGAACCTAGGCATTTTACAGTTTTAATAATGAATAACCATAGAAATGGAATTAAATTCAAGCAAATATTTAACGTTTTTCATAAGCAAAGTAAGGAAGTGGACATTTCCATTTTTGATATTTTTGATGGTATTTTTAGCCTTTATCAAAGAAGTGAAATGAAATTTGTTCTCTAATTTAGGTGTAAATTTTTAATCTCTTCAACTTTTATGCAAAACATTTTTCTCCCCTAATTTATTTATTGACAAGATAAAAGTTCGAATATCGAAATATATATATATATATATAATTGTTATTAAATTTTTTTAATAATATTTTTATTTGTATGTATATTGATAAATATTTTGTTATAAGTCATAAATATTTGATGATATTTACATTACAATATTAATATTATTAGATTTCAAGAAGTTTGGATGTCTCATCGAACTTGTGTTCGCATTTAACATTCACTTGCATTTTGCCAAATATTGTAACATCAGAAGCGAGAAAATTTTTAATATCTACGAGGTGTTTACCTGACTCAGGTAAAAGAAAGATTATATATCTGTCCTTCATTTCGTATCGTTTATCTTTCTCATTCGACCAGCGACAACGTAGGTCGATTTTTCATTCGGTTTCGGTATCTGTGGAGGGGTTATGGGGCATAATTTCTGAACAATTCTGTACATCCGCTATCAATTAGCTTATATGTTGCTGTATAAATCATATTATGTGAAATAAATTGCTATGTTGATAAACAAGCAAGATATTTGCTGGATCCATTTAATAATAACACCCTGTATATCGTTGAGAAAAACAGATACGAGGTGGATTTACCTATTTTAGAGAAATTTATAGCCGGAATTTCTATCAGCTTTTAAAACGCGTGTTTTCGATTCTAATTTGGCAATTTATATGGAATTTCTTAGAGTTGCGTGATTTTTTTTGTCTTAAATATTGTTTAAACTTCTGTCACTAATGATAAGTGTAAATGAAGTAGAATTGTAGAAGACATGCACTTACATAATTACATTTGAGAATCACACAAAATACTGGGAGAAAGTAAAAATTTATATTGAGACATTTTATTTTAAAATTAAGTAGGTAAGTACATTCTGAACAAAAACAAAAATTTGTATTTCTAACTTGTTGAAGGCGTGTGCATAAATCTTTATAGTGGAGAAGTAAAGTTTGTTAGAAATCTAGTAACAAATTTAATTTACATCGATACCTTGTCATTGTAGACAGAGCGAAAACTAAAAGAATTTTTGTGCAATACCTGCATCATGATTAATAGTCACGAAAATATTAACATGGAACAGAAGATTTGTTCTACGTGATGCCTTATGTGCTACTCTTATTTTCTCCCATGGAAAATTCATATTTTCTGGTATGTACCGTGGATCCACCGTTATATTGGCAGAGTAGTATAATCCCTATAATCACAAAATTCTGATATTGTACAATATAGAGTGAATTAACTTGCAAATTCAAAGTTATTTAAAAAATATAGCAAGCGGGGTATATTGGTATTGTTGATTTATTTAAAGTAGATTTCCAGAATAACAAAAATTTGGTATGTGGATTTCACGATGGATTGGAAGATTAAAGTTCTTGGAGGAATCAATCAGTTTTTTAAAATTCAATCATACACCAACGTTTAGACTTAAATTGATTAACCGCTGATGTTGATTGTGAACTGTATGAGAACATGCGTGTGTGGTATATTAATTTTTATTTTTTAGACAAAATGTTTCTGTAACAAATTTTATTTATTGAAACTATATTAATTAATATACCGTGAGTTTCAGCTAAGATGTAATATATACGTTTCTCTGCTAGCGGTTCTATATAAAAAAAAATGCAACATTACTTGGTGGAAATAGATAAAACCATATTGCACGTGTAAGTGAAGGGAGAAAAAATGGTGTTAGCCAATAATATCGTACGCCAAACTTAAAAGAACCGAGTGAGCAATTCAATATTACTATTAAATATGCACTTCAAAATTTATTTCTAATGGTCAAGCGAGCCATTAATTTTGTCACGAGATGTATTATTACTACATTTGTGAATTTATTGTTATTTGTTGAACATGTTACTCAGACATATACACTGAATTCTATAATCTATATAACACTAGATTGGGCATAGGCCATATTCTGCCATCTGAGAGCGTTCCCAACTGAACGGGTGAAATTGATGTTTTGTGACACTTTTGTAAAGTGCGCAATCTGAAGCTCAGCCTTCACTTTCTCTGCACCGCGCTCGCCACCACCGTAGCGGATTATGCCCAATCTAGTGTTATATAGAAATCAGTGGACATATATCATAAACAAATAAGGGATGTTACGTTTCACAAACTTCCCACTACCATGATAACGTGACTTAAGTTTGGCGAATATTCTGATTGGATACAGTGCGTAGCCTTCAAAATGCGTCACCTACGTGTATACATGCAACATACGCTGTCAATGTCAAATGAACTTGTCATCATACTCTAAATATGTTAACTAATAAAAAAAATCGAAAATGATTACTTGGTACAATTCTAATTCTGGTAATAGTTTGAGAAATGTTTATGATATGTTTGCTAATGTAATACCTGAACGTCATAGAACAAACCCTTCCATAACCTATGTTGCATTTTATTTGGAAGAGTTGGTACGATAATGTGTATAAATGGTATCAATTGTAATAGTTACGTTAATAACAGATTTGTAAATATTGCACCTCAGCTGAAACTCAAGGTATCAATTTTAGAAAAATACAAATATATTAGAAAATATATTTATTTTTCATTTGATTTGTCTTCAGGCTGATTCCATTTATCAATTAAATTGAATTTAAGTAGTGTTTTCTAATTTGCCCAATAAGACCAAAGTCATCTTAGATTTTCACATTGCCATGCAACTTATAAGTTATATACAAAACAAGTATTTTTATGCAATATATAAAAAATTGCATGTGGTATATTTATCAATTAAATTTTCAGCCACTCTGTGTATGTGGAAAATAGTTCAATATCAAAGAAGTAATTCCGCCGGATTAAGTTGGCCAACTTTTAACTTTTAAATGAGAATTATAAATGACGCATGCGCTTACGAATAGTCGCGAACGATCAGCTGATTATGTTGGGTTTTTAGTAAGGTTATGTGGTGTTTATTGCAATTAATGCATTGAAAAACAAATTCATAACTTCGTCTTCGCTATCACTGTTATTGAACATCGTCACTTGTAAAATAACCCTAAATTTTATTCCATGTCCATATTTGACATTTATTACCTTGGCCACTTGTCTGTTTTTGTGCGCATGCGTTCATTTTCATTTATCTTGTTGCATGAATTCGTACATTTAAAAAGTATAAATGAGAATGAAAATTAAATTAAATTATAAATTAAATGTAAATGTAAATGGCTGCATAAATCCGGCTTATGACATTAACAATTATAAAATTTTGCATAAATTAATTCTATTGGATCTTAAGTATACCTCAGAATTTGTTTAGACCAATCTATCAAGTCATTGCAGAATGGTAGACGATCAAAAAAAATATTGGGTCAGATTGATCAAGAGTTTTCTCCGTGCTCGAAAAAGTAGGTGTGTTCTCGGAGGGTTAAGAATATTATGTACCTTTTTGATTGGGCAAGATTCTGGAAACACACTGTCTTTAGGAACTAGTTTCATAATTTCTGATAGGTCATTCGTGAATAGTTCACAGTAGTATCTTGAAATTTTCACTGGTGTGTGAGTATAGGCATTGTTATGCTGCACAGATATTTCCAAAGACCCCTAAGAATTTTATCAATATTCGTATATTAATTTCAAAATGTCAGAGTTTAATTTGTACTCTAATAAATTATAATATTTGCTGAACCTCAGTTCGAATCCCACAGCTCGCAATTGCCCTTTTATTCCAGTAACATGTTTGGGGGCTGTGACATTCAGGTTGGTAACCGCACAAAATATATCACGTACTGAGATCTGCGGAAGCAGAGTGTTACACCCAAAATGGGTAAATAGCGTCATGATATATTAATTAATTTGTTTTTATTTAAATTAAATCTATTGTTTACCATTACGTCTGATGGCAAATCTTGAAGTATATTAGTGTAGATAGAAAAAGCTTTATGTGTTCTAGAAATATGATTCACAGTAGCATTTATCTTAAAGTACCTCTCATCTTGAAAGATTACTTCAGCCCTCTCAAAATCTATTATAGCATCATTTATCTAGAATAATTTATGGGAAATAATCAATAAATATCATTTGATTGGATATACATACCTACTCGAACGTCCGAACATAATCCAAAATATATTAAATATAATTTTGCAAATGTAACCACAAACGCAAAACCATGCATTGTTTTTTAAATGCAACTGCATATTTGTGCAGTTTTATATTATAATTCATATCGCTCATTCTATTTAAAATCTGTTTCCGGATTCTTTGTTATTGAACATATTGTTGAATAAATTGATATAAATCAAAATTATACATATTTTATACATATTTATTTCCCAATGTACAGGAAATTATTCTCAATTACAGTTAAATGTAGGTACTCAATGCAGGATACGAGAATAGTTTTAAATTTTAAAGTTGAATTAGTTTTTGTTTTTTGTTCTATTTAATAATAATGGAACAATCAAATCTGTCCTAAATGACACGTCTAATATTTGTTACACAATTACTAATTATTCGATTTTATTGAGATATAATAATATATAGATTTTATATGTCATTAAACCAGCAATTTTTATTCTGTCTCGCTCCTTTAGAAAGATGTGGAAAAGAAAAAAATCTATTTTTTTTTTAATATTTTGCTTCTATAACAAAGCTTTTACAACACGCAAAAGAGTTTCGTAACAGTTCAACAGTGTTATAAAAGACCAGTACAATTTATATTTTCAAGGTTGGTAATGTCAAATGTCAAAAAAGAAAAAATATATATATATACAGGATGGTCCATGGGTCTGTATTTTTTATTTTATGGTATTATTTTAAATATTACCGAAAAAATTTTCTAACAAAAGTTATTTTATATTAAAATGCCAACGCATCTGCAGCATATGTTTTTCTATCGGATGTTCCATTTTCGCGCAATGGTATGCAACTTTATATTTTTAAATGGAACTCCCTCCTATATATTTTTGCAAAAATTTAAAGAACATTTGTTTCTCTTTAAAACAGTTCTTATTCATTATAGTCCTAAAACGATGAGTACAGAAACTATTATTTGTTTTTATTAATGAAAAATCGCACACGAAAAGTGTGCCATATGAAATTAAAACAATAAATAACGTTATAAAAATGTACGAATTGTGCATCAATTCGTCAAACTAAATAAAATATAACAAAAAAGCAGATAAACTACATGAAAAAGCAAATAATAATTATTAAAGATCTGACAGCAACTAATCTGATTGTTGAAACACATTCATGGCATTCTTTCTGTGTACGATTCTTTAATAATAAGAACGTTAATAGTTTCTGTAATGATCATTTCAGGAGTTTAACGAATAAGACCTATTATAAAGAGAAATGAAGAAGCTTTAAAATTTTACAAAAATATGTAGGGTGTTCCATTTAAAATACAAAGTTGCATATCATTGCACGAAAATGGAACACCCGGTAGAAAAACTTATATTGCAGTTACAAAGGCATTTTTATGTAAAATAAATTTTGTCTGAAAATATTTTCGGTAATATTTGTAATAATCGTATAAAATATAAAATGCAGACCGATGGACCAGCCTGTATATATAGTATAATTTTGAATTTAAAAACAGAAATTAAGTAAGAAGTTAGTAAGGTTCATACATCGTATCAATGTCACCAACTAACACAAAATTCCCTTAATTTTGAAACTTGGATTGTTTATTAAAAAAGAGAAAAAATGTGCAAAATATAAAAAATAGTATAATGCACTCATTTCATAATTATCGTTTATTTTTTCTCACAAAATAAAATAACAATTATGAAACTCGTTCTTCAATGTACTATTTCCTATTTCATGTACACAAAGTCAATTTTGTGACACTGTTTTTCTCAAAAACAATGCTACAAAATTGAATTTTGTGCAACTGTTTCTGGGGAATTTATTATTTGTAAAATTAACAGTCTGTCAAACTTAGGGCTGTCATTGCTCACGTAAAATTATTGAATCAAAGCCCCTGTGTCGTGGTTGCGGCCTGGGACCCGATAGGCCCCGCGGGCAATACCCCTTGGTGACCAGTGGTATATTAAACATGCCGTACAATTTTATTTTATTTTTATTGACTTGATGAACGTGAAATAGGAAAAATAGTATGAACAACTCGTGTTACAATGCCTAATTTTAACACTAGTTGTTCAATATACTATTTTCGCATTAAATTAACAGATTATTTTTTGACATTGCTTATGAATAAATGAAATGTATTATTGTCTGTCACGTGCCTCGTTTTAAACAATCCTGTAAGTATTATAATGAGAAAAGGACTCTAGAGATCATTCCTGGGAAATAATCTCTCTAGGTTTTACTTTTCTTTGCAAATATCAGATAGTTAGGTTAGGTTGGCATAACAATGTTAACCTAATTTTGTTTTGAATTTTTTCATCAAAATCTACATATATATAATTCGAGAGTTCGATATATTAGAAAATAATTCTTTAGTTGCTTTCTCAAATTTGTTGCAATTTTGCAATAGCCAGTCTAGACATATGGGCTTTTGGAACTGTTGTCTGTCAACAATGTTTAAAAAAATCTGTCAAATTATTTTCAATTTATTCTCATAATCTTGTTATTCTATTACTTAGTATTGATTTTGTTGCATATTACAATTTTCTTTTCATTAAACTTGTAAAAGTTTAACATGTCAAACAATTATTGTTAATGTACAGAGCAGTAAATATTATTTTGGTGAATATCATTTCGAGAAAAGTATTACTAAAAATATTTCTTTGTTAGGCCTGCATCATGATTAATAGTTAAGAAAACATCAACGTGAAATAGTAGTTTCTTCTGTTCATAGTAAGCTTTGTGTGTCACTTTTATTTTACTCCACGGCAAGTTCATGTATTGGATGTATTTGGGATCTATTTCAATATTCTTCGTATAGTACAATGCCTGAAAATAAAGTTTAATTCATTTTTAATATTTTAATGTATCAATTATTTTATTTATTTCACACTGAATTATATTTAAGCGCAAAACATTAATGAAACCTTCTTCTTCTGTCCAATAATTTATGATGTACACAATCATTAAAATTTGTTTTATACTCCCATCTCGAGTTAAAAATATGTTTAAAACAGCATGTTTTACGATCCCCAGTTCTGCTAATTGAAAGCAGTTTTGACTGCTTTAATTCATTCATCTACGGTTGATGATACTGTTCTTGTAAATAATGAATCGGGTTGAGGAATGTACATTAAATATTTTCAATATTCAAATTTACAAAAATTCATATGGAACATGCAAGGGTGCAACAATTTTTTGTTTACATAATTAAATATTACCAGCACCTAATATTGGATTTATTTATGTACGCCATTCTTTAAAATTTATTCGAAATTTCCTCTTTGTTTACCTTTTTAATGGGGCAAGAATCTGGAAATACACTGTCCTTCGGAATAAGCTTCCTTATTGCTCGTAGTTCATTCTTGAAAAGTTCACAATAATTTTTCTCAACTTTGATTGGTGTATGACTATATGCATTGTTGTGTTCTACTGATATTTCGAACGTACCCTACGAATTGTATCACAAATAGAAATAAATAGAAGTAGATTAATGAAGCAGATTCAATACAATTCTATATTAATTTTTAAATTGTGAAAGAAAACTTAATAAATAATATCTTTATATATAAAAATCCGGTGTGCGTGTGTTCGTAATTCTTCTCCTTCTAAAAGGCTTGACCGATTTTGATAAATAATTTTTATTACTTATGGAGACACCTGTATGGTTCTAAGAATTATTTTTTTTTTATTTTCCTGACTTATGCGTTTGACCATCCATGCCATAAGTACAAAAATTTTTTTTTCAACAAAATCGGTCTAGCCGTTTAGGAGGATCTGAAAAATCTATGTTTCTCACACAGGCAACTTTACGTTTCGTGTTCACGGCTCGGCAAATCGTCAGAACTGTACATTCATACACCAGAAGGATTAACCACAAATATTGTACACACATTAACATTAAGATAAATTAATTTCAACATTTATTAGATTTCAGAGATCAACAACATTCATTATTTCGATTTAAAATATCCATTTTTCTTAATTTTGTTCTTCGTTAACTTCCATTAATGTATTTGAGGTATTTCAATTATACTGAATAAAAGATTTTATTTCAAGAAATATATTTTGCTAGCGAGATCTGTGGCAGGTCAACGTCTGCCTACCAAGTCCGCTATAGTATTATAATAATTACCATTATATCTATAGGTAAGTCTCGAAGGACATTGTTGAAGACAGTAAGTGCTGTATTTGTTCGAGATATATGGAACACCGTAGCGTTTATACTAATATATTGTGGATCTTGGGCGACAACTTCAGCCCTTTCAAAAATAATTTTAGCATCCTTCAACTATAACAATACCAACAATATAATTAATAAATGTATGTGAGAATGGTGATTTTCTACTTACATCTGCATATGAACTAGAAAAGATTAAATATAATTTGACAAATGCAATGACAAACATTAACTTGTACATTTTTAATAATAGACCTATCAGTTTTGTTGAAAAACTTTTTAGGTACATATAATTTTTTATTATAAATAAATATATGTAATTATATAGATATGTAAATAACCGGATGTGCTATTATAAGTATCGAAAATAGTTTTATAGTTATTACATACTAAAATAACTTAACAAAAGCTTATTGTTTAAATAGGCAATTATTTTGTAATTTGAATTTCTTCATAATCAGAATCCATCCAGGTTAATTTTTGACCCAAATACATTTACATTTGTATTATTTTGAATTAATGTTTTTTTTATAGTATCTGCAATATGTAATTTAAAAAAATAAATAACCATTTTTCTTTTTTTTTTTTCTTACTTATATATAAAAACACCCAATTTTTATTTCATCTCTTCTGTGTACACTTTCATTCTGAAGTTAATTGAAGGGAAATTGTTTCCCAAATTAAACAAATTAAACAATTTATGATAAACCCAATTGAAATACTAAACTTGTTTGGACCCTGATGGTTATCAAGTAGATACCTAATGGTTAATTAGAGATATGTTCAAATTTATTTATTTTTTCTGAAAAAAAATAAAAAGTAAATATCAAATATAAGTTTCAAGAAACAGAAATAGAAACTCTTTAAATATATTAATAGATCAAGGTCAGTGAAATTTTATTAAAATTTTACGTTATTCACTTGTTTTCCTGACGAATAATTCGTACAGTAATTCGAAACGGTGAACCTAAAACTAAAACCAAATGTGAGATATATTTATATCCGCTATCTTGAAAGAAATAAAGAAAAAAAATGTCATTATGTTTATTGAGTAGTTCTAAATGTGGACTAGAATCGATTAATTAATTAAATAAACGATCTTTCAAAATTGATATTATAGGTCATAGGCCATCTTGCACTAAAATAAGTGACGATATATTTTTTAGGAGCTTTATGGAACAGATTTATTTTTGTTGCATAAAATTCATGTTTTATAGGTATAATTTATTATATTTTGCGTTCCTGATACACATTAATAAAATTTCTTCGCAATCATAGCATCATGATTAATAGATACATAAACATTCATGTGAAATAGTAGAATGTTTTTTCCATGATATCCTTTATGTATCACTTTTATATTTTTCCATGGAAAATTCATAGTAGGTGGTATAGTTTTTGGGTCTATCACAAAATTTTTTATGTAAAAGAATCCCTAAAATATATATTCCTTTATTTCCACTTCACTCAAATATTTTGTACTTGTCTTTTATGTTTACCTTCTTAATAGGGCAAGAATCTGGAAAGACACTATCTTTTGGAATAACATAGTCTCTTATTATTTTCAAGTCAGTTTTGAATAATTCACAATAACTTCTAAGAAGTTTAATGGGTGTGTGACTGTAGGCATTATTGTGCTCTACCTTTATCTCTATTAACCCCTAAAAATGTAACAAGTATTATATTACAAGTACCTATCTAATAATTTTGTCTTTCGGTATTTATATTTAGATCAAATTTTTATATCAGAAGTATAATATATAATTATTACTTAATATATATAAAGGTAGTATTGCTTCCATTAAAAAAAAAACATGTAGATTAAAATATTTAACTATACCAATTTATATAGGCTTAATCGAATACACGCTCAATTATTGAAAATTGTTTCAAGATCTATCAACATTTTAAAAAGAAAATAATATTTAAAATGTCGTATATTTTACTTTTTTTACTTTAATGTTGTAAATAGTAGATCTAAATATAGGAATAATATAGTAGTGTAAGTTACAGGAGGCAATTTATTCTAACCCGAGTGCATGATGAGTCATTATTAACCAGTGTTTTCTATTTCAGTCTATATTTATTTCCATTCTTTACTAATGCATTCCAAAATTTCGATTGACGGAAATTTTTGAGAAATGTATTATCTGCAATAAATATTTGAATCATTTTAAACTAAACTAATTTTATAAAGTTGTACTGCACTAAGCAACATAAAATAAATTACCCAAAAACAGAGTTCGTAGTATCAACCAATCTCAAGAAATTTACTACTTATTTCTTTTATTGCTGTGTTCCTTTTAAATAAATTTGGATGTTTTAGAAACTTTACTAAAATTTCAATTTATGCATTATATTTTTCTTACCTGTAAATCAATTGGCAAGTCTTTAAATGCAGTCATGTAAACAGAAAGGGCTTTAGTTTCTCGGGTAATATGAGCCACTGTAATATTTATTTTCATGAATTCCTCATCACTGAAAATTAATTCAGCTCGTTCAAAATCTAGTTTAGCTTCCCCTATCTAAAACAATGCAAACAATCAAATATACATGAAATATAATTAATGTAAAATATACGAACACCAGAACATGAAGCGAAAGATATGAAAAATATTTTAAAGACCAAAGTAATAAGCAGTATGCGAAACATGTTTCTTGTGCAAATATAATTTTATATGTGCAATTTAATAATTATGTTTATTTTCATATCAATTTCATAATCATACAGAACCGGATAAATTATGTATAATTTTACATAAAATTGGGAATTGACCTGTAGAATAAATTATTGATACAGATTATTTCAAATAAACAATTTTAAATCGAACATGCATAATGTTACAATTTACAATTAATTTCAACAATTTTTATTTGTACGAGTATTTTGAATATTGATAGCAGCTAATCTAATGTTTGATATAAACTTAACCAATTCATACTTGATTTATTTATGTACGCTATGCATTAAATTTTATTAGAGACCCTTTATATTTACCTTCTTAATGCGGTATCACTCTGTCATTCTTCAAGGCTGATACCACAAGCTTTGTTTTTGGGTGTTTTAAGAGCAATGTTTTTAGCTCTGTTTTAGCGCTGTATAATGTTCTAAAATTATTTTATAAAAAAATACTTCAAATAAAAGTGGTAGATAATACATTTCTCTCTAAGTTCTATTTGAAGCATTTTTTTATAAAACAATTTTAGAATATTGTACAGAGCTAAGACCGAGCTTAAAACACTGCTCCTTAAAACACCCAAAAACAGAGCTCGTGGTACCAGCCCAAATGTTTTCTCAACCATGACAGGAGTGTGACTATATATGATGTTATATTCTACCGATATTTCGAAGATATGTTACGAAATACGTCACAAATAAATATAAATAGATCAATGAAGCAGATTTAATTTAATGCTTCATTAATTTATAAATTGTGATGGAGAACTTAATAAATAATATAGTATGAAATTAATTTAATTACTATTATATCTATGGGCAAGTCTTGAGAACATTGTTGAAGACAGTAAATGCTGTATTTGTTCACCGTAGCATTTATACTAATATATCGTCAGTTTTGTGCAACTACTTCGGCCCTGTTATAAATTATTGTAGATTCTTTCAACTATAATAATATTTTAATATAACAAAATGTTTTTAAAATTGGATGTGATAAGTACCAATAATTGTAGTTATTTACTCAAATAACGTAGCAAGAGCAATTGTTAAAACTGATAATTATTTTATAATTAGATTTATTTCACACCTTAGACAGAAAAGATATTCATCCAGTGTTTCATGATTCTTAAAATTCTAAATCAATTGTAATTGGTTAAATACTTGTTATTATCGATACTACTGGTAATTACAGTGTTATTTAAAGCCATGATTCTGGTTAAGCATTCCGTAATGGAACCAAAAAAATTGTTTCAGGATCGTAGTTAAATTTCGGAATATGATTTTAGAATATTTCGGTTACTTTTTAATAGCTACACTGACCACAAAGAGGAAATTAACCAAATATGGAATAGGATCTTATTATGGAATACCTCTATTTAACATTGAACAAATTAAAAACATTTATTAGTACAAATTTTCGCTCAACTTAGTAACAGCCAGTTTCAAAAATTAATTAACGGTATAAAAAACACATGCTCTTGTCACAATAATTATAAGTTATTTTGTATAATACTTTTTTTTTTACTTGTGTATTCACTAGCATAGTATATACTATATATGTATATTATGTACAGCTAATATCAAATAAATATAATAATTGTATAAAAATCCAAATAACAATAAGAGAAATGACAGTATTCTATATTAGGATTCTATTCCATAATTGGGTACTTTCCTCTAGTTACAAGTATTTGTGGTCATTTTTTGGTTTCTTAAAAATATACCTGTATGTGTTTAACAACTTAAACGATAAAATTTCGAAAGCCATACTTTACCTACAAAAATTAATCATATTTACAACCACTCTTTCAGTAACCACAAATTGCCCACACGTATCACAAGAAAACTACAATCAGAATCGTAGTTAAGTTACGGAATATAATGTACGAGTAAATGTAGGTTATATTTTTAACCCTCATATTGAAAGAAATTGACGTGCTACCCCGAAATTATTAGTTCAGGTTCAGGTTTATTATGTATTGAGGTTGAGGGTAGATCTAAGTGCAGACTGGAACCAATTTTTTTGTGTAGATTAATTAATTAATTAATGGAACTTTCAAAATAAATTTTAAACTAATACCTAGATCATAAATTTTAACACGCCATATTCCACTAAAATAGGACAAATTTATTTATAATTGATAAGTTTCAAGTTTTATTGGTAATTTATTTTATTTCGCATTGCATTAATAAAATTTCTTCGCAAATATAGCATCATGGTTAATAGACAAATAAATGTTAATATGAAACAGTAAAATATTTTTGCCACAATATCCTTTATGTATCACTTTTATATTTTTCCATGGAAAATGCATATTAACTGGTACAGTTTTTGGATCTAACACAAAATTTTTTATGTAGAACAATCCCTAAAAAATATACAGTCACTTCACTGAAATATTTTGTTACTTGTTTTATGGTCACCTTTTTAATAGGGCAAGAATCTGGAAATACACTATCTTTTGGAATCATATAGTCTATTGCAGCTTTCATCTCATTCTTGAATAATTCACAATAACTTCTTAGAAGTTTAATAGGTGTGTGATTATAATCATTATTGTGCTCCACCGATATTTCTAGTTACCCCTGTAAATGAGATAAAAAGAAATTATTAATCTAAATAATCTAAAATATTATCTTGTTATCTTACATATGCATATCTAATAAATTTATCATTAGGCATCTACACCTACATATATGTATGTATTTAGATACTTAAATAGCATCATGATGGTGTATTTATGTATTAATTCATCTATGCAAAATTGATTGTAATTTTACCTCTGCAATGATACTACTTTCCTTTGTTAACTTAACCTAATCATCATACGAATTTGAAGATTAAATTTTCAATTATTAAAATATTCGACAATCTCCAGTGAAATTTTGTAGCCTATTCAGATGTGATTGATTTTATCCGACGTCATATAAATAAATCGTTTAAGAATACAACTCATTTCAGCATCAATAAGACTGCAAGAATAAGTTTATCTAATGCAGAGACAGTGTCTGCCATTCATATTTTCACTGGTTGGTATACCACAAGCTATGTCCAACATTCTAAAGTTATTTTATAGAAAATAGCTTCTAACAAACAACGTAGGGAAATATATTATTTGCTACATTTATTTAAAGCATTTTAAGATAAAATAATTTTATACAGTTAAACAGCACTAAACCACTCTTTTTATATACCCAAAAATAGAGTTCGTTGTATCAACCAATCGCAAGATATTTACAACGTAATACTCAGACGAACTTTATTATGGAATTTTACTAATTAATATAATAATTTACAACGTATTTTATTTGTTGTTGCATTGTTTTTAAATTTAATGATTAGTATTTATTGTAGAATATTACTAACTAAAATATTAATGTATGCAATACAGTCATAAAAATAGTTAATGCTTTTGTTTCTCTGGAAATATGATCGACTGTAATATTTATGTTTATAAATTCCTCATCGCAGAAAATTAATTCAGCTCGTTCAAATTCTACTTCACGTACCTAGATAAATACAAATAATAATAATAATGAAATATAATTAATGTAAAATATACAAACTCCAAAACATGACGCGAAAGAAATGAAACATATTTTTAAGACCAAAGTCATGAACAGTGTACGAAACATTTTTTTCTTCTGAAAATATATTATTATATGTGTAATTTAACATTATGTTTACATATCAATTTCATAATCATTCAAAACCGGATAAATTATATATATATATATATATATATATATATATATATATAAGAGTAGTGCAGAGAGCAACAAAAAAAAGTGATACCATTTTAATAAGGCAAGTTTGAAATTCACCTTAAAAAATCGAAATCGTAACATGTAAAAATCGAAAAACTATATTAGCTGTTAGTTTTGATAGTTTTGTTAGTTTAACGAAAAAAAAAACTTGCCGATCCGACTTTATTTATAGCATATTTGTATGGATGCCAATATACGGATCGGCAAGTTTTTTTTTCCGTTAAACTAACAAAACTATCAAAACTAACAGCTAATATAGTTTTTCGATTTTTACATGTTACGATTTCGATTTTTTAAGGTGAATTTCAAACTTGCCTTATTAAAATGGTATCACTTTTTTTTGTTGCTCTCTGCACTACTCTTGCCGCATCCCCTACAATGAAATTGTTTTTGGAAGATATCAGTTCTTTTTGTTGATTTCGTTTTTGGACTTGGCCTTAAAGCCTCATTCACAAATAGAAATTAGTATTAGTGTTATGTTTTTGTTTTAACAACTTTGCAGATGTGTTATCTTATGCAACCGTTTACAAATTGGGTTTACGTTTTAGTTTTAACGCACAAGTTCACAAACTCGTTAGTTCTGTTTAAGTTTTACGTGTTATACTTAAGAATTGATTAATAGAAAGACGCGTAAAATGATGCAGCGATATAGTTATCTTTTTCTTCCAACTTTCATTCAAAATATGTACATAACCATATATTTTGTACCATAGAAATAGAAATAAACGCTTCTTTGGCATTAATCTAGAATAATTTATATATTAAAACGTATCTTTTTTTATAATTTTATAATATATTTACCACTAGATAATACACTGCATGCGTTGCAATGCCACTCAAATAAATTTTCTGAAATACCAGGCAATTGGCGAAGCAAGCTCGACACTTCGTTCTTCGCTTCCATGTCAATACATTGACGAAGCAAGCTCGTCACTTCATTCCTCGCTTTCATTCTTTTCAACTAATATGTATTCTAAATAGAACCAAATCTGATCATAAATACAATTATTCGAAATAATCAATCTAATTCAGGAACCTTCGCAGGGGTGCTCACAACAACTCACTGAAATTTCATTGCAATCGAATGTATGGTATAAGAAAGTATATGGGACAAACAACCAAACTGTAGTTCATATCAATAAAATACATACCTAACCTATGTAATTCTCTGACAGTTCAATTTAATATGGCCCATTGCAGATAACTACGTTACCGATCTTCTTGAATTTATTTACTATATTTGTCACATGTCGCTACTCATTAAAATCAACAAGTAAAACGTCATTTGTGAATGTTACTTGCAAATATAATAAAACATAGAACATAAAACTAAAACTAGTTTCGATCAGTAAATGAGGCTTTCGTACTCATGGTCGTGCGTTAGAATTTTTCAAATCTACGGACAATGTGCTGCCATCTTTTGGCAAAAATTTGTAAAGGAATTTTTAAGTTGCTAACTTAACGCGTGAGAAAGAGAGATTTCACATTTCTGTCGTCGGCTAAAATACATAATCGAAAATAAAGAGTTATATGCACATAAATCGTAAAAAAACTAATGAATAAGTTTAAGGTATGTATTATATCGTCCCTGGTGCCAGTTTTAATGGAAATTATAATAGCATATTTGAATTAAACAAGTTTGAAAAATTTGGAGGTTAGGTTTTCCTAATAGTTGCCGTAAGTAAGTGTTGTCGGTGAACTGGGACTCTTGCCGGCGTCGTTCTACCGAACGACTTGATCTTGAAAACCATTGACATTCATTCATTATCTTTAGTGGGTAGTTGACTAAACAATTCTTTTTGTGTAGATTAATTAAATAATTAATCAATTTTTTAAAATGAAAATTGAAATTACATATAATTGTTAATATACTACCTAGCACAAAATGGCAACAGAAACAGAATATTTTAGGAATTGGGATAGGATAGATAGGATATTGAATAAATTTCCTGTTTTATAACTGAATTATTTTATTTCACATTTCTGATAAACATTAAAAAAATTTATTGGCAATCTTGGCATCATGATTAACAGATATATACATGTTTATGTGAAATAGTAGATTGTTTTTGCCATAATATCCTTTATGTATCGCTTTCATATTTTCCCATGGAAAATTCATAGTAGGTGGCATATTTTTTGAGTTCAACGTAAAATTTTTTATGTAGAATAATCCCTATAAATATATATTTCTTTATTTTCACTTCATTCAAATACTTTCTACTTGTTTGTCTATTATGTTCACCTTTTTAATAGGACAAGAATATGGAAATACACTATCTTTTGGAATAATATAGTCTTTTACACCTTTCAATTCATTCTTGAATAATTCACAAAAATTTCTCTGAACTTTGATGGGTGTATGAGTGTAAGCATTATTGTGCTCTACCGATATCTCTAGTACCCCCTATAAATGTAACAATAAATTATTAATGAAATGTAATATCTTGTTCCTATATACTTTACATATCTTATAATTTTGTTATTATATTCCTATATAAAATACATATTATGTATTTAGATCAAATTTATAAATTAATAGTTATTTGTATACCAAGGCCGCGAAATCACCCGTTGCATACCGAGAGAAAAATTGTCACCGAAGCCGCTTGCGGCCGAGGCAGGACAATCTCGAGGGCGATAAATAATTTCGCGGTCAAGGTGTACACACTATTTTTGTGCAATCGTAGAAAATTTTAATTACAAATTTTAAATAGTTTTATTGTAAATAGAAAGTGGCTATGGAATTGACATTTGATAAACAAAACAATTAGTTTTTAAAAAAATGTCAATTCTCAAGTGCCAAAATGATTGTTTGTTAGCATATAGGTTAAAAACAATCGTTTTGGATTTCGCGGCCGTTACCATGACAACAGCCGCGTAATTCAATTTCGCGATCTACACTGCGGCTACGAAATACTTATTTCACGTCCGGTTGCACAAAAATTATCGTCAATTGTACATTTTTTAATCTAGTCATCTATTTTAACTTTATTTCTGTGGTTCCTGCTCCACTAATATACAGGGTGTTTCAAGACTAGTGTAACAAACTTTAACAGCTTATTCCTGAGGTCATTTTGAGCCAAAAATGTTATATGAATATAGGTCCTATTCCTTCTAGTTACCAAAATACAAGAGGTTGAAGTTCTACAAATAACACGAAATTTTCTCATTTTTGTAATCAAGGTACTTTCGGAAAGCAAGAGTTTTATTGAAAAGTCATACCTTATTTGTCTTAATTTAAAATTGTTTTACTTTTGATTGTATTTTTGTTTCATAATGGATGGTTATCGTACTGCTGAAAATGCAGATATGATTTTTATTTATGGATTATGTAATAGTAATACCAGTTACGCGTCTAGAGAATGCCAAGACAGATACCCAAACAAACGCCAACCTTCCCATGTTGTTCTGTATTTATAATTAGTTATTTGTCTATTTAATTGTGTCATTGTATGTTTTATTCTGTAAATTGTATTCGTTATTATTAATAAATAAAATTAATTAAGACAAATAAGGTATGACTTTTCAATAAAACTCTTGTTTTCCGAAAGTACCTTGATTACAAAAATGAGAAAATTTCGTGTTATATGTAGAACTTCAACCTCTTGTATTTTGGTAACTAGAAGGAATAGGTCATATGTTCATATGACATTTTTGGCTCAAAATGACCTCAGAAATATACTGTTAAAGTTTGTTACACTAGTCCTGAAACACCCTGTATTTGGTTGCTGTAACTTGACGACTGGTAACCTTCACGCCACACCCGAATTGTAAAAATGACGTAATGATGTATTTATTTATTCACTATGCAATTTTTCTTGTAATTTTACCTTTACAATGGCACTATTTTCCTCTGTTAATTTAACTTAATTATTATTTCATATGAAGTTTGACAGTACTAATCAACTACTGTTTTTGAATATCCAAAAAAAGAAAAAGTAGTTTGTTATATAAACCTATCGCAAGAAATTTACAATTTATTTCAGTTGTTGTTGCATTGTTTTTAAATTTTGATATAACAAAATTTATTGTAAAATATTACTAATTAAAATATTAATTTATGCATTATATTTTTATTACCTGTAAATCAATTGGCAAATCCTTATACACAGTCATATAAACATTTAAAGCTTTTGTATCTCTAGAAATATGACCGACTGAAATATTTATGTTTATAAATTCCTTATCACAGTAAATTAATTCAGCTCGTTCAAATTCCATTTCGTTTAACTAGAACAGTACAAATAATAAAATATAAGTTAAATATAATTAATATATCATATACAAACCCCGGAACATAAAGCGAAAGAAATGATACAGGATTTTAAGACGAAAGTAATGAACAGTGTTCGAAACATTTTTATTCGGCAATTGGTAAATATGGTTTTATATGTCCAATTTATCATTATATTTCCTTATCAATTTCATAATCATTTAAAACCGGATAAATTATATCTAATTTCACATAAAATTAGGAATTGACCAACAGAATGAATTATTATTACAGTTTATTTCTAATAATTTTAAACCGACCATACTTACATAATATTACAATTTACATTTAGAAGATAAATAGATTTCACAAACAATTACGTTTATTGTTATGTTTTTTTTATGACGAAGATGGAAAGCTGACTAAACTGCTTTGGTCATAGGCCGCCTATTGAATGGATAATTGTGAATTTTATGAATAAGACAAACGTCCATGCTCAACAATTTCGTTTTTATTACAGTTTGACATCTGGCCAAATGACTGAACAAATCTTTTTTTTAATAATTTCTATTGACCAGATGCAGTATAATGATTAATCAAACCTACGCATATATTCAATCTGGTTTCGCGACGATAGTTCTAAATTTCAAATTTAATTTAAAGAAATCATCCGACCACTTAAATAAGAGTTTACATAAAGAATGGCCTTAATATCTACTTGTACAAGTTTAAATTTTACATTAACAGTCAAAAACATTCAATAATAGTTATTTACTTAACTAGGAACCAAAATCCTAAGCTTTATAAATCTGTGTTTAGTGCCGTATTGAACGCACTACTTTTTTGCCGATTATTAATAATATTAATATAAAATAATATTAATTTCGTGTTTATTTTGAGAACCTATTTTGAAAGTTCTAGTATAAAAAAAAATGTTGCTATGGGTTCTTATGCGTAATTGAACGTTTGCTATGAAAAAATAAATTTGTTATTTGACATCAGTGTAAGCAAACCAAATTTTGTATTAAAATTAGGTAATAACCAATTTATTATTAATTTAATTTAATCATTATGTCTCCCCTCAATAAGATAATACTGGATATTTCGTTATGAAGTTGATTTTTTAAAGTAGCGCTACTCAATAAGAAAAACATGAATATGTCTGGAATAAAGCATTTACGGACATTTGCTCAAATGAACTTGTCACCTTATTTTTAGGTGTTTAATTTATGGATTAAGTTAGGCCGTTTAAATCTGGGACACCCTGTATATTTAATAACTTTGTAAATTAACTAATTATATTTCTTTGTTAAATATTTCCTTATTTTATAATTAACTAATTTAATTTTGTTTCACATAGCCACCATAGATTTTGAATTTTCTAATTTCAGTCTAATAAAAAAGTTATTTTCATAATTTTTCCATTTTTCGTATTATTTACTAACATAGGACACTACAATTTTCATTGGTTGAATAGCAAAAAAAAAAAAATACTCTAATCAAAAATGTCGTGGCCTATAACCCACATATAAAAAATCAAAGTTAGTATACTAAAATGGCGAGAGATAAGAAAAAATTAGTACCCCTGTAAATTCTTCATGAAAATGTGGTCGAAGAAAATGCGAAGCAGAATAAGAAAAATTTTAGTCATTATCTAGTGGCCTATGCATTTTTTCGTAAAAACAAATACATGAATAAAAAAAGTCTACTGATGGGGCAACTTTTGTCTACTTTAACCAACCAACCTTGTATCTATTACGCTTCTCGTTCTCGATATCCCCATGTTAGGCTACATTCCTTGAAACCACCTGTATATATAAAAGCAATTAATACGTAATTAAACTAAAATGGTTATGATATAGTTGAGGAAACATGTGGGATAGGTTTCTACTTATATATTGAATTAATTTCATGTTGTATAGAAAATTTATTTTATTTCGCATTCTTCATAAACATTAATGATATTTATTTGCAATCATTGCATCTTGATTAGTAGTCATATAAATGTTAATATGAAATAGCAGATTATTTTGGTCATATAATCCTTTATGTGTCACTTTTACATTTTTCCATGGAAACTGCATAGTAGGTGGTACATTTTTGGAGTCCAATACAAAATTTTTTATGTAGAATAATCCCTGAAAAATATATTCCACTATTTTCATTTCACTCAAATACTTTGTAGTTTCTTGACTTTTATGGTCACCTTCTTAATAGGACAAGAATCTGGAAATACACTATCTTTAGGAATCATATATTCTTTTGCAACTTTCAACTCATTCTTGAATAATTCACAATAATTTCTTTGAAGTTTAATGGGTGTATGACTATAAGCATTATTGTGCTCTACCGATATCTCCAGGAACCCCTATAAATGTAACAATAATAAATTATTAATCAAATGTAATATCTTTTGCTATATATTTTACATATATCTTGTAATTTTGTCTTTAGTTTCCTATATATGCAATTTAATTTGCTGCAAGTTTTTGAACTGTTTTTATTACACGACTCCACGGCTTGAAGCAAGATGTCTAGTTAATTATGTTCCAACAGTCACATAATAACCTTATGAAAAATGCCAAAATAACCAAACTTTTTCACTGTAAATTGAAGTATGATTGTAGTACTTCGTTTGTGGGATAAGCTTTAAGAATTTTTATTTTGTTGAATTGAATATTACATAAACAAGATTTGTAAAGTAGCTCTGAAATCTCGAACAGAACTGAATATTGAAAAATGTTACTGTAAAAGCCTGAGTTACGGTAAATCTTAAGATTTTCCAGTAAAACCTAAGATTTAATAACTCTTAATGGTAACAGTCCAACAGTTCTGTGATTATCGTTTATTTCAAATTTTTACCACCATTTCCTTAGATCTTATAATTTACCTCAAAGACACGGTAAATAACCTAACCTAACCTGTCAAAGCCTGTAAATTGGTTAGTCTGAGGTTTTTTACCAGTAAATCATTACATTTACCAACTTAAGACGGTTAATCTTAAAATTTACTATTAAAGTCTAAGATTAACCAATATACTTGCTTTTACAGTACCATATGCATATAAATTGTCAATCATAAGATTCCTATTCGAAATTAGTTGTCTACTAAAACAATTGGCAAGAATATGGCGAGCTTAAAATCACTATGAAGTCACTAAAAAATTACAGTTTACTCATGTTTCTTTCAGAAATAATTGGAAATCATGTATATTTTAATTATTTACCATGAAAAGTTATTTTAATTTCATTTTAAAAATTTTCCGAACAATAAATTAGAACATTTATGTGACTACAATTATTTACAGTCTCTACTGTTTGATATCCACCAAAACCTCTACACATCACAACTTTTTTTTTAAAATCATTGTGGCTTAATGAATAACAATTAAGACTTTTTAGAAGTGCAGAAAGTCTTCAAATTAGATATAGTTTCATAAATTTTTTTTTTCAAAAAAATGGTGAAAGACCCCATTTATATGTGTTTAGTTGGTTTTATAATATGTATAAGAAAGTAGTGTGAGTACCACACCATATTTTTCTTACCTGTAAATCAATTGGCAAATCTTTCAATGCATTCATGTATATATTTAAAGCTTTTGTTTCTCTGGAAATATGAGGCAATGAAATATTAATTTTTATAAATTCCTCATCATAGAAAATTAATTCAGTTCGTTCAAATACTATTTCACGTACCTATAAAAATACAAATAATAAAATATAAATTAAATATAATTAATGTAAAATTTACATACTCCAAAACATGATGCGAAATAAATGAAACATATTTTTAAAACCAAAGTAATGAAGAGTGCACGAAACATTTTTCTTCGGCAAATATATTTAACAAGTCAATATCATATATTATACTAGTTGATCTAGTTTTCATATTTACAAAATAATTACATAGAACCATATCAATCATACAAAACCGGAAACATTATATATAATTTTACATAAAATTGATAATTGCCCTAAAAAATAAGTTATTATTATAAACAAACAATTTTAAACCGAACATACATAGATAATGTTACAATTTAATATTAGAATAGAAATATGTTTCACAAACAATTACTTTTAGATATTATTGTAGTTTGACATCTGTTCAAATGTCTATCCAAATAATTACTATTGATCACACTCGGAAAAGTGGTGATTAATTCTTAGTCGATAATTCTAATGCAAAAAAATTGTACAGCCATCGTAAAGCTACACGTGCGACGTTCTTTCAGTAACTGTGATAAAATTATTTCAGAATTATCAAAATGTCCTTGGGATATTTTAGCTGAAAAATATTCCGTTCTCAACTCAAATATTTCCCATTACCAGCAGCTATATTTTATTCTCTTTCTCTATGCATAATCTTTTTCTCCATCAATTTGCAATGATTGTTTAACGATACCGCAAGTAATTGGACGGGGTGACGGCACGCGGCGCCACGGTTCGTTAGTTCGCTGCTCCACCGCGGGGCCCAACGGAGCTGCGCGCATGCGTACTACACGAGCTCCTGCCGTGTACGCGTGGCAAACACGTGAACATGACACATGTGTGTATATGTGTGAGAGGATGTGACAATGTGTCATGTATTTATGTTGTAATGTGTAAGTGTAAAGATGAGGGATGTTAGCACGTGCGGAAAGTTTTTTGAGGGTTGGATTAGGGGTTGTTTAGTTGTAACAATGTCATGAAGATTTGTATGTTTATGAAAAATTAAGGCTCATATCCTTTGGTTATCGTATTCATAGTTTTTGTTGTAAGTTTCTGTCTTAATCATAAAAATAAGGCGCACTATTAAATTATAACAATTGAAGAAATATTTTTGTGTATATTTATGTTGTTTCTAACATTTATATTGTAAACAATATTTTGATATAAGAAAAATCCTAACCTGTTTGACAACAAAATTAAAAAGAAATATGTCATAAAACCTAAAATTATAACAACCACTGGGAATGGTTACACTTAATTCGGTATCTATAAACCCTGGACAGTCACATTAATTTCACAGTTACACAAACGCCACACTAGGGTCTGAGAAACCCCATGAAAAAAAATTTACTTTCCCATAAGTGGATGTATTTTTTTTTTTTTTTAGGGATTTTACCTATGGAATATTTGTTTACGATTATAGAAAGACATTAAACATTTAATAACTTTTCTGAACCATAAAATTTATTTAAAACACAGCATTTTTGGATTATGAGAACAATCACATATGATTTTTCCATATTGAATATTTATTTAGGACTAAAGAAATTTTATTTACAACGAGGTAGCATCGAAGTTATGCGAATGATACGCATAGGAAAAATTAGATGAGAATCGTGGAGTTTCTTAGACCATAGTTCGTAGAAGTTCTGTTTTTCTGTGATAAAATTTTGACATTTTTCTATACGATGCTAAAAAGGAAAATAATGTCTCTTATTTCTATAAATCGTTCAGTTATCTTTATGTATAAAAAAATTTAGTAGACAAAATACAAGACGCTTGTATAATAAAAGAAAGATATATGTGCAATATATAATGTGTTCAAAAAGTGCCGAGACGGTGAAATATCTTTAGAAATTCACATCGAATCAAAAAAACACGTGTTTAATATTTTTCAAAATCTATCTTATGACACCAAGCATGATCCCCAACCGCCAGGTGAAAATCAAAACACGAATAGAATGCATTGAGTCTTATATTTTTGTAAACTGCATACTGCATTACAATAATACTATTCCATTGCTGAAATGTCATTCTAGTATCTCCGATTTATCCCCCACAGACTGTAAGGAATTTCGTATTCTTTCTCCAGAGAAGACTTTAATAGTATTGATAAATAAATATATGGGAAGGTAGATTAATGTAAGTCATGTATATCTAGTTGTCTTCTTGGCTATTTTGTTACGTAATCATCACATGATAATGACGTCTTTATTTATTACGATTTTACAAATGTTCTGCTAAGTTATTGTTCGTATCATAATAGTTTATTAAATATTTAAATTCATATGCGAACATTTCACAGATTAGTCTCATTATTGTTCAAAATTAAAAATCACAATATTCTTAAAAACATAAAACCTGTGTACTTATTTGAGTCTGTGAACGGTTTTCTTATATGAATAAGAGGATGAGCGCATCAGGTTAAAGTATTCTGTCTACCTAACCGTGTCAAGAAACAAAATGTATGCAGCTGAGATGATTCTGCTATTTTATAACAACAATCTTTATACGATCGTTAGGTACGTTAAACAAAGCTTCATCACCAAAAATAAACCAAGAAACCGCCATGAAATGTTGCAAAATAATGGTAATTTTCCCGAGTGGGCACAAGTCGTTCCAACTACTGCAGTTTATATGATTTTCAGTTGGAAATTATAGGAATTTTGATTGGTGCAATTAGGTGCAGCAAATTACCTGTAAAATTACACAAAATGAGAGGGCAGAACCGAGAATTCTTTTGGTAATTATACGGTTAATTTGTTTGAATAAATATAACTGTTCACACCTGGACCTCGAAGTGGGTGTTGAGTGAATACTCTACAATAGAAAGTCACTTTCTATATTTCTATTTCTACAGCTGTTTGAAATCGAGTTGAAGATAGAAATTTTCGTTTTCAAATACTGCAATTTCGTTTATTATACCCATTGTATGTACTAATATGTACATACATCCCTAATATAAATATTTTTACATTTATTAATTACTTTTATACCTAGTGAGAGATTGGATTGTCCCGGCATGGATGAAATAAATTCGTAGAATTTATGGATGTCTGAAGAAGAACCTGATAGAAATTGGTATATTTGGTTAAGAAATGTACTGAGTATGGTAATTTTTTGGTTGTTTTATAAATTTTATTTTGCACACTCAATCATAAAATATTTATTTTTACAAATAATTATGTTTAAATACAAAATACTATCAATATATTCAACTTTTAAACACAATTTCAGTTACTTTTATTACTTCGCAAGATGAAAACTGTCAAAGTAGGACATGTTCTAAATTTTTCTTAAATATTTCTCTCATCTTAACGTTTATAAGATCTATATTTTGTTCGATAACAATTCAAAAATTATATGTTCTTTAGTCAATAATACAAAAAATTTTAAATATGTATTTTGGTCAGTCTTCTTCATTTTTCAAATTTCAGACAGTAAGGTTAAAATATCCGACTAAATATTGGGAAATTATCAGCTATAATATCCCTAGGCCATTGATAATTCGAAATAATTTTATCACAGTTACCGAAAGAACGTTGCTTGGTAACCGCCCGACGCCGCAGGCGGAGGGCTGTTACCTTCAAGCAACGTTCTTGAGGTAGTTGTGATCAAATTATAAGTATTTATCAATGGTCGAGGGATATTCGGTGAGAAAATTTTTTGCGATTAATATTATTATTTTCATTTTCTAACCGTGAAAATAACATTTTGAATTAAACAAATTAAATATTGAATTAACTGTCAACCAGCTGTCAACGACTGTTACTTAGCAACAGGTGATAATTTCCCGGGGAAATTATCAGTGTAATTGCGACCTGATTGGTTACTTTTGCACATGTGATCAGAAATAGAGGGATTCGATTGGATATTTCTTTAACCAAAAAATTTTCAATGTAATTATAACCTGATTGGTTACTTTTGCACACGGGATCAGAAATACAGGGATTTCATTGGATAATTTTTTAACCAAAAAATTTTCGCTATAAAATCGTCGTCTTGATGCATATGTAGCATTCTGGTTGGCCTAAGTGTAATAAAGGAAATTATTTAAATTACAATATTTTTATGTACTTATTTATCAATTATTATTACTGATTGAAAAACAAATGCATAATAATCCGTTATATAAACAAGACTACATGAATAACAAGTTTACAAACAAAATTTATTTTTGATTGTCCATGTATTTGATATATTTGTACTGATAAGGAATAGTTTTAAAATAGTTGTCTCTTTATGTAAGTAATCAATTTATATATGAGAAATAATAATAACATGTATCGAATCCTACATGGCAACAAATGGCTACCATCAAAAAAATTAAATCTCAGTATTTTTTCCTCTTTTTTAATCTTCAACCTCACAAACAAAAACCTCTCGGATCTGATTCTGGATTCTCCGTTGAATTCCGGGCGATTTTGCAATGATACAGTTGTAATGGAATTGGTTGTTAAGCGCGAGGCAAGCAGGATCACTCGATCACTTTGTTGGGTGATCTGGTGATCTGATGCATTTCGAGTGACCTGTGGCTGCCCTGAGCAATCATCTTGAGTGCTGATCGTCTGGTTTGGTTGCTGGGAAGTGGCGTCGGTGGACGCCGCCCCGGATTCGAGGGGAGGGGTGGTAAGGCGCCGGACTGACCCTTGTATTGTAAGCGTTCTTCAATGTTCAACGTTGTTCGGTTGACTTGGTTATTGGATTTTTCGATTTTTTGTTTTAAATTTTCGTATTTTACTGGTGGATATTTTTAAATTTCAGTATGATTCTACTGTTTCTGATTGATAGCTTCTCATTTTGAAGAATTTTTTTCAATTAATTTAAATACAAACGAACCAAGATAATTATTTTTAATATTTCAAAATAAATATATCATCATACCTTTTACCCATTTTGATTGTGGCACTCTGTTGTGGTATATTTCGGTAGGTAATTCATATAGTGCGATTACCAGCCGTCAGACCACTGCACCCAAAGATATTTGTAGAGTGTAACCGCAGGGGTAAAGTTAAACAAACATATTTTACCTATAAATCCGGGATTAAATTTCCTTGGTTCTTACGGCCCAATTCTCTAACACAGTTGTTAATTTTTAACTACTTGCTAAGATTTTAATCCAATGAAAATTCTTAACAGACAAGAAAAAATCAAACTGTCATTTGTAACATTTGTTTATATTTGTTAAATATATTTGTTAGTGGTTAAAAGTTAACAAACTGAGTTAGTGAATTGGCCGAATATGTGGATTGTGGATTAATTGGTACAAACAAAGTATATGATATAAAATAAATCACAAAATTAAGAATCATACAATGCAAGTAATTGATTCTAATTCATATGACGCAGGATATGGAACATATGTTCTCTTTTCAGTTTACATATTCGAAAGTTGTAAACAAATAATTCATATTTAAATATATGTATTCAAATAACAGCAATACTCGTAAAAATTTGAAAATAAACATATGTCATAATCATTTATAGCTTTCACTATATCCTAGGAATACCTGCCATGTCTATCTTTAGCTACTGCGTGTAAATTATCTTAATATACTAGTATTTCGTTTAGATTTAGATAAATGAACATATATATTTACATTATTTTCCATTTCCTCTAATTTGTAATAAGTAAGTTTACGATATTATATTTTTAATGATATACGTGATGAAAGAAATTGTAGTTTAACAGCAGCTGTCAAACCAAAACGCTCAAATAAAATAAAATAAATATATCATCACGCCTTTTACCACTTATGGGTGTGGCTTACGCTGATCTCAGTAAGTGATATATTTTTGCGTATGAAGTGCGGTTACCAGCCGTCAAATCGTAGCCCCCAAATATGTTAGTGGAGGGGGAACCACAGGGCTAAATTTAAATTGGCAACCGTCAGCAGTGGGATTCGAACTGGGGATTTCATGATCCACAGTCCGACACGTTACCACGGAGCTATTTACCAAATGCTCAAACGTCCCTATATTAAAATAAACGTAATACTAATTTTAGTTCGCTTACTTATTTACAGTATTGGTAGTTTAAAAAATATCTTGAAATCAAACTTGGTGTTTAAAAGACTTAACTTTGTGAAAAATAGAAATTTTAAATGAACGTGTTTTATAGATTTTCATATAGTTAACAGACCTTTCATAGCATTACTATTAAAAGATATCCCTCAAATTTCAAATATACCTCTGCATTTTCACCTCACAATTTTGAACATGATTTTAAAGTGAGAATACAAGTCATAGATTCTTGTCTATCCTCAGTTCCATCCTCACAGCCAACAAATTCCCTGACAAATTATCATCACTAAAAATTTTCCCTGTTGCTTACCATTCGATCTTTATAAATACTGTGGTTTAACAGCATTCCAATCGCAAAAATATACCGAAATCTAAGTAGATTGCCACATCCAGAAATGGGTGAATTTGAGGAAGATTTATTTAATAAGGTAAATTTTAAAACCCCGATAAATATTTTAAAATAAATAATAAAAAATATTAAAATGTTTCAAAAGAGAAGAACTTAATAAATTAAATACTATTTGCCGATTGACATTGAGTGCGATTTTTTGACAGCTAAAAGTCTGTAAAATGTCACTTTTACTGCCTACTGTTTATTGTTGGTATGGTGTAACACAGCAAATTTGACATTTATATATTTCATCAACAACCGCATTTTTTTACACAGCAACCATTCAACAACGGCATAGCAACATAATTTGTTGGTGATAACTTTATTTGATTTCAATTTCAAGTATAGTATTGTTAAACGTAATATGAAATTTGGAAATTACATACAAAGTATTCACAGAAGCAGTAAGATTAATTAATATGTTTAAAGTTAGTATAATCTTCTCAAATTATTTACCTAATTGTCCAAATTTTAGGGGGGTCAATTCCCTACCCTTGCCCCACCCCCCCACCCCCCAATCCAGCCAATGTTGACGACATTTATGGTAGCGATAATTTTGCGCAATTAAATCATTATTAAATAAAGAAAAGAGCCTGGTAATCTGGTATTGGTATTGATTAAATTTAAATACATTTGTCCCCAAAATAGACGCTTGTATAGCGTGTTATCGTGTTTAATAAAAACAACAAATTTGATTAAAATAAGTCATTAGCATTGTTCAAGGCATATCCATCATTCGTCATCCTCTGCTCGCATTTGTATTCCGTTCGCTTCCAGCATTAAGCGTCAAAACACCGATTTGTTCCGAACGAATAACAACTAATTTTATAATTCAAAAGCTGTCATATATCACAGAGCCTGGCGACCATGCGCACAACATTTCCGCGCAATTATTAAATTAAACTTGTTTCCACACAAACGGTCTTTTGTATTCATCATCAATCTGTGTTGTATGGCTTTTGGTTACTAATCTAATAACGTAAACAGCACCCTGTTTTATCGGCAGAGGGGCAGGGCGACACGAGCGCCGCCCGGCGCCATTACGGCAGATAACGTAATTATGCAAATACGCGCCTAATGGTTACAAATATTACGATAGTCTTTTATGGTTCAGAAATGAAATATAATACTGGTGCTTGGCTCCGCAGTCGGCTTCGACCGAGGGTGACTTGATTGCTGCTTCAAATTTCATGTTATGATATAATTATGTGATTTTCTGAAACTGTGATTCAGATTTGTCTTTATTCAATTTATTTCGTTTTGATATTTGCATACATTCAATGGCATTCGTTTCGTTGTGCACTTGAACGCTGTACAACTCCCAGAGAAATCATTTTCGTATACAATTTTACTTCCGAGAACTGAGTTTTCTTTGCATAAAAGTTGGATTACAATTATTTTAGAAAAAAGTGACTTACAGAAGCAGTACTTATAATCATTATATAGGGTCATTTGTAACGAGTGAACTTTAACAATTTGCAAAAAGTGTCATAGAGGATTGTGAATTGATTTATGCAATATAATAATTTATTTTTCATATAGCGATATATCGTTCATACTGTTTTAGATTAAAATATATATTGTGGATAATTGAATGATGCATCTAAATTACTAGGTAATCAAAACAAATTCACAACAATTTTAAAATGTTTGTAATTTTGTTTTTGCAATACCTGTTCGGTAAGTTATCCATTAATAACAAAATTTAAACACAGTAAGTTTAACTTTTATTGCACAATTGGTTTTCATGGTTACATCATTTACTTACCGTCCACGGTGGATAGTAAGTGAAACTTACCGTTCATGGTGGACGGTAAGTAAATATATATTATTCAAATTTTATTTCTAACCTCAATCTGTCAGCTGTTAATTTTGATACCTATTTTTCCTTTTCTTATATTTACGCAGGTATTGCAAAAAATAACTTACTAACCTCGAACTGTAGGAATGTTTAGGAAATCTCGACCCTACGGGTCTCGACATCCCAAATTACATTCTCGACCTAAAAACTATCACTTACAGTTCACGGTACGTAATATACTATTAAATCCTATGACTACTACAAATGTGCACTTTCATAAAATTTTAAACTTTATTTTACATGTTGTTTATACTTTGTTCTAAAATCATTAGGTAACGACATACTGTTACATGAAAAAATTGTAATTCTTATATTGCAACAATCAGTTCACAGCCCCGTATAAGTATAGTCGGCTATAACTTGGAAATGAGCTGGATTAATCAATCAAAATTTGTAAGAATAATAATAGATTTTTATCAGGGTTGCGGCAAATAAATTCACTAGAAAAATGAAATATAACTTTTCTGGTGGTCATAGAATACCGCGTGCTTTATATCTGTAACAATATTTATCTAATTCCGTTTTGTAAAGTTGAATTTTACCTAACCTTATGACGTTATTAAATGTCACTTTTTACATAATTGCTATGAAATGAGTTTTGTAACTAAGTTAAGTAAAGAATTTTATCTACAATAGTGTGTAAAATTGATGTTTAGTTGTTAGTTTTAAGTTTGTAAAACGGTTGTTTAGTAACAGGACTTCAGGGGCTCCGATTCAATAATTTTACGTGAGCAATGGCAGCCCCAAGTTTGACAGACTGTTAATTTTACAAATAATAAATTCCCCAAAAACAGTTGCACAAAATTCAATTTTTGAGAAAAACATTGTCACAAAATTGACTTTGTGTACGTGAAATAGGAAAACAATATTCCTTAATAACTAATATTTAAATGTCGTGAAAATGTATTATGCTGTTTCAGAAATAATGTGTCGCGTTCTTCTAATAAAATGGCGTCGAATGTATTTTAAAACAGAGATATAGAACTTGTGCCAAATATTATTGAAATATGTCGTGAATTCACAATGGGGGTCTGTGACCAAATTTAGATTTTATTATACATATAAGATTCAAAACATGGAAATAAAACACCCATATTTTCTAAATCGATGTTATTTATAGTTTACAAGCAATTAAATATTAAAAATTTGGAGAAGGGATACGTGATGTAATTTTGTCAGAAAAAATAAGACATTATGCAGACATAAAGAGATAAATATAAATGTCATCTGCTGAAATATAAATAGGTATGTTTTATATTTGGAGGTAAGTTTTATATGCTTTTATATTACAAGTATTTGTAAATAATTTATAATGTTGAAAACTTTAGTTTTAGTGGAAATTTTTACATATCAGTTATGGGTAAATGTATGTACTTTTGACATAAATCAGTTTCAGAGCGCTACAACCTACGGTCATTTATACCGTGCCAGTATTACGTCATGTCAATGACGCGACTTATAATAATTTTTTTTTATCAATTTTTGTTATTATTGTAAAATAACGTGATGGTTAATTTACTTATTTTATTTATTTATCTAAACAAAGTCTGTATAGGGAATCGAATACAAGATATGTCAATCAACAATCCTTGGTCCTATAATGATCAATAGATACCTAACCCAAATCCAAAACAAACAATGCAAAAAAATTCTAAAAATATCTTAAGAACTAAACACAACCTATTTTCTCTAAAGTTCACTCGTTCTACAATTCACCCAATCAAACAGCGGAAAATAATCCTTAGATACTCTTCGCAGGAACACGATGACTCGATGATTTCGATGCACAATAGTCTTACGCACCAAGACCCATCAACCAATACAGTCGACTTCCCATTCTCTCCGCGGTGTAAACTCGCCTTTATGCCCGTCGTGACATCCAATTAGCACGTCACATTTTGTTATTCCACCAGACGTAATAACATAATAATTGTATAATTTCTATTTGCCGTTTTCAATTAGTACACCGGATATACGTGACACCTGTCCAGGGGAAGTGGGTCGTTACAGAATTTTTATTCAATTGTGATTTTTTTTATTTGTTCTGCGTAGTTGGCAGGACGGGAAAATGGTTTAACGGTTTAAATGTGGAAATTTCTCTTATTCAACGACTCATCAAACAAGTAGATTAGTGAGCACAATAGACGGTGCAAAAATTACAACGCGATTGTTGTTTTTAAATCGTGTGAAATGAATGTAGGAAGTAAACTTGATTTCAAACATGGCAGAAGTTATAAATTTATGGGAAATCAAATTTTGTAACGTTGTTTCATTATTTCTGTCATCCTTTGCCAATAAATAGTATCTGAAAGTTTGCATTCCTTTAAATTTAATATTGTAATTTTTTAAATATAACATTTAATCCGAGCTAACGATAGAATTGAAAAGATTATTTATCTACCGGTGGTCCATCGGTCTATATTATCAAAACTGTCATAAACAAACAATGAAAAAAACTGCCTCGATTGTATTTCACTGTGTTTTGATAACATGCTATTTTATTTAAAGTAGAAATATATCATTATACCTCCCTCCATATATTTCTTATCAAACAATACAGAATCTTGGTCCACCTATGTAAGAAATGCTAATCAATTTATAAAATTATGATCCCTGTCAAAAAAAATATCATTTTCAAGCGTTGTTTTTTTTTTTCAAATATGTACAGGTTACCAGATTTAAACGAAAATTGTCAAAATATAATTTTTCTCTAACGTGTTGTAATTTGAAAATGGTGAAAGTATAAGTAAAATGTTTATATAACACTGTTTTGGAAACTACACATTCTACAACTAAAACTGTATTGGAACAACTATCATTCCATAAGCCGCGTATTAGTGCGATATATGAAGTATCTTGATTAAGTTACTATGGTTACGTCTGTTTGTTTTAAATTTATTTATTTGAGTTGACGTTTTCAACAGTTTTATATTTGTAAATTTTGTATTTTTTCCAAAATCTTGTTGTAGAAAGTATAGTCTACAATATGTAACGGAATGACATATCCCACACTCGCAAACAGTAGCCCTCGCCTTCGGCTCGGACTACAAACTTTTTGCTCGCGTGGAATATGTTCCATTACATTACTTATTGTAGAATATACTTTCAAACAACAATTGTAGATAATAATATTTGAAACATTATAATAACAAAAATTGTCATTAAACCATAATTTACTGAGATATTTCAAAATAACTTTAAGTAAACTGCCACTTTTTGTTATTGGATATTGGATTATCACCAAAAACTAATCAGCTCTTCTCAAGGGGATACAAATATAATATATAAAATATCAGAATTTTTGTTCAGTAGTTTTTTATAAACTAACTCCAGAAATCCACACAGACCGACAGACAGACACATACAGGCATCATTTCCAAACTATTATAATCGTATTCTAGGGACCCTAAAACGTGCTAATCAACTGAAAACTCACTAGCGAAGTTTCCTATACCTCCCTTACAGGTGGTGTGAGGTAAAAATTTGAATAATGTTGAAATTAACTCTAAAACTTATTGTTTTAACATGTATTACCTATTGAATATTCTATATATCATACACAGTATACACTGAGATCAAACGTAGCAAATTTTAACTACTAGCCCAAGGAATTGATGAAACAGTACCTATAATAATAATTTGTAGAAGAAATCTCTTCAGAACTAAATAATTTTGCTAAAAATTTCTTAATTATTTCTTGGCAGTATTTGTGCGAGTTTTCGCGCCTTCCTTTTGGCTTGTATCTTGGGGTAGAATCTTCTCTCAACGGATGCGCTGGCGAAGTGAACACCACAACATCGGCGCCGTATTCGATGAGAACCCAACACTTGTTCACACAAGTAGCTCTTACAACACTAATAGACACTTAGCGGACCACAAGTGTTGTTGGCAAATATTATGTTACCAAGTGGCAAGTGTTGTGTACTAACTATATGTAAACTTATACCTATATTTCACGAGTTTTTCCACCGTAAATAGGCTTGGTGAAGAATATAGCCACTGTGGTGGATGGTCACTTCGTTGTGGATTTGGATTGTTAGAGCTTGAGCAAATGTTTAGATTCCTTTCAATATGATATTGTAAAGGAAATTTTAATTGTATCATAGAACCACTTACTCGTACCTATTATACCTCTGTTATACCATAGAAATTTTGATTTAAATAACTGTTAATACTCCTGCTTTCCATAATGTGTCTGTTTTTTTATATAATATTTGTAAACCCGGATATATAAATAAGATGATATAATTATTATGCATTACAAATAAGACTTAAACAAAAATGAAAACATTTTTTTAAATTCAATGATTTAGTAACGTGAAATATTACGTCCAACAAAAAAAAATCAAAACTTAAGTACACAAAAAAAAGTTTGGCATATATTTACATATATAGGAAAATGAATGCGATACCCAAATAAAATAAAAAAGTCGTCGGACTGCATTCTTATTAATTTTCTAAAAATGCGACGTTTCGATCACATTATGACCTTCTTCAGGAAAATTCAATCAATCGTTTGTTAAAAGTGACTGTTATGTGCCAAGCAGATAATTTTTATGATCTTGGTAAACCTCCTGGTAAGATTATTCTGTCTATTGTATGTACATATATCTTACATGTTCCTGGTAGTTAACAAGAAGTATAAGTTTTAACTAAGACAGTTGGTATTACTATTTCTGATATTTACAAGTGACAATTGTAGGGTTATAGGTCTATGAATAGCGGCAATATGAGTAAAATGTCGCAAAAAAGGAAAGTAATGAAACATGCTAAAATTATTGAGTCGAAAAAAACGGATGTTGCAACATGGAAAGATAAGGGATACAAATGGGAGAAACTGAAAGATGAATTTAATGCATCAAATAGCATATGCCAACGCACGGTAAAATGCTTGAAAACGAAATATGAAGGTATGAAAAAAGACATTAAATAGAAAAGGGATTTACAGAAACAAAATTTATATAAAACTGGTGGTGGTAATTTTGAAGGTATAGTTGTAGTGTTTAAACCTGTAGAAGAAAAGCTTCTTCCTAGATTTGATTGTGTCAAAAGTAAGATATATATATGTTTGCTAGTTAGTACATAATAAATTAATATTTCAGCCATCATTTTAATAATCAAAAAACACTTTGTTATCAAAATACTAAAACTACTCATATGACAGTTCTTTCTGTTAAGCCTTACCAGTCACATATTCTCAAGTCAAAGTTCTTGGTAACTACCTGCCAGTTAAATGACATTTATCCTCCCACTAAATATTAACAGTCGATTGATACACAGAAAAACATAGTTATCATAGGCAGACGCAGATAAGTTTAACAGTCGATTGATAAATCCATGCCGGCCCAAAATTAATTAATATTTTGACTGCAATCCGAAGAATTCTTTTATTTCATTACTTATCAAGTACAGTCGATCATCGTTCCTATTAATCATTTATCCCAAGGGCTATAATTTAAACAGTTTAAATACAAACTTATCGAATATACGCGTACCATTTTTTGTTCGAGTAATCGCAAAATTCGGTTAATAGAACTTCGAGATCGAGTTATCAAGTAAAACTTGCAAGCAATTTTGTTCGAGTAATAAAAATTTCGAGGCATCGAAATTCAAATTGAAGTAATTTTTCTGTATAAGGTTTTAAATGTATAATAACAAGCCTGTTCATACAGTGGAAATTATGTAATCATATTGAGTTCTTAAACAAGCCAAATCTAAAACTGAGTAAATGTAAGTATAAAAAGAATGTAACAAAAATAATAGCAAAGATTACATTTGATGAAATAAACCAGCAAAAACCAAATAAAATCCGCCTCTGCTTCAAACATAACGCTAATACAACCCAGTTAGATAACCCATCACATTACGTGGAAGTTTCCTGCACAAATATCCACATACTTCAAAACTTTTTACAACCATTGAAAACACAAAATAGTCGGACAGATATCTTAAAAACCAATCACATTTACATACATACAACCGATATGTTTGTCAGGCCAAGAGAAAATACAGTTGTGCGCAGACACTAGCGCTCCAACGGCGCCGTAATTCAGAATATCATCGCTGAATTTACGAAATATTCTCGCTGGAGCTCAGCTCGGGAACTGCTACCATATTTCAAGCTGTTATAAAGTTGCCGGAATCAAATTGCGTGGAAAAGAAACACCATAAACATTGTATAAGTAAACGATGATTGAGGGTAATGGCACAAAAGGAGTCGGGAACTGGGAGCCGGCTGACAACGAACCACCGTTCAAACGCAGCGGCAAAGAGCGAATAGCGTTGTTTACTACCCGAAGTGGAGATGAACTAAGGATTTATAATTCAATTTGCTGCCATCGCGAAAATGTTTACAAGACAGATTTGTGTTCCGATTACGGACTTTTAAAAGATGAAGTTATTGCCGGGGGATAATTAAAGCATAGTCCTCCTGCAGAATATGTTGACACTGATTTATTTCTTAGCCTAATATGTTTTAGCAGTAATTTATATTTACTTCAATATTTCTCTGATTAGATCATGAGTTTTTTCTCTGAAAGGTGTCAGTTATGTTCAAATTTCTGAACAGATCTCTGATTAACAGGTTTGAAAGTCATTTAATTATATGCCATATTTCACTGTTTAGCTACAGTCATGAAAAATTACACATCAATTCTTATTTAATCGTCAAAGTTAGTGCTGACAATTAAAAAATTAATATTGATATAATAATTAAATCGAATTTTTAACTGGACCGCCCACTAAATGGTTCCAAACAAATGTAAAAATTTGTCGTGGCTTTTATTCCGCTTAATATATATTTGACCGTCCCTAAATATACTTGATTCTTTCCCTGTAAATAACATAGGGCTTTTAGACATTTTGGAACTTATTTTTTTCCGAGGCAATACGAGTTTCGAAAAATCTATTTAATGATGGAACATATAATATAATGATCCGAGAATACTTGTTAAAATTAGTGTCAATAATTTTTCTTAAGATATTTGAAGATAGACACACTATCGCTCAAAAGACAGAAAATATATGTCTTCAAATATCTTAAGAATAATAATTGGAACTTCTAATTTTTCCCAAATATTCTCGGATCGGATCGGATTATATATTCCACCAAATCAAATACATTTAGGCACGGTTAAATATTAATATTAAACGAAATAAAAGCCAGAACATTTTTTATTTATTTATTTGAAACCATTTAAGGGGGCGGTCCGGTTAAAATTCGATATAACCCCTTTTAAGGTGTACCCTAATACTCATGGTATGTCGAATACGAATTATGATACTTTCTATTTTCTTGCATCTGTTTTCAATAATCATAGTTGCTAACAAACATATAACTGTTATTGGATTGCATATCTCGAGCATATGTCAATTATGTGAATTACTCGTATTATTTATAAATATAACAAATTATAAATCTTTTCCTTTTGTCTATTTGAATGTAGTAATGCACATAGAAATGGCTATTTGGCATGATGATATATTTATTTATTTATATAATTGACAAGAAAGTCTCAGAGGTAGTAAAGTATGTAATTTTAACGTATTTTAACTTAACACAACTTTCACACCCGTGATCTTCATAACTTAATTTTGGGATTTAAACCTAGATTCTGTTAGATACTTACCAAACGCGCTACTAATTGTGCTACGTATTCGTTGGAATTTAACTCTATTTTTAATATTTCCAAACAGCTTTGATTATTTAAAGAGAATATTAGCAATTGAAATTTGAATAAATATTTCTCAAAGAAAAGCCAGAGATGTAACATATTTTAAAATTATACATGTATTAATTTTACTTATTTTGTCTTTAAAAAAGAAGAATATCTATAAAAATAGAAAGAATCCTGTGTTACCAGCATTCGAATGAATACGTAACTATAAATAGAAAATGGATTCACACTCATATTTTGAAATCGGACTGCTCTAGAATATTTGCGACAATTATACTATTGCGTAGGTACTTACAAATCATTTTCAAATCTATCATATCCCACAACCCACAGTCTGGAATAACATGAAATAGTTTTAATAGAATTGTGCACTACAATCAAATAATTTCTCAGCATTCTACAAAAAAAATAAAAATAAAATAAAACCAGCATCAATTATCGATCGCGGAACAATTCTATTTTCGCAACAATAGAATATAATTTCGCCATCAGCATGCTTTAGGTTCGTGCGCGAACACAACAGACATGTCACTGTATCGAACCGCGATCGCGAGTTAGGTTCTCGAGGCCTCGAACCGTTCGAATCGCTCGAGTCCTGTGAAAGACGAGGACCTGCTCCTGCTCCTGTTCCTGCCCTCCCGCCAGCGACAACGTGGAAACCTACAACGCGCCACCAGAGCGAAATGTGTTAATTCACTGAACAATGAAAGCGATTAGCCCCCGGTACGTTCCGCCCCGAATTAATTAACAAATTAAATTAGAAATTAACTCGTTCAATGGAGGCGCGTTGGCCGTGATTCAAGCAGACGGTTCCAAACACGAGAACGAGAACGCGACAGGACTAAGATGCTAGAGGTACGAGTACAGGAAGATCTTGTTTTGCTTTCTAGTGGTAAACTAACAAACTTTCAACGAAATCAAGTTGGTGGTTGGTAATTAAGAGAAGGAAATGTTGATCCAATCAAGAAATTAATTGCTAATTTCATTAAAGGTTTGGAGGTTTTGAATATAATATTTATTGGATAATAATAAGTAAAACATTAATCATCACTTCTTTTGATTTCTCTACTTCAAATTTTCAACCGTTGCTTAACTTCATATATCATATCATGCACTTATAAGTAGATATAGTTTTCCAAGAGGTTAGGTATACCCTTAACCTTATTTTTAAAAACTCAATTAGGTTTTTCTTTTAATAATTTACTATAACAGAGTTCCCGTAAAAGGATAAGTGAATAACGCCAATACTATAAAAAATTTGGTGTGACCACCACACTACATTCAAATGATGAGATTATGGGAAGTGTAGTCAGATAAAAAGTTTGGTTAACTGTCAGTGTGACAGTTAATTAATATTTTAAGTTTCATTTTGCGTTATCTTTGGAATTTATCTCATCAAATACCACGCGATCTCTCTGATTTTCTCAGAAATTTATTTATTTTTATGCACTCTTTTTTTTTTTGCTTTTAGCAAAATTACTCAAGCATTAGGTAAAACCCCTTCTCCTTCAGAGTCGAGATTTACCATGCAGTTTGCTTTCATGTTTGTTGCTAAACAAAAAAAAATTCGTGCAAAATAAAAATTTATCAATATAATCAGAAGGTCTTGTAATATTACCTCCGATAATTTCAACGTCGATTTTTTTCATCATTTCTGTGCTTCCTTATATACACGGAAAAAGTACTTCAGAACTTATACCGAACAATTTGGTAAACTGAGGATATAAGATACATTTTCTGAAAATTTACCAATTTCTTTTTAAAATACTTGTAATTCTCTAATTGCTTAGTAAATAATTGTATTTGGTTTTTTAATTGTTATGACATGACAAGTAAATTTTCAGAATATGCATCATAAATCCTGAGCTCACCGAATAATTCTATAAATTTTAAGGTAGGTACATTTTTCGTATAAGAAAGTGAAAGAGGAGAAATCAATAAATCATGATCCACGTCAGACTAACTTTAGTAAAGTTTCTTATCCTTTTATGTTCTTCATATCTATCCTATGAGTTATAAGGAATTATTTACGTGTATTAAATTCATTTCAATTTACTATAACAGCTACATATATTATAATGAAGTTATAGAAATGTTGCTTGAAATAAACTATACACCACTAAAAGATATATAGCTGTGACGCATTTGAAATTGAATAAGAAATCCCTGTCGTAAATACAACTATAAATCCTCGTTGAAACCTATAACAAAATGAGACAACTCACAACAATTAAATCAACAGCAATACCATCCTCCATTCTTTCCAATCTTCCTTCCCTAACCTCACAAAACATCTCCTCGACATTCACAAATGAATCAGCATATTGTGTCGTGCATCAGCCACAAACAACGTGTATCGCCGCATATATCTTCGTTTGTGAGCTGTCTGTGTGTCTGTGTGCCTCTATCCCGATATCCCGATATCCTGGCATCGTGGATCGATCCTGCCGCCGCCACAGTGGGGACGGGAACAGAGTGATTGGAATATCCGATTGGCAGTTAATCCGCCCACTGATCCAATACCGGACGCTGTAATGAGCTGTTACGGCTGTAATCAATCAGAACGCGACAGACGACGCGATGTTGGATGTGTGGATGGGAATTAGGATGGGAATGGCGGAGAAAGGGTTGTGGGAAAGGATTTTTTTATAAGCTATTTTTATTTTTGAACAACACAATATTTTTAGGATATTGTATAAATTAGAATTGCATTCTTATAGTATCACGATTAGATTTTCTGTTCGATATTCTTTGAAATTTTTACGATACACTGAACAATTCTTACTGTATCACATTTGTTTGTTTACCGGACTTAATATTATTATTATGGTACTGTATCGTTACTAATTAAGCAATATTTTAATATGATTTGATCCACAATATCGTCTTCCGCATTAATTTTTTTTTTTAATCTTGTTAGAAATATAAATAAAACTAAGTTGGTTGCTATCAATGTTTTTAATTTTTATTAAAACCAAGACTTCCTAATTGCTTTTAAAAAGAAATAAAAATAGCAAAGTTTCGTCCAAAAATACGACACAGATATTAAATAAACTGTTGTTTGTACGTCATATGCACGTTAATGATTTTTACTGTATTAATTTCGAAATTTCTTATTTGACTTCGTGGCTTCGTACGGAAACATCTTATTCGTACCATAAAAACTCATTTACCAGACTTGTAGTAGTAGTAGATGGTAGTGTACAATGTTTTATGATATACTGAATCGTAAATAATTTAAAAATAAACCATAATCCAGAATTTACATGCTTCCATGCTCGTCAGTAAAGTTCGGAGTAACGGCCTTGCAATATAAATTATATAATCACGACCGCATAGGTTCTACACTGATAAAAATGTTTTCTTGGAACAAACAGATTCCTCTTAAATGAAGAGGAAAAATTGATTTGAATAGTGCCAATTTGATTTCGTTTTCATCGAAAATTTTTATAGGTTTAATAAATATTCTTGTATGAAAATTAATTTAGTTTTGAAGGAACATATCAAAGTATTCATCTGAGACTCATTATGGGGACAAAGAAGTTTGAATAGGAGCAGTTTTAATTCAAAATGATATCATTTTAAATAAAACAATTTGTTTAAAATTATAAGAACTCCATTTTCAAGATTAAATTTAAAATATATCCGTTTTCTTTCAATGCAGAGTAAAATTGAAAATAAAATTTGTATTCAAAATTAATATTTTATTTGATAATAAAATTTTCTTCAACGAATGCATACAAAAAGAAAACTGAAAATTTTCTTGAAACAAGAAGTTATTTTTATGAGTGTAATGTAAATAAGAATCTAAGTGTAAAGTTAGAAATAAAGACTGCTTATGCGGACGATATTATTGTGTTGAGTGAAACTGAGGGGCAATGGGAATAATGATTGTGAGCATAAATAAAGTAGAGAAAAGTTTAAATTTGTTATTAAATGCCGATAAATGTACAGTGTTGGTGTTTAAAATTGGATACTGATTGTAAAGTTTCTATACATTATGATTGAAACAAATGAATGAATTAGTATATTTAGGTAGTATGTACTAACCAAGTGTTGGAAAAACTGGTGCTGGTGTCTGCAGGGTCTAAGTATTGGGTGCTCTGGGTACATTTTCTGAAAGTGTGAATTTATATTGAGTTCCTAGATTGAAAGTTTTAATGATTTGTTAGTGCCTACGTTGATGTATGGTTCTGAATGTTGGGTGTGGATGAAGAAGCATGAACGACGTATAACTGCTGTGGAATGTGGAAATAAGGTATTTGAGAGGTATAGGAGGAAGTTGTAGTGAGTCAGTTTATATGGTTTAGCTGTCTTGAGCGAATGTCGAATGAAAGGTTGGTGAAACTATAATATGCGGATCAGATTGAGGGTGGACGATTGCGTGGGTGTCCGAGGAATAAATGGTTATTTATGATTGATGGTTTGTTGCGCGAACGAATGATTACGAGTGTGAAGAATAGACCGGCATGTATGAATCGCCCTATGAATATGGACGAAGCGAATGTGATGAGCTAGGACAGGAATGTGTGGAGGAGATTGATTAGAGGTTAATTGCATTTCAGAAATCGTGCTACCCCACTGAATGGGATAGAACGTGGACATTACGTATGTAAGTTCTTATTTTTAGAGAAGCGCCTTTAGCTAAAGTAAATAAAGTGGTAGGAAGACTAAAGATTAATTTAAATAAAAACCCGTCGCTGCGAAAACAATTGCAGTAGTTTTGGATTGTCTCTTTTCCGCAGCCAGTATTTAATTTTAAATTACAAATTCCAAGTCTTTATTAACCAGGTAGAAAATTTACTCCCCAATTGTCTCATCTTCAACGACCCTAGCTCCATTTCACAACACATTTCACCCCCCGAGCTACAGAGATACGCCGCCATTTTCATAACTTCACAAACCTGCTACAAACATAACTCCAGCCCATCATTTGCATACACACACCTTTTGTCAACAGCAAAGCATAAAATTCTTAACGAAACGAAAATTTCCATTTTGCGCTCCAGTAATTAGAAAATTTACATTCAACGCGCTTGTTAAACGATTTATTTACATGCGTTAATTGTCATTTACAGTAACTGCTACGTAATCGCTCTTAATTAAATAACGAGATTTTATCTGGAACTGTCAGCGAGGCGGCGACGCCAGCAGGGTGAAATTCGTTTGCATTTATTTTTTAATCGCCTCCTACAATGTAAATAACATTCGGTGTGTTGTTTTTGGACAATAGACTTTTGTTTATTGTTATGTTAATCGGTAATTATTATTCGTGATGATGAATTCGCGTAATGAAACAATTGTTTGCGTTATTATTTCTAATTTACATTTTGAGTTATTTTAATAATATGTTTTGTAGTTTAAATTGATATAATGAGATCAGAAGCATGATTTTTGTTTTGTGCCTTTTTGATGGATATGAACGAATTTGTAATAATTTTTATTGTTTTACAAATTACAATGCAATTACTGTAATATTTGCAAATTTATTTCGTGATTTTATTACATTTGAATGTCAGAATTTTACTTGTTAGTTTAAAATTGTGCTCATATTATCTCAATAAAATAAAATTGAATATAAATGAGATGAATACACTCTTTTATATTTCCATACAAACTAAAACACTTCTTTTTACAGTACCTCCTGGAATATTACTTTGGAGATTTTCTGTTGAATAGTAGTTACCCGACTTTCGTCATTATAACATACAATCTAGCTTTTCATTCAAGTCTGAAGACTGCTCAAATATAATGGAGGTGTCGCCATCTTACAGTTTAGAACAACTTTCATATTATTTTAAAGATTCCGAGTTTGAATTTAGTTCCACAGAAATTAAACTATTCACTAAGTTGCAGTTGTACAACTATTTCTTCGATTCAAATAAGAAACCTTGTATATTTATGTTTATAGTTTGTCCAAAAATTATGAAGCTTCGTTTTCTCATAAGCGTAATGTTATTTGAGTTCAACGTTTTGCCGCCGACAGCGTTCACAACACGTGAGAAAAACTTTCTTCTAAAAGTGCATTTTGGGTACACTACGTGGTTTTGCTGGAAGAGATAAAATAAGTCATTTAAGTACTGCGGTAGTTACGACAAGCTGGTTTTCAAACGCGTCCTTAAACAAAAAATAAATACTCCTCCCCCTTTCCATTTTAGAATATGTACCTTTCATTCCCCCCCACCACATCCCCCTAATAATTTTAATTTACCCACCGTACTATTATGTCCCCTCCGTGATATACTCGTATAAGCCTGTGTATTTATTTTTGCTCTAAAGTTATTAGTTAACCAGCAAAACTGATTGGTTGCTTTAAGTAACTCACTCCGTATACTTATGTTTCACCTACCTATTACCTATACCTACTACGAATTATTAAACTGGTTATGAGGTATTAAGTATATAGTTTTACCAATCTTTTATTCTTCTTAGGGCCGGTCTTTCCATTTAGGAATAATCTACTGCGAATAAGTTATTCGTCGACTAAGTAAAAAAATACGCATTGAAAAATGACAACTGGAACAATTACTATCATTCGAGTTATGATTTCCATGCGATATTTTTCATCTATTCGACAATTAATTTATTTGGTATTTTATACGTAAATGGGAAGATCTGCCCTTAATATCACACTCTCCATGCACCAACGTATATCACACATGTGTGTCGTTTATACTTCTTCACTTATTCCTAATATTAACTAAAATTATATCAATTTTGGTACTACTTAAACAGGTATACAATACATACAGAATACTCATTTTTGTTTAAACTTCAAACGGTCGCATTTTAATCTCGTGTTCAATATGCCCACCCCTTCACAGCTTACTATTCAAATATACAAATTTGGTTACTTTTCAATCTATCATCCTTTATTTTACTTACAAAACTTTTATCAATAATTAGTGGAATAGCAACTGACATTTATGTTCATCTAGATCTAGGTTACAACGACTACTTTTATTTAGCTAAAGAAGCCTCTCAGAAAAGTACAAAATAATGTACAACATAAACCCGAATTCAGCTTTCGGATTTAACTTATAAATCGATAGTAATCGTGGAACTATCATGCTCATGCTATCATACATCTTTTCTTATTAACATATCCTTGCAACTGTTTTACCTTTATTTTGTTATTTGTTTGAGGGTATCACTTACGATGCATGTGTCTAATCAAAGATCTAAACAGATATCAAACTGTAACTCTGATGATCGTGAGCAAAGATAAGTTTATTCATTTAAAGAATTGTGTGAATTTATCAATAAACTTAAGTGTTACGGCTAACTGAATAAATAAAAGCAAATATAATTACATGACATGCGTAAAGCAGTTTAGATTTTATTTATTTATTTAAGCGGTCTCAACTGCTGAGGTTATATGTCGCCTCGATACCTCGTTTTCGGTGGTGTACAACGGCATGCAGTACTGGTACAGGTTTTCGCAAAACGGTTACATGTCAAACTACTAACCGCGGGCAGTGGTGATTAACTTGCGTGATCGAGTGAACCGGCTTCAACGCTATCTGCCATAGCCGTTGCCGTAAAGCAATTTATATTAGTACTGGCTACAATTTTTATGTTGTATCGTTTAGAAATAGAAATATCTGGAAATTATGTGGTGGACACATCAGATTCAGATTCTAATGACAATATAATTTCAAAATTTTATATTTAGAACCTTAAATATTAAAATTGAGAGCTGATTAGATTTTGGTGGATGGCCATCAAACGGGAGTGGTACAGTGGTAGGTTATATTGTTACTCAATCAGTGAATGGTGTGAGACTGGAACGAGTGAATGAATTTGTATATTTGGGCAGTATGTTCTCGAGGGATGGACGTATTGACCGGGAGATTGAAAGGCGAGTATCTGCAGGGTGCAAGGTATTGGGTGCTCTGGGTACATTTGCTTCAACCGCGAATGTATCTAGAGATGTTCGATTGAGTGTTTATTATGGTGTGTTAGTACCTACATAGATGTATGGTTCTGAATGTTGGGTGTGGAGGAAGAAGCATGAACGACGTATAACTGCTGTAGAAATGAGATATTTGAGAGGAGTGTGTGGGTATACGAGACGTGATCGTATACGAAATACATTGATGTATGGTGAGTGTGAGATTGAGAAGAATGTTGTTAAGAAAGTGGGAGTGAGTCAGTTGAGGTGGTTTGGACATGTTGAGCGAATGTCGAATGAAAGGTTGGTGCAACTCATATATGTGGGTGAGATTGAAGGTGTAAGGATAAGAATAACTGGTGGGGTATGATTGATGGTTTGTTGCGTGAACGAATGATACCGAGTGTGAAGAATAATGAGCATGTATGAATCGCACTATGAATGTAGACAAGGCGAAAGTGGTGGGTCAGGATAGGAATGTTTGGAGGAGTTTGATTGTTGGTTGACTGTGTTTCTGGGTTCGTGCTACCCCACTAAGTGGACCAGCTTAGGGCCAGTACACGTCCCACTAGCCTAAACAACATATTTACAAAATCTAAACGATGTTAGTATGACCGACGATTTTTAACGCTGGCTCTCGGACTGTTCGGTCAAACTTAAAATTTGCGTAATGTTTTGAACAAAAGTACATTAAATACGATATTTAATTTTAAAAAATGGTTTATTTTAGCCTATTATTTGTTCTCTGACGGTCGTTACTTCCCAATTTAATCATCTCTCGTACGATTTTCCACACTGATTCTCTATTTCCTTGCAGGTGTGGTTCCAAAACAGACGTGCGAAATGGCGCAAGACGGAAAAGTGCTGGGGGCGTAGCACCATCATGGCGGAGTACGGGCTGTACGGCGCCATGGTGCGTCACTCACTACCCCTGCCGGAGACCATCCTCAAGAGCGCCAAGGAGAACGAGTGCGTCGCCCCCTGGCTCCTAGGTAATGTCTGTATGTCACTTTCTAACTAACGCTTTATACGTTTTGGTATCGTAACATTATGTCGAGATGTTAGATACATAATGTTGAGATATCAATCAAAGGGTTGGATCAGTTAGCATATGATTAATAAGTTTGCGTGTTCTTGCCTTCAACTTCCACTGTACCACTGTTAAATGTAGGTGTCCTGTACGGTAATCAGGATACTTTCCTGCTCTTTCGAGTTATAATAATGTAGTTTTTTGGCGATTGACATTAAAGATGACACTTCACGGACAGCTAACAGTCTGTAAAGTGTCACTTTTATGCTTAAGCTGTAAAAATATTTTACATAACAACCGCTCAACAAACGCATAGCAACCATCAATAAATACATACCAACCGTACAACACATGCATGGCAACGTAATTTGACAGCAATAACCTTCAAAATATCTATATAAAATAATCACTAAATTAACATTAATTCCAAATCGGCAAAAAAATGATGTGTTCAATTCAGCATAAAACACAGATTTCTAGCTTTGGCAGCATTCTGTCTCGGCTTCGCCACGTCAATGAAACGGTAAACTCTTCTGTAAATCTGGTATTTTGATACCTAGTTAAACAAATAACTATTATTGCATAACTAGTGTTACAATGATCTTTTTTGTAATATGAGTATAGTTTGCGTAAACGAGCCGAATGCGAGTTACGCAAAATACGAGTATTAAAATTAGGCATTGTATCACGTGTTTCTCATACCACTTTTTCTATTTCACGTTCGCAAAGTCAATTAAAATAAAAATAAATAAGTACCTTCCTCTATAATATAATAGCTATTAACATTCCTAGCGATGTTATGAGTATCATAACAGCCGCAGATGTCAGTTTGAAATATGAGCTCGTAGAGCGAGGATTTTAAGACATCTAAGGCCTGTTATGACTCATAACATTCGTGGATTGTTCAATAGTTTACCGGTTTCAGAATATGAAGACGTTAATGTCATTAAATAAATATTATTTTTTGAAATTCTTTTATGAAAAACGTCTGTCATAATTTTAGAAGGTGATCAAGTAAGTCTGTTTGTTTTTATTTAACACCATAGTTACACTTGTTTTGTATCGAATTTATAAATAATTTTTTTACTTAATCATCAAATTTATTCATAATGGCTAGATAAAAAGTGGATTTTGGCGATGATGAATTGCCTGAAAATATTTGGAACGCAGCAGGTGAAGCTCTGAATTCCGTGTGTATTAATAAATAGCGTTATATTATCATTGTTTTATTTTCATTTTCTTGACTGTTTTGACAGGTCAGTATGGTAATATTGCCGTACAGCATAGAATAATGACATACTTAACCTGCCTACTTTTCTGCATGTAAACATAGGTTTAATCAACTGTAATTAAATTACACAAGAGCTTTTTATTTTGCTGGATAAATTTCTGTTTGTAACGAAACCTTGTTACCTAGCAATTGGACAAGAAAACTGTTTAAATAAAATCGCGACGCCGTAAATGGAGTATTATTATTTTTTAAACAGTTTTCGAAACAAATTGCTGCCCGGTGACAATATTGAGTTGTCAAACTAAAATTTATCAGAAGAAAATAAAATGCTCGAGTATAATTCGGCGAGATAATTTAACATTATTTATGAAAAGGTTTATTTACAACTGCAATTGGTGAAAATACAATTATTATATATCATATAATACAAGTGACATTAATGCAGTTAGTAGTTTGATATCTGGTTGCTAGGAGAAAGGTAAATAACGTTTTATCACTTTCAAAAAGTTACCTTCCTATTTATCCGCTGTCAAAGCGATAATAGTTATTTACTTTACAAGTGGGCAAAGTAAGGAATTACCCACGAGAGAATTTTTAGCACACGAAGACGAAGGCTGAGTGTGATAATTTTATCGAGTGCGTAATTACACTTTGCCCACGTGTGAAGTATAACGTTTTATCCAACACCTCTTTTTATTAATTAATAAAAAATTTATTAAAGAAATATTATTTGACAGTGACATATGCTTTAAATTTTAAATTAAAATGTCAATCGAAGTAGTTACCAAGGTGTTGTGTGTTATTATTATTGTTATAAATAAAAAATACTCACTAGTGACTTTCCTCAAAATTATACCCACTAGTGGGTAATCTGTTACTTTGCTTGTTTAAAATCGCCATAGTTATAGAGCATTTATTGAGAGGTGTTGGATGAAATTGTTTTTTTCTTTATGGCTTACTTTATATTGAAGTTAAATTATCGCCTGAAATCTGCAAATAAAATAAAGTGCTTTACAGTTGACTATTTGTGTTATTACTTTTATAAAAATCAAATTGTAATAATTTTACGTGAACAATGACAGCTCCAAATTTGACAGACTGACAATTTTACAAATAATAAATTCCCCAAGAACAGTTGTACAAAATTCAATTTTGTAGCATTGTTTTTGAGAAAAATAAACTTGTGTAGTTGGATAAAAATTACGGTATATTAATTGCAGATTTAATCTTCTCGATCTGAGAAAGCAAAATAAACATTAACTCAGAATCCTTGACATGTAAAACTAGATTCTGCATTTTGTTTCTTTTTTCACATTATTATTTATCAAGATTGTAATTTGCATTTTACATTATTTCTACCCTTGGTTTTAAGGGTTACTTTAATGAAATTGTAACCTTGGGAGTTCATGCATACGCATATAATAAGGAATGGTCCTAAAATACGTTAAAATCAATTGAAATTACATGCGCTGTAGTTCATGTATTTACTGCGAAATTATTATACCGCAACAAATATTTGTATATATTAGTTATTTTGTTTCTTGTTGTCATGGTTTCAGTTGTGAAAAGGAGTAAATTGAAGCACGGCCGTAAGAGAAAAAATACACTTCTCTCCTGCGGTATATATACTATATTTTTAACGATGCCAATATTTATTATGGTTTTTACGTATTTCAAAATTATTTGAATTGTAATATAATATATGAAAGTTACCTTTTGATTTGTTTAATTTTGTTCATGTTTCACATTATTTGAGCACTTTCTCATAAGACGGGAGAGAAAATGCACAAATCTCTCGAATATATGAAATTGGCTGTTTCTGTCATGATTTTAGTATTATAGAAACTAGTTTCTCCCGCGTTTGTGAAAAAAACTATAGTGGGTACTATAAATTGTTCGAAAATTTCTGTAAAGAACAAAGTATATATTTTACTAATAATGCGCCTGTGCTTCTTTGGCACAATACGCAGGCGTTATGTTGGTTGCATGTTCTTATTACTTTAATTATAACTTTATTTTATTCACTTTTTGTTTATTCTTACATAAAATATAGTTTAATATGAACGAAATATTAAATATTTGAACAATGGTCTATAATATTTTTGACAGAAATCGTGCTGAAATTTACATTATATAGTAAACAATTTCAAGTACTTCTTTTCGTGCGAATATATGGATCTGAATTATTTAAATAGATTATTTTATTATAATAACAAATTATTTTATATACTAACGAAACAGCTGTTTTTATCAAATTTTTATTACAAATTTCCTATTACAATTCATTGCTGAGCAAAATCATTCTTATTATATTTAACAAAACAAATATTACGTACGCATTCGTCAGCCTCTAAATTTTCTGATTCTGATTTGTATTATCTCAGCCAAGTATCTCCCTCCAACCAAACGCGACAACAGTTCCGCGTTGCGCCACAGTTGCGGGGTGTCAGCACTGTGCAAGCAACGATGTTTCACTTTGCAAAAATACTACTTACGTCTACGTTCAATCGCACGTGGAGCGTTGATTATGGAAATAAATTAATTATTTATATTACTGACGTCATGCTAACATTGTGATACACTTTCAGATTTAGATACGCAAATCTATTGTGTATTATAAATTCAACTACGGAGAAATGCGTATTTTTATAATTATTACGACGGAATTGGAAAGAAATAAATTATTGAAAATTTATTGTAAATATGTTGTTGAATTATTTTTTTCAATGTTGTGTATTTAAATTTGTTATAGAAGAACTGAATACAAAAAGAATAATATTTAATCTGCATTGAAAACAAGTTTTAATTTTGATTAGTTATTTCTGTTATATTTTTTCTAATTTTCCGTTTAGATGTCTTCCTTTATTCACTCAATTTAGAAAATACTGGACGCGGTAGAGAACTGAAGCCAACAACCAACAAGATATATTTAGATGTAGCACATGCTATAAATGGCAAAAGAAAAATTTTGCAACACTCAAATTTAAAATAAGAAACCTCATTGATAGTTATATTTTCTATTTTCTTCAAGTCATTGCCATTCTGTTTCTAATATAAGAAAAGTAAATATTATGTATCTCCACGTGCTATTGTGATTAAAATTGAAGGTACATATCAATTAATTTGTGGTAATCTAGTTATAAATTAAATTTGTAATTAACTTTATTGTACTATGGTTGGGGTAAATAGCTTCGTGGTATTGCATCGGATTGTGTCATGAGATCCTTAGTTCGAGTCCCGATAGGCGGCAATTTTAACTTTACCCCTGTGGTTACATCTCCACTAATATGTTTGGGGCAGTCGCTGGTAACAGCACATCATGCGTAAAATATATCACCTACCGAAATCTACAAAAGCAAAAAGCCAAACCCAAAATATGTATATACAACATTTACTTTTCTGTCACTAATGTTTATATATCATCATACCTACTGTTCCACATAAAATCAATATAGTTTGTCAATGTTAAATCAATTTTTCATTGTAATAAAATATGTTTACAACGAAGAAAAAAATCGAATGGTTACTTGATGCAGTTATTGTTATAGTTTTAGAAATTTGGAAAAGTTATTAAGCCGAAAATTGTTGTTGTTATTTGAAAAATAATCATTGTCAATACAACGACATTTCGGCCATGATTACAGCCATCTTCAAGTTCTAATTTTAAATTACAAACGTTACGAATACGATTCTTAAAAGTGTACACTAATAATTTATTATTACAAAAAGTAATTTGTTTTAATTCAAATTTTTTATAAACTTAACGTAATTCACTATGACTTTAAAATAACTTATGTAAATTAAAATTAGATCTTGAAGATGGCTGTACTTATGGCCGATGCGTCGTTGTATTAACTATGTTAATTTTTCAAATAGGTACGTAATTCAAGGCAAGATATCCAATAAATACAGAGATTTATTTTCTCTTTTCCTCAGTTTGACAAATGTTGATAATGTTTGCTTTTGCCTTTTTTTTAATTCTACGTGAATATTACGAACCCAAAATCATATTATTTGGCCCAATAAGGACTTTTAGAATAAGTATTTAAAAAATGAATCTATGACAAAAGGAAAATTCTACTCAATTTATTTGTACTTTAAATTCTGTTATTTTAAAGAATATTATAAGGAAAAATAACAATATCTCAGTAGCGTAATGCTTATATCACTAGCCCAGCACGCCAGGTGTCGTGGGTTCGAATCCCACTGAAGAGCACGGTCGTTTGTTTCATTTCAACAAGAAAATATAAAAAAAATGTATCAAATAAAGATTGTAGGTAATATTATTCTGCATTTTTTTATTGCAATGAAATTGATCTATCTCATTTAATTATAAAGATATGAGCAAAAACCCTAATAGGTCTTCAAACATAATACTTCCCTTACATATATGTATGTGCAGGGGTAAATAGCTCCGTTGTAACGTGTCGGACTGTGGATCGTGAGATCCTCAGTTCGAATCCCACAGCAGACAGTTGCCAATTTAAATTTACCCCTGTGGTTCCCCTTCCACTAGCAACTTTAGGGGTTATGATTTGACGGCTGGTAATCGCACTTCATACGCAAAAATATATCACTTACCGAGATCTGCGTAAGCAGAGTGCCATACCCATAATGAGTGAAAGGCGTGATGATATATTTATTTTATTTTGTATAGGAAGTAAAAATGATAGAATTTAAGATATAAATATGGTGCAAAAAACATTTTGCCTCTTTTTTGATTTTAATTGGGCCAAATGATACGATTCTGGGCTTATGCTACGATAGGTTTCATTATTTTTGTGACACGGAAACAAATTTTGGAACAAAGAATTGAAAATTGTCTAAAAAAGGCTTCCCATGCAAAATTTAACAACAAAATCATGTTTAAACTTAAGTAAAACTGTATAGAAATCAGGGTTAACTAGTTGATAAAAAAGTGTTTTTCTAACATTATAAGAAATGTGATGTAGGTACCACATGACTTCCTTATGAAAATGAATAATTGCATTAATAATCACAGGTGACACATGTCTGACATTTAGAATATATGCAAGATATGTTTCTGTTATTTGTTTGTTCTCATAACAACTATGATTAATAAAATATATTATTAAACATATATAGTAGAGCCCTGTTCGGATTATTGTATGTTAGATAGAAAAGATTAAAGATTTAGTTTTTCACCAAATAGAAATCTGACACGAGAAAGTAGAAAACAATATTTTTTATAAAAAATATTAATAATAATTTTTTTTTTTTTGCCGATTGACATTCAAGATGACACTTCACGGACTGCTAAGAGTTTGTACAGTGTCACTTTTATGCCTGGGCTGTAAAAATATTTTACATAACAACCGCTCAACAAATGCTTAACAACCGTCAATAAATACATAGCAACCGTTCAACACATTCCAAATCGGCAAAAAAATTATGTGTTCAACTCGGCATCAAAAACAGATTTATAGCTTCGGCAGCCCCTGCTGTAAATCTGGTATTTTGATGCCTAGTTAAATATATAACTATTATTTAAAAGTTTCTTTTGTAGCTGATTCCATATTCAAATTAAATTGAATTATAGTGTAATTATAAACAAAATCAACTTAGTTCTGATGAAGAAATAATTCAAATGGTTATTGTTGCAATTTCGATTAAAGTTGCAGAAATATTTATATGTTTATAAAACAAGTAATTTTTTTTTATTCATAAATTAATATATATCTGACCATTTTTGGGCCAATCAGTAAATGGGGTACAAGTAGAAATATCCTAATATCATGCGGGAAGGAATTACTCAGTGGTAGTCCTTCGTAATGTTAAAAGTAATAATACATATTTTTTTCTACTTCCGTATAAATATATCCCAATTATTTAAAATTTTCGATGAATTAGAGTACCCATAATTCACGAAAGTGAATTATGATTCATAATTCACTCTTCTCGACCAATCACAGAGCCAGAAGTCAATAATTCACGGTTATTTAAAGACGTGATGTGGACCAATCAACGGCCGTCTGACAGTTGACTTGTAGTCAGTTGTCATTGTGTATTTTTATGTTGACGTGTGTTCACAACGAATTTCGATCAGTTTCAAAAGAGATTTCTGAATTTGCAGGAGTAGAAAAAGTATGGTATTATATTCGGGATTGTGGTTATTATTCATTCTGATGATTTGTATCAATCGCAAACTTCATCTTCATGAATAATGACTATCATAATCCCTCATATAAAAATAAAGTATTGTTTGCTTGGAAAAAATTAATTGACAGCAACATGGCGTCATCGGTATGAAAAGAGGGGTTGTTGGATGTTTAGTTCTACTGTATTTTAGTTTTTCTCAAACATAAAAGCAGATAAAAAATTGTAAATATACATTTATTGCTAACCTGTCTCATTTTAAATTACATTTCGCAGTTGATTCCATATGTTAAGGAAATTTAATAGAATGTTTTGAGTGTCCAGTAAACTTCCAAGTCAAGTTGTGTAATTATAACCAAAATCAACTCATTTCTTTGTAGTCATGAAACTTATAATTATGAAGTTTCGGTACTCTATATTTTCTCGTTTTTTGCACACATCCAGCCATCCACAAAGTCGTCACTGAGAAAATGGTCATTCTGTGGGTTTCAGCTAAGATGCAACATTTACTAATCTGTCATTAATATATTACTATGGATACAGCCGATCATAGACATTATACATATTATATAATACTTATGTAATTTCCTACTTCCCTAATAATTTTAGAGAAAACAGTTTCAAATAAGAGTTGAAGAGATTTAAAATCTGCACTTGAATCAGTGCTCAAATTTTATTTCGTTTCTGTAATAAATGCTAAAAAAACGTTCAAAAACATCAAAAATTCAGTTTTCATAATGAGTAACCATGGAAATGGTTACTTGCTTACTTTGATTAATTATTATTAATTACGTTAAATATTTGCTTGAATACTATCTCCCTATAAAAATTGATTTTTTTACGTCTTTCTCGCCTCTATTAAGAAAAATGAAAATTGTTCACTGTATGCAGATATTAAATCTCTTTAACTTTTATTTAAAACATTTTTCTTTAAAATGTTTAGGGAAGCAGGAAATTGCATAAGTATTATTTAACACTTAAAATGCTCATGACCGGCTGAGTCAGTCACCATCCTATATAAAGCACTGTACTGTTCCAGATATAATTCAACATAGGTTGCAATATTGAATGAATTTGTTATCATACATAAAGTTAAAGAAGTTTACTATTCAGAAATATATTCGATTACTTACTTGGTACAAATCTGGTTATAGTTTGAAAAATGTTTGTGATGTATTGTTAATTTATTTTCTAAACATTCTATTGTCTTGACCAAAATCCTTTCACAGTCGAGAATATTTACAAAATTTAAAAGAGATGAATGTTTAGATATTGACAACCTATGTTGCATTTTATCTGGAAGGGAACGTTTGTTTATAAAAGTAGTGTCCATAGAGACATCAATGACAGATTAGTAAATGTATAAAAATGTAAACGAAGTTCTAAACAAAAGACAATATATTAGATAATGATTGTAAAAAAAAAGAGTTCGATTATAGTACATAATAGCTCCCATTGAGTAGTTTGTTGACGACGCAATCATTCTAGAATTCACATAGTTTAGATCAGGGGTGGGCAACCTCCGGCCCGCGGGCCAAGTCCGGCCCGCGTAAAGTTCCAATCCGGCCCGCGGAAGAAGAAATAATAAATAAATATTTTCAAAAACAAAAATTTTAAATTAGGTTAGTACCCAACATAAAGAAAAAGGGGAGATTTACAGTTTAATTTTCGATATAATTCGTCTAGTTTAAATTAAGAAATAAATGTAGTACTTAGTTAATTTTGTTTTATAACTGAAAAAAAATATTATAAGTAACAAACATGTGTCAATTAACAACTACGGCCCGCGTACGAAACGTAAATCTTATTCTGGCCCCTATTATACAAAAGGTTGCCCACCCCTGGTTTAGATAGTCAAATTTTGATGACATCATGGACATTTATTCTCTGTATTGACAAAGCAACACTAAGATTTTAAAAGAGTATTATTCAAAAATAAGTTTTGATTTCACCACTGTATTTAATGTTCCGGTACACAATTATAATACATGCCGTTCTGTTTCGTTACATTACTAATATATTGTTTAAGTTCGTGAAAATGTTAACATTTTCACTTCAGTTAACCCAAAGAAAAGAGGACAGTGACCAAATATGGAATACCACTTTGTTTTCATGAAAAAAGAAATCATTGTACAAATTAATGACGTTTATTATATATATACGCATAACTTAATAACAGTCTTATGTTTTTAATATTAATTAACAGTATTATATTTGTATAGAAATCTAAATAAAAGAAATGGCGGTATACCATATTGAGGATCCTATTCCATATTTGGTCACTTCTCTGTAATATATAAAAATATACAATTTTCTTTAGAAAACTATCACTTCTTCGTAATACAAAGACTTTTATGAAATAAATTCATAATTTAATTGTCTTATGGTAAAAAAATTATACAAAAAATGTAAGCTATAAATTAGTTCCGAGTTCAATTGGTAAATATTGCTATTCGAAATTCGGAGTTTACCGAAGCAATCCAGCACGCCTTTCCGATTCATAGAATTATAATGCATGCCGTTCTGTTTCGTAAAATTTTTATAATATTTTACCATTTGTTTAAAAACGATAAGATTTTCATTCCCGTTTATCCAATAAATAATATTTAATTTTAATTTGAAATCTTCGACTGCTTACTGGCATTAAAATTTAATATTTTTCTGTTTTATTTAAAAACGTTTTGTTGTACTCAAGATGCCAATCTATTTATACAACTAAATTTTCCAACTCCTTATCAATACCTACTTGATTCTTTGATCAACATTAATCATATAATTGTTGATTTACATTGCTTTTTTTTCAAAGCAACAATGACTCGTACCATTAGCTCTGTTTTTTGGGAGTTTTAGCCTTGATTTTATCGCTGTAAGGTACTAAAATTATTTTTTTAATGCTTCGAATAGAAGTTACAAAGAAGTATTAATATAATTATCTACCACTTTTATTTAAAGCATTTAAAAAATAATAATTTTAGAACATTGTACAGCACTAAAGCCGAGGCTAAAACACCTCTCAAAACACCACAAACATTGCTCACGTTATCAGCCAATGTCTTCATTTTTATCGATCGAAGAATCAAGTTTGTTTAAGATGGTGAGTTCAGCAGATGTAAAATAATTTTTGCAATACCTGTACTGTAAGTTACCCATTAATAACAAAATTTAAACACAGTAAGTGGAACTTTTATTGCACAATTGGTTTCCATGGTTACATCATTTACTTACCGTCCACGGTAGGTGGTAAGTGAAACTTACCGTTCATATATAAATATATATCATACAAATTTTATTTTTAACCTCAATCTGACAGCTGTTAATTTTGATACCTATTTTTCCTTTTCTTATAATTACGCAGGTATTGCAAAAAATATCTTACTAACCTCGAACTATAAGTGATTTTTTAGGTCTCGAATGTTTAGGAAATCTCGACCCTACGGGTCTCGACATCTCAAACTACATTCTCGACCTAAAAACTATCACTTACAGTTCACGGTACGTAATATACTATTAATGTCTGATCGTTACGTTATTGTTATCATAACTGCCCAGCTAGCTAGCAATAAACAATAAAATATGCAAATATACAAACCAATAAACTCTAATATTTCTAGGGAAATCCCTGTAACGGTAACGGTAGATATTCATTGTATACACGAATGCTTGTAAAAGTGGGTACAATGAATATAAGACCAGGAATTCTCAGCTGGGTATATCTTTTATTTATGTTTCACATTATTTTACAAAAAAATGAAAAATTTGTTATTCTATTTATGTAAATATGTCACAATCTCATAATAAGCTAGCTGGGCAGTTATATCAAATAATGCCCGAGGGCATTATAATTTGACATTTTTGCTATAGATAGAAAAATTGAAGTAAACAATTCGGTATTGTAAACAAATAAAAATATAGCGTTACCTAGTTACAGTGTTTACAAGCAAATAAATTAACCTTTCTATCAAAACAAAATGATAGGACAAAAATAAATAAAATAAGATATCGGTCGGATATTAAACGTTGAACGCAAAACGGGCGTTAACTGGACAAAAGTGCCTCGGCAGCACACTGCTGACCTCACGCATTATTGTCCTTATAACGCCCTTGATACGTTAATTACTTTTGAAGTTGCATGCATTTAATTTTTCATTTCGAGTACCACAATTTTCGTACTCATAGTGTTGTAAATCCACTGATGTACCAACAGATGATCTCACGCAAATTTTAATTTTTAAACGTTACGAAATATAGAAAACAGTTCAAAATTTACCCAAAATTATTTATTTGCAGAGATATGTTTGAAAAGCTTTATAAGTCTATAAGTAAAGTACCACTTAATGGATTTCTACCAAAATCTAATGTGCAACGTAATTTCTACATTCAAATTTTAAGTATGAAATTTGCAAATGATATCGTCATTAGTAGAGAGCGGATTATTATGTAAAGTGCATATATTTTAATTTTTGTATATCTTTAAATAAGGTCAATTTTTTGGACGAATTACATTTATTAGAGTTAATTAATGCTAATTACTAATTGCATATATTGTATATTTGGGCATTCTTATGCATATCTTTACATAAGTTGAATATAATTGCATATTTAAATATTTTTAAGACTTTGTCTACTGTCTAGTGATAAACAATCTGTAATTTCTGGTAATGCACATTGATAATTCCCAAATATTGGAGGAGGCCGCAATAAATAAAAGAATACAACGGAAAAAGCAATAAACAATAAAATATGCAAATATACAAACCAATAAACTCTAATATTTCTAGGAAAATCCCTGTAACGGTAACGGTAGGTATTCATTGTATACACAAATGCTGGTAAAAGTGGGTACAATGAATAAAAGACCGGGAATTCTCAGTTGGATATAACTTATATTTCACATTCTTTTTTTTTTTAAATTGTTATTGTAATTATGTAAATATGTCATAATCTCATAATATTATGTTTAATATTATTTTAATATTTAAGTTTCTAGACTTTGTTTATATGTATATTAGTAGTATGTTTGTTAATTGTGAATCAGGATTAAGACAGTTTTGTGCAATAAAATTCATAATATTTTCATTTATACTTTTTATCTAATAATTTAAGATTTTTTTGCATATTTTGCTTGCTGCATATATTGTCATAGTGAGTGCATATTTCCCAAAAAAAACAGTGCATATATATGCGCATATATTTAAGTTTTTTAGTGCATATAATCCGCTCTATGGTCATTAGATATTGAACTGTCCTGGACGAAAAATCGTCTTTTAGGGACCCTAAAACGTGATTATCTGTTGAAAACTCATTATTGAATTTTTTGAGCCGTCACAATACCTCCTATTGCATACCGGGTGCCCCATTTAAATTTATCACCTGAAATATATAAAAAAAAGCATGGAGTAAAAAAATATCCCAGGTAAAAGTATAATAATTTAAAGGGGGCATCTGATCTCCCATCCTTAAATGGGCGCAGAAGGGGGGCCACTTTAAAATCTTAAATGGGAACCCATATTTTTTATTTCGGGTAATGCCTCAAAAACCAAGTACATTTTTCTGTTCAAAATGAATTTTCAAAAAATTCTCGTGATTTAAAATTATTAAAATTCACACTTATGTATTTTGGACGCCCGCTTTCAATCTATTGAAGTTAGGAAGGGGAAAGGGATAAAATTTTGAAGGTGTTGAGTATTTTATCGTAATATAAAAATTGTCTCAATTTATTTGCAAGATACTGCGCTTCTGTGACTGGTAATTTTATTTTTTGCAGCGCCATCTATCAGGATAACAAAAAAATTGTTTAGATAAAAGTAAATTGGTTTTCGACGCTCTATCCGAAACTGCAACAACAACAAAATAGGGGTGCTAATTTAAGATTTTCAGGGTCCCTCTCTTCCCCGCTCTCCAAGGGTAGGTGGGTAAAATCTTTTTACTGGATCAGATGTCCTCCTCAAGGTCATTAAACTTTAAGTCGGAACATTTTTCATTCGGTGCATATTTCACGAGAAATTCCAGATGATAAATTAAAATGGGACAACTTTTATATTTGCGGGCGGTAAAAAAATTATGAGAAATAGATAATTTGTCATTCTTATCAAGTTTATATCCATATCATAAGAGACATGTCGGAATTTAAAATTACACCAATAAATCAATCACATTTAAAATAAATAAACAGACTTATTTTTGCAAGGATCGCTTCGCTTGCACATTTAGTATACTAGCAGTAGAACTCATACTCACCATACGCAAGTTGCTATACTGGATTTTGGTTAAATATGTTTTAATCTTAGTCTTGTTCATAATTGATGAACTTTTACGAAATAAATTCATAATTTAATCAGCTCATCATAAAGAAATATTCAGAAAAATTAAAATTCTTACAGTAGTAGGTATTCTTATTATAGAAACGGCCACTTACATTTATTTGAATAAAGGTAAATAAATATAATACCAATATCTAATTTCAAAATTCATACCTCTTAACTTAACATCACTAAACACTCACTTGGCAGAATGGGTTTGAATATTTTTAACAAATTACCAAATGAAGTGAAAAAAGTAAATTACTCTTGCTAGTTTCAAAAAATCATTAAAATATTTTCTTAATGATAAATGTTATTATAGCTTAGGTGAATTTCTAAATTCTTGATTGTTCATCGTATGTTTTATTTTTACCTCCCGCACATATTCCAAGTGTAGAATTGAATTTGGAATATAGGGATTTCAATGCTATTTTTTTTATGTTGCTGCAAATTTTTACCTATTTACTTTACAGCAAAAGTGTAAATAGAAAAATAGTTCAGAATATAAAAATGCATGCAATAAGGCCCATTCAGTTATCTAGAAAATAGTATTTCACGATATATCAGTCAAATTAAAATTAATATTTATTAGGAAAATTGTAACACGGCCATGGAAAATTAAACAAAAACGAAAAATATTTGACATTTCAGAAAACAAATTTATATTTATTTATTACAGTATTGTTTTATTTTCTGTGGAAATTTCGTAGAAGATTGTAATGATATAATGGCATATTTTAGAATTAATATCTTTCTATTTCTTTATTTTAAATAAATAAATGTTAACCTGCCTTTGAAATATCTAATTTTCCATGGACGTATTACAATTTTTCTAATAAATATTGATTTTAATTTGATTGATATCGTGAAATATTAACATTTAGGTAACCAAATGGGCCTTACAGCACGCATTTTTATATTCTGAAGAACTTTTGTATTTATTTATGCTTTTGCAATATTTCACATTTCAATTCTACATCCTGTATATAATTTCCGATAGTGGGTTTTAATGGATAAGCCCGTTTTGGGGTCCCTACGTATGTGATAATTTTTTCGTCCATGATAACTTTTAGAATTTGAATGTTTAAGATACGAGCTGATTTGATTTTAATAGCAATCTATCAAACGAAAGTGGTAGTTTACTTGAATACCTATCAGATTCATATCTCAGTTACAGTAAATTATCTCATATATAAGAAGTACAATTTTTATTTGAAATTTTTTTCTGTATTTTGTACTGTTTAGGAATTTAAAATTTCCGGGGAGTTATATGATTGGCATACGTCAGCAATTCTATTGGTAAAATCATTTTCAAATAACATATTTAGAATTTGGAGGGTTAAGTCACCACGAGCTGATTATTTTGTGGTAGCAGTTCATCAACAGGAAGTGGTTAAGTGCGTTCGAGTAAATATCGTTATATTAGAAAAATTGTAGAATTGGCTACAATGTTTATTATATTTATTTATTTGTTTTATATTTTGTACTGTTTATAAATTAAAATTTGCATGAGGTTATGTGTTGGGCCCATCAGATTATTTTACTTGTTCCATACAATATTTACACTATCCACGAAAATAAATAAATATTACATTATATTAAATGAAAATGGTTGGTATCCCTTACAATTATTGTGGACTGTTCTCATTTTAGATCAAATAAAATAAACACAAAACACTAAGCGATATTTTGTATCCAACCGATTGTATAAACAAAGGCCTTATTCTAGTTCTCAATAATGAAAATGTGTTGCACCTTATCGCTTGGAAGTGCACACTCATATGTGTTATTATATGATGTGTGAGCAGCATCTGAACACCGAGCATTGTCTGCTTATAGGAATGCACCGGAAATCCCTGGAAGCGGCGGAGCACCTAAAGGAAAACAACGACTGCAGCGACCACGAGGAGACGACCTCGCTGCGCACGGACACGAGCGACACAAGCGTCACTTCCGGCCAGCAGTCGTCAACCGGCGGAGGAGGTCAACAGCCACCGGGAGGTCACAACGCGGAGAACATCGAGTCACATCCGCCGCCGCCACAGAACTTCCCACCTCCTGCCCCCACTGCTGCTCCCAGTGCTCCCACAGCGGACCCAGAGGCGTTCCGGAACAACTCCATCGCGTGCTTACGTGCCAAAGCGCAGGAACACCAGGCCAAGCTGCTCAACCACGGGCTCATGCTCCAGGTGCGCAACCTGCACGATGCCAACGCCAACAACAACAACCTGCCCCCGGACGCCGCTGCGCCGCCCCAGGGGATGTTCTGACAGCGGCAGGACGTCGTGCACTCTGAACGATAAGTTCAAGGCTATCACGGCACCCTAGTGTCAGAGACATTTTGTGAAATGCCTACACACACTTTTATAAATCCCTAGTTTATCAGGCCATTCTTTAACTTAGCAATTAACACTTCAGAAAGGTTACTACGAGTATTTGTACATTTTACTTTACTAATTTGTGCCTAAATTATATATAAATAGATTAGATTGCCAAGGAGGTCTGTTATGTCAAAATTCAAAACCATTACTATGCTACAACCAACCAAATACGTTACAGTTTTCTTGTGCTCGCTGTACATAAAATATCTGACCTAACAGACTTCGTAATAATCTAATATAATATTTAAAACCCTTTTCAACATTAATTACTCAGCTATGCTGTTTGAAGTTTATGTAAAAGTGTACGACATCGTCATCTTTTACTAGCTAAAAATTTCAGCAATCTTTCTTGAGTATTAATTCCTAAATTAAAAATGCTGCTATAAACGAGGTTACTCACCCCAGTGAAGTTTTTCGAACTATCTGATAAATTTCTTAACTCTCGTACTTAGGTTTTGAGGTACTATAACTACTATTAGTATAGGGATCGACAATGGTGCACAAGAATCTAACAATAATACACCAAATGCTGAACATTTTCACAGATGATGCATCGAACAAGTAAGTAATAGTAACAATATACAAGAAAAACTATATAGTATGAGGCTATTTACATGTACACTATGTATATAACTTAATATCTTAACTACCTACTGTGCTACTGTGATCTGAGAATGGTATCACACTCAGAAATGAAAGACAATTTTCTATAAGTCACACATACTCAAACCATTCAGTGTTAAGTTAAATATATTTTTCTTATTCATACATAGTGTACCACAGCCACATTCTTTGGAAATGGACTCAATTAATAAACATATTTATGTCGCAATATTAATAACAAACCAATAAACTACGAGTATAAACAGTTTAATGATTTCAATCGAAAAAAAAAACTGAAATATGTTTATTATTTGATGCCAAAATAATATCAGCAATTTTCACTAAAAGTGAATAATGTATGTCCATCCCCGTGCTGATACGAAATGCTTAACCATTTTGTATTCTTACAGAAATGCAAAACTTTACTTTAAAAAAAATAGTCAAAAAATTTATAAGCAGCTTTAACTCTAGTTAGTTTTGCATATCTGTCAAACTCAAACGGGATACCACACAACATAATTCAATAGTTCTACATTTATATTTATTTAGTGTAGTTTCATGAATCCGCGTATTAAAATGTTTATTTTTAAATACGTCGAGCATATTTTGTGAGCATCAAATTATGTACTTAAAATTCTTCAGGCATAAAAAGCTAACGGTGATTTAAATACCTTACGTAGAAACTTACAAATAATAACACTTCTACAATTACAAACAAGTCATCCTTCTACTAATCAAACAAGAAATGCTGAAGCGCAGTAGAAATAAATTACAACCAAGGTTTCAGTTGTATGTTTTAATTTTAATCAAGAGTATAACGTATCTATGGATAATACATGTACGTAGTTTTGTTTCACAAACCATTTTATCGTTTCTTATCATTTTCTGGTCATGTCAATAACATTTATTACGGTTTAGATGACATACTAAGACAAAGTTATTTTAATCTCAACGCAGCACAAATTTTTCTTTTATTCATCAAAGATTTTCCTGTTATAGAGGAAAAATAATAAATATTTTGTACTTCCACTGATCCCAGTAATTTTAGTAGTTCAGAGTTGAAATCCTTAATGAAAGATAAATTTTAGTATGAATGCTAATTATGGCTAAGTATAACTGACTGTATTTTTCTCTGGCTTTGTCTTTTATTTGAAGGATAAATTTAGGAATGTTTTAGAAGGAAGGAAAAAGAACGAAATAAGTATTATTTGTTGACAGTAGGATTTAAAAAATTGTAATTAGCATTTATACTAACCATTTTTGTTTCATATTTATATTTACCAAAGTGTACCAATTTAAAACTAATTACCAATTTAGAATTGAAAGGAAGAGTAACGGGCTCGGTATGTGTTGTTCTGCACATTTCTTAAATTCTGTTTCTGTTTCTGGTCTAAAAATAATCTGACTCCAACCGAGTTCCGGGGAGGGTTGAAAACTCGAACAGGAAACTTTTAAATATCTAATATTGTTACAGCTGATGTATTACATCATTTTTATATTTGTATTTAATAAAATATTTATTCCATTTGTGGGAAAGTTTTTCAAATTTTCCGTTAAATATAACTTAAATTATGGTGTAAAAGTTTAATCAGTTCTGTAACATTTTCTTGTTATCATTTTTGCTGATAACATACTTTTATTTTTCCTCATTTTGTTAGTTAGCTCCCCAACAAAAAACTGAAATATTTTACTAAATAAAGATGGCAATCATATTAAAATAGTTAAAATGCTTCATTGTATTTCACTAGACATTTCAAATTAGAAGGATGACTATTTTTTTTTTTAGAATATACATGTATTGGTTTTTTTCTTTATAATGTTTGGGTCTGGCTCACTTCTTGTCTCCTGCAAATGTTGTAAAACTTGACGCAAAAGCAGTAATATAAAATTTACTCTAAGGGGTAATAAAATTTATTTTTGCGTCTAGTTTTATATTTCTTTGAAGTTTATAAATATCTTGCGTGTATTAAACTTAACAACGAGATTTACAACAGAAATTTTACAATTTTTGAACTGTTTTTGTTATTGATATTGCAAAAACTATTGAACATTTAAAACTTAATCTAACCTGCATATTTCACCCTTCTAAATTCGTTGGAAGCTATATTTATGGAATAAAAGCAAAGATAACAAATTACGTTGCACAAATTTTGTTTAAACAATTTCAGATAAGTTTTACAAACAAATGATAATAAATTCTGAATTCTCCTTGGTATTATTGTTCGTCTGCTATAAAGTAAAAATTCTGCAAATATTTTCTTTTTAATTATGTGTTGGAAAGGTGGACAAAGATGTAAATAAAGCGATTCGCATAATACAAAATGAAATAATATTACAGAATTACATTGCATTGCTGCCTAACGGCTGACCTTTCGTTGCACAGTAACTTTAGACCAGTCCATTGCGCTAAGTAGGGATGTCAGGTAGAAAGGAGACACTTCACTATTATCTATTTCTGTTTTCTTCGATGCGTGGTTGTTTTCATACAATATTCACATTGAGATTTTCTTTTGTTGACAATGCTTTATCATTTGTTTATACAGTAGCAAAGTATTTGACTCAGTACGTGGCTAAAATCAAGGGATGAGCCTGGTTTAAGGGTTAAATGGGGAGAGAAAAGGAAGGACGATTTAAACATTTTATATTTTGTTGCTAAATTGCTTCCATTAGATGAGATTACATTATGTGCTTAGAAATTAGAAATTTGTTAGTTGGTTTAAAGTTATTTTGAAGAATTAAAACGGGCAACAAAGATTTTCTTACTAACAAAATTTCAAATTGGTATACATATTATAGGAATATTTAATTGGTACAATTCCAAATAGATTATTTTATTATCTATAACCACAAAATAATTCCATAATACAACATTACAATAGATAAAAGAATTTGAAACAAGTATTTAATGTGATCTTTACAATAAATTATAGTTTGAAAACTTTTGCCCTCCTTTTTAATGCAATTAAAATTAACGTATTGAAATGGATAAAGGTAATTTTTCTTGCTAAATTCCTACATCTGCATTTCATTATCTAAACATATTATTGGCTGAACAGTCGTATTTATTGTCTACACTTCTGAGTCAAATTTTTCCCTTATCTGTTCTGAAAAGCAACGTGATATGTTTCGTGATAAACAAGATAATTTTAATAGGCGTCTGTCTCACTACAATTTACGATTGCTAAATAATTAAATAAACAACAAAATACAAATAATTCTATTCAACACATAAATGTATGAGTTATTGAATACAGAATAATTAAATTTGATTACCAAGAAGTATCTTGCAATTCTCATAAATAATTTATTAACATTTGCGCGAGGAAAATTGCACATTTAGTGAAAGTTTACAATAACGAAAGCAGTTCAAAAGTTATCAAAATGCATCAATTTCTAAGTAAGCAAAACTAATCTACATTTTATAGCAAAGATATTTTGTACTCCATTTTTACCATTTTGCTGAATAAAAATTATTTATGAAACCTTATTAAAATTAAAACGAATCGTCTAAAAATGCAACGATATTTCATAAATATATTTTGCGGTAAATCATTCCTAAGGGTTGTACTTTTCATCATTGAATAAATCACTAATACAATGAATAATTAAATATAGAACACAAATAGTATGTGTTTCAAGGATAAAGAATGCTATTACGGTTACATTTTTGTAATCGATATTAGGAATTAATTTTTAAGGAAGGATCCGTTTTATATGTTAATGGAAATTTACAAATTCAAATAGTAGACAGACTATTTTATCCTTGAAGTAATAGAACAGCTTTAAATACTTAATTATTCATTATAAAGTTATTGTTAATATGTAAGAAAACGAGAAATAAGGCTTGATTTTAGTGTAAACGTATAAGTACTTAAAGAATTTATTTACTTCTATGGTAAACAACAAATTTACATCAGCATTGCGCTATAAATTACGAAAAACAAGCAAAGTGAAATTGCTGTATTCAGTATTGTTCCAGAATACTTAATTCTTGTTAAAATAAATTTATTCTTGTTTCATAGCATTATACAAAAGACTCAAGAATTTGACATAAAACTAATTTTTACAATATTTCTTGCCTCTTTATAGTCGAGTACTTGAATTCATGTAAAATTTATAATAGCTATTTTTATCTCAATAACGTAGCACTGTTCTTAATTTGAAACAGAGTTTTTAATTAAATAGAATAATTTATAATGTAATTCATAAAACTGAAATGTTGGCTTGTCAAATTCTAAGACTTCTTCGTTTTATTAATTTGAAGTACACTGCTGTTATGTGTGGAAATATTTGGAAAAGTCAACCCTTAAATTTGTATAAATTGTATACTGTTTAATTTCTCGTAGTGCAATATTAAAACCATCTCTATGCATATTTCCATCTAGTTATATTCTAAATTTTAAGTGTAATAGTCATTAATACAGCATACAGCTTTCATTTAAATTTTAAGAAACAAAGATGTTGAATTGACTGCTCTTTGACAGCAATATTTAGTTTAACAATAGATGCAACTACTAACAATTACTATCTTTCAAACGTTTCAAATAAAAACTCAATTATTTACTAAGATTTGCTTAAAAACTAGATAGGCCATCAAGTAAACTATCACTTCTGGTTCATGAATTGTTTCCAAAATCTAATCTTTATTATTTTTATTATATTTTGAGTTATTTTGGACGTAAAAATCGTCACACACACATACGTCATGGTGGAAATAGGAAAATCGGGTTGTACCATGCTACTCACTATCGAAATATATCAGAATATAGTTCAACAACTACATAATGAAAGATTAAGTTTGGATTATTTTATGCTCTGTGGTTTCTTTTCAGAGATTTGCGATATGTAAAATATTTGAAAGTAATATGACATTTATATATTTTGCAATGAAGAACTACAATTGTAAGAAACCCTTAATAATGTCTGTTCTATCATAAGTAAGACTATACATACCCAGCCAAGCAATGGCTCTGAAAATTCTACAAACACATTAGTATGTTTGGCTTAAAATAGATGGGTAATTGTAGTACCTGTATACATCCCTGTGTTGTTTTTCGGAGATTATAACTTTATTACAGTGATCCAGCTGTTTTAAGCCAGATATGCTAATGGTTTTGTGGAATTTTAAAGTTCAATGTTTGACTGGACTCTGGAAACAGATCTTTAGTTTCTATGGAAAGAAACCACGACTATATTGTAAATTATATGTCTACTTTCATAATCTAGTTAAACTATACCTTCCTTGAATATGTATGCGGTAGGTAAAAATAAAATCAGATCATAGCGAACTGTCAAATTTGAGAGGCTGCCAAACATTCGATTCGATATTTTTCAGATACATACAGGCTTTTAAAAAAATAGAGGTCACGGATTTAAGGGTGGATAATACATATCAAAACAATTTAAAAAGTTCATGTAAACTTATATCCGGAAATGCCTAGTTTCAGAGCTATAGCGATTAATATTTTATTTCTGTCATACTTTTAATATTAAAATAAAATCATAGTAACCGTTTACGATGGATAACAGTTAATTATATATGATAAAAAATCTGTTGTGGACACCACAGTACTTCCCACCATAGATTTCATGTCAAACAATTCAAGAACACGTTCCATCACTATCAAGAAACGCTCATCCCTTAAAAAAATACTTGTCAATTATGACACATGGCAAAAAATTACTTTCTCCAACCGTCGATTTTTTTTTTTTAAAGCACAGATTAGCAGATTTATCGAAAATGTGAAAATATAATTTTTATTTAACGTGTTGTAATCTTGTAATTTGTTAATAGAGGCAGTGAGAAACATTTTTTCAACAATAATTGTAGATAATAATATTTAAAATGTTATTCTAATAACAAAAATTGTCATTTACCCATAATTTACTGAGATATTTCAAAATAACTTGATAGGGCTTCAAGTAAACTACCACTTTCGGTTATTGGATTATCACCAAAAACTAATCAGCTCTTCCAAAGGAGATACAATTGATATATACAAAATATCCAAATTTTCAGTTTAGTACTTTTTGAGAAACCGTAATTCCAGAGATCCACACAGACAGACAGACATACACGCACACACGCACACAGACATCATCGCGAAAGTATAAAAATCGTATTCTAGGGACCCTAAAAGGTGCTTATCCACTGAAAACTCACATGATTCCTATACCTCCCTTACAGGAAGTGACGGAAGGTAAATATGTTCAAAATAACAGTAATTAATGGCAAATAAGCAAAAACAAAAGGCTATCTTCAACTATTTTCTATTGTAAACGGCCACTATGATTTTATTGTAATGTTAAAAGTATGAGTTGCATAATATGACAAAGAAAATATTAAAATCGCTATAGCTCTGAAACTAGGTATTTCGGGATGAATGTTTATATGATCTTTTTTTGTTGTTTTGAGATGTATTATCCACCCTTAAATTCGTGACCTCTATTTTTTGAATACTCTGTATATGGTGTGAAAATCAAGCACTGCTTGAATATTATTTTACGAATTGATTTCTATCGAACGTTGAAACAGATCCATAAAATCGCAATGGTCATAAAACATAAGCCCCCGTTTGATTTTTCCATTTTTCGTGTCTGGGTTGGCAGGGATCAGGCGGGTAGGTGGCGTGGTAACAAGAACGTGGCGATATTCTGATTTCACCTGTTATCCGCTGCGTCAAGGCAATCTAGATCCCGCTGCCCGGTGCTCGTTGGCCAATGTTGAGCCTGAGACAGTGGGCAGCGTGGCGGTGCGGTAGAAATGTGGATGTGGATACTGCACCACCGTAGCTGGAGCCAAGAATAAACTGTAGCGAGGAGAATGAATGGAAATAGGGGACCCTTTTGAGTACTGGTTACTGGTTTTGTACAGATATGATATGGAGACTGGCACTGGATTCTTTTGTCATAATTTACAGAGAAAGTAAAATTCTAGACTAAATTATTCGCAAACATGTTTTAAATGCGAATTTCTGCTTGATTGCTACAACTTTTAGCGATTTGAAGTTGAAAAAGTATTTGAACCGGGATGAAAAAAATAATACGTAGGAACCTACAAATATTCATTCACTTTATCGTGTTCGTTATCAAATTTATAGGTAAATGAAATTAATATATTATGCAAATTGTACCTATTACACACTTTATTACACAATTTGTTAGAGGAAAACTATATTTATTTTTTTATTATTATTAATACATATTATTATTTGTAGATGCAGCACGCTTAACAATTTATTTGAGGCACTATTGCCCTAACCTAATCGTGCAATGTGCATAACATACATAAAAATTCAGCAAAATACTGTAGGGTGAATTAGGAAATTAAAAAAAGCATATTTTTTTGTAAATATATTCGTAAACGCAGGGTATTATTTAAAACATGCAACATGCAAAATACTTTTATTTGTAATACTGATTATATATTAATTTATGTAAATTCTAGCTACACTTATTTATTATTATTTGTATAACAGTATTAATGTAATTCTTATCTGCAAATTAAAAATATTATAAATAATAGTTATTTATAAAGTGATTTAAATGTTTATTTTTTAAAAGAAATTACACTCACTAACCTACAGGTTCTTAGAAGAATTTTTTGATTTAATTATTATTATTAATTGACATAGTTTATACACTGTGTTTCAATTTAGAGACTTATATTGAGATCTCTAGAACTATAAAAGTTACTACTTCATTTAGTTGCCTACATTTATCAAATGTAACTTCTACCTAATTTATTTGTGTTATATAGTACTAGGACAATCAAGGGAACTATTAATTATTTGTTTATAAAATTTTATTTAATTATTCTAATGTAATTGGTTTATTTCTGGAAAAATAATTCATAAACTCATCCTTAGACGAATACAAATTAGTATTTAATTATTTTCACAAAAATGTTGGAAATATACAACGTAATATATCATTAAAATAAGAGAAAATAAGCTATTTTACTATGCTATTTTCTACTAATGGTTCCCTTCCAAAATTATAATTATCTTGGATTTGAGAACCAGAAGAAAATAAATGAAAAATCAATGAAATATGTTTTTTATTCATGTACCTATGAATTTTTTCGGGAAAACAAAAATATAAATTGGCCTACTAGAGTGGCAAGTTTTGTTTAATTTAATAGAAGTCGTATCTCTTATAGTTCGCGAGATCCCAATGTTGGTCCCGTAAATTGAAATACACTGTATATAATATTTTATTCAATTTAACCAAATATTTGTATTTTATAATTTGACATATAATAATAAAAATAAAAATTGTAGTAGATTTAGTTTTGTTTTTATGTACTATAAAAAGAGAGAGTGAAATAAATTATGCTTTAAATCATAAATGAATAAAAGATTGTTATGAATACATAAAATAATGGGATGCTTTTTTACGCTGGCCTTTAAATAAAAAAAAACAGTTGATAGTCTGTGAAAAGTTTAAAGGCAATAAAATTTAAGTTTAATAATCACAAAACAATAATTTTAATTAATAATCATAAACTAGATTAAAAAATGAAAACAATAAATTGAACAAAACAAGGAAAATAAGTATCCCATTTTTTAGTTTAAAACGTCAATATTGAAAAAAATCAATAAAAATATGATCACGGCATTTATCTGTCTGGTGTTTATAGCAGATGCCGGTGTAACTTTTGGGGTGAAAACTTGTCGGTTGTAGGGATCGAACTCAGGATATTATGATCCACAGTCCGATGAATTACTAAAATTGCCATTTTAATTTTATCCCATTGGTCGTCCCTCCACTAACACCTTTGTGTCCCATGACTTGACGGCTGGTAGCAGCATTTCATGCGTAAAAATATATCGCTTAATGAGATCTGCATAAGCAGAGTGCCACACTCATAATAGATAAAAGACATGCTGATATATTTAATGTATAATTACGGAAACTGCAGGATACTGGATTCTAAGCTGGGAAATGCATTACTCGGTCAGTTATAGAAATCTGCAAAAGCAAATATGTATATATTATTTTACACTGCACTTGTAATTTGCAATATTTATCGATAGATTCTTGGTAAACCTATATAATAATTATTCGTTTATTTATTAGAATACTACCAATTAAATTATAAGAATGCTATAAATATAATCAACTTTTCACTATATCGTTTATGGCGAAAAATATTATGGTGTGGGAAATACAATAATTTAATCATATTAAATATATTAATAACTGTAGATAAGGAAATGTATTATAGATTTCCAGGGATTTCCGTCAACGAAATTAATTTTGAAAACATTTTAATGTCTTTTTAACATAATATACCGAGTAGTGGCAATTAATAATTTATTACTTAATTACACGAACAACCAATATTAACGTAATATTTTAATTTGACTTACTTTTCTCCTTGCAATTATTATAAATAAAAGCCACCTTTTTCTATTTCATGTTTTAAACTGTTTTTTTTTTCTACTCTTGTATAAATATATCTGCATTATTTCATTTTTTTTCAATGAATTATAGTACCCATAATTCACGATCAATCACAGAGCCAGAAATCCGTAATTCACTGTTATTTTAAAGACGTGATATGTATCACCAAGCAACGGCCGTTTGACAGTTGACATGTAGTCAGTTGTCATTGTGTATTTTTATGTTGACGTTTTTCAACATGTGCTTTCAAAGAATTTCGATCATTTTCAAAAGTGATTTCGAATTTACAGGAGTAGAAAAAGTACAGTATTGTATGAGAGATTATGATAGTCATTATTCACTCGGATGATTTGCATCACTCGCCTACGGCTCGTGACGCAAACTTCATCTTCGTAAATGATGACTATCATATTCCCTACTATTATTGTGTATACTGGGTGAATCATCGATCTGTTCTTTTCTTAAATTTTTTTTTAAAGTAACAGAATAAAAATCTTCAAAAAAAATCTATTTGGTATATCGTTATATATCTACTTATCATAAACATTTATATACAGGATGCTTTAAGATTTGATGAAAATTATTTGCTACTTTATATTTTTTTATGAAATATTTACTAATTTTGATAGAAAATTGGATTTAAAAAGAGTATAATGTGATAATGTGTCTAAAATTAAAAATTAAGAAGTTATTCACGTTCATAAAAAATGATAGTTTATATAATATAGCAAAAAAACCTGTATAAAAATGAGTATGGTAAGTAGATGATATATCAAATAGATTTTATTTCAAGAGTTTTACTCTATAACTTAAAATAGAAGAGTTAAAGAAAAGATCATCTCTATTTTATAATTATGGGGTAAATAGCTCCGTGGCAACGCATGCGACGGTGTAACGTGAGATCCTTGGTTCGAATCCCACAGCCAACAGTTGCCATTTTTATCCCTGTGGCTTTCTCTCCACAGATACAGACACCTTTGGGGGCCGTGACGTAACGGCTGATTATCGCACTGCAAAATGAGTAAAATATTTATTTATTTTACTCTTACATTCTTTTTATAGTAAATAACAGAAATAAGGCTTTCAATTGTGTTTTATTACATGTCAAAGTTATGAAATTTAAATTAGAAATAGTGAATAAAATAAGGTATATAATTAAACTTGATTAATTTACTTCGTGTATATAAATAACTATTATTTTCCTATAAAAATTACAGTACTTCTTTAACCGCAGGGAAACAATTTTGTAATTTTTATTTTTAGGTTATTATATTTTTGTTGATCCACCCTTCAAGGAAATTTTTGCTAATTTACTTGATAGTTCATGAAATTTACAAATTCGCAACGTTTTTTGCAAGAACTTAGAAGGTAAAGATAGTAACTTTGCTGTAGTAAAAATAGGATGAATCAAAAAGAAAAAAGAATAACATTAAAACAATATAAATCTGCTTACGTTTACAGATCGTTGGCATAGCATATATATTCAACATATTCCGTCATATAATTCCAAGTATTTGATGATTAATATTATCATCATCCTATATTTAAAATATTATTTGACTTATTGTTAACATCCTTGTGTAAACATCTTCAACACAATGTTAATCTTTTTCTTGATTGTAGCAGTATAAATAGCTAGAGTAGGTAAAATAAGTTCAACATTTTTGCACACGTGTCTCGTCATAATGTTTATAAAAATAGAACTAACCTTTCGTGGATTTCGTGTAATTCGTAACCCCAACAAAATTACGACATCTTCAACAATATTGCGTAATTTGTTACGAAAGAACTTAAGGATAATTTTGTTTGTTGGTAAAGAGTAAATGAATATTAATTTGCAGAATAATTCACTTGATAGATTCGTTTATAGTTACTTCACTGAAGTTGGCACTATTCCACTGTTTATTTTTACAATATATCAAAAATATAAACGGATGTTGCTGAAAATTGTTCGCTACGTCTTCGCAATTTATATTCTACCCTTGTTTTGTAAGAATTTTTTCAAAAATACTTAATTTACCCGTAAATAAATTATTTTATACGTTATTTTGTTATTTATACACATTACTGAAATATTTATTCCTTACTCAATATATATTTTAAACACTTTCTAATTTCTGAAAACGCCATAGTCGAATAATTCTCCGTAAATGAAAAACAGTTTTAAAAACGTAAAAAGATGCACAGTTTGATATTAAAATAACAATAATAATAGTAGTAATAATATTGTGAATTTCAGTTAAGATACGAGCAATATTTATTTTTCTGTTATTTATTTATATATTTATAAAAAAGAAAACCAACAGTACATAAGTATACAGGTTTTCACAGTAAATACATAATAATATTACATAGCAGTAATAGTTCTACTTTTTAACAATGATTTAAAGATATGCGTTAACATAATAGAAATTAAATTAGATAAATAAATTCTTAAACATTAAGTAATTTTTAATAATAGTTTTAAATTGCTCTAGTGAATTACAATACAGATCAATATTTTCAAATTTTGTATTATATATTGACATTATTCTATTTATAGCTGAGTATTTATAATTAATTGTGTTACAAAGCGGTATGCTAAACAAATTCCTAGATCTAGTATTCTTTTGATTAATAGAAAATTAAAATTACAGATGAATGATGATGTATCGATTAAATTATTAAAAGTTTTGTAACATCACATCGGATAAAATTTTTCTATTGTCTAGGGATAACATTTAAAGTTTTATTATTATTATATTAATGTGGATACTTACCAGTTTATATACACATATCATTATATATCACCATACTGTTTCAGATGAAATGCAACAGTCCAAATTATATGAGTTTGCCTGTAACAAATTTTTCGATTAATGTTTTATAAAAGTTTCAATAATAATAAAAACACGAGTAGAATGCATGGTCATATTTTTTTAAACTACATAATAATAATAATAATAATGTTCAGCTTCTGGAAGGGCCTTTTAGCAGCCCCCGATTTATCCCCAATCGAAATTTCATTGAAACAAATAGAAAAAATCCTAAATAATGATGCAGGAACAATCGAAGAACTGCAGTAAATTTTGAACTCTTTCTTCAGAGAAGATTATCAAAAAAAGTTTGCTAGGTGTACAGTTTATTATCTAATTTTTATTTAACACATTGAGCCCCGCACTGTAAAATCATGTTCCTCCCACGGGACCGGCATTTTTATTTATTGTTTATAACTATTTAAATATTTTTTTAGTGTACTGTATTTTGTCTAAAACATGTTAAAAGAAAGAAGATTTCTCAATTTTAATATTTTGTTTGTATTTTCTAAAAATCGTTTTAAAATTGTTTTATGTCAATCTTGTCGGTCCACTATATCCAGTATCTCTTTGTGGGACCGGTAATCGTCTACTGTGCCTAAATTGTATTATAATCGTGCCCACCGGTGCCGGTCTCAAAGTAGGAAAGGCGACGTGTCCACCGGTGGACATGCAGGGCTCATCGTGTTAAATTTTAATGCACGTAGAAATATTAGTTATTAATTATTCAATTTACTAAGTATTAGATTCATATATTTTATTTAAAACTGGATGAAATTCAGATACTCCAAATAATGGGGTCGTTTTCCCATTAAATGGAACGGATTGAAATCATGAAAATTTCATCATTAATCGAAACTTGGAAATATTTGATACGGGCGAATTTATGTGAATTTGGTCTCATAGGTTGTCAATGTTAAATGAATTTGTCATCATAATTTATAGATGTTTACTAATAAAGAAAATGTTTGAATGGTTGCTTGATACAATTATGGTTATAGTTTGAGAAATATTTATAAATCAGTAAATTATGATGACAAATTTATTTAACATTGATAAGCTATGTTGCATTATATTTGGAACAGTACGGTAATGTATATTGCTGGTTCAAACTCGAAAGAAATGTGAGATAGAGATATACATAAAATTTTAGCTGTTATTATTAATTATTTTTTAACAGCCAACAATTATTTGGATAAATTTTCAAAAAAAAAAAAAATACCGCTACAGCTCTCCCTAAAGTTGTATTTTTAGGGGACGTGATTTGACGGAAGTTAATCACAAAAATATATCACGCACTGAAATAAATTAATAAATATATCATCGCGCCATTTACCAATATTAGATTTGACACTGCTTTCGCAGATCTCGGTAAGCGCGTGTTACCAACCGTTATTTCGCGACCCCAAAAATTTAAGTGGTGAGAAAACCTCAGGGGTAATGTTAAAAGTGCCACAGTTGGAAATAAATAAATAGTTTCGTGGTGTATTTATTAAAATAAGAAAATGCAAGTTAGCATTTTAAAATTATAACAGATACAGAGAATTATAATGGTTGGTACTACACACTGTGTTTTTGGGTGTTTTAGTTTTAGCATCGGTATTAGTTCTAATGTTTTCTAAAATTATTTAATAAAAACAAAAATGATTCAAATAGAAGTTACAGAGAAATATATTATCTGCCACTTTTATTTGAAGAATTTTTTTATAAAATAATTTTAGAACATTGTACAGCGCTAAAACCGAGGCTAAAACACTTCTCCAAAAACAGAGCTCGTGGTACCAGGTACCAGCCATTATCTGTAACTGTTATTTGAAACATTTTCTACTAAAATAATAAACAAATAAAGTTTTGACAATTCTAAAACAATCCTGTCATTAAACCCAAAAACAAATTACATATTGTTTAAACATTTTTCTCGGGACAATTAAAAAATACAGTTAGTCATCTACTAATTAGACAACCTTAATTATACTTAATCGTCTAATCAAATTAGCATCAATGAGGTCTATTATGCATGTCGATTAGGGATGATTAACTGTTTTTCGTTGTCAAACATTCTTCAATTATTTAGGGTAAAATAGTATATTATACATTAAGGGAGAGTATATTATATACGACGGGAGAGAAAGTACACAGATCTCCCGTAGGTATGAAATTGGCTGTTTCTGTCATGATTTTGGTATTATAGAAACCAAGTTTCTCTCCCAGTCGAAAAAAAAATTATTTATTTTTGACAAAATGAACAACGGTAAGTGATATATTTTGGCGTATGAAATGCGGTTACCAACCGTCAAGTCATAGCTCCCAAATTTGTTAGTGGAGGGGGAACCAGGGGGGTAAATTTAAATTGGCAACTGTAGGAAGTGGGATTCGAACTGAGAATCTCACTGACTATCTATGAGTGTATTATATTACAAAATAATTTATTACCTTCCATAATATCATTATTTCAGATAGTAGTATAATATTAATAGATTTTTTTGCTTTAATTTGTAGAAAGCTTCCCGAAATGATCGTTTAATCTATCAGCAAATATATCATAATCGAATCGATGCTACGCTTAAAATCAATTCGATCAAAAAGTGTTAAAATACTCAAAGATACAAATCGCAAATAAATATATTAGTTGCAACTTTCTCTGTAAGGAGGCAATCGGAGCGTACATTCGGCTCTTCATGCCTGCTGCCAGTCACATATCCTAGAAAATTACTCAACCATTCACTTCACAGACTCAGCGAGCTCCACGAAGCATTGTTCAAATTTCAGGTGGCTGCTTCGCTTACGTCATTAGCGAAAAATGAATCGCCTAACTGTATCACTGCGAATATCTCGTTTGTTTATTGATTAATCTATTTTATCATAAGGCTTAAATTGTAACTACAAGCAGAGTAAAATATGACAGATGGGCATAGTGATATCGCTTCCGGCTTCCGCCTATTTTACAGTTACTGTAAATATAAAATGAAACAACTGTATTTTTTATAAATGTGGAAAGTACGTAAACTTTGCTTCATACATATTTTAAAATAAATCTGGTGCGGTTTACAAGACTTTCTTACAATTACGCTTGATACTCCGCGTGCTCCATCGGTCTGTATTATGCGATTATTTTAAATATTACCGAAAAATTTTCAAACGAAGTTCATTTTAAATTAAAAAAGTATACGGATGTTCCATTTTCGCACAATGTTATGCAACTATATATTTTTTGAAAAGGATGCGATGCTCGACTGATAGTTAAAGTGGGGAGAATGAAAAACGAACATGCAGTAAAATTTTTAATAAAAAAAAAAAAAACCTGCACCCACGTTTCAGCAGTTACAACTGTCATCATCAGGGCTGAGTTTAGGTCGAACAAACTATTTTAATTGGACATATTTATACACCACAATTTAATGTATATTTTTTATTGGCACACGCTTTATATTTTTGTAAAATTATCGTTTCCCTTTACAACAGTTTTTATTTATTATAGTACTAAAACGACCAATAGAAAAACTATTCATGTTTTTATTAATAAACAGAAAAACAATAAATAAATTTATAAAAGAATTCGAATGTTTGCTCTTCAACATCGATACAAATAACTAAATAAAATATTACGATAAGTTGGTAATTTAAGTAAAAGAAGCAAATAATAATTATGAAAAATCTGACAAAAATAAATCTAAATGTTTAATGATGAATCGAAGTTTCTTGACTCCATAAATGTTTGGGAAAATAATCAAAGTTCTGGATTGCAATAATTCAATATTTATTAAAGTCGGTTTCTTCAGGATTTGATTTTGTTTAAAAAATGTGTTCTTATACATAATCTGATATAACAAGTTAAAATACAAATTTAACAGGAACAGCACACATTTAAACGTCAACATAAATAAATAAATAAAATGATAAAATATTCTAAAAGTTATCAAAATATAAATTTGTAAAAAAGTTAGCACCCTTTGAAAAAATTTCAATAAATTTAAACATTCACCTACAATTTGTGGCATTCTGTTGGTGTATGATTATTAATAAAAACATAAATAATTTCTGTACTGATCATTTTAGGACAATAATGAATAAGAACTGTTGAAAATTTTGTAAATATATGTATAGAAATTTAGAATTATATGTATAGGGAAGTTCCATTAAAAATATAAAGTTGCATATCATTGCGCGAAAATGTAACATCCGATAGAAAAACGTATACTGCAGATAAGTGCCCAACATTCTAATTTAAAATAAACTTAGTTTGAAAGTTTTTTCCGTAATATTTAAAATAATTTCTTAAAATAGAAAATATTGACTAAATGATCACTCGGTACATGCTTGAAATACAGAATACGTTTCAATTATTTTTGTTTTCATAGTAACTATGATTATTGAAATATATAACAACATATAACTCATACATTTGTAAGCAGATGCAAGAAAATTGCAAATATTTTTGCTGACATCTATCGTTTGAAACTTTTTTCGAAAGTGATACCATATTTCTAATTAATTGAATTTACTGTATTCAATAAATTTGCTCTTCCGGTTTTGCAATTATAACCAAAGTCAAAACAGTTCTGCACATTGTCGTGAAACGAAGTTTCGTATACACTGTGGTACACACATCCATCGATTCATTCACGCACACAGACTTCATTGAAAAATGGTCAAAACGGTATCATGGGATTTCAGAAAGTATAAAATAAATGGTTGTCCTTTTAAGTAAGCCATAAAAAGTTTACCTAAAAAATTTGAAAATATTTTACTTTAAATTACTAATTCTGTATGTATTTTAACAATTATTTTATCGCAAGGCCTACTTATTTGGAGACCAATTTGGCCACCATTTAACTTTGGTGATGTAATATATGCATTAAATATCTTTATTGTGAAGATAATTTTATACATTTTTCCATATTTGTGAAAAAATATGTCGTCATTAAAAATTTTAAAGTTGCTGTTAATTATTTGAGAATCAGGAGTGATATCGCGAATTTTCGTCCACCATCTTTCAAACTGCCTGTTGTAGTATAAATAATGTTATATGATGAAAATCGATAAATCTATAAATAAAGTAGATATTTGCTGTTTTATTGTAGTAGGCTATCATCCTACCTGCGTTGATCCTTGCGATCGGATATTGTTTTATGAAACGTCAAAATGTCATGGCCAACGGATGGAAATGTGCATGTAGAGAGTGAAGTTTTTTGGGGTTATTTTTAAAGAATTGGGTGGTGTAAATATCGCTGTATAAATTTGCTGAAATTATAATGCTTTTAAGTACTGGTAAAAAGTAAGTCAGTGTTAGAATCTGTTTAATCCTGATAAAGTTGTATAGTAGAAAAGACAGTCTGTATGAGTAATATTTAACGATACGGAATCTTTGTGTCTATATATAATGTTGTATGATACTCAGAATTCATTGCATTATCGAGTTCAACACATTTGTAAACGATTTTAATTTAATATTGATAAAGATCTATGAACAAATTGTACTTAATTGATTATTACTAATGTATTTATATTATTACGACTATAGTTTTAATGATAGACAAAGTCTGTGAAAATTGTACCTATTACATAGAACTAGGCATGATGCAAAAATAAATATGTATTTGTTTTTTATTTTTATTACTTATTGTATATTTAATCTAGTGGCTAGTATGAATTATTGTGCAAATTTTTACTGTTACAAATATATGATTATTTTTGCATTTTGTTTCGCCTAGTATATGGCTGATTAGAAACATAAAATGTAATTAATGTTCACATGTCTGTAATATACAAACAAATATTTACAAATACTATACGTGATTTTATCTGCACCTTCCCTTAATTTATGCACGCAAAATAGGGGATGATTTTACCCTTCCGTTCAGGTAAAAGACTGAATTTCTCGTTTTAATAACGTAATAGGATATAGAAATGACGTAATTGGGGTTGAAATGTTGTTATTGTAATTAGTTACGTAAAGAGCGGCGGGTAAATTAGCATGATTATTGTATTATTATTAAAAAAGAGATAACTACCAATCGCCAGCTAGCGGTGACGCGCGCAACTACGCGAACCTAGTCGGCAATATTCGAAAAAGAAGAAGAATTGCATTCCACAGCGTGATATCTGAAACCATGAATTGCTGAACATTATTGTGTTAATAGTGTTTTAAATAGATTAATAAAAACAGTTTGCAACGTTTAAACAACAATCTAACACGTTAAGGTTACTAAATTTTTAGTTTTCGTAAATCTAGCTTTGTAATCGTATTCAGAATTCGAGTAAAGAATTACTTTTAATCCTGTTGCTGGGCAGCGTCTGTCGCGAGTGTTTTGTAGCGAGCAGCGACGGAAACGGACGAACTATTCCGATCTCGTAGTGAGTACGTGCTTTTGGTTCCAGCGCGACGCATATAGCATAGGTGGCGTTGTGATTGTGAATATCTATTCAGGGAAGGTAAGAAACCCTCAATATTATTTTGCTGGTATTTTATTATTTTTACAACCCTCTAACATGCATTTTTAGTGTAGTTAGTGTACTTTGTATTATATAAATGTTATATCAAGTTAGTAATACATGCATGCTAATGTATTACTACATGAAATGTTTGTTCTAAAAAGTTGTTAGAGAGGAAATCGTCTTTACAGGTCATTTGCTTTGTTTATGCATGCAGTTTTTCACATTTACAAAGGCCATGTCATATCTTAAGTACTTTGACAGTTTAGTTAATATCACGAATCAAGTGTTTATCGCTAGATATATCGGGGAATACGGTGAAATAACCTCATATGTGAACGGATATGTGTGTTATAAACTGTCAGATGGGTGAGCTAGACTCCGTAGTGCGAGGTCGGGCCGGGCACGCGAGCAGGCCGTGGGGAGCTCCGGTCTTTCTAGCGCAGCCCCCGGAGTAGGAGAGGGGCCTCGTTCTTCGACAGGGGCGCTTCGTAGCACTATCACTCGACTCAAATGTAACGTAGCGTGGATTCGAACCATTTTCTCAACTCTCGTACTTTCTGTTTGCAGTTTCGGTCGCCGTGAGCTGAAATGAAATCACATTTGCTCGACATGAGTTTTACTAATGCGCATACTCGTGTTTTCATCTTTTAGTGTCGCAGTATTTACGTACTTTACATGTTTATTTATTTATGTAATCCGAATAATAATTTATTCAATAAATATTATAAATATTTTGCTATTGATATACATTAATAATATTAAAAATTCTTTCTTTTATTTCTTCTTTAATAAACAATTATATTTGTGTATTTATTTGTTGATTGTTAATAATTCTTTTGGTTTTGCATCATTTATTTTTGCAATACTTATTATATTTAAAAACATTTTTGAAATATTTATCTATATTTCTTCGAGATAACATTTCAGCATCCGTTATCTAACGGAACATTGAATAAACGGTTAAATACGCATATTTTTCAATTTTTACAAGAATATGAATAAATTTTCATGTCGATTATAAAGGCGTGTGCAAATAATAATATTTTTTCGTATAATATATATAATTTTATTTTTGTTATTTGAAAGACTATTGCTCTTACGTGTTTTGAGAATATCCTTGATTCGGTAGGTCCTGATGAGATAGCTCAAATGCTATGGCAGGCCGCGAGAAGAAGCCTGCATTGTTAAAGAAGCAACTCTTATCGTCTTTACCCCCGAAAGAGGGTGAACCTGCGGTAGAAACCTCCACGAATAAAACCAACCCCGTAAAGTTGGATGTACCAAAATTAGATCCCGTAACACAGACCGAGCCTACGCCTACCCTTAAACAAGTGAAGAAAACAAAAGCAAAAAGTCCTATTAAGAAAAATTTAAAAATTAACTTTAAAACAAAAGCTAAAAAAACTAAAAAATTAAAATTATCTAAATCGCTTTTTAAAAACAATAAACTTAATATAGATGGTAAAAACATTACGTTAATTAAAAATGGCATTAAAAATAAAAGAAAACGAAAACCTAAAGTACCGGCGACAAATGAAAGCAATAATTCAGTTGCGGCTGAACCTGCACCCCCAGTTCTCGAACCGATGACGACTACTCAAGACGAAAACACCCCCGTCAAGAAAGAAACGAAGAAAAGGACGAAAAAAGCAGCAACTCAAGATGAAGCAGCTGAAACCACTGAAGCAACTGATAAAAAACAAAAGTTAGCCCCAGAAACTGTTGTTAAAGAAACGGTTGAAGACGTACTCAATGATGTTGCAAATGAATTGCAGCTTGATATAAATGCATTGATGAGGAAACCCGCCAAGAAAAAAGTTGCAGCAAAGAAAAAACCCGAACCAACAGCAGCAACTCCAAAAACCGAAGATCCAAAAACAAAGAAAGGTACACCGAAAAAACTTAAACCAGATACAAAATTAAAAAAATCAATCAAGAGTGAAATAATTGACACAATGTGTAAAGACATAACTCTAGACCCTGCTGCTCAAAATATAATAAATAATCTGGATTTAAATGTAACGAAAACTGCCAAAAAAGCTGTAAAGAAGCGAAGACATAGTATTGAAAAAATTCCTGCTGTTGAAGAAATTCAAAATGATCCTACCTTCGAACAACCCTTCGTATTATTTACAAATACAAGAAGAAGTGCTAGTCCAAGATCTAAACGAAATTCAAAAATACGAAAGAGTATCGAAACAGTATCAAAAAGATTTAGTCCGTATACGACTCGCTCAGATTCTCCCGCTAGAATTCTTCGGAATGGAAAACACAGGAAACTTAAAGATTCACAACTTTTAGAAGGATTAGACAGCGAATACAAAAAGAGAAGAAGATTGTGTTCTGAATATAGTGGAAGTGAAATTTCCAAAGGTTCCGGATATTTATCTGAGTCAGATAGTAGTTTTTCTGATCTGGCTTCAGTTCAAGAAAATGGTGCTATGGATGGTGACTCACCACCAAAAGAAGAAAATCTTACAAAATCAGATCTTTTGAAAAAGGAAATCTTAGAATCAATAAAAAGTCAAACATCTACTAGTCCGGAAGCTAATGAAATTCAAAATTTAAACATCAAACAAATAAGTACAAAGTTTACTGCGATCTTGAAAAGAAGTCTTTCAACAGAAACTTCCCAAATCTCAGAATCAATTTTAAACGAAGACGTCAAACCTAAATTAAACGAAATGGCTGAATTAGGAGTAAACAGTTTCACGGATACAAATTCAAATGACGTGAAACTAGAAGTGAAAACAGAAACTACAAAATCAGATACTGAAAATTCTGAAACCACCGAAATCAAGACTGAAAAGGTTAAATGTGATGTTGAAGCTATAAAAATAGAAAAGAAAGACCCGGAGGATGAAAAACTAGCTGATAAAATTGCATCATCCCCTAGTGAGAAGGTTCCGGATAAATCTTTGATTCTGGACCAGATGAAACAAGTTTTTAACGATTCAAATGAAGAAACTGAAAAACGTGCTACGCGATCGTCACGCCGTAACTTGAAATTAGAAGAAGAAAAAGTTGGAACAATAACACCTTCTAAATTTTACGGCAATGACATTCAGTCAGAGCCAACTCCAGAATCTGTTGAAGAACTTCAAACAGAAGTACTAGAAGCTACTGAAATGCAAACTGAAACTTCAGAGGAAATATCAGAAAAAGATGTATCCGTTGAAGAACAGAAAGAAGAACTAGAACCTTTTATCACAGAAGATAACAAATCGTTAGAAACTAGTGAAACTATCTCGGAAAATATTGAACAAGTTAGTGAAATTACCCCTGCGACAAATATTGAACCAGCTGAAGAGAACATTACAGTAGATGAGCCTGTTAGTGATCCACAATGTTCAGATATCTCAGAAGAAATGATAACAAAATTAAAAGAAAATTCGTCTTTGTCAATTTCAGTAACAGAAGCAAAAAAATGCAATGTAGAAAATGAAATAATTAGCGAAGTTCCTGCTGTAGAAGTAAACGGTGATAATAAATCAGAAATTAACGATAAAGAAAATATCGTCGAAAATGTACCTATGGAGTGTGATAATAACGAGGAGAAAACCGATCAGGCTCCAGTTTTAGAAGAAACTCCTGAAAATCAAGCAATTAAAGAAAATATATTAAGTGCTTTAGGTCTGCAGAGTCTCAAAGCTGCAGAGGAAGCAAAACAACGCGATAAGCAAAAAGCACAAACCAAACCTGATGTGTATACCGGAACTCTGAAAACTGTGATAAAATTAAATCGTCAAGGAGACCGGAAGAAGCGAAATCCGCTCAAGATGACGTTACAAAAAAGCAAGAGTAGAAGCTTAAAAGACGGGGATGGCGATAACTCGAAATCAGACGGTACCAACGGCAAAAGCGATGGAGAAAATTCTTGCTACAAAGTTATGAAAGAGGTGAGATCACTTTTGACTTGTTGATGAATTAATACTGATAAAAGATTTTTATTCCAGGCGGGCAGCTCGGGTTGGAGACATGGATCACATTCATCAGATACAGCGGGTGCGAACCGCAAGTCACATTATTCTAATCGATCTAACATGGGTAAATAATTGGTTTTGGGCTAATTCTACTTTACCCTTTTTTAGTATCATTCATATTTCTTATTTCATATATTTTTATATCAATTAGACTTTTCATGCCTACTACAGAAATTAACACACAGAAAACAATTCGAAAATCAACAAATCATCGTACATTATTTAACTAAACAATTTTTAATATGAACATGAAAACATTTTAAAAGAAATTTAATTAAATCATGTATTTGAGCATCCGGTAATTCCTAACATTGTCAAAATAAATTATCTTCTATCTTTCATATTAATATGATTATTGGTAATCTTGAATATATACAATCTTCTAATATAATTTACACTTTATTTTCTTGTAATAACTCTTACAATAAATGAGCTGTTGAATGAAAATAATAATAATTTTATCATTTTAATTATAAATTCAAACAGCTCACTGCTAGGTTTAAAAGTGTAATAATAATTTATTTTTTTAGATGGAAGTAGTGAACACGCTTCGGATGGAGATGATCCATCTAAGGAAGGAGAAACCAGCGGTACCAAAGCCTTAGTGATTCCTGAAAAAGCTAGTTCGTTTAGTATTCATCCCGATCGACTTTGCAGCGATGAATGTGCTTACTGCTTTGGGAAGTTTGGTCTGTTTGACACTCCATTGCATATTGCACAGATCAAGAGCGTGGAACGACAGAACAAAATCCTAGAAAGTAAGTAGACTTCTTATTTCTTAATCTTTATTTTTTTTTACTCACAACCGTGGAAACAAAAATTGATGCACGCTATTGAGAACCGGAAATTCTCAATTCGCTCACCCCTGCGGTAAAATATTCAAAGAATCCTGGTTTCCCCAAACATTCTACCGCAAAATCATCATAAAAATAACAAAATTTAGTTCATAAAATGTTACCTTGTTTATCGAAACTCGCACAAAGTCATTGATAATTGCCAATAATTTGAAAAAATGTTCAAATTGTATTTTCATCTGTCATATCATGTCTTTAGTAACCAATAGCTATGACTTTGCTGATGAAGAATTTGTACATTTACAAGTATTTTGATGAAATATGAATTCTGATAAAAAAAATTGTTTGTGTGCCGGATCTCAGTGGCGTAGTGGCTAAGTTAGTAGCCTAGCACATTAGAGGTCGTGGGTTCGAATCCCACAGAGGAGCATTGTCGTTCATATAAATTCACAATCATCCACTCATTAAGCGGCATATGATCATATTAGTTAGACCGCTTACCATCTTCAATAAAGATTGCATAAATCTTTTGCGTGAAGACGTGATCCACGCATTTGTGAAAATGAAATCCTCGCTCGCAAGCTCGTTCATGCTTCAAATAAGCGCTAATGTGGGAAGAATGTTTTCTCGCGCTTGGTATGTAAATAACTATTGCAAACCACAAATTTTCAATTCTTATACGCGTGTGGTAATATATATTAAAAACACTGGCTTTCCCCAAGTATTCTACAGTTGATACAAAATATAGTTCATAAAATGTTACTTTCACCGATTTTCGATATGAAAACATACACCATCGATAACCGCCAATAATTCAAAGCAATTTAAAGAAAATAAGTGTACATTTTTTTCAACTGTCATTTCCAAATTCCTTAGCAACCGGTGATTGCTATTACTTTACTGCTGTGAATTTGTAAATGTACATGTATTATGATTAAATTTTAAATCCGTAAATAGTTATTTGTATCACTAGGTTGGAAACTGCTATTTTGCGAGTGCGAGTTTTTTTTATAGGACGAGCCGTAGGCGAGTCCTAGAAATACGAGCACTCGCAAAATAGTTTCCAACTGAGGGATACACAAGATTTTTCGCGCCAACATTTTTGTAAATTTAATAAATAAATTTAATTTCTTACTCACATTCTTAATGACAGGGAATTTTTATGTTGGTAACATCACAATATTTGAATATCAATCAATTTTGTCTATATTTTCGTAACCAAAAAAATCGACATATTTTTATTTGGATTTTTCATTGCTTTCCGATCGCTTTAGAGATATGAAATTGTGTCAATGTCGGACGGCGCGGCGGCGCGAAAAATAATTTTTTCCCACAATCGTTTAAATTTGATGTTTGCTCACTCGAAAGATTGAGCAAAGTGCGCAATTTAAACACTATTGAGAAAAAGAATTTGGCTCACTCTTGTTTTAAAAATTATCAATGTATGCCACCACACATTTTGTTCCGTAATTTGATTTTAAACTACTTTGCAATATTAAAATAATTGCGTTGTTGACTTTACGACTTTAAAATATATAACTTGTAATGTTACATTTAAATTCACGAAAAAATTTAAATTTGTTTGTTGACCAGGGAAATTTATGCTAATACCTATTATGTGTTGGTACTGAATCTGTCACAATATGTCATTCTCTAATGTTATTCATGTTATTTAACTTCTTCGGATTCGCTTAAAACTGTTACTGTACTTTGTTCTGATCGTGTTGCGCTAATTTGTTACAAATTATTGTTCTGTTGAGTTTAATAGTAATGGAACTCATCCATTTGGGGCCCTCGCCTACGGCTCGGGCGCCCAACTTCTGAACTCCTGATTAAATGCACTATTTTGCTCACTAGTATTAAAAATAGCTATTTTTCGTTACAAAAAGCATTGTGGGAAGACGTCATCTACGCATTCGCGTAAATGATGTCCTTGCTCGCAAGCTCGCGCTTGCCTCGAATAAGCGCTCATGTGGTGGGAAGAACGTTTTCCCGAACTTGGTTTGTAATAGTATATTGATGAAATGTGTAAATTAACGGGTATTTTGATTAAAGGTTTAATTCAATTAAAATAATTTAGGTCGTTAAAAAAAGAGCGAACCAATTGCAAGATGTTATCTACGAATTCACACAAATGAAGTACTCATTCGGAAAGAATCTCTTCCCACACTTGGTCTGTAAATGACTATATTTGCTATAAAACGTTTCTAAATTGTATTAGAAAAGTTTTATCTCTCAGTAGAAGCATTTATATCTACAATAATTTATTAATGTTTAGCAGTCTAAAATAAAATTAACAACGAAGGTTTTTTCCATTTTTTCGATCTTCAGGGGTTGTTATGCCTTACATTTATTTTCCGTTCTTTTCTGTCCAAATTAATATCGAATGTATTTGTATTAAAATCGAATGTATTTGTATTAAAATAATGTATTTTTCTGTTTCAGATGAGATATATTTAATGCGAGATTCGTGCTTATGTGATGCCTGTTACCGCCATGTTGACAGAAGATTGAACTCTGGAGCTTCATTTAACAACAAAAACTACAAACGTAGCAATAGTGTTCTACCCATTAATATACCTCGCCAAAATAACTGCCATGTCCTCAACTGTGTGAACGAGTCTTCACATGTACTTCGTCGAAAGTGGCTTATGAAGATGCGGAAGAGTGTTTCACGTGTGGTGAGTGTTTTTTATTTAAAAATTGGCGTAACATAAATTTTAACCGTTAGAGGGAAATGATTCAAATACTACAAACACCAACAAACACTTATATTATTTTATTGTCCTGTTTTGTTTATTAAAATTTTTCTACTTGTAAACAAAGGATGTTACAATATGAATCAACATTCCAATAGACATTAGTAATAATTAAACAAGTCATTGCTTTTTACATCCACGGCTACCTGCGTATTTTAAATATAATTACAAGCTTTTAAACTTGCTTTAATTATTCTTTCAGATAAACATTGACTTCGATAATCCAGGATTACATTCAATTCCTATTTGTTCAGAACATTACGTCGCCGTTGAACATTTGATGGTTTGCGCACTTTGTAAGAGACGATTAGCGCGTAACCATGTTCATTATTTAGGTTTTGAATGGAATATCCTGAACACAGCGTTAGAAAAAGAGGGGATACCTGTTACTTTGACTGACAAACCAGTAGTTTGTAAATTATGTCGATATTTTGCTACGCTACTTCTCAAGCCGCCTGCTGAAATTAAAACTTCCACGGCTGGTTTTTTCAAGCAGTACAAAAAGCGGTAAGAGTATTAGATTTCTTAAATTTTGTAATCCTTTAAAATTGAAATTATTAATTATTCATTACTTTTTAAGTGTATTGTATTATTATTTGGCTACTTATCGTCTGGATTTAAGATGGATATTTATTTATTAAGTGAACAACAGAGTAATGAGTAGTGTATCAAGATTATGTTATAAAATTAACACAAAAGTAAAAAATTAAAGAAAAATAGAATCGATTCTAAAAAATAATAATAAAAGTTTCTCGGTGTGAAATCATGGAAATTATGTTTGTTAGATTATTGCATTTCCACGACATTGAAGTGATGGACGACGCAGAAGCAGAGGAACCCATCTCAGTACCAATAAAAGAAAAAACTGAAAAGGAAATGTTGAAGAAAAGTAAGAAGAGCAAGACTTCCAAGAGCAACAAGAATTCTTCGTCAACAATGACGAGCGGTGAGTTGCAGAGATCGGATACCGATAAAACCGACCAAACCCGAGTGCCTTCCAATAGTGAAAACGGTGAATCACGTGAAAGCAGCCCTAACTCAGACACTATGGTAGATATCGAGACATTAGTACCCAATATGGTACTCGAGTGTGCTAGTGATGCTGAAGACAACAGTAAAAGTGAAGTGCCTATATCAAATAAAAATGTATATAAAAAGCTACAAATCCCTGAATCTGTTCGGGAAGCAGTAGAAATATCGAAAATCATGAAAATCAACAGTAGGAACAAAACTAATGCAGTCGAACGATTAGGTTCAAATCCATCAATTTCAGTTCGTCAATTATTCCCCGGTGAAGAAGACTTGCCACTCCAGGGCAGCATTGACTTCAACACCGTCAAAGAACGGACTCCAGAAGGTTGGGAGAAGTGTTCTTGCACTATCCAATACGATGTGGACACTAAACACTTGTGGCAAGAACTTCAAAAACCGTACGGCAATCAGAGTAGTTTCCTTCGTCACCTGATTCTTTTAGAAAAATACTTTAGGAATGGAGACCTCACCTTGTCGCCTAACGCCAGTCACCACGCAGTTAATTACAGTGTTTCAGTACAAAACAGACTACGTGCCTATGATAACATACCGACCAATTCGTTACCAATGCAACCGCTAACGATGCTGCCGTTTAACCAGGTTAAGAAGAGTCAAAGCGGAATTATATCTAGTAAAGAACCAGTCCAGACAATTTCCACCTTGGTGAATGCGGCGAATCTACCGAAGAACACACCGATACCAATATCTCAACTTAATCCTAATTTCCTAACACAGTTATCTGTTAGACAAAAATCACCAGGAGTTCCACCAGGTCTTATTTCTCTACAACCTGGTACTAATCGACCAATGGCACCTTTACTGAAAATGTCGCAAAAGTTCAAATTACCTATCGGTAAAAACTGGCGACCGACTTTAATACCAGTAAACCAGTCTAAAGGTCCGGTTTCAAGTACTCCGGGTGATGCGAAACGGATTACTGGGTTGGTTCAGGTAATTTCAAACGGCAAACCGTACCATATATCACTGCAGGATTATAACCGTATGTGTAGTATGAAGAAGAATAGCGATATGAAACAAAAAGTCGCTGAAGCGAAGTTAAAACAGCGCGAACCTGAAGTGTCTGCTAGTTCAGTTTTGAAGCCAGTGATACCTCGAAAACAGAAATCTGCAGTTGCAACTGGGGGAAATAAACCTGCGACACCTGCAGCTACGGTTACGAAGGAAACTCCTGCAAGTGAAAGTCCGAAAAGTGTAGTGGATAAAGTGAAAGATTCGCCTCAAACTGAAATTCGAGCACCATCTAAATCTTTAATGATATTGCCGAAGATACCGAAATCGTTGACTGTCATCCCGCAAACTGTCGCTCGCAAACCACTCCAACCTGCGAGTCCGACACTTTCTATTACTACAAAACCATCCACTAGCAAATCATGATTGATTTTGATGATTGTTAAAGTGCCTCCTTTCTTACATCTCCGCTTGAATCGTTGACACAAGCCCGAGATTGTATCATAGCTAAGTCGATTTTATTTAGCATTTGAATTTTGTTTGTAATCAAATTGAAAGGAATGAATGAGAATGATAGAATTTCACTTGTGAATAATATTTTTTTATCGTTAACTGCAATCAGCAAATGTTTTAAATATGTATATATGTAAATTATACCATATTTGTACCTAACGAATAGTTATATTGTTTCATTATAAGTGCGAAACAAAGAAATTTTAAGTTTATTTATTGTAGAATAAATTTTGCTTTATATAGTAGAATATTTGCAGTAAATACTAATTATATCATGTCTTGATTGTAATTTGTACAATTCAATACTATTTCAAGTCCTAAATATTTAATTTTATACCATTTGATTTTTTCATTATTATTGTAAATACTTTTTAACCATTTGATTCATATTGATGTATGGATTTCCATTTTTGTTTTAATTTCAATTATAAAAAATATTTATGTACATTGCATCTGAATCTTTAATTATTATAAAAGTGGCAATAATGAATGGATTAATATACATCTAGTTTGGCATATTTTCATAATAACTAAGAAAAATCATAGTACTTAATATTTTGATTTTCATATTTACATTAATTTTACTTGAGCGGAATCTCTTATTCTACAACATTCACACACAAAGTAGAATGAATGCTTATCTTGGTTGCCAAACTAGAATACTGTAGGTTCTTCCTATACTTTTGTTTATATTTTCTTGTAATCATTGAATGTATTATAAGATTGCATGTTTGCAAATGCGATCTTGGAACATACCTATTTATTAATATCATTTTTTGCACATAGAATCCTGTGCACAGGGTCTTTTGGCCTTATAGAATGAATTACGTTATATTTTATATACTACAATATCTGAATGTTATATCCAGGACATTGCTATTTTTAGAAAACTATTGACATTTTAAATGATTATTAATTGTTGATATTGTTTAATATCGGTAACTTTATCCATATATCGTAATTATGTATATTGTCTTAACGTAATATTAATCATTTTTTAAACATTATCATTTACAAGTTTTATATGGATAAAGTATCAAAAATAATAGATTTATGTACGTTATTTTGTAAAGAAAATGTTGTTATGAAGCATTTTTATCTAGTATCACAGACAAATTTATCGATTATTACAGCACAACCAGAAGAATAAGAGCATTTAAAATGTTGAATCTTTAAAAATCTCGAAAATTATTCTGTTTTAATTGAAAGACTGTAAAAGTGTGTGAAGTATACTGAAATGGTTGCTGACGAATATTGAAACTTGTCACTTAATGTGAATGTTGAAACGATAAGGCTGAAGAAATAAAAATGAAAAATTGTTATTGCTGTAGATTTTCATCATAATTTAAGCATTATTATGTAGATAACCCAAAGATAATTAGCGTAGAATATTACTATATTTTATTATACCGTAATACCTATGACATTTATTTCAAATTGTATATATCCTATTGCCCTAAATAAATAATTTTCTTTTTAAATATTTTGCTCAAATCCTGTTATACAAATGATACATTTCACAAGATAATGTTCGATAAATAGAATATAAATCTCTCGAATGCGGGCCGAAAAATACGCATGCGCTACTCCCTTTTCTACTGCGCAATAATTGTCAAATGTTATTGTTTTTTAGTTTTACCGGCGAACAACGTTATCAAATCAAAAACAAAAACTACGTTATAATTCAATTGTTAAAATTTGTGTAGTTACTTAGTTTGCGTAAGTGTCATTTAAATAAGCGAAGAAAAGTGGTGTAGTTGTGTTATGAAGAAATAAAAAGGTAGTACGCTGTTACTTGTTTTTCATAACCAAAAAATTAGAAAGAAGACAAACATGTGACCAAGCTACACAATATTTGTTTATGTTTTAGTTGATAGTGTGATTAATTATAATGTATGAGTTCAAAATTCATGTTAATTAATTTTAATATTTTATAATTCAGTTTCTTTTACTATTTCTTGAAAAGAAAATTCACTCATTGTTTCTCACAGATTTAAATTGTATTAAAAAGAAAATGTAGTATATTTGGATCCTAAATACTGAATAACGTAACAAATGATATTCAAATTTCACAAAAATTGTGCAAATGAAAGGTTTCATGTTTACATATCATAAGGTCAGCCAGTTAGCTGTTAGAAATTCTAGTTTTGTCATGCCATGCATCTGCCTGCTTGTTGTTATAATTATGTATTATGATTGTTATTATATTGTTGAAATATTCATTATTATTATTGTTGTCGGGAGGTGTGTAATACTAAATTAAATTTATTTTGCAGAGACCTAATCATTTTGCACAATGAATGAATTGTTCCTTCCTCCAGCCCCAAATTGGTATAAATTTCTCTTTGAATGTGCTCCAGACAACACAGTAGTTTATGGAAGTTGGAAAGATATAATTATTATTAATCCGAAAGATCCCTCTGAACCAGCTGATATTCAGAAAATCGTACTTGCAAATGGCGAGAGGTAAGTTGTGAAAACTAATTTTACATGTTCATTAGTTGATTAATTTTTAGAATAACCGGCCTCTCTATTAATCATGGAACTTGGGGTAATCCAAATAAACATGCCGCGACTATTGGCGATAATAAAATAGTTCGCTTATGGGATCTTAATTCTCTGACCCTTAAATTGTTTCACAATGAACATGAGGTACTGTGAAGCCATTTTCAAACATTTAAAATCGCTAATATTTTTTCTTGTAGAAATATGACGAATTACTAATAGGCGTGTCATTAGTCGGGGATCGAATTGTGAGTGTCAGTGAAAAAGGCATTATTATAATTTGGCGAATCTCGACTAATACTGCAACAAAGTTACCCGACATTTTTCAACAAAGAGTTAAAGTAAAGACCATGTCCTCTTGTCCACATGCCACTTGGATTACAGCGTTTGGTTTAGTTGGTGGCATTACTATTGTTGCAGATCTTAGAAGTAAATATTTCTAATTAATTTCTAATATTACACTTTTAATTTTTCTTATTTGAAGAGGGTAAAGTTTTATATAAAATGCGAGGAAATGACGCAGACATTACGGGATTGTCTTGGTGTCCAATACCAATTAATATTTACAAAACAGAAGAAGGTATACAAATCGAAAGTATTATAAAGAAAAAAATTAGTAACAGAAATGTTCAAGAAACCGTGGAAGAGGTAAAAAAGGATGAGCCTGTTCCTACTGAAATAGCAGATTCAGGTACATAACACCTACGCTTCATTCATTATTATATTTCGATTCTTACGATCATGTAATAAACTATATTACGATGTCCTTAAACAGTCTGTTCGTCGAAACGAGTTTGGGTTATTAAATATATACCATGTTTATTAATGAACACTGCCAAAATTTAAATATCCTACATTTATATATTCATTTACAATCTCTTCTTTTTCTGTTGTGTTAAAAACGTTTTCGTGACTAGTCAGGGAAATACTACGTTCGCTCCGCATTTTATTTGCTAAATTGGACTTTCGCTCCGGTGTTTCAGAAAATAGTTATTTACATAAGAGTCGGGAAATTTGCACATTACTGTCGAGGAGCCATATTGAAATACGAGGCACTTTGTGACGAGTATTTTACGGCTCCGAGTCAAGTACACACTTTACTGACGAATTATGTATTAATTTTTTTCTGAAACCATTGATAATCACTGAAATATAGAAATTCTGGAACGTGCATTGCCCATGCTCACTGCGTAAAGAAAGCGAATCGAGAGAGATAGTTACTGACGGGTGCACTTGTCGAGTTGTTGATCTCGGCTTCGCCTCGATCAACAATTTCTCGCCGCGTGCAACAAACAATACTCTATCCGCACTTGATACACAAATAACTATTAATTGTTAAAATATAAAGTGTATTACTCATTCTAAAAATGTATTACCGTACCTACAAAAATTTGATTAACCCATACATTTAATTGGTTAAATTTAATACGAATAGGTCATACATATGGTTTTAGATTAAAAAAGTTCATATACTTACCCAAAAAACAGCACTATTCCTCCAGTTTGAAATCTATTTTTGCAACCAAAAGCGGAACAAGAAGTCGGCATTTTTAGGTTAATTTGCTACAAAAGATCAAATAACTGTGCTCAACTATATATATGGATGTACCTTTAAATTGAAACAAATGTTATTTTCTGCCTTTTTAGCAAATGGCCGCCAAGACTTCACTTTTGCTCATCGCGATAGGTATCTAGGTTATGTATAAACATCTATGCCCTATGATAAAAAAAAAAAAACTCAATATCGGGAAGTCATATATTATTTTCTCATAAATGATTGAAGTTTTAAGCCTGAACTTGAACGACTGTTAAGTTATACACCAAATTGCATTCCCTTTGCTCTCCTAGTTATTTTGTCCCAACTATATCAATTTTATGGTAATTGCGCTGGTTCATCCATACCCAACATTCACAACCATACATCATTGTAGGCACTAACACATCAATATACAGCCAATCAACTCTAGATACATTCATCTTTTGAGCAAAGGTGCCCAGAACACGGAATCAATTATAACCTGCTATCCAATAAATACAAACTAGTTCCCTTATTAAAATGTTGCACCATCCATTGTAACATTACAATAATTTACCAAATTAATGTTCTCAAAAACTAACATTTTTTATTTATCAACATTTAATAACATATTTAAACATTTCCCTACTTCTTTTATGCTCATTTTTCTCCATTTCACTCAACTAAACGTAACGTAAAGGTGGCACCAAAGTAGGTCCAATTTTCGTTTTAATGTATTTCCTAATTTTAGATATCGAAAAACATGACATAGACCCCGACAAAGAAAGTTTGGAGCAATTAAACAATAGTGCCAAAAACATAGAAGAAAAATTATGTGATTTAAATATTTCTGACGACAAAGACGACATATTAGAAGTAGACATTCCAAAATATAATATGGATGACCGGAAAAGACAAGTGTATCAGAGGGTTGATAAGAAAAACCCTTGGGGAGATGTAACTTTCAGTGATACCGATACCGCGACAGTATTTGAAGAATCTAAAGATATTAAAAAAAGTGATTTTTTGAAAGAATGCGAATTCCTACGTAATGTTATAGAATGTAAAGATAACATACGAACAGATACGTTTGCAGATAAAGAAAACAGTAAAATTAAAGAAACACGTGAACACTCCGATTATGCTGAATTCAGGACTTTAACAGAAAAATGTGACAATAGGATTCAGTCAGAAGCTTCGGGAAAGAAGAACTCAGACTTTCTTCATGCAGAAACTGTCGATGAAAGCGATACTAAAATTGTGTCTGAAGACTCAGAACAATTAATTGAAAAAGAAGTTCCAATTAAAAGATTCATTTCGGAAACAGCAGAAAAGGAGTATTTATTAGCTTCTGCCGGAGTTGACGGGTATGGTTGGGTTTGTGATTTGTTTTAATAATTTTTCTTAACACTTTTATTTTTAGAAATGTCCGAATCTGGCGAGCATTAACGGATGGGCGATTACAGTTGTCTTTACCCCCACCTGTAAAGTTGAATAAGAAGGGCCGAGATTCGCATAGAGTTAAATGGACTGTTTTATGTTGGGCAAAACCTGATATTTTATTAATTAGTGGTTCATATAACCGACTTTACTGCTGGAATTTGCTGCCGCCGGTAGACTTAAACAAGTAAGATACCGTAATTTTTACTGCTATTATTGAATTAATACGCATTACACACGTATTATAAACAAATCAGATATATGTAATTACATACATATTAAGAAATTGAAATTCAATATAACTTACTGTTCAAAAAAGATTTTTATTAAAAGTATCTTCACACAAATCACAGGGTGTCCACCAAGGTCACTTAAAGTGATTTTGGTCACTTTTTTCATTGAAAGTAACTTAATGTCACTTTTTAGACGAAAAAGGTCACTATAGGTCACTTTTACAAATAAATATACTTTGTTAATAGTCATATCTTTCAAATAAATGTTTTTTATTTTTGTCGGAATTAAAATTTTAAGTTTTAATTTATATTGTGCTGGTTTGGTAATTTTTATTTTGAAAAGTTGTGCGCACGCTATTCTGCTCTCGTCAACTCGGGCTGCGTACCAAAATCGAGAATACCAAATAGGGAATTTTTATTTTTATGAGTCACATGAAAGCCTATTCTATAATTTCCCTGTTAATTTTTAACGGCATGTTAAAATTTTGAACCAATAAAAATATGTGTCATAAGAAATTTTTATTCAATGACGTCTGTTATCGTTGGTTAAATTTTTTAACAGGCCGTTAAAAATTAACACGTAAGTTACAGAATATGCCCCTAAATGGGTCACTTTTGATCACTTTTTTTTAAACTGTGAGATCACTTGATAACTTTTTCTTTTTCAAAAAATCTGTGGACACCCTGAAATCACTAAAATAAAAAAAAAATGTATATTTGTGCTTTAATATGTGAAGTAATATTTTCTTCTTGGTCTCCTACAACTTCCTTTAGTTTTTATACGTAGTATCAATCGTAAGAAAAATCCATTTCCTGATTTTTGAGTAAATACGTGTTTTAAGGTCCACGATTTCATCATTTTCTCAATTACATCTGTGTGAATGGATAGATGGATGAATGTGTGTCCATCTGTCAATAACACATGAACGAGAATATATATTTTTGGTGACAATTGTAAAACCGGAGGTGGAATTTGATTTGTCAACCAAAACAAATTCATTAAAATATTATTCTTTGGAATGAAGTCATATATTTATTGAATCCAAAAATCCGACGTTGCGGTCATAACTATGACCTTCTTCAGGGAAAATTTAACGTTGTTTGACATTTACATTTAACATGGATACTAAAATTGTACAAATCTCGTCAAAAATAAAAATACACAAATTACACAACACATTAAAAAATAAAGTTAAAAATTGTTTTAGTAGTTTTGTTTTAAGTATATATTACGTTTTAATTGTTGCTGTGGAATTATTTATATTTTTAACTTTATTTATTTATTTTTTTAATGTGTTGTGTAATTTGTGTATTTTTATTTTTGATGAGATTTGTATAATTTTAGTATCCATGTTAAATGTAAATGTCAAACAACGTTGATTTTTTTTAAGAAGGTCATAGAGAGCATCGATAAGCTCTACAATGAAACACCAGAACGCACCAGTCATTCAGGCTTATTCACGTGTACGACGAAAAATAGAGGCTCCTCTATTTCCATCAATGAAACAAACGTGTCTCATTTCAGACATGTGTCTCTCATTTCACGTTAACTTTCTTTGTCACAGAAATTCGTTGTATTTGTCTTTGATGAAATTAAAAATTTTGAAAGGCGGGTGCGTACTGTTGTTTCATTGAAGAGCTCTCTGATGCTCTTCAACTAGTGTGCCAAGGCATAAGTAAAACATCTATTGAATTTACTACTAGGACTACTAAGTTGTTAGAAGTGTACAAAGTAACACATTTTTAAATAAGAAAAAATAATATTTTTTTCGCGCCGCCGGCCGTCATTGATACAATTACATATCTCTAAATCGGTCGGAAATCATGTTTTTGTCGTACTAGTTCGACAAAAATTGCTAACTTTTTATGGTTATATGTTGGCATCACTTCACTAATTTTAGCTAACTTCTGACGCTTGAAATGTCAAAGTATTACATTGACATACAAATATTATGGCAATATATCTACAATTGAGTATTTACAATACAAGAAAACAGAATATTTATGGATTTTAAACATATTTGTAAGTAATTATAATTAAATTTGCAGTGTAAAATCAAAATAAAAATATGTAGATATTTTTGGTTATGATACTGGAAAATAAACATAATTGACATTCAAATATTGTGAAGTTAGCAACATAAAAAAATTCACTGTCATTAAGAAAATGAGTAATAAATTAAATTTATTTATTAAATTTACATAAATGTTGGCGCGAAAAATCTTGTGTATCCCTCGGTTGGAAACTATTTTGCGAGTGCTCGTATTTGTAGGACTCGCCTACGGCTCGTCCTATCAAAATAAACTCGCACTCTCAAAATAGCAGTTTCCAACCTTGTGATACAAATAACTATTACATTTAAATAAGTTTGTGTCATTTCTTGGATATAAGCCATAGAAAAAACAAATTCTACGCCACTGATTAGGGTTGGACAGTAAAAATATGTCTCTTTTTTTTGACCATTTTTTCGTGAAAGCAAAAATTGGCCTTATTAGCATGGCAACTATTTCTAATTGAACCGAAGTCATAGCTCGTATAGTTCTAGAGATCCCAATAGTGAGCCTCTATATTAAAACACTGTAGGTCAAGATCTTCCATTTGATACCAAACTCGATTTTTATCGCGATTTTACATTTTCATCCATTTTTTTTGTGCGATTTTTGATCAGATCAAAATTCCGTGTTGAACTATTTCTACTTCCACTACACTATATTATCCTGAATTTTGTCACATTTTTAATTCAAAGTTGTTGAAAATACATGAGTGGATAACTTGAAAGCAATTTTTTTTATCATCGCGTCAAAATTGGTTGTTCTTATATGGGTAGTAATTTACTTACGGCTTCACAGAATTACTGTGTAAAAATTCATGTGCCTATTACAAACGGTTTGGATTTGTTTACAGAACAAATATATATGTTCACATTTAAATGATTTATTTTCAGACGGCCAACCAAAGAAACATTATTTATGCCACGGCTAGTTCATCAGGATCATAGCAACCAAATATTTTCTATTAATGTGCCATATAAGATATATTCCCAAATCGAAAAAACTACCACTTGGAGTTCCTTAGAGGATTATTTTGTTTGGACGTCAGCAAAAGACAAATGGATTCTGTGCACGACTCTGGGGACCCAACGGAAGACTCTAGTGTCGTATCCATGTCTTACTGCTAGTATTTCTTGCTTTGCTGTTTCACCAATTGATCCGACAAAGTGAGTGATTAAAAAACAAAATTCTTGAACAATTTTAATATGTTAAATCTTTTTTCAGGTTGGCCTTTGGTTTACTTGATAACACATTACGAATCTGGGATTTGAGTGTACCTCATAATCAAGTGATAAAAATGACGAAATTTATGGATAATGTTCCAGATAAAATTATGTCTGTGGTTTGGCATCCAACGAAAGATAATTGCTTAGTTTATGGTACTGCAGATGGAAGAGTATGTATTTTAATTAATTTTGTAATTGTGCAAATTACAGTTTGTTCTTTATGCAGATAACTCAATTTCTTTTAAACGTTAAAACACGTATAGAATTTTCTCGATATCACAGAAATTCTGTAAATGCAATGCAGTGGGCTCCGTTGCCAGATAAAGAAGATGAATTTGCTTTGTATACATGTTCTCTGGGCGATTTGATTTATCATGATGGTTCTGAACCCACTGCTGGTAAGTTTCACACCACTTTCTGTAATCTTAATGTATTAACACCAGTTTTTCAAGATTTACAAAAACAGAAATTTTTCATTACTGCTTCGAAAATATTTTTTGCCGATTGACATTAAAGCTGACACTTTAAGAACTTCTAACAGTCTCTAAAGTGTCAACCGTTCAACTAACGCATGGCAACGTAATTTAACAGCGATAGAGTTGGCAAATTCACGGGAATTTATTTTTTGGGAAATATTCCCAAGAAAAACATTTTCCGGAAACTTTCCTTCATGTTTTGAAAGTTATGTCAATGACAAAAACAATGATTGTATTTAAAATGACAATATTGGAAGCAGTAACTATCATAATCATAATACACATACTACGCTATTAGTATAAATGGCTAATTTCTTTTAAGTTTTTGTTTTTCTGCTGATGGACAAGAATTACATTTTAAAATATGTTAAACAACAAGTAACAAGAAACATAGGTTATGTAAAAACATTTTTTTTTTGAAAGTTTCTAAAGGCAAGGAAATATTCCCGGTAAATTTCCGATCGGCCAACACTAATTATAAAATAATAACTAAATTAATATTAATTCCAAATCGACAAACAAATTATGTGTTCAACTCGGCACCAAACACAAATTTATAGTTTCGTCAGTATTCATTGTCTTGGCTTCGCTTCGTCTATGAAACGGCAGGCTCTGCTGTAAATCTGGTATTTTGGGACTTAGTTAAACAAATAACTATAATGAGTTTTAGCAAGAGTAATTTACTTTTTGTACATCATAAGGTAATTTGTTAAAAATATTCCAACTCATTCTGCCAAGTTAGTGTTTAACGATGTTAAGTTTAGAGTTAGGAATTTTAAAATAGGATTTCTTCCTTATACGGCAGCCTCTGCTGTAAATCTGGTATTATGGTGCCTAGTTAAACAAATAACTATTAAATAATCTGATGTATCAAATACATAACTTCCCGCCTAAATAACTTAAACGATACATAAAAGAAAAATAAGTTCCAAATTAAAAATGTATCCAATATATTCTATATCTTTTGGATATAAACTCGGTTATAACAAAATTTACTCTGTCAATTATTTACTGAGATATGTCCAAATAATTTGATATGAGCAACACATAACTTTCCGCAAATACAACTATTAAATGGTACAAAATAAAGAAAATTCTTAGAAATAAAAATTGTAGCTAATATTATTCTGAATATAACAAGATTTATTCTAACTCTACTAAATGAGATGTGCCCAAAAAACGGGCTTATCCGTTGCGAACTCATTATCGAAAACTTTGGCCCGTCATAATACTTTCCTTATATACAAAATTTATATAGGTTACTAAAAAATATCAATTTATTCTTCCGTTTGAGAACCACTGGTTGAATTTTTTGTTATTCCTATTAAATGAGGCCCTTTTTCCAGGTCATTTTTTATATAACATTTTTCTCTAAAGTCATTAGTTTGCATAAAATAACGCTGGATGTTATAAAGAAAACATCTATTAAATGTGGAATTTGGGGATTTTAATGCTTTTTTATATTGCTGAAAATTTTTACTTATTCTCTTTACAGCAAAGGTGTAAATACAAAAGTTGTTCATAATATAAAAATGCATGCAATAAGGCCCATTTAGTTCCTAAATGTTAGTATTTCATGAAACATCAATCAAATTAAAATTAATATTTATTTATTAGAAAAGGCCATGGATAATTAAACAAAAACAAAAAATATTTGTCTTTTCAGAGAATAGATTTAAGATAATCAATCTATCTATCCGATAGATAAAAGATTCTAATGATATAGTGACGAATTTGAGAATTCATTTCTTTCCATGTTTTTCTGATAAAGAAATAAATAACCCAAAAAATATTTTATGAAATGGCAAACATTTTGTTCAATTTTCCATGGCTATGTTACAATTATCTTAATAAATATTGACTTTAATATGATTGATTTATCGTGAAATTGGTAAAAATTTACAAAAATAATAGTATAGAAATCGCTATATTCCACATTTCAATTCTACTCCCGTTGTGTGGGAGGTAAAAACACAATAGGCTAAACTACTACTTCCAGTTGGAAGTTAAGGAAAGGCAACTTTCTGTACGGATGTAAAAAAATGTATTTGTCATAATTATTTTTAGACTTACATATGTAATTTATATAATATAATATACAACGAGCATGGAATGGTACTCATTTCCTACGAGTGTGAAAGTTTGTAACATGAGCCGAAGGCGAATGCTGCATATCATACGAGTATGAAATGAACATTCCATGCGAGTTGTACACTATACTTTTTCTACGAGCACGATATTATTTCCTAATTAATTTAATAATAAATTTGTCCCGCTTTCACCATTCCACAATGTTTGACAATTCTAAATAAGTATCCTAGCAATGGCACCTGTACTAAAATGAACTGACCAGTACTGAAATACTCACAAAACAAATTTATTTCGCACGATGTTTGCAATGTACCTCATATCCCTAGCGACAATATACAATAAGCAGATTTCTAAGTGGTCGTAGAAAAAATATATTATGAACTAGTAATAAGTTTTTTAACAGGGACTATGTAATTAAAATAAAATATCGTTTTTTAGAACCAAATGTTATCAATTTGGATAAAGACCGCGCTCAGACTTTTGCGTGGAAACCGGATTATTCAATTTTGGCAGTGGGAACTAAAGGCGGTTCTGTAAAACTACTGTCTAAAAATTTACAAATTTACGAAACTTTGTACATGCAAAATAAGGCTGTGCAGTGCGTTTCCTGGCATCCTGAAAGCACTGTTGCAGATTCTGATAGATCTCCTTATGCTAATTATTTGGCTGTGTCTACAAACGACACAATGGTTTTTGTTTATAATTGTCGAAGCTTGGAAGAAAATGGTAAGAATTCACATTTTAAAAGTGAATTATGTACTTATAGCACTTTTTATTTAGATGCTGGCAAGAAGAGTTCGTTAGTAGCTATGTTGAACGGCCATATTAACAGTGTAAAATGGTTGTCCTGGTGTCCGCAGATTGGCGGTCGACTGGCTTCTGGGTCGGAGGACAGTGTAATATTGGTATGTAGTTTCAAACTTATTTTTATACTCCTCATTATAAGTTAACAGTATTATAAAGAATGATACTTGGAACAACCGATTAATTATGTTCTGATTAGATTTATTCTAATCTTCAAAAACTTCACATTAAAGATATAGAGAACGCAATTTGCTCTAACTTTTATTATTTAATTGCTCCTTGGTAACACACTGAATAGGCTATTCCACCATAAACAAAAATGATAAAAGTTTATTGAAAATATGAAAGATAAGCGTTCAAGGATGCGGAAAATTTCATATTTTTAATGATAAATTACTCCCTTTAATAAATACGGCATGTTTTGTTTCTGATGACGCTCCATGTGTATGGCAAATGGAATTCATGTATTTACTCCGACTCCTTTTGAACTAACAATATACATATTCGGGCGTGTCGGATCTGTTCGGATTCTGCTCGGGTGATATCCTTGGCTTTGTGTGCTTGCTGCATAAAAATTATAATCTTCCCTATTTATACAGATATAACAATAATTCTTTCACATTTAAATTTTTGCATGATCTGTGCGTGTAGTAGTGCATAAACTCATTATATATCAAGATTAAAAATATTATATATTAATTAAAAACCACAAAATGGGAACGCGATTTCATGTTTTTACAGGGAAATTTTCTATCAGCGACAAACTTTTTGTCATTAAGAGATGGACCCTAATATATAGCGACAAAGTTGTTGTACACATATCAAAGATGTTTTTTTATTAAAACATGTCTTTTCTAAAATGAACTGGTTCCGAGTAAAACGAATGTAAAGTTGAAGAATGTTTGAGTTGCTGCGCGATACATGCGGTCGTGCTAGCTTAAATGGCAGTCCTCTTTTGTTACTCTCGATGCACTTTTTAGTGTAAATATAATTTATAAACTATGAAAATGGAAAAATCCTAAATATAGTGCAATATTTTTAAAATATACATTTATGCAGCACTCAATGCAAAACTGTACGATACCAGCACCACCAACTACCTAACTTCGAGAATGTCAAAATGTTTTTGTAAAATGAGACAAAAAGTGAAATAAATTAAGTATATTAATTATTTTTATTTCTCTAATAATGAAATATAAATATTACTATTTAAATATTTATATTATTTTGCAATTTTCTCAACATTTTTTCAAAAGTCTGTGAACCACCGTTTGTTTATTTCTGGCATAATACACATTCTACGTCATCAGTGTAATTTGAAATTCAGACCTTCATATCTCGCTTATTTGGAGGAATTTTTAACTCGGATTTTCACAGGTGGTCTTATACTTTTAAGTACTTCAAGAATAAAAAATTAAAAAAATACCGTAGAATAGCCTATTGAATTGAAATTTTCATCACATTACACTTATCTTTGTGGCTCCATTTCGTTACAGTATCCACACTTCTCGAAATAAACTGGATACTGAAATCTGTTTTATGCAGTGTGCAACGGTCAGAAATGAGTAAATAATGTGACGATGTATTTATTTGTTTGAAGCATTTGTCTCTAAAAATATTTTAGGAATGTTTGACAGCACGAAATAAAGTTCGGGCCGCTCAGCAAATAAATTCCATATTCGTGATAAAAAGTAAAACTTCCGTGCCTTGATATATAAACTAAATTATTTTTGCTCATTGTAATAGTTTTATAAAATAGAAATTGTTTGCTAATTTAACCAACTTTATATTTAAATTGAACACTATATATTAAATAATATATTTTCGTAGGTGTGGAACGTGCCATCTCAAACAATGTTATCTACTTTTAAATGGGATGAAAATTTATTATCTCTAATATGGAGTCCAGTGGATGCAGATTTGATCATTCTTGCAGGCAAAACCCATACAATTCAAATATTTCGAATTACTAAACACCCACCTATAATTTTGGAAGCAGGTACTGTTACAAACCATCATTACATGCTTTCTGTTTTTATTCCAAATTAAATTACAGAAACTAAGAAGAAAACTAAGACTTCCCCAAAACCAGTAACTGAAAACGACGATGACAACAGTACTTCTTCGACTATTCGGCTAGAAAAGATTAAAAAGTTACATATTTTATCGTCTATAACCAAATTACAAAATCCAGAATTTGGAGATAGCGTTGTTACCTGTAAGAAAATATTAAAAATGTCTGAGGAAGCTTCTAAAGAAGTTGAAGGGGATAGTGATGATAGTTCCTCAGAAGAATCTTCCGGAATAACCGAAACTGAATCTGCCAATTTTGAGTTAGATGCTGCCCAGCTCTTTGGCACCCGCAAAGATATGATGAATATATTAAATTATGAACGTAAGTTTACAGTTTTTATAATACACACTCACATAGTTGCATCTTGAGTTCGCTTCAAACTTCTCTAAAATATTCCTATCCTGGTGTGGCACTTTTGCCTCGTCCGCATTTATAGTTCGCACATTTATTCCTGCTAGTCGATATCATTCATTCATGAAACACACCCATCATTTATTCCACGGACGGCCACGCAATTTCTCACTTTCAAATTAACCCTCTATAAACCTTTAGGATATAATGTATCGTAAACCTACTGTTATTGTCTCTAGTGGTAAAGAAATTTACGAGCTGTTATCTTAAATTACAGCAATATCGAATAGTTTATTGTGCTACACATTCCAATAAATGTAGGATTTTTAATAATCTATGTAACAAGTTTTATAAAAATCGAGTATCTAAAGAATTTATAAATTGAGTAAACTGGTAAAAGAAGAAAACTGCTGAGTTCAGTCAAAAATATTTATTTTACTCAATCTCGACGATAGAAAATTTTCTGTTATTTATATTTTTAAATCTTTGACCACTCACCTCCTGAGGATAACCCAGGTGGGGCTCGAAACCAGTCGACGTTGAGTAAAATAAATATTTTTGACTGAACTCCAGCAGTTATCTTCTTTTATTTAAATTGAAAAAATTACAATAATTATTAGAAGAAACTAACTTCAGCCCTTGCTTTATTAAGCTAGAATCTGTTGTATTCAACAGATTCTAACTTCACGCCTTGACTAAACCGTTCGAAGCTAAAGTTGCGTTAAGGTGTGATTAAAATATTATTTTATCGCCATGGAAACCAATGCGTTAAATGACATTTTAATACCGGGAGTAGAAAAATAACTATTACGATACAGTATATCATAAAACATTGTACAATGCTCGACCGTAACCGGAACTTTACATGCTCGCACGTGGGAAACAACAAAGTCGGAGTTAACGATCTTGCATTGTAAATTAATATTACTACTATAACATATTTAATATTAATTGCAATTTATGTATATGATTTAAATGCAGAAAAGTCACATATTCGCTATTCTAATTGGGATCAGATGCATCACATATCGTTATGGAGAGGAAATTTGGCAAAATCTATTGAGAGTGCCCTTGAATCTGGGGCAATAGAACCATGGATTATCAATATGGCTCCTATGGTGTCTCACTCGTAAGTCATTTACCATTATTTTATTATATGTATAGTAAAATCATTCCAAGTAGATACTGTTGAATTATATACAGTAGAATTTAGCGAATCCGGCTGTTAGTGTAACTGCCAATAATCCGGCGTTAATTTATTGATTTTCCGAATTCAAAATTAATAATTAGGTTTTGACAATCTCTTATTACAATAATCTAGTATTTGCTCTTCATCCTAAGTTTCTATAGTACTAGCAGTTCCATATTTTTTTTTTTTTTGTTTGAGTTGAGGCGGATCGACTTCCAGGGTCATTTTTAACTACTGTTGTATGTGCTAAGTATTTATCGTTTATTATTTAGAGAAAAATGTTTCAAATAAAAGTTGAAGAGAATTAATAACTTCATCTGAATCAGTGAACAAATTTCCTTTTACATATTTAATAGAGGCTGAAAAATATTCAAAAATATCTAAAATTTGATTTTATAATAAGTAACCATGAAAATGGAATTGAATGGGAAAGATCTGCGGTCAGTGAAACTGTAGCGCCAGTTTCCAAAGGAAAAAGAATGAAGAAGAAAAAGGGAAAAATATTGTGTATACAGGAATTAAAACTTCAAAATGTGAATTTTGGATCCTTTTTTATTTCTACAAAATATACATTACTTCGTATTTATCTGTCACTTCGCAGACATTTAAAATTTATAATGAAGTAAAGTAAGAAGTAACGCAAGATGCAACGCAGGCGGTGACGCAGAAGTAAAGCAAGAAACTTCGGTAGGCTTTATAATGAAGTATCCGTAGCTGCTTGCAGCCAATCACAGTGCTAGTGCGTGTTGCTTCTTCAGCTGTTTCAATTTGACGTATGTACTGTATAAAGAGAGAACTTGCTAGTCGAATGTAGAACAGAATCGGTTTTAAGGGGAATGCTAAAGTTGAGGATGGTAACAATAATGTACCCTTCAAATGGTAGAGCTGAACAGGCCACGAAAGAGGCATGAAAAATTCTCAATTCCAACTTTCTGGGAATTTATGAATTTGCAGATGTTCGCACAGACGGTAATTAACAGCTTAGGCGGCAGTCTGCCTGGCACTAAATCACGGCGGACTCTATACAGGCGGGAATGTGATAGTGGGGGAACGTGACGTCACGAGGCCGACTTTTAGCTATAGTGCAATAGACTTTTCTGTGTTTTTATACAGTTTCACTGTTAATTTATTATTTGTTGATATTATAAGTGATTATATTAATACAAAATGCCTCGAAAATGTTGTATACCAGCTTGTAAAAGCAATTATGTTAGTATTTCAGAAAATATACCAACATTTCAATTTCCAAGAAACATTAATTATTTTCATAAATTGATAAAATGCATTCCATGTAAAAACTGGACACCTTCCGCAACTTCAGTTGTGTGTATTAAGCATTTTATTGAAGATTGCATACAATTATACCCATAAAGGAGAAACAAAAACAACTTCACAATCATTATGATAAACCAAACTTAAAACCGGATTCATTGCCGGATCGTTTTCCAGGCTTACCTACCAAAACGTCGGTTATGTAAGAAGAATAAATGTTGTATGACTGAGATTTCGAGTATTTTTAAATTTTACAATTTACACAATCGAAATAACATCCTGTTCAACTAGGTTTTATATTTAAATAACTAAGTAAGCCTGGAAAACGAGTAAGCAATAAATCCGGTTTTAAGTATGGTTTATCATAATGATATGTTTTTGTTTCTTCTATATAGGTATAATTGTAACTAGTTAAAATGCAGTATTCAGTAATAATACACACAATGGATGCAGAAGGTGTCCAGTTTTTGTGTGGTATGCATTTTATCCATTTATCAAAATAATCCTTGTTTTTTTGTAAATTGAAATGTTGGTATATTTTCTGAAGTACTGGTATAATTCCTTTTACAAGCTGGTATATAAAATTTTCGAGGCATTTTATATTAGTATAATCACTTAAAATATCAACAAATAATAAATTAACAGCGAATTTGCATGAAAACACAGAGAAATCTATTGCAATCTAGCTTATAGCCGGCCTCATGACGTCACTCTCCCCACTATCACATTCCCGCCTGTATAGAGTCCGCCGTGACTAAATGCGTACAAAGGCAATAAATTGATCATACAGAAATGAAATCTTTTAAGCGCCTTTACAAATACTTGAAAATTAACTAAATTGTTAATAGCGCAAACTGCAAATCAGAAAAAATAAAATGAATACTAGTTGTGGTTTGAAATCAGTTCCGAGAAAACAAATAAACATGTCGGTAATATAGCTTTCTGCATTGTAGTTTGAAATAGTGCATCCGGATTGGCCAGAGGTAGAAAAGTAACGCAAGAAGTTGGGAGTTGGCCAACTATTGCGTTGCGTTGCTTCTGCGTCTCTGCGTTGCGTTTTGTTATAAAGCAGTATGTGCAGTCCCGTACATTTATCTTTTGCGTTACTTTACTTCAACCGCGTTGCTTCTTGCGTTACTTCATTATAAATCCCGCTTAATACCGTCTGCAATTAGCTTTGTCCGATCTTTTCCATTCAAGTAAATATTTAACGTTAAGTAGACATTTTATTTATTTTATTTTAGTAACAATAAAAATTTAATTATAACAAAATTCCATTATAAAGAACATAAAAATAAATCTAGTGTAGATAATATGCTCAAACACATATCCATTGTGGGCCAGTCAAAACCCAAATCATTCGTCAAAAAGTCTCCGCATGTTTGATAAATACCGGGCTGTAATATTTCCATGGTTAATTATAAAAACTAAATTTTTTATTTTTGAACACCTTTTGAGGCTTTATTAAAGAAGTAAAATGAAATTTGTTCACTGATTCAAATGCAGATATTAAATCTCTTCAATTTTTGTTTGACACATTTTTCTCTAAAATAATTTGGGAATCATGAAATTACATAAGTATTATTTAATATGTAAAACGCCAGTGATCAGCTGAGTCAGTCAACAGTCACCACCTTGTATATTATATATGCTGGGAGGCGGTTTGATTAGGGTCTTAGGAAGAGTTACGTTACTTTTTTTTTTGAATTTCTCATTTCAGGTTATGGGCCAAATTATGTTTAAAATATGCTGAAAAATTAGCCGAAGACGATCGAGGTCTCGAAGCTTCCTCATACTTCTTAGCTTGCCATCAAGTTCACAAAGCCATTAACTCTCTGTGCAATAGTCACTTGTACCGAGAGGCTTTAGCACTGGCAAAAAGTCGTCTTTTTGAGGAGGATCCCCTCATTGAGTCTGTTTACGAACGCTGGGCTTCGTATTCCACGTATGTTGGCAACTACGAAGTCGCTGCGCAATGGTATGTAAATGTTTTGTTATTTAGAACAAAATGAACTTGATTTATTTAAAATTATTGGTATATTCAAAAAATAACTTCAAATTCTAGTCTTGCCTTGACACTTGATGTGTTATCAAATTTATTTGTTAATTAGGAAAGGAGTTATTGCACGAATCACGTATGTAACTTTGTTTAACCTAGTTCCGTACTTTAATTTTCAAAATTACAAGTGAAGCAGGTCATATTTGCATATAGTTGAAATAAAGTACAATTTGATTAAAACTCTTGATTACAGAATATTGCATTTTGCATCTCGATTAGGGTCTTCACTATATATTTCCATGCAATATAACGAGGTTTCTTTTATGTATTATTATTAATCCTGTTGATTCATTAAGGAACACAGCACTAAGGTGTTTCAATAGATAACAAGGTTGGCAGCCTTCTGTATTTTTCTCTTATTTCTTCTACATTTTTGTGCTTTTATTTTGAAGCTATTAACGCGAACCCTGAAACATAATCAACTAACAATCAATCTCTAAAAATTCATATCGTGGCACAACACTTTTATCTCGTCTACATCCACATTCATAGTGTGATTCATACATGCTTGTCTATTCCATACATTCGAAATAATTCGTTCACGCGAGAAACCATAAATTATACTTAACCACTTATTCCTCGGAATCCTACGCAATCTTTCACCCTCAATCTCGTCCGTATACATTAGTTTTACCAACTTTTCATTCTACATCCGACCGAGATGTCCAAACCATCTCAATTAACTCACTTCCATTTTTTAACATTCTTCTCAATCTCACACATTCCTCTCAATGTTTGTTGATCTTCATATTATGCCTGTTTGGTTATTTAATACATTATTCATTACGTAATCTACTATAAGACGGAAAAGAAAAGGCGAAAGTATACATCCTGGACCTACTCCGGATTTTAGTCTTATTGCTCTTGAATTGCCTTCAATTTAGTTTTGTAATTTATCCATGTATTTTTTTCTATTATTTACAGCTACATAAAATTAAGACGCTATTCCGATGCAGGAGTATTGTTAAATAAACGTGCCGAACCCGAAAAATTGGAGTTGGCATTAGAATTAGCGAAACGAAGCAATAACCATGACCTAGAAATAGCGGTAAATGCCAAACTAGAATTACTTAATCAACAAAAGCATCAGGTATGTAACCCTGACGAGACTGAAGCACCACATTATCCTGTAATTAAAATATCACAGTCGCGATTTGAAGCTATGATGGCTGCTTCCAAAAACACTGAGAATGAAGAAATTACTGAGACTTTATCTCTTGAAAATACTGAAGAAATTAATACAGAGACTATTGCGGCAAAAGAAGATTCCAGATATAGAAAAAATGACGACTAGTTAGTTATTTTATTTCATCATGATGTTATTTTTGTTTATTTCTAGATTATCTGTTTTGTTTCTTAGTGATATTTGTTTTATAATATTACTATTGAAAAAAATAATACTTTGTAAGTATTATATTATATTCATAAAATGTTACTGTTATAAAATTACAATTAATTTGTTATTTTTGTATTGGTATAAATAAATAAGGACAGGAACGACCATCCTTGATATGCAATTGTTTATGTAATAAAACATTTTTTCATGTCAAAACTCGTAATTTGTTTTTGTAGTTGTAGTAGCCCAATAGGGATATTTTACTCTATGAAAAGCTATAAATCCCATTGGAAAATGGTTTGTGAAATTGTGTTCCGCACAATTAAAATAAGGATATAGTTATTTATAGCTCTTGCAATTAGGATAGATTTTCAAGGGAAACAATTACTGAAAAACTTCGAAAACAAAATATCTAAAAAAAATTACGAGGTTTTTTGACAATATAACCTTATCTACAGGGTAGTCCATCGTTCTTTATTTATTATTTTATTCGATTATAATAAATATTACCGAAATTTTTTTCAGACAAAGTTTATTTTACATTAAAATACCCATGTATCTGCAGTATAAGTTTTTCTACCGGCTTTAAAAAAGTTCTTATTCATTATATATATATTAATAGTATATAGTAAAATGATCAGTACAGAAACTATTCACGTTTTTATTTATGAAGAATCACACACAGAAAGTATGCCATGAAATTAAAAACAATAAATAAATTTATCAAAAATTTTTGAATTAACATGAATTCAATAAACGAAATAAAATATAACAAAAAAGTTATTAAACTAAGTGAAAATAGTAAATAATAATGATTGAATATCTGGCAGCAACTAATCTAATTGTTTAAACATTCCCACACAATTATATGGCATATTTTCTGTGTGATTATTGAATCATATAAACGTGAATAGTTCCTGTACTAATCATTTTAGTACTATAGTGAATAAGAACTTATTTAAAGAGAAACATAAGATCTTTAAAATTTTGTAAAAATATATAGGATGTTCCATTTAAAAATACTAAGTTGTATACTATTGCGCGAAAATGGAGCACCCGGTAGCAAAACTTGTACTGCAGATACATGGACATTTTAATGTAAAATAAACATTGTCCGAATAAATTTTCGGTAATATTTATAATAATCGCATAAAATAAAAAATACAGACCGATGGACCATCCTGTATATGCACCATACATAGTACGAGAACTTAAGTATTCTTTTTTAGTTGAAATATTTTTTTGAAGACGTGTCAAGAGACTTCGACCCACATTTAACTGTTTATTGTAAGTATTAAACACTTTTAGTTCATAAGGCATAATTTGTTTATTCGAATGTATGCAAACTTGTAAAATTTCTACTAAAGTCCAAATTTTAAATCACAGATTTGTAATCTATGGCATCTTATCACAATTTCAAGGGAAACTATTTTTGGAAAACTTTAAAGCTCCATATCTTGTAAACGGTAACAGATATTGCAAATACAAGGGTTACAAAAAAAGTTAACTTTTCAAGGACATATTTTCAAAAAGGTAGCATCTGTGAGTTCACTGATTTACAGAATGATGGCAGAACAGTTATCAAAATTGTATAAGTGCAAATTACCGGAAAGAAAACTACCCCTAGAGCAATTAAATCACATTCAGAATCTATGGCATCTAATGAAGGGTACCCTACAGCACCCTTGTCTCAAATTTTTAATAAATCGTGAAACAGCAAGGCCCTGGTTTTTTTGTCAATAACCAAAAAAATCTAGTTTTAAGCGGATTCCTATATATTCTGCCTTATAAACTTAAATGGCGGTCTCAAAAATTGGTGTTCGCCCTTAAATTTTTGGTAATTTGCATTTGATACTCTTCAATTCTTCAGGTTCTTTTCCCAGAATTCAAATGTAAATTACGCAAGAAATACTAACCCTAGGCTATTTTAAATTGCAGATTCGGAATTTTTGGGTTCTAATAAAGGGTTTAGCGATATTATCTCGATTTTTAAACCCAATATTTAATCGCAAAAACACCAATTTTTTTTCTCTCAAAACTCCAATGGTGGTCTCGAAATTGGCACTCGCCCTCATATTTGGGGTATTCTCATTTGAAATTCTTCATTTTCATATTTCTTATGTAGTATGTACATAAGGTCCATTACTGTTTATCACGTTTCTTCAGCGTACCGTATCTTAATAAATGATAATATTAATTTTAAACTATTGTATTACATATATTCAAAGTAAATAAAACACATACTGTTTCTGTCATAATTTCTTTATTATCGCTATGGACAAATACAAAATATTATATTAATTTCTTTTGTAGCAACACATATACTACTCGAAAAAACATTTCACGAAAATAAATTTCTCAAATGTACAAATTTCGTAAATTAAATTCTGAGTTTGTACATTTATCGAAAATACAATTGTCGAACGTGGGTAGAAATGTCCGTAGTATCTTGAGTCCGCACATTCAGGCAGCCGATTGTCAGCGACCTGCGCGCTGAGTATTTGGTATTTCTAGCTGAACTTTTGCGGTGAAAAATTTCCTTCCTCTAATCGTAAAATGGTTCAAGTAAAACTTATTGGAAATTAAATATTGTACAATTAATTTTAATACATTTTTGTAAACTCACTAGTATTGCAATAAAGTCTATAAAATTGTTTCTATTTAAAAAATTGCTAAATTTTACCGTATATCAGCAAATATCTCAATTATATATGTGTAACAATTGATTAAGGGCCTATATTCTTAGATAACACTTTTCTATTTATGATAGTTTTTATGTTACAGATTTTCTGAAGAACTACATGGTAGATATGCAATTTTAATTTATATTTGGAATTATACTTTTTATCTTATGTAAAATACTTTCCTAATTTCAAATTTGTAAAGAACTCTTTGCTAAACGCAAGTTTTTATGTTAGAACTGTATTTCTAGCGTTCACTTAGTTTAATTTAATATTTTTTTAAATGCTTCGAATAAAATCTATAGTCAACCGTTTGTCTAGAAATCGCCAGAAATTTTCTTGTTAACCTTAGGACGAGATTCCTTCCGCCATCTGCCAAATTTATAAACAATACTTTGTGTTCCACTTTCGCATATTTCAAATTCCACAGTAGTTTTGTACAATCATGCGCATTGAGAATCTATTGTTCAAAAAATCAATAATTTGGATTCGGCGCAATTTGTTTTAATTTGAATCGATGTGATTTAAAATCATTCATTTCACATCGCTCATTTAAAAATTAAGACTTGTATAAGCACGACATTTTCAAAAATTGTATTGAATTAACCGAATTAACTATATATAAACATATTCAAATACTTTTTAAAATTATTAATAGCAATGACAGTTGTATAGAAAGCCTAAATATACAGCTGAAGGTTTCCGAAGATGCTGTAATATTCAGGCGTTGAAATCTCCGGAAAGTAGAGCAGAGTGTGATTCTTGGCGAATTCTGTTGTAAAGTAATGTTTTTCTTGTTTATTTTTCAAATATGTTGAAATAAACTATCTTATTATTTCAAATACCCTAACGTCATCTGTTGGATTGTTATTGTTAACTACCATTATTTCCTAATTAGCAATGACACTTCATTGCATATGGCTGCGTTGTTTATTAATTTCGTTTACAGTTTGACGGCATTTGACGATGTTTGGCATTGAAAGTGTGCTTTAATGTTCTGCAAAGACCTGCAGCTTGCAGCAGTACTACGAAAATAGAACAGATATACTAATATTCCCATATACGGTATTGTATTGTTTATAACTGTTATTATTTTGTCATTTTATTTCTAGTTATTGCTGCAGACTGGCATTAAACATTATAATAGACAATTCATTTGCTTTTAGGGTTCTTTTAGCACAGTAGTCGAACTGTCAAATAAATATGTTATCACGCAATTTACTCGAATGTTAATGTTGCAAGTTTACAACTAAAGATCTCAACCAACAACATCTAGCATGATCTTTAGCTACCAGCTGTCAAATTGGAGTCCACGGGATGATGTGCAAGAATGATTTCGTAACTGGTATTAAATCCAGAGGAATTAAGCAGTCCAAATATTGCTTGGCTGTCTGCTAAATAGCAAAAGGACGTAGGTAAAGAAAATAAAATAAACATTTAACCTATTTGTTGATATAAATACAAACTAATTTTCTATTATATTTTGTAGATTACAATTACAATTACTTCTTAGAAATATAACCATCTGGTAGATCTTATATGGCCACAATGATAGATCTAGAACAGTCTGCAATGTTCTTCAGCAGAAATTTTCAAAGCTTCTTCATTCTTTAAAATGTAATTTATTTATTTATTTCAAGATATATTTGAATATTGTTTTAATTTATATATTTATGTATAAAATTGTTTATTTACATTTGATTTATACTTTTCAGGTTGCAATGATACTAATATTTCACACTGGGTTCCTCCTGTTATACAGCGAATCACACGACCAACCTCGAGCTAAAAACGGCTACAGCATCTTCGTCAAGAATCAACGTCTGCACATCTTGAAGAATGTGAAATTATTTCATTTCTCATAAACTATTTAAGTTATCATGCCAATGATTGAAGATATAGATTCGTTGAGATTAATAGCAGTAATAATTGTTAAATTTACTAATATTTGGTAAAGCAAAATTAACGAAATAAGAATGTACGATATGACGTCGTACTGAGTTTCTTTATTATGTTAATATCATCAAAAACCTATAGAAGTTACGGCGTCAATTCTGACAAATATGGATGGAACACGGTCTGTACTAGTAATAAGAAATATTAGATTTGTTAAAATTTTGCAAAACATTAACTTACTGGCGAAATAAAATTGTTTGATGTGACGCCATTTTCAAATTTTAATTTCTTATAAACTATGTAAGTTAGAATGTTCCAATCAAAAATTATGAACTCTAGATTAATTGTAGAGTTAAAAAATACTGAATTTGTCAATTATTGTTAATTTAGAAGATATAGATATAAAAAAATTCCTCTGTTCATGATGGCGAACATTTTTCTATTGCGGTTTAATCTTAAAATGTTTAAACAAAATTCATGTCTATATTTGTTGTCATATCAAGAAATATAACATATGATAATTGATTATTGTTAATTAAGAAGATATAAGTGATATAAAATGTTCATTTATTCATCATAGTGGCCATTTTTATATCGTTGTTTATTCTTATATTTGAGCTAAAATTTTATAGTCTCAAATTTTCTTCTCTAGTTTAATTGTAGAGTTGAGAAATATCTCATTTGTTAAGCTACTAATCTTAATTAAGAAGATACAAGCGATATAAAATTGTTCATCTATCTGTTATGGCGGATATTTTTCTGTTGTTCATTATTCTTAAATTATAAATTTTGTTGTCTCAAATTCATCTTTAGATTAATTGTAGAGTTAAGAAATATCTCATTTGGTAATTTATTATTGTTATTAAATAAGATATTGACATATTAAAAATGATTACGACAGAAATTTTATATTGTTTATGCTATTTATTGTTAATGTGTATATTGTATGAAATATTTAATATATTGCAATATAATATTTAAAATTATACTTGTGTTTACTATATATTATATCCTTTTTCTTTCTTGTTTTGTTTAATTACCCTTTAGATTGACGGATGATGTCTTCCCGTGCCGAGAAAATGACGTCATGTTTGGCAGAGAACCCTTGAATTTTAGCTTTGTATCAGGGCACCAAAGACTGGCAGAGCCCTCGGATAAGAAAAAGTTGTCCATTTTTGCTATCGTTGGCAACATTGATTTTATTCAGTGATGCCAACGATAGCAAAAATGAACAATTCTTCTTAGCCAAAAGAGTGCTCTTTCAATCCTTGCTGCCCTGGTACGAAATCTTATTTTCGCAAAAGTTCTTCTGACGGTTCAGGTCTGATAAATATTTTTTTCAAAGGTTTTTTTTTCTTATTAATGAAACGATTTAAGGTATCGCGGATTTGATTCATACCAATTATTGAATATATTAAATTTAGGGAGATAAAAACAAAAAAAAAATCGTGTTAAGGGTGGATTCCTATAGATTCAGCCCTAAAAACTGCAATGGCGGTCTCAAAAAATGGCGTTTGCCGTTAAATCTTATGTAATTAATTAAAGGGATGAAAATGTTGCTCGAATTAATGGAACTATAAATCCTATCGCAAAATGGTTTGTGAAATCATATTCAGCACACTCTAATAAGGTATATACAGTAATTTATAGCCCTTTAAAGTTAATATTAAGGGTGATTTTAAGGGTAATTTTTTTGAAATCTTTAAAGCGTCATATCTCGAAAACGGTAAGAGATATCGCAAAAATAACGAAAAACCGCGGTCCCTCTAGTAGTACCTTGAAGAATCGACCCTTCTCTACAACATATGTGAGTGTCAAGGGCCTGGGGCCAAGGGTTAAAAAAACGCTAATTAATCAAGGTCACTGTTTCAAAAAACCAACATCTTCAATTAATTTTAATTACCAAATCGAAAGAATGTAAGTGCCGAGTTACCGCATCGAGCAAAGCTGCCATCTCTTACAAAATTTATGAACTATTGTTGTGAATACAGAGCATCAATATTTTCAAACTGGAATGATTTAGGAACCTATACTTCTAAAATAAAATAATAGATGGCAGCACTAAGATTAAAATTGAAAAGAATAAATTAAAATTATGAATTTTGTTTTATTAATTGACAATATTAATTTGAAACTATTTTTTTCCATATTTTAAAGGAAATAAAACAAATTGTTTCTGTATTAATTTCTCTATTATCTCTATGAATAAATACATGTTATTATATTTCGTTTATTATCACAAGATCTTAATTTATGTTAATTACGTATAAGATAACAGCCTTCTAGTTAGAAACAATATATATAAAATAAAAACTACGGCATTGATGTTGCTGGCAGCGGACGTCGGTTCTGATGATGTTTCTATAAATGTCCAGAGCGCTCTGGTGAAGTTGTCCATGATGATGCAGGGTCCGGCGAGACTTGTCAGAATACCAGCAGCTCCACGATGATGATGCAGCAGCAGAAGATATTTCCGGCTCCATGGAGGTCCTATATAAACATACAAGTCATATATTAATATAATTTTATTACTGCAAAATTAATTTACTTACGATTTCCTTGTAAATAATTTACTTCAAAGTTGATATCGGCTCCGAAGACAAGGTTGAAGGTGATCAAGGCTTCGGTGTCGTGTCGCTATTAACATAAAAACAATGTATTATATAAAATAATAACTGGAAACCTGAAAAAAATTTATATGATATAGATAGGAAATTTTTGTTGAACATATTTGGAAAAAAGGTGCTGTTAAAAAATGATTTCCGCTTTATATCGCACTACCTCCGTCTCTGCTGGATACCTTTGACCTGCCTCACATAATTTGAAAATTGGCACGGATGAAAGCCGTGATAATCGGTGTGAGATGATGAAGGCTCCAGTGACGTTGTCGACGAGACACTGATGAAAGTGATCAAGGCTCCGGTAACGTTGTCCACGAGTCGCTATTTATTTAAAAACAATGTATTTGATAAAAGAATAATTGTGAACCTGAAAAAAAAAAACGTACATGGCATGATTAGGAGAAAGTCTTTGTCCACTATGTCCACAGCGCATACCCTATCGTTGGTTTCAATGATGGTTTCTTTCTTGATTTTTTTCTTGCTTGTTACCCTACCTAAGTGGTTGTCCAAGTGTAGTTAACTCACAAACTAAAGCGCAATGACTCTAATGACATATGCAGTGTCGACGGCCCAGTCCGGGAGCTCCTAGGTACCTTCGGGTTCGTGGCTAAACTTTTTCTTACGTGACTAATATGTCACATTCCATACTAGTATAATAAATTACTATTTTTGCCGATTGACATTAACGATGACACTTCACGGACTGCTAACAGTCTGTAACCTGTCACTTTTTTGCCTAGGCTGTAAAAATATTTTACATAACAACCGCTCAACAAACGCATAGCAACCGTCAATAAATACATAGCAACCGTTCAACACACGCATGGCAACGTAATTCGACCTTCAAAATATCTATATAAAATAATCACTAATTTAATATTAATTCCAAATCGGCAAAAAAATTATGTGTTCAACTCGACATCAAACACAGATTTATAGTCTCTGCTGTAAATCTGGTATTTTGATGCCTACTTAAACAAATAACTAATTCCTTACATCATGTAATTCGTAAATGGTGACAGTAAAAGAAAAATATTTCAAACAATAATCGCAGATAATAATATTTGAAACACCTTTCTGATAACAAAAATTGTCATTAAACCAAAATTTACTGAGATATTTCAAAATAACTCGATAGGGCTTCAAGTAAACTACCACTTCCGTTTATTGGATTATCACCAAAAACTTATCATGTCTTCCCAATTGAAATATATACAAAACATCAAAATTTTCAGTTTAGTAGTTTTTAATAAACTAACTCCAAAGATCCACACAGACTGACAGATAGACAGACATCATCGCGCAACTATTAAAATCGTATTGTAGGGAGCCTAAAACGTGCTCATCCACTGAGAATTTCTAGCATGATTCCTATATCTCCCTTCAAGAGAGTTATTAGTTAGTTATTTACATTAAAAGCAAGGTAAAACAGTTTTTTTGCTGAATGGAGGAAATGACCGACGAGCCGATTAGATACAATACGATTAATTTTTCATCCTTTAATTAGTAAATTAATAATTATACTTCGTGGCTTATATCTATGTTGTTGTACAGTATTGTTCAGAAGTTATGCCCCATAACCCCTCCACAGGTACCAAAACTGAACTAAAAACCGACAAGCGTTCTCGCAGGTCCAATGAGAAAGATAAACTATACGAAATGAAGGAGAGATATATAATCCATTGTTTACCTGAGCCAGGTAAAAACCTCGTAGATATTATAAAATTTCACACTTCAGATATTACAATATTTGGCAAAATGCAAGTGAATATTGGATGCTGTACACAAGTTCGATGAGGCATCCAAACTTCTTGAAATCTAATAATAATAATAACATAATGTAACTAACATCAAATATGTATGACTTATAATAAAACATTTATCAATATAAATACAAATAAGGGCCAATATTTCCATTTACGAATAAAGTATCGAATAAATTAATCGCCGAATAAATAAAAAATGTCGCATCGAAATTATAGCTCAAATGATACTTATTGTTCTAGCTGTCATTTTGTTTTCTGAATATATTGTTAATACCACAATGTTACATGGAAACAAACATTTAAGGCTCTGTTTAATACTCAATGTTGAAAGATCTAAAAGAATTAGTTAACTCCTCGCTATATTATACATTTTAAAATCATTTGACGGCATTATTTTGCGAACACTAATTCTTTTGAGCGCAGCGAACAAAGAAATTTAATGTATTTTGAAACACCAAAATATTAACACCATTTTAAGAAGATTAGTGTAACCAATATTTAATAGTCATTTGTTGGCATTAACTTTAAAGTGCTCGAAACAACCGCTGTTGTTTGGAAAGGGTGGAATTTCCAAACTGATGCTTATGACATTTACTTACCCCACTTTGTTTTTAAGTACGCGAACTAGGTATAAATATATTACATTACATGTAATTTTCATTCATGGTTCAGTTCTTGAGCAATTAGAATATTTTGTGAAAATCCGTTTGGCGTTGGATTCAGCGATACAGAATTGATGGCCCGTTTCACCTACAAAATCGTCGACGAAGCGGGGCGCCAAGCAAACTGAATGTCGTTGCTGTCCAAAATTTGCAACAGGCCGTCAGCGAGACTCCCTTTTACTCTTCTGCAGAGCTAAAGCAGAGACTCGGAGTTAATGCTTCTGCTTTAACCATCAGGAGACGGCTTCATGAAGTAGGGATCCATTGTAGGAAGGCTGCGACTAAAGTCGAGCTTATGCCAAATCATTTGCGAGCGAGGCTGAATTTTTGTGAAAAAAATAGAGATTTCAATTGGAATTCTGTTATTTTTTCTGGCGAAAAGGTATTTTCATCAGACGAAGATGTCAAGAAGCCGCTGTGGCGGCCAAACAACTCGCGTCTTCACCCACACGTCGTTCCAATCAGAAAGAGTGGGAGAATAAGCGTCGGGTTTTGGGGATGGATAGCGTCTTGGGGCCCTGGTGAGTTAGTGGAGATATCCGGAAAAATGAATGCGGCCTACTACTTAGAAATCTTGGAGAAAGTCATGTTGCCATCAGTAAGGATGTTAATTCCTGATCGCAACTTTTTTTTTGTACAGGATAATTCTGCGGTTCATACCGCAAGAATTGTAAAATCCTGGTTTAACGATAACCCGGAAATCACTTTACTCCAGTGGCCTGCCAAGTCACCAGATTTGAACCCCATCGAAAACGTGTGGGCGACAATGGTCCAGAGGGGGACAGGAAATGTTCGAACGAAGGCTGCACTTCAACAAAATGTTCTCCGCGTGTGGGAGGATCTGCGAGGAAGCGAGTACTGCCAGAATTTAATTAATTCGATGCCGCGGCGAGTAGAAGCTGTTGTTGAAAATAATGGCTATTGGTGTAAATATTAGGTTTTTAATTTAATTGTATATATTGACGAACTTTTTGTGATATATTTGTTGTATATATTGACGACACTTTTTGTGATATTTATTTTTGCACTTGTTTGATATTAATATATTGTTGTATAAATTGACGATACTTTTGAACTCCTGTTATATATTTGTTGTATACCGCGTGTAGAATTTAAATGTAGAATACAGGGATCTCAATGATATTTTTTTGAATTTGCTATCAATTTTTACCTACTTACTACACAGCAAAGAAGAAAATACAAAGGTGTTTAGAATTTCAAAATGCATGCAATAGTTACCTAAATGTTAATATTTCACTATATATCAATTAAATTTAAATTAGTATTTATTAAAAAAATTATAATACGGCTATAGAACACTAAACAAAAACAAAAAAAAAAGAATATACATTTCAGAGAACAAATTTATAATTATTTATTACAGTGTTGTTTTATTATCTTTAGAAATTTCATAGAAGATTGAAATGATAATGGTGAATTTCAGTGTTCATTTCTTTCCATTTCTTTTTAGTAAATAAATAAATATTTCATTTCTGTTCAATTTTCCATGGCTGTGTTACAATTTTTTTAATAAATATTAATTTTAATTTGATATTTAATACCATAAAAGGTATAAATGAAGAAACAAAACAGATAAAAATAAGAGAAGAGAAGATACGGGTAAAAGAACAGAGAGAAATAGGAGAAAAACTAAAAAGACTAGAATATAGACCAACAGAAAGAAAAAGAAGCAAATAAGAATAAGTTTATAATAACAGGCGTGAAAACAGAAGAAAACTAAAGGAAGAAGTTGGAAAATTCAATAACCAACTCGCTATCAATGTAAAGATTATTTTTTATTATGATTATTATTTATAGCAATATCAAAAATATAACACTGAAATCCCCGAATGCTACATTTCAGTACTACATCCGGTATATTGGCGACACAGTAACAAATAATATTTTTGTAGTTGATTTACATTTCGTCCATTAATATTTTTAGTTATCAGATAATTTGAATGTAATATGTAGTTGAATGTTTTTGTTTTATTTCTGATGAAAATGTGATTAATTTTCAACAGGGGTCGCAAAGTTCAAGAAGTTTAGATGCGTCATCGAACTTGTATACCACATCCAATATTCACTTGCATTTTGCAAAATATTGTAAGATCATAAGTGAGAAATTGTATAATCTCTACTAGGTGTTTACCTGGCTCAGGTAAACAATGGATTATATATCTGTCCTTCATTTCGTATTGTTTATCTTTCTCATTCGACTAGCGACAACGTTTGTCGGATTTTAGTTCAATTTTGGTACCTGTGGAGGGGTTATGGGGCATAACTTCTGAACAATACAAGTCATGTTATGTGAAATAAATTCCGAAGTTGATAAATAAGCAAGATATTTTCTGGTTCCATTTAAAAATAACACCTTATATTTGCAGCAAGAAATATTTAATTTTAGGGATTTCGTTGCATTTATTACAAAGAAATCTGTTTATATTCTTTAGTTTATTGTTCATACTGATATACAGACAAATGAATTATAAAAGTGATTATATTTCCTTACCGCATCCACTTTTGAAATAGAGCAACTTCCTTTTTTGAAATACAGTAAGAAAATATAAATTATTTTAGTAACCTATTATTGTTGTTAACATTCGCTTCATTGTTAACAACATTAAAATTGTATTTGACACAAATAAATATTAGTTTTCAAAATGTCCAATTTTATAAACGACGAACAATTTATTAGAAGATTGCAGTATTTATTTACCTATTCTACTTTCGGATGGTATTAATAGTTCATAAAACATGGAGTAATTTTTTAAGTAGAAAAGCATGCATGAAATTAATGATTGATTAATAATAAGACAGAAAATAATATTTTTTTTTTAGTATAACAGGCAAACAAATATTATTATCAAGAAAAGATTAGGAGTACAATGTTAAAATGAGAGAAAACCTCTTTTATTACGCATTACAGCCAGCCCGTTTTAGGTTGTCGTCTCACAGGTTTGACATCTTCAACCTTTCGCGCTGAACGTACTGGAACAGGTGGTTTCTCATCCTTTGGAATAAGTTTTTCCGTGCTGGGCATCGAAATCAGATCACTAGAAACTGCAATAGCTGCGTTTTCACTTTCATCAGACGTTGATCCTGCAACTTCTTGCACTATTTCCGACTTGGGTTTGGTTTCATCAGAAGCTGGTATTGCTGAGGACAACTGTAAAGAAAAGAAATTTAGATAGTATCTTTTGCTTCACACAATTTTTCTATTTCTGCCACACAGAATAAATCGCTCATGTAGTGCCGTATTACCAAGTAGGGAAGTCTTCTTACAGCTCTAAATTTACAACTTGAGTTCGCTAAATCCCACACAGTCAACCAACATTTCTATTTTCTCCAAACATTCCTATCCTGACACTACTTAGTGTGATTCATACATGTTCATTCGAATTCGGAATCATTCATTTCCGCAACAAGCGATCAATCACACCCAACCATTTATTCCTCGGACGCCCACACAATCGTTCACCTTCAAACTCACCCGCATATGTTGGTTTCACCAACCTTTCATTCGACATTCGCTTAATATGCTTAACCACTTCAACTGACTCTCAACACTCTTCTCAATTATTTCATTTCTATTCAGAACATACATCAATGAAGTCACTAACACACCATTATAAACACTCAAGCGATCATCTCTAGATACATTCACGTTTCGAGCAAATGCACCCAGATCACCTAATACCATGCACGCTGCAGACACCCGCTTTTCAATCTTTCGATCAATGCGTCCATCCCTCGAAAACTTACTACCCAAATATACAAATTCTTTCACTTGTTCCAATCTTACATCATTCACTGAAATATTACAATCCGTCACCAAATAATTCTTCTTAAACACCAACACTTTACATTTATGGACATTTAATAACAGATTTAAACCTTTCCCTACTTCATTTATGCTCACAATTATTCTTCTCAATTCCTCTTCAGTTTCACCCAACACAACAACATCATCCGCATAACATAACACAGGCACAATACATCCAAGAATACGTTCACCATCCGTTCCATTCACTGCCTTTCGTAACAACACATCCATAAACAAATTAAACTACCAAGGAGGCATTCTAAAACCCTGTTTCACACCAACATCTATACGAAACCAATCACTCTATCTACCATTAACTCTCACCGCAGCTTCATTTCTTTCATCAACGCTTGAATCGCTCCCAATAAATTACCATCCACACAGTACTCTACAAATATATTCCACATAATCTCTCGGAGACATTGCAATACGCTTTCTTTAAATCGAAAAAACCAAAGAACACTTTTTGTTCTTATTCTTATCCAATAACTTTTCAACAATAATTCGAAGAGAAAACAATTGATCCACACAACCTTTTTCAGGGAAAAATTTCCTTGCATAGCATTCAACATTTAATTGTTAGGACTCGCACCAAATAAATTAAGATTTTTCCGTACAACTTCCCTGCCACACTTAACAAACTTGTCACCCGAAAATTTGTACATTCACTCGAACTGCATTTGAAATTATTATAGATGCTTCTTTAAATGTACTATGAATATGTCAAATCGCGTTACTTCTTACTCGTAATAGTTCAAGGAAGTCTCGCCATTTTCAGAAATGAATAGTTCAACTATTGCTTCATAAGGAGGTGAGAGGGTGTTTAAAATTAATAAATTAGCACAAAGAAAATATAGTTGGTTAGCTTCGAATTGCATGCATTTAAACGGATTACAGTCGGTAATATTCCAAAAATAGAAGTTTTTTTCAAAGTTAAAAGTATTAGGAGTAGCCAGTTTTGTTTTTAGTTCTTGGAGCTTCGCCTAGTAAAATTAAAACTTTGGTGTTGAATAATTAGAAGAAAGATGGAAACTTCTTTAATCAATAACCTTTAGTACAGCGAAACTAAGTTTGCCTCAACTTCTGACTAGAGCTTCGGCCGCTTAAAATTAAAAACGAAGCATTTTTTTGACAAAGTTTTTAGTAAAACATAGAGCATTAAATTATGCGTCGAACGAGTATCCACTTCACTTATAAATTTTGGTACAAAGGTACATTTGACATCGTTGTTCAAATATCAGGTAAGAATATTTTTCGTTTTGTAGAAAATGCAGTTTGTTTTTTTTTTTTACTGATAACTATTTACTAAAGCCTGGGAAAGGACAAGATAACGTTCTCTTCCATTTCAAAGAATTTCAAGTTCTCTGTATATAGAAAAAAAAAATATATCTAATTTTACTATACTGTTATTGTAGATAGTTAAAATAGACATAAAATGTACTAAGTTTAATATTGAAAGAAAAACGTCTACCTACACAAAAAAAAAACACACAACCGCCTGCGTAACTTACACATGTACGTACTGACATACGCAAAACAATATACATATAAGAGCTTAAGGGGCCCCATTGATTCTACTGTTTACAGGCCAACCACTTATTAGCAATACATATTTATCCATCTCGTTGTATAGTTCTTTCTTTTAAACTAAGAGAATCTTTGCCAGCTTTTAACCAAATTTCTCATTGTACACCAACTTTTATAAATTATTGTTACTTACTTTAAGTTCTTGTGATGGTTGAGGAGCAGGAGGTTTCGATTTCGATGGTGGAGGCGGCAACATTCCTTGATCAGTTGGCTTTTCTGATGGAACAGGTCTTGATATAGCAATATCAGATCCTGTACTGCCAGGGGTAGGAGCCCTACGTTTTGTTACTTTAGAAGGAGTATCATCAGTTATTTTAGTTTCATCAACAACCTCAACTTTATCCACAGGAATTTTAACATCAATCAATTCTTCGGTTGGAACTTCACTACCTTCTTTTTCTGTTTCTTTAGAATCAACAGAAACTTCAGTCGCTTTTATTTCTGGTTCTGGAGATCTTGGTCTTGATTTAATTGGCGTAGCAGGTTCAATAACTAACGCTGGTGTCGGAAGCACAATCTTTTCTTCATCCGTGTCTGTTATTTCAATATCAGGTGTCTGGGGTTTGCTTGGAGGTCTAGTAAAATCTTCAGGAGTGCCAGGTTTACTTGGAGAAGTCACTATCCCTTCAAAAGAGGTTATGTTTTCAGGACTTTGAGGTTTACTAGGAGGGGTAGGTGATTGTGGTCTGCTGGGAGGAGAAATCTTTTTTTCAGCCAGTTGTGGTTTACTTGGTGAAGAAATAGAACTATCCATAGATTTGACAGACTTGGGAGGCTGCGGTGTTAAGCTTGGAGCTTTTTGCATCTGTGATAAGATGGATGTTGGTGTTACTGGACGGCTGGTACTTGTCTGGACCAACAAGTTACTGGACGCTGGAAAATTATTCATTTCTCGTTAACAGTTTATACAGAATTGTATGAACAGTTTTTACATAACAAGGACAATGTTGCGTTTCATTTAATTAAAGATTTAGAACAAAATTAATTATGAGTGTTATTTTAACATATTTAATTCATAGTGTTTAGTAAAACACTAGTAAAATAATAATGTGGTAATGAGAACTACAGTTCGAATCACATATTCGGCCTCCACATAATAGTACATGATACACCAAGGTTGAAAAAAACAATCATTATTGATCCAGCGACAAGATTTATATACCAAGGAGAACAAGGCGTGAATCATTAATGATCTTCTCAACCGTGGTTTATATACTTTTTTTTTTTTTACTTTAAATCCTATTTAAAGAATTTTATATTAATAATAATATAATTAAGCATTTTTATATAAATACTGAAAAACAGGTGTAAATAAAAGTCATTGTTTTAACATTGTTTTTGGTATCTGACATTTCATTTCGGTAACTGGTACTGGTAGTAGTAACAATGTTTGAAGAAAGTGATATGGAATATTGTACTCGTCATGATATAGAAGCGGCACAAAATCTGCAGTTTGATACATTTGCTGCCTGTAAAATTAAAACCTATATACCGTAAATTTCAGCTCAGATGCAATGTTTACTAATCTGTTATCTGTTATTATGACTTTAAAGAAATAAATTAGCAAATATATAAAAAATATTTCTCAAACTATTAGCAGAATTGTACCAAGTAACCATTCGAATTTTTTCGTACTACATATATCTGGTAACCCTAGCAATACATTAATAATAAAAAAGTAAGTATTGCATCTTAGATGAAATTTACGATTAAAGTTTATACAAGTTTTATAGAATAGCGCATAATAAAAAATGATTAAATAAATAAATAAATAAATAAATATATCATCACGCCTTTTACCCATTACGGGTGTGGCACTCTGCTTACGCAGATCTCGGTAGGTGATATATTTTTTCGTATGAAGTGCGGTTACCAGCCGTCAAATCATAGCCCCCAAGGATGTTAGTGGAGGGGGAACCACAGGGGTAAATTTAAATTTGTAACTGTCGGCAGTGGGATTCGAACTGAGGATCTCACGATCCACAGTCCGACACGTTACCTCGGAGCTATTTATTATTAAAATCTTTGAAAATATGCTTCTACAGGAGCAAGTAACGGGAGTTTTTTTTATAGAGGTATTGGGATCTGACATGTAGCGATATGCCATCTAGCGGATTATTTTCGAACACAAAGTAGGGTAAAGATTCCGTTAGAAATACATTATGTCAAATGGGAATAACGATTTTTGAGAAAAAAATTGAAGTTAAACACCGCGAAAAATTGAAAAATAAAGTGTGCTGTACAGTAAAAGGGTGTAATAATAAGTCGCGTAAAAATCTGGACGTTACATTCCATTATTTTCCGAAGCTGGACAAACGTTTTATTTATAAAGTAAACCAATTTGGAGTGTAAAAAAACCTTGGAAAAAACTAACAAAAGTAAACAACATGAATGAGTTTACAATAAATAATATGATCTGTATATTTTGTACCAGACGGTTTGTACATCTAAGTAAATAAAATTATAGGTTATAATACGATTTTGCTCCGAAATCTTTTCACTTTGGATTTAACTAAGTTCATAAATTAAATTAAATCTGTATTCAAAGTTAATGTTTCTTATATTTGTACATTTTTAGTTATTTGTTTATTTAGTTGATTTAGATTAATAAACGTACAACTAACCTATAACAGTACAACAACGTAGCAATGCAGTTTTTGCATTTTTTACCCAAAACCAGACATGCAGGAACAAACAACACTCATCACTTGTTCATCTCCTGCAATTTTCCTATTAATTTGATGGGGATCACCTCGTAAATTCGACGTTGACATACAGAAAGCCACTACACCCACAGCCACTGTCACTTTCATTAAATTTTTACGCGCATTTAATCAATTTTCATGTATATTAAATGCGTTCATCTCTTTTAAAATTTAGTTTTCAGGATCTGTTGTAGCGCATTCGCAAATATTATTAATCGTGAGACTCATTTTTTATATTTTATACGCGAACAGTACTAATGTCACATTCGAATCTTCACCCTAATTGACGCCATCTTGGATAGGCCACGCCCCCATGTCAGATCCCAATAGAAAATGAAACAAAACACATACATATTTGATAATGGCTACAGAATTGGCTTCTTTGGAAGATAATTTCATGCCATTAGTGATTAGTGTTTGAATATGATTTCTGAAAGATGGGCACCGTGACTGGCTTAAATAAAGCACAACCTGGAAGAGTAATTTTCTATCACTTTTGAGGCAGTTGTTTAATCATAAGATATTGGAGGCCAATCCATAGGTTCATTGCGCAATATTATGCACTCATCTAATGTGTCCCTCAATAAAATCAGTCAGTAATCATGGTTCTATAGCGATCTTCACTGACTGTAACATTTGGCCGGGATCATTTTTGAAGAAATATAGATCAATGATTCCAACCCCGAAAAGCACACCAAACAGTGGCATTTTGTTTATGTAAGGTCGTCTCAATAATGGTTTGTGGATTTTCTTCACCCCAAAGCCAACAATTTTGCTTACTGACATAGCCATTTAAACAAAAAAGAGCTTCATTGCTGAATAAAATTTTCGAAATAAATTTACACAATTTACAATCGTAGTTTTGGCTTAAGTCTATTTATGGTAAAATGGCAAACTAAACTGAGCACAAAATAGGTCAGTAGTCAAATTGGCTGTCGGAAAAAGTGTTGCCAATTCAAAGAACAAACTTAAAAAAAAAACCCGTTTCAAAATAAAAAGGCTATGTGAAATAGAATATAGACAATTAAAAGTTTTTCTGGTTACTTGCAATTTTTAAAGCTTTAAAATGCTTCATATTAATAATTAATACTTTCATTGAGTTTAGTGAGTTTAAATAACTCAGAAACTGGAATTCCTTAAAAAGTAACATTTTGCAGGTCAATAATAAAATAATGCATTATTAACCTCTTCCGGTATTTTGAATCAGCCGGTTATGATAAACAATTTTTACCTCCCGCCTACCTATAGGTAAGGGAGGTATTGTTTTTGGTCAGAAAATTGGGTAGTGAGTTTTCAATGAATACGCACGTTTTAGGGTCCCTACAATACGATTTTACTATTTTCGCGATGATGTCTGTATGTATGTATGTATGTATGTATGTATGTATGTATGTATGTATGTATGTATGTATGTGTGTGTGTAGTCTGTGGCAATTTTTTCGTCTCGCATAACTCAAATACTATAATACCAAAAAATACAATTTGTTGAATTATTGCTTCTTATATTTAAATGAAGAGCTGATTAGATTTTGGATAAAATTGGTCGACCGGAAGTAGCAGTTTACTTGAAGCCCTTAACAGTTTTTCGTGAAAAACACGGTTAAATTTCCTTTTTCAACTATTTATGTTATTTTGAAAGTTGAAGAATATTTAATTTTACATGTATTTTGATTACACTAATTTTATTAATTTTCATTAGATTTAGAGATAATAAAATATAAAGAAATTAGATTTTACAAATCTTGCATTCCTAGTACACCATGGAAACATTTAAAAATTTTCAATTTTTTACGAAATCTGACACATGTCATTGTGTTTGTGAAGCTGTTTTCTTAGTGAATTATATGTCAAAAAATTAAATAAATATACGAAAGAAAATTAAAATTCTCAAATATAAATAGAAAATTAACAAATAAGAAGGTATGTTTCTGTATCAAGTACTATTTTGTATCGTTTAAGAGTAGTATTGGGCGGGAGGTTATGTGCTGGCCACATCAGATTTTTTAACGTCAAGATGGGTCAATAATGGTATGTTGCTACTTGCTAGACTAGTAGTAAAAACAAATAAATTTGTGAATCCTGAACTAACATCTTTGATGAATAGAAAGTAGTAATCGTACTTTACGCGCAAATGTTACGACTGCTACAGCAGAATGTTACAGTCAGAAATGAGTAAAATAAAGAATTAATGTTTGTTTTATATTATTTATTACTTACACCCAAGAGAGACACCAGAAACTTCTTCCACATCCTGTTTAATATCTTTGAGGAGCTCCTTAAGTGTAGATCCCGTTGTGTCCGGCATTTCAATCGGTGAAGCTGATCTGGAACTATCTGCAAGTGGACTCTTCAGCACAAGTTTCCGGGCTTCTTCCATGGCTCGCTGGAGATATTGCTGATTACGGAAAGCTTCTCGATTATTGCAGCGGCCGATTTGTGATCTAAAATGTAAGGAGATTATTTAACTACTCTGTTATAGACCTTGAAAAGAACTTACGATTCACAAACGCCCTTCACTATTTGGCCCCATTTGTGAGAACTCGAGTTTAAGACTGCCAGTTTAGCAATTCTTCGGAATCTGGAAATTATTAATAATAAACAGAACATGTATATAAATTGTTCTATAAATATAAGTATATTTACTTAGCCAAGGAGTCTTCATTTTCTGGTGGTGGTTGAGAAATCAGCTGATCCATTTCATCTTCACCAGCGACCGGGGCTACATGGAAATCTTTCATTAAACGACGTTCCCAGATTTTCATTCTCTTGCCCACCAAAGCTGAAAAGTACATTCATATATTCATTCCGTTCCATTAACTTAAATCTAATATTTTTTTAAAATTTATTTTAAAAACTATATAAATTGGTATATTGTGTTATTACGAGTAAATATGATATTGAGCATATGAGTTTGAACGACGAGCGAAACGAGTCGGGCCATTATGTGCGAAGCACGGCGAAAAATTACTTTTGAGCGATCGTCAATTGTTTTTAATTAAAGTTATTGAGGAGGGATTTGTACTATCAGGTCAATTACTTATTTTGGACTTCACAGTGGATACATACAGGGTGTAGAATTGAAATGTGGAACATAGGGATTTCAATGCTATTTTATTGATATTGCTGTAAATTTTTACGTATTCACTTTACAACAAAAGTGTAAATACAAAAGTTGTATAGAATTTAAAAATACATGCAATAAAGGCCATTTGGTTTCCTAATTGTTATTATTTCACGTTATTGCAGGCAAATAGAAATAAATATTTATTAGAAAAATTGTACACGATCATGGAAAATTAGACAAAAACGGAAATTATTTGAAATTAAAAAATGAAAAGATATGTACTCTAAAATTCGCAATTATATCATTACAATCTTCTACGAAATTTCCACAGAAAAAAAATACAAAATAAATCTAAATCTGTTTTCTGAATTATCAAATATTTTTCGGTTTTGTTTAATTAAAATAATAAAAAATAAATTTTAATTTAATTGATATATCGTGACATACTAATATTTAGGTAACCAAATGGACCTTATTGTATGTATTTTTGAATTCTAACCAACTTTTGTATTTACACTTTTGCTCTAAAGTGAATAGGTTAAAATTTATATCAACATTAAAAATAATAGCATTGAAATCGCTATAATTCACATTTCAATTCTACACTCTGTAATTATTTTTTGAGATATGAACATATTTTTTTGAGATCGTCTTAATTTTCTCAATGTCGTTATCATTGCTATGAGAATAAACATATAACTAAAACATCTATTCTATATTTATCATATCTATAAGAGATGCGATCTTCAGTTTCCGGACTGACATGTAGCAAAAGCAAAACAAGATAGGACGCGCGCCGAAAGATGGCGATAGCTAGTTAAATACATGCCAAATGAATCTGTGTGTCAAGTTTCAATTCGCACGGTGCAGTAGAAGTTGCTCTATTCATGTTTAAGTAGAGAGATATTTAAGTCGTGTTGCGCGTTTTAAGAAAAAATTAGAACTACATACTACTATTAAATTTTCTTTTAAACTGAAAAAAGAAAACTGCGCGTAAAACGAACGGAATAATTCTGAAAGTGTTTGGGGAATATGCACTAAGTTATACGCAAGTTTTTGAGTTCTATATCCGGTTTAAAGCCGGAAAACAGAGCTTGGAGATGAGGAACGACAGGAAAACCTTTGACTTCAACCACGCCTGAAAACATCACACAAATTTAACAATGCATCCGTGAAGATCGTCGTCAAAAAATTCAAGACATTGCTGCTAAATGTGGAATCGGATATGGAACATGTCATAATTTAACATTCTGCGACTTCAGTTTGTTCCCAAAACTGAAAATTAAGTTGAAAGATCGAAGAATGTGCTGAGCCCGTTTGTAGAAGCGAACTTAAAAAAAAGATGAAACTATATATATGTACTACTTCACCTCCAAAATGTATGAAACTTTGTAAAAAAAAATCCTCTACAAATAACAATAACGGGAAAAATAATAATAAGTAACGTTCGAACTCGAATGACCTTGAAAACAGTTTAATGGGTGACTTTATTCGTTCATCGCGAACGTGGAATTGTGAATGTTTTTTTTTCAGTTATAGCAAAGCTATGATGTACCTGCAAGTAAGTTCGCTTTGCTCGCACTTTTCACAAATAAATTCTAAGCCTACTCAACTCAAGCTCGACAAACTCGAATCACAGTACTAAATTTTACTGGAACTTATTTGATGATAAGCTCGCTTCCACATTCCAATTTGAACCAATAAAGTTACCTATTAAACTGTGTTTTCAAGGTCAGCCGAATCCGACAGCCATGAGTAAAGTGATCCAATAAATTGTTATTTTAAGGTCATCCGAGTCCGAACTCTACTTGTTAGTATTTTTCCTTTTGTTTTACGCAATTTGTGATATATATATATATATATATATATATATATATATATATATATATATATATATATATATATCACGAAGAATAATCCATTTTTAAGGTGAATAAACAAATTAACTTTTTTAAGATCAATCGAGTTTGACCGCCATTTATTATTATTTTTTCCTTCTTGTTGTGCGAACAATACTATTTTGAAATGGAGTTGGGTCTTAGGATCTCAAGTAAAATACTTTTTTGGTGTACTGGGTGTCTACTTTTTTATAGGACATAGGAAATGCAATGCTAAAATTTTCGTTAGGAGATAGTTCGTTCCCTATGAATTTCAGAATAAGAGTGTAAATACAAAATATGTTCACAAACAACAACTGCACCAAATGAGCCTAAATTTATTGATATAATACATCTGTGTCATGAGATAGACTCCAGTGTACCATAGTAAACAAAACATACAATTGTATTGTTTTAGTTTGACATATAGCATTTGACATAGTTTTAATAATTATTGGCTTGTTTAAATTATTTATAAATGATAAGTGTGTCAATGATTACTGAGAAATAATTCAAGCAAATCCATAAACATTAAAACTATTCCAAATTCCATCTGTCAAACTCAAACAATACGACCGTTTGTAGGTTTGTATGTTCTCTTTACCATGGCACACTGGAAATAGCTAAAAATTATACATTTTATTTTAATCTGCCTCATGAGAGAAATGTACCACATCAATAAATTTAGGCTCATTTTGTGCAGTTTTTGATTCTGAACCAATTTTGTATTTACATTTTTGTTCTAAAATTCATATGGAACGAACTTTCGCACAATGAAAAAAATTTGTTTGTTATTATATCGGCAAAACACATGTATTTTAACTAGCATATTGTATTGTTATACAGGGTGGGGCGTTTTAAGTTGCGTTCAGGAATATCTCGGAAACGAAGCATCGGATGAAAAATCCAAAAAATACGACTAAAATATTTTCGAGGGGGACATCTCATGACACCAAATTCAACCCCCCCGCCCCAACCCTGGTGGGGGGGGGGGGCGGGGGTATGTTTGAAATCTTAAATGGGAACCCCAAATTTTTTTTACAGATTCGCATTCTACGTGAAAAACGGAATTGTGACATCAAAATTTTTGCCCCCGCCCAAATTTTTTACTTAAGATCCTACGACAACTCCATTTCAAAATTTTTTTTCGTTATTGTTATTTTTAGAGAAATTTTTTGATAAAGTTTCATCCATTTTGGAAGTGGGGTAGTACGTACATCGACTATTTCACTCAAAAGAATTTTCAACAGTGGAAAAAAACGGACTGGTTCATACGTGTGGGCGGGAACTGCTTTGAAGGTGACAGCATCTACGAAGTATAAAATTGAGTAACTTTTGGATTGCACCTCGTGTGTACAAAATATTACATTTCAATAAAAAGGGAATATGTGTGTAAGAATATTTATAAACCAGAATGTATGGGCGATACATGCGGTCTCTAAAGCTAGTTACACCTACTAAGGACTCACTGATCTATAATCATAATTATTTAATAATGTCAACATCTTCGAATGACAGTTAACATACCCTTGTTACAGTTTTATTACTCTCCGCTACGTGCGTTGATTATAAAATCCAATTTTTTAAACCTACCTTTCTCTTTCCTGTCCGCAGACGACACATCCATGCCATTCCTCTCCAAGACTTCTAGTAGCTCGTATCGGAACGCAGAGATGTCTCCTTTAACCTCGTTGATGTCATCTTCAGTGACCGGATCTTCCTCGCACTTCCGGTGCATCATAGACACATAGCGCCATACCAAGGCTCGCATCACTGATGTGTAGCGGTAGTCGCGCTCTTTTTCTTCTCGGTTGCGTCTCTAACAAGAAAATAGGATGGTGTAAAACGGATGTTGAATTAAAAGCGGTTGAAACAATGGCTAGTACCACGAGCTCTGTTTTTGGGTATACAAAAGAAGTGTTTTAGTGATGTCTAATGTTCTAATATTATTTTATAAAAAAAATACTTCGATTAAAAGTTGCAGAGAAATATATTCATGGACAAAATTATCGAATATTTAATTATGATGAATCAAGGAAAAAGTAAAGATGGTTTTAGTTCAAAAAATAAAATTTGCACTTTCTGAGTAATATTACGTATTAATAACATCGGAGACTGCAAATTTTATTTTGTGAATTAAAACTATCTTTACTTTTTCCTTGATTCATCAAAATTAAATATTCGATAATTTTGTCCATGAGTATATATTGTCTACCACTTTCATTTGAAGTATTGTTTATAAAATAATTTTAGAAAATTGTACAACGTTAAAACACTTCTCGTAGAATACCAAAAATAGAGCTCGTTGTACCAGCCAATATATGTAGGTGAAATTGATAGTGAGTGATTGCGTGGTCGTCCGATGAGTAAATAGACAGGTATGATTGACAATTTGTTGTGTGAACGAATGATTACAAGTGGGCGTAATCGTTGTGCATGTGGAAAACAAAATAGACGAGGAGAAAGTGGTATGCCAGGACATGAATGTATGGAGGAGATTAATTAGTGGTTGAATTTATACTGTATGTCTATTTTAATTTACCACCTACAACGCTACAACTCGAGATACAAGAAAAAATTATTCAGAATAACAGTTTAATTGTTTTGGACGAGGAGCAAATTTGAAATTTCAAATGAGAACCGCCATTGTTATTACATATTTTGTTTCCCTGAGAAAAAAAAAAAAAACTTTTCGGATCCAATTCTCAGCAAATGTCCACCAAATAGGTACATTACTTAATATATGAAGCTATTCTGAATCGGAAAATATGATAAATAGTGAGATATATTACTCACTTATTTTCACTACGTATTTCGTTGGTAATATCAGCTGAAATTCAAACAAAAGGTATATATGGCAGTAAATATTAACAATTAAATAAATAATGGGAGGAATATCTTAATGTAGTCGTGAAGAATGATGAACTAAGGTTTAGTCCATGGTTCTGTGCTTTCGATTTAAATTCGTAATATTATTGGTAAATGCAATGGGGTACCAGATTCGTCTTTCTTGTAAATTGAAAGCATAATATTTAAAGAAAAATGCAAAACTTCCTCACATAAAATTCTAGATTCATTATTTAAATTAACACAAATACCTTTATTTATATTTTATATTATTGAATGAAACCTTTTGTTTGTTATGACTGATTTATTATGGATTTTATTTTAAAATTTAGATTTTGTAATTCAATTTTAAAAATATAAAATACAAAAAAACTATTTTGTCAACAGTGAAAGTCAAGATTGACAGATTACATATCTTTGAGTGAAGAACTTCACACATAAAACCATGTTGAGAAGTTGTGGTTCTTGTTGTTAAATACATATGTTAAAAATCTGAAGTCGTATCCTAATCGGTAGATTTTAAATTTAATAAATTGTATGTTACGTTAAATGTGACAAACGAAAGAAACCACAAATAAAAATAAATTGCAGATCTTGCTAACATACTAACATATAGCGTGTTCGAATTTGCCTGGCGATTGTCTTGACTTGCTAATGGGATAAGCCAGCTCTAGCCAGCGGGGTGCAAGTTTGTTTGATGTTCAGGAGTGGATTATTATAATTTTTGGCTTAGATGCTTCGAAATTTTTAATACGATTATCTTTTCAATTGTTTCCCCGAAAACTGTTAAGTAAGATAATTTTATACATATACACCTTCAGAAAACGACATTTAAAATTCATTGTATTAAAATTTTTCATATTTTGATAATACTTGTGTCTGTTTGTGTAAAACTCATTTGAAAATATTATCCAGTACAACCCTGTAAAGTAGTCCCTCATAAATTTCTTTAATCCTCTTATGGAATACCTGCTGAGAAACACTAATGGAATCAATCGCCAGGCAAATTTGTACAAGCTATACCATATCATACTTTCTTGCTTATTTATATTTATTTCACTTGACAATAATTGACAATATCCTTTTATGATAACAATGCTGTGATATAAATTTATTACCATTGTGATATGATATGAAGTGATAGTTGAGAATGCCCTTTAAATGCCAATTGTTTTCGGCATAATAATTTTAAAAATTTTCATTCATCGACTTTAAAAGTTAGATTTTGAATTATAAAAGTAATTTTTATACAATTTTTTGTTTCAAACAAATGCCCACGTGTTCGTTGTTCGTTGATTATTAATAGTTTAATTACTTTCAGCGATATAAAATTTGGTGACTGTTATTATAGGTGGTAAATTAAAATAGGGCGCTCATAAACCTTGGTAGACATTCTGCGAAGTTTATCTTTCTTTCTGATTCCCAACAATTTTATGAAAAGCTTCGGAGTTGGAAATATATTGAACGGCGGTGGTAAAGTTGCACTTTCTTCAAAATAACTCATCCACAATCTTGTTCGTGCGAATTTCCACTCAACATCCGAGTGTTCCTACAAAATGTTTTGATGTACCTTATGTAACTATGTTAAATAAATAAATAATTTACATCAATTATGGCATACGAGTTGGACATCATGGCAATTAGTAGATTCAACAACACTATGACGTTGATCACAGAGTATGAACCAAACATCAGTAGGCCCCAGAAGCGGGTGTAAGATTTTATACCAGCAAGTTCAAAGTTCTCCAGGCCGACCATTCCGAAGCTTGCCCAGAAGAGTGACTGCGATGCTTCAAATACGCTGGAATTAAATAGAATAAATAATATCATTTACTGACACAGTGTTTTTATTAAGGAAGTTATAGATACTTTGAATTAAATGGTAATTAAGGTAATTAGATAATTAGAACTAAGCAAATAGTTTAATTAGAATTAGAACTGAATAACCGGGTTTATCTTAAATAAAATACTTTGTTGCTGTTTCTTCATTTGTAGTTCAAAATATGTATATTTTGTATATATTCGTATATTTATGAACTTTAACTGAAGCTAGAACGGTAATGTCATTTTGCAGAAATGTCTTATGAGCAGACGTTTGTACCACATGTTACAGTTAAATAATAGCAGTAATAGTGAAATTTTCCTCGAATAAGATTTAATCATAAACTTTGCCGACTTTGCGTAATTTAATTTTTTTTAAAACTATACTGCTGGACAAAAAAATCTTCGTGGTTACCACACGATTTTATTATACATAAAAATATAACATGAAACAAAGAGAAACATAATTCAATTTAATCTCAACACCCCAAAGGGTATAATAGAGATGTAAAATTTTATAATAATAATATAAATATAATTATAAATATTGCACAACGAGCATGGAATGGTACTCATTTCCTACGTGTATGAAATGAGCCGACGGCGAATGCTGCAAATCAAACGAGTATGTAATGGACATTCCATGCGAGTTGTACACTATACTTTTTCTACGACCCCGATATTATTTCTTAATTCATTTAATTTTAATAATAAATTTGTCCCGCTTTCACTATTCCAATGTTTATCGATTCTAAATAAGTATCCTAGCAATGGAACCAGTACTGAAATGAAGTGACCTGTATTGAAATACTCACAAAACAAATTCATTTCGCACGATTCTTGCAATGTACCTCATATCTCTAGCAAACAACAAACATACAATGAGCAGATTTATAAGTGGTCGTAGAAAAAATATAAAATAGATGCTTCAGTTATGATTTAATTTCATAGTATGATTATTAAAATATAATTAAATACACAAACGATATTATGACAATTCAGGAGATCTAATAACATAAAATCCCCTGAAGAGAGCTTCAATTTGATTAAAAACATAAAAAACAATTGACGATCACTCAAAAGTAATTTCATTATATTTTAATGCAGTTCTCCTTTGTGAGACTTTTAATTTGACACTGAACACGACTACACTCAATTAACTATTGTAAAAAACAAATGACAATTGTACAAAATTAAATTTTGGTATTTTAACTTAACTCTCTTCCCTGACACCTTAACATTCTTCAAAATTTATTCTCGTAGCTGGTGTAGATACGGAAATATTGCAAATAACATTTTATATTCCAAATATAATATTTTTCGTAGCTTATTTCATCTCTGAAATATATTGAATTTATTTATTTTGTGTGTTAAGTGAACTTCCACTTCCGGTTTTGAAATTGTTACCAAAATCATTTGAAATTTATAACTATGAAGGTTTGTTATGCTATTTATTATCCTTCGTGAGTTATAGAACATACGAACAAATATCTATCCTTCCCTTGGAGCAGTGGTTCTTAACCAGTGTTCCCCGGAACACTAGTGTTTCGAGAACTTATTATAAGTGTTCCGCGAAGCGATATGGTAGTTAAATTAAGCACTGATGATTTTATTAAAATTACTAATAAACATTTCCTTCATTTTTCGGTTCCAGTTATATTAGAGAATATACAGAATTTTTTCTTCTACAACAAATTATTAAAATTTTTTTTATGTACAATAATTAGGGAAGCCAACAATTGAACATTTCATAAATAGCATTGACAACGCTATGATGTGTTCTTCGATTTAACACCCTGTAACTATATAATTTTTTTTTATGGTCTCTAATAGGGTTCGAACACACGACCTCTGGGGTGTGCTAGGCGGTGATAGAGCCACTGCGATATCGAGATCGGCAGATATAATTTGTTAATAAATGGTATTTTGATACAGATTTTGTTTTTATGACTTTAGCGATTTTGGGGTTCATAAAATAAAAAGTGATCCCTGACTTAAAAATGGTTAAGAAGCCTTGGAGGAAAAAATATAAAAGAGAGATAGTGAAGCCGCTTCCCCCACTAAAATTAGAACCGCTGTTATCGCGTTATTATAGCAACCATCAGCATTTGGCAGCCGAAATGTTTTTCGGAACGTATGTACCGCGCAAATCCCCACTACTATTAGAAGTTTAGCTTGCTTGCGTCTGACCTCACAAGATTACTAACGCCTTGGCGTTAATATAAGCCTATACTCTCTCTCCTTGATCTTCTTTCCTCCAAGATCCATCCACACAAACATAGTTGAGAAAATAGTCAAAATGGAATCAGGGGACTTAAAAATATGTATTTCCGTGAAAAGTTCGCAACAGTTTTTTTTTTTTTTAGATATATAAGAACGTAAAAATAGGTAAAATTTTCATAAAACGGTTGATGATAGTATGCGAAAAGTCAATAAAATTAAAGTATAATAATCAAGGAACAATAACACCGTAATTAATAAACAAACTAATCAATAATAAAACACACCGGCTTGGCAGGTAGCGTTAAAGCTTTGCGAAAACCCATTGCGTGCCGTTGTCACACCACCGAAAACGAGGTTCCGAGGCTGCATATAACCTCAGCAGTTGAGATCGCTTAATAATAAAACATACAACACATAAAAAAACCAAAAAGAAAGTGTTCCATCTTATGTGACCAGTAGTATATTTATCTATCGTAATTTGCTTGTAAGTAGGATAATACGCTTGGCAAACAAATACATTGATTTTTTTTTAGAGTATCTCATTAAATCCTTTGAAACAAAAATAATCTGATATGCACAACACATAACCTCACGCAAATTATACATTTTAAACGTAGCAAAATATAGAAAAAGTTTCGAATAAAAATTATAGTTAATATTATACAACAAATTTTACTCAATAAAATAGTTATTAATGTATCAAGGCACTGAATATGGAATTTATTTGCCGAGGCCCGTAGGGCCGAGGAAAATAATCCATGTGAGTGATAAAAAGGAACTTCAGTGCCGCGGTACATATTAAAATTTCTTTGAAATTTAAAATTAGAAAAAAAACTGTAAAAAATACTATATAGGTTAAGTTTATACATCTGTCAGTTGTCAATTGAAACTGACATTCAGTGTTGCTAACCTCGAACAGTGAAATTATCGTATATAACACTCAGAATTATGTGTTTTGTCCTCAATTTCGTCATCGGAATTAATTAGTTAATTCTTCTTGCACATTTTGTTTCAAGGTACGTTCATACTGTATTACGTCAATATATCTGCCAAAATTATCCTACTTGTACAATAATTATTTAACGGTTGCCAACATTGGGTTGCTGACGATTTCTGTGCTTTAATGACGATTTTTGAGCACTTTAGTGCCGATTTTAAATAAAATCTTTTATGCCTTTAAGTAAACTACCACTTTCAATTGATAGATTGTTAACAATTTTTAATATGCTTGTAAATTAAATATCAATGTTCTATATATGAAATTTAAAACTGGTATCATTATTTGATTTTAAATTATTGTGGAAGTAAAATCATACACTTCCGAATATTTTGATCCGTCACATCTTCATTACATGTATGTGCTGGAGGTAATAATGAATGTAGTGGATACATACAACAATAAATTTTATAGTAGCTTACTTTCCAAAACTTCGCCATTTCATACAGGAGTCTCCAGCATTATCCCAATCAGGAAGGCCTCCAGGTAGAGTGTAACATTTTTTCCTCTCCAGGTCAGCAAAGTACCACAACAGCTGATTCAGTCCTGCAATTAATTAAAATTAATTATACCTGCAGTGAAGTTGGCATAAAAGTTTTAGAACATACCACATGCAAAAGCAAAAAGAACGAGACTGTAGATGAAAAAGAACTTAACAATATCAATAACCATGCGTCCGAGGGAAATTTGCAGCGGACCAAGATGCGGATTGATCGAAAATAAGTGGACCAGTTTTAAAGCACTGTTAAGAAGAGAAATCATGCATTGTTATATAGAAATGCAAACCCAGGATAATATTAACACATAGAATACAGCATATAAATAATTGTACCAATGAGATTTATTTACCTGAAGATATTGGCCGCGGCAAACAATCCCTCAGCAATGAGTTGTGGATCAAAAGCATCCCAGTTTTCTCTAGGTATATATGCTGTGGATGGATCCTTGTTTATTTCATTGGTTTGTTGGAGAAAAGCAGCAATTCGTAACAAGAAGACAGCACAATACAGAAAATTACGAGTAAAGTCAATGAAGTTCCACATATTCTTCAGGTAAGATCGGATGCCTTCCACATATATTTCATGCGTTTCTTCCCATATGAAACCTGGTTAAATAAACAATTCAATAGTAAAATATAATAGCGGTTGTTGACATCGCAACGCCAAAAAATAACAGGAATAATCAATCGAAATTTATCACAGAGGTTGTTTATTATTAGATTTACCAGAAATAAGAGATATATTTTTACTGGTGTGACTTGCCTTATAGCTATCAAAAATGTTGATCCATAAACTGAATCAGCAATATTAAAGGGAGATTCTATATATTTATATCTGGATCAATACTTATTTCTGTAACAATAGAAATATCGCAATGAATGTTTGAAAATATCAAGGACAGTGAGGTCAAAGTAGGTACCTAGAGTGCTAACTGCCATAAAACTGCAATGCTAAGCATAGGAGTTACCCTGTGTCCAAAATCATTTAGATGAGAGTGTCTCCATTTTTCTCTAATTTCGGATCTTTCTCTAATTCTTTGTTACAGCGCATGTGTAAATTTGCGCCGCGCCATGGCCGTACTATTTAAGCAGTACCGTCTTAAAATTTTTCATCTTTTCTGTCTGTGCTTCTGTAATTTGTAATTTTTTCATTGTAGATCAATATTTCTGTAACATAATTTATGTATGATTTAGGGCCATTTGCACCAACAAAACTTAAATTTTAAACTTGAAGTTTAATTGGACAAAAGCAAATCTAATGTTTCACAACAAAGTAAATTATTCCATATGATATAGAACTTCGATTTGCTTTTATTTATTGTAACCAAGTTTAAAGTTTAAGTTTTCTTAGTGCAACTGGCCATTATTATAATAAAATTTACTTAAATGCAATATATAAACATTACAAGAATTCTTTACAGTACGGTCCATCGTTGGTGATGACTGCTTAGAAAGAGAGAGAAGTATTACGAAGAGACTGTCATTGCTGGGGTCACCGAGTATTATGGTAGTTAGCACTTTGGGTACTTATTTTGACCTCACTGTTAAAGGTAACATAAACGTAGAGATTGAATTCGCCGGCAGAATCTCTGGCGGATTAATTTATTACACCAGCTCATTTCTGAATAGACTATAGAATTTAGTAAGAACTGTTCTCTACGCGCTCAGTCGTCGCTTCTACACTTCAAGGCATGGAATGAATAAGGTTGCGAATAAAATTTTGCGGAATTTCATTTCATATCCTTTTGAATACAGCCTATAGTTCTTCCACATTTTGTATTGGTCTCTGAATACTTTAAACTGTTTTTCATAAGTTAACCCCCAGATTTTCAGTAGACGATAAATGGAAATACTGGTATTCTGTGCTTATTAAAGAAGGGTAATGCTCTTTACGCGACATGGGGTTTTTCGTTATTTTGCTGAAATACGGTTGCTGGATGGAGTTGAATTTGTGGAGCAACTTACGGTATTACGATCTCGTCAATGTATCGCTGACTTAAAGGATTAAATAATTTGAATTCTTTTAATAAATTATTATTCCTTTCGACCTTATATAGGTCATCCTCAGGAATGAAGCGCCAATGTAAAATACAAAGTAATGTTTAACATGTAGTTATCGCTGACTGTTTAAAGCGAAAAATGTCGAGAATACAAACTAGATAAGATTTTCAGTTGTAAGAAATTGCTTACTCATAAAACAAAATTTCATTCCACTTCCATAACCGTCTTTCTCTACATCAATCCAGCTGCAATGTTCTATGCCCCGCGGTCAGTGGAATCTGCAACAGTGAGCGAAGCGCATGCAATCCACATTCTACAAACGGTGACGAATACGTCGTACAGATAGTTCACCAAAACTAAAAGGATCGTAATAAAACGATTAAAAATCTCTCAATTGAGTAAAAAATAATCGGGGATATAGCCACGTATGTTTTGTTTTCTATAAGGCCGACGTTTCGACGTCACTTGTGTCTTCTTCAAGGATAGTAAACAGATAGTATTATATGTTCATACTAATAATGCACATAAATAGGGCTTTAATTCCGTATACACAGAAAAGTCGGCACAAATAAAACATATAAAACACGTCAGCAAAAATCGTATATTACTTGGGCAAGCTAGAATCACAGAACCATTGGTTATTAATCAGTATTAACTGAATTTGAATCATATTGAATAAATAAAGCTACTTGATAATTAAGCATATTCTCTAGACGAATTTGTTAAGTGATTCTAAATTTTAATCATATATTCTACTAATAATAAACAACCTATGTGCTACATTCTGTGTTTATTCCTATTATTTTTCGGTGTTTCAACGACTGCTAGTGTATTTTAAATGTTGAACAAAACAAATATAATATTTGTTTTGAATGTTAGTAGAACTTATAATGTAGTCGTAATCCATACTCATAGTTATAATTAGTGAATAGATTATTTAAAATTTAAACGGGTTTGTTTTCAAAACATCGCTGGTATAGGGTACCTATGTATAATACTGACATGTATGTTACAAATATAGGATTGCTTTTAACGCATTAAAATTTTATAGTGCGTTGAAGGTCAGAAGGGCCCAAGGTTCAATGTAGGTGAGTATTTGACATTTCTTTATACCTCTGTGAAATATACTAAATTTACTAATAGTAATAACCAACACCTTTCAACGTATGAAACTTTATTTTATTTTAAGGCAACATGATCTAGGTATGTACTGCAACAATATTACATAATTAAAAAAACATAAATATTTAGATTGTAGATGCAGCAATCTAAAATAATATCACATTACTAAAATAAATAAAAATATTGTTATTGTAAATATGTAAATTGCTTTCACTACATCCGGTATAAATAGTTAGAAATTTGGTTGTAGAATGTAACTTAAATATGCTATATTGTTAAGAATATAATATACATATATTCAAATCAATAACTAATATTGCTATTTCAAGCAAGATATTTAATTATGATAAATATGTATTATTGCTGAGAAATAATTATACAGTGTGTCTCATTTAAGGTACGAATGCATTGGGATCTTGAGAACCGTAAAAGATACGAGGTTGGTTAAATTAGACGAAAGTTGCCTCATTAGTAGGGTAGTTTGAACATGCATTTGTTTTTCCAATTGAATCCATAGGTCACTAGATATTGGCTAAAATATAAACTCAGCAATTTTCTTCTCTTGCTTATAACCTTGTTATATGATTCACTTTTTTCAATTCAATTGTATTATAAATAACAAATTTCGTAAATTTTGCTATTAATTATAAAAATATTTTATTATTGCTTTATATCGTTGTAAAGCAAAAAAATCTCTATTCAAAATTGTCATGGCTTACTATGACCTCCATATGAAAAATAAAAGTTAATAGCACTAACTCGTATATGTTTAAATATTAAAAAAATGAGTACTTCTGCAAATTCGCGATTTAAAAGTGTCATAAGAAAGTGTAAACCAGAGTCACGTATTATTTCATATATCTAACAAAGTTATCAACAAAAAAAGAATATCGCTAAATTTACATTTTAGCCAATATTTAGTGACCTATGGAGTCAATTGCAGAAACAAATACATATTAAAAGTAACCTACTAATGAGGCAACTTTCGTCCTATTTAACCAAGTTCGTATATCTTACGGTTCTCAAGATCCCAATGCATTAGTACTTTAAAAGGGGTATACTGTATATGTATTGTTACAGTAAGAATATATAAATTGCTGTCACTATACGTAAGATAAATATTTCTATTGTAGTAATCAATTTTTTTTCTGTGTATTCACTTTACAACAGAAATGTAAGTAAAAAAGCTGTTCAGAATTTGAAAAAGGAATGCAATAAAGCCCAACCAACAGAAAATAATATAACATTATAATAAATAATAACTGTTTTGTGAAATGTTATAGCTATTTGTATATTTAGAGCGTAAAATAATGATTTGTCGCTCGAACATGAATATTGAAAAGTAAGCTGCAGGGGAATGTTCCAATCGCGTGAAAGCGACATAAATACTTTGCGCTCAAATTATATACAATATTTTCCCTGTATATTATTTGTAATAATAACAAAATTTAAATATTTTGAAATAGAGAGTGGTTAATAATATTGCATTCTTAGTTTATTAAATTTTAACAGCAACGAAACAGAAGATGGTTCCAAATATTTATTCATTATTTAACACACACTATGTATCGATTGCCTGATTACCTACTATACAGCCAGAATATCAAATAGCTACAAGGGTGAACGCTGACGTCTATAAATTTTATATGGTATAAGAACAATATTTTATTAACCGCAAATCCTGATTCCATTTCTCGAGTTTACAACCCTGTCTCAATTCTTACCTAATACGTAAACTACTACAAGTAGTTCCAGCATTGATGGTCCATTTCCTCTTTGTTTCATCAACTGTTCTTCTAAGGTTCTTCTCATGTATTCTGTTCCAAATAATTCTATTACAAGTACTTCAGCCCTTAACGACACCAAAATCAGAATAACTGAAAAAATACAATTTACAACGAATTATCAACAACAATTAAACTAAAGTAACAATATTTTTTAGAATAAAATAAACTATTTTTAAAATTTAACTGGAGGATTTACGTACAAATGAAACCGCTATTATGAACAACCAATTAAATAGTGATTAACTATATATTTTCACTATTAAAAGTTTGTACCTTTATTATTGTAGAAGAAATCTGTAAAATAATATATACTACGTACTAAATATACACTTTAGTTTAAAACATTCTTCTAAAATATTAATGTCAGTAGCGTAACTATAGTCGTTGAGGCCCGTGGCAAATTCATCGAATGGGGCTCTCCTTCAAGGTGAAGAAGCTCGACCAAAGTTATAGTTTCTTTTTCAAAAATCGCCACGTAAAGTTCGCTCAAACGCTATTGTAATTATTCTGTACATTTTTCGATGATTAATCTAGTAACTTTTAATTTAAAGAGCATATTGGATTGAAACAGAAATATAATTAAAATAAAAATTGTAATTATTAAAATTTCTTTTTTCGGGCTTCACCAAAAGCGTCAAATTTCGGGATATGGAATGTTCGATGGATTGAATAGCTAAGTTGCAAAACCTTTCTTATCCCATAGAATTCTTAAATTCTTAAATAAGTTTTTATTAATTTTAATTTTAAAAATGACCATTCGGCACTATCCTTAATAATAGGAACGGTTAAAATTAATAGAAATACAGTGCACACTTCAAGAAAACTTGAAGATAAAATGATTCTTTATGATTAATAAATCATCAAGTTCTCTCTAGAAGATAACTTTTCTATTTCGTGTCTAAAAGTAAATCGAAAACTGAGAATTTCCGTGGCAAATGAGACAGATAAACCGATAAAACAAAAACTATGATATCGAAAAAAATCTAAAACTGGGCGATATCTTTTTCTTACAAATGCGTTCAAATTTTGATATATTTTTTTGTTTAATTTGCGTACGTACTTTAGTAGGTAAATTCATTGAATACAAAACTAATAAATTTTACTAAATTTTTTTATAATAAATGTTAAGATTCTCCTGTGCTCACGGCCCTCTTGGACCGGGGCCCCCATCTGGTCGGGGGTCCCTGGTATTTTGCCTATCCTGCCACCCTATTGTTACGCCACTGATTGGTGTATACTTCGACAAACCGATATAAGTCCGCGGCTGGAATGCTGAATAATTCCATCCATGTGTGTCACAGACTGTACAGGCAACACTATAGCAGCCTCCGAAGTCATACCTTTCAGGAAATAAATTGGTTGGTCGATGTTTTTTATAACTATATTTTTTGCAATCAAACATTTTAAAATTACGCTGTAAAATTCTTAAAATTAAAATATTAACGTATTGTACTGTGGATTTCAGCCAAGATGCAATATTTACCAATCCATCAAAATGAAGATACCATAAAAGATCATAGTGTTCCAGATAAAATGCAACATAGGTTGTCCATGTTCTTGCAGATTTTAATCTTGTCTTTTTCTTATGTTTTATATCTAAAACATTCAACTCTTTAAATTTTGTAAATATACTCGAAATTGTGGAAGCATTTGGTCTAGGATGCTCAGGAAATGAATTAGCAAACATATCACAAACATTTCTCCAACTATAATCTCATGAGTAAACTTCTTTAAAGTATGATGAAAGGATGAAAGGATTTTGATATGTTGACAAGTTCATTTGCCATTGACCTCTTACGTTGCATTTTATCTTGAACAGTGACTGAAATATAATAATACTGGAACGCTCACTAATGTTCAAAAGGCGAACTGTGAGAGACAGCTGGTTGTTGGGCTATCTATCTTTGTTATATAATGTTTTTACATAGCAACCGCTCAACAAACACATAGTAACCGTTCTACAAACAAGTATTAGACAAGGAAGAGTGATCCACGACATGTATCTGTCTTAAGGATCGTTTTTCGCTTTCATATAAGACTATAAGTGCGCGTTCTAGTATTATTCATTGGGAACAGTATGACGATAAGTCTGATAAGTATAATTGGTATCCATAGTAATACATTAAGGACAGAATAGTAATTGTTATATCTTAGCTGAAACTCACGGTATATTCTAACATCTAACATATTAATTAAAATATTCATCTAAATAGTTATTTAATTTACTAGGCACAGATTTACAACAGAGGTTGCCGTTTGATGTCGAAACTGTAAATTTATGTTTAGTGCCGTGTTGAAAACATTATTTTTTTGCCGATTTTAGAATTAATATTACTTTAGTGACACTTCTTTTATTACCATCAAATTATGTTGCTATGCATTTGTAGAGCAGTTGCTATGTAAAAACATTTTTACTGTTTAGGCAGTAAAAGTTATATTTTACAGATTGTTAACTATAAAAAAAGTCGCACTTTGTAATGTCAATCGGCAAAATAGTATATTTGTGTTAATTGGAGTAAACGTGATACTCGGGGTGCTGAGCATGTAAGTTTGAACGACAAACGAAGGCAATCGGGGAATTTCATGAAAAAAATTGAACTTCTGCTTGTTGAATACAAATACATAACAATGTATTTTTATGATGTTTAACTCTTCACTGCGCAATTTTCTACAATTGATCAAAAAATATTTTTTTTTTTGGTGTAGAAAAGGAAAAAGAACTTGGGAAAAATGTTGAAAAAAAAATTATGCCATGAAATTTTACTATGTATCATCTGCAACAACATATTTTGGATCAAATTTAATAAAATTTATTGCATAATAATGTCGAAACAATGATGAAAATTATGTTATTACCTTTCTGGTCCAATATTTTAATGTATACTTCTTTGAAACCATGTATTTATTAAATATATCACAATAAACCATCCGTGTAAAAACGGCAACTGAAACAAGTCCAACAACGCCATTTATTTTTAGGAAATGGAAATAAGAGCTTAAATGAATATAGAACTTATGTATAGTTAAGGTAAGAGTTGTAACATATCAGATACAACGATATATTTCTAAGCATATATAAAATACAGTATAAAATTTGTGGATGTTGCATAAATGATACATTGCGCAGTGTAGGGTTAAAGAAAAAGGCATATTTGGACAAACACGTTTCGTAACCCTGAAACGTCACACTGGGGTCTAAGAAACGATTCTCATCTAATGTTTCACATTCACAGCTTTCGTATAACTTTGATGCTACCTCGATGTAAATTTAGTTTCTATAATCCTAAACAAATATTCAATATGTAAAATCCCTATGTGTTTGTTCTCATAGTCCAAAATAAAAAAGTTAAGTTTTGACAAATATTTCATAGTTAAAATCCCCAGAAAAATTAAAACCGGTTATGAGAAAGTAGTTTTTTTTTTTGGGAGACACCAGTGTGACGTTTGTGTAATTGTGAAAATAGTGTGACTGTCCAGGGTTAAAATATGACTTTAGTACCTCAGTGAACACATGATAAATTATCCGGTGGAAATATCATCGCAAATGGTAAATTTAATACTTACAGAGAAAGAAGAGGTACGACGATGCATGGATCAAGAACTTCATAAATGGTTTCCTCATGAGTTTTCCAGTGGCCGTGTTAGGCGCGATCATGTACAAAGTGCAGTAGAACGGGAAGAAGACAGCCACGCCAGAAATTATCATAATTTTTTGAGCTGCAGTTTTACGTCGGAATCCAGGAACGCCTTCGTACCAGAGAGTAGCCAAGAGTTGCTGAATGTTCGGATGAGCCACAAACTAATAACAATATTTATAGCATCAGAAAATATATGTTTAATATTGCTAATCAAAGTTTCATTAAGTCGATAATGATCGTTGTATTCAGGAAGCAAAAACAATAGCATCCAAATATCTCATCTAAATCTCTTATTATTTTTTGTATTTGTGCAGCTTTTCATTGCTCACATACATTCCAGCATGGGCATACACTTAATAAAGTTTTACCAAAATTTGGCGCATTGGGCAAAATGGGGCAACGAAAAATGTATAAATTACTTTATCCAACACCTCTCTAAAAATGCTCTATAACTATAGTGATTAAAAAAAAGGAAAGTAACAGATTACCCACTAGGGGGTATAATGTTGAGAAAAGTCACTAGTGAGTAATCTTTTATTTATAACATTAATAATAACACACAACACCTCGATTGACATTTTAATTTAGAAAATTTAAAGCATACATCACTGTCAAAGAATATTTCTTTAATAAATTTTTAATTTATTAAGAGATGTTGGATAACACTCGATACAATTCCTTTGTTTTCCCACTTGTAAAGTAAATAACTATTGTACTGTTTTTTTTTTTTAGTTAAACAAAAATAAATATTTCCTCCAGATGGGAAATTGTCAAAACATACTCGAAATAATTTTCTTTTAAATATTCTCGCGCCTGCCAGATCTGTCGATGAGATCATATTAAATAGGTACGCTTATCAGAAGACTAAAATTCAAGTTATTACGAAAAAAATAAACGGATTGGGCCAATTTGAAAATAATGATTTCTGACATTTTTATTCAAATGATGTATTTTGACATCGAACAGACGACATCCACTAAAAATATTCGATATAACATAATTCTATATCTGGTAACGTATTGCTATTTGTAGTGTTTAATTAAACTATATATATCAAAATAAAATGTAATACTATTACAATAATTACAAATGTTTTTCGTTGTCGGGTGCAATTTTATATTAAAATAAAAACAATTTCTGGATTTCAGTCACAAATTATTTTATTTTGATACAATTCCCAGTCAAGAAGCATGCACATTAAGCAATTTTAAATATTTGCTCCAATAGAATTTGGGACATGTGCCCTCGCGCTCCGTACAACTCTACACCTATTTATTCCTGTATTGTTTTCGTTTCTATTTTAGTTTTCAGCCTATTTTTTCACCTGGAAAATACATCTATCTCATTCATGTTTTAGTTTCAATATTGATTCACCTATTTTCCGCTGAAGTTTTATTTAAAACTGCAAATTAGTTCAACTTTAGGTCAATTTAAAATTACAGTTTCCAGAACTGCAAGCCAACTCAATATATTCTATGCACGATTTCTGTTACTACATTTCTCACTCCACAAATATTTCATTGGTAAATAGCATTTACTTCGCACTTATGTTTCCCAACCAAAACTCAGAGTGAAACATGGTTTGCATATTATTTTAGGTACCTACTCTAAAGTTTTCATTTAAACAGGGCCGGACACAAGCAAAAAACTCATAATCATAATGTTTTAAATGCAAAATTTGAAATATTAATTTACGGTGTTTTTGATTTGCTCGTACATGGAACAAATAAATCAGTATAATTTATTGCAGATAAAACTTTTAAAATTATAGTAGATAAATCTTTACAATATGTCCGATATTATAAACGCTAGTTAAATAGCTGTATAGTTAACCCTTCCGTAACCATCGTCTGTGCCTAAATGGGATTTATTTAATACCCCATATTTTCAAAGTAACATTTCTCGTTTTTAATATTTTTGTCAATGCACTTCTGTTTTTAGGTAATTCTTAAGTTAATTTCTGATACAAAAATCGTAAATTATAAAGCTAGCAAATAATATCAATAAGAAACAAAATGTGTTTACAATTTTTGTTATCAAGAACTAGTACATTTATTGTTAATGTTGTGAACATTCAAGGTTAGACATAACTGCTGTAAAATGGATGACGAAAAAGTTCGTTATCAGACCATAATTCTTAAAAATGCTATTTTATTATGTATTAAATACCATCAACTAAGATATTTAAATGTTATTTTTACATATGTCATGGCATAAATTTGTAACAATTGTAATTAGAATGTCAGAGTCAGGCGCTCCGAGATTCTAAATTTTTTTGCAGGTACATGCACACTAGGGATGTCCACAAAAAATTAATTTTTATACACCCCCTAAAAAAACTTCATTAAAAAGAAATGGCTAATATAAATAGAATGGGTAAATATCTCTTGTCTGTAAATCATGAGATTATTTTATGTCTCCTGTGGAACGATTATATAAAAATACTAGCGGACCCGGTAGGCAGACGTTGTCCTGCGACAGACCATTCTATTTTTTTCTCATCTGAATATATAAAATTCTGGTATTCTCCTCCTAAACAGCTTGAACGATTTTGATGAATTTTATTTCCTTGTACTTATGGAGTACCTTGGATGGTCAAATTCATGTCAGGAAAATAGTAAAACAAAAATTCTGGATCTCGAAAACAGCGCCACCTACCGGATTAATGTTTCATCAAGACAAGAAATCTTGTCTTGATGATCATTTCTTGTCTTGGTCTTGATTTTCAAGACAAGACATTAAACATTTCTTGTCTTGCTCATTTCTTGAGAATTTATTTCTTGTCTTGATTCAAGAATTCTTGATATTTCTTGATTCTTGACATTTTAGGGGAATCCCCTTTCTATATCGTTTTGTCCAATCCGAACGCTCAAGAGTGTAGCGTTGGCGTCTGCCCTTGCCCCTCCCTTTTAGTTATAGTTAGATGTTTCGGCAAAATTAAATTTTGAAATATATAAATTTAGGGAAAAAGGAAAATTACATATAAATAGTTTCAATTTATACATAAGAAATTGCACATTTTATAAAGTGTCAACTTAATATATTTGTGACATTATAAATAAAAATAAATATATCATCACCCCTTTTACCCATTATGGGGTAAATTTAAATTGGTAACTGTTGGTAAAATCTTTTGTTGCATATTTACAAAATTTTGAGGTTCACATTAAGGCCGCCAGATGGTGTTAAGACCTGTGTACAAATGCAAATCGAACTTTATTGACAAATGTATATCAAATTTTTATATTTTAATCATAAATGCGGAACTGACAAATTTCTTGTCAAGATATCAAGACTTCTTGACTAGAAACCTTGATTCTTGATGATACTTTCTTGTCTTGTCTTTCGAAAATATAAAATACTTCTTGTCTTGGTCTTGTCTTGATCTTGTCTTGGTCTTGTCTTGATTTCAAGACAAAATCAAGAGTCTTCTGAAACACAATACCGGATCCAACTGTAGCTAAGAACCATCCAGGTGACTCCATAAGTACAAAAAAATTATCATGAAAATCGGCCAACCCGCTTAGGAGTAGAATTATGAATGCATGCATACCGGAATTTTATATACAAAGATTATTCAACTGTAGTAATTTTGAAACCTGTAACTATTCGTATGTAGAATTTGATGTTGTATACCCGTATGTAATATCCGTGTATTTGGGAAACTATAAAAGTAGCGAGGTCAGTGAAATAGAACTACTATTGCGCACATCTGTAAAGTTATCTTAGATGTGCTCGTGTTTGTTCCTCCAAACATTCTCGTGGTCGTATATGTCCCAGGATGAAGATAAAAAACTAATCTTGCTTCATCTTTTCTTTTAAATTCTTTACAAACATTCGTATATCAGAAAATATAATACAAATAAAATAGAGACTATCAAGTTTCCTTATTCCTCTTTGTGGAAATACAGAACCGGTAGTAGATTAGATACGAGTGAAAATGTGAAATTGTAATCTTAATTTTAATTCTGAAATGCTGACATATTAGAAAAAATCTAATATTGGCAACATGTAACCACCCACTTAAACAACTTTTAAACGGTAACTGCGTTCATCTTTTGATATGTTACTATGCAAATTTTTGACCAGTCACAGTACCTCACTACATTATACGAAAATATACGGGAGGTAAAAGTTTCAAAATAAAGAAATGTAACACCATTGTATTTACATATGATTAGGGCTGTTCGATATCTTGTTTTGAATATCGATATTCGATATTAGAAAAATATCGATAATATCGATATATCGATATATCGATGTATCGATATATTGATATATCGATATATCGATGTATCGGTATATCGATGTATTGATATATTGATATATCGATGTATCGATATATCGATGTATTGATATATTGATATATCGATGCATCGATATATCGATATAATTTTGTATCGATATTTCGATATATTGATGTATCGATATATTGATATATCGAGATATTGATGTAACGATGTATCTATCTAATATAGTTAAATTTTATTGGTAATTAAACAATGATTCAGGATGTCGATCTGTACTATATAAATAGTAAACCATCTAATGCAGATAGATTTTATGGAAGGATTACAATGGTTCAGGATGTCGGCAATTCTATTGTGAAGAGAAGTAACGGGCGAAAAATTTTAACATCTGGGGTGTTTGTGTACTTGCTTTATGGTGCTGGGCGCCAGCATTATAAAACAAACGGGAATCTACTTAAAATATTTGGAATTGTACTATGCCATGACTGGAAGGTAGTTTTATAAAAACTTCTGCTGGAAATTGTACCTATACATCGTCCCAATTATTAATTCTCCCCTTAATCCCGACTCCAGAGTGAAAGTAAAAATAAATATCAGTATGTAATGCTATCAATAAATCGAGCACAACTCCTTTCATTAGATGGCATTATAGGTGAATTTTAGTTCTTTTTCACAAAATACATAGATACATCAATACATCGATACATCGATATATCAATACATCGATATATTGATACATCGATATATCGATACATCGATATATCGATACATCGATATTTTTTCTACTGAATATCGTTATTCGATATATCGATATAATATCGATACATCGATGTAAACGCACAGCCCTACATATGATAATTCCGAGTCTATGGAATGCAAATGCAAACAAATGCAAATTAATAATTTTTAATTATTAACTTAAATGAATTTTATTTATATTAATGGTTGTTTCTTATACTAAACTTACTATGTTAAAAACAACGTGACTTTTTAACTTGTATTACAAAACCATGTATTTACATATTATGATAATTGCATACACTCAAATACACGTAAATAAATATTTTTAAATTATTAACTTTAATGCATTTTTATATATTAAGAGTAATTATCGAGTAATTTGTTTGTAATCAATTATTATTATGATGCTAGCCTTATTTGAAAAAAAAAAAATAACAGTAACATATTTTTTTCACGACATGGTAGGAAACCCCACCGTTCTTCGCCCGAAATAGTGAGGAAAATGTGTTGTTCCTCTCTAGAGAGGAAAATATGGAAGTGCTGCCAATATGAAAGTTATTTATAAAAAATATATTATAAAAATTATAAATAAATTCCTAATTTTATTGAAAATCCTTATTTTAGTGATATACATACATTATATAATCTTACAATTATGTCTTATATATTTCTTTTCGTTATTAAATCACAATTTGACAACTTATTAAATATATTTAAGATTGGTTCATTGGCAACACTGCTACACCGCCTTGTGTCTGATAACCTAACTTTTAACGTGTCAGTCTGTCAGTTGTGTTTTCAAAGTGTATTTTAGGGCCGAGCAAATCGTTTTTAGAAACATGTCGTGAAAAAAATGTTGTGTCAAACTAGAGAGGAAAGCTCTTCTTCCACTCTCGTTCGAAATGCCTCATGAGTGCAGCGAACTTCGAACTCGAGGGGGAAAAAGAAGCGCTTTCCTCTCTAGTTTGACAAATAACTATTGTTCATTGGTAATTAATTAGTAATTAATGAGTATTGAATTTGCTGATAGGATTTGTTTGATTGTGCTGCAAGGGTTGTGCTAGCTTAACGGACCCGTTTAGTTTTCGATCGTTTTCTATCCAGAGCACGCTTATTGCAGATATAAATAAAATACATATAAATTTAACTTCTCAGTTATTTTGTTACATTAGGATATGTTTATATCGGTGTATTCAGATTTAAATATTGAATCGAAGAAGTGAAAAAAATAAATAAAAAGGTTTCCTTATAACTAAGAAAGTTGTATTCCGTATTTTGCAAACCATTCGTAGAAAAACTATATTTTCTGAAAGCGGAGCGCCAAAAATGTGGTGTGTGAAAGTTGCATTGCTATGACACGAAAACATTTAAACGTTTTATTAAATATTAATATTGGCCAAAATAATCCCTATTTTCATTGCAATGAAAATGTTCTGGTAGGCCCCAAAAATTGAGATTATTGGGAAATTGTGTTCGACACTGAAATCCTCATTTGGAGGGAGGGGAGGAGAATTTTCGAAATAAACACAATTTTCTTGTTTAATGTTTAATATTATACATGGGGCCTCCAACAATGTCAATGTTTCTTAATTTTCGTAATAAAAAAAAATATTTTAATGACACAAATTTTCGGAGGCCCCGGAGAACCTCGTGGCCCTGGGGCCCAGCTTGCCCATTCCTTGTTAATAATGTACCATTTTCCTAACTCGTATGTAAAATGTAAACAGTTGCTTATTGTAGTAGCCTTTATTTTGTGCTAATTTAACTATAACCTTGTAGCCCTTATAGTTCTCGAAATAGCAATGGTGGCACACTTAAATTGAATACCCAGTATTTTAAGTAAATTTCAGAAGTTCTTCTTAGTACAATACATTGGTCCCTTTTAAAAAATCATAAGCTTATGTCATAGTGCTAGGGACCTATGAAAAACTATGATTTAGTTTTTATAGTTTAGATTTAGAATGTAGCGGCAGGATCTAAATTTGGAGCATATTTTGCATGACAAATGGAGATTATAGATAAAAAATGGGAATAGGAGTAGCAATACATTTTAAATATTTTAATCATTATAGCAGCTACAAAATTTTGGTAATTGTTCTCCGTTTGTATTATTTAATGAGTATATAGCTCATTTACCCGTTGAGAGCAATTGTATTCAGCAATTCAGCGCATCTGACATTGCATTCGGGCAAACAGTCTTGTTTTGTGTTATTTATGATGGCAAGAGTAGAAAATGAGTGGGACGTATTTTTTCAATTCTCCACGTGCATGAACTGCACGCGGACTCTAATAAGCTTTGTTAGTATCAGTGTACACCGAATGAACACTCTTCAGAGTACATTTACATAGGTACATTTTCCGGTTAATTTGAGTGTGTATTTTGACTTTTGAATTGGGCCGGCACCAAAAAATAAAATCATCAGTTAGTTCAATTTACCTGTGGTATGTGATAGCCCAACAAATGATGCACAGATTGTTTGATAATTTTACTAATTATATTTTCATTTTGCCTGTCATTTCCAAAAGATTATCTATCATCATTTCCTGATAACTGCTTAAGTTCAGAAGTAAAACGCATGCTTAAACTTACAAATATTAAAATTTTAAATACAAATATGAACTGAAGTTAAGAAAGAAAGCCCAATTCTTTAACGAAGTTGTTATCGTAACAACTTGCTAATGATGAAAAAATCGCATCGAAACTTCATGGAGAATATTTCATTAGCCAGTTGTTACTACGTAGCAACTTTTTTATAGAATAAGCCTGAATAAATAGGTATTAATTAAGGGTGGATAAAAGAAGATGTTTTTTATGCGGAAGGTAATAATACGGCATTTAGAGAAGTTAGAAAAGAACTGAGAAAGGAAAATGAACTATTATTGGACGACTAGATCTGAATGGAACATACCATAGAAAGAAGACAAATCATTTGACATGAAAAACTATGTAAACAATTTTTAATAGATTCTAAACCCTAGGGCTAGAATAATAATAAATAAAAATAAATAACGCGAGACAATAATAAGATAAATTTCATTGTACCAGCAACTCGGCTAAAACGATTAAAATGAAAAAGCCAGATGTTGCAATACATAACCCCCTGGAAAAACAACTTTTAAATGTTAAAATTACAGATAAAATCTGTTGTGAGCACCACAATACCTCCCGCCATAGATTTCTTATCAAATAATGCAGGAACACGGACCACCACTATCCAGAAACGCTCATTCCTTCAAAAAAATTAGTTTTCACTTATGACACATGTCAGAAAATGACATTTTTCAATCATTGTTTTGTTGTTTTTTTTTTTCAAAACGCTCAGGTTAGCAGATTTAAACGAATATGACAAAATATACAAATACATAAGTGAGCGAATTCGTTTCTTCACGAGTGTTGTATAGCGTTCTGTACAATCCTGCTATTATAAGTACGTGCCCCCATCCTTGTGGTTCACATACTCAATGTTTCGAATCAGTCAATTTGGCAATGACAGGTGAGTGGGCGGAAGTAGTCAGCGTAAAAAGCCTCGTACAGACCTGCGAACCGTTCGACGAACAGTGTTCGGCGAACCGTTCGGCGAACTGTTCGGCGAACGGTTTGGCGAGCACTGACAGATGATGGTGGGGGAATGTTCGTCTCTTTTCCATTTTTGTTGCAGATGCATGTATGTAGATTGCTTTAAAATGGACATTGAAGCCGTGACATATAGATGTTAAACCTGTTTAATTTTTTTTTGTTCTCATTGTAACTATGATTTTATTTTAAAACTTTATAACTAATAATATAAATATTGCTTTTATAATATTTCAAACGACACATATTTTTGACACTTCACAATAATTTGACATATAGATGTTGAAAATGTTTTAGTTATTGTTCTCATTGTAATTCAGTTTATTGAAACATATTATTAAATATATAATTGAGATTTTCTCAAAATTAGAAGCATGCACAACAAAGTGCAAATAACATTTTATATTCCAAACATTTTTGTTAATATCTTCCATTTGAAATATTTTTTCGCAGTAATTCTAATTTTTTTTTTATAATTTATTGTTTTGTTTGTAATAATTATAAGTAATAAAAAAAGGAGTCGTAGACTTTGGTGGAAATGTCATATGATCTTTATTTTGCGGATTCCAAATAAACCGTGATTTATATAGAGTATGATAAATTTTAAAGTATTTATTATTAATAAATATAGTATTAATGAAGAGCAAAAATTAACATTTATCTCAAATTAAAGAATAAAGTGAAATAAAATCATTTGTTGCAAGTATCCGTTCGCCGTCGCGTCCACACTAGCTGCAACGTGCTCGCGCAACAACCTTTGATCGTTCGTCGAAATACCGACAACCGATGGATCGCGCAAACGTTGCAGGCAAACGTTGCACGTGTTGCAGAACTTCGTTCGGTTCGCCGTTTTGTTGCGCCGGTGTGGACGTGGTTCACCGAGCGGTTCGCCGAACGGTTCGGTGAACCGTTCGCAGGTCTGTACGAGAAGAATTTTCACCCACTCACCTGTCATTACCCACCCGTTGCCATAGGAATTAGTTGAGTGGACAAAACAGAAGGTTTCCAGTTCTGTATCCAAGTTAATAAAAATTTTCAATAGCAGGATTAAACAAAATTATATTTATTAACCGTGTTGTAATTCGAAAATGGTACTAGTAAGAGACAAATGTTTCAAACAACAATTGTAGATAATAATATTTGAATAATTATTATAATAACAAACGTCATCAAACCATAATTTACGAAGATATTTCAATATAATTTGATAGAGCTTCAAGTAAACTACCACTTTCGGTTATTGGATTATCACCAAAAACTAATCAGCTCTTCCAAAGGGAATACAATTGATATATACAAAATATAAAAATTTTCAGTTTAGTAGTTTTTGAGAAACCGTAACTCCAGAGGTCCATACCGACTGCCAGTTAGGCCCGGTAGTTCAGTACAAGGTTAAACCAAAACAAAATAGGTAACCACTTTTTTTATTGGTTAGGCGTATTTCAGTTTCCAGTTAGCTCTAAAACGAGTTTAGTTTAACCGAAAAGTTAAACCTGCATGTGTAGGCGGGTTAACCTAATATTTCGTGGTCAACTCATGCGCAGAAAGATTTTTAAAGTTCCGTTATGACAGTGTTTATTATTTTGACATTTGTTGATATTGATAAGTAGCATAAAGTAATAAGAGCGTGAATCAGTAATTATAATGCAAAACTCACGATCAAAAAATTGTTGTGACGACGAAATAAATTTGTTGGTGGAAGTGGTTAATGAACAAATTAATAATAGAATGTGAGAGATGGGGGGTTCTAAGTCAGAAACAGACTAAAATAATTTAATGTGCTTTCTAGTCGTGTGCCACAGACCGAAAAAATATAATATAAATAAATATTATTAATATGTGATACGAAATTGAATTTATATTACTTTACCAATTAGTGGGATGTTTTTGCTTTCATTAATTTCGTCCAACAATTCATTCACAGACTTGGATAACCGAAAAAGACAACAAAATTCACCATCGTCTATCATTTCGAATTTGCAGTCCCAAACGATTAATAAAATTATTAATTTGTTCATCATCTGAATCAGATGAAGATTCACTTGAATTCGATATGAAACCGTCCATAATATTAAAACGCAGAAATTATACTACCAGGTTAATTGGTTTTAAGCATGTCATACATGAATGACACTTCCAAATTACTACCAACACAACGAAATTATTGGTTACAAAATCCTGGTTTAGGTAACCAGGATTTAGATACTGATATACAGATGCGGAGTTAAAATGTCGGTTAAAAGTTAACCGAGATTATGTAACCAAGTTTTTAACCGCGTACTGAAATACTGGGCCTTAGACAAACACACACAGAGACGTCATCGCGAAACTATTAAACTCATATTCTAGGAACCCTAAAACGTGCTTATTCACTGAAAATACACTACCGAATTTTTAGCATGATTCCTATACTTCCTTACAGTTTGTGGAGAGGTAAAACGTTTCATACAAAAAGTGTAGCTAATATAATTTTGATTCTTTTTGAATACAATGCATTTTTAAATTATTTATTTATTGAGATTTGCATAAAAGTCTTGATAGGCCTTCAAATTAACTACCACTTTCGGGTGATGGATTGTTGAACTACTAAAATCTAAATTAAAAATTTGACATTAATGAAATTTTGAGTTATTTTTCATAAAGTGTACATAAAAATCGTCTCATACAAATAGTGTCATCGTATTCTATATTTCTAGGGACCCCAAAACGTGATTATCTGTTGAAAATTGACTACCGAAGATTTTGGCCCGTCACAATATCTCCTTTACATATATGTGCCAACAAATACCTACATAAAATTATACTAAATTTGATAAAACTCAAAAAATCTTAAATAAATCAGTTATGGCAATATAGCACTAATTTGTTTGTATTTCGTTTATCTATCTATTTTAATCTCTGGTTAATACGCCTCCATTGGTTCCTGATTGTCATTACTTCGAGAAACAATACGAACTTTGGTTATGCACTTCACTTATTTCAACAAAAGCAATTAAGAAATCAACTCACCTTCTTCTGTTTGTAATCAATAGCCTGTACCAGTCTCGTCAGCTTCATATGCTCGCCCTCTTCATACGGAGGATTATCCGGATCATGATTGAGGATGATCGCCAACTCCTGAGAGCTCCTGGACTGGTCCAGCAGGTCTACAGCGAAACGCTGACACTGGTAGCGAAGCGATAGGTAGTCGCTCTTGCACTCCTGCTCGGTAAAGGCGAGGTTGCGAAGCTCCCAGGACAGCTGGAAGGCGGTTAGAAGAGGATCGTTGGAGGAGAGGGCGATCAGAGAAGGACTTGCCAAAGCGCGGTATTCGTTAACGCGGGATAAGGAAAATCGCAGGGAGTCTTCGTTGGACTCGCGGATGCATTCGTCGCAACCGCATCTGAAAAAGAGTTATAAATTTAGAGATGGGCGAATATTAGTTTTTTTTTTTCATTTCGAATATTCACTGCCTCTGTAATATTCGATTACCTCAAATACTTGAATACCTGGAATATACTTATTAAATAAAAATAAATTATGGTCACCTCCGGTTGGGCATAGAAGAGCTTGAAATCACAGGTTAATGGCTTACTTTATTTGTTCAACATGGAACATGGAGGCAAACTCAGATAAGTTCCATTAAAAATGAGTACTGTGATTCCTGTTTGTCGAGAATGAAGGGTTTGTTCGTGAAGAATGTGAGCAGTGTAAGAATACATTTGATTATTTAATGCCAAAAACCTGCCAGAAGTTTAATAATTATTATAAAGCACTTAAAGATAGTTCAAAAATTATTTTCATAATAAACTCAGTAGGATTAAAATAATAATTATTAAAAGTTTCTTGCCTGATAGAACTCAAAGAGATTTAAGAAATTTTTATTAAATATTATTTTCTAAAATATATCACTAAACATATTAATATTACGAGAAAATTGAAAACAATATTTTATTCGAATTATTATTATTAACATCGTCCCTTTTTATTTCGTTTACCTACTAGAAACTACTTGTCAAAACTGATTCCTTATTTGAAATAAATTAAATTAAAGAGAATTTCCACTTCTGGTTTTGCAATTATCCCCGCACATTCATCCATATATCTACACAGACCTCATTGAAAAAATAGTCAAATCGGAATAAATTCAAAACATGTATTTTCATGAAAATCTCGTCATCGGCTTGAAGAAAGTAAAAAATTACATAAGATTATTAATTGGTAAAAATATGTTTAAAATTTGACCATGCAACTGTAGTTTCTCTCAACATATTATTATGTTTGGAAATAGGATTTAATATCAAACTGTGTATGGCAATTTGCTAAATTATCTGTACACATATTTCATGAGAAATGTGATCACCACTGAACTGTAAATATGTATAAATATAGTATAAAAAATTGGTTACTAGTTACTACTACAGTTTATAGCTTAATATATATTTTTTGTATATTTTAAATGTATTATTATTTTTATTTTTTACGAAGATGGAAAGCAGACTAACTTCTTTTGTCATATTCCGCCTCATCATTGGATGATTATGAATTTATGTGTACAACACAAACGACCATGCTCTTCAGTAGAATTCAAACCGACGACCTCTGGCGTGCTAGGCCAGTGACATAGGCACTACGAGACCGGCTTTTAAATGCATTAATATAATTAATTGTACAACAAGTAATAAAATTAATATATTATTTCACGAATATGAAGTTTGATACACGATATCAAAGGCAATCAAATGAGTAAGAAGAAAATGCTTTCATACTTGTGTACACGTATATTTTGCATATTAATATTAGATATATTGTTTAGACTTACACCAAAATTTGATTACTATGTTGGAAAACTTAAACAATGATGGAGGAGATTTTACTTTCATTAAAATTTTTAAATAGTTTTTCATGGTTTTTTTGTGATAAAAGTTTAACCATCATTATGAATATGTGCAAAAATAATAAATTAATGTTTTATTAATATTTTACAATACACAATATAATATATTTTATGCATAGATAGATTACCTGCTCTAAATTCAGGGAGAGAATTTTCACACTGCCATATTTATTTTATCGTCGTCCTTTTTGTACAAAAAATGTTTATTTAAAAAGGGTCAAAAATCGATGTAAAATTTGTTATTTTAATAAACAATTCAATATTGGAACACTTCTCTGTTCTTGGAATAACTGAGTATCTATTCGCATATCTATACTACGAGAAGCTTGATTGGGAAAAATTTATTGTATCTTGGTAATCCAAATAGGTTTTTTTATTTGAATTCAATGTTTAATTTCTGTAGATTTATTCCGTGTCTTTAATTAACAGTTGTTTTGAGAATGACCCAATACATAAATACTACCAAATTTTAAATAATTTTTCTACGACCACTTAGAAATCTGCTTATTGTATGTTTGTTGTTGCTAGGGAAATGACGTACATTGCAAGCATCGTACGAAATGAATTTGTTTTGTGAGTATTTGAATACAGGCCATTTCATTTCAGTATAGGTGCCATTGCTAGGATACTTATTTGGAATTTTCAGATATTGTAATGGTGAAGGCGGGACAAATTTATTATTAGAATTAAATTAATTAGGAAATAATATCGTGGTCGTAGAAAAAGTATAGTGTACAACATCCTACGAGTATGAAGTGGACATTCCATGCGAGTTGTACACTATACTTTTCCTACGACAAAAGCGAATAAATGTGTGATATTTATTTGAAATAATTTCCTCTAAAATAATATGGCGAACAATGCGCACAGAAAAACTGTTTTCCTGTGTTAATCGCCTATGTACACAGGGATGTATATGTCGTAGGCATTTAGAATAATCAGGCATTTAGCGAAAAGCCGGCAATTAGATGAATTTTACTTCATTCTTCTAATTGACTAAATCAGGCAATTAGACGAAAAATCGCGCATTTCTCTATTTGCCGGGCTTAATTTAGGCACTTAGAAGAATCATTCATAATATGTTGGCTGCAAAAAATGTAATTGCAAAGCTGCAAAAAAACAATGCCAAACAAAACGATGTGTCTGCTTCAAAGCAGCAATTCACGATGCAATTTATCGGCACCTTGTTGTAACAAATAAGTGAAATTTGTTAATAAAATTGTTCACAATATTATGAATGATTCTTCTAAGTGCCTAAACCGCGCCCGGGATATAGAAAAATGCGCGATTTTTAGTCTAATTGCCTGATTCCGCCAGTCAAATAGAAGAATGAAGTAAAATTCATCTAATTGCCGGCATTACGCTAAATGCCTGATTATTTTAAATGCCTACGACATATATACACTCGGTATATTGGCAGTTAGTTGTATCAATCACGGTATGAGTACCTATATATAGTGAACAGTTCAAATAAATCTACATTCATGGATGAACGTATATTTAGAACACAATTTACTACTTTTTTGTTATGAAACAACACCTACTTGATATCATGAGGCATAGGCAATGTAGCTCCTCGATCTAATAATATCTTGATAATCTCGTAGTTGTCTTTATGGGCTGCTAAAATTAAAGGTGTTATTTCTGGAGCAAACGTTCCCGTACTCAATTCTACTTTCTGCCAACTCTGTAACACAAACGTAACATTTATTTCTTACAATAACATGTTAGAATTCCATGTGCTTATATTAAATAGGATATTTAGACAGACATCAAGGAGCAAGTGATAATGCATCGGACTGTGGATCGTGAGATTCACAATTCAATCCTAACACTAGAACAACTGACAAATTTTCTCAACGAAATTGACCTCTGCAATTTTCTTTCACTAACATACAATTACAATACGAGATTCAAGAAATTAAATTGACGGCCGTCAATTGGGGTCTTTCACCATTAAAAAAAAAATTTGTGAAACTTTATCTATATTGAAGATTATCTACACTTTAAAAAAATCTTAATTGTTATGCATTAAGCCACAAAGATTTTTAAAAAAAATGTTGTGACGTCATAGTAGAGGTGTTGCTGGATCTAAAACAGTAGAGATTTAAATAATTTTTGGTTCATAAATGTTCTATTTTATTGTAATAATAATAATAAAATAAGTAAAAAAAATATATGACTACAATTATTTACAATCTGTACTGTTTTAGATCCAGCAACACCTCTACTATGACGTCACAACAGTTCCAAGTTTGGTTCCGAGTGTGGTAATTTCACTTTATGAAAACTATTATTAATTTCTAATAAGAAAATCATTTAGTAAATAAATAATATGGTTACATTTAATTTGTTAATAAAATTCTGCTATTCTATTACTTGTCTATAGAACTCCTGATTAGGGAGCATACTTATTCTGTAATCAGAGATAATACTAATTATAATTTCTCTAAATTAATGCCTGAAACTAATTTAAGTGTACTTACTATCCGCATAAAACCTTAGACAGCTTTAAATGTTGAAGACAAATCATCTTTCTAAGATTGCCGAAAAACCCAGCTATTTGTTAATATTTTTGTTTAATTTCATTAAAATATTTGTTGTTTAACACTGTGCAGCTGCAGAGAATAAATATACTATATATCTTAAAAATAAATTCTCTTACGTATAGTTCTCCTTCCTTGTGAATCAGCTCCTCGTGTTCCAGAAGCAGTTCCACAGCTTCCACGAACTCCTGGTTGATGGCATGTAGAAGAGCATCTTTCGTTTCAACTCCTAGGATCACCAGAAGTTCCACCATCTCTAAATTTTCACCTTCAATAGCTAAAGTTAAAGATCCACGACCTAAGCTGTCCGCGCAGTTGATATCTATGTTCTTCTTACGATATGCTTTTTGAATCATTCTGCAAGAAAAAAAAAAACATAAAATATCTGCTTTTTAAATGGAAAATAAATATCAATGAAAATAGAAAGTTAATTAATTTTAATTTTTGTTTTGCACCTGCTGATGAAGACCCTTGTGGGGTAGAAACCAGTTGAGGAAGAATTAAAATTTTATTAAATTGACTGCAATCCAGATTTTTAAAAATTTTATTATTATTATACTATTGAGATAATGTTATTGTGTTTTTACTTATATTTGAATCTTTAAATTCAACTATGATCACAGAGTACATTATTGACTTCTTTCGCAAGTCTACTTCCTGACCTGTTTCAAATTCTCTAATTCATTTGAATCCATTATGGAGGTCCTCAATCCTAACTAAATTTATCCAGGCGTTTAAGTAGGGGTGTCAAAGGTGTGCAAGTACCAAGGGTGGAACACAAATTTAAAATTTGGGGCGTTAGATAGAAATTTTTTTTTGTACATCAGGGTGTAGCAAGGTGAAATTACATTGAAACTAGGAATATTATTTTGGCACTTACTGTACATCAAAATTGCTTTCCTATTGCAAATATTGAAAAAGTTACAAATAGTATCAGTAGGTATCTGCATTTGCTGACAGTTTAGTGGTTCTAGCAGGGAGTGAAGAAAAAATGCAACAGAATTTGAATATCCATATATAGGACAATATGATATGAAAATTAATACTAAAAAGAAAAAGGTTATGGTAATGGGAAGCGAAGGAATAATTGTAAACTTGAGTATTAATAATGAAAAAATATAACAAGTAAATAAGTTTCATTATCTTGGAACGATTATAAATAATGGTAAACAGTACATAGGACTAAAATAATTTCTACCGCATATTTACAAAATTATATTTATTATTAAATAAATTAGAAAATCAACTTCGTGGTAATTCATTGACCTGATGTTGATCATGAGATCCCCAGTTCGATTCCCACAAATGACGACAAATTTCGAAATGTCACCAAATAAAAATTACTCCTTTAATAACACTTTTGATCTTCTTAATTTTACTGCCGATATATTCTAAAGAACAGTACCTGGAAATAATTTAATGACACGGTGAAATTTATTTGTATTAGATATATGATGTATTTATAATTTTATGTGCAGTGTAATATGAAATGGGCGCAGAAGACCTACTGCCTACGCTACTGATTATCTTGATTTAATGTAGGATTACTGAATTCGTGCTCGATATATTGATGTCATTAATTTAAATTCCGATTTTAGATATGCCAGCTGAAGTGGAACAAATCGTTAAAAGTTAAAAATTAAATATATCTTTTTTAAGTAATTAAATAAATGTTTCTTTTGACTTTATTTGTAGGTATTTATTAAGTATAATTATATAAAATATATAATTGGAAATATTTAAGGACCTGATCAAAGCAATATTAAACCAGAATGAAAATAAAATACTAATTCTTTGATGAATTCTCGTTCACAGTAAAAATAAATTAACCCTCTATTGCATACTGTTCCCGATCGGGAATATAAAATTTAAAATTCTTCTTTTCTTTTCTTATGCAGTTTACTTTCATGGCAATCATGTTGTAACCATTTGGGAACATTATATAAACTTTGTCAATTGCCAATTAGGTCATTCCTCTTAATTTGACCAACATAAAAAAAATTTGAAGTGGAAAAGGATAATTACAGAAACTGAGATAAAAAATGTATAATTTGACGGAAGCAGCTTATTACCTGCTGATATTTCCATTTTTTTTTCTGATGTTTTCCTAGAAGAGGTTGTTTATTAAACAATTTTGTATAGTACGCAAACAAGACTCAATAGACCAAAGTTCTTAAAAAAATTTTAAGAAAAAAAATTTATGTAACATTTATTTTAAATATATGAATATTTCTTTTGTAAAAAATAATTTTTTGAACCTTTATTAAAAAAAAAAATTCATGCAATAGAGGGGTAAGTAATGGATATTTTAAAATTATTGGACAGTATTTTCATAGGTATCTCAATTCTTTTAGGGCCTGTTGGAGAATACGTTGTTAACTACTTTGTTGGCTAACAACACGTTACAAGTAAACCATGAACAAGATGGTTGAAACCACATTTGACACAATTTTATTTAATTCTTTAATTTGCAATTTAAAATTACTCATTTTCAAGTAAACAATAACAGTGCGATTATGTTTTAACAATTATTTATTAGTTCAACTCTTCGTTATTGTGGTGGAAAAATGTCACGCGGTTAGTGTTGTGGGGTATGATATACCCCGAACAAAAGTTCCCTAAAACTAACAGGAATTTTCAAATTTGGTAAATTAAATGATGCATCATGTTTTGATTGTGTGTCAAATAAATCAAACATATGGTACTTAGTAATATGTATTTAAAAAATAACAATACTCATAGTTCCATTTAGATTTTAGAAAAGGTTAATATATTTCGTTAAACTTGTACAAGTTTGAATATTGAAAAGAAAAAACATTTGACATTTATTACATACATTGTTTTCTTATTCCAATTTTTCTTTTCTACTTAAGAAAATGATTAGTTGACATCGTTTTATGCAACCGGATGTATTTCAGTCTCAGTATACCATATTTTAAACATATTTAATTTTTTAAATTAAAATTGCTTCTATAATTAATTAAAAGGTGGGTACTTACTATTATTTTCCTAATAAAACAAAAGTTATTACCTTCGAACGTTTGCCATGTCTCCTCGTTCAACAGCCAGTAAATACTTTTTTTCTTCGATGGTAAGAGTTTTCGGTAAGTTAGGAATTTGGAGCGGTTTCCTAGGAATACCAGGGGCTTCGATATCTATATCAACCTTCAAAATAAATATTTTATTTGTAAAAGCATTTAACAATTTGTTTGTACAAATATACATACATCTCCTTTTTCGTCCATGATGATAATTTATTCGTTGAATATTTAGTTGGTAAGATTTCCTGTAAGCAAAAATAAATAAATTATTTACAGAACAAAAAATCGCTTTGATGTTATTAGATAGACAGGTAAGAAGGTTAAAAAAAAGGTGTAAATTCATCTAATATTTTAAGAAAAGTATTTATTAAAAACATGTCACATGCATTATTTATTTAACTTGTCTATAATGTAAAATCTATGTACACGTTTTTCTTGAACAAATATACATTTATATTTATATTACTTCTAGAAAAAGATGCTCGCTTCAAATAAAGATAAATATTAATATTTAACCAGCTGCCGTATTCTGACCTCTCTATTCTACTTTAATTTGAAGTATTTTGTTATATAGTATTATATAAAGAAACAGCGCTATTTAAAATCGTATTTGAAATATTGAGGTTAAATAAGTTTGACGCACTAACAATATCGAATCAAATGTTTGGCTGCAATGTAAAATACTTCATAAGACATTTTATTTCGATTTACTTTTGTTAATTTAAAGTATAACATAAAATTATAAAGAACGCAGAAGCAAACGAGCATTACAGATATGCTTGAAATACTAAATTTTCTATTACTTTAATTCGGAACATTTGCCTCAAGTAAAGCAATATTTGAAAACTAATAAAAGAAAGAAACACACTTAATTTCTAACAAATCTTATAAATAAATAAAGTATTATGTTAATATTAAAAAATATATATCTTAGTCCTAACAATACCTATGTAGCAACATTGAATTGTTGAATACTTTGTACCCCAGGTTAACTTACAATTCAATATTTTTTTTTTGCAAGGAAAGGGAAAATAAAAATAATTAGTAACCTATGAAACAATTATCTATGTTATAAAAAAAAGTTGCTGCATCTAGTTCACATGCAAAAAGTGATTTACGAAAATATTTCAAAAGGAATAATAGTATATTATGTTATTAGGATTAATTGTGATACTTTGTGTGCATCCAAATTCACATTTTCTGTGAATAACACATGCTATTTTTTTCTTCAAAAAGAAAATAGAATTATAAACCATTAAAAAATGCCCAAAACTTCAAAAAATATTCTGTCGTATCAAGCATTTTTAGTTGCCATAGAATATACTGTTTTTATTATTTTTGTTTCATTTTTAACTGTCAAATTATTTAATTTCAACCTAACTGTTTTTCATAATTTTTTACTTTGTTCGTCGCCGGAATTGAAGTATTGCCAAGGAGACACTTTTTCGCCGGCAGTGACAATGTTGAACTTCTGCTTGTTGAATATAAATACATAACTTTTATGATGTTTGAAGAAAAAATTACTTTGATATAACATGAGTGTATTACTGCTGCATAAGTATTATGAGCAGCGGTCCCTGTATGTTCTAGAATAGTATATTCTACAACAAGTAATGGAATGGCACATATTCCAATCCGAGCCGAAGGCGAGGGCTGCGGTTTGCGAGTGTGAGATATGCCATTCCGTTACATGTTGTGGACTATACTTTCTATAACAAGATTTTGGAAATTATACAAAAAAATACAAAAATATAAAACTGTTGAAAACGTCAAACTCAAATAAATCAAATTAAAACAAACAGACGTAACCATAGTAACTGAATCAAGATACTTCATATATCGCACTAATATGCTGCTCTGATTCGTCGAAATTATTCCATACGCGGCGTATGGAATGATAGTTGTTCCTATACAGTTTTTAGTTGTAGAATATGTAGTTTCCAAAACAGTGTTAAAGAAAAGTTCTTCTTTTTTCTAAGAACTATCTTAAAAACATTCCAGTTTGAGCAGTCTAAAGATCAGAAGCTTTATTTTGCAAAATTTATTATCTAATTTAATTATACATATACAATCAGAATACTGTTATAATTAATACCGTTTTGAAATAACTTCAAAGCAATTAAAACAAATAAAAACATGACCACATGTCGAGCACACATCTACATACTTATAAGCTGTTTATATTCCAAATATTTAACACATAATCATATTTCCTATGTTAGTTATGTTTGCGAAGTCTCAGTACCTACTTAGAATATGTAAATGTAAGATGTATTACCGATTAGTAAAGCTGACGATATGGAAATAGTGTCTCGCGGCAGTGCTACTACATGGCTGCTGTCCAACCACTAGACCAGTGGCTAGCTGCTGTTGTTGCAGACTGCCGGCTATCGAGTATCGTTATTGAATTAGGGATTAGTTCGTCCACAGACCTAGTTTTATGTTAAGATGCTCAATGTGATTACTTGTGTGCCGAGATTTACATACAGTTAGTTGAAAATGTATAAGTAGGTTATAGAATTATAGATGGACTCGATATCGACTGACATTTCCCTGAAAATATTGGGTTTTGTTTGATATTCTATTATTTGGAAGAAAATTTTATGTTACTGCCTTGAGGAAATAATTAATTATAGATTATTCTTATTTATTCTTTAAATAAAAGTATAAATTGAAACATGTTGAAATATATAACTGTTTTATATTAAATTATGACAATAATTAGTGTCGTCTGATTTTTCTTTCTCATATGTTGTATAAGGAAGTATAAGAATCATGAAATAAATGAATGCCGAGATGTTCACAACAATATATGTTTGTTTGACCCTGATTTCATTTTGACCATTTTTTCAATGACGTTTACGTGGATGGATAGATAGAAAAAATAAAGTAACAAAGCTTCATCATTTTAATTCTAATGACAATACGTAGAAATGAATTGATTTTAGGCACACTTGCAAAACTGGACACTCAAAACAATACATTTAACTTATTTAAATAAACTGTTATGGGCACCACGATACCTCCCGTCATAAATTTCTTATCAAACAATGCAGGAACACGTATCACCACTATCAAGAAAAGATCATTTTTAATTAAGTATGACATTTTAACGAAAATGTTATATAATATAATTACTTTCTTATACAATTATGGAAACAACCGCTGATAGATTTTTGTGGAAATATATGTTTTGATGTCTACTGAATTCATTTTGACCATTTTCTCAATGTTGTCTGTGTGTGTGTGGATGGATTGACGGACGTGTTTCCGTGTGCGCGATATCTTATGAACGAGATAAGATATGGTAACGAAACTTGGAATTTATTAGTTTCAAAAAAATACACAGTGCTGAGCTGATTTTGATTGAAATTGAAAAATCGGAAGAGGAAGTTTACTGGACTTTTCAGAATCTCATTATTTCATATAACAAAGTTACAAACATAAAAATAAAATCGCCAAATTAATATTTTGGGTAACATGTAGTGACTATACATTCAATTGGCAAAACAAATACAGCAAACTACTCTACTAATTGGTCAACTTTTATCTAATTTAACCAACCTCGTAGCTCTTACGGTTCTCGAGATCCCAATGCAGGCTGCAAAGGGACATTCTATATAATGAGGTAAACAGCTCCGTGGTTGTGCATCGGACTGTAGTCCATGAGATCCTCAGTTCGACTGTCACAACCGACAAAGTCGCTACTCTTATATTTACCCCTATGTTTTCTCCTTCAGTAACATCTTTGGAAGTGGAGTCTTGACGACTGGTATACGCATTGAATGCGTAAAATATATGGCTTACCGAAATTTGATAAACGGGAAATTTTGGTGATGAAATATTAATTTTATTAATATTACCCAGCTTCAGGATAAATTTCAAATTTGAATTAATTTACATTTTTAAAATAATTATAAACTAAAAATGTTTAGACATTATTAGAATCATGAATCTAGTAAATTCTCTAAAAGGGCTGTAAAACTTTTTCCAATTCTCGGTAAGCTAAAAAAGAAAATAATCTGAAATCCTACGACACGGTAGTATAATATCATATAGGTATTTCAACAAAAATGTAATAAAAGTTGAATATATTAATTTTAATAAAATTTATAAATCCTACACTATATTTTAGTTCATAATTCCCATAGATGAATTGCAATTTCATGTAGGAACATTCATTTTGTTAAAATAATGACTATGCAGTAGACACTAAAAAGTAAAATTTAATGTGAAAAAGGCTGTAATATTTTCAAATATAATGTAGAAGTTATAAACTTTTTAAATATTTCCTTTAACATCTATATAAAGTTTACATATTAAATAAAGTAGGTAAGTACATATAAATTGTATTTGCTTGCTGTATACCTTTATAATAACTAAATAGAAAATAACAACAATAAACTAAATTACTATAATGGAGAATAGATTCATGTGTACACAATATCTAGGGACATTTGTTTTATAGTAAACTATAGTTTCCAAATGAAGAAGGCGTGTTCATATATTATTACAACTATTTACGACATTAAAGTTTGTAATTATTCATGAATTTATGACATTTCAGTTTACGAACTTTCAAAATACAAAATTACATTTTAATTTATTAATTATTAATAAAGGGATAATAAATAAGAGGAGATTTTAGGAAAATTGTTTTATATCATGATATAAAATATTTTTTTTTTACATACGTAAAATAAAAATATATCGTCACGCTTTTTACCCATTATGGGTGTGGCACTCTGCTTACGCAGATCTGGGTAAGTGATATATTTTTGAGTATGAAGTGCAGTTACCAGCCGTCAAATCATAGCGTCCAAAGATGTTATTGGAGGGGGAATTTAAATTGGAACCGTAAAATCTATAAATGAATCAGCTCTCTAGACCTCGTAGGCCCATGGCTTGTAGAATAAAGTCTTTCCATTATAGTATTTTCTCATCGCATTTCACTTTTAAAAATTCAAGTATTTCTTGAGCGAGTTAAACCAGTATTCCTCTAGTCATCTCCTATGTTTCTCTGTAGAGAAATAGTCTAAATTTTAAAACTAAAACTACCAAGTTTACATAAATATTTAATACGCAAAATATTTAGAAAAATACTTTCTTTGTGTTACATTACTGGTTTCACAAATCAATAACAAGATACAACCAATAATATTAGATTAACAAGATTTTAAATTCAGTTAACGAAGAAAACTTACAAGTGCTCAAACAAAGTCAAATCTACGAGGACATGACAGCATAAAAGTAATAAATACATATATCATCACGGTATTTTACATGGTCCTGTATTTGGCACTGTTTTAACAGGTATTGGTAGTAAATAATATATTTTTTCGCTTAAGTATGTATTGAATTGTAATCCCAACAAGACGGCAAATCATGTAAACATATCTAAGACTACAGAATGTCAGTCATTCCTACTTTTCACTTTTTAGCCTGTCGGAAAGCTGACACCTTACAACCTGCAAAATCAGTGCTTACTAACTGATTGTGAATAATTTTTATAGACTTTTCTAAGGAAGTAAATTTTCTGTTGGATTTTCTGACACTTGCCTTATTCTAGTGGAGTACAGTTCATTTATTTTCACTTTTAAAGTTAATCTTTCCTATTTGTTATTTTTAAATATTCAAACAATTGAAAAATTATTTATTTTTTGATTACGAATAAAGTAGTATACTAAAAAAATATTACTAGATAATGACGTTACTGTACAACAACCTGTTGCTATATATGGAATACTAAAATTTGTTGAAATAAAAATGCAATGTGTGATGCATCACACGTGCCGCTATTTTTAGACGCGATTTGTTGCAATGAACATAAATTGCTATCAGTATATATTATAAAACACGGGATCACGAGGAGCACAAATTACAACTAAACCCAGAAAGTCTGACAGTAAAGTGACTGACAGATATGGATTTTATATGTAAACGTGATCATTTACCAGTAGCAACAACATAGCGAACAAAAATGAACTACATTTATTTTTAATAATTTTAAATTTCATTAAAGGAATAAAATTGATTTTAAAAATCACTATAAATTCCATTCATATATACATTTCTTAATGCTAATATTTATTTCGTCGTTTTTTTTTTAACATAAGTATACCTCAATTATTTTTAATTTTATAAAGTTTTTTTCAGGTTGATGACGTGCGTCTTCTCCTTTAATATTTTTAGTATACTCAGTGGCTTAACAGATTTGTTAAGAAATTTCGGGGAGAATTTTAAAAATCATCATCATCATAGTTTGGGAAAATACCTTTTCAACTAATATCTTTGGAGTGGGGCACGATTTTGCAACTGGTAACCGCTTTTCACACCCTGAAATATATCCTTAACCAGATCTGCATCAAACAGAGCGTCACACTCAATGATACAAAAATCTTATGATTACATATTTATGTATTTTATTTTTATTGAATGTGATATTAAGTTCGTCTAGGTAAAAATAATAATTTTTGTATTTCACGTACACAAAGTCAATTTTGTGACACTGTTCTTTCTAAAACAATGCTACAAAATTGAATTTTGTGTAACTGTTTTTGGGGGAATTTATTATTTGTGAAATTAACAGTCTGTCAAACTTGGGGCTATCATTGCTCACGTAAAATTATTGAATCGGAACCCCTGCGTCGGGGTTGCGGCCTGTGATCCGATAGGCCCCGCGGGCAAAGCCTCTTGGTGACCAGAGGTACATTAAACATGCCGTATAATTTTATTTTATTTTTATTGAATTTATGAACGTGAAATAGGAAAAGTGGTATGAACAACTCGTGTTATAATGCCTGTAATACTCGTATTACAAAAAAGGTCATTGTAACACTAGTTGTTCAATATACTATTGTGCCATTGTCTTCATGGCATTTGCCCAGTTAGGATGAAGCACTCTGTTTTTGCAGATGTTGGCAAGTGATATATTTTAGGCGTCAAGTTGCAAAAGATGTTATTGGGAAACCACTGGGTTAAAGTTACAAGTGACGCGATGGTATTTGAAGTGAGGATCTTATAATACACAGTTCGATGCGTTGGCACGAAGCTAATTTCCTCATTAAATGTTACTATTTAACAATATATAAGCCTTATGAAATTTAAAGTCCATTCCAATGTAAATTATGTTGTATTACTAAAATAATTATTTATTAATATATTAATTAATAACATAACAGGTCTCATCGGTCGGAATAGTCATTATTTATCATTCCAATCTTTTAATTTTCCCCAGTTTAACACAAGCCGACGTCATTCCATTACGTATTATTCTCGCATCACGGAAACAAACAGCAAACAGGTATAACCTACTTCCTGTCGCGCTACTCCCTTTAATTAAATTATCCTATTGCACCCTAATCCTATATTCAAGGGTCAGTTAATGCGTGATCAGGTATGTGATACATCGCGATCTAAACAAAGGTTTCTATTAGTTAGACATGAAGTGTGACGAGCAGCGGTTTCATTTACTTGTCATCGTTAGGATTGAGTGACGAAATTGAGGTTAAACATGAGAGGAACGGAGTCAAAAGAGGAACTGTTGATTTGTCCGGAGAAAGAGGATATGAATGGTGAGGTGATATTCGAGGAAGATAAGAGTTTGACGTCTGTAGAGAAGTCGTTTTTGTTGCTGGCTGATAGAGGTGATTGTGCTGGAGTCAAAAGGTGGGTTCATTTAACTTTTATAGAAGTTTTGATTTTCGTTTCCCTCAATTATAATTATGTAGATTTTGTGCTGATAAATTCTATGAAATTGTTTCATTTGAGTTTTCCATTATTTGTACTGAATCGTAGTAATATATTGTAGCTAGATATCTTGCTTAAACGATCGGTATTTTGAAGATATATTTACGAAAGTAATAATAATTTTGTTTCCTATACAAATTATTTTAGACACAGTGCTTCAACTTGTAGAGTAATATTTGCTATTATTTTATTTTGAATTAGAGAAAATGAATTATTAGTTGGATGGAGTACTAATTATGTTTATTGTATCTACTTGAAATTTTTCTTGCAGAAGAGCCGCTAATAAGAATATAAATTTGTGTATAATGTATAGTATGTATTATAAACGCTAATTATATTTTAGTATGTGTGGACGAAATGTGATTAATTGTTAATAATTTCAAATTTTAGATTAATTCGGGAATATCTAAATAGTCCAGATGAATTAGACATAAACTGTGTAGATCCATTAAATAGATCAGCACTAATTGCTGCGATAGAAAATGAAAATATCGAACTAATCAAATTATTACTCGAAGAAAATATACAAGTCAAGGTAAATATACACATTACCGCTATGGTTCTTCTTAATATATCCAATAAATAAGGGTATTATACTTTAATTTTAAAAATAAATCTTTGACAGTTGGGGGGAATCAAGTTCTACAAAAATGATTCTTCCCGTAGTACTCTTAAAGAGGAGGGCGTGGCGAATCTTTGAAATTTCAAACGGAACAACACCCTATTGAGTTTATATAATTTATAAAAATATATTAAATTTGTATTCGAGCCAATAGTATTTATTTGCATTTATTCATTAAAAGAAGTTTTTTGTACAATTTAATTTGTTTTGAACAAATACCCGCAATTTGTTATTGATTATTATTAATAGTTTTTTAATTACTATGAGCGATGTCAAATCTAGTGATCTGATTGGCCAAGCTATCGGTCCTATGAGACTGTATGCAAATAATTACTTTACAATACCTACTAATAACTTATTAATTATTAGTTCTCAAAATAATATTTTTATAAAGCAATCGAATGTGGGATTCCCATTTTAAATTTCAAAGCTGTCATTTACCTCTAAGGGCCAGGGGGACTAATTTTTGTACAATTAATTAGATAGAACCCCCCCCCCCCATTTTTGCTAAACTATTAAACTGTACTTGAGAACAACTGCGCCACTTTTGCATATCAAAAGAACACATTTTTCGTCAACAAATTATATACTTACCTACTACGGGGAAAAAATGTTCTCGAATAAAGCAAAATACATTTTGAAGTTCTCTAAATCAATAAGTAAGTACTCAAAATGGCGCAGCTTTGCAAAAAACCTGAAGTAAATTTAAATGATAGACGATTTAAAAAACCCCTTTTTGGTTAAATAACCAGACCTGTACCCTTCATCGTATAAAAGATATGGCCTTTTTATGTTTTTTTTTTCTGTAAAAATCACGCTTTCTTCTTAATAATGTAGTTCTGAAAAAAATATTTCGGACATTATATACTGTCATGAAGTATTCCCAAAGTGATCCGATTGCGTAATCGCACTACAAAAATTTATTTCTTAAAATTTTTTTATGCATATTTAAGAGGGAGAGTCGATAGGCGGTAATTAAGTAGATGAAAAATTATTTTTTTAGTCCTAAATATGTGGATAGTGCCACCATGACGTTTGGTACATGGTCACTTTTGATTATCTTATCCTGGAGTATCCTTTATTTTTGCCGATTTTTATCAATTTACTTATTTAGGAAGGCACAGTTTTGCTCATGTAACAAACTTTGTACCTCTTCCAATACCTACAAAAATTATTAATAGTGAGCAAGCTTAAAACATTCGAGTACAGATTCCCACGTATAAGAAAATCGTGTAGTGATCACAACAGATTTTTTCTTAATCCAGTTCGAAGCGGGCAAAATGAATATGTATAAATTTTAAAATTCGTTCTAATAATAGTTACCTAGTAATCTGCACTAGATACCTACTTGTGTTCCAACCTTGAATTTATATCGAAGATTATTTATAATTCAAATCAAATTTCCATACAAAATGAAATTATAGGAATAATCAAATTATTTATAATGAAATAGGAAATCCGCGAACGTGATTTCACATTATATAGCTTTTTAATCTCTTGGGGTTATTAGTCAGTGTCTCAAAATAAATCTAATTAGTTGAGCGATAACACAAAGTTTTGTTTGCACAAGGACGCGCTTCTCCATGCCATCAAAGAGGAATATGTGGAAGCCGTGGAGCTACTGTTGGACTGGGAAGAGGACCATCATCAAATTGGACAGCCCTACGTGAGTCAGTTAACTTTTTTTTTTAAGTATACACTCGTTTGTTCTTAGTTGTGCAACTAGAAAGATATACCTTTCCCATTAATTTGAAGATTAAATCAAAGGAGTAAAAAAGGATGCTTTTATACATGTTGTACATACATGTGATATTAGATATATTCGACAGAAATAAATGTTAAGAATTATTTTGATGCATGCCAAAGTTTAGTTATCATGTCCGATAGGGATATTTAAATGGATTTTTATTTATTTAATTTTTAAATATGCCTAAAATTTCGTTTATCTACGATAGTGTGTAAAATTGATGTTTAACTGTTAATTTCAAGTTTGTAAAACGGTTGTTTAGTAACACGATCCCAGCACGGGCAGTTACGGGTTGCCAAGCAACGTGTGATTAAAATTTTGAAACACGCCAAATTTGCAAAAATTTTGTTATCATAGCAAACTCATTTAATATTGTGATCCTACTTCATAAATAAAAATATATTTTTCATATTTTTTGGGGTTTTTCATTATATCGTAGATAAAATATTTTACGATACACATACGTAAAGCGTCTTTAGTCACTCAGGGGTCTTAAAACACTCGCTACTCTCGTGTTTTAATTGACCCATTCGTGACTAAAGACTAGCTTTACGTACTTGTATCGTAAATAACTATTTTTTAAATCTAAGTCAATGATTCAATTTTGAGAAAACTATCTCTAAATTTAAAAATAATTTACTCCAATCCAGTTATAGTTTTACGAAAATAGATACATTATTATAAAACCTTGATTCTTTGGCTACAAAAATATATATGCAATAAATAATAAGTTTCATTCAAAAACAATATTTTGTTTTAAAAAAAAATAGGTTCATAAGGTAAAATGCAGCTGTATTCATAATGTATGGTTCACTTTAAGTTGAAGTGCGTGAAGTTTAAACTAACATACTATAGTTGTCAGAAGACGAGCAGAGTATTCTAACAGATCCATAACAAATGCACGTAAAGAAAAGTGTTACAATTATTTTGGCGATCCTTTAAAAATTATTAACAGTTGCACATTGTATGGCTGATTTACACTGGATTTAATTTTCATATTTAGAATTTATAAATTTACGATTTACCTTCATGGTTTATACTGAATTTAGTAAGTTTATTAAAATCTAACAATCAGAATAAGGCTTCATGTAACTATTAATAATAAGTGTTTTGGTTTAACTGTTCTATTCCAAAATGACAACCTTTAAGTAAAATTAAAAGAACGTGACGAAAATTAAATAATTACTTTGCTTTTTATAAACGCCTTTTATACGGTGGGAAATGGAGAATGATAGCGAAGAGGATCCCCAAATAGCTGCGAAAATAACGTCTCTAAATTTATTATTTTTTCAACTTTATGGCCACCGTTTTACTATTAATAAGAGCATATTTGTAGAATCTGAAATATGAAATTCATTTCTCATGTTGCCTATCGTAACCATGCGATGGAAATATACATAAATTAGAAATAGGATGTACTGTATTTCTGTAGCAATAATAAACTTACAAAGAACATATATTTAGTGATTGTAAACAAAATGGTTTATAAATTGGCATATAGTTAATAGATACCTAGTAAAATAAAGATTCACCGACTGGCATAATATGTAAATGCTATAAAGAAGAAAAATTCTCTCGAAATGTGGTGAGATTACTGTCTGATGCCTCCACCTTCATCAAAGCTTGCCAGTAATAAATTATGCATGAAGAAACTTTAAACATTTAAAAAATGAATTTAAAATTTTATCCAACCCTATTTAATTATAAATAACTTTTGTTACAAATTTATTGTTTTATTAAAAAATCCATATAAGTTAAAAATATTAATAACAAAAAATAATCCTAAGAAATGAACTAGTGTTTAAGATCAGATATATAAAAATGATTTTAAATGCATTTTATATATTTTATTATTTTTTTTTAAAACTAATTTAAAAACTGTGGCAGTAATTTTGAGCAAAATAATTTCTTTTTTTTTGTTAAATTACGTTTCGACTATTTTGCGATTCAATCAATTTTAGCGTTTTCGATATCTACCTGCCTCAAAGAGTGAACAAACATCAATGATATAATCACTTATTTCAAAAGTATATAAAAATATAACAAATTGTATATGAAATGAAACCGGTATAAGTAAGAGTATGAAGCCTGAGTACCTAACTGTGCATGCTCGTAGACATAAATGTATAAAGTTAAAAAATAAAACGTTTCGTATAATAAGTAATAACAGATTCCGGATGTTGTTGTAACAGTATCATAATAAAGATATGACTCTAATCTGAGAACGTATTATTCTCATTTATTAATAATAATTTGTTTATTTGAATATTAAACAGTACGAGTGTAAAGTTGGGAACCATTGTTTTCGAAAAAAATCCTCGAAAAAGTCAATTTTTATTTTTATTTCACTCTCTGTCCATAATACAAATAAAAAAAAAACGGTTACCATAAAAAAAAACTTCACTAATGCCATTACTCAAACACAAAAGACAATCTGTAGGTAACTATTTCAATAAAATATGTCTCATTTAAGATACAAATTTCCGTGTTTTAGGATTTTATTCAAAACGTTTAATAATAGTTATTTACTTTACAATTGGGCAAAGTAAGGAATTACCCACGAGAGAAATTTATCGATAAAATTAAAATTATCATTATCATTCTCTCGTGGGTAATTCCACTTTGCCCATATGTGAAGTATAACGTTTTATCCAACATTTCTTAATAAATTCAAAATTTATAAAAGAAATTTTATTTGACAGGTGACATATGCTTTAAATTTTTTAATTAAAATGTCAATCGAATTAGTTACCATGGTGTTGTATGTTATTATTATTGTTATAAATAATAAAATACTCATTAGTGACTTTTCTCAAAATTATACCCACTAGTGGATAATCTGTTACTTTCCTTGTTTAAAATCGCCATAGTTATACAGCATTTATTGACAGGTGTTGGATAAAACATTTATTGCGATAGTTTCAGACTTTACACTCGCACGACACCTTAAGATTCATAGAAATAATTTATTAGAGAAACAAATTTTCTTCATTTTCTAATATTTTGATAGTTTTCCATCTATTCATCTATATTTAGTCCCGTTTTTATTTTTGATGCAGTTTAAATACGTATCTTAAAGTACAAATAAACCACTCCCTCACCACCTCATCGTAGTTGGGTTTTATTTTTCAATGAACATATCAAGAATAGAATTTTGTTTTTCAAATATACAATATCAATAAATACATTCATATTTATGTTCAATATTCAAGTATAGTTATAATGGCCAATGGGGTCTTTCACCATTTTTTTTTTTATGAAACTTTATCTGAAGACTATCTACACTTTAATAAAGTCTTAATTGTTATTCATTAAGCCACAATGATTTTTTTTTAAATGTCGTGACATAGTAGAGGTGTTGCTGGTTCTAAAACAGTGCAGATTGTAAGTAATTGTAGACATATATTTTTTTACTTATTTTATTATTATTACTTATTACAATAAAATAGAACATTTATGTAACAAATATTATTTAAATCTCTACTGTTTTAGATCTCTACTATGACGTCACAACATTTTAAAAAAATCATTGTTGCTTAATGAATAACAATTAAGACTTTTTAAAAGTGTAGATAGTCTTCAATATAGATAAAGTTTCATAAAAAAATATAAAAAAAATGGTGAAAGACCCCATTGGACTTAGATTTCTCTATATTCTTTCATTTATTTAGCCTGGAGTATAAATATTAAACTATAACATTTTTTAAACGGCACAATTCTTTGTTCGCCTTTGAATCTCCTGGTATCTGATGCTATTGGTACCTTTACGGGAATGTATCTAAAATTCTAGAAATGCCCCACTGTGTGAGAATGGTGTGCAAGTATTTTCGTATAGTAATGAATGTTAGGATATCGAAGTATAACTGCTGTGAAAATGTGGTATTTAAGGAGTGCGTGAGAATACGAGACGTGATCGTGTCCGGAATACTTGGTGTATGATGAAGTAAGATTTGAAAGAAAGAAAAGGTGAAAAAATGAAAAGGTGAAAAGAAGATAGGCATGCTTGTAGGAATCGAACTACGAATCTGGACGAAAGTGGTATGCCAAGATAGGAATGTTTGGAAAAGATGATAAACCACGTGTGCAGACGACAATAATTATTCTAACCTTACTATTTTCTCATGAATTATGTAGTTTTATAAAATATACTCTTTACTTTATCACTGCATTATTGAATCTTTAAAATTTTTTTTTTTTTATTATTTTCAACAGAATTTTAATATATGCCATTTCCATTAAGTGGTAATTATAAGCATAATTAAAATTTAAAAAATAAAAAAAGCTGCATTCCGACTACCTAATTATCAATTACAATTAGCAATTAGAATTAATAGGAACCATCGCTAGTTTTAACAGGTTCAAACCAACAAAATTAAGACGTTATTTATAAGTACTTTCAACTTTCAACTAGTGGGATAGAGATATGATTTCTCTTTTTTCTGTCAGAAACATCGAACAGCATAGCATCTAACCGAACTTTTATCAAAAATAAAAAATTTTGCATGAATATAATATTAAAGCGTTTTTTTTTCCTTTAAAGTAAAAGATAATTTACAAAGATTAATAATAATAGTTAATCAAAATGAAACATACAATGGAAGTATACACAAATAAGAAATTTTATTTAATTACTTTAATAGGTATTTGATAAATTACATTAAACTATTTAGAAGGAATTAATATTTTTAATTATTATAATTGTAATTTATTTCTAAATTTACTTATAAAATAAACGTTTTGACACAATGCTATCAATCGCTTTAACTGTGACTATGATAATAATAACACATTGCTATGTACACTGATAAAGGAAAATAAAATCCCGGTATAGTTTGTACAACAAATGTTACTTTATTTATTAATGAATAATTAAATTATTAAAATGGTTTCTGATTATTTTGACAATATTTTAATTGATGTCATTTCGACTAAAAGTGTCAGTAGAGCGTTAATAATCCGGACGTTAGATAATCCAGATTAGATTTTTTATATTTAGCTTAGACTTACTATACTGCAGTATTTTTTCTTTAAATAAAACATGTAAAATTTTATTATTAATGAATAGTTTTATTTATCCGCTCCTCTTCACTAAAAATCATAGGGATTTATGACCGATTGCAGCTAATATTTTGCGTTGGCACCCAAAAAATATTTTATTGGGTTATTTCGAAAATCTGGACACGCAAAAATCCAGATGAGGCCCGGTTCCAATGAATCCGGATTATTGACGCTATACCGTAATTATAAGTATATTTCATTATTTAGTGGTAGTTATAAGAATTAATGTATTCATGGATTTATTTAAATGAGATATAATATGCTGGTATGCATTTAATTTTATAAGTACAAGTCATAGTTTAAAAAATATTAACAATAAAAAATCAAGCAATATAAATTCGTATTATACGATACAGAAAATAAACATGATACGTTTTTAAATATTTTTTTTTTTTGTTGCTGTGAAAATATGTGAGAACTGTTGTTTTTTTATTTCCTTTGTCATGTAATGTACATACCAGTATTTACTGAATAACGCAGCTGTCATGGAATAAAATATGTTTAGTTTTCAAACCTACATTTATATATTTTATTATAAAATAAATAATATAATATAAATGCAGAAATCGCAATGCGCTTATTTCATTATTTCAACTAGGAATTATTAAAGAGAGAAATACCTAATTGAAATATATAAAATATAATTTATATTTTGAATGCATATCTTAGTGTGTATTTGTAATTATATACATAAAGAAATTTAATTATTAGTTGCTATTGTCCTTTAAATAGAATATAATTTAGCGTTGTATGCATTCTTTTGTTTGTAATAGAGTTGGGAAGCTATGGACCATTCTTCATCGAGTTTTACAAATGACATTACTCCGTTAATACTTGCTGCACATAAAAATAACTACGAAATTATAAAAATACTTCTGGACCGAGGTGCTACTTTACCAATGCCTCATGATGTCAGGTATGTTATTAATGCAATATTATAGGTAATTGAACAGTTTGCAAAACGTAAAAGCTAAATTACTTTTATTATGGTTTCTTTTATCTCCTCACACGTATGTCTATGTAAAGATAGTAGTTAGCATGTTTTGAAGCTCTTAGAATACAATTTTACGATTCGTTCACAATAACTTAATAGTCTAATAAAAATATCATTTTTAAATTTCTCATTTAGATATAAATAACAATCTGGTTAAATTTTTGTTGCAATTCACGAAGCAGGAGAGATCAAGTTTTTCTTAAGGCTGCAGCTGTCCTACTAACTTACAAAGCTTTATAACCGATGAGTCTACTACACCAGGCGTCGGAAACCTATGACCTGTGCTCCATTTAATAATTTCGAGTGACCCGTTTGTGTTTCGTAAATCAAAAATATCACCTGTAATCTTTCAGCATTTAACAATAATTGTGTTAGCATTTGTGTATGTTTTGATAAATATAATATATAAATAAAACTAACACATTGTTTTTATAATAATTCGAATTTTTTTTTTTCACTAATCTAAAAAGTATTCTTAATTGTCACATTTTGATTGTTTTTGAGTCAAAAACAACCAAAGTATGACAATTAAGATGACTTTTCGGGTCAACTAAATACAAATTATAATTATTATAAAAACAGTGTTTCAGTTAGATTAATGAAATATATCATGCTTTTTGTAAATCAAATACAAATACAAATGCTTACATAATTATTGTTAAGGCAACGGATTGGCAGGTAGCGTTCAAGCCGGATCACTCGATAACACAAGTTAAGCAATGCTGCCCGCGGTTGATAGTTGGATGGATGACCGCTTTGCTAAAACTCATTCCAGCGAATACTGCGTGATGTTGTCACACCACCGAAAACGAGGTTTCTAGGCGGCATATAACCTCAGCAGTTGAGACCACTTAATAATAATAATACAAATTTTTTTTATAAATGTTGGAAGATTACATGTGATTTTTTTTTATTTACGGAACATAAATGGGTCTCTTAAAATTATGAAATGGGTCACTTGGTGACCCGCTGGTCATAGGTTGCCGACATCTGATCTAGAGGTTCCCAAACTTATTTGGCCTAACCGAGTCGTTTTCAGAATAAAAATTAATTAGTGCCACTTTTAATTTGTTTCATTAATTAGATTCTATTTAAATGAAACAAATTTTTGTCTGCACATGTCTTAGAATTAGTACATTTTTTTGTTCTCTTCAGTGTTTCAAAAACATTATTTATCTTCAATTCATGTTTGTGCATAAAATTTTGTACCGTCAATCTAGAACACGGCTAAACAGATTTGAAAGCAACATGGCAGTGAATTAGAGGCAAGCATAACTTAAAAAGTGAATGGGCCCATAAACCATTTTTAAAAAAAAAATTTTATGAAACTTTATTAGAATATATGACGATCAGTGAAAACCCGATGTGAAAATTTCTTGTATTACCCGAGATATGATTTTTCAAAGTTTCTGTGACGTTGTGTGACGTCACAGGTATTACACCAGTGGCACTAAGACTACGATTTTCCATGATAGTAGATATTATATATTTTTTAATATAAAAATAATATTTTTATATTATAAGTCTTAATTTACAACAATTAAACTTAATATAAACTGAGGCAAAATTCCTTTGACAACTTTAAGAGTATTTTACTTGATATTCGAGTAAATAACAACAAAAGTTTGAGGACATTGGCGCTAGTAGTGATGTAACCTAACCTCAACACACAATTTTAATCAATAGATTTTCAACACAGCACAATAAAACAGTGAAATTATAAAGCAAGTAATAGAAGCCCAACAAATATAATCTTAAATACCAACAAACAAAAATATGAAATGACATTTCGTAGTTCTATTTTAGCCCACAACAGGCGTTGGGCGCAGCGGCAGACGCGCGATTTGCAATTTTCATATTTCTGGCCAATACAAGTACCTGTGACGTCAAAGTATGTTCAATTCGTTATATCGCTTTACTGCAAAATATTTAAAAGAAAAAAAATACTTCACTACTAATTATTCCATAAGTGTTACACGATTTTGATATAAATTGGTCATATTTCGTTTATGGTTTATGAGCCCATTGTATACTTTAAATACTAATTTATATTATCAATGATTTTTCCATTTCAAAACTATTAAATTTGTCAAGTTAAAGTATTAATTAACGCCTCCAGCAGTTTGAAAGCTGAATATGTAACTATAGTAGTCTAACTGATTTTATTTTTTAGTTTAATAATCTGCAATAGGATTGTTTCAAGATTATTTAAAATGATTGTTACTTATTTTCCCTTAGTACTCATTATCATTCTTAATGTATTATACTTTTACATACACATTAAAATACATAAAAACCAAATTACACGAAAAGATAAATGCCAAATAAGAACAAAGACGACCAAACTATAAGTAACTAGCTAGCTAGATTATTAAATTTGCTTCTCTCCATCCCCTTTCCAGCAACTTTTGTTATGTGAAGTTCGTTTTTATGAGTTGATTGTCGAAAAATAACTACGATCTTATTTTCGTGAGTCAAGACTCCAGGTCATACAGTTTCATCAGTCATGAGTCAGTCAGATTATACATATTTAAGCAAATAATTAATTTATGATACCTTTTTAATAATAAAATAGATTAGAAGAAATAGCTTTTAACTTATGCTAAATAAATAAAAGATTTTCGGTTTAAATTCTGTAAAATTTTTATTAAAATTCAAGAGTAACAAGCAGTAATATATAGTTTTATTTACTTGTTTATGTTATTCAGTTATCTTCCTAAAGAAGAATTACGTATAGTAATTCGAAATATTGAATTTTAATGTAAAAGCTTACACAATTTTACTTTAATAAAATATGACAATTAATATTAGCTATTGCTTTTTCTCAATTGTGTAACTTTAAAACTTCAAAAATAAATTGGTAAATAAATATTCATATTCATTATCAAGGGAATTTTGGAAAAAAAAACAATGGGTTTAACGATGATTATCTGCATATGTTAATATATGTTTTTTTAAATAAAAACAAAGTATTATCACCCACTATATTTAATTAATTGAAAATTATATCATTTGGCGGGATATACTCGTATATGTAGACTACATAAAATTTTTTGACGTTGATTCGATGTAAATTTAATCCATTTTATCAACTGCGACGAAATAAAATTAAAACTTGAATTTAAAATGCATATTATCTACCTATACTCGTATTATTATTCAAATTTTCTCATCGTTTCATTGCATAATATTTATTGTTTCGTTCTGCGCAAAAGGGAAAAATATCCGGATTATATCCAACATTGCTATTATGTATGTATGTTAAAAGGTTGATTATAATTAATTATATATGTTTGTAGATGTGGCTGCGACCAATGCATCTTCTCCAGCGAACAAGACTCCCTCCGTCACTCACAATCCCGCATCAATGCCTATCGAGCCCTCACGTCGCCCTCACTCATTGCACTGTCCTCCAAGGACCCTCTCCTTACAGCGTTTGAGTTGTCCTGGGAACTGCGACGCCTCAGCAGGATGGAGACTGAGTTTCGTGCAGAGTACAACGTAAGTATCAATAAATAAATCAGCAACATGAAAGAAACAAAGAATTAGAGCAAAAATGTGAAAGATAGCTATTGGAAATGTGAGGAAACCATTTTAAAGCTAATCTTATTCGCTATAATTTTCAATTAAATTTAAAAATTTGCTAGATATGATTTTTGCTTAATTAGGCAACAATGAACTGTAACAGGTACTTCGTACTTAATACATAGAAGACTGGCATACGAAAGAGTATTACTTGAATAATTTGATAACCAAGGGTAGCGCAGTCGCTGGCAACCACAAAAGATTTTAACATGATTTCGAAGAGTATTTAGAAAATAACTCCTCCTTATGGGTCGGGAAATATATGCGCAGGCAGGAATCAAACACGTATTCAACAATAAAAAAAATATATGTAATATAAATTACGATCAAGCAAAATAATCGTACAAATCAAAGACTTTTACAAGCTGACTAACTTTATGCAATATCTATGGCTTTGAGGGAAAACCAGTTATCACTATTTCATTATTTCGAGTTATTTGCGTTTAAAGTTTCACAAGTCACCTTCATAAATACCTTAAAATCTCGAATATCTATCTGATATCATTTGTATTTTAAAGAAAAGTATAAAAAACATGCCGAACTTGATAAATTGATGTGTACATTTTGTCATGCATCTAAATGGAACTTAACTGGTTTTTTCCTCAAAAAAATTTCACAACTGTTTTTTTCTCAAAAAATTACACTTAACTGAAAAATTTTGATGTCACTGAATTCCGTTTTTCACGTAGAATGCGAATCTGCAAAAAAATTTGGGGTTCCCATTTAAGATTTCAAACTTACCCCCGCCCCACCCCACCAGGGTTGGGGCGGGGGGGTTGAATTTGGTGTTATGGGATGTCCCCCTCGAAAATATTTTAGTCGTGTTTTTTGGATTTTTCATTCGATGCTTCGTTTCCGAGATATTCCTGAACGCAACTTAAAACGCCCCACCCTGTATATAATCTATTCTAAAGTGTTACATATTTACTAATTTTACAACAACTTTTAATGATCGAGATTGATATAGCATTTGCTGTTGCCAAATATTCTTACATAGAACTCAAAACTATTTAAATGAACTCACAATTTAAATAAGATGTAGGGATATTGACAGTATTGTGATATAAAATTTGGATACCTAATTTTTTGCCGGACACTTTTTACTTACAAAAAACTGATTTTACATATTAGCTGCCTATGCCAACATTTACATGAGACACACGGTATATACATAATACAGTGGCTGGTACCATTTTCTCTGTTTTTGGGTATTCGAAGAGCTGTTATTTTCTGAAAAGATGCTTCGAATAAAATTTCAGAGAAATATATTATTTACCACTTTTATTTGAAGTATTTGTATAAAAACACTTCTCTTAGAATACCCAATAACTGAGCTAGTTTTCACGGGTTAAATTGAACAAAAACATAAATATTATGTCAGTCGAAAGAGTATAATAATTTAATAATTGTTTTTCGAAAAACACTATATTATATTCAATAACAAATTTAAATTATCTTGTCTATGAGAACAAACAAATATAACTATTTTTTTTTTTGAGTATTATTATTATAAAAATAAAATACCATTACGCTATTTACCCATTACAGGTGTAGCACTCTGCTTTTGCAGAATTTGGTAAGTGCAATATATTTGCAAGTGTGGTTGTCAGCCGTCAAGTCACTGTTTCCAAAAATATTAGTAGAGGGGAACCACAGAGGTAAAGCTAAAATGGTAACTGTCAACTATAGGATTCGAATTAAGGATCATGAAAAGGGTGACTGAGTAATTATTCAATATTTAAATTAAGATTTAATTGCTGTTTATAAGAAAGTCGTGTGATGCCCACACCAGATTTGCTAATGGAATTTACGAAAAAAACCTGACACCCCACTCCGACCGGCACAGCGGTGCGGCGTTAAAAGCCGTGCATCGTCTAACTTCGTTTCAGTTCGGCAGACTTCGGCACGGTGTTTGTGTGCGTGCAACTAGACGTATGTCATTGACGCGGTATTTTCCAGATATTTAGAGGATATCCAGTCTTAAACTTATGTTTCTTATTTCAGTTACCATAAACCTATAGTTTCAAGGATAAAAATTTCTGAATAACATATATTGTAAGATAATTAAAATATTTTAAACAATATTAACTTCTCATTTATTCAATAAAAGAAAAAAAATTGTTTTCTTATCGGTCACCACGCTCAAAAAGTGTAACTTGAATTAATATCAAAGAAAAAAAATACAGCATAAATAAAATAAATAAATAATTATAATTGCAGTTGATAAAAAATGCTATGCAATAGCTTTACTGCGGCAGTCCTCGAGTGCCACACGTATTTTTCTTATCCTTATGGTTAAATTTAATAATAATTTGACCTAACTTAATATTATTTAATATAAAATAAATGAATAGGGGTAAATAGCTGCGTGGTAACGCATCGGACTGTGGATATATTTATTTATTTAATTTAAATAAATGTTTACATTATCACGTTATTTACCCATAAGATGAATTGTAGTTAACAGCCGTCAAACCACGCCCCCAAAGATGCGGAGTTAATTATTTAAATGTGACAAGAGCAATATAACATGTGTATATTACGTATTTATTTGTTACACAAGTCATAAAACCGTGTAAACTAAAAGCACTTATTGTACATTTTTGTAATATTATTGTTTTCTCATAGGACATGAGATTGCAGTGTCAGACTTTTGCAACAACATTGCTGGACCATGTAAGAACTTCAAATGAATTAGAAGTTATGTTGAATTATAATCCAACTGAAATGGAAGATTTTGAAGGAAAACATTTAGAAAGACTGAAGTTAGCGATCAAATATAAACAGAAAATGGTAAGTAATTTTGCGAGGAACATATTTAGATTCTCAATGAGTTGAAATACTTTTAAAATTGGAACATAAATACTTATAAATTTTTTAATAAGAAGTTATTGTGAGCAGTGAGGTAGCTTTCAGGAAATGCCTGCAATGAAGTAGCGTATGCCGTGAATTTAAAATTGAATAAATATGAAATACAGGTTGTTCAAAAAATAGAGTTCACGGATTTAAAGATGGATAATTCATCTCAAAACAATAAAAAAGTTCATGTAAACATATATCAGAAAATGTCTAGTTTCACACAGCGATTTAAATATACATATTATTTGCAATAAAATTATAGTGGCCGTTTACAATGGAAAACAATTGAGATAGTCTTTTGTTTTTCCTTATTTGTCATAATTATTATTATTTTGTACATTTTTTATTAATTATAATTGACTATTTTCCAGTGGCGTAACAATAGGGTGGTAGGACGTGCAAAATGCCTGAGGCCTCAGGCCGGAGGGGGCCCCCGACTCGAGAGGGCGTGAGTACAGTTGAATCCGAACATTTGTTATTGAAAAATTTAGTAAAATTTATTAGCTTTGTATTCAATTAATTTAAGTTACCTACTAAAGTACATACACAAATTGAACAAAAACAATATTTATAAGAGAAAGATATCGTCCAATTTTAAATTTTTTTTCGATATAGTTTTTCTTTTATCGTTTTATCTGTCTCATTTGCCAAGGAAATTTTCAGTTTTCGATCTACTTTTAGACACGAAATAGAAAAGTCATCTTCTATAGAAGCACTTGCTCATTTATTAATCAAAAAGAATCATTTTGTCTTCAAGCTTTTCTAATTTGTGAAAACATTCTGTTAATTGTAACCGTTCATGTGACTAGGGCTAGTGCCGAACGATTATTTTAAAAATTAAAATTGATAAAAACTTATTTTTGAAATTCAATGGGGCAAGAAAGGTTTCGCAACTTAGCTATTATATCCATTGAAATTAGATACTTTTGCTGAATAGAATGCCGGAGGAAAGGAATATTAATAATTAAATTTTTTATTAAAAATAAAATTGTTATTTCAGGCCAATACGCTCTTTAAATTTAAAGTTAGTAGAAAATCAACGATAAATGTACATAATAATTACAATACAATAGCAGTTGTCCGTATTTTCCGTGATGGTTTATTAAAATGAAACTATAACACTGGTCGACCTTCTTTACATTAAGAGAGGGCCCCATCCGATGAATTAGCCACGGGTCTCAACAGTATAATTATGCCAATGCTGTTTTCCATTGTAAACGGCCACTATAATTTTATTGCAATGTTAAATGTATGAGTTGTATATGACTGAAATATAATATTAAAATCGCTATAGCTCTGAAACTAGGCATTTCCGGATATTGGTTTATACGAACTATTTTTATTGTTTTGTGATTTATTATCCTCTATTTTTTAACATCCTGTATATTGATCAAACCTTAATGTAAATTTTAGAGAATTTAGGATATGGGTTCACGTAGACGATTGATGGGTAAACAAATCAGTTTTGACTGAAAATCGTTACGAAAAATAAGATAGATATATTATACATATTGAAAACTGAAGACAGGTACCCATCTAAGTATGTAGCACACAAAATATTTGAGTAATTAAATACTTTTTCTGTACAAAAAAAATATTAATATCAGCAGAGTATATTTTACGTTCTGATATATTTTTAAATTATTATTTGATATCTACATAAATATCGATTACTGGTCCATAAATTTTATTCTACGTACTAACCCAGCTACTGATTTCAAGTTCAATTATATTCACATTAGTTCTGTCATTGCTATGAATAGCACGTAATTGATAAATAGAGATGTACTTACAATAAATCATACTATGGTAAATTCTATGCAAATTTGGCAACGCTACAGACCTGATGATCTGTGAAACTATAAATAATAAGCAAAAGCATTACGACCGTTAATATATAGAGCCAATTAAAGAGACAGTGGCTAACAGTAGCTGGATAACTTTTTTTCATAGATAATATACCGAGAGTCATGAATTTATCGTGGGTAATACCGCAAAACCTTCTGATTTTACCAATAAATTTTTATTTTGCGTGAATTTTTTTGCTTAGCAACAAACACGAAAGCAAACTGCATGGTAAATCCCGACTCCCAAGGAGAAGCGGTTTCACCTAATGGCTGTTTACTTGAGTGATTTTGCTTAAAAGCAAAAAAAATGAGTGCATAAAAATAAATATTTATCTGAGAAAATCAGAGAGGTCGTACAACTGTTTGTTTACTTGGCAGCGGGATTTAATTGATCTCATTGGTTGAATTTTCAAGTGCTTTGCATCATGATTGGTTAAAAACTAGTCGTAGGAATTTATCAGTAAAATTTCGAATAGTTGTTGCGCAGAAACGGAGATCCGAGTACTCGTATAAAAAATGACAATGAAATCTCGACAGCGCATTTGTAACACGAGTTGCTGCTTCTACGCAGGAATTTTATTAAATAAATTCATGATTCGAGTTATATTTGGTTGATTATTTCCTGAACCTAAATAAAAATGAAATAATATAATCAGGAATATCGGCCCCGTTCTCCAACGAAGTTGTTATTGTAGCAACTCGCTAATGTTTGCTGTTTAGTGCATAATATTTCGTTAGCAGACAAAAAACGATTCATTTTTATTACAATACCGTGGCAACTTTTTTTAGAGAATCGGCCCGTATGTTTAATATTTACTATTCAAAGCTCTAGATTTGTCTCAGTTATTTTTCTATATTAGAATTATGATATGTATACACCATCGTTGCATTCAGAAACGTATATTAAATCGATTAAATGCATTAATAATGAATAAAATGTTTCAGTTTGTAAGCCACCCAAATGTTCAACAACTCCTAGCGTCTATTTGGTACGAAGGTCTGCCAGGATTTCGTCGTAAGGGAATCATCGGCCAAATATTTCAAGTAGCCAAGCTTGGAGCTATGTTTCCGGTATACAGCGTCATCTACATGCTGTTCCCCACCTCTAAAATGGGTCTGTTCATGAAGAAACCATTCGTCAAATTCATCTGCCACTCCACGTCCTACGCTTTCTTTTTAAGTAAGAATCTTTCAGATTGAAAACAGCGAAAAATGAATTCCATTAGTTCTCCTTCTTTTAATATTTTTGTTGCATTTCATACATCCTTATTCTTAACCATGGTAAGGTAATTAGAATAAAATCTAATATTAAATTGCTATACAGATATTTGGAATATAAAATTCTTGTATCTGCTTCTGGTTTTTAGAAAATCAAATCATATACTTAATAATACATTTAAAAAAATTAAATGCAATATAGTATATTATTGCATGAGGGAGTATGATAGTCATCCGAGTTAATAATGACCATAATCCCGAATATAATACTCCATATTTTCTACTCCTGTAAATTAGGAAATAACTTTTTGAAATGATCGAAATTCGTTGAAAACACATGTTGAAAAACGATATCAAAGTATACAATGACAACTGACTACACTGTCAACTGTCAGACGGCCGTAGCTTGGTTATCACGGCTTTGAAATAAACAGGAATAATTAATTGCTGGTTTTGTGGTTGGCCGAAAAGAGTGAATAATAAATCCATAATTCACTGTCGTAAATTATGACTACTATAATTATACGAAAAAATTGAAATATTGGAACAGAAGTAAAAAGAAATATTTATTAAACAAACCCTATCGAGGAATCAGCGTAAGCACTTGAAATTTTGGACGGTTTCAATTGTTTTTTAATACAATTGTATTGAATCTTATCGAGTTTCACTTCCAAATAAAGGTCTCAGTGAGAAGAGTTAAATTAAAAGGTCAAAAAATTAAGCTCGAACGACAGTCAATTTTTTGTTTATAATGGTTAATTGAATTTTATCGAGTTTTGTATCAAATTAAAGGTCTCAAATAAAAAAGCTGCTCTAAGATATCAAAAATGACATTTGAGCGTTCTTCAATTATTTTTATAAGAGGTATTTGAATTCTTTCGAGTTTTGTATAATTTCGAAACTATCTGAAAAGGATATTTATATTATCAGGTAATTTATCTATTTTGGATTTCATGGCATATAATATATTTTCTTCAAACGTCATAAAAGGACGTTGTTATGTATTGGTATTCAACAAGCAAAAGTTCATTTTTTTGCCATAATATTGTTACAGGTACCTCGCACTTGGTACCAAGAGATAACTGACGTACGAAAGGATTTTACTTGATTAAATGAAGAACCAAGGGTAGCGTAGTCGCTGGCCACCACGGAATATTTTAACTTGATTCCGAAGAGTATTTAGAAAAAGACTTCCAATAAAATGATATAATACTTAATAACAAACAAGCAAAGTTAATTATATAAATCAAATACTTTAATGAGTTGAATAAATTCGACGCTATATAATCCAAAATATTGCTTACTCACTAACTTATACAATAACTTTCAAAGATCGAGACTGATATATCATTCGCTATTAACAATACTCACACATAGAACTGAAATCTACTTACATGAACTCATAAAATAAACTTCACAAAAACTATGCATACAATCGAGAGGATCCCTTAAACTGTATGGTAATTCTTTGAACATTTCACAAAAAAGCCAAAATGCAAGTGGTTGCTCACTGCCCAAGATTCACAATATTACTTAAGGGATGGGACAGTGGCATTCAAAATAACTCTAACTGGGAAATACTCTCGCATAAGACACTGGTTAAATATTTCCTACAACATATTGTCATCCGCTGATTAGGCGGAAATTAAACTGAAATCTTAATAAACGCAAATACCGTTTATTTCAATATTTTGAGATATGTACATAAAATTTTTAAGGTCCCCAGAATTTTCTTAATTGGACTAATAAATCTTACATATATTATATAATGTATAAGAAAGTAGTGTGGTGCCACACCAGATTTTGTTTTTGTTTTAAAACCCACTGTGTGATTTTTATCTTGGTTTTGTACATTTTTTTCCTTTTTCCAAAGAATTTTAAAGTATTATAGTGTGTTAAATGAAACAACTAGTTGGAGATGCAGTCAATATAATTTAATTATAATTACCTGATATGTTGAACAGGAAGAGTGTATGAGATTCATTTTATTCTTTGACGAAAGATTGTTGTAACAATTTTTGCATGTGTATCTTATAAGTTATTAATTATCACTCCGAAAAAGACAGTCGAAACGTCGGTGTTTAATTAATTTTATTTATATTGTTGCAACTCCAACTAGTTGTTTAATTTACATCAAGTCGAATTCCTATTTCATAGTGTGTGAATTATAAAATCTAAAGCTAATAAATAATTCAGTAAAATAAAATCAAACCTCTAAGTTTTAAAATCTAAACAGAATATTTATAACGTATTTCCAGAATAATGTTCTCATCATTAATATTGAATCAGTATCCAAATTTGACCACTGGTTACGACAGCAGGCTGTTTAATTTTGAGTGATTCCTCTCAGTTCTACTGATGTTATCCAAACACGTATAGAGATATTTTATTTAGATTTTAAAGTTAAAGGGTTTGAAGTTATTTTATTAACCTTCGGAGAACACATTGGGCCAGTCGACCCACAAACAAATTTTATACTTTGAGAATTTCCATATAAATCTTTAGCTTAAAATATTAAAAAAATAAAAAGTAAAGTAAAATTATTTTTTCTATGATTGTTAAAAAATCGGAAATTTTTTTGATGAATTTCAATGCGCGAAATGTAACTTTCTTGGCAGCATCATTTTTTTTACCATGGTATTCAGTTTTTTTCGCACAGATTGGGAAAACGTTTATGCACAGTTAGGAATAGTAATTTATTGTACTAGTGTGGAATGTGACATATTAGTTTATTTACATTTCATAGTTTATTTATAAAATACTGATATTACGAAATAGCCATGGAATGGTGTTTGTGATCTTTCACTGAAAATTGTAAACACGAAAAAAGATTTAAAAAATAGATGATAATGTGGAAATATCTCTAAATATCACAAGAAGCATGTCTGAATTTAATTCCGAAAAAGTCCAAAGACAGTTATAACAAAGAATTTAGTAAATTTAATCAGTAATTATTTTCTCCGTGGCTTCTCTATTATTCTCTCACCGCGTGAGTAATGTTGGACATTACTTTTTTCAAATAACCATAGTTACAGCCTTATTATGAGTCAGTGTTGGATAATTTTTTTTTTGTTCCGAAAACAAAATTGTCAACAACAACTGTCACTCTTTCTAAGTTACCAAAATATGACAAGTTCCGGTGTACTGATTTTATTTATTTTTCTCATTCTTTTTGATGAATTTAATAAAAAATAAAATACAATCGTAGAAAAAATATTGTTTGTATTTTGTGCGCGAAATGTTTTTAGTGCGTTCGATTGACTTTTTAACTCAGAAAGCATCGTCTTACGCACTAAAAACATCAATTTGATACTTAATACAAATCGCGATGTTTTTAACCTTGTCAAAGACATCAATAATTATTAAAAATTGCACAAATTATTTCTATCGGATCTTAAGTACACCTCAGAATTTTTTTAGAGCAATCTATCCGGTCATTGCAGAACGGTAGACGATCAAAAAAAGTATTGGGTCAGATTGCCCCAGAGAATTTTCCATGCTCGAAAAAAATAGATGTGTTCTCGGAGGGTTAAATAAAAATAATGCTAATATTTTTATATTAATTTATATGCAAGTTAGAAAAAATATTAAATTACTTTTATATTTGATAAACGGTGATGGTATATCCTTTGCACTAGAAATATCTTACATAACTTAAAGTGCAGTTTTATTTTGAGATATTGACTTGATCTAATCTGTCTTAAGGGATTCGAATACATAAAGAGTAGAATTAAAATTCAATTTTATTATGCAGTGCTGCTGGGCCTGGCCTCGCAAAGAGCAGAGTTTATAGTCCTGGAGTGGGTTAACACTCCGTGGATGAAATCGATCCTGGAGAACTGGAAGGATAAGGAAAGAGGAGCGGGACCTGGCTTTGCTGAATATGGTGTCATCTTGTATGTTATAAGTGAGTAATAACATTTTAGTAGGGCTTATTTGCTAAATTTTATCTTATTTTGTGTGATACCTGTATAATTTTTAACTCTGATATTTGAACTATAGGTATCGCACAGGGATTTTTACTTAAAGTATCTTAAATAAACGAAGACGTTTCGACAGGAATTGCGTGATGTTATCAAGACAATAAAGTTACAGTTATTGTTGAATTTGTGTAGCTGATGTGCCATGACAATGGCACGCAATGGGATCCTGTAAGATTATTTTAGTCATATGTTTGGTTATCACTGATAAATTTTTCTAACCTTAGATGTGTAGTGAAAAACTTAAACAGAGAAATATAATAGATACTCTGAAGCCAAAATTGTTCCATTTGAAACTCAAATATTTTAATAATTAACAATATTCTTTGAACTTCTATTATATCTAGTACGATGTTTTTGGGTCTAGATATAATGTACCTTATTTGCCATTTTGTGACTAGTGAAAGATCCTAATCCTGACGAAACGTTTGTTAATAAAGACATTTAATTCAGCTACAAATATATGTACATTTTGACCCGATTCAAGTTGATATCATATCTCGGGGGATATTTTATCATTTTTCGCAATAATTAATTAAAATAGAATTATACAGATGTTCAAAAAGTTCCGGGACGGTGAAATATCTCGAGAAATACACATTAAATAAAAAAAAAAAAACACGGAGAACATCTCATAGAAACAATTTCATGGCCTCCTAGAGAGCTATTTTGAGGAACTTTTAAGTATTCAGGGTAGAAAATCTTAACTTACTAAATCAGTATCAAGAATCAAACCAGAGTTAATACAAAAATAAATATAATAATAAACGCATAAATTGTGTGAAGCAGATACTTATATTATTTGAAATATTTTTTAAAACTATCAACTTTATTCTCGCCTCCAGTTCAAGAAAGAAATTGAAAACATCGGACATAAAAGAATAAAAAAAAGTTAAATACTATGTACATTCTAAGAACAAAAATAATGTTTTCTGTAAACAGTAAATAGGATGAATGTTCTACCTATTCAATAATAAATAAAAATGAACTTAGTTATCTCTAAATTAAATCCTCTTCATGAATCTACCCGTTAAAGTAGTGATATAGATCTTTCTAGAACATTATATATGCTTTAATTTCAATAAAATGGCAAGTAATAAAAGCATTTGATTAAGCACATAAAGTTCATTACACAGGCATGCACAAAAGCACAAAATCTATGAATTATTTATAATATATCTACATCACATAGATGTACGTGGTAATATGTTAAATTACATTTCCTCTGTAGTTTATAATTGTTTCAACACTAATTACGATTATAAGCCGCCGTGGTAGGTCAGTATGATTATATATTTTCCACTTAGTTTACTTCAGTTCATCAAACTACGCAGTGAAAGGTAAAGGAACAATTGCCATTTCAAATTCTTTTTGTCTGCCTAATAAATTTTTAATGCGGTGTATGTTGCGGTTAATTACGAAATATTAATAACACTCTTAATTAAGAAAATGACGAAGAAAATTTCTTTAAAGTAATGTTAGCTTTAGCTGTAAATATAATGAGATTTATGAAAAGAATGTGTACAATAAAAGAAAAAATAATTACAGGAAACAATGACTAACTTGTACGCAAAAAGACTTTTATACTTTTCTTGTAATATAAAATATTTACAATTGTATGAGTGTTGCATGTTTTTTAATATTGTACTATTAATAGGTGTGTAGTGTATACAGCAAGTGTTATTACATAAAAATTTATTTCGTAGTTCAAATTCTACTATCATCATTTATGCGAAAAATATATCAATGATCTGACATTGATTAATTAATATATTAGATGACCCGCAACCTTAGGACTCCTGTACCGTAGTATGTTACAAACTATATTTTAATACTCACAATCTTGGAAACCTAATTTTATGCACGTTATTGACATTCAAGAACTTTCAATTTGCGCACGCAGGCGGTAAAATCGTAAAATTTACAAAAAACACTGGCTTTCCCGAGTATTTTACAGCAAAATCATCTTAAAAATAAAATTTTGATCATAAAATGTTATTTACACAGATTATCGTATATCATAACCTACAAAAACCCACGTTAACTGCTAATATTAAAGAAAAATATCTGTACAAATTGTTTTTTCAACTGCCATATCCTCATATTCTTTAGCAACCGATGATTACTATGACTTTTCTGCTGTGAATTTGTAAATTTATAAGAATATTGATTAAATTTTAATTCTGTTAAAAATAAAAATAAATATATCATCACGCCTTTTACCCATTATGGGTGTGGTAAGTGATATATTTTATATGCGGTTACCAGCCGTCAAATCATAGCCCCCAAAAATGTTAGTGGAAGGGGAACCACAAGGGTAAATGTAAATTGGCAACTGTCAGCTGTGGGATTCGAACTGAGGATTTCACGATACACAATCCGACACGTTACCACGGAGCTATTTAACCCAAAAAAGCATTGTACAAAATGCATTCGCGCAAATAATGCCGTGATTTAAATAAGCGCTTATTCGGAAAAAATGCCTTCCCGCACTGGGTATGTAAATAACAATTTAAAAACGGCAACCTCTTTTAATATATCGGTGATATTCAGAAATATCTGATTTTTCGAAATAGATAAGGCACTGTACTTATAAAATCTCATGCTGGTCTATCTATCAATATAATGTTTAATCAATAGTGACTTAATTTATTGCGAGGCATTGCGAGAAATAAATTTCGTTCTTAATATGAAATACTAGCATGTTTTAGATCTTTCAATACCAAAATAAGCTAGAAGACGTTAAAACATTGAGACAAAAATAAATGTTTTTAATTTTAAATATATGAGTTTTAAGCATTATTAGGACTGCGTCTGATATTTCTATTTCTTTAATTTTTCTTATTTACTCATCAACCTACTCTAATTTACATTTTTGCTTCCGTGGGATCTTCTGTATTGTTTCAAAGCTGTTTCTGTTGTTATTGAAATGTTATATTTTCGCAGCTATATTGTTATCGTTTTGTGCACATCGTGTTTATTTATATACTTATTATTGCTTTTTGCTGCTTAAAATTAGAAATGAAAGATGTTGAATGGACATGGATACCTCCATCGTAACAGTGGTAATAAAAACTTTGGCTTGAATAATCAATCCATGAATATTTTCAATCATTTACACGAAAAATATTTCAGCCTCATTTATAAATGGTATATTTAATAGAGGGGCATTCAGATATGATCCCGAATTTTATTCTCAGAACCAAACGAATTGCCCTAGCGGAAATTCCTTAACATTCTTGCAATGGGGTATCTAGAAGGCGTGCATAATGTAATCGTCACTTTAATTGTTTTAATTTATTAATTGTCAAAATGACAGAGTAGGCAGCTCATGTTTCCGTTGTGCAACGCAAGGGGCACCTTATGCAACGTATAATAATTAGATTAGATTAAAAGGGTGCCAAACCAAATGATATTTTGCAAAGACTTCATGCACCTTATCAAAAACCCAGCTGTTTAAATGGTGTAAGAAGTTTAAGAATCGCACAACGGTCTAAAATTTAATTGAACGCACGCGAGACTTCCGAAAACTTCGGCCCGACAAATTTTCTATGTAAAATCCCTATGTTTGTTCTCATAGTCCAAAATAAAAAATCTGTTGTGGGCAGCACAATACCTCCCGCCATAGATTTCATACCGAACAATGCAGGAACACGCACCAACATTATCAAGAAACGGTCATCCCTTCAAAAAATTATGACACATATCAAAAAATTACATTTATCAACCGTTGTTTTTTTTTTCAAAAAACCCAGGTTAGCAGATTTAAACGAAAATATAATTTTTCTTTAACGTGTTGTTATTCGTAAATACTGACAGTAAGAGGAAAATGTTTCAAACAATAATTGTAGATAATAATATTTGAAACATTATTCTAATAACAAAATTTTCATTAAACCATAATTTACTGAGATGTTTTAAAATAACTTGATAGGGCTTCAAGTAAACTACCACTACCGGTTAATGGATTATATACACATATTGATATATACAAAATATAAAAATTTTCAGTTTAATAGTTTTTGAGAAACCGTAACTCCACAGATAGACACAGATTGGTAAACAACAAATTGACAGACAGACAGACACACACACACAGACATCATCGCGAGACTATTAAAATGGTATTCTAGGGATCCTAAAACGTGCTCATCCACTGAAAACTCACTACCCAATTTTTTGAATGATTCCTATACCTTCCTTACAGGATGTGGTGGGAGGTAAAAAGTTTGGCAAAATGCTGTGTTTTGAATAAAATAAATGGTTCCGAAAGGTTATTAACTATTTAATGTATTGCTTTAAACCTAAACAAATATTCTATAGGTAAAATCCGTTAGTAACTGTAGGTTTTATTTTCTTATGGTTTCCGGACCCCAGTGTGACGTCTATGTAACTATGAAAATAGTGTGACTGTCTAGGGTTTAAAACTCCGGAGGGTGATCTATGTGACGTCGAAACGTTGAGTAAATAATAATGTACTAAAAAGGAATAATGTACTGTCGGTTTTCAACTTTTTCTAGTTATAACCCTAATACATTCATATGTCCTTCATTTTTATAACTTTACGAATTATTACATTGCATTATTACAAACAATAGTTATTTGCTTAACTAGGTATCAAAATACCCGATTTACAGCAGAGACTGCCGAAGCTATGAATCTGTGTTTGATACCGAGTTGAAGACATAATTTTTTTGCTGATTTCGTATTAATATTAATTTATTGATTATTTTGAAGGTTATCGCTGTCAAATTTCGTTGACATGCATGTGTTGAACGGTGGCTATGTATTTATTGACGGTTGCTATGCATTTGTTGAGCTGTTGTTATGTAAAATTATTTTACAGTCTAGGCATAAAAGTGACACTTTACAGATTGTTAGCATTCCGTGAAGTGTCATCTTTAATGTCAATCGACAAAAATAGTATATTACATAACGAGAGAAGTAAGAAGCAATTTACGCACGAGTGAAAAAATTGACACACGAGCCGCGTAGCGGCGAGTTTGTAATTTCACGAGGGCGTAATTGCTTTACATCTCGAGTTTTGTACTATACTTTTTCTACGACCACTCAATACTATTTCTAAATTAAAAACAATATTCAAATAGTTAGAAATTTATTATGCTTTTTTGTTTTCTCTAATCCATGAATTTTAGATACACAAATTCGTATCGTTGTCGAGATTTTGTCACCAAAAGATTATTTGTTGCACTTTTAGCTTTAGCTTGTATCTCCAGTGATGTTCCAATTGAAATATCACTCGCTTGACATTTTTTACTTAAAATATTAATAAATATAAGTAAAGGATAATAATATTTAGTAGTATATGTTTACCTCACAATAAAACACAGATTATAAACTATAGATGCAGATGGGAGACTATAAAATATTATCAGTTTACATGTAATAATCACACACATAACCTAAATGTCAAACAAGCTTTGTTTGTGTTTATAAAAATAAACGACAATTATTGAGCGTAGGGATACATGACGAAACATAGTCCCCTCTACATATATTATTGAAATATTTATTGGTGTCATAATTTATAATAAACCCAGCAAAATATGAATTTAGTTATAAAATTTTATCATAACATTTAAATCTTAGATTTGATGCATCAAATTTTAATTATATTGGTAATGTGACAGTCAGTAATGCCAACTTAAATTTCATTTTCAAGTGTTACGTAATGAACATTACGTAACACTTGAATGAACATTACGTAACACTATTCGTAACAACGCACTTACATTGATTGTAGTTTGTTCTGTAATGACTTTCAGTAGTGGTCGTAGAAAAATGTATTTAAACACACACACAAACACCCAAGGCCCTGGTGGAAATCGAACCAGCAATCTCAAGTGAAGCGGTAAGGTCGCTTAGAGCGATGTTAGGACCTCGGCCACCGAGACGGCTAATAATGTATTAAAAAAGGATGGATATCCAACCAATTATTTATTTCTTTATAACTTCCCCAATCTATAAAAAGAAACGCATTTTAAATATTTAACGATGAAACCACTTCTGCATAAGTTCTTTCAATTCAAATGAAGTTTAAATATAAACTCCTTGTTGCGTTCAATGTTAAATAGTCAAATCAATCAATATTAAATATATCTATTTTAATTGTTTTAAGGTTTAATATGGAGCGAAATTCGCGCCCTCTGGACAGACGGTCTGTCCGAGTACATCGCCGACTTATGGAACATCGTTGACTTCATCACTAACATGTTCTACCTCATGTGGTTGAGTCTGAGGTTATCGGCCTGGTACATAGTTCAGGTAGACGCATTCTTACGTTGTTTAATGTCTGCCGATTGCTTGAAAATGTTTATTTGCATGTCTGTTGCAGAGAGAAGCGATCCAAGGCAAAGATCCGTGGTATCCGCGAGAACAGTGGGATCCGTATGATCCCATGCTGCTTTCGGAAGGTGCTTTTGCTGCGGGGATGATATTTAGGCAAGTGTTACTAATTAACTAACAGTTCTTTGTAATTGAAGCAACAGAATGTCTGTAAGAGTGTGTAAATTGTATGAGGTGTAATGACCTATGGAAACGTTAGTTAAATTTAGATACAAATACGTTTATTTCTGTGACGCCTCTGGCTTGTCTGATACTCTACTAATATTTTACTAAATGTATTTCCTGGTAAAATAATTGGTGCCGAAATCTAGAAACGCAAAAAGATGCATTCAGTGTTGCTTCTTGATAATGCTATCTTTGTGAACTTAAGATGCAGAACTATTTGTTACTTTTTTAAAGTTCAGATGTAGATATTACATTCTTTTAAACTATCACAATGGTTGGTATCACGAGCTCTGTGTTTTGGTGTTATTAATAGAAGAGTTTTAGCCTCGGTTTTAGGACTGTGCAATGTTCTAAAATTGTTTTATAGAAAAATACTTCAAATAAAAGTGTTCTATTATATAATAAATAAAACAACTACTTGGAAATGCAATCAATATATTAAAATTAATAATACACCAACGTTGCGACTGTCAATCAGTCCTCATCAGAGCGATAATAATAACTTATAAGATATACCTACATGTAAAAATTGTTACAGCAACTTTCCTCAGAAAATGAAATAAATCACATAGGTACACTCTTCCTGTATAACATACTAAAAGGTCTTTTAGCTCATGGTATCGGCCTGTGTATTAGTTTAAGATTATTTATTAACTTAGCGATTACAAGAGGATGTAAAACTCTGATATCCCTTCCGGTTTTCGATCCCGCTGTAGACATAAAGTGCAAGAAATCATTCTATATCTTTTTGAGTATAACAAATTTTACTCTAAATCAATTATTTACTTCTCAGAGGAGTAGCTAGAGTTGGTGCCACTTCAACACAAAACTCATGTATTTAACAATGATCAATTCAAGATGTTAGATGTCTAGTTCTAATTTCCAATACAAGAACACATTCTGAACTGATAAGTACTATTTTTTGACTAAATGATAGATACACTGCTAAAAAAAAAAAAAATCGAGCCACTTGGCCGAACCAAGAAAATGACTGTTTTTAAAATGTAGGGCATTTCTTTCAAGGACGTGTAAACCAAAATTTGGAAATTCTCCAAAAATCCCGAAGAGATTCGCTCCCCCCGACCCCCTGAAAAATCGCTTTATGTATGTCATGTCTGAGCAATTAAAAATCTCAAAGTTTGAAGGCTTGTAGCTCCAAAAAATCCTGTCTTAAGGGGGTTGTTCGACTCGATTGTCACAAAGCCCTATCAATTTCCTTTTCAGAGCTGGAAATTTTTCGTCCTCATCGGTGAAGAATTGAGTGAGGTATTCGCGTTTCAAAGGAACATACACACATCCACACATACTCATCCACACGCACGCTCCCGCAACCACACACACGCACAAAAGAAAGAAATGCGCATGCAAATGCACACATACACATGCAAATGCACGCATGCACATTCACACACACACACATGCACATGCATTTACGCATACATGCATCGTATCCGATGATTTTTCGAAAAAAGTCCTAAAAACAGGGGTTCCTTTGAAACGCGATCACTCACTCAATTCTTCACCGATGAGGTCGAAATTTTCAGCTCTGAAAAGGAAATTGATAAGGCTTTATGACAATCGAGTCAAACAACCCCCTTAAAGAGGATTTTTTGGAGCTACAAGCCTTCAGACTTTGAGATTTTTCATTGCTCAGACATGACAACACATAAAGCAATTTTTCAGAGGGTCAGGGGCAGCGAATCTCTTCGGGATTTTTGGAGAACGTAGAGGAGGAATGTATCTCCAGAGGGAATTTCCAGATTTTGGTTAATATGTCCCTGAAAGAAATGCCCTACATTTTAAAAACAGTCATTTTCTTGGTTCGGCCAAGTGGCTCGATATTTTTTTGAGCAGTGTATAAATAAAACTCTTGGTTTTCAGCCAATATTTTATTGAATACTACCTCGACCGGTTTCGACGCCACATACATCTTCCTCAGGAGGTGGTGTTGATAGAGACAAATACAAAACATGTTAAAATGTGAATAAATAAATAAATATGAAGAACACAACATATATGAATCTCTTCGTCAGAATTTAAAACAATAAATACATAATAATAAATAAAATATAGTCTGATAAAAATAAAAACGTTTTTATTATTTATTATTATGTAGGTACAAAAATATATAAATTATAATTTCATGTAGTACATAGTAATGGTATTTCAAAGATATTACGGTAGTTGGTGGAACTGTTGCTAATTTCCTAGCGTCACTTTAATTGGTAGGATGTCAATCTTCAATCCCTCTATAATAATTATTAATCAATGACAGTTACACGAAACTGAGTATTAATCATTTACAGATTCCCTCTCTCTATATTTAGTGTTATAAATTTTCTAATTAATTTGTTAATTGAAACTGAGAGCCGATGAACAGGAAGCGCATGACGAACGAGGAACATTAACAAAAACGTGGGCGACCGGACTTGAAATTATGTTCTATTTAGGGTTGCATTGCAAGTATGTATATGTGGGCGAATTTCACCCAGACCATACATTTGCATTAAAGTAACTAACACTGCATATTACGGAATATAATCATAGTATGAAAAGTGAAAGTATATGGAACGTGTTTTGGTGTTAAAATGACTAATGGAAGTACAACTGGTGTGCACATTAAGCTGGATTTATAGTTTTGTAATTTTGTAGGTTTTATAATTTTAAGAATAATTAAAAACAAAATGTTTCAATCTTGCAATACATCAAAGCTTCATTATGTACTACATTAGAGCGTAGAAAATACTGGTTTTTGTCTAAGATTTTAAAGTTGCCACCCGCCCCACCCACAGGGAGTGGGGGGAATCAACCGTAACATCATTTAATAGCATTTTTCCGTTTTTTTAATCTTTTGATTTCTGTAAAATTTTTTGCTATATCAGCGCCCTATCGCGAATTAAAAAAAACAAATCTTACGTACTTTTCGACGTAGAATCATAAAAAATTGGGGGTTCCTATTGAAGATTTAAAAATTACTTCTCGCCCTGCCTGCTGGGGGCGGGGAAGTGGGCGGAATTTAGTACTAACAGATGCCCCACTCGGAGATATTAAAGTGTTGGTTCGCAAATTTTTCTGTACGATTCGTATTTTTAGAAATATACAACATTTATCTTCAAAGCAATTATGATTTTTGAAATATAAGCAGATACACATTGGAAAATTTAAGCGATCTGAAAAAATGTATGTACATGTATAAGAAAATATCAGAAAGCATTTGGTATAAAACTCGATAGACTTCTAATAACAGAAAAACAATTGACAATCGCTACAAAGTTCTTTTTTTATATATTTTAATGCAGATCTCGTCTGTGGTACCTTGAAGTCGACACCAAATTCTACAAAATTCAATTTGAATTAAACAATTTAAAAAATATTTGACGGTCGTCCAAAATATTTTTTTAACATTTGATTTCAAATCCTCTTCCTTAAACCTTTTATTTTATACCAAATACGACAGGATTTAAGTAATTATTTATTTAAAAAATGTGGTTACCAAAAATCATGTGCAAACATACATTTAGAATCTTATTCCCTTTACATTAAATCATCAAAAAGTCAAATTCACTTAATTCCTGATTTATTATTTTGAAATGATTTGGTTCACTGTTTTAAAATTACAATGAACAAATACCGAGTGTTTTTTTTTAGAGGTTTGTTTTCCTAGCGATTGCAAATTTGACAGCTGAGCTTTTTTGTACTCAGTTTGGTTTGTCTTTTTACCATAAATAGACTTAAGCTTGAACTACGATTGTAAATTTTGCAAATTTATTTCGAAAATTTTATACAGCGATAGAGCTTATTTTGTATTAAATGGCTATGTCAATAAGAAAAATTTCCGCCTTTGCTTTGGGGTGAAGAACATTCACAAGCCATTATTGAGGCGGCGTCACATAAAGAAAATGTCACTGCTTGGTGTGCTTTACGGGCTGTTGTAATTATTGAGCCATATTTCTTCAAAAATGATACTGGCCATTACGTTACAGTTAATGGAGATCGCTATAGAACCATGATTACTGACTTTTTCATTCTCCAACTGAATGGCATTAATGTGAAGGGGCGGTGGTTTCAACAAAACGGCGCCATGTCACACAGCGTGCGCTTCAATCGATTTATTGAGGGATACATTCGATGAGTGCATAATATCGCGCAATAAACTTATGGATTGACCTCCAAAAACATTTGGATCATTTTCTTTGGGGATATTTGAAGTCGCTAATCTACGCAGATAAACCAGAGACGATGGACGACATGGAATTCAACAATCACCGTGCACTTTTTGTGTTTTGTTTCATTTTAAAGTTCTATAACTCTACAAAAAAAAAAAAACACGCGTTAATAGGTAGCTTTTTAGCTCTGTCGTTTGTTAGTTTTTCTTTTTAGTTTCATTCTTGTCTAAGAATTAATTCCCCGAATCCCCATGGAATCGTTCACCCTGAATCTCGCTATGTCTTCCAAAATATTTATTTGACGTCTGCTCAACATATACACTCATCCCACACCAACGTTCTCTCAACTCGATTGATTTCCAAATACGATAGTTCTAAAAAACAATGCTAAGACTAATTTAATCGTTATAAAAGGTCAAAAAGCAAGTCCCTACCTCTTCATAAATCTGTCAAACAAAAATATCTAACATCAACATCAACCCTGTACTACAGAAAAAATTCTTAAATCAAGGTTTACATTTGAAATCTCGTAGTATATGCAGAAATTAACATTTCGTTTAATTGTTTGCTATACCGAACAGTAGTTTTGCCCTATGAATATCTTACGAGTATATCGTTGTTTCGAAAGTTTTGTTTTCATTTATTGTACCACACTTAAGGTTTGCGTGATATAAGATTCTTATACAGGATCAAAGGTAACGTTTAGTAGTTTATTTAACGTGTTTGTCTATGTTTACAGTTGGTACGCTTTAAAAAATCCATACTTCACTTAATGTTAGATAGAGTACCAACAAAACAATGAAAATAAAGCACGTAGCGTGCAAATATTTCGTTTGATATACGTAACGTAGCACATCTGTAAGTCTGCAAGTGTAGAAATACACAATACATAAGTATGTGGGCAGACAAAAGGACCAAGAAATGCATTAAATACCAGACGGTAATAAACTCGCAAATGATTTCATATGTACGTTTGTAACAGAGACTTAACAACTGATACAAACTACATACTTAATTAAATTAAATGTTAAAGATTAATTCTGAATTAAAATACGTCAGTTAGACAATAATTAGATAATTAACTGGCAAATAAACGCCCTCGGGCGTTATTTAGTATATAACTGCCCGATTATCTTGTGTGGGATATAGCATGAAAAGTACGTATATGTATTGCAATCAGAAAAATTTCAAATATTATTTTTTATTCCTTATATTATTAGTCATATTTTTCATATGAAATTTCATTCGCAACTGAGTCTATACTTGAAATATATTGAATTTATTGCTTTGTATGACTAGTAACCTTTCACTTTTGGCAATTATATTTAAATTTTATATAATCACATCTATCCATCCACGTACACAGATGTCATTGAGAATAAAATCAAACAGATTCAGATCAGATGACTTAAAAACATGTATTCACGCGAAAATCGTGCCATCGATAATTTCATGATTACTTTATTTCCTAATGTTATATACGAGTATAATAAACTCAAAAAAGCTTATTTTTTGTAAAGATCTAAAACCATTATTGTAATTTACTTTTTTAATTTACCGGTTTCAGAAGATTAAACCTATGTTTACATGCACAAAAGTAGGCAGGGTAATTATTTCAACTGTATGCTGTACGGTAATATTACCATAATGGCCTGTCAAAACAGTCAAGAAAATGAAATTAAAACAATGAAAATATAATGCTATTTATTAATACACACGGAATTAAGCTGTTCAGAGCTTCACCTGCTGCGTTCCAAATATTTTCAGGCAATTCAGCATCGTCTAAATCCACTTTTTATCGAGCCATTAAGAACATATGAACATATTTGACGTTTGAGTGAAAAAATCATTTATAAATATGATACAAAACAAGTGTAACCATGGTGTTACAGACTTACTTGATCACCTTCTAAAATTATGACAGACGTTATTCATAAAAGAATTTCAAAAAATAATATTTATAAATGATATTAACGTCTTCATATTCTGAAACCGGTAAACTATTGAACAAACTACGGATGTTATGAGTCATAAAAGGCCTTATATGTCTTAAAATGCTCGCTCTACGAGCTCGGATTTCAAACTGATATCTGCGGCTGTTATGATACTTATAACATTGCTAGAAATGTTAATACCTAGTATAGTAGTCTCCACCATAATGTAATTCCCAATTACAGTCTACAGCTTATAGAAGAAATTACTTAGATGCACTTTTTGTGCATAAGTTGGAGTGAGCAAGGCTTGAACCCGTGGATTCTCGCATGTAAAGCGAGTACTATGCGCAAACACAAAATTGTAAAATAATAAACACAAAATTGTTTTTATTGGTATGTTGGTGATTGCTTTATTCTTATTTAATTTTAAAATTGAAAGGGGATTAGTTCCAACCTTTAGCGTTTTGTAAAGTCAGGATTACGTATGTTTTTTTGTTACAAAATAAAAGAATGCATAGCGGATTACCTGCAACCTACATTAAATAAACAAGCATTTTATTCTATTATAATTCTCTATTCAATACCTGACGGAATAGAATCTACATTTAATTAATTATGAATATTAAATTAATAAACGTATCAACACGGCTTTTATTCATATTGAATATGGTACTCTACATTTACCGTTCTTGGTAAAAGGTAAATGATTATAACATTATACAATAAATGATATAAATTGTCAGTATCATGGCTCTTTTCTACTTTTTACAACAACAAGAATTTTATAATTCATTGTTAATGTACATTATTATAATTACAATTTAATGAATTTTATTATTTTCCACATGATATTTGAAAACGCCGGTAACCATATAATTTATTGCTAATGTTAATAATACCAAAATGGAATAATTTAATTAGTCAAATTAAGAGAAAAAAATTATACAAAATACGTAGTTTATTAACCTTATAAACATTGATAATTTAATCAATTTTTTTTTCAAATTCTGTATGCGCAGAAAAGCTTTAGGTTTTGCAAGATTTTTTATTTCGTGTGTATATAAGAGCCGAGATAGCCATTTAATTAAGTTACTTATAAATTATTCATTAAATAATAGAGAAATTGTGAGCCAAATTAAACAAATATGAAAATAATGGAGCATTACTGTTATCTTACTTTTCTACGACATTTTCATTTTTATTAGAAAATATATTAAACATTTATAAAAAAAAGTGTTATGTAATAAATAGGTTCATGAAACATGTAAAAAATATACTCTCTTTCCACTTTACGTTTTTTGACTTGTGTCAAGCATTGTGACAGCGATGTTTTTTATGATCTATTACAGAAAAAATTCATTCGATTTTTTATGCTTTGTAGCGGCTAAAGTCTTCAAAATTCGTTTGTACAAACCGCAAACAAATTCACGGGTTCAACGTCAATAAAATTAATTAAAGAGAATCAAACAATTTTCTTTTAAAGGTGAATAAACTCATTCTTTCTAATAATCCTGGACAAACATTTGTTTTAATTCTAATTAAACCATTGTTACACAAATGTAAATATTTTAGTACGTATATATCTCAAATATTAATTTGATTTTAAATAAAAAGTACTTTATTTTCAGTATATTACTCACATAAATTTAAATTTAATATAAGTAAATATAATATATGTTTTTTCGAAATTGATACACTATATTACTATGTGAAGTTAGCCAAAATAGTAGCTAAAGTTAAACTTTACAGACTCTTATGTCAAAATTTTACTTCATAGACTCTTATGTCAAACTTGAATTACAAACCTAAAATTACAAACAAATTATTGTATAATACTATTGGTGAATTTATTATTTACTTTTGACAATAATTTATAGAATTTATTGCAGGTCACATGCAGAACATATAAGTGTTTTTTTTTTAATTTAGAACATTTCTTTAGTCGCACCGGCAAGTCCTGATGATGGTAATCTAAACACCCGAAACCGGTTGACAAATTATTTTCTAATAAATGAACATGTGGAATAAGACGTTTTTGTGTGTCATATCATTTATTATTCAGCCACAGTGTGTGCAAATTATGTTTAAAGCCTTTTAGTCTTTAAAAATATAAATTTATTTTTGGTTCAAAATGCAATACTTGAACTTTTATAATTAGTTTATTTACTTACGACTGACTAGCGATTGCTCGTCCGTGTCATTTTCCTAATATAGGTTTGTTCCAAGTGGTTATTTCTGACAAGTTTGTGACAATTTCACTGCGCCTGCGATAAATGTAAAATAGTTAAGTTTGAAACGTAAGCTTCATTTCCTTTTTTGTAGCGAAAAATGTATGAATTTCTTTATTTATATTTAAGGTTAGCTGTCAAAATAAAAAATGAGTATGCACATGCGCTTCACTCCATTCGTCGTTCCAGTCTGTCTCTAACTTGTTTACTTTTATCGCAGGCGCAGTGCAATTGTCACAAACATGTCACAAACTTGTCAGAAATAACCACTTGAAACAAACCTATTTATAACATTACTTACTCACAATACTCTTAAGTACTAAGAGGGGGTAATCATGCGCAATAGTAAAGCATAACAATAAAAATATACATAATTTTCAATTTTCAATTTTCATGGTACAAATTTTAACTTTCTGTTTGGCATTCAATTTATGAACATAACATGACAGACATGACAGACATGACATGACAGGTTTAATATTTGACAGATACAACTCACACTGACATACTATATTCTCTTGTCTATGATTACTAAGATATTAGCCTATCAGCGAAACCTAAGCTACCATCTTCCCGGCTACGCACCCCTGAAATATTGGGATCATGAAATATTTGAAGTGGCGTTACTATGTGAATTTTTATACTGTGGTGTGCATTGCACCAACATTTTCAATTTATGTTTTGTTCTATTCATTTTTATGCCGAATTCATGCAGCCATTTTCATTTTCATTTAATTTAATTTTAAATTTTAATTTAATTCTAATTTATATTTTTTAAATGTATTATTCACGGTACACTTCAATATTAAATTAAATGAAAATGAATGCACGTCATGTGTCATTTGTCACATTGAAGAGCTTCTTTATTTTTGAATAAAATTTCTATTTGTCGGACAGAAAATTGTATTTTCTCATGTCTGTTCAGTTCTACTTGAGTCGAATCATCAAAATTATTCATATTTAAGCAAAGAATTTAAATTCTCAATGATTTAAAACATAACCATTTCAATCACAAACGTCAAAATTTATCATTTTCATTTAAAAGATAAAAGTTGGTTATCTTATAAATTAAATTAAATGAAAATGAAAATGAGAACATAAATTAAATGATTGCATGAATGCTTACATTTGATAATACGTATTTATTTTTTAAATTAAAATAAATTTAAATTAAATGAAAATGAAAATGGCTGCATGAATTCGGCATTATAAACACTCAAAACGTTTAAAACCTTGGTAAAATTTGTTTTTTGTTGTTGAATTGGTAGCATTACTTGACGAAAAAAGTATAATGTAAAACAGGCTTCAGTTATTAATATACATACAGTGAATAAACAAAATATATATATATTTAATCGTTGATATTCTGAACAAAAATGAAAATGTATATTTTCTGTTCAATAATTCATTATGATTTTCTCTGCGAAACATAGCTTCTCATCATAGTCTACTTAAAATAGTTATTTAGAACAATACAAGTTCGTAAAGATAGTCTTTAATCAAGAATTGGTCAAGTAAAACACGATTGTAGAGTGTTTTAAGACCTCTGAGTGACTACAGGAGCTTTACGAATGTGTATCGTACAATATTTTATCTACGATTTAATGACAAAGCTCAATAAATATAAAAAGATTATTTTTATTTATGAATTATGATCACAATATTAAATGAGAAATGTGACATGATAACACAAATTTTGCAAATTTAGCGTATTTAAATATTTTAATCACTCGTTGCTCGGCAACCCGTGATTAATGACTAATGAAATCTTGTTACTAAACAACCGTTTTACAAACTTAAAACTAACAACTAAACATCAATTTTACGCACTATAGGAGATAAAGGAAGGTATTCCCAATTGCAGTATAGGTTCTTCATGATATATATTTAGTTATAATTGAGAGTGGTTTAAATTAATTAAATCTCGCTTATGAGACAACTGTCGGAAATGTATTCATATTTCTCAATATTAGACAAAGAGTATTCTTTCTTATTGTATACACAATTGCACCTTACTTCTTTTAAGGTTTCATGCAACTGTCTAGCTGCATCGAGACATGGAAATTCTTTCAGATGAGCATTAAAAATGTACAATTATGAAGTTTTATGCGCGGTTCATCACGTAAACGATTTACGATTTGGGATCAAGCAAAACAAAGAAGGAGAAGCCGGAAACACTGACAGAAAAAGACGATATAACTTAGATTTCAAACGTAACTAACTTATGTACTTACATTCTGCATCCGGTGAAATATTTTATAAACGTTAAAATCATAAGAAAGTACAGAAAATCGAGAAAGGGTTTTAGACATTCAATATATTTATAAATGAATTATAGAAAATTGGATTCAGCATTTTTCCAATAAATACAAAAACAGAATATAAAATGTATGTGATATATAAAAATAGACTAATACAATTATTAGTAAAATTATGAAAGCAACAGAACTCTGACAATTTAAAATTGTTTACAATTTATACTGTTATAGTGTAACAAGGCGAACATTCAGAATAAGATTTATTGTTTTTACTGTCAAAACGATTTTAAAATATCAAGTTTCAAAATCGTCTTGAGAGGAGTTCTTGAGCTTAATGTATTGCTACACATGTGTGTGAGAATTTTAGTTATCATAAATAGTCATTTGAGTTTATCGCGTCAAATATTCTGAAATATCGGCTTGAGATGTCATCTGGGGTTGACAGATTTACGGAGAGGTCTGGTCGAACCCTAGATTAGGTTTTAGTTTTTACGTAGTTCTAAGTGTTCTATTTTTTTATGCAATCTTGGTGTTGGTCCTCAAGAGATTTCCTGCCCCGCGTACCCGCTTATGGGGTAGATGGATAGTTTAGCCAGCACAAAAATGGAGTTGGTTTTAGATTTTTAAACAGAGCAGACGTCTTTTCACATCTGCAGTGTTCTACAAAATGTAGAACTTTAAGTAAAATTTGTAATAAATATGTTTTGGTAACTGTAACTATTTAAGCATATGCAAATGTTGTGTTTGTTTGTCAACCCTAAGTTTGAGTATCGTCCCGCCATGCTACAATAGTAACAAATAAGCAAATATCTTTAACCCAAACGTATATCCCATTCTTAAATCTTGCTACTTTTATATTTTTACCTCCCGTACATAATAATTTATATGGTATAGTATGTTTATTTTTAATCTATTTTGGTTCCCAAAATAATTGGAATTTCGAGAACCATAAGAGCTGCAATTTTCCATAACTAAGTCAAGTTACATTTGTTTAAACGAATAAAATTCAATAAACAAATAATTAATAGGCCACTTAGTTGTGTTTTTACCGTATAACATAAGTATATTATGTAGATGTTTAATTTGTCATATGGTACTGGGACTAAAGAGAGCTATTAGTCATTTGTTTATTGAATTTTATTTGTTATTTCAAATATAACGTGGCTTATTTTTGGAAAAAAATTCATTATCTCATCGTCACATGAATAAAAATTAGTATTTAATAAAAAAAAAAACAAAGGAAATAGGTTCTTTGTTCATATCTAGTGTCTTATACATTTTTTCGGGAAAACAAAATCATCAATAAATTGACCTACTAATGTGGCAACTTCTAATTTAACCGAAGTCGTAGCTTTTACAATTCTCGAGATTCCATTGGTGAGCCCCTAAATTAAAACATATTGTATAATATCTTAATATCTAAACACTAAGTGAAGGGAGATTTACATGCAGAAAATGTCTGGCTGCTGAAGCATTGAATCCAGTTCTCTTTAATCATAATTATAATAACTATGGGTGCTATTCACATCTCTATACTAAGGGCTAGTGACTAGGACATTTTAAGATGTAACACTGTTGCTACGAAAAAATTGTTGATCTCCAAGGTAATCAACAACTTTTGCAAAGTAATAGTACCAAATTTTAAAATGTCCCAGTTAGTAGCCCCTTAGTGTGAATAGCACCCAATAACTCTAAGTTTTCCATCTATTCCTTATCCCATAATAATTAATATAGTGATTATTTTGCAGTTTTCTAAAGCTAGTCCACATATTCAGTGTGAATCCACATTTGGGACCTCTGCAAATATCTTTAGGAAGAATGATAATCGATATCATTAAATTTTTCTTTATTTACACTCTGGTATTGTTCGCCTTTGGTTGTGGTAAGAGTATTTAATTATTTGTATTTATTTATAAATATCAATAATAAAAAACATTTTTGTAGGTTTAAATCAGTTAATGTGGTATTACGCAGAACTGGAAAAAAATAAATGTTATCATTTACCGAATGGTTTACCGGATTTTGATAATAATGAAAAGGCTTGCGGCATTTGGAGGAGATATGCAAAGTAAGTTCCTACAATTCAAAGGCCAACAAAAAAAAAATATATTTGTAAAAACTTTTTAAAATAATACATCTAAGTGTTATGTATTTTTGAGTGATGAAACCGTATCTGGTGTTTTCTTGTATCACCCACAGTTCTCTCAATGTGATATCGATACATACAAAAAAATTTAACCCGTACTTTTATTTGATTAGGCTACAATTTTTATTTACGATAACTACTTCAATGCGAATATTTTAGGTGCTATTTTTTTATTTCCTTTCCTTTTTCTCTATTAAATTTCTTGTACAGCTTTTCCTCAGATATGTGATTTTGTTGTACTATATGAAGTTTGATGGAAAAAGTCAAAATGGTTGTGCAAGAAGTGGACTTTAAGGTTCATCAGAGAACCCAGATGTTTGACTTTTCATATTTTGAATATTATAATGTGAAAAATTGATGGGTGATACGACTATCTTCGGACTCAACACACCAAAAAAACATAGGAATTAGGTAAAATTATTAAAAAGGTTTTTTCGTCGTTGGCCTGTGATAGTGTGATACATTCTCCGGGAATATTTACACATGATTGAGGGTCAATTTCACCACTAAAGACCTGTGTCCACGGTGATAGAAATCGGTCCGAGATCTCGGATATAGTTCTATATCATAAATAGTGAACTTGTATGACAACAGATGTCAGGTTAGTAATAATAAAATGTAACTCAAGAAATTATTCTACCATAAGTAAATTAAATTTGTTTATACGAGAAATAAATAAAAAATATATTTCATGTTTCAGAAATTGTTTGAAAATACAAATTTTCAGCTTTGATTGATAATTTTTCAGCTTTTGAAACATTAAACGTCAAAATTTTAATTTGGTAACATCTATATGAAGTTAGCAAATAGTATGAAAAAATCGGACAGAACGCGTTTTTTCTACATAGTTTTCTATTCGATTTTTTCGTCCAAGTTGGTAGGGTCCACGATCTGAGTTTTTGATTTGAGAACTGTGTTCGAAATCTCGAACCGATTTCTATCACCGTGGACACAGGCCTTTACCGTTAATTGCTTGATAACAACTATCTTAACTGGTATTTTACAAATGACTGAATTTATGCATTATTATATCATTTAGCGGGTAGTTAAGTTATTTGTTACTTCAAACGATAATACTGCCCCAAAAGTATTTAACATGCAAGTTAGCAACAGTTATCCCCTACAATCATAAGGGCCAGTGCATAAATTATCTAAAACGATTATAAATTACTCCCCCTCTCCCATGTAAGATAGTGTAAGATTTAAAGAACCTCTCCCCCCCCCCCCCCCAAATTAATTTACGAAATACAGTGTGTTCCAGATTTAAACGGCCTAACTTGATCCATAGATTAAACACATAAAAATAAAGTGAAAAGTTCATTTGAGCGAATATCCGTAAATGCTTTATTCCAGAGATATTCATGTTTTTCTTATTGAGTAGTGCTACTTTAAAAAATCAACTTCATAACGAAGTATCCAATATTATCTCATTGAGATGTGACATAAAAATTTAATTAAATTAATAATAAATTGTTTATTACCTAATTTCAATGGGGTAAATAGCTCCGTGGTAACACATCGGATTGTGGATCGTAAGATCCTCAGTTCGAATCCCATTCCCGACAAATTAAATTTACCCCTGTGGTTCCCCCTCCACTAACAACTTTGAGGGCTTTGACTTGACGGCTGGTAACCGCATTTCATACGCAAAAATATATCACTTACCGAGATCTGCGTAAGCAGAGTGCCACACCCAGAATGGGTAAAAGGCGTGATGATATATTTATTTATTTTATTTCAATGCAAAATTTAGTTTGCTTGCACTGATGCCTGGGAAAAAATGAGAAACTACCAATTAATTTAAAGAAATTTTTTGGGATGCCATAAAAGGAATGATTAACCGATAAGTAATTTAGACTCACTACGAAATCATATCTCCCGAGCAAGGACACGCAGCGTCCAATGCAGTGGCAGATCGTTGTCGTGCCTGTTTACGTACTGTAGGTAAATATTTTGAACAAATATTATTAAAAAAAAAAATAGTTTATGAAGTTATATTACTTTTTCTTAAATATTAAATTTCTTTAAATTCATTGATAGCTTCTCATTTTTTCCCAGACATCAGTGCAAGCAAACTAAATTTTGTATTGAAATTAGGTAATAAAATACTTATTATTAATTTAATTTAATTATTATGTCACACCTAAATAAGATAATATTGGATATTTCGTTATGAAGTTGATTTTTTAAAGTAGCGCTACTCAATAAGATAAACATGAATATCTCTGGAATAAAGTAGTCCACGTCGGCATCATTGAGGTTCTGTAACATGTTAGATTTTCTTGCGCATCTATGCTCCGCCTCGTGGTAGGCGAAGAGGTGGCATTTAAATAAACGTCAAATTTAAACTTTAAAATGATTAAAATATTATTTTTGATACAAGTAACGTATTTTTAACAATTAAATATGCAAATTACAAGTTTTTAGAATTTAAAATTATTGGCGATATTATTGACATCAAGTGTCCGAAGTCAACGGAAATTGCGCGATTATATTACACATATATCTCCAAATTCACGCAAAATTCAAACAAATTAAAACAATTATTATTCACGTAATATTAGCCAGCACATCCTGCACCCCCCCCCCCCCATTTGTGCACAGCCCCAAATTTCAATAATAACCAATTGTTGTTATTAAAATGCATGAAATTTACTATGTATGTAAATTTTTTTGTAACCAACGAGCTAAAATTTTATAATAATAAATATATTATCATAAAATATAAATAATTTGGAAGATTTCAATATTAAAAAATATGTATATTCAAAGAAAAGGAGAAATATGCTTGAGTAAATTCTCAGCTAATTTGAATTAACACGTTAATAAAAAAGTCGTATTTATTTCGTTGTAGGATACGCTTCCTTTAAACTTAATTACTTTAATTTAATTGTATTAAATTAACAAAAATTTTTGCTGTTATTTTCAGCTTATTCGAAACATCACAATCACTTTTCTGGGCAAGTTTTGGACTGGTTGACCTAATGACCTTTGAACTAACAGGCATTAAAAGTTTCACTCGATTTTGGGCGCTGTTGATGTTTGGCTCCTATTCAGTAATTAATGTAATTGTACTGTTAAACATGCTCATTGCTATGATGTCCAATTCATATCAAATCATTTCAGTAAGTATTATAGTTCATAATTTTAACTGAAAACTTATGAAACTTTAACAAGGTGCAGCGTACAAGAGTCTATTTTTAATGCATAAGCACCGTCATGCATTCTTACAAATTTAATAATGAGAAAAAGTTTACAAAATTACCCCACATTTTTTTTTTATATAACTTTTTTATTTGGAAAACTTTCAGCTTTATACAATGAAAGTTAGTGTTAAAATAGTAAGGTGTTTACCTCATAAAAGTTGTAAATAAAATAGCGAATTCTTCTTTCAGATAAAAGTTATTTATTAAAATAACTGATTATTATTATTGTTCCATTCGAACTTATCACTGTTTTTAAGCATTTATTGCAATTCTAAGTTGTTAAAACGCATTGCAGTCTTTCGACCATAGTCTGATAACTGGATTTAGTGTTCCATATGGCCTGCAATTAAAGTTATTTTCGAGAAATTTTATTTAAATCCGAAGATCAAACAAAATTCAATTTGAAAAGACCGAACCCATCCTTTAACCATAAGCGTAAAGCTGATAATAATAGAGATCTTATGGAAATTTGTAAATAAAAACACAAAACTAGCCCAGACAACAAAACGGAAAATGTAACCGAATATAACCTCCCACCTAAACAACAGTACACAGTAAACAAAAAAGTTTAAATTAAAACTTTAGTTAATATTGCTGTATTATTCCTTATTATAACAAAATATAACCTAGGCCAATTATTTACTGAGATATGTTTGAAAATCCGTAAATACCTTCAAGTAAAGTACCATTTCCACTGTCACAAATATTGAATCAACATGTAACTTGAAAATTCACATTTTAAATATACAGGGTGTTAATACTAAGTTGTTACACCCGAAAATGGTAGATAGAACTCATTAAAACAAACAACTTTTTTTAGCTCAAATTTTTTATTTGGAGCCCCATTTCATAGTTATTGGCGTTCTCTTGTTTTTCGAAAAATCGTCATAACTCCCTTATTTTAAGAAATATTTTAAAAAAATAAAAACTTTAAGCATTTGCTTTCGGTTCTCTAAAACACTTGTATTTACAATTATTTTCTATTTCACCAAATAACAAAATGGCGACCAATCAAAAATTTCTAAACAAGATATTTTGAAAACCACCCCATCGGTTTTTGAAAATAAAACATTTTTAAAATCCTTAAACTTTCTATTACAATATTTGTCTGAAACATTTTTTTCTATCTGGCAAAAAAAAAAGTTTTTGTTCACTTACTTGGCTTACATAAGTATTAACAAACTAAAAAAAAAAAGCATTTAAAACGAAGAAGCTGCTTAAAACAATGAAACAAAAAAGAGATTAGATTTGACAAGTACTCAAAAACAAGTTACTTGAAATTTAGTGTACGTGTATGACCGTTTGTATGTATGTATTTTGCATAATTTATACGTAAACATGCATCATTGTATAATTTGAAAATGTGTTTTTTTTTTAAATTAGATTGTATGATATCGTGGATGAAAAAGTGACACATGGGTACACACAGAAGATAGTACAATCGTTCTAAGGATCCTTAAACGTGCTTACTAGTTGATATTCATTATTAAAATGTTTTACTCATCACAATACCACCCTTAATAATGTGTAGACTTAAGCTAAAAAATTAACATGTGACAAACATCCAATCTACAAACTTTTTTCTTGATTGATGTTTATATTTTCCCGAAGAAAATGTAAATTTTCTTTATAAAATATTTTATAAACAACTACACGTGTGCAAAGTTATACATCATTAGAGTCAGAATAGTATATTCTACAACAAGTAATGGTATGGCACATATTCCACGCGAGCAAAAAGTTTGTAGTCCGAGCCGAAGGCGAGGGCTACAGTTTGCGAGTGTGGGATATACCATTCCGTTACACGTTGTAGACTATACTTTCTATAACAAGATTTTGGAAATATACAAAAAATACAAATATAAAACTGTTGTAAACGTCAAACTCAAATAAATTAAATTAAAACAAACAGACGTAACCATAGTAACTGAATCAAGATCGCGCTAATATTCGGCTCTGATTCGTCGAAAATATTCCATACGCAGCGTATGGAATGTTAGTGATTCCATAACAATTTTTTGTTGTGGAATGCCTAGTTTCCAAAACAGTGTTATAGAAAAAATATTTCTCCACTGGTTAGAAAGTAAAAATATGTAGATACCTTTTTTTTGAAATATTTTTCTGCGGTAGTTTAACTTATTAAAAATGAAAAATCTGATGTAACCAGCACATAACCCCCCGCCCAATAAAACTCTTATGCCGAATTCATGCAGCCATTTTCATTTAATTTTAAATTTTAATTTATCTTTTTTAAATGTATCATTCATGGAACAATACAATATTAAATTAAATGAAAATGAATGCATGCACCAAAGCACGTCATGTGTCAAATTTAAGTTTGTTAATCTTAAATATTGAAATAACAAATTCGGATTTATTTTTTGCAAGTGATCCTGATCATGATCATATACAAGTGATTATACGTTCTATCAAATAATTTTGTTATTTAAAAATGAAGAAACGAAGACCCAGTGGTTTGTTCCGCAGGGAATATTTTTCTTCAATAATCTTTTGAAATCTATGTTACTACATCATGATCATAAGAGCTTCTTTATTTTTGAATAAAATTCCTTTTCTATTGGACAGAAAATTGTATTTCTGATCAGTTCTACTTAAGTCAAATCATCCAAGTTTTTCATATGTTAGCAAAAAAAATCAGTTCACAATAATTTAAAATAAAACTTTTTCAATCACAAATGTCAAAATGTATCATTTTCATTTAAAAGATAAAATTTGGTTATCTCATAAATTAAATTAAATGAAAATGAGAACATAAATTAATGATTGCATGGATGCTTACCTTTGATAATACGTATTTATTTTTTTAAATTAAATGTAAATGAAAATGGCTGCATGAATTTGGAATTAAACGGTACAAAATAATATTTGATGATACAGGAAAATACCTTCTTATTTGTTCATTTTCTATTTATATATATGAAATTTAATTTTCTTTCATATATTTACTTAATTTTTTGAAATATATTTCACTAAGAAAACAGCTTCACAATCACAATAACATGTGTCACATTTCGTAGAGAATTGACAATGTTTTTAGTGTTTCCATGGTGTACATGGAATGCAAAATTTATGAAATTTAATTTCTTTATATTTTATTATCTCTAAATCTAATGAAAATTAATAAAATTAGTGTAATCAAACAGATGTAAAATTAAATATTCTATAATTTTCAAAATTACATAAATTGTTGAAAATTTGAATTTAACTGCAGGGTGCTTATTCATTGAAAACTCACTACCCATTTTTGACCAAAAAACCTCCCTTACTAGAGGTAAGCGGGAGGTAAAAATTGTAAAAATAGATATTTGTCCATATCTAGTTAAAAACAAAAACGTCATTAAATTAGCCTGTTAGTGTGGTAACTTTCATCTAATTTAATCAAAGTCGTAGCTTTAACAGTCCTCGTGATCCCGATGGTGAGCCTTGAAATTGAAACACGTCTTAAGCACAAGTAAGTTTATGGTGTTTTATTACAGATAATATAATAAAATAACATTAAATTCATTTCTATTATTAATTACTGTATATTAAATGCAAGGGTATTGTGAAGCATCAAATTTACGAAAGTTTTAGGTCCGGTATTATAAACGAATGTTAAAATTTAATAGGGTATTTTACAAATTAAGTAACCTACTATTTGCAAAAAGTGTATTATAAAGGTAATATAAATTTAGTCTCCTACTAAATCAGCTTATTAAATAAGCAGGACAGTTTTGGTGGTATTAAATTCAGGTAGTAGACTATTAAAAGTATATTTCAATGTTATTTTATATTTTTGTTCTATAAACACTTAATGGACAATAATAAATAAAGTCAATACTGGTTAAATATCAAAGATATTTAAATCTTAAAAAAATTGTAGATATTTACATTCCGACTATGATGTTAGAATCATCGATTGATAGCGTTTCAACAATTGATAGGTTTTCATCTGTTTATTTCTTTTTATATTATTTCCTCCAGTTCTACCTAAATAAAAATATATTTTATTTTATATATATATATATATATATATATATATATATATATATAAATAAATATATATATATATATATATATATATATATATAAATAAATATATATATATATATATATATATATATATATATATATATATATATATATATATATATATATATGTTCCTGTAGCATCCTAGGAGAAGCAAAGTGCTTCTACGAATACTTTCCATCTGGTTCTGTTTTTGGCTAGCAATTTGATTTCGTTCCAGGATTTTCCGTCTTCTCTAGCTTCTTTTAAGACAGTTCGTCTCCATGTGTTCTGCGGTCTACCCGGTATATACGTGCTTATACGTGCCCCATATTAAATAAAATCCAGTTATATTCTTCTTAGATTTCAGCTTTATTGATTTTATTTTAATATTTTCATAAACTAATTTTAAATAAATTCCTTATCTTTGTCCTTCCTGAACTGTAGATTGAATTAAATTAGACATATATGGTTATATCTGCAAATACTTTTGTCAGTCTGCATATTCACTGTGTGTGTTTCTTTGTTTTTCAATTATCTATTTCTAATCATTTAAATTTTAATTTTTCACTGTAATTTTTACCTCATTCTAATTATTCCATTTTTCTGAATATATATTTGATGAATATAATTATGATAGCAGTAACAAATGGTGATATCAAATTTCATATTTCATACACTCATTGATCTTTTTCAATAATGTAATGGTTTTAATAAATATTTGTATTATTTTATTTCAAATTGTTCCATTTAGTTGATTTCGTCATATTTTATTTAAGTTTTAATTAGTAAATAATAATTTTCACTTCCGCCATCTACATGGAATATGTGTATACTTCTGATAGGGATTCTAACTTACCAACTAAATTTAATATGATTTGGTAACTTTTCTAGGGAGACTCGATTAACTAATAAGTAGGTAATCAAATAAAATTTTGGTTTATAATATAATAATAAGTAGCATATTAAATTTAGTAGCATATTGGCTAACCGGCTATTTAACCAGCGTTTATAATACCGGGCCTAAAGGTATCTTAATTTAAAACTAAAATTTTAACAAAAATTTTGTACTAAATTTATATCCTAAATATTATACATAAAAAATATCTGCTGTTAGGCACGAAACAATATTTTGTATATAAAATAGACACCGGTGCAGTTTACAGATATTATCTGGAGATTTCCAAAATTTTGATGTTGCATTACGTATTGCATGCCTGCATGTTTTTACATAACCTAGAAAAATTTTGTATTTGCTTAAAATCAACCCTCTATCAACCGAATTAGTGATTAAAATGGCAAGAAATCTACTACCTATTTACACAGCGGCGATGGTAGTAACAATAATAATGCCTCATGACATATTAACCCTCTATTGCATGAATTATTTTTTTCTTAAATAAGGGCTCAAAAAAATTATTTTTTACTAAAGAATTATACATATATTTAAAATTAGTGTGTTAAATAAATTTTATTCTAAAAATAAAAAAAATATTTTTTTAAAGTTTTGTTCACTATTGGAAACATTATGAACAAATTCAACTTACAATAGAACTTTGGTCTATTGGGTCGTCTTTGCGTACTATATAAAATTGTTTGATAAACAACCTCTTCTAGGAAAACATCAGATAAAAAAAATTTTTGGAAATTTTGTAAAGGTGTATTTAGCTGTAATATATCAGCAGGGAATAAGCTGCTTCCTACAAATTTCAAATTTTCTATCTCAGTTTCTGTAATTATCCTTTTTCCACTTCAAAATATTTTTTTATGCTGGTCAAATTGGGAGGAATGACCTAATTGGCAATTGACAAAGTGTATATAATGTTCCCAAATGTTACAACATGATTGCCATGAATGTATGCTGCATAAGAAAAGAAAAGAAGAATTTTAAATTTTATGTTCCCGATCGGGAACAGTATGCAATAGAGGGTTAAGAAAGAGAAATTCAGCGCGACGACAAGGAAAACGAAAAAAGAGTTGCCGAATCTGGTTAAAACCACGAAATTAATACAAGGGCATGTTAATTACGTTAAACAAAGAATTGCTAATAGAAGATCCTGATTCTTATAGAAAATTTTTTACTATTAACTAATACTTAATTTGAATTTATATAACTTTTGTTTTATAATAATTAAACACTATTGCTGACAATTAACAAAGCCGCTTGCTGCTTGCATTTGCAATAAGCTACTTAAACACATTTGTAACACAAAAGTTGTAGGTTATGTTATAAATCGCGTTATTCAATGCGAAGTAGTTTGTGCATACATTTAGCACGTAAATTTTGTATTATTTAGAACGTGTTTTAGATAATTGTTTTAAATTTTTTCGTACTAAATTTAGTTCAAAATGCTCTATGACACCATTCTAAATTTATTTTGTATCCTAAATTTTTTTATAAAATTTAACATCGTGTCTGATGGCCTTAAATATGATTTTACTATTTTCTCGATGTTGTCCGCTGGCTATGACTGGGTAATGATTTCTCGGCCACGATAACTTTTAATTTTCATACTTAGTACTGGCTTCTTGGCACTTGCCCGAACCAGGCTGTATTCCACCGCCTCTTGCTGGGTACAACACCTGCAGGTGTGCTCTACCCGAGTCACCCAGATCACCTGGGTGGCTGCCCCGACCATCTGGGCTTTCGTTCGCGCCTAGCTTCACACCAGTGGAAGACAGTGAAGCAGTTCAAAGATATCCAGAAACGCTGAGGTAGTGTGAAATAAAAGCGGATTAATAATAATAATATTTTATTTGTTTCAAGCATAAGAGCTTATACAATGTATGCTGGGCCTTTTATAAATTATTTGTTTAATTTACATTCCTACGGCAAATGATCTTAGTTTTATCGCATTAGCAGTGTAATAGTATATCTTTTTAATTAAATTTTTGTCCTCTCCTGAAAATAATACATTAAAGAAATTGTTTTTATTAATGTTCTTGTTTAGTAGAAAGTCCAGATAGTGTTGTCGGATAGGTAAGAGTATTGGACAATAAAGAGGTCATCTTCTTCTGATTTGTTAAATATTGTGCAGATGGTTGATGCACTAAATTTGTTTTAACTACCTTTTACATATATTGTAGTGTCGTTTGTGTTAGCTAAGCAGATTTGTGAGTAAAGTTGTGTAATTTGGTAGTTATTATTATAAATTATGTTTCTATTTTTAGGTTCGCTTTAATATTTATATACGCGTTAGAGTAATTAGAATGTTATATACTGTTTGAGTCTATATTATATAGGTAGCACTTCTAAGTCCATAGAATGCGCTCCATATTTTGTTTTAAATTTGCCGCACTTTTTTTGTTTCATGTGTTCTGGAAACCTAGTTTGTTTAGAACTGCTTTTATTTCTTTATTTTTATATCGGGTTTGCCTGTACCGTTTTTTATTTTTTTATAGAAATATCTTGTTACTTTTTCTTGTTTGTTATTGCTTGGTGATATTTTTTCGACTGGTGATGGAGCTTGCTTGGCTTTGGGTTGCATCGGGTGATTTTGTCAGCTGGTTTCCTATTTTCTTTAGACATGCTTGCAGTTTAATTTTTATTTTCTTCATGTCCTTTGTGTTTTCTGGTGTTAAATCGGTTGAGTTACTTTCAATTTGTGAATTTCTTCTGAATTGTTTATTAGTTTTTGTTGTGTTGTCTTCAAATAACTCTACTTCATTCTCAAGTTCGGATATTGTGAAACTGTCTTCATTTACAACTAATTTATTGTATTTTAAGAAAGCCCTATAGCCGTTTTCTTTAGCCTGGTGTAGATGTGTCTTTAGTTTTCTTCGTTCTTCTACTATATTCTTAGGAGTTCTTCTTTTATTTTTATTTGTGTGCCTCGTATATAATTACAGTTTTTTTAAGAATTCATACTTCTGATCTTATTTTGTGTGCCTATTCTTCTTATGACCTCTATGTTAGATTTTGACATGTCGCAGATTAGAAGAATATTTTGTGATAATTGAAGAATTATGTGACGTAGATTCTCATTATTTTCTTCCTCTATTCCGAAGTTGATCAACTTTTTCTGCACAATTTTCCGTTCAAGTTATTCAATTTTGGCGTTTTGTTCTTTGATTGTACTTTCTAATTGGTTTCTACATTCTTCATTGTACTTTATTTTTTCTTGATAATTCCTGTATTGGTGCCATTTCTTGGTTTTGTTTAGAACTTGGATGTTAAAGTTACAAGCTGATTAGATATTAGTAACAATCCATCAACTGGAAATGGTAGGTTACTTATGTAATGATTTTGTAGCATATCTAAGTAAATAATTGAGTTGGCTAATTTTGTCGAATTAAAAAGGATGTAGAATAATACAAGCTACAATTTTTATTTGAACATTATTTTTTTTATTTTGTGCATTTAAAAGTTATATGGTCCAAGGATTATGTTACCACAGAATTTGTTTTTTTTTTTTTATAAACTATATCATTTGTATTCTAATAACATATACATTTATATAAATACAAATATTTATGAAATTAATAAAGATTTTGTTCAGTTGGCAATGAAAAATAATTAGAAGTAATTAGTTTTCGAAAAACATCCCAAATGAAATCCGTCATTTTAATAGCTAATCAGTCGTTATATTACAACTGTCAAAAGTTTTATATACAAACAGGATTCGCTAATGTACAAGCGAACATTAAATCACCATTATTCGGACAACAGCCGAAGGTCGAAATACTGAAAGGCGTTTAGACAATTTTAATGTTTTAATATTTAAAATATTTTATTTTTTATTTTTATATATTTATGTTTCTTTTAGGAAAGAGCAGATATAGAATGGAAATTTGCACGCAGCAGATTATGGATTAGTTATTTTGAAGAAGGTGATACTGTTCCGCCACCATTCAACATGATTCCAACTACGAAAAGTTTCAAGAAGTTGTGCAGATGCAGAAAAGGAGACACGATAACTGATTCTATAATGGTATGAAGTTCTATTAAATAGTTTAACAAATATATTTAAATGTGAAGCATTCGTGACGCTCTTCAACGATATTAAAAACTTATGAGACGAAAATTATACCTTACAAATATATCATTGCATTAAAATCGTAGCTCCTGAGGAAGACGTATGTGGCGTCGAAACCGGTCGAGGTAGTATTCAATGAAATATAAGGTTCGTGCAGATGACGTCACGACATAGCTACTGTCAGTTGTTTGGTAGGCAGGCAGTGATTTACATTCAGAAGCGAATGTTTATATTTAGAGAATTAGATCGAAAATAATAATTTGTGAATATTTCTTTACACATAAAATTAAAATTACTTACCTATGAAATACTATTTATGTATATATAAATATATAATTATTTATTACTTTGCAGCAGAAATGTCAGTAACTTGCTGCATAGTTGGATGCACTAGTAGATCAAATAGAGACAATTTGTCGTTTTTTTGAATACCAAATATTACAGATATCAATAAAAAAGAAAATGAAATGAAAAAATGCAGGAACCAAGCTTATGCATTAATGCAGTAATGTATTAATTATAGCATGTAATAATGCAGTGAATAACACTAGGAAAATAAAATTATAAATTATTTGAAATGTTTGGTGAATAAAATCAACTAATATTGACTGCTAGAATTTACTCAAAATTTTAGTCACTCTAATAACTAACTAATTATCATGGCTACTATTTAAAAATACATTGAAATAGTTCCAAATGTCATTGCCTGGATTTCGTTAACCCAACCACACTTACAAAATTTGTACGCATCTAGACTTTTATTTATGCTCGCAATTTTCCCTGTGTGTAAGCACTTTTTGCGTATAATAAAAATAAATAATTAGTAATGTCTATGAACGTCACTTTGGGAAAATTTTTAATGTCGGTCTACACACTTTTCTTATCTGTTTGATGGGGATCTACATTGTCTATTAATAATATTTTCTCTAAATATCTAGCCGGACATTCTTATCCAGCGTAAAAAAATAATCACTATACGAAGACAAACGTATAAAACTTAGTAAACATCACGTAAACAGTAGCAAATCGAAAACAAGCTGCTGTATTCAATAGCAGAATTCACTTTATTTGCCTACCAAACAGCTGCCAGTAACCATTTTGGTGACGTAACTGTACGAACCTTATTGGCTGAATTCCAAGAGTTTTATTTGTATCTATCATCAGGCCAAAAAATAGTCCTTATCATGATAGTTATTGTTTCCAATATTGTTATTTTAAATATAAACATTTTTTTATTATACCTGCATCATAATCAGTGTTTAAAACACGCTTCAGCGTTCATAAACGCAAGATTAAAACATGCCGTGCTTTAAAGGTTGCTAAGCAACAATAAAAACAATTACTATTAATATCTGTCAAATCTGAAAACGTAAACAATAAATGCTAACCAATCTCCATATAAACGACATACGTCAAATGTCAGACGCGCAAAATTATGAATAGAATCAAAATCAAAATGTTGCTTTCCAGTTTTTTTCGGAGTATGATACAGGTATAATAAAAAATAGCGTATGACACACGTGTATAAGTGCTTTTAAAGCACTAGCGACGTTAAAAGCACTCCGTTTCGCGTCGTGCTCTTAAACTCGTCGTACGTGCTTTAAAAGCTTAATTATACACTTGTATCATAATATACCATTTTGCCATTTACATACTTTGAAAACACGAAGGAAATTTTTTCCGGAAAATTTGTAAATTTTACTTGGGAGTAATTCCCAAAAAATAAATTTTCGGGAATTTGCCAACTCTAGCAGGAGTGTAACCACCGGTCACAACTCCGGTACCTTCTGTTGTAACTGCGCTTCTTCCGGAAGAAATTTTTGCGATTTGATAGTAGATAAAAAATAAAAATAATAATAAACACTAACTCTGTCTTGCAGAGCGCGTCCCGAAGCCGCGCAACTAAATGGCACGAGCACGTGATGAAGCTGCTGATTCGACGCTACGTCATGGCGGAACAACGCAAGCGAGACGAGTTCGGCGTGACGGAAGACGACGTCATGGAGATCCGCCAAGACATCTCCACACTACGCTTCGAACTCATCGACATTCTGCGCCAGAACGGCATGGCGACACCCGTGGTTACAGCGCAGGACACGCAGGGTACGTAACGTGAAGTTGAGGAAGGTGTTTTGTATGATGAGGAACTTAGGGTAGAGTTGTAGAGATGTAGCGTGAATAGTTAATAAGGGAGATTATAATTGAGCGGTGGCAATGAACTGTTCGATTTTTAGTTGGTGCCATACGTACAAATGGGAACGCATACAATACTCGAAAATTCATGCACTGCTTCGTGCATACGTTGCTTTCTTCAATCACTGCTTTGTTCAAACACAGCCTCATTCATACACCGATTTCTTCTAACACCTCTTTATTCACCGTACGAAAGTTCGTCATCCTAATGCAGCACGGAAACAAACCTAAATCTCTGTATTCAATGAAAACTGTTATTTTAATAATTTATTACTATTACATAGTTAGATGACATTGAATAATAAATAATATAAACAAGTTTATAAAATAAAGCTCATGCCATTTTGCTGTATTTAATGTTTTTAGCATTGATTGTACATAAAAGTAATATCAAATAAATTAGTACGACACCTATGGATACGAAGCCTAATTACAATATTGTCGGCATTACAGATTTAGGCTCTGCATTAGGTCGACGGACTTTAGTACGGTGAATAAAGCGGTGTTAGAAGAAATCAGTGTATGAATGTGTTTGAATAAGGCAGCGTTAGAATTTTCGAGTGTTGCTATGTTACCCCGTACAAATCATGATACTATAAGTAAAGAAGGTATGGATCACGCACATTGAAGTCACTGGTAACACCCGTTCCCCACTGGTCTGTTATTTGGCTTTATGCAGTTAAAATTAACACTTGCATAAACATTAACATTAAAAAGTTAAAATGTACATGAGTATACGGTTATACGGAGTCCTTTATGCACTCACCTAACACTAAACTAACATTCACTAAACTAGAAAGATAACCAATTTCCAACTTTAAGAAGTAATTGTTAATTTTTTTTTTCAATACTGCGAAAGCGTATCTGTTCTCTTGATTGTTTATATAGTTGCTAACAGCAATGTTGAGTAACCAAGCACTATATTTCTATCCATATTACAAATCAATTAACTGCAAAAACACAAAAATAAAACCAAAGAGGTGAATCTAGTATCGTATGTCGCATGTGTCAAACTCAAAACTGTTGAGTTGCGCATGCGTAAGGCTGCATAAATGGCCCTATTTAATTTTAATGTTAATTTTACTTGAGACGCTAATGTTAATTTTAGTGTAAGTTTAATGTTGGCTGAATAAAGTCACCTACAACCCGGCGAGTGCTATTATAGTAGAAATTGGAAAAAATCTAACTTATTAGTAACGAAATTGTTAAAATGGTAATGTGCAACAGCAACCATAAAAAGTTAAAAGATAAAGAAGTAAAGATATGATTTCTTAGATTTCCAAACGATAAAAAATTGAGATGCTTGGATCTTTAGATGTGCAAGTATCGATAAATTTTATGTAAAAATTGCACGTTTATATAACGGTTATTTTAAAAATATGGTGTGGTCTCCACACTACTTTCTTCTACAAATAAAACCAACTGAACACGTATGATATGTTCCTTGCGTATTACTTTATTTTGGCAATTTTTTGATATATAGATCTTAAACGAACCTTTAATTTGTTTGTTCTCATTGTAGCTATAAATTTATTTTAAAATGGACATTAATTAAAATCTAGTCTTTAAAACTTTCTAACAAATAATACAAATATTGCTTTTATAATATTTCAAACGAGATTTGAACGACATATACTTTTGACACTTCACAATTATTTGACATATAAATGGTAAAAATGTTTTAGTTTTTGTCTCCATTGTAACTAAGATTATTGAAATATATTAATAAATATATAATTTAGTTTTTCTCAAAATAAGAAGCATGTACAAGAAATATGCAAGTAACATTTTACATTCCAAATATTTTTGCTAACATTTTTCATTTAAAACTATTTTCACAGCTGATTCTATTTTTGAAAAATTGGAATTTTTTGTTTTATGTGTCCAGTAAACTTCCTCTTCCGGTCTGTTAATTTCATTCAAAATCAACTCAGCTCTTCATATCTTCATGAAACATATAAATTCCAAGTTTCGTTTACATATCTTGTCTCGTTTATAAGATATTGCACACACAGACATCCATCCATCCTTTCATCCATCCATACATCCATTTATCCTCACACACAGACATTATTGAGAAATTGGTCTTAACGGATTCAGTGGACATCAAAATATGTATTTCCGCAAAAATCTCATTAGCGATTTTTTTCATGATTCTAATTCTTACTTATACTATGTATAAGAATGTATTATAGGTGTTGGTGTATTAATTGCAAACTATTTTGACACTTCGACAATTTGACAGCTCAATAATAGGTGAAGTACAAAGAATTTGGAATAGGATAGATACGCGGCAAATAATACTTTGACGTAATCTTAATAATTAATAATATTTTGTTAACTTGTATTATATCTAGGACGATGATCTGCAGATTTCTTTTCTATTTTTACATCGTCCACTATAGATTTAATTGAACATCGCACAAATCATCAAATTAATTTACTTTGAAACATGAGTTTTGTACACTTGAAGACTGTAATTTCTATCCTTAAATTGGATTATAAGTTTTCCATCGTCTTTAATTATATTTAGTATCAAGTGATGTATCGATTAAAGGTGATTAGCTATTCTATTCTGTGCTTTAACTTATATATCGGGTGTCTATTTTTTTTAAGGACATATGAAATACAATGTTAAATATTTATTAGGCGATATTTCGTTCCCTATGAATTTTAGAATAAAAGTGTTTTTCTACGACCACTGAGAAATCTGCTCATTGTATGTTTGTTGTTGCTAGGGATATGAGGTACAGGTCTGTTCATTTAAGTACAGGTGCCATTGCTAGGATATTTATTTAGAATTGTCAAATATTGAAATGGTGAAACCGGGACAGCACATAACCTCCCGCCCAATACTACTCTTAAACACTAAAATATAGGAATTCCTATATTTCAGTGCTCTTAAACAGAACAAAATAGTATTTGATACAAAGACATACCTTCTTATTTGTTTATTTTCTATTTATATTTGAGAATTTAAATTTTCTTTCGTATATTTATTGAATTTTTTGACATATATTTCACTAAGAAAACAGCTTCAGAATCACAATGACATGTGTCACATTTCGAAGAAAAAATTGAAATTTTTTAAATGTTCCATGGTGTACTAGGAATGCAAGATTTGTGAAATCTAATTTCTTTATATTTTATTATCTCTAAACCTAATGAAAATTAATAAAATTAGTGTAATCAAAAGACATGTCAAATTAAATATTCTTCAACTTTGAAAATAACATAAATTGTTGAAAAAGGAAATTTAACCGTGTTTTTCACAAAAAACTGTTAAGGGCTTCAAGTAAACTTCTACTTCCGGTTGACCAATTTTATCCAAAATCTAATCAGCTCTTCATTTAAATATAAGAAGCAATAATTCACAAAATTGTATTTTTTGATATTATAGTATTTGAATTATGCGAGACGAAAAAATTGCCACAGACTACACACACACACACACACACACACACACACACACACACACACACATACATACATACATACATACATACATACATACAGACAGACATCATCGCGAAAATAGTAAAATCGTATTGTAGGGACCTTAAAACGTGCTTATTCATTGAAAACTCACTACCCAATTTTTTGACCAAAAACAATACCTCCCTTACCTAGAGGTAGGCGGGAGGTAAAAATTGTGTTTATTTGTTTTTCGTAGCACTCTCTAAATAGTTAAAAATTATACATTTTATTTCACGTCTATCTCATGACAGAAATGAATTATATCAATAAATTTAGACTCATTTGATGTAGTTTTTGTTTTTGAACATTTTATGTATTTACACTTTTGTTTTAAAATTTAGAGAGAACGAACTATCGCCTAATGAAGATTTAAATATTGTGTTTTCTATGTCCTATGAAAAGTAGATACCCAGTATAAATAATTTGTTATCACGCCATTTAATTATTTTTGATGTGGCCCTCTGTTTTCGCAGATCTCGGTAAGTGATATATTTTTACGCGTGACATGCGTTTACCAGCCGGTTCAAATAATTGAATTCTTTTTTACAAAGGGTATAGCCGGATAAGCATACAAAATCTGCCCGCAGTGATTTTTAAAAATCCATATGGCTGATCGATTTCCAATTAAAAATAAAAATTTTCCTGATAATTATTAATGATTGGTTATTAATTAAACAACGGTATGTTTTTGAGTTATTGTGCTGAGATTCTTGTAAATTTGTAGTTTTAGAATATTTGGTGTGATTTTTATATATTGGAGTGTAATAGTAAAATCGATTTTATTATTTTTTTTTTTTGACTATGTTGCACTAAATGGATCAAGTTGAAAATTTTATTGAGTAAAGAAGAGTAAAAATTAGTATTCAGTGACAAAATTGTGAGTGACACCCTAAAGGAACATATTTAAAAATAAAGACAAAAACTTAATTTTTTTTTTAAGTAATGGTTAAAACTTACAAAGAAATACGTGCTAACGTCCCTTATTTAGTATTCTTACTAAAAAAATTCTTGTTAAAAAATATTCAGTGGAATAGTTCCAATAAAATAAAAACTGAAAAAACGATTTCTTTAATTATGTCGTGACTCTTTGGATTTAAAAGCTTAAATTTTCAGGAAAATTTTTATTTTTAATTAGAAATCGATCAACCATATGGATTTTTTAAAATCACTGGGGGCAGATTTTGTATGCTTATCCGACTATACCCTTTAAGGAGGTTACCACAGGGGTAAAGGTAAAAATGGCGACAGTTGTCTGCAATGAGTTTTAAACTGAAGCTCTATATAAAACATCACCATTAAAAACATTACAGTTGTTCCTATTTTACACAATCATATATTAGTAAGTAAATTTACGTGTGTGGCATATGACCATAGTAGTTAGTCCGCCTCTCATCTTCATAATAAATTTACATGTAAATTAGGTTCTACTTAGCCTTGTAATTTGTAAACTATAGTCTTCGTTTTACACAATTACATTATGTATTTGTAATAAGATTTCATTATTGAAATGAAAGTTTAATTCAGTTTTGTGTAGTGGCAGCATGTTTCGAAGCTAATTTAATTAACCTCACTTTGTTTATGTTTCGGTTTCAAAAGCATATAAAAAAAAACTAAAAAAATTTGCTTCTATATTATTCATTGATACGATTAGTCCTAAATTATAATCAACATTATATACTGCACAAAGGCATAATTAATGTGCAATAAAATCCCTGAAAAATCACTAAAATTTGATACAAATGACCTTCAAAATTAGAACTTGTACTAACTGAGAAAATAATTTACAACTAGCATTGAACAATGCGATTTCGTATGAATGTCATAGTGTCACACAAAATGACAGAATCAGATGGTTCAATTCAAAGTTGTAGAAATACGTGTAAATTTGAGATTGTGTACAATATAGGCTTTATAGTAAAAGAGTTGTAAGTTTAGATGACTCAATTTGATAATAAGATGAACAGCGAAACAGAAAATACCTGACATCAGCGAATTGGCGACCAATGTAGCATATAGCTTTAAATCTTTTCTATTTCGCCAAACTGAACAAAACGTGTGGTCGTAGAAAAAGTATATAAAACCGTCTTCATACGAATGTAACAGAATGTAAAAACTAATACAGGTACTGTGTGATGCCATATGGCAGTTGTCTTGTATTAATTAGATGTATCTATCCATAGTTCACGTTATTAACTGTGCTAAATAATTAAGTACACTTACATTTTTAATGTTTTTGATACAGAATTGAAATCCACAGCACACGGCACAATCACTCACTGGGAAAGTCCCCGCACTACTAACTGCAAACCAATTTTTTCATGTATTTTGGAGCGGAATTATTAATTATTAGGTTGAAACAAGTTCACTATTCACTGCAAAATACAAGATTATTATTTATAAAATGAAATGCTCTCAAAATTGCATCAATTTTAATGTTTTCTATGACCGCTATGGATTATTATACATACAGGTACTACTACAAAACTGCTTATTTTACATGGTCAAAGGAAATAGAAAATACTCTATATATCTGAAACCACCAATTTAACTTATGAATGCGTATTTAAGCTTTAAAATAAATGAACTCGAGTTAAAATGTGGTGCACATGATAGTGCTTCCTGGATGTGACATATAAATTACAGATTTTCATGCCATCTGCCTGACTGTTAAAATAATAATATTTCTACTACTTATGAGGATTTTTGTATTTAAATACTTATTTTAATTTAATTAAAAATAATAATAATATATGGCATCCTGCTTTCGCAAATCTTGATATATGCAGTTAGTGGAAAGGAAACGAATGGATTAAAATTAAAATGACAACTGTCGACTGTGGGATTCGAACTGAGGATCTCATGATCTACAGTCCGACATGTTATCATAGAGCTAGGTATATATCCCATTCAAATAATATATTATAAAATAAAATTATAAATCAATAAATATATATTTTTATCCAACACCTCCCAATAAATGCTCTATAACTATGGCGATTTTAAACAATGAAATTTACAGATTACCCACTAGTGGGTATAATTTTGAGGAAAGTCACTAGTGAGTATTTTTTTATTTATAACAATAATAATAACACATAACACCATGGTAACCACTGCGATTGACATTTTAATTTAAACATTTAAAGCATATGTCACTGTCAAATAATATTTCTTTAATAAATTTTTGATTTATTAAGAAGTGTTGGATAAAATGTTATACTTCACACGTGGGCAAAGTGGAATTACCCTGGTTTCTTAATACTATGTAACAAATGCAATGGGGTATTCTGATATAATTTAATTTATCCAAAGTAATAACTTTTTGTATCATTTATAGCATACTACAATGAGAAAATAACAATAAAACATGCTTGATAATAAGTTTTCATTCATAATTTTATGTTAGAAAATTACAATTTTAGGTTACTGTAAACTCTCTTGATAATTATGACGTCACAACGTCTACCACTCAAGTCATGCCTATATGTTTGGTATTTTGCTCGTATTTCTGTTGATTCAAATATTATTTGTTGTGTTATAACCAATTTTCTTCAAATACTTAATAATTATTAGACAAAAACTAGTCATCTTACTTAACACGTTGACGGTAATTTTCAGAATTTCGGTCTAAAAAGCCAATTACATTTAATCATAATATAATATTAAAAACCCTAATTATATACATAGTTATCATCAAAAAGCATAGGAAATGTATTTTTTATAATATTCTTTTACTTCTTGATTTTGAATAATTTTTTTATAATTATTATATTTTCTGTTCATTTATAAATAAAATTTCTGTTCATGTAAGCCAACATTGATATTTTGTTTTCGTCCCAGAAGCCATCTTTCCATATTAGTACTGATATACTACGAGTTTAATCGTAGCTGCACGAATATGGCAAATAAACACAGTACGAGATAACACGTAGTTGGCGTCCTAGAAAAGAACGCAATCTACAAGTTATCTCGTAGTTGGCAGTCAACGTGTTAACTAATATTTCTACGGTATGCTTCTCTTATATTAAAACACATGGGAGACGCGATATAACTGCTGGTAAGCGATTATTATATACAGGTTTGTGTCACGTTCAAGCGCCACTATTCAGAAGCAGTAAAACACAAATTTACTTGAGAACCCATTGCACAAGTCTCATACGTCACGCGACACCAGCTCCTCTTATTTATTTATAGAACCCCTTTATTCTCATACATATTTACTTGTTCACGGCATTTATCGTGTCAGAAAAAAAATTATGTCAATAAACAAGGAGTATTATTGTCATGTTCTAAATTTGACTGACTTCATTCGTTGAAAAAAGTCGACTATGTATCAAAGAAGCGAGTGGCAACTCCGTCATGACGGCATGCATCACAACTCTACAGTAGCTTCTTGTGAATGATCGTGTCCTATTTATATGATGCTGTTCATTTGAAAGTCGTGTGGTTGACACATTAATTTTTTTTTTTATAAATTCAGTCCGAATGCTGATCATACCTCGTATTGTCTGGATGATTTTAGTTGGCAAGTAAAAAGAATGCAGTTCGGTTAATTAACCCTACGATTCGTTTTGTTACATTTGTAGTTTTTCTTAGATACTGAACTACGTTAAAATAGCGACAACCTTTTATTACTAAACAAAATATAAAAATCTTTCGAATCAGAATCTATAGTTAAGTAGACTTATACTTTATAATTACCTATGTCCTCTATGTATGGGGCCTATTTAAAGTAAATAAACATTTTAACTAATAGAAATGCGGCAAATAAAATTTTCAGTTTTTATTCAGTACCGTCTGTTATCATTGGTTAAAATTTTTAACAGGCCGTTAAAAATTAACAGGTAAATTACAGAATAGACACCCTTATGTGTTTTACATTTATTATTTTATTTCAAGCAAAAATTACCGAATGAAATACCCTAAATTTCCACTTTTCTCTATATTTTAAACTATTCGGTATTCGGCCGAATAGTTGCCGAATATTCGTTGCAAGCCTACTTTATATTCAAGCAGTTCTGTTTGCACATAGGCGTGCGTTCATTTTCTTACTGACAATCAGAAAACATTTTTAGAAATAGAACAGTCTTATTGCCATATTATGAGTTCTAAAAGTCTTTTCCACTTATATACCGGGTATTTCATTTAATCTGGAATGATGTATATCTCTAAAAATACGCAACGTACGGAAAAATTTGTCGAATAGAAACTTTAATATCTCCGAGTAGGGCATCCGTTAGTACTAAATTCCGCCCACTTTCCCGCCCCCTCCGGCCGAGTCGGGGGGTAACTTTTATATCTCAAATAGGAACCCCTAATTTTTATCAAAGTCGAAAATTGCTTACGATTTGTCCGAAGAAAAAAATTTGCGATAGAGGGAGCTTTAACGCAAAAAATTGAACAGAAATTAAAAGAATAAAAAAGCAGAAAATTCTTATTTAGTATTTTCCGTAGAGCTTTTCAATGATTTTACGGTTGATCCCCCTACCCTATGTGGGTAGGGAGGGTGGCAACTTTAAAATAGAAACCAATATTTTCTATACTAAAGAAGTACGTCCAATTTTTTTGTATTTAAAAGTATATTTATACCACATATTATATTATTTAACATGTTAGTAAAGTAAAAAAGTTGGCAAATATTTTGATGCTAGTAGTAAACTACTCATAGTCCAAAAACGATGATTTAAATACAAATTACAAGAAAAACCTATAGATAATTATAACATTATTATAGAAATATGACGTCAATACTTCCTTCCACAGTCAGCAAATATTGAAATAGAAGAAGGTTAAAACTTCAAAAATTAATAAGAAAATAACTGGGGTTAGATTAGGATTAAAAGGTTCTTTTTCAACCCCTAGTCTATGCATTTTTTATGATTATTTTCTATAATATTTGTAAAATTATTAAATTGATTTTTTTTCTGGCTCCTTTAGCTTTTAAAACTTCTCCTTTAACGCAGAGAAATGTTAAATTACTTCAAATTACCAAGTTATTTCGTCCAGACTATATTTATACTTAAATTCTTCTGCTGGTCTAAAATTTTCACGTTATCGTTATTATGTCGTAATTTTTTTTATATTGCCCCAGGTATTGAAAATACTTGAATCATATCTATTACGTACCTAGAAATTTGTCTTATAATTGAATATCAAATATCATTCGCCCTGCACAACCTACAATTATTGGTTTATATTTTTATGGTTTGATAAAAAAGTTAAATGCCTTTCCTTTTTTTAAAAATCTATTTTTTTTTTTTCAACATATCCTTTATTGAGGGTCCAGAGAATTTCTCGTCGGAATAAGTAACTTTGGCTGTAAAATATGCATTGGCCGCGATGAATACATCCTAATTTCTTTCTACCCACCAAGCCAAATTTTATAGTTTTGGAGTAGAAAATAATAGCATGGGACTAAAATCGATCCTCAGCTATCAATCGTTTTTGTTTTTATATAAAAATTCCATCCCCCATTTTATTACTTACTTTAAGTATTCGTAAGAGTACTAAATAATTGTATTAGTAGTTGTGTTGTAGACATAGATCGTAGTGTTCTGTGAGGAGCATCAATATAACTCGCAATTTCGGGCATTGTTATGATTACAGAAATAGTGTGTAAAAAAGTAGAAGTTTGGGAAAAAGTTTCATTGATTGAGATATAATAAACAATTAGCAGCAATAAAATACGTGTACTGTGTCTGTGAATGATACAAGGAAGCGAACGAATGTTTCACACCATATCTGTTAACGCCAAATGCCAAATGCATGTGTTTCCTTTAATCCTCCTTTCTCAAAGCATACCACCTTGGTATCATGGTGACATATGTTAGCCAACTCAAGATATTCTCGGGAGCGATTCGACTATTATCCGATATGAGTCTACGAGGGACTCCGATCATCAAAAATGTATCATTTTTAAAATATTTAATGATACTTTTCGTATTAGGTCGCCCAAGAGGAAAACATAAGGAGAATTTGCTAAAACAATAAACTACAACCAAGATATAGAAATAGGTTTACCGTGATTTCGGCAGAGGTCCTATCAAATTTGTAAAGATTACTTCCTATGGTGGCGGTATTTTGAAATGTCCAGCCATTGGGCCGGCCGAAGACCTCTTTTCAGGTTTATTTATTAAGCTTACTTACAATCTTTCAACAAAATAAACCATGTGTTATTGGGATCTGACATATAGCGATATGCCATCTAGCGGAAATTTTCGAACACAAAGTAGGGTGAAGATTCCGTTAGAAACACATTACGTCAAATGAAAATAATGATTTTTGAGATAAAAAATGACCGAAATTGTAGTTAAACACCGCGTAAAATAAAAAATAAATGGCATTATGCAGTAACAGGGTGTATTAACAAGTCCCGTAAAAATCTGGACGTTATAGTCCATCATTTTTCGAAGCTCGATAAACGTTTTATTTGTAAAGTAAACCAATTTGGAGTTCGAAAGAACCTTGGAAAAACTAACAAAAGTAAATAACATAAATGCGTTTACAATAAATAATATGCTCAGGATATTTTGTAGCAGAGGGTTATGTACATCTAAGTAAGTAAAATTTAGGTTATAATACGAATTTGCTCCGAACTCTTTTCACTTTGTATTTAACTAAGTGTATAAATTAAATTAAATCTGTATTCAAAGTTAATGTTTCTTATATTTGTTAATTTTTAGTTATTTGTTTATTTAGTTGATTTAGATCAAGAAACGTACAACTAACCTATAACAGTACAACCACGTAGCAATGCAGTTTTTGTATTTTTTACTTAAAACCAGCCATGCAGGCACAAACAACACTCATCACTTGTTCATCTCCTGCAATTTTCCTATTAATTTGATGGGGATCGCCTCGTAAATTCGACGTTGACATACAGAAAGCCACTACACCCACAGCCACTGTTACTTTCATTTAATTTTTTCCTGCATTTACTCAAGTATATAAAATGCATTCACCTTATTTAAAATTTAGTTTACAGGATCTGTTGTGGCGAGTTCGCAAATATTATTAATCGTGAGACTCATTTTTTATATTTTATATGCGTACAGTACTAATGTCACATTCTAATCTTCACCCTAATTAACGTCATCGTGGATAGGCAAAGCCCCCATGTCAGATCCCAATAGTAGGCAATGTTAGCAGTCAGTCAAACCAATTAGGTATTTAAAAAACTAATACTTTGTTTATTTCATAAAATGTAGATATATTGAAAATGATTGTTTTTTTTTTATTGTAAAAAGATAAGGCACAAAAGGAACACCAGTTATGCCTTAAATCGTCCAATTTGGCTATTATGATCCACTTGTGTTTCTTCCATTTTATGACAATTGCTACAACACTCGCTTCAAGGTCTATAGAACATCTAACGTACCTTTGACATAAGTTAATTTGAGGAAATACATTGAAGACAGTTATAATATGAACAAATGAATTGTAGTCTCAACTCATAGAAATTTACTATACTTGTTAAACCTCCTTCGTCTTTATTTCTAAGCCTCCTTAAGGGGGTAGCAAATAAAAGGAATGGAGTCCTGCCGAGACTGTGAATCAACAGAAATAAAAGACGGCATCCTGAACTAACATGATCTTTATTAGAACTCTCAATAATCAATTTACTCTATAAGTGAACTTACTATCCAACTACTATATTTGCACAAGTCCTAAGTCAGTAAAATAAGTGTCACAGCTACACACAGCTAATTACTCAATAACTGTGTGTACTGTAATGTGCTGACTTAGACCTGTTACAGTGGGAGTAAATCTGTAAAGTAAATGAAGATGCTTTAATTCTTATTTTTTTGATTTACTTTATTCTTACTTATTCGACAAATAATTTACTGGAAATCACGATTAACTGTATCATGAAATTAATTTATTATTTTATCTCAGTTCCAGGCAAGAAATGCCGGGTAATGGAAAGAAGACTCCTCACGAACTTCCACATCGGAATAGTGGAGGGTCTCTTCAACGAAGCAATGAGCTCATCTAAAAAGACAACCGATGTCTTCACTCAGCTCGCGAAGGTGCTTGGCAGACGAGCCAGCTCCAAGAAGAAAAAGAAAGATTGGAATGCTTTAGTGAGGAGCAACACGAAGAAATGTGATCAGATTGGAACCGCCAAAGAAGCAATGAAGAAACAAGTACGGAGACAAAGTCTAAGACACCATATTTTGAATAATCCTGACTTAGCTGGGGTTGACCAAGACAAGCTTTTGGGTATGTATGAGTATGAGTATATTTATGACTAAAGAGTTGCATCTTGTCAAATATTTAGTCCGTGAATTATAGGGAAAAAAAAAATTGCGACATAAAAATGTTACTTCTAATGTCTATATTATACGACGCAATTTATTGTTATTATTCTTTTTACCACAGTATAATAATTCACACAGTAGCGACACTCATTGTCAGCATTTTTTATCTTTATATTAGGTCGTATCGACCGATGACCTTGAGCCAAGCGACCATATTGGCAGTAACAGTATCAATCAATATGAATAAATATAGGCTATAATCAGGGACGGATCGGGTAACTTACACCGGCGCAAGAAATTTTAAACGATTGAGTCGTTCAAAAATATCAAAATTCTGTTTTTATAACACTGTTTTGGAAACTACACATTCTACAACTAAAAACTGTTATGGAATCACTAACATTCCATACGCAGCGTATGGAATATTTTCGACGAATCGAGAGAATCAAGTATTTTGATTCAGTTACTATTAGGCTTGCAACGAATATTCGGCAACTATTCGGTATTCGGCCTATTCGGCCACATTTTTACTATTCGGCCGAATACCGAATAGTAAAGCATTATTCGGCCATAGGCCGAATAGTTTAGAATGTTGAGAAAAATGGAAATTTTGGGTATTTCATTCGGTAACTTTTGTCTGAAATAAAATAAGAAAAATAAAACATACTTATAGTGAGATAATATGTATAATATAGTATTGTAGTAGCGGTTAGGCAGAGAACTAGAGACGAATGCTGTTTCAGATCGCACGAAGAATTGGTGCCAAACCAGCCGAATACTATTCGCTGAATATTCGGCTATTCGGCCAAGTAATCCGCCGAATATTCGGTATTCGGCCTATGGCCGAATAGACTATTCGTTGCAAGTCTAGTTACTATGGTTACGTCTGTTTGTTTTTATTGAATTTTTTGTGTTTGACATTTTCAACAGATTTATATTTGTATTTTTTGTATAATTTCCAAAATCTTGTTATAGAAAGTATAGTCTACAACATATAACGGAATGTCATATCCCACACTCGCAAACCGTAACCCTCGCCTTCGGTCGGACTACAAACTTTTTGCTCGCGTGGAATATGTGCCATTCCATTACTTGTTGTAGAATATACTATTTTATCATGGATTTAATAATATATATGGATAGCGTAGACTATGCTTTCAATACAGAAATCTGTAACCAACATAAGAGAGAGATAGTCATATCTAAAATTACGCAGTGGGAGAAGAGCAGCACATTTTCAAGCCACCCAGCACGTGGTACGAATGTTCTGTTCTTCTCCCACTGCGTAATTTTAGATATGACTATCTCTCTCTTATATTGGCATTAAACCGTTGTATGTGAAAATCAAAAAAATGTTTCCCACATATTCATTTAGTTTCTTTAGGTTAAAAATTTTCTCGTTTAATAGTTAATATCTATTTCTTGCATAAATCCACATTTTTCGTAAAACGTTAATAAATATGTATATATACAGTGTTCTAACCTAAAAGTGTCATATTTACCTGTCAAATGAAACACTGTCCGTTTTGTAAAATTATATGCGAAACAGGATTTTACAATATTTGATATATTTAAATATGACGTAAATAATTGACTAAATTATAAATTAGGGACGAAAGCTCTCATAAAAGTCTATCAAAACAGTATTCTACTCACACGTCAAACGTCAAACCAAGTTCTTGTCATCTTGCCACCCATCACGTCACTTTCATCTCTCTATCTCTATCATTCTGTGTTGGTTACAGACTATCTTTTTCTATACTCCTTCCATACATTTTATTAGTTCTGTGGTTTTTATAATGAGTAACCATGGAAATGGAAATGGATTCGAGCAAATGTTGAAATGTTGAACTTGATTTATAATCAAGTAAGTAGGTAAACAATTTATTCATTTAATTCGCTAGAATATAGATTTGTTAATAACAAAATTTAATTATGAAGATAACAAAAAATAAATCTAGTCTAAGTCATTTGCTTATGCTGCTGAAGCACATCTCCATTGTTCGCCAAGAAAACCTCAAGTCTTTCGTAAAAATTTCTTCGGTTATTTGATATATACCGGACTGTAATATTTCCATGATTACACGTTATAAACAGAATTTTTGATATTTTTTTACGTCTTTTTAGCCTTTAATAATTAAAATGAAATTTGTTCACTGATTCAGATGCAGATATCAAATCTCTGAAACTTTTATGTGAAACATTTTTCACTAAAATGGAAAAGAAGGAAATTGCATAAGTATTATTTAACATGTAAAACGCTTATGATCGGCTGAATCAGTCACCATCCTGCATACGAGTTTATTAATAAACTATTTTTACTTAAATTTTAATACTTATCTTACCAACAAATTAATAAATAGTACTTTTAATATTGATTTTATTTTTATTTTTATTGAATAAAAGAATTTTGTTTTATATATTTGATGAATTATAATTTTATTTATATACAAGGTGTTTCAGACCACCCGTACCCCCCAATTATTTCGCGAACACCAAAACGGATTGAGAAACAAAAAAATACGTCCAAAATATTTTTAAATGTTCTATTGAGGACCAAATAAGAGAGCGATTGTAGCGCCATCTTTCGCGGACCAAAAAAAAATGGTTGGATAAAAGCTTGATTTTTTACATCACTGAATCCGAATCTGCAATAAAAACTGGGGGTTCCCATTTAAAATTTCGAAGTGGGAAACTCTCATTTGGTGTCATTCAATAGAACATTTAAAAACATTTTGGAAGTATTTTTTTGTTTCTCGATCCGTTTTGTTGTTCGCGAAATAATCGGGGGGTACGGGTGGTCTGAAACATCCTATATATTGAAACCGTTAATTTTTGCTAAATAATAAAAAAATTTAGGTTCTTTTTTGTATTCTAATGACGACATGTATAGATAGTAAACGGTGAATTGGGAATATAACAGTTGAAGGAAGCATATTTTTAATTAATTGGATAATTGGAATGAATTATTAAAGAATTTCTCCATGTAGGTTTACTATACTCGTATGTGAATATTAAAAATTTATTTAAAGTTGGTTTTACTCTTATCAATTTAAAAAATGTCAAATCGACAGAAGATACTATGACAGACTGAATGCAATGTTAAGCTTCCTAAAAATGTTACTTTATTTGCTACTAAATGGGAGCAAAACGTGTATAAACAAAATTGGATGCGCAAAAATTTAGCAAAAAGTACAAAACGTAAAAGAATTATTCTAATTTCTAAATACGAGTTTATAATTAAAATCAGCTAAATTTCCTAAATGAAAATTATCTAACCGACCGCGACACTGGCCACGGCAGCCTTTAAAACATTACTGCCCACCGGGCAAACGCCCGGTGTTCCGATCGTCCCATCGCTCCCTGGGCATGATTATCAAAAACATACATACATTAATTGATTATATACTTCGTACACGAGTACGAAGTATATATAATCAATGGCACATTGTACAACGAGGTGTGGCTATAAAATAACCGGATTAGTAGAGTAAATGCGGCGATTGTGGAATACCATTTTTATTAAATTATAAATAAAATATACAGAAGTACCTACCATCCATACATTTTTTCAGAGGATATGTGTAGTATTATTAACAAGTACCTAGCTTATAAATCTTAATACCTTATGCTTATTGTTTTTTGAATTCATATTGTCATTAAGGCGAAATGGGAATTGGCGGGTTAAAGTTAAATAGCCGGGTAATGGGGAATACTGCCGTGCGCTAAAGTGGAGTGTATTCCACTCAATCAAATATCGCACAAATAACGCCACAGCCAAAAGTAAATGGTTAGATATATTTTCATGTACTTATGTAAACTAATAAAAACTCTACAAATAAAACAAAACCGTTCTCTTAGTTAAATGGTGTGCTTAACGACAAAAATCTCAAACTTAATTATCTGTTTGGCCTCCACACACGCCTCATGTGTCCACAGATTACAGAACAAGCACATTACTCACAATTCTTCCTGGGTATCCCCAATGCGACCTATTAATCTGCTATTCCACATTAGGAACTTTTCTACCCTATAGTTCGCGCCATTAAATCGATCTATTTGAAAAAAATTAGCAACATCGTGCATATATCATGTATTTGCGGACCTTATGACTGTTTCAGTAAAAAGAAACCATGTGTTGCATTAGATTAGCTCCTTCAGCATATTTTTATTTTGAGGTTATGTTATGTCGCAGCAAACTAACATTCAAACCATGTTCTTACTACATCTAAACACATGTGTTGCATCTATTAAATTACAGATGGCATATCTTTTGTATACACCTATTCCACTTTATTGTCCTCTTCCACGTTCGGCGGATTTAGTATAGTATAAAATCTTTTTTTACCGATTGATATTAAGGGTAAATTTTTTGACAGCTTATAGTTTGTAAAATGTAACTATTACTACCTGAGTAGCAAACATATTTTTACAGCCTATACTATAATAAAATTAAAACTATTATTTTACCTGCACCATAAAAGTTCCTACAATTTTTCATGGTACAAATACGTTTGACTCTCTGTTTTCTAGTCATATTATGAACTTGTCATGAAAGAAATACTATGGTTTGATATTTGACAGAAATAACTGACACTGAGATTGACATACTATACTCTCTTTTCTGTGGTTACTAAGATATCAGCGGACACAGCGGTCATCTTCCCGGTTGCGTACCACTGAAATATTGGAATCATGAAATATTTGAAGTGTCGCCACTTTGTGAATTATTATACAGTGATATTAAACGTATAACAGCATAATTTGATGAATTGTCAAACTAGGCATTAAAAATAATCAGTAAATTAATATTAATTCCATATCGGCAAAAAATATGTATTCAACACGGCACCAAATACAGATTTACAGCGTAAACCTGTACCTAGTTAAATAAAAAACTTATTGGTTTTTTTACCAAATTTTAACATTATCCTATTCGATATACTCCCCTTCACTTGAAAGCAAATTCATGGTCTTCAACGCTTTTTTTTAACTGTCTCAAATCTGATTCCTATAGGGATATTTCAACAAAGTGATCTCATGCTTGGCGAAAAACAGGCAGTGGACCACAATTATGCAGGTTCTCTTACTCGTTCATGAAGCGTAGTTAGAACTTCCCTACATCAGCCATACTCTTTTTGTCCTTTTTTAAATCTCAAGGTTAAATCAGCAGTGAAATGAGCCAGATTGATACAGTAGAAACTGTGAAACCAAAAGAGGCAGGGATCGTAGAGGAGTGTATATTGAAGAGCATAATGTTAAAATTGTGAAAGAAAACAAATAAACGAGTTTACACTTACTCCGGTTTCTTATAGCCACATCTTGTATACCAAGATCTATTTTATAATAATCTGATATGATGTAATGGCTTATTCTTATTTGTTACATTTTATACTCATTCACATATTCTATTTTCGTAGCAGTTCTTTCTAGGTGGTCTGCTTTGAAATTATACAAACCTCAGAATATCGCGTAGTAGATTTTTGTATGAACTCTTATATGGTCTATAAATAAGTCATAAAATTTAAATGAACAGGAGTGTATTATGAATTTGTGGGCATGTTTACTCAATATGCAGCACATTACGCCTTAAGCAAACTTTTGATACTCCAACCCTTACGAACAGTGGTTGTGTAATTTCCTGAACTAGCTCTGGGTCTCCACTCCAATTTGTTACCCATTACCTTCTATAATGCCCACTTTCGTCGCTTTCTAGGATTTTAGAGCGAACATGAAAACATCAAATCGCGTAGTAACTGTTATGATTTGGTAATAAGCCCAACATTAATTAATACACATGCAAATATTTAATAAATTATTTCAATTTAATTCATATTGTATTTTTATAAAACAAGCATTCCTTTTTGCTATGTTTGACATAACAAAAATTAATAATATTATATTCCCCTTGGGTATGCCCCTGGCCGCTCTTGTATAATATTAAAATAGTAATGCCATCAAGATGCCCTGAAGGTACTGGGTTCAAATCCAGGTCACCTTATTATAGAAATTCTGTCAGCTTAGAGAATCTGTACTTGCCCACGCCATATGCATACACATATGTATATTTAGAATTCGTCGTTAATACGAGTAATTATAATTTACAATTAAAAAAGAAATAATTGTTGAAATCGATATGTTTTCAGAGCTATCACAAATATTATATGAATTAATAAATAATGTTATAATAATCTACGGGAAAATTATGTAGCTTATAACTTATACCTATATTCACGTATTTAAAGCGAAATTATATTTTTAACTACAGTTTTTATTTATAGTGGATTTGTTTGCCTACAGAATAGACAGGTAGAACCTCTGAGAGTCTGTACTTGAAATTATTAGGGGCTGAATTGGTGTAAATAATATTCTAATGATAGGCATCTTGCCAATTTATAAAATAATGAAATTTTATTCCATAATACGACGAAACATAAATTTTAATTTTTAGAAAAAATATAAATATGTTGCAAAAAATAATTGCTTTAATTAAAGTTTATAATATAATAACGATTTGCGAATCAGAGAACTCCATGATTACAGAATTCCAGAACTGCAAAAATATTAATATATATTATACTAAAAAAAAAAAAAACTAAAGCTAAATTATTCTAGATAAATATAGTACAATTTGTAAATAGCTCCGTGGTAACGTGTCGGACTGTGGATCGTGAGATCCTCAGTTCGAATCCCACTGCCGACAGTTACAAATTTAAATTTACCCCTGTGGTTCCCCCTCCACTAACATCCTTGGGGGCTATGATTTGACGGCTGGTAACCGCACTTCATACGAAAAAAATATATCACCTACCGAGATCTGCGTAAGCAGAGTGCCACACCCGTAATGGGTAAAAGGCGTGATGATATATATATATATATATATATATATATATATTTATATATATATATACATACTACTATCAATGTAGCGTCCTCATGTAGACAATTTTCCATCATTAGAGCGTCCGGCACCATTGAAGCGTCCATATATGGACGCTCTATTGGACGTCCTGTTAAACTTGATCATGCTGCTCTCTAGTATCAAATAAAGAAAAATTCGATGGACGCCATATTGATGAAAAAATATCATTTTATGTATATTTGCTGTATATTTTTAGTTCAGCCTTCCGCACACTCGCGGCGCTGCTGCAGAAATCGTATATATGCTATGCGTATAATTTCATTACAATTTCTCGCGTATAGAGCGTCCTCGATTTGACAACATTGCAACTACAGCATGTAAAATTCAAACAACGTTCTTAAGGTAGTTGTAATAAAATTATAAGTATTTATCAATGGTCGGTGGATATTCCTTGAGAAAATATTTTGCGATTATTATTATTATTTTCATTCAAATGTCGTGAGCATGACATTTTGAAATAAACAAATCAAATATTGAACTTAGTAACAAAAAATGATAAATTCCCGGGTCCGTTAAGTTGGAGTTATAACATTGCGATGCCACACAATACTTACAATTATAATTTATTGCTAATTTATGCCATATAGCTGTATTTTTTTGATATTTTTATTTCGTAGTAATAAACAAATAAAAAATATAACTCGAACTTTACGCTGGAGGTACCAAAATATCAAATCAAAAAAATTATAGTGTAATAATTTTTTGCTAATTTTTGCCATATCGCTGTTTTTTTTTTGCAATTCTCATTTCGAAGTAATAAACAATTAAAAAATTTATTTTTTGCTAATTATTTTCAAATTTTAGCCATACTGCTGTAATTTTTTGCTTTTCTTATTTCAGAATAATAAATAAAAATGTAACTCCAACTTTACGCTGGAGGTACCACAATATCAAATAAAAAAATTATAGTATAATAATTTTTGGCTAATTTTTGCCATATAGCTGTAATTTTTTACTGTTCTTATTTCATAATAATAAACAATTAAAAAAAGTAACTCCAACTTAACGACGGATGTACCACAAAATCAAAATAAGGATATTTAAATTTTATGCTAATCTATTTCTATTAAATTCCATAGCTTATTACAAATGAGCATTTATATAAAATTTTAAACTTTATTTAAAATGTTGCAAAAGGCGTAAACTAAAATATGCTTAGTGCCTCAGATGCAGTATCAGGAGACACGGTAGTCTTCGGCCAAGCACAAAAAATGTATATGTAAGACACTTCAGTCTCTTATCCCGAGAGAACATGAGCAAACATCGTCGTCTTCTTCTTCTTGTTCAGTGTCATACTATCGCCAGTAGTTCAAAAAGCCTAAAACGTGGCAAAACTTCAAAATCTCTCTCAAAATGCACAAAAATGGGTTTGATGGGGTTTTTGACTTCACTAATTACGAATTTGATTTCAAAATTGAAAAGTTCAAAATGATGGATTAAATTAGCCGATCAAATTTGAATAAAAAATGGAATAAATTAACAAAAATGGATATACTGGGGTTTTGAACCTCTCTGATTACAAATTTGCTATCAAAATTTATAAATTCCAAATGTCGGGTCCAATATGGCGGATTAAATTTGGAAAAATGGATTAAAGTAACAAAAGTTGGTATACTGGGGTTTTTTACCTGATTGATTACAAATTTGCTATCAAAATTTAAAAATTCAAATGCCGGATAAAATTTTGGAAAAAATGGAATAAAGTAACGAAAATGTATATACTGGGGGTTTTAACCTTCCTTATTACAAATTTGCTATCAAAATTTAAAAATTCAAAATGGCGGATCAAATTTTGGAAAAAATGGAATAAGGTAACGAAAATGGATATACTGGGGTTTTTAATCTCACTGATTACAAATTTGATATCAACATTTAAAAATTCAAAATGGCGGATCAAATTTTGGAAAAAATGGAATAAGGTAACGAAAATGGATATACTGGGGTTTTTAATCTCACTGATTACAAATTTGATATCAACATTTAAAAATTCAAAATGGCGGATCAAATTTCACAAAAATGGAATAAAGTACCATAGCGGGGGGCCGACTCCAGCTTACAAAAGCAAGTAATATAACCCTAATTCAGTAATACTGAAAAGTTCAAGCAAAGTACAAAAATGTTATCCCACAAAAAAATAAGTAAACTATCGTTTCATAAGGTTCAAGGTTCATAGTAACATTATTAAAATTACTTTTAAACAATGCAAACATTTAACTATTGTCAAAATATGCCGGGACTAAACCGTGAAATTTTAAGTTTGTACATTTTCATATTGAATTTCTGCGGTTACAAGATACAGGAAATGGATTTTGTTTTCAAAAAATAGTTTACATATCACCAATGACGTCATACTAGTAGACTCGACATACGGATATTTGCTGTGATATCAGCACTTACAATAGGGAAGAACCGCACTATTATTTGGATATGGATGTCTTATCATAAACGGGGTATAACTGCTGTAATAGTACATTGTACAACAAGCATGGAATGGTACTCATTTCCTATGAGTATAAGTGTTTGTAGCATGAGCCAAAGGGAATGCTGCAAATCATTCAAATATGAAATTAACATTCCATGCGAGTTGTACACTATACTTATTCTATGACCAAGATATTATTTCCTAATTAATATATATTTTAATAATAAATTTGTCTCGCTCTCACCTATACAATTTTTGACAATTCTAAATAGGTATCCTAGCAATGGCACCTGTACTTAAATGAAATAATATGTATTGAAATACAAAACAAATTCATTTGGCACGATGCTTGCAATGTACCTCATTTCCCCAGCAACAATATACGTACAATGAGCAGATTTCTAAGTGGTCGTAGAAAAAATATATTTCAGTGCTAATAATGACATTTATGATTTTCTGCTTCCTATTAACAATTCTGTAGAACCCTAACTAATAAATATTATATTTAGTAACTCCTGCAATTGCAGAACAAATACACTTAAAATGGGTAGTGCGAATGTTTTCAATTATGTTAACATGAATTATTCGTTAAATGTATTATGTATATTGGTAGGATGTATTTTACAAGTTTTATTTCTTCTAATAATTATTACATTGTTATATTTCATATTTTAATAAAATTTTAAAGGTACCTCAATCACATTAGCTACAGATATTCGCAATTACAGAGTATTTACCCGTATTGATTTGTAATCTCCTCTCAAGTGTCACATGTTAGCCTAATGTATTGCAAAATAATTATTAAAAAAAATCATTTTCAGAATGCGCCTGTTATTCATTTTACAAAAATCTCTATTTCATTTATTAACAAATAATTTATATATTACCACAGAAGTTTTTATAAATAATTGAATATATATAGGAAATTATACCGGTTGGTGAATTGATTTATGTTATACGAGTATAGAGAACACAATGTTATTTTTTTCATATGGCGATATGTCGTCCCTATTTATTTTAGAACATAATGCTTAAAAAAATCTTATAAATAATTAAATTCTGCATCTAAGTCATTAATCATATATGTTCTTAATAAACACATAAATCCAATGTTTTTTATATTTATTTGAAGTATTTTCATGTAAAATTAATTACGGAATAAGAAGCAATGCGCACCGAAAAAATGATATCGCTTGTTATAAGCCTGTATTCAGGTTTTGGATGGACATAATGGTTTATAGATAAAATGAGAACTAACCCCACAGCCGATATCATATAGGTATTTAAGATTTATTTGAGCTCAAGAGCTTGCGCTAATCGACGAATAGCTGCTAATGTTGTCAGTATATCGCGGCAACACTGCCGGACGCTTCAACATCGATGCAGTAAAAATGGTGTATTTCGAGGACGCTTTATAATCGGCGAAGTATAAAAATTATGTATATCGAAGACGCTTTAATGATAATGACATCAGAGGACGCTTGAATAATTATATAATGAAAATATACACCGACCGGACGCTTTATTCAGGAATTATGAACGGGCGCTCTGATGATAGTGAGATGTATATATATATATATATATATATATATATATATATATATATATATATATATATATATATATATATATTGTAATTTGAATGCCTTCTAGCAATGCATCTATTACTCTAACTTCTAACTCTGTGACTGTTTTGATATATTGTTAATCTATCGTAAATTCACCACTTACACCAATGATCTATGTTTACATGTGGTAATTTCATAGATATTTATATATAAACTAGATACCGAACTCAATATAAACAAAAAAATTGGTAAGTGAAGCCACGGCAGCCATTTGTTACAAAGGCAATATTTGAATATGATGTATAGTAAATTGGAGACAAAACTCACATAAATTGTTATTAAATTTATTTTAATTGCTAGAATATGAAATGTAATACAAATATTTCACTGCATCACTTATCACTTTATTTATTGGTTTGAAAATGATATTAGTTTATTTAATTTATGTCTTTTTCTCCCATTCTACTTTTGATTTGACCATTTTACTATACTGTTTAACTTTGAATTAAAACTGAACTACATATTGCAATAAATACCTTTAAATTGACACAAATATCACTTTCTGCCTTTTGAGCAAATGGCTGCCAAGGGTTCACTTTTGCGAATCGAGATAGGTATCTAGATTAAGTGTAATATCTATGGGTAATTTGTATTCATTTCAATATGGATGACAAGTCATTGTGAAACTTTCAAAAACTCGTCAACCACACTTTAAACTTACAATCTGTCACCGTAACTTTACAGTTGTTACTATATGAAGAGATACACGTGCAGTGTTACACTTCTATTTGCAAGAATTCTTATCACGTCATAGGATAAAAGAATAACGTGGGGGAACAACTTTTCAAACTTTAGGTGTAAATATTAATATCTGTTCCATACAACATAAGTCACGAAAACAAAAATCAGCTAACGTATTAATTTTCATCACTTTTTCGATTAAAACAGAGAAAAATAAAATGATGCAAGACCTCATATTCGCTCTACTGAACAGACAAATAAACATTTGTTTTTAATATTTAAATAACAAAAACGAACATTATTTCATATTGTATTTATTACAGATACAATACAGATTTTACTTTCGTCTGTTTTTAAAATAATTATTTGTAATTTTAATGCATTTCAGCCATATTTTTAGTACATATTATATAACTACAAAATTTTTGAATTTACAGTAGAAATAAAAACCAGTGGCGTAATTACTATCAGGGCTGCCCAGGCAATATCCAGGGGGCCCGAAATACCCCAGAGACATGAGGTCCATTTTTATAAATTATCCGTATTAGAGACAGTAATTATTTTTGCTCTTTTTCACATAAAACTCTTTATTAATAAAAGAAAAAATAATTAATACGGTGAAATTTAAGAGAAGAACAAATGTCAGATGCTTATGTTCTTTTTTTTGTTTGATCAAAAATTTATCTGAAGAATAGAACGAGGAGAGAAAAGGGAAATTCTCACGTCTTAATTCACACTGTGCTAATACTTTATTTTAAAAAGTGTGACAAGTTTCGACCACTTAGTGGTCATGTTCAAGCAAACCGTCGAGAACTAAAAAATTACTGGAGATAACCAATAGAAAGGTAGTATAATAGTTATTTATGTATCAAGCCACTGAAGTTCAAATTTTTATCACGAATATGGAATTTAGTTGCCGAGGCCCGTAGGGCCGAGGAAAATAAACCATGTGAATGATAAAAAGGAACTTCAGTGCCGAGGTATATATTAAGTTTTATTTGAAATCTAAAATTCGAAAAAACTGTAAAAAATTACAATATAGGTTAAGTTTATACATCTGTCAGTTGTCAATTGAAAATGACAGTCAGTGTTGCAAAGCTCGAGAAGTGAAGGTATCGTAAATAACACTGAAAATAATGGCTGGTATCAGGAGCTCTGTTTTTGGGTGTTTTAAGAGCACTGTTCCAGGCTCGTTTTTAGAGCTGTAAAATGTTCTAAATTTATTTTATAAAAAAATGCTTCAAATAAAAGTTATAGAGAAATGTGTTGTCTACCACTTTTATTTGAAGTATTTTTTTATAAAATAATTTTAAAACGTTGTACAGCGCTAAAACCGAGCTTAAAACATTGCTCTTAGAACACCCAAAAACAGAGCTCGTGGTACCAGCCTATGTGTTTTGTCCTCAATTTCTTCATCGGAATTAATTAGTTAATTCTTCTTGGAAATTTTGTTTCATGTTACATCAAAATTTACTACAGTACCAATATATCTGCCAAAATTATACTAATTGTATAATAATTATTTAACGGTTGCCAACACTGGGTTACTCAAAATCGTGGTATAATGGATTACTTTAGTGACGATTTCTGAGCTTTTAATGACGATTTTTGAGCAGTTTAGTGCCGATATCAAATAAAAACATAATTTTAATAAATAAAATGTATTTTACATTTTTTCTAATAAATATTAATTTTAATTTATATGATCTATCATTAAATATTAATATTTAGAGAACCAAATGCACTTTTAAATTCTGAACAACTTTTGTTGGTTTTGATGGTTGTAAAGTGAATAGGTAAAAAGATACAGCAATATAAAAAAAATAGCATTGGAATCCCTAGACGCCACATTTCAACTCTATACTCTTGTACTATTTAATTTTATATTAAGAAGAATTACAGCTAATTTTCACATATTTAAAGAGAAACATGTTTATTTTATATGCAAACTTAGTAAAATAATATAGCATTATTTTATTAAAGTAAATGGAAATATCAAAATGAAACAATTGCTTTAAAAAGCATACTTTATGCTAATATATTTTGATTTTTCATTTTAAGCGTTTTGCTATAAGTTTATATGATTATGACATTAATGACATACACTGAAATATATGATTATAGCATTACTATAATAAAACAAATTGAAACAGCAAAAAGCATAAATTGATTTAAAACAGTACTCTTTATTCTAATATAAGAACATACTGTATTAATCTTTCATTTTAAGCGTTTTCAATAAATCTATGAGTATTGCACTTATGATTGTACATTGAAAAATATGACGCTATATTTTACAAAATGACTATAAGAATATTTATGGAAAGAGTATCCAAAATTAAATAGCAGCAAATAGACAATTTCGAATTTATTGGATCAATTTCAATAAAACGAGTCCCGTATTTATTATATTTTCATGATATTGTTTATAAAATATAATATAATTTCTCTAATTTAGAATACAATCCAAAACTATCTGATGTTCCACCAACGGCCCGACTGGCTTACGCAAAATTCATGACACCAAAAATCAAACAAGACTACTTGAGCAGTCAGAAAGAAGATGAAGAATCCAGTGCAGAAACTAAAATTGTACAATTACACAAAGAAGCAGAACCCGAGCCATTGCTTCCAGGTACATTATCTTATTATTACTGATTTTTTGTTTAGGTCGCACATAAAATTACCCACCCGGAATTTTGGCCATAAATATTCATTGTGGGTTTTATTTTAAGAGGAAACCTGCGCCTCATCGTCCCATATATCACTTGAGAACAATACGGTGGTAATGCAAGGGTGTGAGTATGGTAATGTTGACGTCAATGTGGATGGAAAGCCCGATGACGGGTTTAATAGCAGCGGCGATAGTAAAAATGTTGCGGATTTATTCGATATACAAGAAGAAAGCAGCCGGCCTCCATCAGCGGTAAGAATTATTGTGTTGATTAAAATCTTAATTAAAGTGAAAATGATACTTTTACTGCGTTTGCTATGCATAAAAACTAGAAACTATTGTTGTAGTTAATAATGGTTTATATCAGGGACGTCGGAAGTAATTTTTGTCAGGGGGGCGAACTTGGGAGAAATTCCTTGGATAAAATAATGTAAAAATTTTTTATTTACTATTTTTGGGTACTGTATTTGTACACAAAAATAATACACTTTTTTCATTCTATTTTTTTCAATTTACAATTTCCAATCCAATTTCTTTGCTGACCATGTTTTCCATTACTATTTTTTCCACTATTTATTTTATAATAAATCACAATACATTTAAAATTGAATATTGTGATCTATGGCACGGAGATATTATAAGTAATTTGGCGCTCCTCATTTCTAAACATTTTTCATTAAAAATGAGTAAGTACTATTATTCGAGTTTGTCGAGAGTGAGTTGTGTCGGCTTAGGGTTTGTTTGTGAAACCTGGGAGCAAAGCGAGCTTGGCTACAGATAATTTCCATTATAAATGACTAATGTTGTGTATATGCTTAGAGTTTGTTTGTTAAAAGTGCGAGCGAAAGAATCTTATCTACAGATAATACTCTTTTGTCAGATGAATATTCATATTTTTGAATTTGTTCAAACGAATGTCCAACTTCAAACAAATGATAACTTTTGAAAAGAAATTAGTGGAAAAAAGAACTACAGGAAAAAGTTGTCAATGGAAAAAATTACAGAAAAAAATCTAGTGAAAAAATAGAATGCAAAAACTATCTTAAAATCATGCATTTTTACTATTCTTAACCTAATATTCGATTAAAATAAAATACAGTTTCAGTATAAAATTGAAATATTACAAAAATTCTTTAATTTTCTAGCTACCCTTATGTTCAGTTCTAGGGTGGCGTAGCCCCTCCTGATTTTATACGGAGGGGCGAACTTGAGATGACAGGTGTGATAATGAGACTACCGACATTACCGACAAGCGACAAAATATAGTACATCAAAACATTTTATTTTAACACGTCCTAAACTCTTTGTCTAAAAACGTTATAATTAACGAATATCTAATTATAATTATAGTAAAACCTTATAATTAACGAATACCTAATTTAATTTATCGGAGTGTTCATTTTAATAATAATAAATAATTATTAAAGCAAATTATTATTTGTTATCAACACCTCTTTTGCCTTGCCATGCTATAAATTCTATTACAAGATGACGTCACGATTTTGCAACCGCCAAACTTCATAAAGGAAATTATGAATGAAAAGTTAAAAAATTATAAGAAATATTGAATAATATGCGACTGAAATGATCTAAATTTTTATAATTTGTAAAGAAACAACTTTTTTTTTTTAGTGTATAACCCCATTTTGAATCTGCGCCAAACAAACAAACAACGAACGCCAACTCAAAATTAGTTACTCTTATGAGTTCAGGAGCATAGATATAAAAACTAAAAAGGTCTATTTTATTTTCTGCTTTTCAGTTATTTTTTCGTCGGTTTAATTTTTTGTGGCTACCTATTTTTTTTCTATCCTTGGGGATGGAAAAAAAGAATCATTGAAATCGGATAACCCAGTACAAAGTTATTCGTGGTAGAATTGGTTAATCAATTGGTCAATCATTCCCTATTTTCATATTCTTAGGGGGGAATTCTTTTTACAACTTTTATTGGGACCAAATTCAAGGAATACACTCTATCTAATTAAAAATAATATTAATCAGTGTTTTGGTTGAAGATTTTAGAGACTTATATGTAAATTAAATGAAGTAGATTTTATGAAATTTTCGTAATTCATTGAAAATCCGGTATCCGCCGGATAGTTGTTGGATATTCGTTTCATCTCTAGCAATAACCCTCAACGCAAATGTTATATGCCTTAGATTTTCAGTTCATCTTAAGAGATAAACATTGGAATTGTGTCAATCGTTAAAACAGAAAGTTTGAGAACTTGAATCTTAGATACAGAATACAAAGTAACGTAAAAATAATATAGCTTAAAATATCAAATATAACGTAGGAGGCACTAGAAAAGGAACAAAGTGCACTAAAATTCGACGACATAGAGAAGATGTTATATTTTTTCAATTTATTGAATTTATCAGAAATAAATCGACTGATTTTTCAGTATTGTAAGTGCCGACAAATTGAAGGTCACAAGTTGATCACTAAATAGTTCGATTTATCGTTGAGTGTAATGCAGCAATAAGAATACATTGATAGGCATTCAAGTATACTAGGGATTCTTGTTTGTGGATTTCTACCGAAATCTAAAAAAGGTTTTGATCATGACACTTAAAACTGAGGATATATTTTTCTCCATCTATTAACATAACATTCTAAATATTTTAAACATAAAAGAAAAAAAAACTTATATATTTAGCCAAAACGGTAACCATTACACTGCAGTTTTAGAAATACTTTCAATAACACAATTTAAATTTAAAAATACGTCTAATATGGTAGCTAGATAATTAACACTAAATTCTGAGTTAAATACTAGCCCAATCTCATATGAATTTAACCAAGTTCCATTCCATTAAAACTTATATTTCTTACTATTTAGTTCAATTTTATTAAATACAAATTATTTATAGAATGACGAATAAGTGTATGTTTTTTATCATTCATTGAGGGTTACTTAAATTTTTTGCAAATTTATACCCAGAAAGCCCATTTTAATGAGCAGAAACAATAGAATTTTGAATATCAGGGAATAAAGACTTTCTATAACACTGTTTTGGAAACTACGCATTCCACAACTAAAAATTGTATTGGAATAACTATACGCCGCGTATGGAATAAATTCGACGAATTAGAGCCGAATATTAGCGCGATATATGAAGTATTTTCATTCAGTTACTATGGTTATGTCTGTTTGTTTTAATTTTATTTATTTGAGTTTGACGTTTTCAACAGCTTTGTTTTTGTTTTTTTTTTTTTGTATAATTTCCAAAATCTAGTTATAGAAAGTATAGCCTACAAGATGTAACGAAATGACATATCCCACACTCGCAAATCGTGGTCCTTCCGTGCCATTCCATTACTTGTTTGATATAACAATAATTTTTTATTTGTTTCTTCAAATCATACTCGATAATATTTTAGCATTTAGAATCAAGAATTAATCATTTATTACTGCGTTCGAGTTATCATTCAATTGATATGCGCCAAATATAAAGATGTAATATTGTACCAATTTATTTAGTTATTTTTTTATAATTATAGTAATTGGAATATGCATTAAATATTGTAGATTTATTATTAACACTATAGCGTATCTTGTTAAGTAGGTAATTAATTATTATTTAATAAATTATTATTTAAGAAATATGTAAGTCATATCGGTGGGTAAGCGTGTTAAGTCAGCGGGTATGCACATCGTTCTAAAGCCTGTTTTACATTATACTTTTTTCGTTTATTACAATTTTTTTTGCCTATACTTTTTTTACCTAAATCCATCAAAGTTTGTTCTAATTTCATACTTTTTTTTGTTTTAATCGGATTACTTCGTTTTATGCCGAAATATTACGATATCAGTTCATGTTGCCTACTAAAGATAAAAAGTCAATCAGCGGTTCAAAAGCAAGTGACAATTCTTGACATGTTATCGTTAAGAACACTCAAAATTATAGTCTTTGTCTCAATTTCAAATAATAATTATCATACAATCAGCAACACTGACGTATATTTGAAATAAAATAATTCAATAATCTACTTGATACAAAATAGGTTGAAATTCGTAGCACTCTACTAAAGATTTCGTCATTTGAGACGAGCATTTTCTTTGTGCAATATTTATATTTTTGTTCAAGTAATTGTACCTATACAAAACAATAAATACGAACGACGAACGAGCTAACAAAACTAACCTCAACGAAAAACAAATAAATGTATGCTGGTATGTAACGCATGCGCACAATGCATCTTGTATGAAAATCGAATAGAAAAATAAAGCCGAACTTCTATACTAGAAACGTCTATTTCCATCTGACTGCTGATTTACATGACACTTTTTTCGTGTAAAGTTGGCTAGATACAAATCTAGACGAAAAAAGTATGAAAATAGACGATAAATGTATAATGTAAAACATGCTTAAGCGATCTTGTCGCTCGTTCTCTGAGATTGTAGGTTCGATTTCCACCGGGGGCTTGGGTGTCTGTGTGCGTCTTTAATTACATTTGTATGTATTTTGATTATAAACACGAAATTTCGATATGTAATGTTATAAATAAATAAAGGGTTCATATAAGTGTAAAAGTTGAAAAGCCGACAGTACATTATTATTATTTTAGAAACGTAAAATTAATTGAATGTCTTTTTGATCTAATTCATATGCGACTAAGCTAGTAATTCAAATGTCTGTAGTAGATGTGTTTGCACGATTACTATTGCATTTCTGAACCAATTGACATGTAGATCATTATAGAGGACGTAGGTTGTTGTATATATTATCTTATTATCATATGACAATATTCTCGGTGTTGTAGTTCAATGGAATCATTACATAAATCATAACAGACATTGAAAATAAATCACTTACCTGTTAGTAGTCAACAAGTGCACGCAGCTTCTTTTTACACCCACAAAATATCCACACACCATATTTTAAATGTTTAAAGGATTGTTTTTATATATATTCACAAATGTTTGTAAGAAACTCAAATCAAATGATTCTGCCATTGCATCGAGCACAACTAACGCCAAACAACAAGAGACGTGTTTCGAATGAATTCTGGTTTGAATGGATCAGTAATTAAATTAAACTTGTTCGTTCCCATCAAAGGCGTTTATACTGTTTATTGCTGTCTACACAATCGTAATGTTACTCGCTCCTCGCCTCGGCAAATATGTTTACTAATTTTAATAGGTAGTGTATGTGACGCGGGAAGAATTTAAAATAATTTTTTAAATGTTATATTTTGAAGAATATTTTATCCACGAAGATTAACTGCTACGAGAAATATTTAATAATATTTTTACCTCCTACACATAAATGCAAAGGAGGTATTTTAACGGGTCAAAATTTTCGATAATGAATTTTGAACGGATAAACATTTTTTGGAATACCTAGAATACAATTTCATTATTTTCCCAAAAGCGTTTCTGTGTGCGTGTGCGTGAGTGTGTCACGATTTTTTCGTCCACGATAATTCAAAATATTTTACAGATCTCAACTTGAAATTTAACGAGAACGCAAAATAAATTTACTGAAAGCAACATATCGGATGTATGGACAAGTGATATGTAGACCTAAGTTTTGATAAATTTAAATGGACAATTGCAGCTATTTACATATAAAATTAAGACTACCTAGTCGTCAATTAAGAAAAATTATCTTTAGTAACGGATCTAAACAAGTTGATAATTTCATTTGTTTTTATCATCGCTGTGATAGACATGTAACTTAGAAGATTCTCAAGTTTGTTAGGCGGAAAATATGTCACGTGGCTTATAAATTATATTCTCACTCTCTTGTTATATTATACTGAATATATTTTGACGTTTCTGTGAACCAATTAAATGCTTTATTGTATGTCACGTGTCTACGTTTTAACCAATCCTGTCATTATTATACTGAGAATAATGCTCTTGTGATTATTCCCGGCAATTTGCTCTGTAGCTTTTTTGTTTTTGTTGACAGATGTCAAATGTCACATAGTTATCATCAACACAAGTAAAAAATGAGCAAAAAAGATAGATTTAGTGGCGTGCCTGATGATGAAATAAAAAAATAATCTAATTAAATATAACTCGAGAGTTCGATAAATTAGAAAATAATTCTCCAGTATCTTTCTCAAACTTGTCGCCATTTGGCAATAGCCACTCAAGCCCTACGGGCTTTCGTGGCTATTGCCTGGCAACAAGTTTGCGAAAGATCTGTCAAATTATTTTCAATTTATTCTCACTCTCTTATATTATATTATTACTGAAAATCTCACCGTCAATTTTTTCATTATTCTTAAACTGTTGATAAAAAGTAATAATATGTAAATTATAACAACGTAACATAATATTTTAAAATATTTTACGACAGGTAGACATTTCATATATTTTGAAATATGTAATTTTGAAAATAAACATTTGTTTCCATTTTATTCTGATTGTATAATTAATTATTATAAAAATGTAAATTGTAACTTTTCAACCTAATTTTCACAGTTAGTAAAGGATAATTTTGTTAACCTGATTTGAACACAAAATTCACTTTGCTGCAACATTAATTTGAAGCTGAAATTACTAAAATTACTAAAAAAGCAAAATTTCGGCCATATTGATTTTCAGTGTTCCTAGTTTCTGTGTGCATCCTGCATAAGTATTGTTTAATTTCAACCCATTTCTTTTTTTTTATAATTTTTCTTATGTAGATAATTATACACCTGCTATACTTTATTATAAATCATATTTTATTAATTATTCTGCGCAGGTACATTTGAATAAATGTTACTGTTGAAACAAAGTACCATTGTTAATCAAAACGGAAAAATGTATGAATAGCATTATTTTAAATGAGTTGTTTTGTATTCTAAATGCGTCCAAATTACAGAGACATATAAATCTTTTCGTAGTACACTAAATTAAGATTGTTAGATATAAAGAAAAAACTAAAAGCCATTTCCTGCGTACCTATATGTAGTTTGCGCTAATGCACACATTTTGTTACTAAAAATACAAATATGTTTCTACGAATTATTAGGTATTGATAAATTATTGATATTTTTTTTTTCACAGGCTGAAGAGAAAAGCTGTAATATAAGCATAAAAATAAATATGGAAGAAGAAACAAAATCAAATGCTGGAGAAACATCGTCGGGTCCATGTAAAGAGAAAACGGAATGGATCTAAATGACATGTTTCACATTTAAATAAAAACCGCATATTTTATTTTCTTGCCATTATTACAATTTGTTGTAATTTATTAATACACACGCTTATACAGATACAGTTAATATCCTAGAATAAAACATAGATATAAAATATTTAAAGAGATGTAATTATTTAGAAAATAATACTGATTTGTATTCATTCATTTATCTAAATATTAACCAGCCATCTTAATTTTTTTAAATATAATCTAGAATAGTTTAACATGAAACATTTTGATCAGTTAACCAAACCTCATGAAACCAGTGCTCTTTTTCCCGAAGCGCATCGTGTTTGTGTGACGCTTGTCTTCCCTGTAGATGTCGCTCATGTCTCTGAAAGGATTGCGGCCGAATCGGACAAAGTCAGTATAGTCTCTCCTCTTTGCTAGTTTCATATCTCTGCCTAAATTGTCATAGAATCCCCGCCCGAACCGAACGATCTTCGAGTAGTCCTTTCCTTTTCCGTTCCTTTTATTGCTGTCCACCGCGCTTTCTGGAGTAATTTTATATGAGTCTCGCCTAGAACGAATGAAATCCCCCTTTCTGCTGAATTCATCGTTGTAATCAACGTCTTTAAGGTCGTAGTAATGGTTTATCGGAGGAAGGTAGTCTCTTTTTCCGAAGCGCATGAAGTTCATGTCGAGGGGACTTCGCCTGCGGGCTTCAATGTCGTCGTTGTCGGCCTTAGGCTCTTTTAGAGAACGCTCTTCCATGTAGAGGTACATGGAGTCATCAGGAACGTCTTCTTGGATTTCATTGCCTAATGGTTCGGCCATAGAAGGAATGAGACTTCTGTTGGCAAGCGCTGCGAATATCAACCAGAACCACATTGTGCAGAGGGGGGTAATCTGCAACAAAGAAACAGTAAGTTTTAGTTTTTTTGTCAATTTTCTTTTAAACAAGGAGCAAGACAGAAATTTAGTATCTTAAAAGCACTATTAAACATAGAATTTGTCATGTTCCATACAACTTGGTGTAATAATATTAATACTAATTTTAAGTATATAATATTATATATTCAAGAGCCTGTGTTACAAAATCGCCGGTCATACTAAAATCGTTATGATTTTGTAAATATGTTGTTTAAGCTAGAACAATATAATTTCTAAATTTTATATTTAAACCTGAGCCGTTGAACGATTTTGATGAATCTTTTTCTGTTACTGATGGGGTAACTTAGATGGTCAAATACATGTTAAGAATATAAGTCAGGATTTTTTTTTTATAAATCTGGATTTAGACAACTGCGTCATTAATCGCAACTGCAGCAAAGAACAATCCAGGTGACCCCATAAGTATAAAAACAAATTCATCAAAATCGATCAAGCCGTTTAGGAGGAGAAGAATTTCAAACGCACAGCGGAAATTTATATAAAAAGATAAATATTTCTGCAATTATAAACGAAATTGAAACAATAACTATTTGAATTATTTCTTCATCAGAACTAAGTTGATTTTGGTTATAATTACACTATAATTCACTTTAATTTTTAAATGAGTAATATTGGCTGCTATTCACAGGTCAATACCAAGGACTACCAACTAGGTCATTTTAAGATTTAAAAAAATTTGATCTCCAAGGTAATCAACTAGTTTTGCAAAGTAATAGTGCCAAATTTTAAAATGTCCTAGTTAGTAGCACTTAGTATAGATCAAAGAATAGCAACCAGAGTTATTAATATTTTTAGTAAAAATATTGTTTTCTACTTTCTCGTATCAGATTCCGATTTGGAGAAAAATTAAATCTTTAATTAATATTGATTAAACCCCATGATATATATCAAATTAAGGTGTTATGGGAAATTAAAATTTCAAAAATATCTGATTAAAAGTCATAGAGAAGAGAATTTACCTAAAAAGTTAAAAATTAATTTTAAAAATCGTAAATTGTTTCTTACAACAGTTAAATAAATCCAGTCCAGTTTGGAGCCCAATTAAGACCACACAGAAGAAAATTGAATAAAAAAATCAATTACTTTCAAACAATCGTTAAGTGTTCTTATAATATTTATTATAATTCAATTAAGTTTGTTACCAAATGGAAGTTTTCTGAAGGGCGAAAGTATATTTTCAGGTCATTTACTCATTTTGATATGGTACGCTTAAAGCACAGTAAACATAACATTTTCTTATTATGATGTCTATCAATATTTAGATAATGCTATGAAAATATTATAAAATATTTCATTGACCGGAGACTTCTGAACATCACACTATATGAAAAATATGAGCAATAAAATTTTATTAGCATATGCAACAGTCAAATACAAAAACAACTAAACAGAGAATACCAATTTAAGCCCTTAAAATACCCACTGGACTAAAATTATTAATTCTCGTAAATTATTTTCGTTACAATACGCATTGATCAAATCAAATACACTGCAAAATGTCAATTTTAATTCTATTAAACTACTATTAAATTAGATGAATATATTAGGTTTAATTCATTTGGAAAAGTGTGGGGTATTTACAAATAAATAATGTATTTCTGGTTTTATCACAAAATCGTTCTTCTATTAAACAAATTAAATGTGTTAACCCAAAGTAATAGTAGGTCAATGCACAAAGTTTGAGTCTTTAATACTTTGAGTGGAATTATAAGAGACATAGATCGTATTTCAAACGAAATTAAATTTCAATTTCTGGAAATGAAAGTCAAATTGCCGGGAAGTTTCTCCGCTACGTTTGTTTGTAGACTTGTAAACTTGTGATTATCATCTGTTTGGCCTTTTCAAAGGGATGTTAAACTGAAGAATATTCGATATTCCGATACTATCGTCGAATTAATGAATTGATCCTAAGGTCAAAATAAATTTCACTTTCTATAATAAAGAAATGTTGATGCTATATGAATTTATGAGTTGATGACTTTATTAATAGTATTAATCTTCTATTATAAAATACAATAAAATAATTGGTTTTAAGTGTTTTATCTTGATGTAACACGAGAATATTATATTTGTCTTATAATATATTATTACTTATTTGGTTTCTTCCTACGTAATTTTAGCCAGATTACGTAAGTCTTAAAACGTGTTTAATTTAATCTACCTAACTTATTTCAAGTTATTATTTATTAGTTATTATTAAATAAATAAATGGTAGACTAGATGACTAGAATATTATTATTACTACGAGATATATTTTGGATATACTAATATTATAGTTTTGATCTGTTGCTATACTATTTTATATTATATAAATATTTTAGTTAAAAGGCTCCGAAACATTTTCTATAAAATAATTTTAGAACGAAGGGTGGAATTAATGATATTAGGTCATTTATTCATTTTGGACTTCACGGTATGTCATATTTTTGAGATCCCCTGAATTTAATCAATGTTGTTCGTGTATCTTTTTATATTTTAACTAGCGGACCTGGTAGGCAGACGTCCTGCCACAACCTCGCTAGTAAAATATATTTCTTGAAATAAAATCTCAAAACAATGCGCATGCATAAGTCAAATGACGTAATTTCCAATACATGTATCCCGCTTTACAGCATTTAAATTTTAAAATGCTACCGTACGGCGGTCGATATGGGTCAATGGATATAGATAAAGGAAAAAGGAAATTCAAATTTTTATAGACTCGGATAACTCAACTGGTAAGAGCTAATCGAAAGGTTTTGGGACTATCCGATTTTCTCTCATCTTATACATAAAATTCCGGTGTTCGTAATTCTTCTCCACCTAAACGGCTTGACCGATTTTGATGAATTTCTTTTTTGTACTTTTGGGGTCACCTGGACGGTCAAATGTATAAGTCAAGAATATAAGTCAGGAAAATAAAAAAATAAAAATTGGACTCGACAACCGCGCCTCATACCGGGCCCAACTGTAGCTAAGAACCATCCAGATGAACCCATAAGTATAAAAAAAATTCATCAACATCGGTCAAGCCGTTTAGGAGGAGAAGAATTACGAACACATACACACACAGACACACCGGAATTTTAAAGATACTCATATTTGCTACGTGAATAAATATCTGAAATATCTATTCTATATTTATATTTTTAAGAAAGTTGTATGTGACCATATTAGCTGTATTGCATCGGTTTTTTTTTTTATCAGAGTTTTCATATTTAAAGCTGAGTCATGTGTAATGGTTATTTGCAACAATTTAGTAACATTATTAATTTTAGACAAAATTTTAAACTTAAAAACAAAAATCTGGTCTGGGCACCATACTACTTTCTTATAGAAATAAAACCAACTGAACACGTATAAGTTTTTCCTTGCGTATGACTTTATTTTGACAATTATTTGATATATAGATGTTAAACCTATTTAATTTTTTGTACTCATTATAACTATGAATTTATTAGAAATTAATTAATATCTAGCATTAAAATTTTTCTAACTAATACAAATATTGCTTTCATAATAATTAAACGTCACATATTTTTAACACTTCACAATTATTTGACACGTTTGACACAAAGATATTAAAAATGTTTTAGTTTTTGTTCCCATTGTACCTAACATTATAGAAATTTATTCTTAAATATATAATTTAGTTTTTCTCAAAATTAGAAGCATGTACAAGAAAAGTGCAAATAACATTTTATATTCCAAAGATTTTTTCTAACATCTTTCATTTGAAACTTTTTCTCACAGCAGATTCTATTTTTTAAATAAATGGAATTTATTGTTTTATGTTACCAGTAAACTTTCTCTTCCTGTTTTTCAATTTCATTTAAAATCAACTCATCTCTTCATTTTCTCATGAACCTAATAAATTCCAAGCTTCCTTTACATATCTTGTCTCGTTCATGACACGGACATCCATCCATCCATCCATCCATCCATCCTCCCACACAGACATCATTGGGAAATTGATCTTAACGGATTCAGTGGACGTCAAAATATGTATTTCCACAAAAATCTCGTCAACGATTTTTTTCGTGATTCCAATACATCCTTATACTTTGTACAAGAAAGTAAAAAGTAGACACCCGGAATATTAAAAATAACATTGTAATGCATCCAATAAACTTCGGATTTCAGGTTGTAAATATTACTGGCAATGAGTTCTTCAATAGCATTACAAATTTGTTCAAAATGCTTATATACAACTTTGACTAAATCTATTTACATAAATAATGTAATTTCTATTTTGTTTCATTCTTTCTTTTTCACCGGGGCCCCCACGTGGTCGGCCCTGTGCTCATATTATATTAAAGATAAAATTAGCTTGGTGGTGTATATGGACTTTTTTCAAGTGCTTGGTCTCATGATGCACAATCATTATAGCTAACAATGCACAATGGCCCGTTGCAACAAACTAAACAACTAGTAAGTGCATTAAGGATCCATTTAACGTTAATTTAAGCGCAAAATGACGATCGCATTTCACTGCTACATCGCATATTTTAATAACATTCCGGAATAGAGTTACAAATTTAAATGAGTAATTAGCAGTGGCTGTTGGTTGTTGTATCTTGCCATGAGGATGAGGCTATGTGGCTATGGCTATGAGGCACGGACGCGTGAATCAGTTCAGCAACAGGCAAGCGAGGTCAATTAAAACTCTGCGCTCACCACGCATTCATCAAGATCCGGTTACAAAATCGCGCGCTGCGGACATCGCAACAGAAGGGTGTGCGAGTACCTTGTTTCATGGTCATGCTGCAGAGACCTTCAAAGTTCCAAATACTATTTTATAAGATTGTTAATAATTCAAAATGTAATCTGATAACTAGAAGCTCAAAAGGAGATTGTTCATTAGGTGTTTCGGCTAATGAACAGTCGGTGTTGAGACAATACAGCTTTACTGTTATAATAATTGTTTGTGAATTTCTTTGTTAAATACTAGTGGAAAATTGTATCAAAAAGAATTATGTTTCCACAATCTACAGATGCCCACGAAAAACCGAATCATATAAGAGCAATATAGGAAATTACTATTTCCAATACCATTGCTTTCCTGATTGATTTAGTAGCAAAAGGTTAATATGAAAGGTAATGAAATTATGAATCCAATTAAGGTATATTACTTTTTTTTAATGAACATTACTTTTTCCGTCCACCACAATAATAATAATTAATACATTATTGACATGGTTGTAAGTTTAATTTTATAAATTTAAGATAATAAATAACTAGTTGCCATTAACGGCGGGTGGTATTTTTTATTACTGTATGGAGAGAAATGTTTTTTTTTTTTTTCGTAGGAGTAAAACTGATGCACGAGCCGAACTTGAAGGCCTCAATACGGCGAGGGAAAAATACATTTATATTATTTTTTTCTAAACTTTAATATTTATTATAAGTACTAAGTATGTATTTTAAAAATGGTAGAATTACGATATAATTTATGATAGTTACCTATTGATTTATTTTATTCATTTTTCACCACAAAAGTCATTATTTGATAACTCACACTCCTAAATATTACATTAATGAGTTTCTACCCATATTTCGAAAATAATGAGAATAGCTCGAAATTTAGATGACAGGTCAGAAGTATTGCTCAAAAAATTCATGCAAATTCAGAGCTTCTAAAAACAGTTATAACAGTTTAAAGTTTTGCTGATTTAACATGTGTTCTTATGGAAAAATGATATTTGGAGTCTAAAAAATGTCAAAAAAAGAACATAAAAATTAATGAGAATATTCCAGATTATTAATATATCGGTAGCTGGAACATTCATTAACATAATATCGAAGTGTTTATTACCTTTCAGTGATCGTGTAACAAGAAAATAGAAATTAATGAAACAAACTACAGCAATGTCAACAAATATAATGGGAAGCGTGGCAACGTCGCATTTCAGATCAAAGACCGCGCGAAAATTCAAATGTGTCGGACAAATTAATCTTTACTTACGATTTATTTAATTTATATTAGTTGCATTTGATGATAAAATCATTACTTTTTGAAATTATTATTGAATCCAATGGAAAATTAATTTAGTTTCTTTGGATATTCTTATGCCCGAGGTTTGACGTTTGACAATTGACATTTGACGAAGTGAACAAACAATTTTCGATGACATAGCTCCGGGATTAAAAATAATCCTGTTGGTTGACTTGTACGACCTATTAAATCCATATTGCGTATTTACGTAAGGAAGACTATACCTAGTCATTATTTGAGAACTGCCTTCCACATAAATTGCAATAAGTATTCTAATGGTTATTTTCGAGCTTGGAAAACATGCGCGAAAATTTGAATTACTCGCATGCTTCCGTGATTACACAGCCATCTGTTTGTGTTAGGCTTAATGACGCACGTCTTTCGTTTGTCTTTAAGTTGAGCGTGTTTGTTAATGCAAAATGATGCAGCTTCTAGAGTAATATGAGCTTTTATTATGCAACTATGATTTAGGAAGCCTTCGCAAAAAGTTTCGAGTTTGCAGTGTGAATGTTAAATATTAAAAAGTTAAGAGTGATGGTACCTAAAGCCAATTAAACAGCCATTCTTATTCGGAAATGTAAAAACGAAGCAGCGTATATTTATATGGGAAAATGTTCCAAGTAGATTTATCATATTTTATACAGTTTATGATTTTCTTTATGATATCCAAATAATAAAATGAGCTTTACTGTTTATTTGTTTATTATTTCATAATTTTGCATGCAATATCTCGCCTTTATTATCAATTATTTTCACACATTTTCGTAACATTACAGAATGAATGGAATAATAGTATATTACATAATAAGTTTTACTGAACGATTATGTCCATTTGAGTAACGAGCGCAGCTGAAACATAATTAGTTTTCTAAACTATATTTTCGCATTTTGCTAGGAAATATTAGAAAAATAAACGTTTATTTATTTTTAAATTGAGTCTAATAAAGTAACTATTATCGTCAAAAAATAATTCCTTTGGAAAATTTGTTATACGCGAGGTCGTCTTATAAACACTATGCGATTTATCCTAGCAACAAAAGCGATGCATTAAACAAACAAAAACATTATAAAAAATATCAAATTTTGCTCTACTGATAAAAATCGTCTTGATAAAGATGGAAGACTACGAAAAGGAATCAGGAAGCTTATTCTTTTTAGAGGAAGACTATTTAAATACAGCTAAAGAACCATCGTCTTTGGTTCCATATAGCAGCATTAGTTGATATCGCCGTAATAGTTGCTATGCTATAAACGATTTTATTCACAATCACTATAGTAATGTGTCAATTCCTAACCTATTAGAGGTTGGGAAATACGTCATTCCTTACTAATATGATAACCTCTTGGATTGGAAATGACAGATTTATCCCATGGGTGGAAAGTGTTTATATAGAATTGCCTAGCAACATAGTCATAAATCTCTGAAAGTAAGTTGAACAGTGCTGTCAAACATATAGATAAAACCTTATAATTACAATAAAGCATCAATAATTAAAATTTTAATAACAATACAGAAATACAGTCCATTACTAAACAAAAAGGGAAACAAATCAAATATTAAAAAATTATAACCAAATCCTGTCAGTTACACACAACTGTCCTGTCAAAAATTATTTGAAATGGTTTATCATAAGCCTTAACTACTAAGTTGTAAAGTTTTTACAATGCAGCTGTCAATTTCACAGGTTAGTAACTTGTAAAGACTAATTTTCAAAGGTATTAGAGAGCTTGGTTAAATGGAGTATACAAGTGGGTAACAAGTAAAAAATTCTGGTAAAAGTGTAGAATAAGGTCTGAAGTGTTTTAGAGTTGTTTTAACAGGCGGCGAAGCAGTCGTCTGTTAAAAACCATGCTGTACATCCAGTGGCACCAAAGCAGTGGGTTACAATAATAATTTTAGCAACAATTTAAAAATGAAAACTGATACTAAAGATAAATATAAATTGCATTTTAGAATGGTAAATCTGAGTTTCAAGATTTTTTATGTAGTTATTCTACAAACATAACCTGCTAAAGACACTAAACCTACAGCCAATGAAAACTGATAGTAAAGATGAAACGTTATAGAATTGTTTTGGAATCACATGATAACGTAAAAATCCCAAGATGCAACAGTGTTACTCTGCGCACACGTCAGTTCAGACCTTATTCTACACTTAAGCCAAAATTCTAAATTTTTATTATGTTTTCATTATTTAGCGATCCCACGACGATCTATAGAAGAGAGCGGCCCGCATTTTGGAAAGCACTGCTACGCCCAATAAGAATAAATTTCCAATTACAATTCAGGAAGTCAATGCAGTTTCTTTATCTATAATGAAACTGAAACCATTCGGACGCAGTTGCATTTTTGGATGTAAGATGAAATGAGCTAGATTTGAAACACACATACTATCGCTTTCGTGACTAATTCCGTAATACCAAGACAATATAAAAGCTGCTTGAAGATATTTTAAAAAAGCACTTTATATATTGAAAACCAATTTACATAACAAATGTTAAGACTAACTATAAAATTTACAGTCACATTCAATTATGGAAAGTTGTGAATATGACAAGTTTATAACTAGGAAGTTAGTTTAAACTACAAGTTTATTTATGTACCAACACAAGGCGTGAAGTTACTGTGATAATCACCTGTAGTGAAACTACGCTCAAATATTACCTAGACGTTCTCGTAAAAGTTACTGCACTTATTATTTAATATATCACAAATTAATTTAAATATATATATATATTAGGTTGTCCGTTAAAATTTTTTTTTGGGTATGTCATAAAACGAACCTAAATTTTAAAAAATAATGGAAACCAACTTCTCTTTTTATTTAGTTTTGCTACTCAATTTTTTTACGCTTGTGATTTATAGAACATGCAACACATCCATCCACACAGACGGTATTGAAAAAAATGATGAAATTCACCCAACCGATGATTGCTGTACTTCATTTTGCAAATAAAAAAATATATAATGATTTCCTGGTTTTTATATAATTGGAACCAATTTTAAAATGATACTAATGAAGAATATTATAGACAAAAAATAATTTCCTCAGACATTTCATATTACACGAGGATGTCTAAAGTTTGAGACCAGATTCCGGGGAATACATTCAAACAGTTTCCTCACCAGCATTGACTAGACGTAACTGCATTTATTATGTATTTAAATGGACGGCGTTATCAAGCATTCTAATATTAGGTCTTTTTTAAAACTGTACATATTACATAATTTTGTTAGGCTCAACCTTTTTCAAACGAATAACCTTCGCACACAAAAAAAAACTATCAAATTCGGTATGTATAAGTAATGGCAATCGTAATATACAGATATTATTTCTCCTTCGCCGAAAATATTTATTATCTTTAGAATGTATTAATTCTTTATTTAATAAAATGAAGGAAATAATTAACTTTCTCTGGGATATTTGTGACATGTTACTATAAATAACGTAAATAACTTCATGGTATTGCATTGGAGAATAGAATATGTAATCATCAGGACTCGGTACATGATTTTGATGAATAACGTTGAGTATGAAGTAATATAAACTTTAATTAACTCTTTTCTCAAATATAATTTCCGGTTTTCTTATGTGAAGTGACAAAATTTGCATATAAAATGCTATTAAAATATACTGTCATACACCGTTAAAACAAAAATTAGTTTTTCTTTACAAAAAAATATATTATGTACATTTATCAGGACTGAAGTGCAATAATGCTAAAATAATCTTGTGTAAATATGTAAAGGAAGTATCTAACTCTTCACTCTAATTGTAAAATTATATTCGTCAAAGGATTTTATTATAATTGTGTACATTTTCTTAAATTGTCTTAGGTGAGTGGGAATTTAAGACAAAAATGATTTTTTTTTTAATTTGAAAGAATGATAGCACAAAAACTTACAAAATCAATTGAGAAAATTGAGATTATTTGGAATTTCCTTTTTTTTAAATCATAATTTTTTGAAATAACTTGCATTACCAAATCCTAAGTAATTGAATTCTTAATATCTATAAATATTTACATACTAATTAATATAATTTAAACAAATTTTTATAACGGATAATTTATAAGTAAAAACTAAAATTTATACTTGTTGCAAAAATAAGGAAAAAAGTCGTTAAAAATTATAATCTGCCAGAAATAAGCTAACATTGAAAGCCTATACAATTAGTAAATAAATAAACAATAAATATTGCATATACATACGATATATTCGCAACTATTCATTCGATAGTTAAACTTATCAGGTTGTAATTAAAGCAGATAGTCGTTTTCAAAATTTATTTTTTAACGCGGTTTCCAACAAACATATATGAAAGAGGTGATTAAGAATACGATTTATTGTATTCTTCGAAAATGCGTATTAAAGTGTTTGCACATAAAAGTATCATTCGGAATTGATTTGACATTGTTATCTTAGGTTTTAATTTATTGCCACGAATGGTTTTGTTATTTTTGTTATATTTTTAGTGAGTATTTTCGCATCCAATAATATAAATCTTTTACTGACTTTTGTTGTAATTCAGGCACTGAAGTAGATCTAATATAGGTTGAAACGTATACATTAAGAGGTAAAAATTTTTTTGTCCTTCCATCCACTTTCCACTAAGATAAGTCCAAGTTATATTTTTAGTTTTTTCATATAAAGGAGATCAAATATTCTGAAATTTCGTCTTAACGCATCATCCGTATTGACATATTTATGTATTCGGGCTAAGCTTTGCCGAATCCTTATTTAAGTTTAAGTATTTTATTTAATCTTTGGGTTGGCTCTTAAAGAAGTTCCCAAACCCGCACCTATGTTGCTGTAAATTATTACCTATTCACTTTACAGCAAAAGTGTAAATACAAAAGTTGTTCAAAATTTAAAAAATGCATGCAATAAGGCCCATTTAGTTACCTAAATATTAGTATTTCACGATATATCAATCAAATTAAAATTAAATTTTATTAGAAAAAAATTGTAACACGGCCACGAAAAATATTTGACATTTCCAGATCAGGTTAAGATTTATTTATTTTTTTAACAGAAATAAATGGAATGATGGGAATTCTAAAATACGCCATTATATCATTACAATCATCTATGAAATTTCCACAGGAAATAATGCCACAATTTAATAAATAAATCTAAATCTGTTTTGCGAAATATCAAAAATTTTTAGTTTTTGTTTGGTGGTACAATTTTCCTAATAAATATTGATTTTAATTTGATTGATATATCGCGAAATACTAATATTTAGGTAACCAAATGGGCCTTATTGCATGCATTTATAAATTCTGAACAACTTTTGTATTGACACTTTTGCTGTAAAGTGAATAGGTAAAAATTTACAACAATATAAAAAAATTGCATTGGAATCACTATGTTCCACATTTCAATTCTACACCCACATAAATCTTGTGCACAACTTCTGCCCAGGCACACAGTGATTTTTGTTATGTTCGCTATGAGTACTAACAGCTTAAAAACATTGTTTTATGTTACTCGATCGGCCAGGTTTTTTGCAACCGGCTCTTGGACTACTGCAAAGCAAAATTTCTAGAAAGACGCAACAATCCACTTGGCAGCAATAAAATAAAAAGTTGCAGACGAAATAAGAAACCTAGCAGGTTATTAAAACATATTCCACAAAATAAAACTCATCTCATTGTATTATATTGCTACAATAACTTGTCACTCAATAAAAATCTCCACCGTTTCGCCAAAATATCCCAGTAATCTCATCCCGGTCGTAATGGTGCTCGTGCTTGCCATAAACTCCGTTAACCCTCTGTTGGGTGGAGAGCGCTGAACGTATGTCGCGCAGCCAGCTAAGAAGCTTCGAGCGCCGGTAACGCGACAGAAAGGGCGTCGTGCTAATAAATCCCTATGAAACTCTAATGATTGTACAAGTAAACTTCATCCAGGATGATGCAGCTGCGATGACGCTGAGATGCGCCCAGACGATCCATTGACTTTAATTTGGATGGAGTGTTCGGTTATGGTTATATGAATATGTGATTTGGAGGGTGTTGAAAACATCTTACAATGGATAACTTCCTATTTTTGTTCCTATTAATCTTGATAAGAATATTCAAAATTTTAATCTTTTCCATCCATCGGCTATTTGTACCTTACATAGTAATATATCAAGGGAGTGATATATAGGTACGATATCACGTTTATGCAAAATAATATATCATAATGCCATTTACTTATTTTGAGTGTGGCACTCAGCTTTTGCAGATCTTAGTACAAGATACGTATATTTTTCTAAGCATTTTTTGCGATTACTAACTGTCAAGTCCCTAAGGCCCTCTAAGATGTGAGGGAACCACAGTGATAAAGTTAAAATTGCAACTGTCGCCAGTGGGCCTGAGAATCTTATGATACACAGTCAAATACGTTTTTCACGAAGCTATTTACATTTATATAGGTAAACGCTATTTTTCAACCAGCTCAATAATAACCACAAAATAATGCTATTTACCTTAAACCGGGAAGTGTATTAGGTACTAAATGATAATAAGTGAATTTGGATGTTGGAAGTTGAGTTTTTAGTACCTTTCATCTTCCAACATCAAATTTCCGACTATCACTCATTATCATTTAATATCAATTTCTGGATGCGATTATTATAATTGTATTAGGTACGGAATGGCGGGATAGCGCAGTGGTAAGAGTGCTTGTCTCTGGAAACAGAGGTCGTGGGTTGGAATCCCGGTCAGATCTTAAAAATCTTTCACGGCTTGCTTTGGATCGGTACTCACTTCCGTCACCATTCCAAGTTGGGATTCAAATAACTTGCCAACCATAAAGCTATCGGGCATCGACTAATGGTTGTAATAAGGGCTTGCATCGGGTGGGCAATGCACATGGTGTCTACATTAAAAAAATAAGTGGCAATGCAAAAAAAATTAACAGATGTCAATATACCTGTCTATCTTAGAAATATAACATTTTGGTTGAAATTCCGAAAGAATACGTAAATACATTAAGATACGAATCCAAACTCAAAATAGCTCGGTTGACAAGAAAATTAACTGGAATATTTCAATTAAAACACAAAAATTCAAATAAATATTTCATTCTTACAAAAATTATAATTCACTTATATAATATGCAATTTTAAGAAAATAGTTTTGATAACAATTAGGTTTCAAATAAAATAAAATAACCTATAATAAACTATTCAGAATAACTCAGCCACTTATTTTAATATTGCGTTATGCCTTTTTTATTGACCATGACGGCTTTAATTCTGTCAGGCATTGTATCAAGACACACGCATTAGGGTGAATATTATCCTATACTTATCGTAATTTTATATATTTCAAATGGGGTAAATAGCTCAGTGGCAACGTATCGGACTGTGGATCGCGAGATCCTCAGTTCGAATCCCACTTCCGACAGTTGCCAATTTAAATTTACCCCTGTGGTTCCCCCTCCACTAACAACTTTGGGGGCTATGACTTGACGGCTGGTAACCGCATCTCATACGCCAAAATATATCACTTACCGAGATCTGCGTAAGCAGAGTGCCACACCCGCAATGGGTAAAAGGCGTGATGATATATTTATTTATTTATATATTTCAATTATTTGTTTATTATGTGTGTCGGATTCTTATGCAATTCCTATTGTATTTTATACCATAAAGACTTAATTGATAATAAATTCGGACTACTGTACTTTAAAATATGAATATTATGATTTTCAAGCCAGGTTTTAAGGGTTTTACTGTATGGCACGGGGTACCGTCTTGCTTTAAAATAGAATTGTGTGGTGACCAAACTATTTTGATTTTGGGCTCGTAGATAGCTTTAGAATGAATATTTGTAACAGCAAATAATAATCATATAATAATAGTAATAAGTTCATATGGCGAATTATATAATAATATGTAGCAAATAAATAATTCTGTTATGATTATGGTGTCAGTGGAACAGACAAAATAATGAAAAGAAGGATTAAGTTTAGGACTAGCCTCTAGCACCACTTTTATTCTGAGTTCGAATAACTGATATTTGATCTACTCATAAAACCGAATAAGGTTGTAGATGAATCAAGGGTTTTATTATAGTTATATTTCTACTTCTACAACCAATAACCTGGTATGTAACAAAGTAACCATTCTTGAAGAAGAGTTTGACAACGAATATCAATACTGGTTAATTATATAATCTTATCCCAGTTGTTTGCTAAAATGGCATCCTTATTGTATACATTTTTTATGACACTTCAATTAAATTAAATTTTAAATTTTTTCTTTTCCGCTTCCTTGCTGCAATACAAGAATCAATTTTCTTTATATAATATATATTAAAAAATTTATAAAATTATTGTTGAAAACGATATTAAAATGAAATTTTGTTGAAATGTTAATATTCAATTTATTTTAATTAAATATGTGATATGTTGCTTAAATACGTTATAGTACATTTAATTGTTATTTGCGATACAAGTACGTAAAGCTAGTATTTAGTCACGAATGGGTCAATTAAAACATGAGCGTAGCGAGTGTTTTAAGACCCCTGAGTGACTGAAGACACTTTACGTATGTGTATCGTACAATATTTTATCTACGATATAATGAAAAACCCCAATAAATATAAATTTAATTATTTATGAGTTAGGATCACAATATTAAATGAAAAGTTTGCCATGATAACAAAATTTTTGCAAATTTGGGGTATTTAAAAATTTTAATCACTCGTTGCTCGGCAACTCGTGACTAATGAGATTGTGTTACTAAACAAGTGTTTTACACACTCAAAACTAACAACTAAACATCAATTTTACACACTATCGTAGATAAATTTTATTATAGTATGTGTTACCATAACAACACATTTGCCGGACAAACATCGCTCCCGTTAACCTCAAATGAGATAGTATAAAATCAAATATTAAAAAATAAATTTCTCAAAAGGTGTAAATGGTAAATCCCTGAACTCTGTGGCTTCATGTAGTAAACTCCAAACAAACCGTCCACAGGGAACAGGATATCGCCTTTCTCTGTCAGTGTTTGCTGCATCTCCTTCTTAGTTTCGCTTGATCCCACAATTGTAAATCGTTTACGTGAAGATCCGCACATAAAACTTCATAATTGTATATTTATAATGCTCGTCTGAAAGATTTTTCATGTCTCGATGCAGCTAGACATTTGCACGAAATCTTGATATATAATATAATAAGAAAGAATACTCTTTGTCTAATATTGTGAAATACGAATATATTTCCAACAGTTGTCTCATAAGCAAGATTTCATTTATTTTAACCACTCTCATTTATAACTAAAAAGTTAACCACGTTCAAAAATTTGTGTTCAAATTGAAGAACCTGTACTGCAAATGGGAATGACTTCCTTTATCTGCGATAGTGAGAAAATTGATGTTTAGTTGTTAGTTTTAAGTTTGTAAAACGGTTGTTTAGTATCAAGATTTCATTAGTCATGGGTGATTAATAGTTATTTACGATACAAGTACGTAAAGCAAGTCTTTAGTCAGGAATGGGTCAGTTAAAACACGAGCATAGCGAGTGTTTTCAGGCCCCTGAGTGACTAAAGACGCTTTACGTATGTGTATCGTACAATATTTTATCTACGATATAATGAAAAACCCCAAAAATTATAAAAAAATATTTTTATTTATGAAGTAGGATCACAATATTAAATGAGAAGTTTGCCATGATAACAAAATTTTTGCAAATTTGGCGTGTTTAAATTTTAATCACTCGTTGCTTGGCAACCCGTGACTAATGGGATCGTGTTACTAAACAACCGTCTTACAAACTTGAAACTAACAGTTAAACATCAATTTTACACACTATCGTAGATAAAATATTTTATAAAACCTCTAAATTTGCAAAAAAATTAATATCATTGCAAACTTCTCATTTAATATTGTGATCCTAATTCATAAATAAAAGTATTATTTTTATATTTATTGGGTTTTTTCATTATATTGTAAATAAAATACTGTACGATACGCATACGTAAAACATCTTTATCATTATCACTTGCTAGGCTCGTGTTTTAATTGACCCATTCTTGACTAAGGACCTGCTTTACGTACTTGTATCGTAAATAACTATTTTAAGTAGGATGTGATAAGAAAGATAAGATAAGAAAAACATAATGAATTATTGAACAGAAAATACACATTTTTGTTCAGAATTACAACGATTAAAATATAAATTTTATTTATTCATGGTATGTACGTATATGTATCAACATTTCTTTAGCCTGTTTTACATTATATTTTTTTCGTTAAGTAATACACCAATCCAAGAACAAAAAACAGTTTTTCCGAGGTTTTAACGTTTTGAGTGTAAAAATGAATAGAACAAAATATAAATTGAACAAAATACATTGAGGGCCGATCTTTCCCTTTACGAATTAAATTATACGCCGAATAGATGAAAAATATCGCATCGATGTCATAGCTCAAATGATTGTTCTTAGCTGTCATTTTTTGATGCGTAATTTTTTTATTTATTCGGCGATTAAATTATTCGGAAGTTTATTTGTAGATGGAAAGACCGGTCCTAAATATTATTAAAATATATGAAATATAAATGTCAAGTCGGATAGCAGATAAAATTGTAGTTAGGTTGGTAAACACGGAATACGCGTTCAGTGCGTAGGTCTAGCATGAATCTAGAATCAAAATTGGATCCGGATCTAATTCAAAACATAAATTGAATTTTTTTGAATTACATTATACAAATTAATCTAGAATGAAACTTATTAAAGTTTTTAGCCAAAAAAGTATAATGTAAAACAGGCTTAATAACTGAAATATCAAAATGTATAAGATTATGTTATTTATTTGATTGGTTGCATCCAAGTACATATTTATACATGCAGTTGGAGTAAACCAATACAAGGTAAATATAAATAATACCTGACGGATAAATTATAAATGGAATATTCACTATTTAAACGTAAATCTCAAAGTTTAATACATCTACGGCTATATAAATGTTGGTTAATATTTCAGTAATCACTTATCCTGTGATGAATGTATGAATGTACAGGATAACCTGCTTTCAAAGGATATTACCTAATTGATGATAAAGATATTTATAACTTTAAGTAATATCAAACACAATTTTGATACCCTTAATACATAATTGCATATAGTGTTGAATTGAATTACAATATTTTTTCTATGATTTAAACGAATAATGAACATGTTTAAATAATTATAAAATAAATATCTTCGTGGTAACTAATCCGACTGTGGGTCATGAAATCCTAAGAGTTAAACAGAGTCACTACAGACAATGTATTTTTTATTAGCAGGCAAGAGTACAATTGATAAAATTTTCGAAAATTAAATGAAAAGGTTTTACAGAACTTAAACCAAAAATCTTTTCATTTATTGCTATGACTTCTGAAAGATTTTTTTAACTTATTTTCAAATATTCCAAAAAAGCCTAGTTTTACACCTATGGCTACGACTCCATTTTTGGAGACTGTGATCATAAATCGAGATCTGATCTAAAAAGACAGCAATATCTAGAAATGAATTAATGTCGTAATATATTTATTTATACATTTATAAAACTCATGCCGATACGTGAAATATGAGAATTTATTTTCTAATTAACGTCTATTTGTATTCCCAAATAATATTTATAAAAGGCAACGAACAAAAATTACAGTTACTTGTATATAACTTTTGCTTAGGCTCGGGAGCCACATCCGCCCTACATTTCATCAAATACGTGACGCAGTTATCATAGGGTTGTTAAAACTTTTATTCTTTTAGAGGCAGATTCATAAAACAGATTAACTACTTCCACTAATACTTTGTACCTCCTTCAATTTATATAATAAAAAGCAAATTATAATGCGACAAAACCCCGACTAATATGAACTCAGAAGAACCGAATTTATTACAATGAAATGTTGTTGATGAAGAATCATGAACAGCAAGTGATTGCTGTGAGAATAAAGTATTTGATAGGATGTATGGATATACAAGATCTAATCCTGCCCAGAATACGACTGTACACATGTTGAGTTTTTTAAAGCAACCAGTCAGTTTTGCTGGCTAACTAATAACTTTAGAGTAAAAATAAATATACAGGCTTATACCGCAAAAAGATGGCATAATTGCACGTTTGGTAAAATAAAATTATTAGGGATATGTGGCGGGTGAATCATGCTAAAAATTCGGTAGTGATTTATCAGTAGTTGAGTACGGTTTAGGGTCCCTAGAATACGATTTTAATAGTTTCGCGATTATGTCTGTGTGTATCTATCTGTCTGTCTGTCAGTCTGTGTGGATTATCACCAAAAACTAATCAGCTCTTCCAACGGAGACACAAATGATATGTACAATGTATCAAAATTTTCAGTTCAGTAGTTTTTGAGAACCCGTAACACACACAGACAACATCGCAAAACTATTAAAATCGTATTCTATGTACCCTAAAACGTTCTCATCCACTGAAAACTCACTACCCAACTTTTAGCATGATTCCTATACATGATGCGGCGAGAGGTAAAAAACAAAGCAACAGTTATCTATTTCTATTATATCTATATCTATTTTTGACATGTATCATAATTGAAAACTAATTTTTTGAAGGGATAAGCGTTTCTTGATAGTGATGGTCCGTGTTCCTGCATTGTTTAATAAGAAATTTATGTCGGGAGGTATTGTAGAGCCCACAACAGTTTTTTTTTTTATTGGAATGGATAGCCTAAAGTATTCACTTTTCAACTATATAACAAGTTCTCCTATACCTAAAATTAAAATTAAGGTCACAAAGTTCAAAGAAACATTAACATTTTTATTTGGAAAATAAAACTTTAGGTGGGCCCTTGAACAAAACAAGTTATTGTTTTCTTTTTTATTGATAGGTACTCCTGTCAACAATGGTTTATATCAACAACAATTATTAACAAATTGATGACAAGAGTATTCATAATAAAAACAATAACTTGTTTTGTTCAACGGCCTAGCAGAAGTTATATTTTTCAAAAATGTTTGTGACTTTGTGACCTTAATTTTAATTTATGTATAATAACATAGATATTATATAAGTGAAAAGGGAATACTTCGAGCATCTCCCCACCCCCACTTCCCATCACATCACCATGTAAATTTATTTTACCAACCATACAATTATGTCCCCCCCGTATTGTATCAGCCTCAGTATTTTTTTTTTCTCTAAAATTTATTAGTTAGCCGGCAAAACTGATTTGTTGTTTTAAAAAACTCACCCTGTGGCATCTAGGATGGGTATGGGATTGGGAAAGTTGTTAGAATAGTTAGTTGACATATATTTGGATATATTCAATAGATATGGAATATATTGGTGACACAGATATGATGACGAGACTGAAGGTGAACAATTTCACGGACATCCGAGAAATAAATGGATGGGTGTTAAAAAAATGCGAGCTTGTATAAATTGAACTGTGAGTATGGACGAGGCGAAAGTGGTATACCATACTAGGAATGTTTGGAGGAGATTGATGACAGTTGAATATTTCTATGGCTTCCTAAGATGTACCGTGCCATTATGTACAATAATTTGTCTAGAAATCTAAATGATTGTTATTACATTATTAGAGACGTGGTAGTGTGAAGAACCAGTACTGTTGCTAATACAGATATGTTAATTTTCAGTGAGAAAAAAGAAATAATAAAAATTATTTCTTATATCTTTCAGTGACAAGAAAATAAAAACCAGAAAATAATTGCAAGATTTACAATAGGCAACGAATAAAAAAGAAATAATTACTAAATAAAAGACAGTGACAGACAATGCAGAATACGTGGGCGAGTTTTTTCAGACGGTAAATCACTTAAGAAGAGACTGTACAGAAGACCTAAGAAACGATAAATCTACACAACAAATACTACACGACGAAAATCCCGACACTGATTCGGTGAAAAGAGTGCATCGAAACAGATTAAATATTTGTATATAATAATAGCTTTTTCGCCAAACCTACTACGAAAATGTCATTGTGTCATTGCTTTGTTGATGGTAAGTAACAGTTTACATTCAACTACTAATTACTATAGATAGCAGGTTACAATATTCTTCATTAAGTTCCTTGGTCAAAAAAGTAAATTGTTTCTACTCTTTTTGGGTTTATAGCCATCATTTTTGCGCTTTAAGAAAGCTTTTGGATAAACTGCTTGGAGATTTTAATTTTGATGATCTATTTAAGAAATACGCCAGCAGGAATTTTTCTGTAATCACATCTGATTTCTTCACATCACATGGCACCAATTTTTAAAAATGTTATATGTTTCCATATTGTCTCCTAAATTCTCAAGAGATGGCGTTGATCACAATTCCCAAAAGATACATGTCAAATTCATCTTTTATGATATTTTATGATGGCGAATGCGCGCATTAGTATTGGTATTTTGTTTTTATTGGCAGCAGAATTGTTGCCATACATACTGCAAATTTTCCTGTTTTTATAGGTTTTTTTTGGAGAAAATTCAACCTTAACCTATAACCTTCAAATACAATGAACCTTTAATTTTTACATCTTATTTAAATAATACGGCTTAAACAAACTCTTAAAATAACAACTATTATTATTAATTAAAAAAAATAATAATTAATTTCAAAATGCCATGGTTAGCCACAAGTTAGCGTATTTTAATTTTGGAAGCCCAATACCGTTGTTGCGATTTTACCGGTTATAAATTGTGGCCTTGGCGTTGCAAATTGCATTCTCCCCCAAAAACCTACACCTACGACTCTTAGTACATATGTAACTATTAAATTTAATAAATAAATGAAATTACCACATGATAATGTAGGAATTTGAACACCGTAACAAATAAATATTTACTATTACTTCTACAAAATTTAATCTTCGACCTAGATTACCTAATTTAGCTTATGCGAAAATTGTTGAATCCAGCAAAGTGAACAATTTGTTTCGACTTGATAAAGTAAGATTAAATCTAAAGGTACATTGCTATGCATCTGCTCATCTATGTATCTACTGCACAAAAACATGAAAAATTTCGTGATAACACAAAAAAGAAAAAATTGTAAAGCAATGACGGATACTATTATAATGTGTCGTTGTAGACAAATCTTCATTTTCACACGATTTCCCTGGAGAGCATACCTATCAGCGATCAGCCATTCTCATTACGTACTCACACATTATTTTTGCAACCGAACAAGGACATCAATACATCAGGTAGAGTCAATAACAATAACTGAAAATTCAACACAATTTATAGGTAATCGTCACGCTACTATTGTTGTTTGTTTTTTTAATTATTAAACTAGAGCTTATATAAATTGCATTATAATAAAATTGCTGATAAGAAATAATAGATGCATGATTAAAATATATGCAGAGTGCTTCCTATACTGTACACGCACAGACATACATATTTAGTAAAAGCAAACACTAGACACTTTTAAAAATTACTTTTCGAAACGAATTTGTTATATTTGTTATAACGCTATTTGTCGTTTCTACTAATAATGCGTAGACACACACAACTGTTTTCTTACAAATTTCTTTATTATAGTAGTATATAAAAGAACGAGTTTCATAATTGTCATTTTATTTTGTGAGAAGGAAGTTTATGTCACGAGTGACCCAGCCCTTCGAACAAAATAAACGACAATTATAAAACGAGTTCTATATACTATTTTGTATATTTTGCGCCTTATATGCTTTTTTAAATAAAAAATCCAAGTTTTAAATTTCACGGAATTTTGTATTAGTTGGGCGCACTGATTTACGTTTGAAAATTCAACACCTAACCTTACTTTTTTAAGCAAACATTTGTGAAATTTTTCGCTCTTACCTATCTCATTTTCTTTCTATTCTTAATTAAACAAAATAACAACAATTTGTATATATTTTTTTAGCGAAATGTAACATTTGATATTTTTGACATATGATTTCAATAGTCACCAACCTTGAATATATGTATAAATTGTACTGCTCTATTATAACACTCGATTGAGCTTTGTTATAGAAGCAAAATAGAAAAATATATATTTCCACGATAATGTATATTATAGTACGTAATTTTTGTAATCTCCGCAATATAAAGGAAGCATTTAGAACAAAATAAGTTTCATACAAATAATAATAACATTTTTTAAGTTGGCAATGAGAAAAATCATAACGATATTTCACAGCACTTGTGTAAATTTAGCAACTTTGTGGATTTGCATAGGAAAGTGCATTATTTCATAGTGGTAGAAAATTTATTAATTCGTAGTACTTGTATTAAAATAAAAGTTACAGAAGGTATCTTATTCCGAATTTGATATATGCCGCCCCCCTACCCCTCTTATGCTTTCTTCACATTGGTTTCTTAATAGCACTACACAAAATCATTGTGATTACCCTAATTTTGTTCAACAGTGGTTTATAATAAACTAAAAACTAGATCAACATATTATATTGATATATAAATATATTACAATCATATTTGAAATGGGCTTTTTTATGCAACTCAATGTTTTTCATTTAGACATGGGCCTATCAGCAATAAACTTATTTTATCCAACACCTCCCAATAAATGCTCTATAACTATGGCGATTTTAAACAAGCCAAGTAACAGATTATCCACTAGTGGGTATAATTTTGAGGAAATCAACTAGTGAGTATTTTTTTTATTTATAACAATAATAATAACCTTGGTAACTACTTCGATTGACATTTTAATTTAAAAATTTAAAGCATTTGTCACTGTCAAATAATATTTGTTTAATAAATTTTTCATTTATTAAAAAGTGTTGGATAAAACGTTATACTTCACACGTGGGCAAAGTGGAATTACCCACTCGATAAAATTATCTTACTCAGCCTTCGGCTTTGTGAGCTAAAATTTCTCTCGTGGGTAATTCCTTACTTTGCCCACTTGTAAAGTAAATAACTATTATCCAACACCTCTCAATAAATGCTCTATAACTATGGCGATTTCAAACAAGGAAACTAACAGATTACCCACTAATAATTTTTTAGAAAAGCCACTAGAGTATTTTTTATTTATAACAGTAATAACAACACACAACACCTTGGTAACCACTTCGATTGACATTTTAATTTAGACAATTTAAAGCATTTATTTAATAAATTTTACATTTATTAAAAGATATTGGATAAAACGTTATACTTCACACATGGGCAAAGTGGAATTACCCACTCGATAAAATTATCTCACTCAGCCTTCGGCTTTGTGAGCTAAAATTTCTCTCGTGGGTAATTCCTTACTTTGCCCACTTGCAAAGTAAATAACTATTTTCCTTGAAATGTGATGCTTGTGAAATATTTTAAATTTGGAAGGCCTTGAGATCTTAAGTGAGAAACCTTTCTACAATAATGAACGATTCGTATTCTTTGCAGACATCAGCAATATAAAAATTTGTTAAGCGATTTATATCAAAATTATATATCCAAGTTTATTCGTAGAAGGTAAACCAAATTAATACGGTAAACAAATAAAAATGGAAAAAAGAAGAGAAAAATTTTATGTAGTTAATAACTAATAATAAGGAACTGTATGTAAAAAACACTTTCTTTAATCAATTGGAAATATTCTGATAATAACACATACTTACAAATGGTGAATATTTAAAAGAACATTCATAAATGTATTTTTATTTTTAATTTTTTTGTAACTTGTGACTTCGGCATTTATCAAAAAATATGCCGCCCCTGGATTTTGCCGCCATAAGCTATAGCCCCTATAGACTCGTCCCTCCTAAATCCGCCATTGGACAGTGGACACAGGTCGTGTATGTAAGACTAACGAACGTGAGCTTTCAAACTATTTGCCTGTTTCTGTTTTCATTTTACATCATGTCTTTATTAAAACAGTTAACAAATTCCACTAAGAGGAATTTTTGGTAAATTAGTTTAGTTTTAAAAATAAAGCTCATTCTAACATCAATCATAATCTTGGATGCGTAGTAGCTATGTCACTAGCCCATCATGTCAGAGGTCGTGGGTTCGAATCCCAGTGTAGAACATGGTCGCTTGTGTTGTTCACGTTAATCATTCACTCATTAAGTGACACATGATTAAAAGTAGTTAGGCCGCTTACCAACTTCATAAAAAAATCAGCAAGTGAAAATATTTCATGTTGACACCAAAAAACAGTTTACTTGTTTATTACTGTTTTGTCCTTCACGAAATATTAACATAATATTAATATCAAGATTTTCTTAGATTGTTTAAATAATATTCGTATAACTTGTTCTCATTAAAACTGAAAATATTAAGTGGGTCTATTTAATGAAATACAAATTTGTATAATAGCTCTAAAACTATTAGGTAAAAAGATATTTTTCTTCAGGAGGCACTAAGTATCAAACTGCCTACGAGTTAAATGTAATAGTACGAAAATAAAATACTGATTAATTATATACTTAAGGATGCACATAGGTAATTAATAAAATATATGTGCTCCTTTATGAGGCATACGTATCACGTATACATCCTGCATCATCCTTAGACTAATATTTCTCCCTTAAATAAATTACAACACTATGTTATTATACTAGAATTGTAAGTTATAGTACCTTGTGGAAAGGTACATCATTTAAAAAGTTTATAAAGTTATTTGCTTTTTTCTGTGACACACATCGTACATTCCGGTTTAGAACTACAGTATTTAGTATTATACTAAATTTACGGGTACGTGTATCTACTACGAATTACTTTGAACATTGTTTATAATTTAGTTTATGTGCTTATTAACTTCAAAGTTCTTACAGAAATAAAATTAAACCTAGATTTTGTAAGCAGTATTTTGAAAATTGGCTGTTAACAAAATTCCTTTGAAATTTAACATAATACATAATTTGTTTTATACACACATTTTAGTTGTATGTAATTTGATTGTCTTTAAACATTCTTTTTCGTAGTAAGATTGTAATTTCTTATTTGTTAACTTTATATACACGAGAAAAATTTAAAAATGTTACACAACTATACAATCTTTAAGTTTTATTGTTTGGTTGTTACATACATAACAGTAACACCACACTATACCCGATTATGTAGGGCAGCACAATCCTATAAATACATTAAAGTATCATTCATAAATCGAATCACAAGAACAACAAACCATCTATTATGCCTGACCATTTATTGCTCGAACGTTCTCACAATCGCTCACACACAATCTCACCCTCTAATATATGTTTCATCAACCATTCATTCGACATCTGCTCAACACATCCAAACTATCTCAACCAGCTCATTTCTACTCCTGGAAGTGCATTTTTCTCAATTTTATGCTTATCATACACCAATGAATTCCGAACACGATCAATCTCGTGTACTCTACACACTTCTCAAATGCCTCATTTATACATTCGTTACAGGATGGTGAATTGATTTATGCAATATAGGAAATGCAATGTAAATTTTTTCATATAGGGATATTTCGTTCCCTACTGATTTTAGAGAAAAATACTTCAAACAAATCTTGTAGATATTTGAATTCTACATCTAAGTCACTAATCATATTTTATTTTCACCTTTTGTAACAGTTGAGTTCAAGTTTAAAATTTTATAAAAACAAGGAAAATATAGACAATAAAAATTGTCAACTGTTTTATAAAATACAGTCTTAGAATAATAACAAAGTTATTAATTCAAAGAGACCGGCCAAGCCAATCAATCGGTAACTACAGGTGCGTTTCGCTCTTATTGGAGCTCATCAGTGTAGTGTAACCCGTCAACTGCTGTGAAGCAGTCAATCGGTGTCACTGCCTCACAGCAGTTGACGGGTTAAGGTCTATTCACACATATCAGTACCGTGTCAGTGCCGTATCAGTTCAGTCTCAGTAACATCAGTGATATAACAGTGGCTACTATTCACACATATCCGTACAGTCTCATCAGTTGTCAGTAATTATTTTAGCTTACAGACACAAAATTAATAATTTTATTCACAAAAAATTAACAAGTAAGCTGCACGACTGCGTACAATACGTCAGTGAAATAGTAAAAATATCGTTGGCAACGATATATAATTTCACGAAGCGGATACTGCACTGATACTGAATGCAAAAATACGGCACTGTGTCGGGCTTGTGTGAACAGTTTAATCTAAACTATATGCAACGATATTTTATTTTTCACTGACACTGTCAGTGCCGTGTCAGTTCAGTGTCAGTGTCAGTGAAAAATAAAATATCGTTGCATATAGTTTAGCTTAAACTGTTCACACAAGCCCGACACAGTGCCGTATTTTTGCGTTCAGTATCAGTGCAGTATCCGCTTCGTGAAATTATATATCGTTGCCAACGATATTTTTACTATTTCACTGACGTATTGTACGCAGTCGTGCAGCTTACTTGTTATATTTTTTTGTGAATAAAATTATTAACGAGCAACTTATTGAATTGGTTCGGCAATACTCTGTAATACATGATTTATTTCAAACAAGACATTTGGATCTTCACCTTCTGTCATCCTAAAATACTCAAAAAAATTGTCCCGTCATCCATCAACTCCTTGTATAAGGTGGTAAACTCTTCTTCACTTTCTCTTTTCTTCCATGCCTCATGTACCCACTTTCGTATCTTCGACCGATGCACTTCCTCTTCATCAAAAAATGATGGCAATCATGGCTAATTTTGTGTCTGTAAGCTAAAATAATTACTGACAACTGATGAAACTGTACGGATATGTGTGAATAGTAGCCACTGATATATCACTGATGTTACTGGGACTGAACTGATACGGCACTGACACGGTACTGATATGTGTGAATAGACCTTTACACTACACTGATGAGCTCCAATAAGAGCGAAACGCACCTGTAGTTACCGATTGATTGGCTTGGCCAGTCTCTTTGAATTAATAACTTTGTTTTGAGACTGTATTTTATAAAAGAGTTGACAATTTATATTGTCTTTATATTTTTAAATATATGTGTTTCATAGACTGTTTTCGATTTTTGAAAAGAATCATGATTAGTGACTTAGATGCAAAATTCAATTACCTACGCTACACAATTTGTTTCAACTAATTTGCTCTAAAATCAATAGGACACGACATATCGATAAATGAAAAAACTAACATTGTATTTCCAATATTTCAAAAATCAATTCACCACCCGGTAAACTTTATTATGGTTGGACGATTGGATTTGAATCCGGAAACTGTACAAAATTAGTCAAATGCGAAAAAAGGTAATTTTTGCATTAGTTAAATTTTCCTATTCGTTATTGAGTCTTGAAATATTTATTGAACACTCTCATATAATGAGTAACAAGCCATGCTTTGTACATGAACAGCTTTGTAGGTCAGCTACAGTGTTGAAATTTTGTAAACATAGTCTTCAATGTAGCTTTGGTATACGAACACCAGAGGTAAATTCATGGAAGAAGAGAAGTGGTTCCCAACCATTTCAAAAATGCGAAATAATTCTCATAAAATTTTTACTTGTAGGTCATCCATAAAATGGCCAATGGGATATTCAATTCAAAAATACGAGAAAAAAATTGGCGTACCAACACATAATATTTTACCAAAACAAGTGGTACAGAATAGAGAAAAAAATTACCAATTAAAATTGTATGCAATATTATTTTACATGTTTTGAAATATATCAAAATTTATTTAAATCAATTATTTCTTGAGATAGGTGGATTGATACCAAAATCTTAACAGTTTGTAACTTTAACATCCCAATTGAAAATTTAAAATTTGGATTTTTCGTGTACTAACACAATTGATACACACACATACATACAGACGCCATCGTGAAAATAATGAAATCGTGTTCCCGAAACACACTTATCCCTTTCATACTCATATGTGGGAGGTAAACTGAATAATACAATATTATCAATACTAACATTAAAATTTAAATGCCAGTATAACTACATAATCCACATATATTATTATGTAAATAAAAAGCAAGTGGAATTTAATCTAGAACAGAAATTTTTTCTCGGGATATTTGCGTAAGGATTGGGAAACACTGATTGAAAACAATTGCAGTGGAGAGTAGATATCAGCTAGTAGAGGAGTATTTTGTCTATATGCATTCGTCTAAATTAAATTTTACTACGAACTGCGTGCGCGAATATTTGAATAATTGTATATTTGAAAGAAGTTGCAGAAAATTTTATATTTTTATAATTTATTCAATCCCGACGCTTTCTTCTCAAAAAATATTACAATAATAAATACATAATCAACTAACGCAATACAATAGTAAATTTAAAAATCTTTAATTAATAATTTAATAATCTGGGAAAGTGAAACAATTGTTACAAATAAATTTTTAATATTTAAAAATGAATTTAATGTTAAAGGCGATTTTGGTACAAGCAGTACTATGCTAGTTAAAATTATGGGGACAGGATACAATCCCTTAGAAAGGATACAATTCTCACAGCATAATGACCCTGAACTGAATGGCCCAGAAATATACTCGCAAGTGCCCTTCAGCCAGTGAAAACAAATCACACACAAAATTAAGCCCTTTCTTCAACAGAAGAAGAATGTGTTGAATCTCACTTACGATTTCATTTAAAATTCGTTTTCACAGTTCATAATTTACATCTGATTTCAAACCGATTAGAGAGTTATTTAAATAAAATCTGTAGCTGTAGTTTTACTTTTAAATATAAATTGATATACACGTAGAAAAATTGTAAGCCAAGATGTTAAGATTGTACATAAATAAAGTCATAAAATAAAATAATAAATATAGGCAAATATAGTAATTTACATTACGAGCAAGGTAAAACAGTTTTTACTGCCACCTCCTTAAAGCAGTAGTAAAAACTGTTACCTTGCGTGTATTGTACTACATTTTACTTTTTACATTTGCAAATCAAAATAAAAATTTAAAAATTATTTCCAAATCTTATCAGTTATACAAAATTGTTCTGTCCAAAAATTTTAGAAATGATTTCGCATAAGCCTTGTAAGCATTACTGTGGCAAAGTGCATTGTTTACCTTGTTTACTATCTTGTAAATTTTTTGTAATGCAGCTGTCAACTAAAAACTTGTAAAGATTCATTTTCAAAGGAAATAGAGGGTTTGAAAAAATGGTATTCACAAGTGAGTAACAAGTACTAGTTATTTACTTTACAAGTGGGCATAGTAAAGAATTACCTACGAGATAAATTTTCGCACACGAAGCCAAAGGCTGAATGTGATAATTTTATCGAGTGGGTAATTCCACTTTGCCCACGTGTGAAGTATAACGTTTTATCCAACATCTCTTAATAATAAAAAAATTATTACAGAAATACTATTTGACAGTGACATACGCTTTAATTTTTTTAATTAAAATGGCAATCGAAGTAGTTACCAAGGTGTTGTGTGTTATTATTATTGTTATAAATAAAAAATTACTCACTAGTGACTTTCTCAAAAATATACCCACTAGTGGGTAATCTGTTACTTTCCTTGTTTAAAATCGCCATAGTTATAGAGCATTTATTGAGAGGTGCTGGATAAAATAGATTTACGTTAAAACAAATCTGGAGTTGAACTTGGTTATTTTATTTAAATTTACTTGAACATATTTTTAAAAAATATCCAGGAATTAGGGAGAGATGATAGGTACTTACAATAGCTAACTATAAAACTATATCAACAATTTGTATTGGTAAAATTAAAGAATATTCACACTTCCTAGTGTTTGTAAACACTGTCTAATTGAGAGGAGTATGTGGGTATACGAGACGTGATCGTATGCGGAATACATTGGTGTATGATGAGTGTGAGATTGAGAAGAGTGTTGTTAAGAAAGTGGGAGTGAGTCAGTTGAGGTGGTTTGGACATGTTGAGCGAATGTCGAATGAAAGGTTGGTGAAACTAATATATGTGGGTGAGATTGAAGGTGAACGATTGCGCGGGCGTCCGAGGAATAACTGGTAGGGTATGATTGATGGTTTGTTGCGTGAACGAATGATTCCGAGTGTGAATAATAAACGAGCATGTATGAATCGCACTATGAATGTGGACGAGGCGAAAGTGGTGTGTCAGGATAGGAATGTTTGGAGGAGATTGATTGTTGGTTGACTGTTTTTCTGGGTTCGTGCTACCCCTCTAAGTGGGACATAGCGTGACGTTATGTATGTATGTATGTATGTCTTATTGATCAATAACAATAATAACTAAATTACTACCTATAAGATACTGTATACTATATTCTAATTGTAAGCATATTGTAATAATTATTTCGTAAATAAATGAACTATGTATCTAACAAATTTATACACATTCGCAAATACGCGATACATCTACATATATGTGTAAATTCGCATGCAGCTTTTCCTTAATTTAATTAAAGTATCTTGTCTGAGAAATGGATATCGATAGATAGTCGTAATATATTTGCATACCTGATCTTATCAATTTAACATATTGCGGAAGGTAACCTAGAGATCGTTAGAGTCAACATCTTATCACCTCCACATAATTACAAATTAGAGATATCTTGTGGATAATAGGTACAACGTGCCTACTTCAAATTTCAAATGTAATTAGATATCTTCTTTAAAGTTAATGACGTGCCATGGAATTAATATCAAATACATATATTGTACTTGAATTCTAAACTATTCCGGGTATATAAGTTATAATATTTTACGTTACTAGCAAAGTAAAACAGTTATTACTGCTGTATGGGGGAAATGACCGGCGAGCCGATCATACGAGTCTATCGCCTACTACAAGCAATAAAACAGTTAACATTTTATTTGTTACTCATTTGTAAATCAAAATAAAAATTATAACCAAGTCCTGTTTGTTACACACAACTGTTCTATCAAAAATTATTTTAAATGATTTTTCATTATTGTGGCAATGTGCATTGTTTACCTTGTCTTACCAACTTGTAAAATTTTTACAATGCAGTTGTCAATTAGTAACTTGTAAATATTCATTTTCAAAGGTAATAGAGAGATTGGGTAAATGGTATTCACAAGTGAGTAAAAATATTTTCTATATTATACAATGTTCCCAGAAATTCCACAGGACAAACTTTTATAAGATAGAGAGGCACATCTGATTATAGAAGAATATTTTTAACTACTGGTTACTACACAAAGTTATATTTTTTAAATAGGAATAATTATAGACTCATTTAATAAAGAATTTTGTACTCAAAACCTTGGAAACAACATTTGACGTACGCTAATGACAACTGTAAACTTTTAATTCGCACTCTCGTGCGATAAAATATAAAAAAATACTGGCATGCTAGAAACATTTTACATCAAACAAAATGTTATTTACACTAAATTTCGTGTATTAAAACCCGCAAAAACCATCGACAAATGCCAATAATTTAAAGCAAAATATATATCCAAACTGTTTTTTCAACTGTCGTATCATCAGAAATAGAACTTTAAATCATCTTATAGTGCGTGACACCCATAAATCAATAAATTTTGTGACTGCTTATAAATAAAAAATATGTTAAAAATATTCGTTTCCTCCCAAAAATAATCTTGTTCTCAAGGAATCGTATATCGATAAAACAATATAAAAAAATTCACAGCAAATACAATTTTGAAAAGTGACATCTTCATGTTCACAAATCACTGTAGAGGGCGCGACAGCAAACAGCTTTGTAACGAAATATTTGGCAAACACAAAAAAATCGACCCATATAAATTCTTCGTTCATAGCTGTAAATTTTCACCAAAATTTGTTTGCATATAAAATATGCATTCTCACCCAACGGTAAAATATTGCCGTTCCTTCTTTCGTCATTGTAACGAACAAAAACCTAAAATCTAATGAATTTAAAATTAATCGTTTATAAATATTTAAATTCGCAATGCAAGCCCTGCATTTGTTCCCAGATGCACACTAAACGTATTCATTGTGAAAACAAGAGGAAAAATTCTATTTGGAAGAAAGTTATTTGTAAAGAAACGAAATTTATAATTATTTCAATATTTACACTGCAAATATTTCAACCATTCAACGCAACAATTTGTATTTACTTTCTTAATTAAATTGTCTTAATAAGAACAAACTTTCTTAATGTAAAAATTGAGAACAGTATAGTTCACGTTGAGGATTGCATATTTTTATGTCAATTTTTATCATAAATATTTAACCACTATTATTTGTGCAAATTAAAGACTCATTCCTAGTGGTTATCATAGTCAAAGTTTTTGTGAATTGTTATTGTTTCATTTAATTTAGTACACCGAATGGGGTATTTCAGTTCTCCGGTATAATTAAATTTATCCAAGTTATCACTTTTTTGGATAATTTCATTACAATACAAGAGGAAAATACAGTAAAACATGCTTAATAACAAGTTTTCATTAATAATGCTAGAAAATTGCAAAATTTAAGGGACTGCAAAAGTCATTGAAAATTGTGACGTCACAACGCCTACAGTTCACGTCATGCTTAAATGTTTGGTTTAAAAGAACGAATAGCTTTTGCGCACATTTTTCTTATTTCAAATATTATTTTTGAACATTTTGATGTTCCGATTTCAGGTACGTATTGTTATGACTATTTTTGTTACTATTTATTAAACAACAACTGCAAGCAAACCAGTGAAACACTGAAAGATTAACATTGAAACAATGAGCACGCGCTATTTTATGCTGCAGATTATTTAAAATTTGATCTCAATTATGTTTTTTATACATAAATTTTATATTTGTATTTCTAATGACCTCGCTAATGAAAAAAAAAAACGGAATATGTCTGAATACTTCCCTCGAATAATTTCAACCAATCAAGTTGCATATATTTTTTTCTTGTACAAATTTTAAATATATATATATATATATATATATATATATATATATATATATATATATATATATAATGTACTTACCTAGTAATATTACATACAGTGAATATTTTGCATATCGAGTACTTGCACAAGTGTAACACCCGAATATTTATATTAATTTTAAACACAATGAGGAATAGTTTAATTTCTTCGTTTTAAAAGGATAAAAGGGGTAGTATCTTAAATTTTTTAATCAATTTCTTCAAAAGAATTTCTTTCAAAATGCAGATGACTCATTTTTAACGTAATTTGACAAATGAAATTTATCAAAGTCTGACGTTTATGTGACAGATTAAAATAAATATATGTTCAATAATTTAAAATAATGACTGAAATCTTTCTCGAGAAATATTCGTCTAATATATCCCTCGTGCTTGGCAAATACAATCAGAATATTTTCTCTCGTGCACATTCGTGCACCCGAAAATATATTCAGGTATTTGCCATGCACTTGGGATATAACTACTGAATATCCCATTAAGTGTAACCATTCGCTTCTACTCTTTTAATTTTAACTTTTTACAAAACAGGATTAGACGTTTCGTGCTAAATACTTTTGTTTTATTTTTAAAGACTGCAGTCAGTGCATATTCCCCTTGTCTGTGACATTCCTGATGATATTACATTAGTAAAGAAACTATGGAATCATTTATATAAATAAAAAGATTGAATATTTCAAAGGAATACAAATACAAGAAAATATTGAAAATAAATATAAATGGTAATGTTTCAAAGCTATAGTATCAACTCTACTTGTTTTTAAAATTTGTGTTATTAAAGCACGCCCCATTTCTAATCACGATATTTTATTGGCGAATTTACAATGAATTGTTTTAAGTTATAATTTTTAATTCTAGAAAGTTTGGAGCTACAAATTACAATAAAAATTATAATTAAAACATACATAGTAAATGATCACATATAGAAGCATGTACAATAGTTATTTGTGTATCAAGTGCGGATAGAGCATTGTTTGTTGCACGCGGCGAGAAAAAAACAACTCGACAAGTGCACCGAACAAGCTCTATCCGACGAGATACACACAATATTTTTTCTACAACCGTTGAACAATGTCAAGCTGTAGAAAAAAATTAATTTTCAAAATTATCTTTGGTCACGCCTATAACAATTCAGTAAAATTGTAGTTACCCATGTCACCGTAATCATGACAACGTTTATGAACAAAATAAAAATTTTCAAAGAAATCATAATTTGAAACATGGAGTACATTTGACATATGGAGTACATTTGACATAAAGTCTACAGAGTGAATACGTTTATGGTGATTAAGTTGAAGTGTATGTACGTATATGCCAACTGTATTTGCAATAGCAAGGTTATTACCAGAAAAATCCAATGCATCATTTACTTTTATCTAATTTATTTTTGTTTTATTTTTGTCGCACTAGTGCGACAATTTTGAACATTTCCTAACTAAAAATGGAATAACAATGTCGATATTGTGCAACGATTGTAGAAAATAATATATTGCGTCATAAGGGAAGCTATGGGAATATTACTTCCTACTTCCTCATTCTTTCTGAAGCATGAACGAACGTAGTATACTCAAAATGATTTTTGAGAAGACGCACGTCATCAAAAATATTACTAGATAATGACGTCACTATGCAACAACGTTTATATGGGATACTAATTTTTGTTGAAATGCGTGTTACATCACACGTGCCGCCATAAAATTTACTATAAAATCACTGTACATTGCGTTAATATATACTTTTCTTAATGCTAGTATTTTTACGTCATTTTATTTTAAACATTAGCATACCTCAATAAACTTTACAAGTAATTTTTCACTTTATAAAGTTTTTTTTCAGTTTGATGACGTGCGTCTTCTCCAAAATCATTTTGAGTATAACTACTGAATGATGGTAGCAATAGCTGAGGGATGTATTACGCCATTAAAAAAAAGTTCATTTTAATGTAGAGTACAACCCTTCTAGGACAATGAGTCGCTTTCCTGTTCACAATTGAAACCAAGGCAATAAGGAATAAATTACTACATAAATAAAAATATTGGGGTAATTTTAACAGCTATTTTTTTTTATTAATCCACGTTATGGAAAATTGTGACAACGAGTTTTCCAGTACTCCACCAGAGTTATTAGAATAAGCATCTTCCGCATATAAAGTTTATTGCCCTCTATATCTAAGTCAATATATGAAAAACATAACATTTTATTTAATTAAGTAGAGGTCGCGTCATATGCATGAACAGTAAAAACCCGCTTTTCATATTTATCCGCCATTGTTAACCTCAAATGTGGAAAAGAATCTGTTAATTACACACCACTGATATGAAAAACATAAAATTAAAAGAGTAGCTGGGAATAATACTTTAGTCTTAGTTTTTAGATGTAATCATAATTATTACAATCACACAAGTCTCAAAACTCCAAACATTTATCACAATAATCATAGTTTCTTGATTCATGAGATAGCGATATATTTTATGTACTGGCCTAATTTTAATTCTGTTATCAAATAGATAATGATTTTTCTTATATCAAAAAATTGCTTAAAATATGTATTATAAGAAACATATAGCAAGGTAAATTTAAATAAAGATGTTTGTACAGTACTTTCATAACTTTATAGTGTACTAGGAAAGGTCTTCGTATGTTTATGATTAAGACAGAAACTAAAGACAATGACTGGACTATAATAACCACTGGGAATGAGCTTTAGTAAACACATAAATATTAACGCAGTCTTATACAAAGGACTAAGGACTAGACTAGCGAGTAATTGTATTAAAATGTAGAAGAAATAAGTTTAAGATAAAAAAAAATAAATATACATGACTGGCAACCATATTATTTTCCTGCTTTTTAAATATTTTTTGATGTTCTACGTTTCCTAAGGAACTCATAGGATTAATAATAATAATGAAAATGCATGGTGAATACTCTGTTGGTCGAACGCACATTCAAAATAACGCGATTATTATCTGCCGTTATTGATACCAGATTTAATCCAGTCCGTGATGAATGCACCAAGAAACAATGAAACCATTTCAAATTCGAGCTTTACGTAAAATGCCAGAAGTATTCCGGACGAACTATTTATTGATTTATAATTAAAGTTTCTTTAGTAAAGTACCTTATTTATTATTTATTATACAACAACTTTGAGAAATAAGTTTTCTTAATTAGTTACAAGTTTTCGACGCTTTTCAGTTAAATAAAATAATAATTTTCTGCAAGTGAACAATTCAAACTTCAAACAGTTCCAGAGTTACAAATTAGGTTTAATTTTCTTTAGACAGACTCAGATCTTCGGCCATAGATCAACTTGTTTCCTCGTTATGGCGCTAATGCTAATGCTACGTTCAGAACGATTCAATAATCATTTACAATTTCCACGTACAATTAATGATTGGTAGAAAACTACTGAAATATAGTAGAACTAGAACGCTAACTTATTTACATTTATGAAAGCGTCTCATGAAAATATCTTAGGGCTACCCTTCTATGTGTAACACTTGTTAGTAAAATGGTTGCTATCCGTTTGTCGACTGGTTGCTGTGTAAAAACAAAAAACATGTATAGTCTTGTCCTAAGTGGGAAAAATAATATTCAGTACTATATTGTTCAATTATTTGAAAATTCAGCTAGTTAAAAAAATTTTTGTTCCACTTTATTCTCATTTATCTCCTACTCAATATTTGATTGAAAAGGTTCGATTTTCTGTTGTCATCACGGAAATTATCCATTATCAAATTTCAAAACAGTTTGAAACATTGTAAATTACGAAAACAAGCAAAAGTACAGCGTTTTTTCTTTTATATACAAACTCATAATATATGTAACAGACAAAATATGTACAGATATCAAGGAAACATTGTCTAATTTATTTACATAGATATATTCCTTACAGATAAAAAGAAAAAGAAAAAATTCAAAATTAATGATATTGAAATAAATAATAAATATATTCCGGTTCACTCGATAACGCAAATTAAGCACAACTGCCTGCGGTTAGCAGTTGGATGGTTGACCTATACCAATGAACAATGCGTGCCGTTATCACACCACCAAAAACAAGGTACTGAGGTGGCATATAACCTCAGCAGTTGAGAACGCTTAAAAAATAATCACGCCATTTGGTTTGGTTATACTAGTAAGGTTGTTCGGAAATATAAGCACAGCTTGATATTTTGCCGGTGGTTTGACCAGTTTAGGATCGCAAAATTTTTAAAAATATAATTATTTGCAAAGAAATAAATGATTTTCCAAATATGATTAGAATTGAGCATAATTATGTTAACTGTTTAATGCTATTTACGAGCGGCCCAACCATACACAGCTGGATATTTTGCCGGAATTTTGACCAGGTTAGATTAGAAAAATTACTACTTCCCACTTAGATGGACGCAGGTAGTCATCTTCTTATATATCCAAGCAAGCTATAACCATAGGCAGTTGCACAGATTGAGATTAAGGGCGCTGTCGAATTAGGCTTGACAAACTAATCCGCTACTCATCGCTACAATCGTCAAGAGAGGCGCCAAACTCTCTTCAGAGAGCAATATTTAAAAATGTTAGATAAAGGTTGCGACTAGGTTTCGAGAGGAGGTGGCGAGCGCAGTACAGAGAGAGCGAAGACAGAACTTCAGATCGCGCTCCGGTAATACGCTGCACTAAATTTTCATTATAAAATTGCAATATTATAATTCCGTTCGTTTACAACTATTACTTATTGCATTCAATTTTTCTTTCCATTAATCATTATAAAATATTTTTCTTCACAGTTTGCACATACTTTGAACCCATTTTTTTTTTGTATTTCTGCATTATTTCTTGCTATAAAACAATGCAATTATTATTGAAAAAAAAAAATTGAATATAAGTGCAAACCATTGAGTGCATTTGTTTATAAGTATTCCTTCAATCAAACGAATGGAATTACGATTGGACTGTATTAGACGGCGACCTTAAGAGATTCTAACTGCACCAGGACCTCTATTCTGTAACTTAGAGCTAAGAGCTAGCTCTATAACTATGACGTCATAGCACCAGGGAATGTTTCTATAATCTGAATAAAAACTGTTTCTATCCTAGGAATTTTGTAGTGTATAAATTTTAAAAATTTAGGTTGATAGCAAATTTGGTTTTTTTGCGTTTGTTTATTCTTTCAAATTTTAATTTTTACAGATTTATTTATTGGTTTGTTTGGTTTTATGCTCTGTTATTAGTTTAAGTTCAGTGTTTTAATGCTTCTATATTTTATTTAGTTTTATAAATTTCTATACTAATATAAATTAAAATCCGTAAACTGAACCATATAATCAATCAAATTTAAAAAGTCATGTTCTCTACACCAAATGTCAAAAAGCTAGCTCTACGAAGTAGAAGCGCCTCCAGTAGTAGCTCTACAAATAAAAACAGACATGACGTCATATACCCCTGTTTCCAGTCATCTCCGCTAGACACCACCACTGAATGTAGAAACATTTCCGGTTTAGAGCTAGCTTTAAAGTTACAGATTAGGGGTCCAGGATGAAATTTTCGATTTTGCGATTGCGATTTTACTGAGCAACTAGAAAAAATGCAGTTCAGTTCACTATTTCTACAATTTGTTTTGAGGGTGGTGCCTCGAGCGACGCAACATAAAGACTTCAATGTGTGCAGTTATTTGCTCCCCTAATTGTTTTAGAGAAAAACATTCTGCATCTGTTGATACCATTGGTCATAAATTTCTATTGTCGGGAAGAGGAGATATCGTTTAAACTTATTATTAAATACTGTTGTTAAAATGTACCTACTCAATACAAGAAATATTAGAAATGATTAAATGGTGTTATGTCGAAAATTAAAATTTAAAACATACCAACAGCTAATTATAATAATGTAATTTGGCAAATAGGGTATATGTTAGCACGCTTGTTTTTTATTTATTGTTTTACTTGTTCCATGGCATCATTGATTTTTGTAAAAATGTTAAATTTAATTTCCTCGATTTCTCCTCTTCCGGACAATGGAAATTTAAGAACCATGGTGTCAATAGACGCAGATTTTTTCTCTTGATGAAATCTAAATAAACTTTTGCTTTAAATTATTAGGGGAGCAAATAATTACACACCATTACCATTGAAATCCCTATACTGCGTCATCCGAGGCATCACCCTGTACATATATTTTTTCTTTGATTCCGCACTAAACTCTTTACTAAAACTATATTCCAGCAATTCTGTTCTTTAAGAAACTACAAATAATTCAATTTTTTAAATATTTATTTCACATATTTCATTATTTAACATGTGAAGTGTACGTATTGGTAAAACATTCATATTTTGTAGCTTATTATTATCTATTTATTTATTTATTTTTTTTTATTATGAAGATGAGAGGCGGACTAACTACTATGGTCATATGCCGCCTCATGAGTGGATGATTGTGAATTTATGTAAACATCACAAACGACCATGCTCTTCAGTGGGATTCGAACCCACGACCTCTGGCGTGCAAGGCTAGTGACAGCCACTACGCCACCGAGATCGGCTCTTTTTTATTTATTTATTTATTAACAACCATTCAACAGGATAAGTAAATGTCCCAATTATTGAGGGTTGGAGAAATAATAATGATACAAAATATTTTTACAACACAATTAGAGAAAAATGTAGTAGGTATCAAGCAAGTATTAAAATAGATGACGTTTAAAACTTCAAAAATTAATGAAAAAATAACTGTACATAGATTAGGGTTAAATGATTTTTCCAGCCCCTTAGTCTAAATAATATTTATTAGTATTTTTGTAATGTTTGTAGGTACATTATATTAAATATTTTTTGTCGCGCCTATGTATTTTATATATTTTCCCTCACCGCAGAGAATTTCTAAATTACTTCAACTCGTCAAGTAAATTGATGAGGTTATACCATGGTACTTAAAGTCCGCTCATGCTAGTGAACTGGAAACCATAGGGGTAAAGTTAAAAAACAACTGTCGGCTCTGGGATCCAAACTGAGGATCTCATGGTCCAATTGGACGAAAAATTCAAACTAATTGTAAAATAATGCGCCCTGCATGTTGGTGGCAAACTTTTGACGAAACACCGGACGATTTTAGCAGCCACAAAATCTACTTACACTACTTATAAACTAGTTTGTTACAAAAATTAAAGTTGAAAAATGAAATTTATAAACTGTAATGCTTGACGCTATCTGAATATTTTGCGATTTTCATTAAATTTGCACATCTCTTAAGGTAACTTTCCTAAACTGGTTTACGTTTAACTGTGTTTCAAACTATTTTGCCTTGTATATTATTCCGCATAAATATTTTAAAACTATATCTATTACATTCATGAATAAGGCAATTTTTATATATTACATTATGAATTTTTAATTAATGTGCAAAAAAGAAAAAATTTGTACTTCCAAAGGAAACCTTCCAGCATTTTTCAAACAAAATATTCCTGAAGATAGAAGTTTTTATAAATAAGGAATATAATTTCATTATTATGTTAATAAAATGTAAATTATATTTCCATTAATAACCTTTTAAAAGTTATGTAATGAAGAATATATTGATAAAACGATTGATATAGTTCTCTAGATATTATACTTGAACACTTAACAGATATTATTAAATTATTTGTCATTTCTTTTTCTAGTTTTATAAATACAACTGCCTATATCGTTTCCCCTTGCAGCTTATTGGTCGAAACACGAGGTAGATTTACATTAGCGAAAACATTTCTGTCCATTTTCTAAATATGTAAAAAGTACGTACTACAAACTATAAAATGTACAATCGAACGTGTTCGATTTTGTTTTGGCAATTCATATTATATTGTCGTATGCAATGGAGGGTTATAATTTTGACGTCACAGGCAAGAAAGAGAAAGATGAGGTAAAAGTTGAGATAGAAATTCATAATACAAACATCCATGTTCTGACGTTTGAGATGGTGTTTTAACAAGGTTATGTTTTTATTTTTGAAGTTTATGATTTAGGAAACTTAATAAATTTAACACTGGCCATATATTCTATATAGTAATAATGGGAGTCACTATTGCACAAACCATACACACACTTTAGTTTTGTTATTTAGCATCATTTTAAGAACTGTCATTTTGACAGCGTTTTGTTTGTATTTTGCCCACGTGAATTTCATCGTAGTTCAATGAAAACGTCAATAGATGGCAGCACGAAAATTTGCTTCAGTATAACCCTCATTGTGTGTTTTACATAGTTTTAAATAATCTTGTTTCTACACCCTTTTATAAAGTCATTTAACGTACTGGTTTCTATGGCGCTAAATAACATCTTAATCACACCTTGATAAGCCGTGGCTTCGAAAGTTTTAATCACGACGAGAAGTTAGCAACTGATTTATTTATGCACGGACGTGTTCAAATCATTAATGAAATATTACATTTTTCTGTTATCTTAATTTGCGGTCGTACTGCATCTATTATTGTGTAATAGGTATTAACCTAAAAAGAATATTTTTTAATTACATTTTTCTATATCTTAATTTGCGGCCACGGAAAAAATAAAGTATTTTATTCGTTTTATCAATTCTTTAGATACTCGCTCTGCTCGGTCTTAAAAAAACTCGTGACTAAAGAGATGTTTATAAAACTTGTTACATAATACACTCGTACTATTAAATTTCTGCCTCTTGTATGTATATAAAACGTGTCCGCAGAGCCGTTACCATCTATATTATTTCCAGTATTGCAGCTACGTCACTGGTTATGATCACAATACATTAACCTAATTTTTTTTAAATACAAAATATTTCAAACTTCATAGGTAAATTTCGCCGAGGATAAAAAAATATTTACAACGAGCGTTAATTGAATATAAAAGTCTACGACCTTCAATATCACATTTCGTTCTTGATACATAAATAACTATTAACATCCTGATATTATTTAAAATTAGTAACATCGTGTAATTCTATTTGACTTACTTCATATTATAGTTTATTCAACTACTCATAACCAATGTTCCCAAGTATGTATCTTTATTTGTCTTCAAAGGACGTCAAAGAGGTATACGATAAGTCAGTAAGTCAATCAGTTTTATAAGAATGCAATTTATGTTCAGTAAAAATCCATTAACATGTTAAATTTCTACGACTAGTTTTTAATTAATCATGATGCAAAACACTTGAAAATACAACCAATGTGAACAGTATTATACTGATTATTTTTTGACGTTTATTTAAACCAATGAAATGCTTTATTGTATGTCACGTGTCTGCGTTTTAACCAATCCTGTCATTATTATAGTGAGAATAATGCTCTTGTAATTATTCCCGGCAATTTTCTCTGTAGCTTTTTTGTTTTTGTTGACAGATGTCAGATGTCAGATAGTTATCATCAATACAAGTAAAAATGAGCAAATAAGATTGATTTAGTGGCGTGCCTGATGATGAAATAAAAAAATAATCTAATTAAATATATCTCGAGAGTTCGATAAATTAGAAAATAATTCTCCAGTATCTTTCTCAAACTTGTCGCCATTTGGCAATAACCACTCAAGCCCTATGGGCTTTCGTGGCTATTGCCTGGCAACAAGTTTTCGAAAGATCTGCCAAATTATTTTCAATTTATTCTCACCCTCTTGTTATATTATTACTGATAAAATCCCATTACCCGGGTTATCCCTGATAATTTCCCGCTATTAAGGAAATAAATAATTATTACTGTCAATAACTGTCAGTGTGACAATTAATATTTCAAGTTACATTTTGCTTTGTTTTTGAAATTTATCTCATCAAATACCATGCGACCCCTCTGATTTTCACAGATAAATTTTTATTTTTAAGCACTCAATCAAAACTACTCAAGCAAACTAACATTAAGTAAAACCCTTCCTCCTTTCGAGTCGTGATTTTCATGCCACTTTCGTGATTGTTGCTAAAAAAAAAAAATGTGCAAAACTAAACATTTATCGATAAAATCAGAAGGTCTCGTGATATTACTCTTGATAAAACCACGTTACCCATTGCCCGAGTTACCCCGATAAAATTCCCGCTACCAAAGAAATAAACAATTGTTACTGTCAATAACTGTCGGGTGTAACAATTAATTAATATTTCAAGTTTCATTGTGGCCTGTGTTAGGATTTTATCTCATTAAATACCACGCGATCTCTCTGATTTTCTCAGATACATTTTTTTTTTGCCACTCAAGCAAACTGACATTAGGTATAACCCATCCTCCTTCGGAGTCGGGAATTACCATGCAGTTTGATTTCGTATTTCTCGCTAAGCAAAAAAAATCGTGAAAAATAAAAATATATCGTTAAAATCAGAAAGCCTTGTGATATTACCCCCGGTAATACATTTTATACTAGTAATACTTGCTTCAGCAGCAAAGGAAGGTGACATAAATTTTAATTGCACTGTATATCGGTCTCTTTTTAGTTCAACGTAGATTCAAGTGAGTGTGGAAGGAAAGGGTACTGACATCATAAACCCTGCAGGACATGAAATTCGAATAATATTTCAAACACTTTATGCGGGTACGGCTCAGATACAAATTATATTGTTGATAAATAAATAAATTAAAAGCAGATACTCTTGCACTTTTAAAATATACATATCTATATATCCTAGTAAAGAAAACGTTTTGGCAATGGTTGTTCATTCCTATTTTATAGACCATATGTATTTACAACGGTCTTTACTTGGAAGGAGGAGTTTCCTGAGTTTCTTACTAGATATCATGTTTACTACTGAGAAATTCAAAATATCCTAAAATATTTAGGTTCATATACAATTTCGCTTCTTTCTTTGAAGACTGGCTGCGGAAGTAGGTAATAAGGTTCGTGCAGTTACGTCACCAAAATGGCTACTGGCAGTTGTTTGGTAGGCAAACAAAGTGAATTATGCTATTGAATGCATCAGCTTGTTTTCAATTTGCTACTGATTACGTTATGTTTACTAAGTTTTATAAGTTTGTCTTCGTATAGTGATTATTTTTTTACTCTGGAGAAGAATGTTCGGCTAGATATTTAGAGAAAATAGCATTAATAGACATCAAATAGATAAGAAAAGTGTGTAGACCGGCATTAAAAATTTTCCAAAAGTAACGTTCATATACATAACCAATTATTTATTTTATTATACGCAAAAAAAAGTGCTTACACACTGGGAGAATTGCGAACATAAATACAAATCTAGATGCGTACAAATTGTATAAGTGTGGTTAGGTTAGTGATAATTAGTTAGAGTGACTAAAATTTTGAGTATATTCTAGCAGTCAATATTAATTGATATTTATTCACCAGACATTTCAAATAATTGTATAATTTTATCTTCCTAGTGTTATTCACTGCATATTATATGCTATAATTAATACATTAATGCATAAGCTTGGTTCCTGCATTTTTTCATTTCATTTTCTTTTGTTTATTGATATCTGTAATATTTGGTATTCTAAACAACGACCAATTGTCTCTATTTGATATACTACTGCATCCAACTAAGCAGCAAGTTACTGGCATTTCTGCTGTAAAGAAATAAATAACTAAATAATTATATATACATGAATAGTATTTCATAGGTACATTCAATTTTACGTGCAAAGAAATATTCACAAAATTATAATTTTCGATCTAATTCTCGATCTAATTCTCTAAATATAAAAATTCGCGTCTGGATGTAAATCACTGCCTGCCTACCAAACAACTGACAGTAGCCTTGTTGTGACGTCATATGCACGAACCTTATTGTAATATTTGTTCTTAAATTTCGCTGTATACTGTGTACAAAATTGTGAATAATAATGTTTAAATTTAAAACTTCATTATTGAATTTTTAGAAAAAATCTTATTCATTTGTAAAACTTGCGGATGCGAATCGCTTTAGGATTTGATGCGGATGCGGAGTTACAATTTTGACAAGTAAGTGGATGCAGTTCGTATGCGGATATTAAAAACTGTATTCACGTAGGGATCTACGTATAACCGAAACGTCTTTGCTTGGAAATTTTGTAATTGTCCAATTTTGGACTAACAATACTTAATGAATTATAGGTGATAAATAAAGCTTCAGTTCTTTTTTTTTACATTCGCTAACATATTCTCATTGAGGAAAATAATAAATAAAATGAAATTATATTAGAAATTTTATGAGCGAAACTATGAATACAACTACAATAATTCAATGAATATTTTCCATTCAATTAATTTTCCGGGTATTACAGATAAATTAACAATAGTAATGAAAATGCATGAAAACCTACCTATTTTTCAATTAAATTCATGAATTAATCATTGCATTTCAATAATTTGTTTGGATTTCCTTGCAAAATTATAATTATTTTTATTATAATATTATACAGTAATATACGTAGTATATTTTATTACAAACAATTCCATATAGAATAATAAATGTGTTAAACTAACTTTGCTAAAGAGATAAGATAATGAACAATGGTAAACTATGTACGAGTAAAGCCTTATTTTCATTTTATTGTACTCATTTCTATACTCCTAAAGAGAAGGAGAGATGGTTGGAACTCACTCACAATACAAGTATTAATAAAACTATGTATTTATTTTTACTTTCCAATATGTAAGAATAGGAGTATTAAAAAAAATTATGGCGAAACTTTTGCACACATTCTAGTTTTGTGATCCTCAAATCCATTTTTCTCATTGAGTTCTGTGTTGTGTATGTCATATAAACAGTATATTCCGAACGAGAAAAGATATAGTTACGAACCTGATTTATTATAAATTTAATGAAAATGCACAGAGCTGATCATCACTGATCATATCTTCACCACCGATCATGAAATTTTACTGGACAGTGGACACAAAATATAAATGAAATATATTGACAAAAGTATATACATAGAGGTTATATGCCGCCTCGGTACCTTGTTTTCGGTGGTGCGACAACGGCGCGCAGTTTCGCAAAACGATCACCCATCCAACTACTAACCGCGGGCAGCATTGCTAACTTGCGTTATCGAGTGAACCGGCTTTAACGCTACCAGCCAGATGGCTCATTTATTATTTAATTGTTATTTAATTATAAGTAGGTATATACATTTGAATTCGTTTCGTTGGTTTTGACAAAGTGCACAGGTACACTTAACAGTACTTAGTTAAATATGCGTATTGAATGCAAAATATAGTAAAATAACTAATGCTAATCTATCACAATAATAAGAAATAAAATATTTAAATAGAAGTTAAGGTCAGTTATTCAAAGTTGTCAAGTTATAAAACAATTGTAAAGTTCTGAAAGTAAAATGGGACTATGATAACTCCTGTCACAGTCAGTGTAACTCAATAGAAATGCGAATATTTCAAATGTCTTTCATGAAAGTTGCAACCCCTTGGTATATACTTCTGCATTATATATGCTTTAAACCAAGACACTGCTAACATTATCTAACTGTAATCTAATATAAAAGTTTTTATTTTCTAACCAAAGAAACTCTAAGCATTTTAACGAAATACTACGCACAAGGTCACAGAGGACTACAATTTAACAACATATTAAAGAGATAATTTTGAGTAGAAATGTGATATAAATACAGGTCCTCTTTCAGTCTTTCACTTAGTTTCGTAACAAAGATATTGAAGTTTTGTTTGCGCTTTGTTATACTAGAGGAACAAAGACAGACAGTAAAGAATAAAAATAGAGATTGCATAGCAAACACAGCACAGCATAGCACTCCAAAACATGAGGAATTGGTCATATCCTGTCCGTGTCAAATTCAAATGTCAATTTTTTAATTCTCTTTTTGTTTATAGTGATTGTGGTTGAAATAATAAATTTCTTTCTGTCCATCTAATGTATGCACCAATAAGTATAATTTGTAATTCTTGTTTTTGATAAATAATGTGAATAAATCTTACAATCGCAAAAATGAAGACTAAATCATAAGTTTGATAATTGCTAAATAATTTGAAATCTTTGAATTAATTCTATGTTTCTATGTTTTCCTGTGTTGCGAATTCCCATGTTGTGTTTTGTTATGCAATCTTTTATTCCAGCTTAAGTGTTTTTCGAAGAAAAAGACATGACTGTTGAAGTAGAAATTGAAATCATATTACTATTTTCAAAAACTAATAGTAATCCGTTCCTTTTGATAATTACCAACCGTATCATTTTTTAATCAATAGAAAACTGCCTGATCAGCTAATAGATCGTGGATTATGCTTACTGGGGAAACTACGTTAAAAAAATGAGCAAAATACACTACATCATACGTGGTGCAGAAATGTGTACATTTTATGCAAAAGACGACTTTTCTAACTTTTTAAATCACAATATCTCATGAATTATGATTCGTAGGAAAAAAGGATTTGGACAATTTTTCTAGACAATTCTACAAGTCTAGAAACTTTGTATGTCTAATTTTACTATAAAACTTACCGTTCCAGACAAATATGCGAAAGACTGATATTCTTTTGACCTCGTATATAATTTTTAGTAGAGGGAGGATCGATGGGGACTTTTGATATTTCATTTGTAATAGTATATTTAAGGTCTAGGCCAATTTTTAGCTCTAAGAGAATTTTTCCGAAGGTACATCTTTTTTTTTTTGTCTATTTTGACTGGTCTATAATGAGTGGTGAGATTTTGTGTTGTATAAGAAATATAATGAAAATTTTTTGGTTAAACAATTATCCAATCGGATCTCTATATTTCTGATCATGTGTGCAAGAGTAACCAATCAGGTCACAATTACATTGATAATTTCCCCGGAAATTATCACTTGTTCTTAAGTAACAGTTGTTGATAGTTAGTTGACAGTGAATTCAATATTTGATTAATTTATTTCAAAATGTCATTTTCACGGTAAGTGAATGAAAATAATAATAATTTTCGCTACAACTACCTCAAGAACGTTGCTTGAAGGTAACAGCCCTCCGCCTACCAAGCAACGTTCTTTCGGTAACTGTGATAAATTATTTCGTAATTATCAATGGCCTAGGGATATTATAGCTGATATGAGGTTTATTAGATTTAGTTTTACATTTTAAACATTTCTTGTATATACATTTTTAGTATAAAATCTATGTGGAACAAACTGTCGCTACTATATGAAAATAGAATTGTATTTTCTATGTAGCATAAAAAAGTCACCAACCAGTAATAGTACAAGTAAATTGAAACCTATCGCTTTTGTTATTGTGCACATGAACCTTACATAGTAATATACTATAAAATAGATAAGCCAGTCGATATATAGTTTTAGTTGGAATTAAAAACCTGTATTAACATTTTTATTATCGACATGGGTCGAGTGATACACTTTACAATGCCCCTGAAAATTTGAGTAAATAATAAAATATTTTGCCAAAAGAATGAAAATTTAATGAGATAAAATATTTGCTTTAATTATAACAAGAACAAGACCACGTTTCAAGTTTCAGTTAGCTTAAACATAAGTTTAATATAAACAAAAGGCAAGAATATGATCTTGCCAATTAAAATTAGTTCATACTCAATTTCAATCTTATTAATATACCTAACTATCACTTAGCAAATTATTTCCGTATAACATAACATAACATATAAAAATATTTAAAAATCTTACATATTTTCAAATAAAGATGATTTAAATTTGTCACACAATTTCTTAAAGCACTTTTTGAGAAATATATTCTTGATTTTCAACAATGACATGAAAATTTTCTTTTATTTCACAATATATGGAAGCATCGAAGTAAGAAAGACACTTTTTTAATCACCGTTAAAAGTTTTATCCAACGAGAACAGAAACTTCATCTTATACGTTATACGTTACATGCTATTAGAAGACGTCTCTTATATGATGAAATAGAATTTTTAATTACTAGTGTAATCTAGTAAAAATGTTGATTATATAAATATTAAAACTGAACCACATTTTAAACGCTCATATTATAATAAAATAAGCATTTACATATGTAGTAATAACGTCGGAGTTAATGTAAATTATTAGTAAAGAATATCAAAATAAATGTAAATATATTACAACCTAGTCCCGCATTAATTCACGTTATTATATTCATGAGATATATGTATGTTAAATAAATATAAATTGAATTATTAAAAACAAGAAAAAACATTGAAGGACAAAAACTTTGCATACGAGATTTCCCTAGGTTGCACACAGATACATAATACATTATTTAAAAGATAGCTGCTATTTACTTTTTTTTTTTAGAAAAGAAGTAATTTTACATTCGCTTTTCTCTTTTACTCACTTCAAAACATCAAGAATATTTATAAAGTATGTATATCTCAACTCACAAAAACATTATATGCACTTGCTTCATATGAGGAAGTGACTTTTATGTGCGCTTGAACCAATGAGATTCTAATATATAAACTGGCAATATAGGATGTTTCACTTTGATTAGCTTTTATTTATTAAATGCTTTAAGTTTCGTTGATATAAACGCACATTCGTAAATTAAACGTACATCCAAAGGTAATCAGGGTTATACGATTACGATATCTAACTATCAATTGTTTTAGCAGTGTATTAACACAATTCATTCTACTGGAACTTATTCACATTATTTATATCAACAAATTTGCTATAAAATTTAATATTCATAAACATAATGTTAGCTATAAGGATAGAGTAGAGGGCCATTCAAGTATTACGTAAGGATAAAAATAGACATTTAGACTACCCCTCACCCCTATTTAAGCTTTTGTAAGAACTATAACTACCTCCCCACTATCTTACGTACGATTTTTTTCAATGAACCCCCATTACACACATATTAGCAATTATAACATACAAAATTATAAAAAAATTTAGGAATGTGATCTATAAATCTGTAAATAATAATTACATTTATTTATTTATTTATACATAATATAAATTCTTAAAAAAATTGTTGTGTAATTAATTTTTTTACTAATAAAGAAATAAATAATTATAAATATTTCAGTACATCTTTCGTAAGAATAAAATACGCTACCCCTCATAAGAAACTGTAAGAATTCTGTTTACCCCTCCCACTCTTTAGAACCCTTACGTATTACTTGAATGGCCCCAATCACTAGTTTAACAAAAATCAGTATTTCATTTTTTTTTTTTAATATTATTAGAAATCTACAAACTTATAAGTCAATGAAATCAGAAAAAAACAATCTTCTTAGTAGGACATTTTTTACAATTAGTTCCATTTAAAAAAAAATGATAAGTTTTTGACATATTTTGAATATGAACCACAGAAAAAATATATATTTGTACGTCACTGACAAGACAGTAAAATATGTATAATTTTTATTTGAAATATTTTTCTCTATATGTGATAATATAGAAATTATTTACAATTGAAAAATTGAGTTTTGTCCATATCAAGCGGCTTATAAATGAAATTGACCAACTAGTGTGGCAATTTGTATCTAATTTATCGTTGCTATTATAGTAGTCGAGATACCAATGGTACGCCTCGAAATTGAAACACAATATAGGTGTCACGCATAAGCTTTACAGTTCAATATCTGTTCAAGTCTATGAATAGAATATTCTTCTTTTCAGAACATAAATCGTTCATAAATTCAGATTCTCTGCTATAGATTCAAATAATTGTGGTAGATGCTTGGCTTTTACGGATTGAAAATTATATATAAACCGATATAAAATATTTGTGGAATATTTTTAATTAATATATTCGGGGATAACACCACAGGAAATGTAGGTTTTATTATGTAATCTTTAGTTATAGAACCATACTTGCTTGATAACAATTAATAAGAGCAATTTTGTCTAATGTCAACAAGTACGAATTTACCAGATGAAAAATATTATTTCGAGTAGTATTTGGTAAGATAACACTGATAAACAAAACTTTTTTTGTGTGCCATGGATAAAATATGGCGTATGTTATGTAAAATTTCACAAAAAATCAGAAAATGACCTTGGATTTTCTCTATCACCCATACTTTGCTACGAAGTGTGTGTGTGTGTGTGTGTGTGTGTGTGGGTGTGTGTGTGTGTGTGTGTGTGTGTGTGTGTGTGTGTCTACTGAAATATATCATATATCGGTATGTTTTTAATGTTACACTTATTTGCTTGTTGCTAAAAATCCGTCAGTGATAGGCAATTTCTGTATTTAAATTCGTTTTTAAGGTATTAAAATACATCAGAGACACCAAAAAATTTCCATGGCACAAAATGTGTGTTTAACAGTGTAATTTGCAGAATATAATGTGGTAAATAGCTCCTTGGTAACGCATCGGACTGTGTATCGTGAGATTCACAGTTCGAATCCCACAGTCGACAGTTGCAAATTTAAATTTACCCCTGAAGTTCCCCATTTACTAACTAATAACTTTTGGGGTGTGATTTCATGGCAGGTAATTGCACTTCATATACCACTTACCGAGATCTACCCGTAATGGGTAAAAGGCGTGATGATTATATTTATTTATTTAACTTCTTAAAATGCTATGAAAGTTTCTTCACTTGCTAATAGTTCTCTTCCTTGTATATCCGATGTCAAACAGAGCACAGAAGCGTTTTTATAAGTAGTTATACAGTTAGCGCAAGGTGACCAGATTTTAACATTGTGAAGCGGGACATCATATAAATAAAATAAGTGAATAAATATCTCAGCACCCCATTTATTTTTTGGTATGGCACTCTGCTCAAAGCAGATCTCGGTATTATGACATATTTTTAAGCGTGAATTATGGTTACCAGCCGTCAAATCAAGACCTCCACGGATGCTTATGGTGGAAGAACTACAGGATTCATTTTATGTACTGACAATTTTCGAAATTAAGTCGACTATGAGGCTTATTTGAGTGTTTTTTTGTTTAGTACATTACTGTTTGAAGCGTCATGAAAACTGCAAAAACTTGTTAAATTATATTTCACACATAATATGACTCTCGGCGCCCATTCTTTCCAAAAAAATCTGGACTTTCTTAAAATACCGCGGGACGCGAGACAAGTTGTTAAAAATCGGAACTGTCACGCCAAAAGCGGGACATCTGGTTACTTTAAGTTAGCGCCTTCTATAGTATTGAATTCTTATGCATAGATCTTCGCCAAATAAGAGACCGTTTAAAACCAATCAATAATTTATCTTACCAATGCTAGCTAATATTGACCTGTTAATCAGATCGTTAGTGGCTCTTTTTAGACAGCAACAAGTCCTGCGAAAAATCAGCAGTTTTCATGTCCGCAGGAATTTATTCTGCATGTTGCAGTGAGCGCTACCTATCTGCTCCTCCAAATGAGAACATTTCATTTTGCGGCGCGATGTAAAATATTCAAACACGCATACTACTCAAGTCGCTATCATTTAAATGCAAATATACCTACACGCGCGATCCGCGAGCTCCACTTTCTGAAGCGTCATCAATTTTCATGGAGTTCATTTACAAATGTTAATTATTATCGCACAAACTCATTTTATGATTAGATATTACTTACACTAACATAATTCTACAGAAGTATTCAGTTCTGACCGAATTCTTCAGTTGCGTGCACATTAACTGAATACTCAGTTAAAATGTATGAAAGGTACTTACTATTTTTTTGTTCTCAGTGTAGGCAAATAGTCAAAACAGCTCCAAAAAGATCTGATCGATTTATTTTTTCATGATTCTCATACTTCCATTTATATTATACCGTGAACGCGGCACCGACAAACTGAAACTTTCGACTCGGCCGAGTAAATGACACAGCGCCGGCTTGTTTGAACCAGTCCGCTCGAGCCACAATAGAGAATATTCCCGAAGCTTCTCGAAACAAGGAAAGCGAAATATAAAAGAGCGAATCATCGGAAGCAGTTCAGTTGACTCCGAAGCTACTATGAAGAACTTGTGAACATAAATATATCGCTCGGGCTGTATATAATTATATCGTCATAAATAAATATCGCTCGGCTAGTTTATATAAATAATAGTGTTTTATTTACAGTAGTGGTAAGTGTTAGTGTATAAGTTTTTGTTTTTACTGTTATATACCTAATGTTAATTAACTTTTACTTTTTATTATAATAATTATTAATTATTTGTTATTAATTAATTTCTTTTTGTTTACATAAAAACTTATAAAACCCAGAAACGTTACAATACAATTTATTAAACTGTCATTAATGTATGGATTAAAAGATAAAATATTTGCAGGAAAAATCTGGACAAGAACCGCTAAAGACAGAAACAAATGAAAAACGATGAAGGAGGCCTTCGTCCAACACTTGACCCAACACAAAAATAAATATAAAAATTATATAACTAAAATAATTTCGAAAATTGTAAAATATTAAGTAATTCAATTTTTAATTATAGATGTATAAACTAGGGTTCAATAAAGGCTATTATTATTATTATTATTATAATGTATGGATACTAGTTATACGTAGTATTGTTCCAGATAAAATACAAAATAGATTGTCAATGTTAAATAAAGTTGACAATAAAATAATAAATTAAGAAACATTTCACATACATTTTTGAAACTTTAACCTGAATTTTACCACACAACCATTCATTTGACATTGGCGTTCATAATAATATATTAATAACGGAAAAATAAATATTGCATCTTGGCTGAAACTCACAATATAATAAAGTAAAAATACAAGCAAGTAGGTATATTTAAAATTTGTTTCATGATTTAGGTCAAATAAAAATATGCACTTGACCTAATTAATCAGAGTCGGTATAACACTTTTCATGACCCTAGGCAATTTTTACGCCCTTTAATATAAGAAAAAATTAAATATCAAATTAATTTAATTTTAATATCCTTTATGTGAACCTTAGCACCTGTTGTTGAGCCCAACAGATTATTTTCACGAAGTAATAAAATGAAATTAAATCTCAAAGCTAATTCAATATAATAATATTCATAGAGATTAGTCGACCGTGGGTGTCGAATTGAAAAATTTATATTCCACAATTAAATGTGTAATCAAAGTGCTATTTACTTATTAATTAATGTAAATGTTTAATAATTAACTTCAGACATGTTTGACATTGATGTATTAGTTGTTTGTAGTCAGTCCTCTTATTAACCATGATTATTCAAATATATTATTACACAAATAATTAATTTCTGGCATAATTGGATATTGCAAATGATTTTTATAGTTTAATATATCATTGAAACTTCTATACATGTAATGAATTGAATATTCTGTGCATCCAGTACACTTCCTTTTATAATTAAATTATAACCAAACTTATTTTAATGATTTTTTGTTACTCTCCACTCGTTCCAGTGTTAACGGATACACGTGAATCAAGCCATCTACTTATTTACACTGTGAAGAAAAATAAAAAAATCAATTTTTAAACGGAATAGAATAAAGAGTTTCAAATGAAAATTGTATCTAATACTAATTAACATCTTTTTAATAACAAAATTTATTCAAACTCAATTATTTACCGAGATATGCTCAAAATACCTCACAAGCCTTCAGGTAAACTACGACTTCCGGTTGATGGCCACCCACCAAAATCTAACTAGTTCTTACTTTGAACATGCAACATCTAAGTATTAAGTTTGAAAATGATATTGTCATTAGAATCTGATGTGGCCATCACATAAATCCCACAAAAATTTTAATTTCAAAACGGTGCAAAATATAAAAAAAGTTTCAAATAAAAATTTTAGCTAATACTATTCTACATTTTTTTGTATATTACAAAATTTATTGTAACTCAATTATTTACTAAGATATACCCAAAAACCCAGAAAGGTCTTCAAGTAAACTATCACTTCCGGTTGATGGATAGCTACCAAAATCTAATCATTTCCTAAACTCAACATTACTATTTTAAATATGAAATTTCAAAACGATATCTTTATTAGATTTTTATTTATCGTGGAAGAAAAAATCATCACACACACACACAGACGTCATAGTAAAAATAGTGAAATCGTAATCTAGGGACCCCTAAACGTGCTTATCTGTTGTAAACTCACTACTGAAAATTTTGACGCGTCACAAAACTTTCCTTGATATAACATGTGCAGGAGGTAAAAATTATTAATATTTTATCAAGCGATCTCTCACTAGTCCCTGCTTTAAAGCAAATTATATATTTCGTTATTTTTAGTTTTTAAAATCAAATGAAATCGATGCAATATATACTTTGATATTTAACAATAAACAATCAAACTTAACCCTTTAAAGACGGAATTAATTGTAAAAAAGTGAAGATTTGAAATAAATTTAACATATTTAAACAATTATTTAAAAAATAAAAAACCATTTTAGCAAGTAGAGACATATCTTCTAACAACAACTGGAAGTATTTACGACTAATATAATAGATTCGCAGCCACCTAGAACTAGAAAAGTAACTACATGTTTACGTGACCATATGGTGACGCTAGGCTTTAAAGGGTTATAAATCGCAATGCAATGCAACATTCCTCTATTAAGTACATAAACATGACTAACACATTGTCGTAGAAGAGAATTCTGTGAGCAAATTCTGAGGTTGTTAAAATTTGCCTGAAGCGTTTGCACCATTAGTTCATTCTCATTCTCAGCTTTAGCGCCGTTGCGTTGGCGATGTGCGTGATATTTCATATTACTCTAATAACATATGTCAACATCATTTTATCACTTTTGCCTCACATTCCAATTTAGAATTTCAAAGAGTTATATATTCCTAGAATTAATTGCAGAATTTAACTGGCGTTTTTAATAAATAAGAAATAGATCATAAATGCATTATTAAGTTATTTATGTATTAAGTGAATAAAGACATATTTTAACGACAAGCGGCATGTTTAGCTCACGAAGCGTAGCCGAGTGATTTAATTTACGCGAATGATTAATTTGTCTTTATTCACGTGTTGCATACATTATTTTTTCCAACACCTTCATTTAATCTGCTTCTTGAATAAAACTAAAATGACATTTAATTTTAAAAATTGACATAAATTTTTATGTTTCATCTTTTTTTTGTTACCAACGCTTACTTGTGTACTTTATAAGTTGCTATATAATTTTGCTTAAAATATAGAAAAAAATACACATCTACATTTTGTACAGCAATCCACTAGAGCAGTGATGCCCAACGTTTTCATATTCCAAGGCCAAAGTGATTAATTTTAGCGGGCCGGATAAATAAAGAAGTGAATTATAATTAATAAAATTACGAACAATGGAATGACAACATATATACTTTTACTGAATTTTATTTATAACCAAGTTAGTAGAAATAAAAATAAAAAGGGATAAAATCAAGATTACACAACTTGTAAACCAGGATAGTGACCAGGATTCAATCTTGACCACTAGCTTGGTTAAGATTAGCGGGCCGGTTAATATTTGCTGACGAGCCGTAGGTTGGCCATCACTGCACTAGAGGATAATGTAATACCTACTTTCACCACAGTATAAATTCACATAGGAGCGACAGTCCGGCCCCTTTGATCTTTATGTAGCATCGACCGATGACCTTGAGCCGAGCAGCCATATTGGCAGCTGCGGCATACGGCGGTAAATTTGAATAACTGTCAGTTGCAAAGGGGATAAAATCTAAAAATATTATTTCATCTGCACTATAAAAGTTCCTATAATTTTGCATGGTACCAATAAGTTTACCTCTCTGCTTTGCACTCATTTTATGAACTTAACATGACAGAAATACTGTAGCTTGATATTTGACAGATCCAATTGACACTGACATATTACATTTTCTTTTCTATGGTTACTAAGATAACCTATCAGCGAACACTAAGTGGCCATCTTCCCGGCTGCGCACCACTGAAATATTGGGATCATGAAATTTTTGAAGTGTCGCTACTGTGTGAATTCTTATACTGTGCTTTAAGCATCCTTATTATTAAAGTATTATTTTAGTATCGAGAATTCAGTGGATAAAATACCACTTTACAAGAAGGTGTTGTAAAAAAAAATTCTTAGTTTCATGTTTTTAATTTTGTATAATTATATACGTATAGGAAACGCTGAAATGTTAGTTACAGTCAATGGAGACCGCTATAGAGCCATGATATACTAATTTTTTCGTTCCCCAATTGAATGGAATTAATGTGGTAGAGCGGTGGTTTCAGCAAGACGGCGCAACATGTCACACAGTGCTCTAAAATCAATAGGGAACAACTTATCGCTATATAAAAAAATTAACATTGTATTTCCTATATTGTATAAATCATTTCACCACCCTGTATATGAGATGAATTATCTTAGAAATTTTTTAATATTTTTCATTATAAAATAAAGTAAGACAAAATATATCTAATTACGTTTAATGAAATTTTACATTATTTCACTTTAATAATAACAAAAATTTATCAATATATTGCGTTCAAGTTTGTTGCAATTCCAAAATGCATCTTATGTACTATTGATGTAGCATCGCTCATACATTGTTCTCGAATTAATACAAATTTGATGGATTGGTTCTCTAAGACTCTATTAGATCTAATGTTAAATGAAGATAATCAATTAGTATGTTTAAGTATGATTGATGGACCTATAAGCATATATATCGCCATATGACAAAATTCTTAATATTAGTTCCAGCTGTGTTTTACAAAATAATATCTACAGAGCGTTTAAATATTTTTATCACTATTTAAATAGTTATTTTAAATAATGAATAATACAAGCTAACACTTTTATCAAGCCTTAATTGTAATCGCTATACTAACATAAGTGAAATGTTATAGAGATTAAATTAGTTCAAGTGTTGTAAACTTGATTATAACACCTGAACTAAGAAACACATTAATGTTCAAAATATAGTTAATACAAGAACCAAAGGCTATGCCCGATATTATAAAGAAATTAACTGTCACATAAATTTACTTTTAAAGTAAACTTATTTGCTTTTAATAATTTGAAATTATTTTATGACTTACTTAACATTGTTATAAAAAATTTAATTGTCATTTGGATAACTTCATGTAAATTTTGTATGAGAGTAAATTTAACTGGAGTTTAAATTTCTTTATCTACGCCCGTGACTTAAATGTCACTTAACCCACTCGTTTTGCGTGGGTTAATAGCTTCATTAAAGCACTCGTTTTCATTAACGCACCTGTTATTATAAATGTTGATAATACAATCTTTACAATTCTTTAAATTAATTAATATTTAATTAATAAATAATTTTTAAGCCGATCTCGGTGGTGTAGTGGCTATGTCGCTAACATAGCACGCCAGAGGTCGTGGGTTCGAATCCCACTGAAGAGCATGGTCGTTTGTGTTGTTCATATAAATTCATAATCATCTATTCATGAGGCGGCATATGACCATAGTAGTTAGTCCGCCTCTCATCTTCATAATAAAAAAAAAAAAATAATAATTTTTAAAGCTTTTTCCTCTATATCCGACGAAACACTTTCTAAATCACTCATTCTCACGAAATACTTAAACAATTTATGAAAAACAACTACATAATTGCTTAATGTCAAATTGTGGTCGTCATGGATATGAAACCATTTTCACAGCAACTACTTGGATTTATTTTCTACTTTCAAAAAAATAAAATCAAATTATTTAAATTTTTTAACTTTGGGTGGGCGTAGATAAAATATTGTACAATACACGTGTGATAATGCATCATTAATATACCTATTTGATTACACAACTCCGCTATCACCTCGTGCAAATTTCACATGCGTATCTTCTTATCCCACTTATATCGTAAATATCTATTATAATACCGGACATATGCATTTTACGAGGGTTTCATAAAATACAAAAGTCTGCATACAAATATAAAAAAAAAAACTAGAAATCTGATCAATTACATACGGCCAAATGCATACAGCATTGTTAACTGTATTCTTAATGTTTCTAACAGTGAAATTAATTTTATTGAACTTATTCAGGTTAGAATATTAAAGTCATAATTGTTATATTTATACATGTATTGTATTCTAATGTAGTATAATGAATAAATTATTAAATGTTTGTGATACTAAATTGGGAAATCAGTGGCACTTAAAATGTGCACATCACATTTATTTAAAATTTCATTTCGATCGAAGATCACTATCTTGTATAATGCAAATATGTTTTTTAAGAAAGGTAATGTGCTGGATCCATATTTTTGAATATGCGATTGGCAGCCTTGATTCTGATTGGTCTGATGATTTCTCAGAATGAAATAAAATTATAAAAATCTGATGTGGCCAGCACATAACCTCCCGCCCAATACTACTCTTAAACGGTACAAAATAGTATTTGATGATACAAAAACATACCTTCTTATTTGTTTATTTTCTATTTATCTATATTTGAGAATTTTAATTTTCTTTCGTTTATTTATTTAATTTTTTGACATATTTCACTAAGAAAACAGCTTCACAATCACAATGACACGTGTCACATTTCGTAAAAAATTGAAAATTTTTCAATATTTCCATGGTGTACTACGAATGCAAGATTTGTGAAATCTAATTTCTTTATATTTCATTATCTCTAAATCTAATGAAAATTAATAAAATTAGTGTAGTCAAAACACATGTAAAATTAAATATTCTTCAACTTTCAAAATAACATAAATTGTTGAAAAAGGAAATTTAACCGTGTTTTCCACGAAAAACTGTTAAGGGCTTCAAGTAAAGTGCTACTTCCGGTTGACCAATTTTATCCAAAATCTAATCAGCTCTTCATTTATATATACATACATACATACATACATACATACATACATACATACATACATACATACATACATACAGACATCATCGCGAAAATAGTAAATTCGTATTGTAGGGACCCTAAAACGTGCTTATTCATTGAAAACTCACTACCCAATTTTTTGACCAAAAACAATACCTCCCTTACCTAGAGGTAGGCGGGAGGTAAAAATGAAACAATCTGTGTTAAATAAGATTTAAAAATAGGTGTAATAGTACCCTGTGCATGTACAGTTTCAATGGCATAGTTGTTACCCGGACAATTTGTATTTAACAAAACTATTTTCCTATATTAAACGCTTGACAATCTTTCGCTGAGACACGCGGTATGTAATTTTGCATAGGATACAGACATGCAAATTTTTTGAAGTTTTTAATTGAAATATAACAGCAACAGGTTAAAATGTGCATGAGAAAAATAATATTTTCAACAAAGCAACATTTATTTGAAGCACACAAGAATTTTTATTGATCTTGAAATATACCATATTATATTTCTGTAGTATGTAATATTAAATTGTTACTTTGCGCTTTAATGGTTTCCGATCTAAACATGTCAGAATCTATAGTAACATTTATTGCCTTGAGGTGAAATATTTAGTTTAGAATATAATGTAATTCAAATCGTAAGATGTTGATTGCTGTTTGAATATAGGTAAGTTGTAATATAACGCTTAGCACACAAAATTATAAACCGAGCAACCTACATCAGTGGCTGGATTACATATTACATCAAGGTGTAATACAGTTCTGTCGCATTTTGAACGGACTACGACTACCTAATGTAATAACAGCCCTAATATTGACGCGTATAGCGTACGAAAATCGATTAATTATTATTCAAATCTTCTACATTACCTATATATCTTGTATAAAATCATAGTGCGTATATGTTACCGGCAAACTACGAAATCAGTCAAATTGCTTACGGAGTTATGTATGTTATAACTTATGCTACAACAGTGTATATAACGACTTGCTTTCAATTCTACAAATTGTTTAAACATGATGGAAGTTTGTGACTGCTATCCAATAGTTTAATTATTGTCATTAAACATGTGTCACTTTCCTTAGGCCAGAGTTCGGTAAGAGATATATTTAAATGCGTAAATTCGGGTACCAGTTGTCAATTTATACAAATAATTTAATATTAGAAATAAATTAAATATACAGTCTGTCCCAATTAAGGTACGAAGGTATTGGGATCTCGAGAACCGTAAGAGCTACGAGGTTGGTTAAATTAGACGAAAGTTGCCTCATTAGTAGGGTATTTTGAACATGTGTTTGTTTTTCCAAATGAATGCATAGGTCACTAGATATTAGCAAAAAGTAAATTTAGTAATTTTGTATTTTTGCTGATAACTTTGTTATACTCAAAATGATTTTGGAGAAGACGCACGTCATTAAAAAATATTACTCACTATGCAACAATGTTTATATGGGATACTAATTTTTGTTGAAATGAAAATGCAATGCATGTTGCAACACACGTGCCGTCATTTTTAGACGTGATTTGTTGCAATGAACACAATATATTTATATATACATATTATAAAACACTGGATCACTAGGAGCACAAATTTTAACAACACAGTAAAGTCTGACAATAAAGTGACAGTTCGATATGAATTTTGTATGTAAACGTGATCATTTACTAATACCAACAACATAACGAACAAAAATAAACTAGAATTATTTTCAATAATTTAAAATTCGATTAAATGAATAAAATGGACTGTAAAATAACTGTACATTGAATTAATATATACTTTTCTTAATGCTAGTATTTTTACGTTGTTTTATTTTAAACATTAGCATACCTAAATAAACTTTGCAAGTTATTTTTCACTTTATAAAGTTTTTTTCAAGTTGATGACGTGCGTCTTCTCCAAAATCATTTTGAATATATATGACGTAATACTATATTCTGGTTTGCACTTTCTTATGATACTTTTTATAGGTGAATTTGCAGAAGTACTCAAAATTTTCCTATATCTAAACATTTACGAGGTTTATTCCAAGTGGTTATTTCTGACAAGTTTGTGACAATTTCACTGCGTCTGCGATAAATGTAAACAAGTAAGATTGAAACGTAAGCTTCATTTCCTTTTTTGTAGCGAAAAAATGTATGAATTTCTTTATGTATATGTATACTTGAGGTTAGCTGTCAAAACAAAAAATTAGTAGGTATGCACATGCGCTTCACTCCATTCGCCGTTCCAGTCTATGTTTCTAACTTAACTTGTTTACATTTGTCACAGGCGTAGTGAAATTGTCACAAACATATCACAAACTTGTCAGATATAACCACTTGGAACAAACCTATTATTACAACAAATGTACCACGAATAAAGTGAGTTACAAATTATAATATAATTTTTTTTTCAACACTTGTTAACTGGTATTTTATCCACTGAATTTTCGCTAATAAAACAATACTTTAATAGTAAGGATGGACGAAGTAATACTAGTGGATAAAGTAACTTAGAACTTATAAAGTATACACGTAAGCATTGATAACTAAATAAGACAAAACATTAATATTTATGTCAAATTTTTAATTAAATCTCATTTTAGTTTTATTCAAGAAGCATATTAGAGGAAGATGTTGGACAAAATATTGTGTGTAACACGTGAATAAAGACAAATTAACCACTCGCGTAAATTATATCACTCGGCTAACATTCCGTTTGTGATTAAAATATGTCTATTCACTTAATACATAAATAACTATTAGTCGCAATTCATGCCTACTGTCTACACAGGTACAGAATATATTCTTCTCATAAGTTATTTACGAGACAGACGAAGATGACAAATGTTGCAGTGTTTTATGAATGCGGTTTACCTACCTACATGTCAAGTACTTTGAATAAACTGTAGGCGTTAATTAAGAAAATAGAGAAATGTCAGAATGTCACAGAGGTAATTTGCTTGACACTTTGTATTTTGAAACCTCGCACTTGTACAAAATACTCAAATATTTTCTTGTTGTAGTGAAATTCTCTCCAATCTGAACTTGAATCCACATAGTATTTTTTTTTTCATCAGATAAACCTCTCAATTCCAATTTTTACTATTTACCCTCAGGCTCGTGTGTTTCGACTTTTTATCACTGGAATTAACGAACGAAAACGACCGCTCTTTAATAATTGGTTGATCAGAGATATTTCCGGATATAAAAACATCAAATAACTATAGCTATACCGTTGCTACATATGTAATTTTAAAAAACTAAAATTTATGTAATACTTGGAATTAAAGGGAAATATTAACATGTTGAAACAAAAAAATAGATAATAGTTATTTACATTATAAGTTCGATAAACGAGTTTAAACAGTACAAAGAAAAAATTTCGGTACGGTTTATTTAAAAAAAAAACCTGTGACGCATCTTTTCTTCTTTCTTAGAAATAATCACATCGTCTTGGTTTTAATGAAATAAAAATAATGATAGCAACCAGTTTAGTTTTGTTGGCATTTCTAACATTTTTCAAAAATGAATGCAGGAAAAGATATTGTAGATCAAATCCTATTAACATATTACTTAGCGACGATACAGTACTGTCAATAAAAGCAATACTGTAAAGTCCCTTTTACTAGATTTAAATCAGTCCGATAAACATACTAATGTGATACAGTAATAAATATATAATATTTTATTATGTGGAACTATATACTTTTCATTGGAGATATCACATAATTTTGAAAACCACACTATTGTACGGATGTAAAATGTTGGATAGATATTGGCTTAGTAAACACAAATGCAATTGACACCACCACTGAGTGTCACCCAGTAATTCGTAAGCAACATAATTTAAAATTAATTTGTATTTTAAGTATTTTTTCCAGGCCGGGAGAGAAATTCTGTTTCTAGGACTCCAAAATCATGACAGAAAATTTTTTTCTCTCCCGTCGCAAAGGGAACTGCTCAATTAATGTAAAAATAAACCAAATTAACAAATCAATTAACTATCAAATTCTACTACAATTCAAATAATAATAAAAAAAAAAATAATGTGTACACCGCAGGAGAGAAGTATATTTATTCCCTTGTCGTATTGTAACCCTGGCCTACTGCTCGTGGGAAAACAATCATACACTTCTCTCTCTCAATGTATAATATAGGTACTATTATAGAATAAATATTATTTTTAAATTGAGACGATAATTTAAATAATAACCCTTATATTGCAGGCATTTTTACTGATGTAAATATTGTATTATAAGTAATTAAAATTTATGTAATTTTTTTAATGTTAGCACTATTTTATCTTTTCTTGATTGCAAATCTGGGTTATACAAAATAAATTGGACAAAAAATGTCATATTTTACCTCCCGCAAATATGTATATGCAAGAAATGTATTGTGATGTGACGAATCAAAAATTTCAATTTACTTTTCAAGAGAGAATCACGTTTTAAGGTCCTTAGAGTATGATTTCACTAGTTTCGACTTATGTGTGTGCTTGTTTGACGATAATTTAACTATAATTTTTAAATTTCATATTTACAAATTGGATGTTTAAGTTACAGGCTAATTATATTTTAGGAGTAATCCAACATATGGAAGTGCTAGATTACCTACTTGAAGGCCTATAGGGTTTTTCAGTAGATGTAAAATAATATTAGTTACGATTATAATTTTTATTTGAAACTTTTGTCAATATTTTGTACCATTAAAGTTTGTTAATTCAGGATTTTATTTGTATGGTATGCATTATCTTACCGATTACTGTATGATGTTAAGGGTAGTAATAAAGTATATTATTATATAAATTATGAAGAATAAATTATCGTAGAAATTTATATATCGCAAATTTTAAAACTGTATTGTCGTTTCCCAAAATAATATTGACGTAAAACTAAACTGTCAATAGTTTTAAGTTTGTGTTTGAAATGTAAATATTGAATAAACTTTTGCTGGTCACATTTGAACGTTTCAATGTAATCCGAATATATTACAGAAGTAAACTTATAAATAGAAACTAGGAATGTATGTAGTTTGAATATTTACTGGGTGAAATACATAATAAAATATTTAAAGTAAAATCATTCTTTACTATGTGGCCGTAAATATATCACTTTAAAATGTTGATAGAACTTTTTCGGCACCCTATATACAATATATCTTTCCTAAATCCCTGCCCCTTTAAAAAATGTATTTGGGAAGGACCTATTCAAAGTTCAATATATCCAATTGTATCAGTTTTGACTTCCTCAGATAGCGTGCTCTTATAAATAAAATACACCTGTCAAATTTAAAAGAGAAATGCACAAATATAAATGTAAAAATGAAGAACACCAGCGTACGATTCGTGCTGTTATTTTTTACTGTTGTCTGTTCCATTTCCATTATTTTTCCTTAGAGACGGTGCGTAATATGCACTGCTTTGCCAGCAGATTTTATGGTCCTTCTTTTCCTACTATAATTTAACTTCCCTATGATGTTTCAATACTACTATTGTATTAGAATTTACACTGAATTACTTGTATTTTTAATAAATTTTCCGCAAATTAAACTAATAACTTAGATATTGTCCTGAAATTCGAGTTTCGACATTAGAATGACAAATTCTTGCACGCTCATTGATGCTAAAATGAGCTTCATTCTTAAACATTTTTTGATGAAGTGTTTCTATCATGGATCGAGACGAATGAATTAAATATACATAACATGTAAATACGGACAAAATAATAGTAGTAATGAGTTTAATAATTGTCATTTTATTGTGAGAAGGAAGTTTGGGTCACGACGCGACGTGCAGCGGAGTGACCCAGCCCTTTGAACAAAATAAACGACAATTATGAAACGAATTCTTTATACTATTTTATAATTTTGCGCCCTTTATGCTCCCGCCTACCTCTGAGTAAGGGAGATATTATTTTTGGTCAAAAAATTAGGTAATAAGTACATACAATATAATTATAGTATTTTTGTCATGATGTCTGTATATATGTATGTGTGTGTAGATTTTGGATAAAATTGGTCAACCGGAAGTAGCAGTTTATTAGAAGCGCCCAACAGTTTTGCTTGAAAAAAAAAAACACAGTTAAATTTAATTTTAACAATTTTATTATTCTGAAATTTTTTTAAATGTGTTTTGGTTACACTAATTTATTAATTTTCATTAGATTTAGAGATAATAAAATATAAAGAAATAAAATTTCATAAATCTTGCAGTCTATGTACACTACGGAAACATTTAAAGATTTTAAATTTTTTACAAAGTGACACATGTCATAGTGATTGTGAAGCTGTTTTCTTAGTGAAATATATGTCAAAATAAATAAATAAGAAGATATTTGATGATATAGAATAATTTAGAACAAAATACGACTAATAACCATATTTATGATTTACAGTGTTAGAAATATATTTCATAAAAAGTAAATATTATAAAAATATATAATAATAATATACTCATATTTGAAAGGTAAATTAAAATGACTACACCGTTTGAAAATTGTTTAGGCAGGCCACATAAGATTTTTGTTTTTTCTCAAACACCAACAATTTACATTTATCGATCAATAACTGAGTTGATATTGGACATAATTGCAAAACCAGAAGTGCAAGTTTTCTGGACACATAAAACAGAAAAAATCAATTTTTTGAAAGGTAGAATCATCTGCGAAAAATCTTTTAAACAGCTTAAATATTTGTTCTACTTGTCAATCATATGTCAAATGTACCTAATTATAAAACATTCTAATGTGTGGCGACCACACTACGTAGATTATACATTATTAATTCAAACGAACAATGTTAGAACTGGTTGCAATTATCTGTAGATGGATATAAATAATTAAGATAATAGCAACAAATTTTACGTGTTATGAACTATGCAAATAGGTATATGCAGCAAAAGCGAAGTTAATATAGGAATATTTGAAGAAGATTGATTGTTGATTTAATTTATTTATGAATTCATGTTACATACTTTATTTATTTAATTTTTAATATAGGTGAGTTTTCCTTTAATTCTGATTGATCAAACTCTCTAATTAGTCGGTAAAATTAAGTTCAATTTACTCTTTAAACATAAAAAGTACGATATTTCCACGCGAATAATATTTATAGTGGTGAATGTGACGTCATCGCGGGTTACCGTGTAAAATTAAACTACATCCTGATAAAAAAATTTAAAAACAACAAACATTTCATGATATGCGATACGCAATAAATAACTGTTTGTCAAAACCATCACTTTTATAATTGATTTGTGTATTTTTATTGTATTTACCAGATATTTTATAGGAATGTAATAAATAACTATTATGATATTATTCTAAAAGTTCAACGTATTTTAATTATAAAATGAAATGTAAATAAAACAACACTCCCTTGAAGCTATTTTCATATTGCAGCTGTAATTTACTAGTAGCCTGTATTCTAACAGATAATAACATTTTTTATCTAGATAAAGATAACTACTCTCATATTAATCTAGGTAAGATAATAGATATTTATTGGAAAATTATCTAGATAATAGATAAAAGATAAATAACAATTATATAGATATTTATTAGATAATAAATAGAAAAAACAATTTATTTTATATGCTTCATTATTTATAGCTGGTGGTATGATATGTTGTGAAAACAAATATAAAATAACAATTTTCAGTGAGTACATCGGAATAATTATTTTTAACTAATTTATTAGGTGAAATAACCGAGGGTACAGAATTTGATAATTCTCTTAAATTGATCTCATCATGTATTATATATTGTTTTCTAGCCAAAATTACAAATTTGTATACTGTACAAAAATATAAAATTTCTTGGAAATTAACCAAATAATTTATTTTTGAAAATTATATTCCAATTAACGCTGTTTACCAGCTTAACTGTCACAAATTGTCAAAACACGATCTAGAACATTTCTCCTAAATTGCAAATAGAAGAAAATTTATATTGGTTATTTTAGAAAAAATATCATCTAGATAATACTCCCGAAAAAGATAAAGCTAATCAAAAAATTTATCTAGATAAGATAATTGATGAATAAGAAAAAAATATCTAAATAAGATAATAGATAATATTATTTAATCTAGATAATTTATCTAGATAAGTAACAACACTCCTAGTAGCTACCGTGAGGAACCTGTGATCAAGTCGTCAAATCGCGGCACTTCGAATATGTGAATATTTATTTTATTTTACGTATAGGACAGAATAATAGGTTTGTTCCAACTGGTCATTTCTGACAAGTTTGTGACATGTTTGTGACAATTTCAAATGTCAGTGCGCCTATGAAAAATGTAAACTAATTAAGTTTGCAACATAGACTGGAACGGCGAATGGAATGAAGCACATGTGCATACTCATTTTTTATTTTGACAGCTAACCTTAAATATAAATATAAATAAAGAAATTTATACATTTTTCGATACAAAAAAAGAAATGAAGCTTATGTTTCAAGGTTATCTTGTTTACATTTTTCTCAGGCGCAGTGAAATTGTCACAAACATGTCACAAACTTGTCAGAAATGACCAGTTGGAACAAACCTAATATCATACTTTCTTGCTATATCATTATTTTCTTTAAATTGCACTATGGTCACTATTATACCTATTATTTATTCATTAGTGAACATCTTCAAATTATGATGACAAGTTCATTTAACATTGACAACCTGCTTATGTTACATTTTATGTGGAACAGTACGATGAAATGTTTAAAATCTGTACAACTTTTATACTTGCACTTTTACTGTAAAGTAAATATTTTAAAATGTACATCAATTACAACAAATTGCATTGAAATCACTATACGCCATATTTAAATTGAATTCTATACTGGTATTAATAGACATTAATGACAGAAAAGTTAATGTTGTATTGTAGCTGAAACTAAATACGAGTATACATAATTAATTAGGGATTATTGTACTTTCAATATTCCGAATAAATGTAAACATATCTGATTACAATTTAACAATTTCGTCTTCTTTTTCATGTAGAGCCTTGGCTTCCTTCACAACGGCTTTCCATCTCTGTATTTTGTGTAGCTTGAATCCAGTTTTGTATCTTCAAGGATCGTAATTCAACAATTTAAATGTTATAAATTGATGTCTAACATGTGACATGATGCAGTCACCATAAATATAAGCAATTGTGTTAGGAATGATAACAGTTAAATTGCATTTTAATTAGTATTTTCTTGTTAAAAGCTGCAGTAGGATATAGCGTAATAGGTATGTTAAGAAAATGTCGCAAGTCCAAACCAAATATCTCTGCAAGTACCATACACGAGAGCTGTAATATTTAACAATATATATTATTATATCCCCTCCTAAATATATATTAAAATAGCATCCAGTAAGCCATTATTTAGTCTGTAAATACTATACAGAGAAAATTTGTTGTTTGAGAAAAGAAAATACGGAAATTAGGTGCAGGATACCACGAGACAAGTAATAACTTTGAAGATGAAGTGTGATTAAGAAGCACTGAAATATAATTCAGGATGTAAATTCTGTCGTTTTGAAATTAGTAGAATAAACAGGACAATTCAGGACCTAATTTAATAATAATGTATGTCCATGTACATGCATGTAGTGGTCCAATTGTAGTTAAATGGCTCAGAAAATTTAAATTATTTGATATTCTACACAAAAGGTAGTAACTTTCAATAAGAGTGCAGAAACCATTGACATTGACAGTATACGTTTTCCTTTATACTATATACTATCATATTTAAGAACTCAAGAAGGAGGCTTGAATTAAAATCCAAAGTGAAATTTGTACGATCGCAAAAAGTGTATTCCGGTATATGAATTTATCCAAAGTAATCCCTTTTTGTATATTTAATATCATAATACAATAGGAAAATATGATGAAACGTGCTCAATAACAAGTTTCATTTATAATATTTTGTTAGAAAAATGCAATTTTGACACGACTCCCCTGATAATTGTGAAGTCACAACGCCTACTGCTCACGTCATGTCTATATGTTTGGTTAAAAACAATAGATGGTGGTAGTAGCTTTTTGTGCGTATTTTTGTTAATTCAAATATTATTTTTCAACATTTGATATTCTGGTTCCAGGTGTGTGTTGTTATGACAAATTTTCTTCAAATACATGATAATTATTAGACAAAAAACTGTAAACAAACCAGTGAGACACTGACAGGGTGACGCATTGTGACGTCACGGAATAATTAAAATTTAATAAATTTTTTAAAAAATCTTGTCTCAATTTTTTTTATAAAAATTTCATATTTGTTATTATTAACCTAAACTAATGAGCAAAAATTAAACGCTATATGTCGGAATCTCACATTGGTTTAGTTATTTGAATCTTACAGGGTTTGGTGTCTGAAGAAGAGTACGCTAATTTCAGCAAGTCGCAGTATATTATATATTTCTTGAGACATTTACATAAAAGGTTTGCGATCTCCTGTATTTTCTCAATGCAATGTGTCAATTAATATTTCAATAATCTCAATTTTTTCTGAGAACAAGTGAATATCTGAAACATTTCTATGTGTCAAGTCAAACATGTGTTAAAATTAATTATTAAACAATCAAATTGGATTGATTCCATTTAAAAAAGTTTGTATCCTGTCTCGAATATGAGCCAGAAACTAAAATTTTTTAATGTCCGATCATTACGTTATTGTTATCATAACTGCCCGGCTAGCCGGGGGGCGTTATGAATTTGACGTTGTTGCTATTGGACACAGAATACACAAACACTGACTTGTATTGTTGTATTGGCAAATAGAAATATTGAAATGAACAAATCGGTATTGTAAACAAATAATAATATTGCGTTACTTATAGAAAACACAATAATAAGATAAAAATCTTTTATAAAATAATATATCGGTCGGCCTTAAACGTTGAACGCACCACGAGCATTAAACGGACAATAATGTCTTCGGTCAACGTACACACCGCGGGCCAGATGCTCCCGGCAGTACACTGTAGACCTCATGCATTAACGCCTCTGATACGTAGTATTCTACGACACTGGTTATATAGTGCTCGCCAAAATAAATGGTTACTTACCTGCTAGACCCTCACAGCAGGTACCTAATATGATGATTATAGGGGTTAAAAATACTGACACTTATTTTAAAGCAGTAAAAATTTGTCAGCGCTAAAAATTGTAACTAATATAAATTTTTTCAATACATTCTTTATAAAATACTAGCAAACTACTATTAACCATTAATTCTTTTCAAAAATCGGATTGGCACTATTCAAAACAATTTTTCTCTTCATTTAAGAGGAATCCGTTTGTTCCAAGAAAATGTTTTCATCAGTGAATGTTTAGATATACAAAATTTTAAATAATCCCATCCTGGCCTATCAGGTAACCAGATTCCATACTGATTGTGGTAAGCCTTACGTTTATCGGCTGCCACCCATAACCATTTATTTTGGCGAGCACTATACAGTCAAATCATGTCCTTTTTTATTTGAAATACTTTTTTGAATACGCTTTAAAAAACATCATTAAATTGATCTACTTGTATGGTAATTTTATCTAATTTAACGGAAGTCTAGTCTCGAGGTCCCAATGGTGAACTTCTAAATTGAAAGACACTGTACATAAAATAGATTCTGGCACGTAGGAGAGGACCTTTGCAGAACTTGTATATACTCAAACACGAACGACAACATGACAACAACATTCGCATTTGTATTGCAATGAAGCCCTTTCCTCACTTTTGTGACTATACGAGTATACAACTACTACAACCTAGGAGTGACGCATGCTTGACACACTACTTATACAAATAAAATACATACAAATACATATGACTTGCGTTTGACTTTATATTGATAATTATTTGATATGTAGATGTTAAACCTGTTTAACTTCTTGTTCTCATTGTAACTATAAATTTATTGTAAAATAAATATTGATTAATTTAATTTAGTAATTTACATTACAAGCAAGGTAAAACAGTTTTTACTGCTGAATGGAGGAAATGACCGGTGAGCCGATCAGGCGAGCCTGTCACCTCCTTGAAGCTGTAAAACAGTTACCTTGCGTATATTGTACAACATTTACGTGTTACTCACTTGTAAATCAAATTAAAATTATAACCAAGTCCTGTCAGTTACACACAACTGTTCTGTAAAAAATTATTTGAAATGATTTCGCATAAGCCTTGTAAGCATTACTGTGGCAACGTGCATTGTTTACCGTGTAAATTTTTTACATTGCAGCTGTCATTTAGTAACTTGTAAAGATTTATTTTCAAAGGCAATAAAGGGCTTGGGTAAATGGTGTTTACAAGTGAGTAACAAGTAAAACTTTTTAACTAATAATATAAATATGGCTTCTTTCATAACATTTCAAACGACACATATTTTTGAGACTTCACTATTATTTTACACATGGAGTACATTTGACATATTGATGGTAAAAATGTTTTAGTTTTTGTTCCCATTGTAACTAAGAAATATATTCTCAAATATATAATGAAACATGTACAAGAAAAGTGCAAATAACATTTTATATTCCAAATATTGTTGCTATCATCTTTCATGAAACTTTTTTCACAGCTGATTCTATATTTGAAAAAAATAGAATTTGTTGTTTTGTGTGTCCAATAAACTTTCTCTTCCGGTTTGTCATTTTCATTCAAAATCCACTCAGATTTTCATTTTTTTATGAAACTTATAAATTCAAAGTTCGTTTACATGTCTTGTCTCGTTCATGAGATATTGCGTACATGGACATCCACCCATCCATCCATTCATCTAACCATCCATCCATCCTCACACACAGATTTCATTGGGAGATTGGATTCAGTGGACGTCAAAATATGTATTTCCGTAAAAATCAGCGAGTTTTTTCATGATTCAAATACTTCCTTATACTTTGTATACTTTGTATAAGAAAGTAAAAAGGAAACCATTATTTATTACATTGCTTGTAAAATTAAAATTTAATAATTAAAGTAAAAATAGAAATATCGTTTCTCAGGATTATTCAGGTTCATCGCAGATTTTAATTATTTCAAATGTTCATCAGGCAGAATATTTTAATAATTAACTTTATTGAATGCGCAAGTCACAAATTTGAATTTCGCTAAAAATATTTTGTGAATTTGTAGAGGTATGGTATAATTCTCAGTTATTTATTGAAACATCCTGAGATATAATGGCATGGAAAGAAATGTGACAAATTTTTATAGGTAAATTATTTAATCAAACAATGACATTTAAATAAAGTATATAGAAATATTCATATTTTATAAGTGAATCTTCTAGACACAGTTACAAAAACGTGCTTTATTATATCTGTATTTATGAAGTAAGAAAATTAATTATCTTGAATTGTCGAAATATCGTAGTGTATATGTATCAGTCCATTGATCAGATGACGCTTCCGGGATATCTTATAGGTAGAGGAGATTTGAACCCGTGGTCTCAATGGCTTTGTGCTGATTAACGTGTAATTAATTTCATATTATTACACGTGTATAAGGAATTACTAAATCGATAATTGATTTGTATAGTGCTAATACATTTCCAAAATTAAAAACGAAAGTGATATAATTTGTATTGACAAATATGCAATTTAACACCTTTGACCTATTTCGAAATGTTTTAATAATCAGTTGAAAAAACCTTCAGAACTCATTAAAATTATAAATGTCTTTTGGATTAAGATCTGCAAATATATTTTTTCTTCAAACGTCATAAAAGTACGTTGTTATGTATTTGTATTCAACAAGCAGAAGTCCAATATTGTCGCCGCCAGCGTAAAAGTGTATCCTTGGCAACACATTTACTCCGGCGGCGGACAAAGTAAAATATCATACAAAATAGTAAAGTTGTAATTCAATAATTTTACAGTTAAGAATAAAACAAATAAACAAAAATAAAAAAATAACATATTCTGTGGCAACTAGAAATACTGGATACAGCAGAATATTTGTTGAAGTTTTGAGCATTTTTTAATGTTTTAATGTCTATTTTCTATGTTTGAAGAAAAAATAACATGTGTTATTCGGAATAAATGTGACTTTGTATGCTTCGCATGTAATTGTCCGACTCGCTTCGCTCGTCGTTACATGCTCCTGCACCCAAAGTATCACATTTACTCCTAATAACACAATATACTATTATTTGAATACTACGTTTCGATTTTTTGAACATAATTTTTCATCAGGAAAACTAATTTATTTGTTGTTACTTAGTTACTGTTTATTATATTCACTTGTTTTTCTGGTGAAAAATTAGGTGCAGGAAAAATTCAAAACATAAAAATTTACAGAATTCAATCCCAAAATATTTTATTTATTTAAAAAGTTTAGTTGGAGGCAGATTAATTAATGAATGTACAGAGTAAATATGATTATTTTCTGACAGATTTTACAAAATTAACAATAAAAGTATCTAAATTTCAAATGTATGTTTGTAATAACATCGTCGAAATTTGGATAGTTAAATTCAAGCACCTAAAGCATTATACATTACAGACAATAATTATATAATTTTCTGTAATTATACTAATTATATAAACTATAATAATAATTTAATAAACGAAAATGACAAAAACGTATGTCGCATTTGAATTTGACAGTGTAATGTACATAAATCAATTATTGTTTGATAAACTGTATTCGTGTTTCATTAGGCTATTGTTATTTTTAGAAATTAACAACTCCAAACAGTAACACAAGCCGCTGGCTGTTCAGATTTATCCCGAATTTGATCATTACTACTTTATAAATAGCTCCGTGGTAACGTGTCGGACTGTGGATCGTGAGATCCTCAGTTCGAATCCCACAGCTGACAGATGCCAATTTATATTTACCCCTGTGGTTCCTCCTCCACTAATATATTTGGGGGCTGTGATTTGACGGCTGGTAACCGCACTTCATACGCAAAAATATATCACTTACCGAGATCTACGTAAGCAGAGTGCCACACCCATAATAGGTAAAAGGCGTGATGATATATTTATTTATTTATAGAATCATTACCTATACTGAATTTATAATTTGTCATATAAAATCTGCGACGTGTATTTCCATCCAATACTCTTTGCATAAAAATTACAGCGCCTCCAGCGGCTAGTTCTGAAAGGACTTGCAAGAAAACTCAGATAAAGATGCAGTGAAAACCGACAAAACAGAAATAAATTAACAGTTAACGTGAAAATGATTAAAATTGCTATTTTTATACAGCGGGTTGATGAATGAATGTTTTCATGATAATGGGAGGTATAATATTTTTTTTAAATTATATGTGTAAATATAACTTGAAAATATAAAAGTTGTTGCTGAATTTTTAATTAATCAAAACATTATATAAATGTTTTGAATTAAATATATAATTTTTGTAAAAATATTTCAAAATAAAAATTTAATATTTATGGTGTAAATGGTTCTGAATGTTAACCCAGTAAGAATTTTAAAATATATAGGCAGCATTCATTTTGTTGGTAGAGTAAAATCAAATCAAACTTACTTTGTGCTTTGATATCATTAAAGAAATTCAATGAGCACGTATGTACTTGTCAGTTGAATATTGCATTATTTTTACCACCCATACATACATGTAAAAGAAAGTATTGTAACGGGTAAAAATTTTCGGTTTTAAGTTTTCAACAGATAAGCACTTTTTCTTTCTTTAGAACATGATTTCACTATTTTCACGATGACATCTGTGTGTGACCTAAGACCTAAGAAAAATTAAACAATTGGTAAGAAAAAACTTATTTAAAGGTAACGCTATGATTAAAAGTTAATTATTTATTTATATTTAAGGTAATGTTGCAGTTATTATACGAGTAAAATTTAATATTTATTAATGCCCGATCATTTACTTGCTGAAGCTATACCAGAATTTGGTTTTCTATGTTAATGTTAACAGTTACGTGGTGGTTTTTTTTGTTGCTTAGTAACATCAAAATGTATCAATATACAAATATGAAAAATAGAATAATTTTACATATTTATGTTATTAATTTCTTTTATTTGAATATTAAGAAAGTTGTAAGAAAAATATTGTGTGAATTACGGGTGCAAAATGGCATTGCTGTTCTCGCATAATTGAAGCTCGAAGCGCAGCTGAGAGCTTCAAGCTTTATGCTTCAGCTACAATGCAGCATTTTACACTCTTAATACACAAATTACTATTTCGTGACTAGTCAGGGAATAGTTATTTGTCAAACTAGAGAGGAAAGCGCTTCTTTTACCCCATCTAGTTCGAAGTTTGCCTCATGAACGCAGCGAATATAACCTAATTTTTTATTTACCGTTTTATTTGAATGTAAGGTATGTATTTCATTTTTTAACTTAGATTTCATTTACTTATGTTTATTTTTCATCTCTGTAGATGTCGAATAATACATTTTTTAAATAATTCTATATTGTCAAACTTAATCTCAGTCCCCTCGAGCATTTTTAAAACTTGGCGCCTATGAATATCTCAGTTAATAATTTAAATAAAATATATTTTGTTACATTAAAAGACGTACCTTAAGTAATATTAGCTACAATTTTTATTTCCCCCATTCATCTATCAGTCGAGAGTACGGTTAAAGCAAATTTAGGAGACCTAAATGCATATATTTCCGCAAAAATCTAGACATCGATTTTTTCGGATTTCCTTTACTTCCTTATATTACATATCAGAAAGTAAAAAACATGAAATAAGTTTGTTCGGTGGATTTATCAAATGTACGCAGTAAAACGAAATGTGAAAATTGGGATGTGTTTAGGTTTTATACATATCACAAATAAATTACGTTTTCTTTTCTTTATTCACAAATGTACTCGGATGAATGAGGAAAAAAGCTTCCGTATGTCAGAAAAATACTCATATTTTGTAAATTAAATTCTAATGAAATGAAATGACATATTTGTAAATTGCCAAACATAAATGGGACTAAGATGTTTCCTTGTCAGAAAAACGTAGGAAAATGCCAATAACTACATAAACAAGATTATAAGGTATTTTTTTTCTGAATGATGGTACACACTGAGAAATCGAATTAGAAAAATTCAATACAAAAAGGAATGCACTACTCTTTCTTATTGTATTATGTAATCAATTTAACGAATAATTCTGTAACAATATAGTTCAGTTACTATTACTGGATTATTAAATTAATTTCCTGAAAAAATCAGTTATATACTATTTATAACTGAGAACCTTAGTTGAATTACTGAATATTTCAGTTATTCGAGGAACAATTGAATTTGTCAGTTGGGCAGCGCGCAATTACTATATTCAGTAAAAATTACTGATGCATTCAGTTTGGTGTGAAATCTTCAGATGCGCATAAATTAACGAATTACCCAGTTCAAATAACTGAACGGTACTATTTTTACCTCCCGCCTACCTCTAGGTAAGGGAGGTATTGTTTTTGGTCAAAAAATTGGGTAGTTAGTTTTCAATGAATAAGCACGTTTTAGGGTCCCTACAATACGATTTTACTATTTTCGCGATGATGTATGTATGTATGTATGTGTGTGTGTGTGTGTGTGTAGTCTGTGGCAATTTTTTCGTCTCGCATAACTCAAATACTATAATACCAAAAAAATACAATTTTGTGAATTTTTGCTTCTTATATTTAAATGAAGAGCTGATTAGATTTTGGATAAAATTGGTCAACCGGAAGTAGCAGTTTACTTGAAGTCCTTAACAGTTTTTCGTGAAAAACACAATTAAATTTCATTTTTCAACAATTTATATTATTTTGAAAGTTGAAGAATATTTAATTTTACATGTGTTTTGATTACACTAATTTTATTAATTTTCATTAGATTTAGAGATAATGAAATATAAAGAAATTAGATTTCACAAATCTTGCATTCGTAGTACACCATGGAAATATTGAAAAATTTTCAATTTTTTACGAAATGTGACACGTGTCATTGTGATTGTGAAGCTGTTTTCTTAGTGAAATATGTCAAAAAATTAAATAAATAAACGAAAGAAAATTAAAATTCTCAAATATAGATAAATAGAAAATAAACAAATAAGAAGGTATGTTTTTGTATCATCAAATACTATTTTGTACCGTTTAAGAGTAGTATTGGGCGGGAGGTTATGTGCTGGCACATCAGATCATTATAGTATTATGTGAAATTCAGATTTCGACTATAAAGTTAAATATTTTTCATTTATAAATATTACACGGGAAAATAATTTCAAACTACACCGGTAAAATTATTCCCGTAGGTACTATTATTTATTGTTGTCTAGCAATAAATGTAAAACTCACGGAAAAGTTTTAATTTCTAATTCGCACTCGAAAATAATTGTTTATGCAACCAGTGTTGAAAATGCCACTTTATTTAAGTAGTAGAATGTAGTAGACGAATGTTACAATTCCAGAAGTGCAATGCTAAAACTGGCACTTTTAATGTAAAAATAAAATTCTTTTTTCGAAATATTTTTACTTCACCAAGAGTACCATAAGCAAGCACTGCTCCAAGCAATACAGGATGTTATGAAAACTGGTGATAAGTTTCAGGTAGAACGATTCTTTGATTATATCTGAATCGACAGTCCTAGCAAAAAAAATTTATGGGTCTTCGTATAGGCACACAAGACAACAAGCTTGTAAATGTGCGAATAAAATTTAGCAAAATTTTTGAAATTTTCTATAGATTATTTCATTCATTACAAATTTGACCAATCCGAATGTTTCATTTTCCATTGTTGTACATTTTAGATAATTGATTAAACAGCATCATGCAGTTTAATCGCGATTAAATTGAAGCTAGCTTTTATATGCAAATTTTGAACATTTTGAAGGCATATTTAGTCGGATAATTAGTTGCAGAAGCAAGATACTTACATGCTTTTTTACCTGGTATTCTATATATTTAAACAAGCTGCATTATTTATTTCAAGCTATTTTTATTTATTAATTTTTGACAGTTATTTGACAAGTAAAAAGAAAAAGAAACAATTTGCTATAGTTACAATATAACAAGAAAAATTTTATGGTTCGTTTTGCTTATGTGTGTACCGATTTATTTATGTGAAAATGTGTCAAAATCAACGTTTTAGTACAATTTCTTTGGCAAAAATTGAAATATATACTATGAATTCATGAAATAATCTTGACATATACCCCTCATGCTAAAGAATTGAATCAATTAAATTTGAAGTCTAGCTTAATTATAAAATTTTGCTTTTAAAAAAGTGTTATGGTACGTAATAATTAAAGATAAAAAACCGCAGGTCTCGGGTTTTTTTCAAATTATTATGTACTCAAACACTTTTTAAGCAAAATTTTATGCATAAGCTAGACATGTCAAATTTAATCGATTAAATTCTTAGCACTCGTGATATAACTATTGAATATCTATGCAGTTTACATTTAAGAAGAATTGTCTGAAATTGTATTGATGTCACTAATCATTTTTATTATTTAAAGATTTTAATCCTCTTCCGACGTATTTTTTTTTTTTTTTTTAGTTTTATTACATATGTCGCCCTTTCACAAAAAGTTTTTTGTTTGATAAATAAATGCAAAATAATTTATAAAATATTGACGTTTATCAGATTGATGTTGTCGTTTGAATTAACGTTATTTTATTATTTTTATAATTACATAAATACAGAAATAAAACATCTTTGAAATTGAGAATAATATATTTTTTACCTCCCGCCTACACCTAGGTAAGGGAGGTATTGTTTTTGGTCAAAAAATTGGGTAGTGAGTTTTCAATGAATAAGCACGTTTTAGGGTCCCTACAATACGATTTTTCTATTTTCGCGATGATGTCTGTATGTATGTGTGTGTGTGTGTGTGTGTGTGTGTGTGTGTGTGTGTGTGTGTGTGTGTGTGTGTGTGTATAATATAAAAAAATACAATTTTTTGAATTATTGCTTCTTATATTTAAATGAAGAGCTGATTAGATTTTGGATCAAATTGGTCGACCGGAAGTAGCAGTTTACTTGAAGCCCTTAACAGTTTTTCGTGAAAAACACGGTTAAATTTCCTTTTTCAGCAACTTATGTTATTTTGAAAATTGAAGAATATTTAATTCTGCATTTGTTTAGATTACACTAATTTTATTAATGTTCAATAGATTTAGAGATAATAAAATATAAAGAAATTAGATTTCACACATCTTGCATTCCTAGTACACCATGGAAACATTGAAAAATTTTCAATTTTTTACGAAATGTGACATGTCATTGTGATTGTGTAGCTGTTTTCTTAGTGAAATATATGTCAAAAAATTAAATAAATATACGAAAGAAAATTAGAATTCTTAAATTAATAGAAAATAAACAAATAAGAAGGTATGTTTCTGTATCATCAAATACTATTTTGTACTGTTTGAGAGTAGTATTGGGCGGGAGGTTATGTGCTGGTCACATCAGATTTTTTTTAAATGAATCTTGTACTCTTGTAAACAATTTTAATTTCCAAATTGAATTTTTAGTGATTGTACCGACATAATATTCGTACTGATTCGCTGACAGTTAGAATAATTGTTTGTCAAGTTCACATTTCTTTAAATAGCTCGTGTGGCTTAAGGCCGTACAAGTTTCTTGCATTAGGATTATCGAAACAAAATTAATCAAAGTATCGTTCTACTTGTAGCTTATCACCAGTTTTTCGAACACCCTGTACATACTGTTGGACAAAATATGTTGGATACTTTCATTGTTCTGATTTTTTTTATTTAGTTAAATTTATTATAATTAAAATTTTATTGTTCTCTTATTATTTCACTTTCTTTTTAAAAGGAGTTCATTCTCTAGTCGACGCGTCTATTTTTTTATATATAACCATGCATAACTTTTTACAGAATAGTTCGATTTTGATGATTCTTGGATAAGGTATACCTCTAAGTTAGTCCCATTTAAATTTGAAAAATTCCACTCCTAAGAGTACGAAAATCGAGGTTGAATAATTGTTCACCCATTCAATTTTTTTTATTGAATAAGGTATATAAAATAATGTAAATAACTAATGTTAGGAGCTTAGTTATTAAGACTAAAATGGTTTATTTTATTTTTCGATTTTTGATAATAATATCTACTATAACATTTATCTGAAAATTTTTTTAGATCTGTCCAAAAAAAAGTTTTAACAATCGTTTTAAGCAAAGTAGGCTTGGCTTGCTGCCATCAAACAATGAAACAAAAGCTGAATATTAAACGCGCATTTCAAACTTGATGCACGTGTTTTCTAGTTTGTACCTGCAAATTTAAATACTTTTTGATCTTGTTCTTTAGTAATATCTTTTTTTTTTTAATATTTACTGCTTCATTGAAAAGAAATTTGCCTAATTTTTGTATAAAAATGCAGTCAATAATTTTCATTATAAAAATACATAATTATCAAAACGCTGAACTTCTTGAAGTGTATTTGTTTTTGAAGCGGTGGTTTTGATGATTTTATTGTTATTATTTTTTTTATGGGGTCACCTGGATTGTTATTAGCTTATAGTTCCAGAATTAATTTTTTAAATTAATTTGACTTATGTATTTGACCATTCAGGTGACCCCATAAGTACAGAAATAAATTTCATCGAAATCGGTCAAGCCGTTTAGGAAGAGAAGAATTACGAACACCGAAATTTTATATATAAAAAAATATATTTTGCTAGCGAGGTTTGCCAAATTTTAAATGAAGCTGAAAATTCAGTTAACTTATATTTTTCATAACACCCCTGTCTACATGTTGAAGATTTTAAGGGTATGCGCACCCACCCCTAAAATTTCCATAAGATAAACTTGTTTGCATATATAAAACGTAAATAAGTTATGAATAGTATGTGTTACACCTAACGTTCAACCAAATTTCAGATATTTCTGAAATTAGTTCCAACGAAGGTTTCGGCTGCCCTTTAGCATTTTCACTCCATTGGTCGCATTACACAGGCCGAAACAATGTTTAACAAAAATATCTATTGGCCTTCGTTGGAAAAATAAACTGAGAATAAATATTGTTTTGTAGGATGTAATGCTTTAAGCTGTGTATGTAATACCTCCCTGTACCCTTAAATGTAAATGAGCAATGAATTGACAATTCATATTCTGTATTACAGTTAATTACTTTAATATTTATTCTATTTTATTATTTACCCTCTACCATTAAAACGTTTTTGTAGTAACTCTTTTTATTTTTATTTCTTCTACTTTTCTATGCTATTATAATATGTTAAGTAGAAACGAATGTTCAATTGTTATTAATTCTTGAATTTAACATATTGCGTTGGAGCTTGAACTAATTATTAAATAATAGAGATCTTTTCTAGTTAGTTCATAAATATTTCATGAATTTTAATTAGTATACGCATCAAATTCAAATTTAAACATTGAATAATAATTAAAAAGTAATTGAGATATTGCGAACGAATAAACAGAAACTGAAACTAGTGCGAGAGGAAAGTGAAGGGATACATTAATTTTATGGAACAAAACAAAAGTTCTCTGCAATATTTGGGTATTAGGTTATTAGAAATAATTGGTGGATTTATTAAACAGTAAAATTATTCTTTTGAAGTTTTTTGTCAACATACATTTTCAATTTATTAATGAAATTATATATGAAAGTTGTAATTCTATAAGGACTACTGATATTATGTAAATTAAATTACTATATACTAATTAAATTATTTATATTTTGCTTTTTACCTCCCGCCACATCCTGTAAGGGAGGTATAGGAATCATGCTAAAAATTGGGTAGTGAGTTTTCAATGGATGAGCACGTTTTAGGGTCCTAAGAATACGATTTTAATAGTTTCGTGATGATGTCTGTGTGTGTATGTCTGTCTGTCTGTCAATCTGTCAGTCTGTGTGGATCTCTAGAGTTACGGTTTCTCAAAAACTACTAAACTGAAAATTTTGATATTACGAGTATGTATATATCAATTGTATCCTCTTTGGAAGTGCTGATTAGTTTTTAGGGATAATTCATTAACCGGAAGTGGTAGTTTACTTGAAGGCCTATCAAGTTATTTTAAAATATCTCAGTAAATTATGGTTTAATAAAAATTTTATTATTAGAATTATTACCTACAATTATTGTTTGAAATATTTTTCTCTTACTGCCACCGTTACTTATATTTCGATATTTTCGTTTAAATCTGCTTACCTGAGTTTTTTTTAATAAAACAACGGTTGAAAAAATATCATCTTTTGACATGCGTTATAATTTTTTGAAGGGATGAGCGTTTCTTGATAGTGGTGGTCCGTGTTCTTGCATTGTTCGATAAGAAATTTATGGCGGGAGGTATTGTGGTGCCCACAACAAATTTTGTATATGCAGAGAAATTATGAAAAAAAATTTTGATGAGGTACTTTTCACGGAAGTACGTATATTGTAACCTATGTTGATCATTTTATCAATGACGTCTGTGTGGATGATGCATAGATGTGTGTCCGTATGTTCAATAATTCAAGAACGAGAAAAGATATAGCAACGAAACTTTATAACTACTAGTTAGTATGATTCAAATAAATTCATAATAAACATAAATAATTTGCTTTCTCACAACCGAGAGTAGAAAAAACATTAAAATTAATTTATTTCAAAAATTGAAGCATCTACGAAGAAAGCCAATTCGAAAAAAGTAAACTTTACCTATGTTTAATAATATATTTCAATAATTAGAGTGACTGAATTGAAACATGTGTCAAGTGTTATAATAAAAAATTAAATAAATAAATATATCGTCACGCCTTTCATCTCATTTAGGTGTTACAATCTGCTTTAGCAGATTTCGATAAATGATATAATTTTACGGGCATAAAGTGTGGTTACCAGCCGTCAAACCATGGAATCAAAAAATGTTAGTGGAGAATAAAGAATGAAATACGTTGTTATAACTAAAAAATAAGTTTTTATTAAATTATGACAATAACGTTAAGGTTAATGTATTTTAAAAATAGGTTGACATTAAAATTACATGATAATAATTAATCTCTATGTTTTGAAATTTCAAATTTATGCATGAAGGTAATTCAATTTTGTTTGTAATTAATTTATTATCAAAAGCATCTAAAATAAATTTCTTGTAAATTATTCCAGTAATATCTCTGTAATATATTCTAAGATAAACACTTAAATGTCATTTTTGTAAATAAAGAAAATTCCTTGACTTTATTATTTATCCGAATAACCATCTCAAGTATCCAAAGTAAACTTTATTATGAAGATATTTAATTAACTTCATTTTAAAGACTGTAAATAATTAAAATGTAATCTTGATCCAATGAGAAAGACAAAAAAGGAATTTAAATGGAAATGAAAGACATGTGAGGCTTAAAGCATACTCACAAAGCAATAAAACTTTTATTAATTAAACATGTAAATATTTCAATAGTTAACATTCCTAAATTTTATTTTCCATTTCCAATTGAATATTTATTAGTTCTCATAGCTATGATTATCCAAATTTAAATAGACTACACAGATTTCATTGAGAAAGTTCAGATACGTCCAAAAATGGCAATATATTTTTTTCACGACATTCCACGAAACCCACCGTTCTTCTCTTCAATTCGCACATTTACAAGTTAAATGGCTTCGTGTTGCTTTAGGAAGGGCCGTACAATTTTTTTTGCATTAGGATTATCGACTCGAATTAACCAATGAATCCTTCTACCTGAAGTTTATCAGTACTTTTCCGAACACCTTGTATGAAAATTTGCAAAGAATTTCTTTATTTATTAACATCCTTTATTTTAACTTTTGTTCATAGATGATTCCATATTTGTAACAAATTTCAATTATTGTCTTGTCTAGCAATTAGGATCAAAATCAACTCATTTCTTCGAAATTATTATGAAAATTATAGTTATGTACTTTCATAACTCTTTTTTTTCTTCTTCTTCATGAGATGAGGTATTAAACATCCACACAGATGTCATGGAGAAAATTATAAAAACGCATTAATGGGATTTCAAAACATTTCCGCAAAATCTCGTTATTATACTACGTATAAGAATGTAAAAACAGATACAAATATAACCATCTATAATGATATGATACAACAAATTTTTATGCTTCCACACGCATATTTCCGTAGCGTGACAAAGGAACATGAAATACGTACATCGAAAGAATTTTAATTCAATTAAATTTTGGTACTCAATCAATTATCAGTTCATTAGCCTAACGAAACAAAAATAAAAAACACATCAATAAGGACCAGGAGGACCTAGTTTAATTTAATTAATCTTCATTAAATAGCGAAAAAATTAACTGCAAGCTAATCCACTGTAATCGAATCTGATAACAGAACTGAAATTTGCAACAATTTTAATTTGACAATTCTTTTCAATTTATGAAAATTGCAATTGAATTATTTAGAACTTGAAAACTCAGAAATGTAGGTCACCTAAAACGATTTGAATGATTTTATTATATCCTATTATATAAATTCTAGAAATGTATCAGCCAAAGATGAAGAAATTATTGGTGGAAAATTCAATTTTTCAACCTCAGTAAGTTCAGGTTAGTTGGTCATTTGCATTCAACTGGAAAATTAAATATTAATAAATATGTAATATGAGCGACGTGTATAACAAAAAATACATTTACTGTTTGGTAGCTAAATTATATGAACAATTTATTGTGTGTTATTCAATTTATTTGTTGATTGATAACATAATTTTTGACATTCATTTATGTTATTTAGGTCACAGATCACAGAATAACAAAAATATGAAGGCGGATTGAAATAATTAACCTTTAAAAATAAATAAAATCTATTATAATTACAATGAAAACATTTTTTCTAATATTTTAATTAGTATTTTTAAATAGTAAGTGTAACTAGCGGTCCGACCTGCTTCGCAGGTCTGACCCCTAGGCTCCGCGACACTGAAGAAGATTACAACTAAAAATATAGAAAAATAACTCGAATTAGTCTCTTCGTTCCTCGCTTCCATGTCAGTACATCAGCAAAGCAAGCTCGTCACTTCGTTCCTCGCTTCCATGTTAGTACTTTTTGACACTTGAATTTAAATCTCCTCCATGAGACCTTTAATTTGATACCAAATATGGTACAATTTAAATAACATTTATGAAAAACAACTAACGATCTTCCGAAACAACTTTTTGACACTTGAGTTTAAATCTCCTCCGCGAGGCTTTTAATTTGATAGCAAACACGGTAGGATTTAAATAATATTTATAAAAAACAATTGACAATCGCCCAAAACAACTTTTTGACACTTGAGTTCAAATCTCCTCCACGAGACCTTTAATTTGATACCAAACACAGTAGGATTTAAATAGTATTTATGGAAAACAATAGACGATCGCCCAAAATAACTTTTTGACACTTGAGTTTAAATCTACTCCGTGAAACTTTTAATTTGATACCAAACACGGTATGTTTTAAATAACATTTAGAAAAAACAATTGACAATCATCCATAATAACGATTTGACACTTGAGTTCAAATCTCCTCCGCGAGACCTTTAATTTGGTACCAAACACGGTAGGATTTTAAAAGTCTTTATCGGAAACAATTGACGATAGTCCAAAATAAATTTCTGACACTTTAGTTTAAATCTACTCCTTGAAACTTTTAATTTGATACCACACACGGTACGTTTTAAATAACATTTATAAAAAACAATTGACAACCGTCCGAAATAAAGGTTTGAACCTGAGACCTTTAATTTGATAACAAACGCGGTAGGATTTAAATAGTATTTATAGAAAACAATAGACGATCGTCCAAAATAACTTTATGACACTTAAGTTTAAATTTACACCGTGAAACTATTAATTAGATACCAAACACGGTGGATTTAAATAACATTTATAAAATACAATTGACAATCGTTCAAAATAGCTTCTTGTCTACGAATTTAGTTTAAAAAGATAATTCTGAAATTTACTAAAAATATTTAAAACGATCTTGCAAATAATTTTCATCCTTTTTGTATTAGATAAATAATTAACTTATTTAAATTTTACCGCCTAATATGCTTTAAAGCTTCGATGTTTACGGGCAGAGACATCTGTTATACTTTTACTTAAAATTTCAAAATGAACTGTCAAAAATGATAAAGTGCACACAAATTTGTGAAAAGTGACAGCTATAATTTTAATAATTTTAACTGACTTTTAAAATATTTACAAAATAGTACACATATATGCTTATTCATTTACTCTAAACACAGATAAATTTACAAAACTTCTGTAACTTATCTAGATTTAATGTAATTTATACATAATTTATCAAAGTGATCTGTCAAAAATGACAAGAACACAAATTTGTGAAAAGTTACGACTACAATACAGTTATTCATTTAAAATCAACAAATTTCACATTCATAGCAACGCTCGCACACTCTGATTTCGGCCTTATTTATTGAATATCTCGCACATCATGTGTAAGAAAAATTTGAATTCATAAAAAGCACGTATTCCCAATCAAACTCTAAATTACTGTGAAGGTTTCATTTAAATCCATCAAACGGTCTAGGCTGTAGGTCTGCGTACAAATTGGTTGCTAGATTGGCTAAACTATAGTGAAATACTCAAGCCTTTTAGTATATAGGACTAGCGGCCCGACCTGCTTCGCAGGTCTGTCCCCTAGGCTCCGCGTCACCGAAGAAGATTACAACTGAAAATGTAGAAAAATAAATTGAGTAGACTTAAATAACTTCAAATTTATACGAAACAATTGGCGAAGCAAGCTCGTCACTACGTTCCTCGCTTCCAGGTCAGTACATTGACGAAGAAAGCTAGTTACTTCGTTCTTCGCTTCCAAATTAGTACATCGACGAAGGAAGCTCGTCACTACGTTCCTCGCTTCCATGTCAGTACTAGACGAAGAAAGCTCGTCACTTCGTTCCTCGCTTTCAAGTCAGTGCATCGGCGAAGCAAGCTTGTCACTACGTTCCTCATTTCCATGTCAGTACATTGACGAAGAAAGCTTGCCACTTCGTTCCTCGCTTTCAAGTCAGTGCATAGGCGAAGCAAGCTCGTCACTTCGTTTCTCGCTTCCATGTTACTAATATTTGGCACTTTAGTATAAATCTCTTCCGTGAGATATTTAATTCAATACCAAACACGTTAGGATTTAAATAACATTTATAAAAAACCAATGATGATTTACCAAAATAATTTTTTGACACTTGAGTTAAAATATCCTTCATGAGACTTTTAATTTGATAACAAACACGGTAGGAATTAAATAACATTTATACAAAACAATTAACGATCGTCCAAAACAACTTTTTGACACTTGAGTTCAAATCTCTTCCGCAAGACCTTGAATTTGATACCAAACACGGTAGGATTAAAATAATATTTATAAAAAACAATTGACAATCGTCCAATACAACTTTTTGCCACTTGAGTTTAAATCTCCTCCACGAGGCCTTTAATTTGATACCAAATACGGTAGGAATTAAATATTATTTATACAAAACAATTAACGATCGTTCGAAACAACTTTTTGACACTTGAGTTCAAATCTCCTCCGCAAGACCTTGAATTTGATACCAAACTCGGTAGGATTGTAATAATATTTATTAAAAACAATTGACAATCGTCCAAAACAACTTTTTGACACTTGAGTTCAAATCTCCTCCGCGAGACCTTTAATTTGATACCAAACACGGTAGGATTTAAATAATGTTTATAAAAAACAATTGACAATCGTCAAAAATAACTTTTTGACACTTGAGTTCAAATCTCCCCTGCGAGGCCTTTAATTTAATACCAAATACGGTAGGATTTAAATAATATTTATAAAAAACAATTAACGATCGTCCAAAACAACTTTTTGACACTTGAGTTCAAATCTCCTCCTTCAGACTTTTAATTTGATACCAAACACGGTAGGATTTAAATAATGTTTATAAAAAACAATTGACAATCGTCAAAAATAACTTTTTGACACTTGAGTTCAAATCTCCCCTGCGAGGCCTTTAATTTAATACCAAATACGGTAGGATTTAAATAATATTTATAAAAAACAATTAACGATCGTCCAAAACAACTTTTTGATACTTAAGTTCAAATCTCCTCCGCGAGACCTTTAATTTGATACCAAACACGGTAGGATTTAAATAATGTTTATAAAAAACAATTGACAATCGTCAAAAATAAGTTTTTGACACTTGAGTTCAAATCTCCCCTGCGAGGCTTTTAATTTGATACCAAATACGGTAGGATTTAAATAATATTTATAAAAAACAATTGATAATCGCCCAAAAAAACTTTTTAATACTTGAGTTCAAATCTCCTCCGCGAGGTCTTTAATTTGATACCAAACACGGTATGAATTAAATAAAATTTATACAAAACAATTAACAATCGTCCAAAACAACTTTTTGACATTTGAGTTCAATTCTCCTCCGCGAGGCCTTTAATTTGATACCAAGCACCGTAGGAATTAAATAACATTTATACAAAACAATTAACGATCGTCCAAAACAACTTTTTGACACTTGAGTTCAAATCTCCTCTGCAAGACCTTTAATTTGATGTCAAACACGGTAGGAATTAAATAACATTTTTACAAAACAATTTACGATCGTCCAAAACAACTTTTTGACACTTGAGTTCAAATCTCCTTTGCGAGACCTTTAATTCAATACCAAAAACGGTAGGATGTAAATAATATTTATAAAAAAACAATTGACAATCGTCCAAAGCAACTTTTTGACACTGGAGTTCAAATCTCCTCTGCAAGACGTTTAATTTGATATCAAACACGGTAGGATTTAAATAACATTTATACAAAACAATTAACGATCGTCCAAAACAACTTTTTGACACTTGAGTTCAAATCTCCTTTGCGAGACCTTTAATTCAATACCAAACACGTTAGGATTTAACTAATATTTATAAAAAAACAACTAACAATCGTCCAAAGCAACTTTTTGACTCCTGAGTTCAAATCTCCTCTGCAAGACCTTTAATTCAATACCAAACACAGTAGGATTTAAATAATATTTATAAAAAACAATTGACAATCGTCCAAAACAACTTTTTGACACTTGAGTTAGAATCTCCTCCGCGAGGCCTTGAATTTGATACCAATCACGGTAGGATTTAAATAATATTTTTAAAAAACAATTGACAATCGTCCAAAACAACTTTTAGACTGTTAAGTTGAAATCTCCTCCGCGAGGCCTTTAATTTGATACCAAACTCGGTAGGAATTAAATAACATTTATACAAAACAATTAACGATCGTCCAAATCAACTTTATGACATTTGAGTACAAATCTCCACTGCGAGACCTTTAATTCAATACCAAACACGGTAGGATTTAAATAATATTTTAAAAAAACAATTTACAATCGCCCGAAATACCTTTATGATACTTTATTTTAAATCTCTAACGTGAAACTTTTAATTTAGTACCAAACACGGCAGGATTAGAAATAAAAAACAACTGATGATAAAAAAAAATGTTGTCGATCAGAGACATCTGTTGTATTTTTTGAGAAGAAAAAGAAACCATCTATGAAGCAAAAAATAATTCTCAACTTTTTTATGTTAGATAAGAAGTTAACTCATTTGAATTTTGCCGCCTAAATTCCTTAAAAGAATCGAGGTTGACGAACAACGACATCTGTCATATTTATTTTTAATTTTTAAAAAAATATGAAAAAAAAATTCAAATTTAAAATAATTACAAAATTATAATAATGTTTGCATATTTATTCTAAACACAAATAAATCACCAAACTTGTCTAACTGAACTACAATTAAAGTAATTTATATTTAAAATTTCAGACTGAAATGTCAAAATAACTAGTTGCACAAAAATTTGTGAAAAGTGACAGCTACATTTTTTATTTTTTTAATTGAGTTTTAAAATACTTACAAATTAGTACACATGTTTGTTCATTAATTCTAAACACATATTAATTTACAAAACATCTTCAAGTTATCTAGAATATAAGTAATTTATACTTAAATTTTGAAACAGATCTGTCAGAAATGACAAATTGAACATAAATTTTTGTAAAGTTACAACCAGAATCAACAAACTCCACTTTCATAGCAACCGCACACTTTGATCCATAAACCTTTTTTATTTAATATCTCGCACATCATGTGTACTAAAAATGTGAATTCATGAAAAGGCCCTATTCCACAAAAATCTCTAACTGTCGGTAAAGGTTTCACTGAAATCCGTCAAACCGTCTAGGCTCTAGAGCTGCGCACAAATTTGGTTACTAGGCAGATGAAAATATATATATATAGATATATAGAAAGTGAATTAAGCCTTTTAGTATATTGGACTAGCGGCCCGACCTGCTTCGCAGGTCTGTCCCCTAGGCTCCGCGTCACTGAAGAAGATTACAACTGAAAATATAGAAAAATAAATTGGGTAGTCTTAAATAATTTCCAATTTATACCAAACAATTGGCGAAGCAAGCTCGTCACTACTTTCCTCGCTTCGATGTCAGTACATTGACGAAGAAAGCTCGTCACTTCGTTCCTCACTTCCATGTCAGTGCATCGACGAAGCAAGCTCGTCACTACGTTCCTCGCTTCCATGTCAGTACATTGGCGAAGCAAGCTTGTGACTTCGTTCTTAGATTTCAAAAAGTGCATCGGCGAAGCAAGCTCGTCACTATGTTCCTCGTTTCTATGTCAGTACATTAACGAAGAAAGCTCGTCACTTCGTTCCTCGCTTTTAAGTCAGTGCATGGCGGAGCAAGCTCGTCTCTTCATTTCTCCGTTTTCCGTGAGATATTTAATTCAATACACGTTAGGATTTAATAACATTTATAAAAAAAAAAACAATTGACGATTTACCAAAATAACTTTTTGACACTTGAGTTGAAATATCCTTCATGAGACTTTTAATTTGATACCAAACACGGTAGGAATTAAATAACATTTATACAAAACAATTAACGATCGTCCAAAACAACTTTTTGACACTTGAGTTAAAATCTCCTTCGCGAGACCTTTAATTTTATACCAAACACGGTAGGATTTAAATAATATTTATAAAAAACAATTGACAATCGTCCAAAATAACTTTTTGACACTTAAGTTCAAATCTTCTCTGCAAGACCTTTTATTCAATACCAAACACGGTAGGATTTAAATAATTTTTATAGAAACCAATTGACAATCGTCCAAAACAACTTGTTGACACTTGAGTTCAAATCTCCTCTGCGAGACCTTCAATTGAATACCAAACACGGTAAGATTTAAATAATTTTTATAGAAAACAATTGACAATCGTCCAAAACAACTTTTTGTCACTTTAATTCAAACCTCCTCTGCGAGACCTTTAATTTGATTTCAAACACTGTAGCATTTAAATAACATTTATAAAAAACAATTGACGTTCGTCCAAAATAACTTTTTGAAACTTGAGTTTAAATCTCATGAGCAAGACCTTTAATTCAATACCAAACACGGTAGGATTTAAATAACATTTATTCAAAACAATTGACAATCACCAAAAACAACTTTTTGACACTTGAGTTCAAACCTCTTCTCCGAGACCTGTAATTTGATTCCAAACACGGTAGGATTTAAATAACATTTATAAAACAATTAGCGATCGTCCAAAATAAATTTTTGATACTTGACTTTAAATATCATTATTGAGACATTTAATTCAATACCAAACACGTTAGGTTTTAAATTACATTTATAAAAACAAATTACGATCGTCCAAAATAATTTTTTGACACTTTAGTTTAAATCTGATGAGTGAGACCTTCAATTTGATGCCAAACACGGCAGGATTTAAATAACATTCAGAAAAAACAATTAACGATCGTGTATAATAATTTTGTGACACTTGATTAGAAATAAAAAACAACTGATCATTGTTTAAAATAACTTTTTGACAATTCTACGAATTTAGATATATAAAAAATCTGAAATTGATTATAAATATTTAAAACGAACTTTTTATATTAGATAAGTAATTAACTTGTTTAAATTTTACCGCCTAAAATACTTAGAAGCATCGAGGTTGTCGAGCAGAGACATCTGTTGTATTTTTTGAGAAGAAAAAGAAACCATCTATGAAGCGAAAAATAATTCTCAACTTTTTTATGTTAGAAGTTAATTCATTTGAATTTTACCGCCTAAATTCCTTAAAAGAATTGAGGTTGACAAACAACGACATCTGTCATATTAATTTTAAATTTGAAAAAATATGAGAAAAAAAATTCAAATTTAAAATAATTACAATATAATAATAATGTTTGCATATATATTCTAAACACAAATAAATTACCAAACTTGTCTAACTGAACTACAATTAAAGTAATTTATATTTAAAATTTCAGACTGAAATGTCAAAATAACTAGTTGCACAAAAATTTGTGAAAAGTAACAGCAACAATTTTAATTTTTTTAATTGACTTTTAAAATACTTACAAAATAGTACACATGTTTGTTCATTAATTCTAAATACAGATAAATTTACAAAACATCTTTAAGTTGTCTAGAATATATGTAATTTATACTTGAACTTCGAAACAGATCTGTCAGAAATGACAAATTGAACATAAATTTTTGTAAAGTTACAACCAGAATCAACAAACTCCACTTTGATAGCAACCCGCACACTCTGATCCGTAAACGCATTTCCGCCTTATTTATTTAATATCTCGCACATCATGTGTACTAAAAATGTAAATTCATGAAAAGGCGCTATTCTGAAAAAATCTCTAACTTCCAGTAAAGGTTTCACTGAAATCCGTCAAACCGTCTAGGCTCTAGAGCTGCGCAAAAATTTGGTTACTAGGCAGATGAAAGTATAGAGAATGAATTAAGCCTTTTAGTATATTGGACTAGCGGCCCGACCTGCTTCGCAGGTCTGTCCCCTAGGCTCCGCGTCACTGAAGAAGATTACAACTGAAAATATAGAAAAATAAATTGGGTAGTCTTAAATAATTTCCAATTTATACCAAACAATTGGCGAAGCAAGCTCGACACTACTTTCCTCGCTTCGATGTCAGTACATTGACGAAGAAAGCTCGTCACTTCGTTCCTCGCTTCCATGTCAGTGCATCGACGAAGCAAGCTCGTCACTACGTTCCTCGCTTCCATGTCAGTACATTGGCGAAGCAAGCTTGAGCCTTCGTTCCTCGCTTTCAAAAAGTGCATCGGCGAAGCAAGCTCGTCACTATGTTCCTCGTTTCTATGTCAGTACATTAACGAAGAAAGCTCGTCACTTCGTTCCTCGCTTTTAAGTCAGTGCATGGCGGAGCAAGCTCGTCTCTTCATTTCTCCGTTTTCCGTGAGATATTTAGTTCAATACCAAACACGTTAGGATTTAATAACATTTATAAAAAAAAAACAATTGACGATTTACCAAAATAACTTTTTGACACTTGAGTTGAAATATCCTTCATGAGACTTTTAATTTGATACCAAACACGGTAGGAATTAAATAACATTTATACAAAACAATTAACGATCGTCCAAAACATTTTTTTGACACTTGAGTTCAAATCTCCTTCGCGAGACCTTTAATTTTATACCAAACACGGTAGGATTTAAATAATATTTATAAAAAACAATTGACAATCGTCCAAAATAACTTTTTGACACTTAAGTTCAAATCTTCTCTGCGAGAGATTTTATTCAATACCAAACACGGTAGGGTTTAAATAATTTTTATAGAAAACAATTGACAATCGTCCAAAGCAACTTTTTGACACTTGAGTTCAAATCTCCTCTGCGAGACCTTCAATTGAATACCAAACACGGTAGGATTAAAATAATATTTATAAAAAACAATTGACAATCGTCCAAAATAACTTTTTGACACTTAAGTTCAAATCTTCTCTGCGAGACCTTTTATTCAATACCAAACACGGTAGGATTTAAATAATTTTTATAGAAAACAATTGACAATCGTCCAAAACAACTTGTTGACACTTTAGAACAAATCTCCTCTGCGAGACCTTCAATTGAATACCAAACACGGTAAGATTTAAATAATTTTTATAGAAAACAATTGACAATCGTCCAAAACAACTTTTTGTCACTTTAATTCAAACCTCCTCTGCGAGACCTTTAATTTGATTTCAAACACTGTAGGATTTAAATAACATTTATAAAAAACAATTGACGTTCGTCCAAAATAACTTTTTGAAACTTGAGTTTAAATCTCATGAGCAAGACCTTTAATTCAATACCAGGTAGGATTTAAATAACATTTATACAAAACAATTGACAATCACCAAAAACAACTTTTTGACACTTGAGTTCAAACCTCTTCTCCGAGACCTGTAATTTGATTCCAAACACGGTAGGATTTAAATAACATTTATAAAAACAATTAGCGATCGTCCAAAATAAATTTTTGATACTTGACTTTAAATATCATGTTTGAGACATTTAATTCAATACCAAACACGTTAGGTTTTAAATTACATTTATAAAAACAAATTACGATCGTCCAAAATAATTTTTTGACACTTTAGTTTAAATCTGATGAGTGAGACCTTCAATTTGATGCCAAACACGACAGGATTTAAATAACATTCAGAAAAAACAATTAACGATCGTGTATAATAATTTTGTGACACTTGATTAGAAATAAAAAACAACTGATCATTGTTTAAAATAACTTTTTGACAATTCGACGAATTTAGATATATAAAAAATCTGAAATTGATTATAAATATTTAAAACGAACTTTTTATATTAGATAAGTAATTAACTTGTTTAAATTTTACCGCCTAAAATACTTAGAAGCATCGAGGTTGTCGAGCAGAGACATCTGTTGTATTTTTTGAGAAGAAAAAGAAACCATCTATGAAGTGAAAGATAATTCTCAACTTTTTTATTTTAGAAGTTAATTCATTTGAATTTTACCGCCTAAATTCCTTAAAAGAATTGAGGTTGACAAACAACGACATCTGTCATATTAATTTTAAATTTGAAAAAATATGAGAAAAAAAATTCAAATTTAAAATAATTACAATATAATAATAATGTTTGCATATATATTCTAAACACAAATAAATTACCAAACTTGTCTAACTGAACTACAATTAAAGTAATTTATATTTAAAATTTCAGACTGAAATGTCAAAATAACTAGTTGCACAAAAATTTGTGAAAAGTGACAGCTACAATTTTTATTTTTTTAATTAACTTTTAAAATATTTACCAAATAGTACACATATTTGTTCACTAATTCTGAATACAGATAAATTTACAAAACATCTTCAATTTGTCTAGAATATATGTAATTTATAATTAATTTTTGAAACAGAACTGTCAGAAATGACAAATTGAACATAAATTTTTGTAAAGTTACAACCAGAATCAACAAACTCCACTTTCATAGCAACCGCACACTTTGATCCATAAACCTTTTTTATTTAATATCTCGCACATCATGTGTACTAAAAATGTGAATTCATAAAAAGGCGCTATTCCCAAAAATTCTCTAACTTCCAAAAAAGGTTTCACTGAAATCGGTCAAACCGTCTGGGCTCTAGAGCTGCGCACAAATGGTTACTAGGCAGATGAAAGTATAGAAAGTGAATTAAGCCTTTTAGTATATTGGACTAGCGGTCCGACCTGCTTCGCAGGTCTGACCCCTAGGCTCCGCGACACTGAAGAAGATAGCAGTCTCTTTGTTCCTCGCTTCCAAGTCAGTAAATTGGCGAAGAAAACACGTCACTTCATTCCTCACTTTCATGTCAGTATATTGGCGAGGAAAGCTCGTCACTTCGTTCCTCGCTTTCATGTCAATACATTAGCGAAGAAAGCTCGTCACTGCGTTTCTCGCTTTCATGTCAGTGTCTCTTAACTTCCCGTATCTAAAACGGTTCATTTAATATCCCTAAGTTAAGTTTCTAGTAATTTCCACAAAAACAATTGCTGATCGTAATTATTTATGATAAAGAAGTTTTATCACTACTTTTTGCAACTTTTTGAACCTGAAAGGTTACATTCAATACTTCACAAGCTAGGTTTAGGGGAATTTTCAGAAAAGCAATTGCCAATCTTACTGATTTATAATGAAGATCGGTCATTACTAAGTTCCTCAATATTTCACTTCTGAAACATTTTACTAGATACCCCACAGGTCGCAAATATTCATAAATTTTAAGGAAAAATAATTGCCGATCGTAATTGGTTTGCGAAAAAAATTACAACTAACACAATTAATAAATTTTCCGTGGATATTACCAAGACCAAGTGTTTTAATTTTTACCCTGCAATAGATTTCAAGTGACTTAAAAAAAATGATTATCTGCGAACTCCTAAAACATTTCATTTCATACCCCACAAGTTAGATACCTAAAAAAAAAATTAAATTTAAATTAAACACAAATTGCATTAATATTTGATCATATAATAAAGATTTTTGCCAATCTAATATTTCTATTGTCTTCTTGGCAATTTAAAAATACCGCTAATAATAATGTATAATAATTTGCATTCCATATTGTCGACTTTACCTAATCTAACGTCAAAGTAGAATAAAATCGTGAAATTTTAACGGAAATTTTTTTCCTTTAAATTTCGCGGTTTTTTAAATTTTTATAAAATTTGATCGTGTAATATCAACCTTACCCAGTCTTACGTTATCTTGTCAGTTACACTTCAAAGTACAACCGAAGCGAATAAATTTAAACTTGTCTATTCAAGATTCTCATTTGATACCAAACACTTTATTTTTCTGATGTCTTTTATGAAAACAATCGACAGCCGCCATTTTCTATATTATCATTTGTCTCGTCTATTCGACATCTTTCTTTGGATACTCAAAAAGTGATTAAAAAAAAATTAAATCAAACATTTTACAACTTAATTAATATTTGATCATGTGATAAAGACTTTTGTCAATCTGATATTTCTATTGGTAATTTTAAAATATTATCAATAATAATGTACAATAATTTGCATTCTCCTTTGTCAACAAATTTGGCGGATTCACTTTATTATTATTAAATTTGATCGTGTAATACCAACTTTACATAATCTAACTATAAAAAAAATAAGTTTTTTTTTTAATTTCAAGGTTTTATTTTATTTTTATTAAATTTGTTCATGTTATAAAGACTTCTGTCAATCTGACATTTCTATTATTATCTTGTCAATTTAAAAGAACCGTCAATAATAATATATAATAATTTGCATATTACATTGTCGACTAATTTAACGCAATTACTTTATTTTTAATAAATTTGATCGTGTAATACCGAATTTTCCTAGTTTAAATAAAAGATGCATCAAAGTGAAATTTTTTTATTGGAAATTATTTTATCATTTAAATTTCGCGTTTTTTTATTTTTATTAAATTTGATAATGTAATAAAGAATTCTGTCAATCTGACATTTCTATTATTATCTTCTCAATTTAAAAATACCGTCAATAATAATAAACAATAATTAGAATTCTACATTTTCGACAAATTTGGCGGATTAACTTTATTTTTACTTAATTTGATCGTGTAATACCGTCCTTCTTCAGTCTAACGTCAGTTTGACAGTTATACTTTGAATTTAAATTCCCGGTTTTATTTAATTTTCAGTAAATTTGATCATATAATACAGATTTAGCGTCACCATAACATATAAACTTCAAAATGCAATCAAAAAGAAAAATTTTATTAGCCATTATTTTTAATTATTTTAATTGACTTGTCTAGAATTAATGTAATTTTTAATTAAAATTTCAAACATCTGTCAAAAATAACACGTTGCACAAAAATTTGTGACAATATAAATTTTTGATTACATTAATGCAAATATTTGATTACAATAATGAAAATACTTGATTACAACAATGAAACTCTTTCATTACAATAAATTATTATATAAAACAATAAAAGTATATTATTTTCACACTAGAAATTATTATTCTAATCTCCATACCAATATTTTAAAACTGATCCTGGTCAAAATGTGTCCGTATAAATAGCTGCCGAAAAATATTTCCTCTTGGAATATTAGCAGGTTATTGACAGGGTAGAGTAGCATAGTTTTCATCATGAATATGACAACTTTCGTCATCAACTGTTTGAGATTTAAATAACTACGTAAGATAATTTAATTGAATTTAATAAGAAAACTGCTGACATATGTACTGTAATCTTCCTCTTCATGAATTTTTCTTATAATATATAATACAGCTAATGCTATATTGATCCTTAGTATTTAATAATTTTATGCGTAATTCTATAGTTGATATCTTGTAAATACAACAAAATATCATTTTATCATTGATGCTTGATTTATTTGTATATGTTTTTCTCTACAACATAAAATAAAAATATATCTTCCTACTACGTATTATATTTAATTTCACTATTTATAAATGAAGAATCAACTTTTTTAACGATTCCCTCACTCGATATACCGTGAAATGTCAAAATTTTTCACAAATTCAGGAATACATTATGTTTACACTTTGATAGCCCTAATACATCGAATAAAATTAGTTTCATTGGTATTTAATCATTTCGTACATAATTGTATAGTATTTCATAAATTGTTCCGTGAAAATATAACCAAACTTATGGTTGATTTTTTTTTTATGGAATTCTTGAAATATGAGTTCTCTGCAATATAATTGGGAAAATGTATATTGTACAATTAAATTATACACACTTACCATAAATTATAATTAATTTTTGGTTGTTTATGTAAAAAACAACATTTTTAATCAATACAAGATACTTCAATCTGTACAAGGATTTTGAATTAAAAAGTTGTATGTTTTCATTTTGACTGCGCCTAATTCATCCAATATAATTTGTTTTATAAGTATTTATTAATTTCTTCCGAAATTCTATAGTATTTTCAAATTTAATTTGTTCTTTGTTCATATAACCTAATTTATATATGACATTTATAATGAAGTTCGTAATGTATTTCCTGCAAAATTATTAGGAGAAATGATATTCTATAATTAAATTATACACTTACCATGAATTTCATTTAATTTCAGTGTATTTGTAATTTAGTACGTGACCCAAACTATTTTTCATAAAATATTGACGTTTACAAATCAATTTGAATTAATTGCAACTGTCAAAATATGTAAATCATTTCTACCACTTTAAAAAATTTACAAAATAGTACTCATGTTCGCTCCTTTATTCTAAACACAAATAAATATAGCAAACTTATCTAACCTGTCTACAATTAAAGTAATGTATAATTAAAATTTTGAACTGAACTGTCAAAAATGACAAGTTGTCATTCTTTTTTTAAATAAATTAAAGATAAAGTGGATTGACAGTTCACTTTGAAATTTTAAAAATAAATTCCTTAAATTCTAGACAAGTTAGACAAGTATGGTAAATTTATTTCTGTTTAGAGTAAATGGGCGTACATGCTTAATATTTTGTAAAATTTTAAAACATCAATTTAAAAATCAAAAAATGAATTTGAAAGTGAACTGTCAATACCCTTTATCTTTGAATTTTTAACAGAAGTAGCAACGCGTGTTATTTAACAAAAGCTACACGAAACAAAAAATTAGTTTATTTACTTAATATCTCGCACATCATGTGTAATAAAAATGTGAAATAATGAAAAGGCCCTATTCTCAGCCAAACTGTAGGTGCCTGTAAAGGTTTCACTCGAATATATCAAACCGTGTAGGCTCTAGAGCTGCGCACAAATGGTTTCTAGGTAGCAAAAAATTTTAACTGAATAGTATATTGGACTACGGTCCGACCTGCTTCGCAGGTCTGACCCCTAGGCTCCACGACTCTAAAGAAGATAGCAACTAAAACTATAGGAAAATAAATTGGAAGTTTAATCAAATACCTTAAATTAGTTAGCAAGCAATTGTCGAAGAAAATTTGTCTCTTTGTTCCCCGCTTCCTTGTTAGTAAATTGGCGAAGGAATCTCGTCACTTCGTTCCTCGCTCTCATGTGCATGTGCATTGGCATTAAATAAGTTAGGTTTCTAGTAATTACCACAGAAACAATTGCTGATCGTTATTATTTATGACAAAGAGGATTCATCACTACTTTTTCCTTTGAGCCTAAACCATTGCATTCAATACTCCACAAGCTTGGTTTAGGGTAATATTCAGTAAATTAATTGCCAATCGTACAGATTTCTAAGTTCCTCACTATTTCACTTGTAAAACATTTCACTTGGTATTCCACAGGTCGCATATTCATGAATTTTAATGAAAAACAATTGCCGATCATAATTGGTTTGCGGAAAAAATTACTACAAATACAAAAGATTTTTCGTGGACATTACCAAGATAAAGTGTTTTAATTTTTGCCCCTTCAATAGATTACAATTGACTTTAACAAAATAAATATCTGCCAACACCTAAAACATTTAGTTAGATAAACTACAAGTTAGGTATCTAAAAAAATTTAAAAAAAAATTTTAAAAATTGTCGATCGTAACGATTTTTGATAAAATTACGTCACTTCGACCTTTCTTTCGATACCGAATAACTGATTTTTTAAAGAAATTTATATTAAATACAACTTGCATTAATATTTGATCATGTAATGAAGACTTTTGTCAATCTGACATTCTTGGCAATTTAGAAATACCGTCAATAATAATGTATAATTATTTGCATTCCATATTGACAAATTTGACAGATATACATTATTTTTACTAAATTTGTTCGTGTAATACCAACCTTATCCAGTCTTACGTCAGCTTGTCAGTTACACTTCAAAGTACAATCGAAGCGAAAAAATTAAAATTTGTCCATCAAGATTCTTATATGATACCAAACACATTTTTCTAATGACTTATATGAAAACAATCGGCCAGTCTCCATTTTATATATTATCATTTGTTCAATCTATTCGACACCGTTCTTTTGATACCCGCGTCACTAAAGAAGATTACAACGGTAGAAAAATAAAATTAATAGTCTTAAATATCTACCATTTAATACCAAACAAATGACGAAGCAAGCTTATCACTACGTTCCTCGCTTACATGTCAGTAAATTGACGAAGAAAGCTCGTCACTTCGTTCCTCGCTTCCATGTCAGTAAATCGGCGAAGCAACCTCGTCTCTTCGTTCCTCGCTTCCATGACTACTACTTTGCGACCCTTGAGTTTAAGTATGAACATTAATTTAATACCAAACAATTATTGACAATCGTGCAAAATAACTTTTTGATACTTAAGTTCAAAATCCGCTCCATGAGACTTTTAATTTAATATCAAACGCGGTAGGATTAATATAACATTTACACAAAACAATTGATAAACGCCCAAAACAACTTTTTGACACTTGAGTTTAAATCTCATGAGTGAGACCTTTAATTCAATACCAAACACGGCAGGACTAAAATAACATTTATACAAAACAATTGACAATCGCCTGGAATAACTTTTTGACATTTAATTTCAAACCTCCTTTGTGAGACCTTTAATTTGATTCCAAACACGGCAGGACTAAAATAACATTAATACAAAACAATTGACAATCGCCTGGAATAACTTTTTGACATTTAATTTCAAACCTCCTTTGTGAGACCTTTAATTTGATTCCAAACACGGTAGGGTTTAAATAACATTTATAAAAAACAATTGACGTTCGTCCAAAAAAACTTTTGACACTTGAGTTTAAATCTCATGAGTGAGACCTTTAATTCAATACCAAACACGCTAGGATTTAAATAACATTAATACAAAACAATTGACAATCGCCCAAACCAACTTTTTGACACTCGAGTTCAAACCTTCTTTGCGAGACCTTTAATTTGATTCCAATCACTGTAGAATTTAAATAACATTTATAAAAACAATTGACAATCGTCAAAATAAAATTTTGATACTTAACTATGAATACCATGATTGAGATCTTTAATTCAATACCAAACACGGTAGGATTTAAATAACATTTATAAAAAACAATTGACGTTCGTCCAAAATAACTTTTTGACACTCGAGTTTAAATCTCATGAGTGAGACCTTTAATTCAATACCAAACACGGCAGGACTAAAATAACATTTATACAAAACAATTGACAATCGCCTGGAATAACTTTTTGACATTTAATTTCAAACCTCCTTTGTGAGACCTTTAATTTGATTCCAAACACGGTAGGGTTTAAATAACATTTATAAAAAACAATTGACGTTCGTCCAAAAAAACTTTTTGACACTTGAGTTTAAATCTCATGAGTGAGACCTTTAATTCAATACCAAACACGCTAGGATTTAAATAACATTAATACAAAACAATTGACAATCGCCCAAACCAACTTTTTGACACTCGAGTTCAAACCTTCTTTGCGAGACCTTTAATTTGATTCCAAACACGATAGGATTTTAATAACATTTATAAAAACAATTAACGATCGTCCAAAATAAATTTAGGATACTTGAGTTTAGTACTCATGATTGAGACCTTTAATTCAACACCAAACACGGTAGGTTTTAAATAACATTTATAAAAAAACAAATGACGATCGTCCAAAATAATTTTTTGACACTTGAGTTTAATTCTGATGAGTGAGACCTTCAATTTAATGCCAACCACGGCAGGATTTAAATAACATTTAGAAAAAACAATTAACAATCGTGTAAAATAATTTTGTGACACTTTATTAGAAATAAAAAACAACTGATGATTGTTTAAAATTTCTTTTTGACAATTCTAAAAATTTAGATAAAAAAATCTGAAATTGATTATAAATATTTAAAACGAACTTTTTATATTAGATAAGTAATTAACTTGTTTAAATTTTACCGCCTAAAATATTTAGAAGCATCGATGTTGTCGAGCAGAGACATCTGTTGCATTTTTTGAGAAGAAAAAGAAACCATATATGAAGCGAAAAATAATTCTCAACTTTTTTATGTTAGATAAGAAGTTAACTCATTTGAATTTTACCGCCTAAAATCCTTGAAAGAATCGAGGTTGACGAACAACGACATCTGTCATATTTATTTTAAATTTGAAAATATATGAAAAAAAATAATTCAAATTTAAAATAATTTCAAAATAATAATAATGTTTGCATATTTATTCTAAACACAAATAAATTACCAAACTTGTCTAACTGAACTACAATTTAAGTAATTTATATTTAAAATTTCAAACTGAAATGTCAATATAACTAGTTGCACAAAAATTTGTGAAAAGTGACAGCTACAATTTTTATTTTTTTAATTGACTTTTAATATACTTACAAAATAGTACATATGTTTGTTCATTAATTCTAAACACAGATTAATTTACAAGTCATCGTCAAGTTGTCTAGAATATATGTAATTTATACTTAAATTTTGAAACAGATCTGTCAGAAATGACAAATTGAACATACATTTTTGTAAAGTTACAACCAGAATCAACAAACTCCACTTTGATAGCAACCAGCACACTCTGATCCGTAAACGCATTTCCGCCTTATTTATTTAATATCTCGCACATCATGTGTACTAAAAATGTGAATTCATAAAAAGCACGTATTCCCAAAAAATCTCTAACTTCCAGAAAAGGTTTCACTGAAATCGGTCAAACCGTCTGGGCTCTAGAGCTGCGCACAAATTTGGTTACTAGGCAGATGAAAATATATATAGAGAATGAATTTTGCCTTTTAGTATAAGGGATGTTTTGCTCGTTTATTCTAAACACAGATAAATTTACAAAACTTTTTCATTTGGTCTAGAATTAATTCAATTTATAGCTACAGTTTCAAACATATATGTCAAAAATGACAGGATGAACACAAATTCGTGAAAAGTGACAGCTACAATTTAAATTTTTTTAATTGACTTTTACAATATTTACATTATAGTACACATATTCACTCATTTATTTTAAACACAGATAAATTTACAAAACATCTTCAACTTGTCTAGAATTAATGTAATGTATACTCAAAATTTGAAACAGATCTGTCATATATGTCAAACTGAACAAAAATTTGTGAAAAGTTACAACTACAATCAACAAAGTACACTTTCGTAGCAACCCGAGGCCCCCCTTGATGGAAAAATTTAATGTCTTTCGGATTTAATATTTCGCACATCATGTGTAAGAAAAATATGAGACAGGCAAAAGGCACTGTTCCACAGGGACCTTAAATACCCAAAAAAAGTTTCATCCGAATACATGAAACCGTCTAGGCTGTAGAGGTGGCCGATGGCCGTTGTTAGATTGGCTAATCTATAGAGTGACAGTTCAGACCCACGCCAATTAGTATATAGGACAAGCGACCCGACCTGCTTCGCAGGTCTGTCCCCTAGGCTCCGCGTCACTGAAGAAGATTACAACTGAAAATATAGAAAATTAAATTAGGTAGTCTTAAATAATTTCCAATTTATACCAAACAATTGGCGAAGCAAGCTCGTCACTACTTTCCTCGCTTCGATGTCAGTACATTGACGAAGAAAGCTCGTCACTTCGTTCCTCGCTTCCATGTCAGTGCATCGACGAAGCAAGCTCGTCACTACGTTCCTCGCTTCCATGTCAGTACATTGGCGAAGCAAGCTTGTGCCTTCGTTCCTCGCTTTCAAAAAGTGCATCGGCGAAGCAAGCTCGTCACTATGTTCCTCGTTTCTATGTCAGTACATTAACGAAGAAAGCTCGTCACTTCGTTCCTCGCATTTAATTCAGTGCATGGCGGAGCAAGCTCGTCACTTCATTTCTCCGTTTTCCGTGAGATATTTAATTCAATACCAAACACGTTAGGATTTAATAACATTTATTAAAAAAAAAAAAAAACAATTGCCGTTTTACCAAAATAACTTTTTGATACTTGAGTTCAAATCTCCTTCGCGAGACCTTTAATTTTATACCAAACACGGTAGGATTTAAATAATATTTATAAAAAACAATTGACAATCGTCCAAAATAACTTTTTGACACTTAAGTTCAAATCTTCTCTGCGAGACCTTTTATTCAATACCAAACACGGTAGGATTTAAATAATTTTTATAGAAAACAATTTACAATCGTCCAAAACAACTTTTTGAAACTTTAATTCAAACCTCCTCTGCGAGACCTTCAATTGAATACCAAACACGGTAGGATTTAAATAACATTTATAAAAAACAATTGACGTTCGTCCAAAATAACTTTTTGAAAATTGTGTTTAAATCTCATGAGCAAGACCTTTAACTCAATACCAAACACGGTAGGATTTAAATAACATTTATACAAAACAATTGACAATCACCAAAAACAACTTTTTGACACTTGAGTTCAAACCTCTTCTCCGAGACCTGTAATTTGATTCCAAACACGGTCGGATTTAAATAACATTTATGAAAACAATTTGCGATCGTCCAAAATAAATTTTTGAAACTTGAGTTTAAATATCATGATTGAGACATTTAATTCAATACCAAACACGTTAGGTTCTAAATAACATTTATAAAAACAAATTACGATCGTCCAAAATAATTTTTTGACACTTTAGTTTAAATCTGATGAGTGAGACCTTCAATTTAATGCCAAACACGGCAGGATTTAAATAACATTCAGAAAAAACAATTAACGATCGTGTATAATAATTTTGTGACACTTGATTAGAAATAAAAAACAACTGATCATTGTTTAAAATAACTTTTTGACAATTCTACGAATTTAGATATAAAAAAAATCTGAAATTGATTATAAATATTTAAAACGAACTTTTTATATTAGATAAGTAATTAACTTGTTTAAATTTTACCGCCTAAAATATTTAGAAGCGTCGATGTTGTCAAGCAGAGACATCTATTGCATTTTTTGAGAAGAAAAAGAAACCATATATGAAGCGAAAAATAATTCTCAACTTTTTTATGTTAGAAGTTAATTCATTTGAATTTTACCGCCTAAATTCCTTAAAAGAATTGAGGTTGACAAACAACGACATCTGTCATATTAATTTTTAATTTGAAAAAATATGAGAAAAAAATTTCAAATTGAAAATAATTACAAAATAATAATAATGTTTGCATATATATTCTAAACACAAATAAATTAACAAACTTATCTAACTGAACTATAATTAAAGTAATTTATATTTGAAATTTCAGACTGAAATGTCAAAATAACTAGTTGCACAAAAATTTGTGAAAAGTAACAGCTACAATTTTAATTTTTTTAATTGACTTTTAAAATACTTACAAAATAGTACACATGTTTGTTCATTAATTCTAAATACAGATAAATTTACAAAACATCTTTAAGTTGTCTAGAATATATGTAATTTATACTTGAATTTCGAAACAGATCTGTCAGAAATGACAAATTGAACATAAATTTTTGTAAAGTTACAACCAGAATCAACAAACTCCACTTTGATAGCAACCCGCACACTCTGATCCGTAAACGCATTTCCGCCTTATTTATTTAATATCTCGCACATCATGTGTACTAAAAATGTGAATTCACGAAAAGGACCTATTCCAAAACAATCTCTAACTTCCAGTAAAGGTTTCACTTAAATCCATCAAACCGTCTAGGCTCTAGAGCTGCGCACAAATTTTGGTTACTAGGCAGATGAAAATATATATATATAGAAAGTGAATTAAGCCTTTTAGTATATTGGATTTTATTCTATTTTCAGTATTTAAATATTATGTATAGTAATTAAATTATTAATTTTTTGATGGGGTAAACAGCACTGTGGTAACGCATCGGACTGTGGATCGTAAGATCCTCAATTCGAATCCCACAGCCAACAGTTGCCATTTTAAAATTACTCTTTTGATTTCTCCTCCACTATCATCTTTGGGAGCTGTGACTTGACAGCTGGTAACTGGCACTTCATACGTAAAAATAAATCACTTACCGAGATCTGCGTAAGCAGAGTGCCACGCTCATAATGGGTAAAAGGCGTGATGATATATTTATTTTTATTTATTTGTTTCTTTCCTTGTACGAAGTAAAGGAAGTATTGCAATGCAATGCAAAGAAATTTCAGTTTTAAGATTTCAACGGAAATATCCGTTTTTACCATCCCTAAATCCATTTTGACTTGTTTCGGCGTGACGTTTGTACATATACGTATGCATGTATGTACTTATGTATTTTGTCATAACTCAAAAACGATTTGCCGTAAATGTTGAAATTTTGTATTTACAACTGCCGTTATATCTATTTGCGTACCTCCCTTTTTGATTGCAATCGACTGGACAGAAAGGGCACTTTACTCGAAGGGTATTTTAATTTTTCGCATAAATCAAAAAAGGTGAGCCGTAGAATGTTAATTTTTTTTATTTGGGACTGTTATAATATCTAGTAGTACATTTTTCTTTTTAATTACAATCGGCCGTGCCAAAGGGGTTACTTTTCTCGATCGAATTTAATTTTTTACGTAACTCAAAATGTTGAAATTTTGTTTTTCTAGGACTACTTGTAGAAATCTCTTGTATGTTTGTTGTTGCTAAGGAAACGGGATACAATGCAAGAATCGTGAGAAATGATTTGTTGTGAGTGTTTCAATACAGGTTCTTTCATTTCAGTACAGATGCCATTGCTTGGATACTTATTCAGAATTTTCAAATATTGGAATGGCGAAAGCGGGACAAATTTATTAATAAAATTAAATGAATTAGGAAATAATATCATGGTTTCATTTCATGCTCGTATGATTTGCAGCATGAGCCGAAGGCGAATGCTACACACTTTCATACTCGTAGGAAATGAGTACCATTCCATGCTCGTTGTACAATATACATTTTTCCAAATTTGCAGGAGTAGAAATAGTACAGTATTATATTCGGGAATATGGTCATTATTCACTCGGATGATTTGCACCACTCGTCTACGGCTCGTGACGCAAACTTCAATTCGTGAATAATAACTATCATAATATCTCATATAATAATATACTCTTAACTTGCATTGATTTTGTCAGTTATTATGTTACATTATGATATATTTATTTCGTTGAATTCAGAAAAAAAATACTATATCGAATGAACTAATAAAAATACATATTGCCTTTTAATTTCCATTTTTTAGAACCTTTGGTTAAAAAAACATATTTTGTTGCTCATTATAATAGACTTGTTAAATAGAAATCGTTGTTAAATTTTACCAACTTAGTATCTTTTATAGTTCTCGAGATAACAATGGTGGCACACTTAAATGAAACATTGTGTATATATTACAAAATGAGCACTAAGCTTAACAATGAACAATTTAAATAATTGCTTAAACATCTAATTTGTTTGATCTATTATAATTACGTAATAAAGTAGAGGAAGCTGACAAACAGTCGACGGGCAAAAGTTTTAGATCTCTCGATGTAGGATGTAGTACCTCGATAATAAAAAGTTATCTGTTAAGAAACAATGCACTACAACTTCGGAGTTCGGCGAGATCGATGAGAAAATATAAATCAGTGTTTGAGTAGACTTATATCGTCTTGTTTAACTTCTCAGTCAGCAGCTGCAGCAACATATAACTAATAATATTCTTATGTGCTTCACTGCAGTTCGCAACAAAAGGCTTCTGATATCACCGCATAAATTTCCAGAGATTTTTGATCGATAAACTGTTGTTAAAATTTTGATTGCTTGCATAATTAACCATGTTTTGTTAGTACAACAAAAATTGTGTCCATTTATCTTCGAGAGAGTAAATATATACGCTAAATTCGTGAGGGAATCATTTATTACTAAGTTCATTCCGGTTAATAAGGGGTTGATATATCCACAACTAATTTAACAATATTTCGTTACTTATTAATTATGTTTATACTTCCCTGTGGAATATGTTCCGCACTGTTCAGAATGTAGGAATGTATTATGAACTATCATGAACGGTTTATCACTTTATAGTGCCTTTTTCTATAAAAGAATCCTTTAATTAATTAATTTTAATAATTTTTGGGGGAGTGAGCCTTACTATCTGATTTTTTAAGCAAAATAGAATATTTAAATTAAAAATTGTACCAATATTATTTTCGAACAAAATAAATACATTCTAATAAAAATTTGAACAAATTATAGCTGCTACTATTAATAGCAAGATTGTTACAGGGTTGATTTTAAATTAATCTCATTTTACAAAAATTATTTTAAGGAACAAAGATATTTATTGTTAACTTCTTATTACACAAACGAAATTATCACTAATAATGTAACAAGAGAGAGAGAATAATTGAAAATAATTTTACAGATTTTTCAAAATCTTGTTGCCAGAATATAATTATTTTCTAATTTATTGAACTCACAAATTATATTTAATTAGACAATTTTTACCTCCTGCACATACCGGGTGCCTAATTTTTTATAGAACAAAGAAAATACAATGTTAAAATTTTCATTATGCGATAAGTCGTGTAGTATGAAAATTAAAACAAAATTGTAAATATATAAAACTGATCATTTAATGATGGCACTCTGGAAACAGCTAAAAATTATACATTTTATTTTACGTCTATCTCATGACAGAAATGTATCACATCAATAAATTTAGGTTCGTTTGGTGCATTTTTTATTCTAAATATATTTTGTATTGATACTTTTGTTCTAAAATTCATAGGGAACTAACTATTGCCTAATAAAAATTTGAACATTTATTTCCTATTTCCTATATCCTATAAAAAAAAATACGTTTAAAGGAAAGTATTGTGACGGGTCGAAATTTCTGAGAGTGAGTTTTCAACGTATATAAACAAGTACGATTTGGGGTCACTAGATTTCACGATAACGTCTGTCTATGTGAAATTTATATTTAAAATTTTAATGTTTAAAGTTACGAACTAGTTGGATTTTGGTAGCAAACTCTCAACCGAAAGTGGTAGCTTACTTCAAGATGTATCAGGTTTATTGGAATATCTCAATAAATAATTAAGTTATAGTAAATTTTGTCATATTCAAAGATATATAAAATAATATTGACTACAATTTATATTTGAAATTTTTTTGTAAAGTTTGTACAGTTTAGGAATTAAAGGTTATGTGGAAGCCACATCAGATTCTGATAGCTATATCAGTTTCAAATTTCGGATTTAGGTCTTGTATGTTATTACGAGCAGATTAGATTTTTGTGGTAGGCCATCAACTGGATACTTTACTTGAAGGCCTAAAAGGTATTTTGACTTTTTGAGCAGATCTCAGTAATTAATTGAGTTACAGTAAATTTTCTTGTAAAATAATATTTTCTACCAAGTAGATTCACAAAAAGGACTAACGCTAACTTCATTTTTTTTATTACTCGTAACTTCATTTTCCATTATCAAAACATATTCATTTTAACTAAGGTTGTAATCAAAATTGGTTAGCATTTGACACATTTTGTTAATTTACTTAATTAAAAATGAAGTTATTGATGAGGAAAAAAATGGAATTAGCATTAATTCCTTTTGTGAATCTGCATGTACAATTTTTATTTAAAATTTTGTATTCTATTTTGTGCCGATGTCGGTGGTAATATGGCTGTCACTTAGCCTAGCATACCAGAAGTCGTGAGGTCGAATCCCACTGGAGATCATGGTCGTATGTGTTTCACATTCCCAAATCCACTCATGAGGCAGAATATGACCTAAGTAGTTAATACGCTTTCAATCTTTGTCTGGTGTGGTCACAATTTTCTTATACAAGGGGTGTTCTCCAAATGTTGAGCGTAATGGTATTTCATCCTGAATATCTTAGTATATTTTCTCAAAATATTCCCCATTATATTCTAAACATTTTTACATTCCAAGGATCAAATTTTAGAAACCTTTCTTTCTATGTTTCTGGAGGTGTCACTCATCTCTCTCTTTTGAATGCTACATCGTCATTGGCCGAAGTAAAACGTATTCAACGCAATTTATTTTTGACTTGTGGAAGCAGAAAAAATTGTTAGGTGCCAAGTCGGAACTACCTGTATATGACTGGTAACTCATCAATTCAATATTTTGCAAATTTAAATACTAAGAACCATTTTAAAAAAACCAAATGCCCTACTGTTGCTTTTTTTTTCGGGATCATACGAGTAGATCCAGCTTTCATTTCCTGTCAGAACGTTATGAACCAAATGGATCCGCGAGCAAATCATTCGACAGTGGCTTTGTACCAATTGACACGATCTGCCTTTTAAATTAATGTTAAATTATGAGGTATCCAGGGAGCACATGTTGATCGCTTTCATGCCAATACCAAAGATTCTTCCTTTATCCTGTTGAGTACACACACTCATAAAAAATAACTTTTCTGTTTTCCTTTTGTATGCAATCGCTGAAGAAAATTTTATTTCTTACAAAATAATTAGATTCAATTCAAAAAAATATTAATTTTGAATATAAATTTTATTTAACATCTTTTTTTCTGCTTTGAAAGTAAATGAATATTGGGCTTCCAAATTATCAAAAGATGGCGTTGATCGCAATTCATAGAAGGTACATATCAAATTCATTTTTTATGATATCTTATGATGGCGAATGCTTGCATTAGTATTGGTAGTTTGCTTTTATTGGCAGCAGAACTGTTGCCATTCCTATTTTTATAGGTTTTTTTAGAGAAAATTCAATATTAACCTATAATCTACAAATACAATGATCCTTCCATTTTTACATATTATTTAAATAATACGGCTTATACAAATGTAATACATACATTGGAATACTCTTAAAATAACTACTATTGTTATTAATTTTAAAAAAATAACAATTCATTTCAAAATACAATGAAATTTATGTACCTTATAGTTAGTTTAGCTTTCTACCACTAGTTAGCGTATTTTAATTTTGAAGGCCCAATATTTTAAATATTGTTTTTAAAAATAATGAAAAAGAAGTCGTTTTAATTTTAAACAAAACGTTTTTATTTAAAACGATAACATTTTGAATTAAAACTGCTCCTATTCAAACAACTTCGTTCCTATAATTAGTATCAAAACTAAATTAATTTTCATACAAGAATATTTATTAAATCTATAAAAGTTTTCAATAAAAATGAAATCGGATTGGCACTATTCAAATCAATTTTGCTCTTCAGTTAAGAGGAATCTGTTTGTTTCAAGAAAACATCTTTATCAGTGCACGCAAAGGTTTCGTCAATAATAGCAGTTTATTGGTCAAAGATTTACAACCAAAACGAAATTTATTGTATCAACGTTTTAATGTATCTAATGTACATACACCTTCATCAGTTCATTAAAACATTCTTGGCAGCTTAACCTACGCTTCAATTTGTAAAAATTACGGCTCGAAAATGTTCGTTGTTAAATGTCATGATTTTTCACAGAAGTGTTTACTTCAAATAACTGTATTTTCAAAACAAAAGATGAAATTCAATTGTCACAATCTTTATGTCAAAAAATAACGGCTTTCTACGTAGGCTCAACATTTAGAAAATAGACCTCGTATAAATGTAGATGTAGAATAGATGTTTTAGTTTTATGTTTATTCTCATAAAAACTATTATTATTGAAATATAATAAGACACAAACGACTTTACCAAAATTCAGGGAACCTCAAAAATATATCATATACCGTAAAGTCCAAACAAGGTAAATGACTCAGGGTCGGAGAATAAATTTATCATTGGAATAAACAAAAAATATCACATCAAAAAATGACAGCTAGTTAATAATCATTATATAAGCCTTGATTTTAATGCGATATTTTTTGTTTATTTCACTGATAAATTTATTCTCTAGTTCATCTAAAGTTTAAATACCGACCCCAGAAACTTTCAATTTCTTACCAAAATAAAGTATTGTAATAAAAAATTTAAAAACAATTGATGATCCCTCAAAAAAAAAATAGTTATATTATAGTGCAGTTCTACTGTATGAGTCTTAATTTCGAGAAGAGTCAAATATCTATTTAAAAATAAAAACAACCGATAATCGTTCAAAATAACTTTTTGATATTTTTAGTTCGTTCTCATAACTGCGACCTTTAATTTGATATAGTTTTCCTCGAAAAAAATACGGAATAATTTAAAATAACATTTTATATTTCAAATAGTTATATTATTTATTTGAAATTTTCTTTCGCAGCTTATTTCATATTCGAAATAAATTCAATTTATTGTTTTATGTCAACTAAATTTTCACTTTGGTTTTCTAATTATTAGCAAAATCAACTGAATTCTTCGCATTTTCATTATACTTCTTATTATGAAATTTTATTACTCAATCATATCTCTTTCGTGAGTTATAGGACACATAGACACACATCCTTCCACAAAGACGTCATTGAGAAAATGCTTAAAACAGAATGAAAGAACCTCAAAACATGTATTTCCGTGAGAATCTCGCAATAGATTTTTTACATGAGTACTACATACAAGTATACAAAAAGTAAAAATTGTTATAGTATTCTATTAGTTAAGAAGCATTAAAAGAATTTTGGATAGACCATCTTTTTGGCAAAGTTTAGAATTCTTTTCAAAAATACTTTAAGAACGTTTGACAACTAATTGTTAGTCAAATGTAAATTTGTTAAGTAAATAGTAATTTTCAAACATTATTCATAGAAATAGGACAAATATATAGTCAATTTATTACTCAAGACTATCTTATGTACCAATGTAAAATCGAGTATATTGTTAAATATTTACATAAAAGAAGTATTGATTTTAAGTTGTCTTAAATAGTTTAAAATTGTTTTAAATTTACATATATTACCTACCTATGTTCATACATAATTTCACATATATTAAACAAACATAGTGCATGTATTAAACTAAACTTCGAGCAGGCAAAACTTGAACAATATTAAACTAAGCATACTTAAAAATGTTTAAGTTTGTCAATCAATATTACCTCGCTAATTAATTTGTGCGTAAAAACTGCCATGGAAAGTCGTACGCATTTTTTGTGCTCTGTTGGATTTATTAATACGGAAGTAAATGTTTCGTTTCGTAATTTCAATGAATACTAAAGAAGCAAGCGAGACATTCATTGTATTCAGAACTCAGAAGAGGAAGTAAAAAATCTAGATTTATTTAGGAACAATACTTTTTGCAAGGAATGTACATATTCAATGAAGCTGTATTATAAGGAATTAAAACTTTTCGAATAATAGAGAAAACGTAAACACCACTGAAATGTAGTAAGTCTGGAACGCGCACTTGTAGGCTTTAATGAAAGAGAAAAACGAGCCTGAGACAGATTTACAGCATGGGTTATCCGTCTTCGTCTAACACTTATTTGTAGAGCGGTTGTTATGGGTTCGTTAAGTACTTGCTATGCGTTTGTTGAGTGGAAACATGGTTGCCCCATCTTATCCAAAAGTGATAAATATCATTTAACAATAATTGTTCAATTATGTGAAAATTTCTTTAAATTAACATACATAATAGTTAGTTAAACTCATTTTATTAATGTATTATTTAATTTTTATATTAAATATTTTATTTCAAAATTATTGAATGTAATTTCTTTTTCTACTCCTGTATAAATATATCCCCATTATTTAAATTTTTTCGATGAATTATAGCACCCATAATTCACGATAGTGAATTATGATTCATAATGAAAAATCATCTTGCACTGTGACAGATATACTAATATTCCATTATTCAAAAGACAATTAATAATTGAGCTAGTAATCAAATCAATCCGAGATACTTTATTATAGATATATTCAATAGTTAGGTAGGTATATCACGAGTGCTAAGAATTTAATCGATTAAATTTGACATGTTTATGCAAAAAAAAATGCTTAAAAATTGTATAAATAAGCTAGACATCAAATTTAATCGATTCAATTCTTTAGCACGAGGAATATGTCAAGATTATTTCATGAATTCATAGCATAAACTTTAATACTTGCCGAAGAAATTGTACTAAAACGTTGATTTTGACACATTTTCACATAAATAAATCGGTACACTCATAAACAAAAAGCACCATAAAATTTTGTTGTTATATTGTAACTATAACAAATTATTTGTTGTGCTTTTTACTTGTCAAATATATGTCAAAAATTTGTAAATAAAAAAAACTGAATTGAATAATTTAGCATGTTTAAAGATAAGGAGTACCAGTAAAGGTAAAAAACATGTAAGTATCTGGCTTCCGCAAATAATTATCCGGCTAAATATGCCTTCAAAATGTTAATATTTTACATATAAATGCTAGCTTCAATTTAATCGCGATTAAACAGCATGGTGCACAACAATGGAAAATGAAACATTCTGATTGGTCAAATTTGTAATGAGTATTTCACTCATTAATAATATTCAAGAAAGAGGGTGAGAATAAATTGAAAATAATTTGACAGATCTTTCGAAACTTGTTGCCAGGCTATAACCTTTTATTTTATAAATTATTTTGCTTTGCCATACCTTCCTCAACTATTTTAGTGACAAATACTTCAAGTAAAAATGTAAAGAACATAATATTCTATAGGTTTTGTGAAACATAGTTCTCTAAATAATCTAGGAATATGTTACAAAACAAAATAAAGGTAGTCAAAAGATATAGTTAGAGAAGTTATTTATATCCCAATTTATGTAATACTTTTTATGAGTCCAGAACAATCAAATATGTACAAAACTTTTGATTGCTGTTCATATATGGAAGTTAAAAATAATACATAGAATGTATACAATGTGTATATATCAATATATAAATGTTATTCTAGTTGCATCTAAACATCAAAAGTGCATTATTGTTGTTAATAATCGTTATTATTCTGTATATTCTGACTTGTTCGATTCTTCTGTCAATATGTAAAGCTTACTGGAACCGCCAGTTGGCGAAGGCGAACTTCATTAAAAGGCGATCCCAAGTAAAGCCTTTGACTTACTTTTACGTATTTGTATATTTTTATATAAGATTCAAGTTGTGACGTTGTGTCATTGTAATTTAATTGAAAATGAGTCTGGGTTTCAGCGCGTGTGGTTTTCTTGCTTGCTCTCTGATTAAAATTGTTATTCTCGAACAAATTCGAAATCATTTTACTTGGAATTATTAATAGTAAAATGTTTAATTTTTTCACGTGTGACATTGTAATTTAATTAGTTGTTAAATCTCTAAAACCAGAAATACATCTTAATATTGATTCAAAATTTAAAATAGTCCTCCTGTAGGTATACTATATTTGAGAATTACTTTTTGCTGTGCAAGTGTCAAATAAATAAATCAATTTTTTTTAAACAACGAAACCAGATATTCTACCCCGAATAAAAATATACATTTAATCCTATTTTTGAATCAACCTTCAATAAGTATCTTGTGATTTTAATTGAAATTTAAATTGATATTAGTAGATTATATTACAAGTGAAATTTCATTTTAACTTGAACATAAACAGAAGTTTGCGTTCGATTTAATTTTTCGCAAATAACTAAATAGTATTTATTTCTTCTGTACACAAATACAATTGTCGTCTTATATTCTTTTTCTATTTCGTAGCTCGTATAAAGCTATAAACGCACTGAAAATAAAATTACGTCATTAGGAACATTTATAAACGAACTGATTTTTGTGTTTTCATTTTCTAGTGGTGCTATGAATGATTTCAAAGCTGACAGATGAATCAAATATAACCTCGAAATGGTAAATTGTTGATGTCGAAATATTATTTATTTCATACTGTGCCGCATTTGCATGTTTACCGGACTGAGTTCAGTATTGTTATTTCAAAATATTGTTATTTTTTACGGTACTGTATCATTGCTAAGCAATATTTTAATAGGTTTTGATCCACAGTATCGATTTTCTACGACCATTAAGATATTTGCTTGTTCAAGAAAACAATTTTTTATCTAAAAATGCGACACAGGTATGAAATAAACCGTTGTATGTCATACTTTCGTTAATGATTTTCACAGTAATTATTTATTTTGAATCTCCTAATTCGACTTCTTCGTCGCCTCGTTCGCAAACTTATTCGTACCGTAAAAACTAATTTACCGGACTATACTGTAAATAACTATTTCATTTATGAATCTTTTATCCTTTCTCTATAAAATGGAACTAATGAATAAATATTAATTTGAAATTTCATTTGTTAGGGAGCTGATACAAACACCAATTTATATTTTTTTTAGTCGCATTTTCTTAAAAAATTTATAAAATTACCTCAATAGTATATTTTATAAGGTTTGTTATCGTACTCGTCCTATATAAAACATGGGCTAGTGCGTTAATAAAATGCCGTATGTACTTGTTTTTTAATATAACTTTACTATATTTTAGTTTTTCAATATTAAATCGAGTTTCGAACGGTGGCGCCGACAACGTCTAGCAATGCATTATTATTATAAAAAAAAACTACAATCTCCTTATTGGGTACATACTTCAGTTCGAATTCCTCTTTCGAGAAATTCTTTGACAAATCTGACTCTTTCTTCAAAACATGTTTGTAATATGATAGTTGGTAACCGCATCTGTATTTAAAAAAAAAATAACGTACTCATATATCGCGATCTGTAACGTAACGTAACATTCATAAATGGATACTTGCCGCAGTGATATATTTATTTATTTTATTTATAAGGTCTTATAATTTTTATGTCTGTTAAAAATATAAATCTACCCGGTTTTAATATAACACAGATAAAGATAAAAATAATGACATTAATCAGTTTTTAATGTCACAAAATATTTAACAATAAGGTAGGTACACAACTTTGTCAATATTTAATTAATTGATGAAAAATATAAATAAATACATGTATGAACTTTACAAGCTTTATAAAACCATGAAACATGAAGCTTTATCTGTTGATCGCAGGTATAATTAACAAATTATGATTAATATTTTATTGCTGATTTTCAATTTGGTTAACTTACTAATTAAGTAATTAATAATCAATTATATATTTTTGTACGTTTCACCAACAAATAACCATATTTATACATGAATAAAATATGTAAATGAAATTAATTTTATTACAAAGTAAATGAATCAAATAAAAAATATAAGTTTCCTAGTTTACAGTTCAGTACAGAATGTCCGTTTCAAACGTATGAACTGCAAATTAAGTACAATTAAGAAGACACGTATTTAATTATTTTTCAATTCGTACTCTGTATTTTAGGAGACAAGCTGTACTGAAGCACCTGCATAGTGCATATATAAAAGAGTTTAGGAGAAATTTAAATATAAATAAAAATAAAAGTTCTGGGATTACTTGAAACGTAATAATTGCTTCAAATTAAATTACTAATTCAACACGAAAAGTAAAACAATTGAAATAAAAAATATAGTTCCTTGAAAGTATTTTTATAAATTGTAACGCTTAATACTCGAATTTAAAATTATCATATTTAATTGTTTTGCATTAAAAGTTGCTACGTAACAAAAATTATGAATATTTAAAAATTGTTTAACTGTAAATTAATAAATATTTTGTCATGCCATTTACCCCCATTTCTGAGCATGGCTTTCTTTTCAGTATACGATATACGATACAATTTTCGTGTGCAATTCCGTCAAAACAGAGCCCCTAAAAGTGTAAATGATTGAGCAGCTATAGGAATAGTTTTATATAATAAATATTTATCCGGCATAAATTGTAAGCAATTACAGTTGTTACAATTATATCAAATACTCGAAAAAATCTTATAGGGACAATAATTTTTACTCTCTTATATGAAATCGTAATTATAAAACGAAAGTTGAAGTTTACTGGACGCAAAATAACAAATTTAATTTATTTTTAGTAAGTCAGTTACAAAAGAAGTCTCAAATGTAAGATTTTAGCAATAATATTTGAAATAAAAAATGTTATATTCTTCAATTTACTTTTAATTTTGAGAAAAATCGAGTTATTATTCAATCATAATACTAGATGTGTCATTGAAATGTGGTGTTTTAGGATTTCAATGCTACTTTTTCTATATTTGCTGTATCATTTTACTAATCCACTTCACCAAAAGTGTAAATATTAAAGTTGTTTTGAATTTAAATATGCATATGCATGCTATAATGCCGATTTATTTACCAAAATATTAGTATTTCACGATATATCAATCAAATTAAAATGAATATTTATTAGATAAATTGTAACACGGCCATGGAATATTGCAATTCTAAGTAATTTTTATATTTAATCGTAAAACTGTAGTGTATTAGACAATCGTAACAAGTTACAGATTTACAATAAATGCAATTCTATGCAGAAAACTGTACCGACGAATTTTACAGATTAGCTTTACGATTGACGTTGTACTTGAAGCTTAAGGTCAGTGTCTAACTTCATTGCTATAGCAGTATTTAAAGATTGAATAATTCTTGCCTGCGCTTATGAAACAAAATCTTCATTTACATCCGTATCGTCTACAATAAATAATTAATTTCAGACATACGTAAAATTATTCATTGCACCATTGGATGTATTTTTTTTAAATTACCCGATATATTTAAATATATATATATATATATATATATATATATATATATATATATATATATATATATATGGAATACTTTAATATGTAATGGAATTCTTGAATTTGATAGATTATAAAATGGTTATAAAATACAAAAAAAGTGATAGTCCATAGCTGATCCAATCTATACATTTGTTTGAAATGTGCAACAGGAAGGTCAAATGGGTTTACCAAATCTGTCATATGTCTCCTCAAGAGACGCGCAAGTGATTTCTAAAATATAAACTAAATTTTTTGATGAATAATTAACATATTTTTCTTTTGCATTACCTGTTATATTCAAGAAGAGCAATATGGAAAATACTTATATTTTAATTCATCTTATTGACAAAATTCAACTATGATTAAAGAGAACAATCACAAATCGTAATGTTGCGTTCAACTGGCCTTTCAACGTAAAGTTTTCGAGTGATCGTAAGCTATAGTTTTGCACAGAATTGCTCTTTAATTTGTAATCCGTTACGAATCTTACGAGAACAAATAAATAACCTTACGATTATATTTAAAATTACACCATAAAACTAATACGAAAAATATTTGACATTTCGTTTTATTATTTTTTGTAGAATGAGCATTATTGCATGTATTTTTAAATTCTGAACAACTTTTCTAGTTTCAAATTCTCCTGAAAAGTGAATAGATAAAAAGACTCAGCAATACAAAAAAAAAAAACATTGAGACCCCTGTACACCATATTTCAATTCTACACCGGACAAACAATTAAAATCTATTATATATGTCAAATATTATTATTAAACAATAAAATGCATATACCGTGTGTCCCACGTAAAGGTTGGCATAGGCAAATAACATGTAAAATCAGTTTTTTGTAAATAAAAAGTGTCCGGCAATAAATTATACATCCAAATTTTATATCACAATACTGCCAATATCACTACATCTTATTTAATACAGATTACTTTATTTTGATACCGCAATTTAATGAAATTAATAATAATAATAATTCCTAATTTTCGCCTACTCTTTTTATTGCTACTGACGTATAGTGCTTGCAATTTGTTTTAAATATTTGAATCTGTCACTGTCATCATGAATACATTAAATGTCGAGAACCCTGTAAATATTATTAAAATCTATTATGGGGGCGCAGTGCAAGACAAATATCTGAATACATCACAGGAATGAACGCTGAATAATTTCCATCGCCAGAAATTGACAGTGACAGATTAAAATATTTAAAACAAATTGCAGGCACTATAAGTCAGTAGCAATAAAAAGAGTAGGCGAAAATTAGGAATTATTATTATTAATTTCATTAAATTGCGGTATCAAAATAAAGTAATCTGTATTAAATAAGATGTAGGGATATTGGCAGTATTGTGATATAAAATTTGGATGCATAATTTTTTGCCGGACACTTTTTATTTACAAAAAACTGATTTTACATGTTATTTGCCTATGCCAACCTTTACGTGGGACACACGGTATATGTAGCTATATGAAAGTCGTGTGATGTCACATCAGATTTTTAATTACACATAAAAATTTAATATTTAATATATATAGAACACGTAATTGAGGTATAATCTATAAAATATTTATTGAGGAAATCACTAATTATTGTTGCGATTATTTGATTGGTATGACGCACAAAAATAAACCAAAATTTGCTCAAAGAAAAATACCGCACTCAGAAATAGGAAAAATTGAGTGATGATATATTTATTTATTGAAGCTATTGTTACAATATATCAAATAGATGTAATACAATTAAATAGTTTCATGCCAAATTTAAAATGATAATTAATATTAACAATAATGTTTATTCATTGCAACATTAACAAATGTGATTTCATTAAATCTGACAAATTATTACTAAAGCAAATTTGCGTATCCATAAAATACACTGATACAAGTACATATCCAACTTTTTAATGTTTGGTGATGGCAAATAATTATATAATTTTAATTCAGAAAATTCATAAATCAAAGATTTCTGTGTGGATGTTCCTTATAGTCAGCTAATCTTATTAAAAATATATACATGAAAAAGCTAACATAAAGAAAAATTTTAAATTTTCTTTTTATCCCTACATAATTAATAAAACTTTTCAATACCTTCAGAATTTATTTTCGCGAATAAGTACGAAATTGGTGATGTAAATAAAATATAAGTGATACATTTTATAACTGCAGGTAGTTTTTGAAACTTCAATAAAATATTGTTATATAACACCAGAGTTGAAGCAAATTTTTATACTAACATAACAATTAAGAAAAAGTGATTGTCACATTATTATTATAAATAAATTAATCCCAAAGAGAAGATAAACTACACAGTACATATTTTATTTGCGATTTGTTAATTTTGCGGTTGTTAAGTATTTTAAATTAATATTGACAAATATATGGGCTTATTCTGTAACTTACCTGTTATTTTTAACAGCAAGTTAAAAATTTTAACCAATACAAATATCTGTGTCAAATGAATTTTTATTTAGTGCCGTCAGTTATTATTGGTTAAATTTTTTAATAGACCGCTAAAAAATAACAATCAAGTTACAGAATAACAATTTGAACAAATATGACAATTTGTTAAATAGAAATTTTGTCAATTACGAATTTTTAATAAGAAAAAATGTTGTTTTTATTTATTTGCTGAACTTATAAAATTTAACAAACTCGTCAATAATAACAAGTAAATTTAGCTAACTTATCAATTTGAAATTGTTAAAGAAAGTTTGTATCCTTTGTAACAACTTATAATAACTAGGTATGAGTTATTGTTCTGCTTCCATATAATTATTAAAATATTTAATCAAACGCAAATAAAAATAAATGTAATTAATTACTATATTCGTAAATATATTTAGTTACGGAATAAACAAAAATAATTTTTGCTAACAAATTTGTAACTTGTTAAATTAACAAAAATTAACGTTAAATCATGTAGAAATAAAAATTTTGTTAAAATTTTATCAATTTTGATTATAAATTTTTTTTACAGTATAGTATTATAATTAAAAGTTCAACATAATATTTGAAGTTCACGCAACTAATAAATTTCACTTGTTTATCCAAATAAACAACAATGAAAAAATAATGCAATACACGTATACAAACAAATAAAAAATGTTTTGTTTTAATTAAAACGCACAAATATAATTTAAACTACTGCATTTTATACTATATACAGTATAAAAATTTGTAATTCAAACTACAATTCCGTGTTTTCCAATTAAAAATTGCCTAATGTGCTATTTAAATTTGAAATACAAATTTTATAATAACATTGTCGCGTAAATATCTCGTTGTCAACCGAACAAAATATTATATCGCGTTTTAATAAAATTATTAAGGAACAGTTGAAAATTTGAAATATAAATTTTATAAAAACAGTGTCGCGTAAATATCTCGTTGTCAACCGAACAAAATATTATATCGCGTTTTAATAAAATTATTAAGGAACAGTTGAAACGAGCAATAAAAACAATTCATTTAATTTATCCGCGCCACTCACTCACAAATATTAAATATCAAATAAAAATTTAGTTTAAATCCACTTAAAACACTTTTATAAATAGTAGTAAACAGGTAGGAATAAATAAATAATTGTGCGACTTACGTTTGTAGAATGTTCCGGCGTCAAAGTCGAATATGAAATGTTCCCTTACAAAGTTCGGTCCGCAGCGCGCACAACTCGCTTGCAAGTTGGGTTGTTGGAGCACAGGAGCGATAACTGCGAACACCAAGAGAGCAACAGATATCTATATGTGTAGTCTGGCGCCCACATTGCCGTGGTGGAAGGGCTCTCTTGTCGACTATTGGTCAACCCCCGGCGCCTTAATATTGCCCGATAATTATATACTAAACAATCTGATTTATACTTAGTGCCAATTAGAAAAATTTATTGTCATATCAGCGTGCCTTGTAACAGGATATGGTAAAGTGTCATATGGACATAAAAGGGTTGTTTTCTGGTATAAGTTACATTTTTATGTTTTTGTTTTGTAGTTTAATGAGTGTTTTGTCAAATATCGTTTTTAAATTATTTTTTAAGCATTTTTGTATAAGAATACCGTTTTCTTTATCAGAACATTGTAAAAAATTCATTATATGAGATTTAATCTAAATAAAATAGTTATTTATGATATAAGTGTTAAAAGTGACATTTTATGAGTAAGTGGGGAACGAAATAAATCACTTTAACACGTATATCATACAAAATTTTATCTATGATCTTTCTAGTATAAATACTGAAAAATATAGAATGATATTTTGACAGGTAGGGTTATATTTGTTGATTTATTGATTCAAATCGTTAACGTATTAAAAGTAATAATAAAATTATATATAATCATTTATTAATAATTTTTTAAGCATTTTTGTATACGAATACCGTTTTCTTTATCAGAATATTGTAAAAAAATCAATTACATGGGATTAAATCTAAATAAAATAATTACTTATGATATAAGTGTTAAAAGTGACATTTTATGAGTAAGTGGGGAACGAAATAAATCACTTTTAACACGTATATCATACAAAATTTTATCTACGATCTTTCTAGTGTAAATACTGAGAAATATAGAATGATATTTTGACAGGTAGGGTTACATTTGTTGATTTATTGATTCAAATTGTTAACAACGTGTTGAAAGTATTATAAAGTCACTTTTAACACGTTATGTTACTTGTAACACTAGAGTTAAAAACTGACACTTTCAACTTGCTAAACCGTTAAAAAGGCCACTTTTAACAACGATCATAGATAATAGTTAATTATAAGTTATATAATTATTGTACACGTGTAACACACTATTTTTTGAAATTTTAGAGTAAATTACAAAATTAAATGATAATTATTTTCTCATTTGACTGCTGTTTCTGTGATTTAGTTATAATATTTTACATTACTAGCAAGGTAAAACAGTTTTTACTATTGGGTGGAGAAAAGGTCCGGCGAGCCAATTACCTCATTGAAGCAATAAAAACAGTTATCTTGCGTGTACTGTACAATATTTTACTTGTTAATCCTTTATAAATCAAAATCAAAATTAAAAAATTTTAACAAAATACTGTCAGCAGACCCGGATCTACGATTTTTTTAAAATTAAAAAAAACTCACGAAAAATATACTGGGTGGGAATTTTCGTGACCGCAACTACCATACTTGGAAGCCATTATTTGACGGTTGGTAACCGCACTTCACGCGCAAAAAAATATCATAATATCTAGATCTGCTTTGAGCAGTGTCACCCAGAAATGCAAAAGGCGTGGTGATATATTATTAATTATTATTATTATTATTATTACCTATTAGCTAATGAAATTACTTTTCTTAAGTGCGAAATTAATATAGAATATGCCGGTGTAAAATTGAAATATGAAATATTGGGATTATAATGCTATTTTTTTATATTGCAGAAATTTTTATTTATTCATTTTTCAGCAAAAGAGTAAAACAATTATTTTTCAGAATTAGAAATACATGTAACATGTAATAAGGCCTAGTTAATTACCAGGGCCGGATTTACGTACAAGCGGAACAAGCACGTGCTTGTGGCCCCCAACCCAATAGGGCCCCCGGTCAACCTTTTTTTTTATTTAAAAAAAAATTTTATATGAAGTTTTCTAACGTTTTTAACGGTTATAAACGTTTTTTAAAGTAGAGAGTAGAGATAGGGGCCCCATCCCTTCCTCGTGCTTGGAGGCCCCGCAAGCTGTAAATCCAGCCCTGTTAATTACCTAAATGTTCGTATTTTAGGATATATCAATCGAATTAAAATTAATATTTTTTAGAAAAATTGAAATATGGGCATTGAAAATTAAACAATACCGAAAAATACTTAACATTTCAAAAACATATTTCAGATTTACTTATTAGTTTTGTATTATTTTCTATAGAAATTTCGTAGAAGATTTTAATGATATAATGGCGAATTTTAAATTTCATTTGTTTCCATTTATATTTGTTTAATAAATAAGTAACCCTTAAACTTTTAAATACATTTGATTGATATATCGTAAATACTAATATTTAGATAATCAAAAGGTCCTTACTGCATGCATTTGTAAATTTTGAACAACTTTTGTATTTATATTTTTGCTGTAAAGTGAATAGGTACATATTTACAGCAATATCAAAAAATAGCATTGAAATCCCTATATTCCGCATTTCAATTTTACTTCCGGTATACAACCAGTGTAGATAATAAATTTCTAAAATCTTATGTGTGTAAACAGCGATAGTCAGTGTATGGATTTGGACTGGCAATCGATATAATTTCAAACATACAAATGATTTTTAGAAACTTATTATTTTTTTTTTCAAACTTAAATTTGACGTCCCTTTGAATTGCCGCCCGGGGCTGACAACCCGGTTTGCAGCCCCCAGATTTGGTGCTGCCTATCAGTTACATACAACTGTTCCGTCAAAAATTATTTGAAATAATTTCTAATAAGCGCTTATTTATATAAAATAACCTTTGCATAGCTACTAACTTGTAAATTTTTTACAATGCAGCTATTAGTTTTAGTTAGTGTACCTTGTAAAGGCAATAGTAGGCTTGGTTAAACGGCGTTTACAAATGAGTAACAAGTAAATACATTTTTTCTTCAAACGTCATAAAAGTACGTTGTTACGTATTTGTATTCAACAAGCAGAAGTTCAATATTGTCGCCGCCGGCGTAAAAGAGTTTCCTTGGCAACACATTTACTCCGGCGGCGGACAAAGTAAAATATCATGCAAAATAGTACGGTTGTAATTCAATAATTTGACAGTTAAGAATAAAACAACTAGAAATACTGGATACGGTAGAATATTTGTTGAAGTTTTGAGCATTTTTAATGTTTTAATGTCTATTTTCAATGTTTTAAGAAAAAATAGCATGTGTTATTCGGAATAAATGTGACTTTGCATGCTTCGCATGTAATTGTCCGACTCGCTTCGCAAGTCGTTCAAACGTACATGCTCAGCACCCAAAGTATCACATTTACTCCTAATAACACAATATACAATTATCCAACATCTCTCAATAAATGCTCTATAACTATGGCGATTTTAAACAAGGAAAGTAACAGATTACCCACTAGTGGGTATAATTTTGAGGAAAGTCACTAGTGAGTATTTTTTTATTTATAACGATAATAATAACATACAACACTTTGGTAACTACTTTGATTGACATTTTAATTTAAAAATTTAAAGCATATGTCACTGTCAAATAATATTTTTCATTGTGTTGTGTTGGATAAAACGTTATACTTTACACGTGGGCAAAGTGAAATTACCCACTCGATAAATTATCTCACTCAGCCTTCGGCTTCGGGTGCTAAAATTTCTCTCGTGGGTAATTTCTTACTTTGCCCACTTGTAAAGTAAATAACTATTAATGTTCTTTTACGTTCTATAATTCACGTAGCTAGAGTCACATAAGCAAACTATTATTCCGAAAACGAACCGGTGAGAGGTTACGGTTTGACTACGGTTACGGTTTTACCACGGCAAAGAAACGGAACACCGTGATTATGTCAATGTTTGATTTGACATATTTCTTGTAAAATGAAGACGTGGTGTACTTTTAATGAGTTTGTTTTAACTGGTCGTAGTAATGCTGAGGGTGACGATAATGATGAATTTGATTTCAATAATGATGGTTGACGTTATCTTGTTTGACAATCTGTACGCGGTTCCCGTGGTAAACAAAAAGTACCACAAATTTCAGAAACCGTGTTCCGAAATCTTACCGGTATTCTGAAAATTTTACCGCGGTAACCATGGTTCGTTTTCGGAATATACTGTAAGTTTGTTTATTAATAGTATATTCCGAAAACGAACCGGTGAGTGGTTACGGTTTTACCACTTCTACGGTAAAGAAGCGGAACACTGGGATTATGTCATTGTTTGATTTTACATATTTCTTGTAAAATGAAAACGTGGTATACTTTAAATGAGTTTGTTTTAACCGATCGTAGTAATTCAGCGTTAAACGATAAAGAAGAGTTTGATTTCAACAATGACGGTTGACGTTATCTTGTTTGACAGATGTTTACCGCGCTAACCGCCATCTGCGCACGGTTCCCGTGGTAAGTAGAAAGTACCACAAATTTCAGGAACCGCGTTCCGAAATCTTACCGGTAACCTGAAAATTTTACCACGGTAATCGTGGTTCGTTTTCGAACTCATTGACTGGTATCATGAGCTCTGTTTTTGAGTATAGGTAAGAGTGTTTAAGATTAGCTATGTCTAATGTTCTAAATTTATTTTATAAAAAAATACTTCGATTAAAAGTTACAGTGAAATATATTGTCTACCACTATTATTTGAAGTATTTTTTTTTTAAATATGTTATTTACAGAGCTAAAACACTCCTTAGAATACTCGTATACAAAAACAGCGCCATTATGAAAAATTTATTAAATATGAGTGATTCCGGCGACGATATAAATTTAAATATTGAAGCAGTTGCGCAAACATTAAATTATACCGTAAATATTTAAAATAAATAAATAATTTATTATGAGTTCTGAAAGTTATTTACAACTTATTGAAATTTACCCTTTATAACTGAATTTATTCTTGATTAAAAAACAGTTTTTTTTCACGGCCGGGAGGGAAACTAAGTTTCTATGATACCAAAATCATGACAGAAACAGCCAATTTCATATCTGCGGGAGAATTGTGCACTTTCTCTCCCGAGGGAACGTGCTCAAATAATGTAAAAAATGAACAAAATTAAACAATTCAATTTTGAAATTCATAAAAACCATCACAAAATATTGAGTCGTGGAAAAATAGTATATACACCGCAGGATTGTGCTTCAATGTACTCCGCGGGAATAAAATAATACACTTCTCTCCCTTAATATAATAATATTCTATTTACTAGTTACTTTCTTCACTATTTTCGGAAAGAATGATGGTTATGACATTGCAAATGACAACTGGAAATTTTATATTAATTCAAAATTGCAAAAATGATACTAAATTCGATTCCCACATATGATTATATTATCTTTTTTTAACTTTGCCCCTGTGGTTCCTCCTCCACTAAAATTTGTAGGGGATCATGGGTCATGGCTTGACGACTTCTAAGATCTTGGAAAACATGATTCCATATCCAATATAGGAGATGGCGTAATAATATATTTGTTTATTTAGCTAAAGTTAAATCGTAAAGACGGAAATACAAGTTACGAAGTCCCCTGAATCTGATTTGATTATTATCTCCACGACGTTTATATGAATGGATGGATACGTATGTTCAAAAACTCACTAACGAAAAGAATAAATAACGAAATTTGGTCATAACTATAATTCCAAAAGTTTAACAATCAATTCTAATTTGTTGAAAAAAAATACAAACTGCTAAATAATGTTACAAATGTAATATAATATTTGCAATAATATTTAGAATAAAAAAATAACCTACCGCCAAATACTGCTCTTAAACGATACAAAATAGTATTTGATGATGCAGAAACATACCTTCCTATTTGTTTATTTTCTATTTATATTTGAGAAATTTAATTTTATTTCGTATATTTATTTAAATGTTTCACACTAAGAAAAATGACAAATTTCGTAAAAAATTTAAAATTTTAAAGTGTTTCCATGGTGTACAAGGAATGGAAGGTTTATGAAATCTTATTTCTTTATATTTTATTATCTCTAAATCAAATGAAAATTAATAAAATTAGTGTAACATGTAAAATTAAATATTCTACAACTTTAAAAATAACATATACTGTTGAAAAAGGAAATTTAACCGTGTTTTTCACGAAAAACTGTTAATTGCTTCAAGTAAACTACTACTTCCGGTTGACCAATTTTATCCAAAATCTAATCAGCTCTTCATTTAAATATAAGAAGCAAAAATTCACAAAATTTATTTTTTGGTATTATAGTATTTGAGTTATGCGAGACGAAAAAATTGCCACAGACTATACACGCGCACACACACACACACACACACACACACTCACACACACACGCACGCGCGCGCGCGTATTGTAGGGACCATAAAACGTGCTTATTTATTGAAAATTCACTACCCAATTTTTTGACCGAAAACAATACCTTTCAAATGTTAGAAGTGACAGTTTGATTTTTTCTTGGATTAAAATCTTAGCAAGTGGTTAAAAATAAAGAATTGAGTTAAAGAATTGGGTTAAATATCTAGTCGTTAAAATCCTCTAACTAATAATACAAATATTGCTGTTATAATATTTCAAACGAAACATCTTTTTGACACTTGAAAATTATTTGACAAATAGATATTAAAAATGTTTTTGGTTTCATTGTAACTTAGATTATTGAAATGTATTATTAAATTTACAATTTAATTTTTCTCAAAATTAGAAGCATGTACAAGAAAAGTGCAAATAACATGTTATAATCCAAATATTTTTGTCAACAACTTTCATTTAAAATTATTTTTCGCAAAAATTCTGTTTTTGAAAAAATGGAATTTATTGTTTTATGTGTCCAGTAAGTTTCCTCTTCCGGTTTTTCAATTTCATTCAACTTCAGCTCTTCATATTTTTTTTTTTATGAAACTTATAAATTACTAGCGTTCAAATTACGACCTCCAATATAATATTACTGAAAAAATGTAACACTTTTTTTTAAGATTGCCATTGAATGTTAATAAATCTTTTAATGATAGTTTGTTAAAAATTTAAAGATAATAAAATGAAAGTGTAATCATAGAAATAAACTTAAGTTAAAAATGAAAAGAGTCCCTTTTTTTGTCCAACAGTATAATAATATATTAGAGCTTATTGATTTGTAGAAATTTTTATAATGTTTGTTCCTTTTCTTCATTTCTGCATTTTTTGCAGAACGCAACTACTCGTACTTAAGTATAATAAAGAATCTTTTTATATTTTGTGGCAAAAATACTTGTAGGAGTAAAAAAATTATAAAATTTAATTTGCACAAAGTTTCTAAACACTATATTTTCCTATTAAAGTTTTGTTAAACGCACAGAATTTTCTCACACAGAATTAATTAATATTTTATTGAACAGTCGAATACAAATTACATAAATTGTTAAGGATTTTTTATGAATACAATATTCCGAACAGGGTGTAACTTTGTAATTAAAAGAATTGTTTTACTAATATACTTTTAGATGAAACAGAGATTAACGGTTGTAGTTTATGGATCCGTGAATTCTATACGAATAAAGCGAAATTACTGAAAGACATTTACTGATCTAATTATTGTTTTATTTTAAATTAAACAAAAGCTACCTTATTAGTATTACACTGTTAACAAAATGATTGTATATGAAATATTTTTTTACTATTGGATAATAATTAGCTAAGCTATTTTTAAGCATAAACATAACAATGAAAGAAAAGAGGAAGGCATCTTACATAATTTTCTTTTCCTCGGAATTGATTTCGTATTTCAATGCAAATTTATGTAAAAATTGATAATCTATATTTCATAATAATCTCATTATTTTATCATTAACTAATTTCTTTTATGCAAATACCAAACCAATTTATTATTTGCAGTACAAATGATTTTAAATTTTAGAATGAAATATGTACCTAATAATCAATATAAAAGAAATCCATATTGAAATAAATAATATACACATTTATTAATAATTATTTCAATTAAATATCAGTACACTAAATAAAAACAAGACTATAATATTTTTGTTTTAATTTTCATAATTTTCTATTGCTTATAATTAAAGGTTTAAAGAAAGTTTCCTGATGCGACAATTTCACATTAATATGCAAGAAAACTAGCATGTGAAATCCCTATGTAAATATTTATAATTTATATTCAAGAGATGTTTTAGGGTGCGTTGTACTCAGCCCTACTAATTTAAGTACGTAATTGGTTTACGCACATAATTTTGTAATAGGTACATATGTTTAAAATTTATATTCTCTGCAGAATCTACACTATCATCAACTTAAATAATATCATGAGTATCATGTCTAATACAGCTATAAATGTTATGTCAATAATTAATATACATATGTTTGATACTAACTATTTGAACATATGATTTGTGTTGTTTTACAATTTACTATTTTAATTATTAAACAAATATTAAATTGTTATCATTTTTCTCACATATGATTGAAACAAGTACCGTTGAAAGAAATGTTTTCTCAGTTTTGCGATTGAAAACATTGTGGGTGCGAAAAAGTCTTTCCAAAGGTATTTACGAAAAATTGCATCTTTTGACGTGTTTATTTATCATTTCATTTTTATAACAGTCACGTTTTCTTTATAGTGTTTCTTTTCACCAGCAACACAAAAACCGCTGGTATTGTTAGGACTGTAATCTTAATTTATTGTCCGGGTTTCTATGCGGAAATAAAATCATCTTGAAGATATAGTATTTGTTTTGCTCAAACAAGAATTATATTTCTATGGTTGCACCGTTATGACACGTTTGCAAAATGTAATAATTTTGATGAATCAACAATGTTTTCATTATTTTATTTCAATGTTTTATTCAGTTATTTGAACTTTGCGCTTACAATTGATTTCCGGTTAGGTATTTCAAGTTTTCATAGCGAAGTATTTACTGTAATGAAGTGATGTAGAAGCTGACTAAAAAATTGTTCTGTTAAGTTACTTAGAAATGCTTTTTATTATTCATGTATGATTTTTTAGTAATATTGCCTGAAAAAATATATTTTTTTAAATGTATCTCTCACATACACAGTGTAAATTGATGAGAAATCTAGTTCAAGAAGAAGAAGAATTTACTTTTAACTTCATACTGAACATGGTAACTCCATATATGGCATGTAAAAGTTCAGCTCGAAGCGCAAGTGCTGTTGACAGATAAATCAAGAATTTCAAAAACCAAGATAATGGTTTATGTGAATGATATACTGTAATTAAAACAATATAATGCTTCCTCAAGTATCTACGGAAGCGTTATACTCAGCAACTTTTGTTGAGAATTATTTAGATTGTGTTGAAAATCTACCAGATGATCTACAAAGGTTGTTATCACGTATGAGAGAATTGGATGTCACATATAGAGGTAAACAACAATCCTGGATTAATGTAACGAATCATATTTAGGATATAAAATTATTACTTTCATTTATCAATCCTTATAAATTTCTGCATCTATTTTCAAAAATGTGTATTTACTTGTAATTGCAGCATATTTACGTGATGTCGAACAGCAGACAGAATGGTTAGGTTCAAGTGATGTTGAAAATTCTGGTAGAAAAGCTAAAGCTATCTCACGTATTCAACAAGCCTTGATTGCTGCCCAAGAATTAGGAGATGAAAAGTTGAACGTAGTTCAAAATCTTTTGGATTTAATTGAAAATAAAACTAGACAGCTGGATTTAGATTACAGAAACTTGGGTAAAATATATATTATGCTAACAGTAACTTTGTTTATGTATCAATATGTCCAAATTCTTGCAGATTACGGCAAAGACGAACCATCAAACGAAACTAAAGAACAACAAATACCGATTAACACCGTTTCTAATGCAGTAGTTGCCAACAGTGGCGAAAGACAATCAAAACGAGCTCGGCGAACTCGTCATGATACATTTTCTGGTTTAGATTCAAACCTTAATGAAACAATTTCGTCAAGAGAACATGATTTGCGTAGTGCGGTAGCAGCAACAGTATCTACCTCTTCTACACAGAAAAAGACAACGACTGGAACTAGTAAAAAGAAGAAACGCAAATCTCGTGGTTCTACCCAAGTCGCTCAAAGAGAAGAATCGCCTCCTCGCGAAGAAGAACCAGCGATTGATCCAGATGAACCAACTTACTGCCTTTGTGATCAGATCTCTTATGGAGAGATGATCATGTGCGATAATGATCTCTGCCCAATTGAATGGTTTCATTTCTCTTGTGTTACTTTGACGACGAAACCGAAAGGTAAGTGGTTTTGTCCGAAATGTAGAGGTGACAGGCCCAATGTTATGAAACCAAAAGCGCAATTTTTACGGGAACTAGAAAGATATAATAAGGAGAAAGAAGAGAAAACATAATTGATTTTGTATTTCTATTGTGATTTTTTTTTTTCTATCGCGATCATTTTATTTTAGTATTTTAGAGCATTTTGTACTGACTATGTTTTTCATATAGTTCAGTGCAATATTTTTTGGTGTAAAAAGTTATTTTTTTACGAGTGACAAAAAAAACAATATTGTGTATTATTTCGCCAGATCATGAAAATATATAATTTAATTTTGATTTTATATAATGACTTGTTTTTTAATAATTATGAATTAAAAAGTATTCACCATTTTCGAATTCATGTATATTTTATTATTTACTAACATCAACGTAGAATCAACATAAAGTATTTTTATTGGCAGTGATTGCAATTTACCACTTTTGTAAATAACATTTAAAATAAAATATACATATAAATTACAGCTAATTTAGAATGCACTTGATATGCTGCATACTATAATATATAGATTAAAATTTGTATGTATGTTAAAACAATAAATAAATATTCTTTATTATCTAATAAACTTCTATGACTGGAGATCTACATTTCGTCTTACAAACTGAATGGCATGCGTTATTATCCGAATGATAATATTCTAACACGAATTACTGAGAGTTTACACAGAACAAATTCATTTCTTTTAAATTAAATTATTGTAACACCAATTTGAACATCATAAATAATTCCGTTTCTAACAGGTAACTAACTCTTTTTAATTCAGTTTTTAAAATAAACTTGTATCGTAAATTAGAATGGGCGTTGAAATTAAATTAAAAATAGTGCTGGCTAAACCGCTTTATGAATTTACTTGTAAGAAATTAAATAAAAGTTTCAAATAATGAATAAAAAATTAACAGAAATTTAATTCCACTTATCCATATTACGTATAAGCTAGAACAGTTTACTAATTAAAATAGTTTTTCATTCCGTGTAAACTCAGTTTTTAAACGATTTACACCGACCATGTAAATACTGGTAAGTATTCTCAATCATCTATGTGATTGGTACTTGCTATAAGTCTCTAATTACATCCTAAATATCACTATGGGTATATGTAAGTACAATAATATATAAAGCCTAGTTTACACTGGGATAACAATTATTAATCTTTTTATAAATTATCAAGTGATGATACTGTACCGAAAAAAGTGTACAACTTGATTCTTATGTGAAAATGTTTCACGTGTTTTAATCCAAACAAAAATAATTACAGTAATTAACACTTGTTGTTCGAGTGCAAAACAGGCTTAATATTTACAAGATTCGCTTAAACCCAAACACCATGAGGGTTTTTATTTGTGGGTACAGCATTTTCCAACTGACGTGGAGAACCAATCATTTTCCGTGTACTTCCAGCCTTATTCGGACCTTCAAGAAGATGTTTCACTTCATCTGCTGGAGCGATACTTAAACTTTGTAAATTTGCTTCTTTCATTTCTGTTACTAAATGCTCTACTTGTTTCTTTTTTTCTATTATGGCCGTTTCTAACGATGCTACCTGAGTAAATAAATACTATCATAAATCATTAATAAAGTAGTAATTTTCATAACTTTGAAATATATTATTGTTTCATTATAAAGGAAATATTATATTTATTGACTTGGACGCAGAATTCTTTTACGATATACTGAATCATAAACCTACTCTGCTTGTAGTGGTAAATGCAATAAACATGCAGGTAATATTGTATTGTGTACAAAATTGTATCTACAATCGTTCGGTATTATGTAAAATAGTTAAATTAGTAAGTTTTTTCCAAAATAAAATTTAACTAATTAATAAACAAAGTACGACAGGATAGTTTTTAAAATGATACCTAGCTACGCGTTGAAAATCACGACAACCAAAAAACGCACTAGTACGATAATGCAAGTCATTACTTATCTTAAATAAGTGAGATATATAGGATATATCGCACGATCATAGATAACAGTATACTGTGTTATTAGGAGTGCATGTCGCATTTACTCCGAATAACACATGCTATTTTTCTTTCATATATAGAAACTAGAAATGCTCAAAATTTCGACAAATATTGTCTTGACCAACATTTCGAGTTGCCTTAGAATAGAATATGTTGTTTTATTATTTTTGTTTACTTGTATTAATCTAAATTGTCTAATTATTGAATAACAACCTAAATAAGCCGGCGGCGAAGAAATTGAATTTCTGCTAATTGAAAGAAAAAAAAAAGATTTTATGAAGAAAGATGTTAAACCATAGCAACATACATATTTTCGGCCCAATTCTTTAACAAAGTTGTTATCGTAGTTCGTAGTAACTTGCTAATCCAAAATTATAGTTTTTTTTTACCTTAATTCGCGGCCTACCATTAACAAAAATCATTTTGAAACTTGAGAATTGATATTATTTTTTCAAAACTAATGGTTTTATTTATCAAATGTCAGTCCCATAACCACTTGCTATTTACAATAAAACTGTTTAAAATTTGTAATTAATATTTTTTACGGTTGCACAAATAATAGTGTGTACACCTTGTCCGCGAAATACTTTATCGCTGTCGAGATTATCCTGCCTCGGCCGCAAGCGGCCTAGGAGACAATTTTTCTCGCTAAACAGTGATTTCCCGACCTTGGTATACAAATAACTATTTTTTTTTTTTTTTAGAGATTGTATGAGATTTCAAAGACTATTTCGATGAAACAGTTTAATGTATTGTGCTGCATGCTCCAATAAATGTAAGATATTTTTTAAATTATTTACAAGACAGTAAACTGAACTTTATATGCTCGCACGGAAAACAATTTTGCTTTGCTCGCTAGTGAGTGTTTTAAATCCATGAGTGCAATTGACACTGATTCTTTTGACATGAGTTGTACATTGTTTTTCTACGATCGCGGTTCATTTGTCTACGGAAGAGCATTTTATTAAATAAATTTCAAATGACGTACATTATATTTGTATATTGCGTTACATACTGTAACAAAAATTTTATAGTACGCTGTTTTAAAATAGTAACAATTTGTAGATTTCATGCGTGTATGACTAACTTTTTGCATGATCGTAGAAAAATGTTTGTCCTAAATGAAATAAGAACTTTTGTGCACGTAAAACTTACACTAGTTGTGTTAAAAGAAGAAAAATTTGCTATTTATCTGGGAGATGTGAGTGTGAATAAATATATGAAATAATTACTTCTCTCTTAAGGGTTTCAGCAGTCAAATGATGAAGTTCAGTACTTTGTTTCGCTATATCAATTTCACGTTGCAGTCTTTCAACTTCTGAGAGTAAGCTACGCTCAATTTGTCGTTGAGATTCGTTTCGACGTACTTGAGCTCTTTGTTCCATTTGCAATTCTTCCATCACTAATCTGTAATTGTCACAATTCAATCGATAATATAAATTAAAATTTATTTATATTCATGTACTAACCGTATTTTGTTTTTGCATTGTAAAAGTTCTGTTTCACAGTTAGCCAGTTTCGATCTTAATAACGTTATTTCCGATTTTAAAGTCTTTTCTTGTTGCTTTACTATTTCGTGTTCTTCTTCTACATAGCTTAATGCTTGTATCTATATAGAATAATATATTATTACAATCATAATTTAACAAATATGAGTGCGGGTGCATTAGAATAATAAAAATTTACAGTACATTACGAAATACCTGTTCTTGATTTAATTTACTAATATTTCCTACATTTTTCAGTTCTTGGGCAATAAACTCCATTTGATATTGTTGCTCTCGACTTTTCCCTTCCCAAAACACTATTTCCGCATCAAACTAAAATCGTCGAACACAAAATAAGTCATTTTAAATTGCTAGGAAATTAAATACCATTCACAACCAATGCCAGTAAATTTAAAGAAAGCATTCATCTAATTCAAAAATTTTCAGCTTTCAAACAAATTAGAAAGTGGTGGAGGATAGTATGTATCATTAGTTCAAACGAAAAATATTTATTTATATTTAAGAAGAAATTTTGGGGCGCAATTGTTTGTGGGTTGAAACTAGTTTACGAATGAAACATAAATGGATCAAATTCTACCTTGGTGAGATCAGCATGCTGCGAAGACAATTTCTCTCTTTGATAATTAACCAAAGTAATTAATTCTCTATATTGAGCATTATATAGAACGGATTCTTGATTTTTACTAAGTGGTTTGTTGAATTCTTGAAGCAAACTTTTTTTGTACTTTGCTTCGAGAGCGGCGTTAGGAGGAGGAGGATTGCGATAAGGAGGAGGTGCAGGGGGATCTTTATACGGGGGTGCGTCTCTCTTAAACTGTTGACTAGGAGGATCCGAAATATCGGACCCGCATTGGCTACCTTTCTTAGGTGAACCTGAATTTTCTTTTACTTCCAATGCAATATGTTTTTGATGTGATATTTTATGCACATTGTCACTATTGTGTAGCTGGTTTGAACTGAAATACATTTATATTCAATTGCATATTATATAGAATGTCTTGCATTGTTGAATATGGTAGTTTTTTTAAGTAAATTACCTTGGTTTGTGAGAATCTCTGGACCTTTCAGAGTTTTCAACAGAAATACTGGATGTAGATGGCGAACTTGGTGTCGATGAAGGAATTTTAGTTTTAATTGGCGCTGGTTGTAAGTGCTTATTATTGCTTTCATTCCATTGTAAAATGAATTGTACGTCATTTGAATATTCTCCCCATTTCATCAAAATCTACAAGCATATAGCCGATTACCTACTTTTTTTACATCCAAATGTAAACTACCTACTTTTAATGGATTTTCATTTGGAGCCAATAATCGTTCATTACTCCGCCACCTCTCTATTAATGTAAATCTACCAGATTTACCAGTTGCATGAGCTAATGCAAAAACTACGTCCTAAAATATATATGTTAACTTTAATATATTGAAATTATCTGAATCATTTAATACATTTATGTTATGAAATCAATAACTAATCATGCAGCATGCAGTGGCAGTACCTGACAAGTAGTATTTTCTGTTACACCACATACTATTCTTTGTATTCCTTCAACCCAAACTTTCAATTCCATGATATGTCAGCACTGCGAGATAACCCCCAGGCTGCAAGAACATTATTATTATTATCAAACACAAACTACATACTCTGTCATTGTTTTTTTACGACTAGCAATTATTTAAGATTTTAGCGCATATTCTACTTAAATAAATCTAAGATAATAATAATTATGGTAAATGACACTTTTTTGTATTTACCTTTCTAACATAAATAACAGGGTCATTATAAAATATAGTAGTTGCACTAAAATTGTAATTTATTTCTGTGTGCAATATATAATGCAGCTAAAATTCTTCGAAACTGTACTAATTTAATAAAACTTTTAACATTTATTTTCTAGTGTACATCAAATCATCAGTTGTCAAATAAAGACACTCCCCCCTCTTGTCATTCCACAACTGCCAACACGTTAATTGCTAGACGTCACACTGTTTTTGACGGATGTTCATTTTATTGCTTTTATTTCTACCGATGATTTATTTCCTCCAAATTTATTTTCAAATAACGTGAAATATATTATTATTATAATTAGATTATTATGTACAGTACGATCATGTTTTAATTAAAAATGTATCTGTCCTGCTTCTGCCCACGAATTTATTGAACGGTTCTATTATTAAGTGTATTTTTAGAAATTATATAAAATGATTGAGAAAACTTTTGAATCTAATCGCAAATTGGTTCAAATAAAATCTGCTAAGAATTAAATAATAAACAATTAATATCAATAAATCTTTTCTGCAAAATGTCTAGTATAGCCATAAATTATGAAAATCGGTTTCCAATAAATTTCAGACACAGAATTTCAGATAAGTAGTTCTTGATGTCGTCAAGAGAAATTTCGCAGATAGCGCCAGCTACCAAACTGAAAATTGAATAAAATATGTAGAACTAAGGCCGGCTACACATTTGCCTTTTTTGCCAAGAAGTCACTTCCTTTGGCTAAGTCTTTAAGCGGTTGTTCTTCCACCGCTAATAAGTAGCGCCGCATTTACCGCTAAATGTGTAAACACATCAAAATCTTTACGCGACAGTCAATTTACTGCAGTAGAAAAATACTGTCAAATGTGTAACTGGCTTAATTTAAGATCTATATCTCAAAGGCCTCAAACAACTAATAAAATAGTCAATATCAATATATAAATCCTGTAATGTTCTTAAATTTTCAGTAAAATCATTTAAATTACATAATTGATCCAAATGGTCTTGGTGTAACACCAAAAAATCAAGGTTAAGCCTCGTACAGACCTGCGAACGGTTCGCCGAACCGTTCGGCGAACCGCTCGGTGAACCACGTCCACACCGGCGCAACAAAACGGCGAACCGAACGAAGTTCTGCAACACGTGCAACGTTTGCGCGATCCATCGGTTGTCGGTATTTCGACGAACGATCAAAGGATGTTGCGCAAGCACGTTGCAGCTAGTGTGGACGCGACGGCGAACGGATACTAGCAACAAATGATTTTATTTCACTTTATTCTTTAATTTGAGATAAATGTTAAATTTTGCTCTTCATTAATACTATATTTATTAATAATAAATACTTTAAAATATATCAAACTATATAAATCACGATTTATTTGGAATCCTAAAAATAAAGATCATAACATTTCCACCAAAGTCTACGACTCCTTTTTTTTATAACTTATTTTTATTATATACAAAACAATAAATTATTATATTTTTAAAAAATAGATTTAGCTGCGAAAAAATGTTTCAAATGGAAGATGTTAACAAAAATGTTTGGAATATAAAATGTTATTTGCACCTTTCTTGTGCATGCTTCTAATTTTAAGAAAATATCAATTATATATATATATATATATATATATATATATATATATATATATATATATAATAATATGTTTCAATAATCTTAATTACAATGAGAATAATAATTAAAGCATTTTCAATATCTATATGTCAGATAATTGTGAAGTGTCAAAAATATATATATAAAAGCAATATTTATATTATTAGTTATAGTTTTAAAATAAAATCATATGAGAACAAAAAAAAATTAAACAGGTTTAACATCTATATGTTAAACAATTGTCAAAATAGCCATGTGCAAGGAACATGTCAAACATGTTCGGGTGGTTTTATATGTATAAGAAAGTAGTGTGGTGCCCAAACAAGATTTTTTTAAAATGTAAATGAATATAAATATGCTACTGCCACGGCTTCAATATCCATTTTAAAGCAAATCTACATACATGCATCTGCAACAAAAATGGAAAAGAGACGAACATTCCCCCACCATCATCTGTCAGTGCTCGCCAAAGCGTCTTTATACAAGATGTACGGTAAGAATTATATAACATAACCTTAAAAATTTCTTTCTTAAAAATATGCTGTTTATTTTAGAATGGATGACATAAAAGACGGAAAACTAGTGGGAACTGATAAATATGGCAACAAATACTTGGAAAATGCGCGGTATTTCTATGGGAGAAACCGCTGGGTCGAATATGCACCGAAATATGGCAACTGTCAAAAGTTGTCATTTTTTTTTTATGAAGATGAGAGGCGGACTAACTACTATGGTCATATGCCTCCTCATGATTAGATGATTATGAAAGTATGTGAACAACACAAACGACCATGCTCTTCAGTGGGATTCGAACCCACGACCCCTGGCGTGCTAGGCTAGTGACATAGCCACTACGCCACCGAGATCGGCAATTGTCATTTTTATTTAATTATCTGTTATTTATCCGATTGTTTTCAGCTATGGACTACGATGGGACTCAAATTCCAGCGGAATGGTACGGCTGGATGCACTACAAAACCGATTTACCCCCCAACAAGATAAGTTTATATTTTTTGAAATTTGCAACAAGGTTTTGAAAGCTATCTTGTCTTCTAGGACCCCAATAGGCCCCATTACCGTTGGATGGCGGACCATACAGAAAATATGAGTGGGACTTCGGGCCAGTGGGTCCCTTATTCCACCACGCGCCCCAAAATTGAAGCATGGAATCCCAAAGCGTAACGCTAAATAAATACAAACAATAGTGTAAATAATAATAAATAAATAAAACGACAATGAAATAGTTACGAATCAATTTTATTATTTATTATCGTGTTTTATGATTCGTTTACATTTGTTAGCATTTTATTTATTAGATATTACATATATGTTATATCTAATAAATAAAATGCTAACAACTCAGAAGTGGGATACGTGCTCAGTGAACGCGTAGAGTGAGAAAAAAAAAACCGTGAAAAGTGCGTAGCTGCGTGAGACTGCGTAACTGTTGAACTGTGTGGAACTACGAAGCTGTGTGAAACTGCGTAATTGTGTGATTTGACATAATTAATAATCATATGGTGTTAACTAGAAGTGGGGCAAGTACAAGTAGTGCAGCTCGCGTAAATATGGTTAATGAAAATGGACGACGGAAACTCAGACACGAATGATCACGTGGACGACGTGGCCGTCAACCTGCAAATGACGATGTTGAAGATGATGGAAACGATGATGCAATCCATGACAGTCATGCAGCGAAACATGAATCCACCAATCCAACGAAGTGCTCCAGGGACCGATGAAGCGTCAGCAGTCACTTATTGTGTGATGCCGGATTTATCTGCGTCGATTGAAGATTTTGATGGCAATCCAGGCGCGGGTCGCGCGAAGTCGTGGCTGGAGTCACTAATGCGTACCGCAAACAACCATCGGTGGCCGGACGCGTTCAAGTTGGAGACGGCCAGATTACACTTAACCAGGGATGCAAAAGAGTGGTTTCTGGGGAGAAGCACCGGAATAACTTCATGGCAAGAATTCGAAACCGAGTTCAAAAAGTCATTCATTCGGGAGGGCTCTCTGCCCGAGAAATGGGAACGCATGCAGAGTGCAACAGTCAGGTGAGTCAGCTGCAGAATATGTATATTCAAAAATGCGATTGTGCAGGGACCTTGGGCTCTCATATGTCGAAGCCCAAGAAGAGATTTTGACGGGTTGCTGTCCAGAACCCTCTGCACTGAGCTGGTTAGCCAGACGTTCATCGACGAGGATGCCTTGTTCGCTTGTTGGACGCAATACAGCGATGTGAACGCGTGGAAAAGGGCCGCGCTGAGCGGTTTGGCAACAGTAACCGCAACCAGAGACATGAGGCTCCGAAGAAAGAAGACGCGGCGAAGGACGGGAGGACGCCACTACTAGCAAGGGAATGTCCACCCAAAACAAGCTGCCAGGCGCGCTGCTTGTCTCCACTTCAACTGCAGACGCTGGCAAGTATGTGAAGCATGTCAGAATAAACAATCGTTATTGACACTGGAAGCTCAAGTTGCGTGGTACGAGCCACGGTAGCCGTGCAAGCCGGTCTGCAGGTGAAGGAGAACCATTATCCGATTTATGGATTCGGAGACGCGACGGCTGCCGTGATGAAGACGCTTGGAACTGCCCGAGCAAGAATCAGCGTCGATGGAGTAGGCGGAGAAGTAGAGATCCTTGTTGTGCCAGATCAAGCCCAGCCGGTGGAAGTGATCATCGGCCGCACCTGGACCGAGTTACCTCACGTAACCTACACGAAGATCGGAGATTTGCTGAAGATAAGCGACATAACCAAATTCCCGTGCCACCACTCAGAGCCAGATGCCAACAGCGTGAACCTAGTTCAAGTAGGATTGTCCAAAAACGAAATGCCGAAGATCCAATTGCCGGTTGCTAACTACTCCAATCGTGACGTCATCATTCGAGAGGGTGAAGTTGTAGCGCGAGCTGAAGAAGTGATGTTGGGATCCACCTCCGAATTGTTTTTGCCACCAATATGACAGAACTTGGCTGCACCGCACTTACGGAGATGGTCACAGAAGAAAACGACGAAAGTATGCCGGTTCGGTGTAAGCCATATCGGACAACACGGCCTGAACGAGAGATTATCGCTAACAGCAGCACCAAGTCTCCGTACGCTAGTCCCGTTCTAGTGGACAAAGAAGCAATCGTGGCCGATTCCAGAGCCGGATGAACTACTGGAACAACTCTCAGAAGCCAGGTTATTCACAATTCTTGACTTGGCACACGGTTACTTCCAAATTCTGCTAAGTGAAGAGTCCAAGGAGAAGAGCGCGTTTGTGACACCCGACGAGGCCAGTTCGAGCGCATGGCTTTTGGACTGGTGAACGCTCCGTTTGAATTCACGCGATTGATGCATTTGCGAAATCGAGTTGCTCTCTGCTACATGGACGACTTACTCATCCCAGCTAGTGACTGGAAAGACATGATGATGATTCTTGGTTTCAAAGTCTCAGCAGATGGACTTAAACCCGGTGATCGCAAGCTGATTCCAACTCCAAGGAACCAATATGAAGTTCGGCGCTTCTTGGGGCTAGTAGGATTTTTCCGCTAAGGCGAAACCACTGAGTAGGCTGACAGCGAAAGATGAGCCGTTCGTGTGGGGAGAAGTTCAAGAGTCTGCATTCCAGGATTTGAAACAAGTGTTGCTTAGCGAATCGGTTCTGCGACTGTACATTCCGACGGCCGATATCGAGTTGCATACAGACGCTAGTGCAGAAGGGCTCAGCCGAGCCAGCACAGAAGACGCTACCGACATCGTGGGTGAAATATTACAGAAGATCGAAGTATGTCTGAGTCTCTCAACCGGAGATCAAGTTCTGTTGATGCAACACGGTGATCCTGAGCTGCGAGCGAAGATCACGATATTAAAGACTACCGAAGAGCAGAATCACGTACAGGGTCTGGAGCTGCACGATCAACGTGTTTATAAACGAATTGGTGTTCGTTGTTCCGAAGCCAATGCGCAAGGCCATTGTCGTGAAGTGTCACGACTTGATGGGACATTTTGCACTGGATAAGACGATCGCAAAGGTACAAGAACAGTATTGGTTTCCCGGCATGCGACGCTACATCAGAATGCATATCCGTGCATGCTATGATTGTTTGCTGCTCAAAAATCCCGGAGGCAAACGAGCAGGACATTTAAACCCAATTCCAGCAGGCTCAAGACCGTTCGAAACAATTCACATGGATCACGTCGGACCGTACGTGATGAGCAAACGACGGAACACGCAGCTCCTAGTTGTTGTGGATAACCTGACTAAATTTGTCCAGCTGTATCCGATGGCGACGACGTCCTCCAGGGATATACTGAAGGCATTTCGTGATGTACCGGTTTCACTTCAAAGGATTTCGAACAATTCTGCGAGATGCGAGGAATCCACCACACTCTGAACTCTACTCAGCATCCGAGGGCCAACGGACAAGTAGAACGTGTCAACCGAACGCTGGCGCTAATGATCATGGCTTCAATCCAAGATCCCGAGCACCGAGACTGGGATTGCCACCTGGAGCGTATTGCGAGGGACATTAATTGCACCGCGAATAAAACCACCGGCAGAACGGCGTTTGAGATCCTGCACGGATACCAACCCAGGTTCCATGATGGACTGGAACGACAAGTTTCCAAGACAAGATGAAAACGAGCTTCGATCGCAGACATTATCGGGCACCGGTGTACGAGCCAGGCGAGCTGGTTATGATGCGCCGCGTACCTGAACATACCGGCAAGTCAACCACGACACAGTTGAAGTACCGAGGGCCATTGATGATCACGGAGAAGTTGCCGAGCGATACGTACCGTGTGGCCGACCTAGAATCCACGCGTCCACGGCTCATGCATCCCAGCTGAAGGCGTGGCGCTGTCCGAGAGGTGCTGATGAAAACTCCGAAGATGATTCTTCCCCAATTATCCTTGGTCCTGTAGCGCCTGTCATGTATACACATACACACACACACAAGCACGCATTCTCTGATTTTATGTATACAATAAAATACAGTTACTTAGAAATAAGGATTCTTTTGTTAATAATAATTTTGAGTAGTCTGTCACTGTTTACAAAAATAAATTCATATTGATTTCACTGAATCTGGCTTTTAATTACAATACTGCACCCTAATCACCAAAGTGGTGACCACCGACGTGATCTACTGTTGTAACGTTTTGTGATTAGTGCAGAACATTGTTTCGGTACCCATTTTACTTAGTAAAAACTGAGTGTCACGCGAATAGACATGCCGAATGAATCTATGGTTGATACAGATCAACTCGTGAGCGCTTTGGGGAACGCTCTTGCTGTTAACCGCGTCGCAGTCCGGTTACCGCAGTTTATTTCATCAGATCCAGAGTTATGGTTTTCCATGGTGGAAGAAAATTTCGCACAAGCTGGAATTACAACAGACGCCACCAAATTTGGATACATAACTGGAGTTTTGGAACCGCGATATGCATTGGAAGTACGTGATATCATTGTAAATAAGCCTGCAACAAACGCTTATACGATATTAAAGACAGAGCTAATTAAGCGCCTCAGTTCGACGCAAGAACAGAAGACACGTCGTCTGCTCGAACTTGAAGAAATGGGGGACAGAAAACCTTCACAGTTCCTACGGCATCTCCAGGGTCTCGCAGGTACATCAGTCCCAGAAACCATGCTGAGAACTCTCTGGCTCGGTCGGCTTCCAGCCAATATGCAGGCTATTCTAGTTGCACATAGAGATCTCAGCTTGCAAAAGGTCGCCGAGTTAGCTGATTCCATCAGTGAGTTAACGTCACAGCGATCAGCAGTCATGGAAATCGCACCACCAAGTGACATTTTAGTTGAGCAGCTCAAGCACTTGACGATCACAGTGCAACAAGAAATTGCTTCAATTCGCCAAGAAGTGTCGGAATTAAGACGCACTCAAGCTCATCCACAAGAGCGGTCTCGTTTACGTTCACGTTCACGTTCACATTCACGTTCCAGGAACCGGCGAACTGGAATATGCTGGTATCATGACCGATTCGGTGAAAATGCAAGAAAGTGCACAAAGCCATGCACTTACACAACATCAAACGACCAGGAAAACTTTACGGGCAATCGTTGATGGCGGCAGACAACACTTGCCCAAATCTACGACGCCGCATTTTTGTTACAGATTTCAGCACAAAAAGACAATTCCTAGTGGACACTGGCGCCGACTTATGCGTGTTTCCGCGTTCCTATCTCCGAGGGCCACGAGAAAAGTCACAATATGAGCTTTCTGCAGCCAACGGTACAGCGATCGCGACGTACGGCACCATCACGCTGACGTTGAACGTTGGACTTCGCCGAGATTTCACTTGGAGGTTTGTGGTCGCAGATGTATCAAAACCCATCATAGGCGTCGATTTTCTTGCATTTTACAACCTTCTTGTGGATGTAAGAAATCGCAGGCTTATAGATGCCACGACGCATCTTATCGCCCAGGGCATGCCAGTTAATGGCGAGACACCTTGTGTGAAGATCATTGCTGGCACAACAGTATATCATGAACTGCTTGCAAAGTTTCCGGAAATCACAAGACCTGACGGCGCAGTGAGACAGGCGAAACATCAGGTAAAACATTATATTAAAACTACGCCAGGTCCATCTGTCACTAGCAGACCACGCCGCCTAGCTCCGAATAAATTAGAAGCTGCCAAAAAGGAATTCAACGCCATGCTGAAATTGGGTGTTATCCGACCGTCGCAAAGTTGTTGGTCATCTCCCCTTCATATGGTCCCTAAGCACGGTGACGAATGGAGGCCGTGTGGCGATTATCGCAGCCTCAACGCTCGAACGGTACCAGATTGTTATCCAGTCAGACACATCCACGACTTTTCACAAACTCTCGCTGGTAAGAAAATATTTTCAACAATAGACCTGGTAAAAGCATACAACCAGATTCCGGTTGCTGAAGAAGATATACCAAAGACAGCGATAACTACGCCTTTTGGATTGTTTGAGTTTGCATTTATGAGTTTCGGACTTCGCAATGCGGCACAAACTTTTCAGAGATTTATCGATGAAGTGCTTCGCGACCTAGAGTTCTGCTATGCCTACATCGATGATATTTTGGTAGCGTCATCTTCACCAGAAGAACACCAGAAGCACCTGGAGATCCTGTTCGAGCGCCTGCGAAAATATGGAGTTGTAATAAACTCCGCGAAGTGTGTTTTCGGCAAAGATAGAGTCAAGTTTCTTGGTTACTTGGTCAGCGGTTGTGGTACTCAACCTCTACCGGAGAAAGTTCAAGCTATTCGAGATTATCCACGTCCAAACACCGTGAAAAATCTTCGACAGTTCTTGGGGATGGTAAATTTTTATAGGAGGTTTATTCCTAAGGCGGCTCAGATACAAGCTTCATTAAACGACTTACTCCAAGGTAATGTCAAAGGCTCAACACCAGTCGTATGGACCCCGGAAGCAGCAGATGCTTTTGAGAGCTGCAAAGAGACATTAGCCCAAGCAACATTACTCGCTCATCCTAAATTGAATGCACCACTTGCTATCTTCAGTGATGCTTCAGATTTTACCATCGGCGCAGCACTACAGCAACGAGTCGATGACGCATGGGAGCCTTTAGCTTTCTTTTCTAGAAAATTGAGTACTTCAGAACGCAAATATTCAACATATGATCGGGAACTGCTAGCCATTTATGAAGCAGTAAAATATTTTCAACATATGCTGGAGGCGAGAATATTTACTATTTTTACCGATCACAAGCCAATTACGTACGCATTTCGCAAGAAAAGTCATCAATCAACTCCACGACAATTTCGCTATCTCGATTTTATTGGCCAATTTTGCACTGATCTACAACATATTTCGGGAGATGATAATATTGTTGCAGATGCTCTCTCACGTATTCAAGAAATTGAACCTGCGCTGAATTTTACGTTGCTTGCTGCCGCACAGAAGAATGACGAGGAGCTCAAAGCTCTATTAAACGACAAGACATCAAGTCTGCATTTCAAGATGATCAGAATCCCTGAGACAGATGTTGAATTACAATGTGATGTATCTACAGCAACAGCACGTCCATTTGTTCCGATGCAGTTTCGTCAAGTTGTATTCAACAGCATACATCGTCTCTCTCATCCAGGAATCAAGGCAACAGTTAAACTTGTAACCCAGCGCTACGTCTGGCCGTCTATCAAAAATGATTGTAGGGAATGGTCTCGCAACTGTCTAGAATGTCAGCGTGCGAAAATCACTCGTCATGTGTCAACCGCATCAGGTACATTCTCACCACCGTCAAGAAGATTTGAGCATGTTCATCTGGATATTGTTGTCATGCCCATCTCAGAAGGTTGCAGATATTGTCTTACCTGTGTTGACAGATTTTCACGTTGGCCCGAAGCAATTCCTATTGTAGATCAAGAAGCCTCAACTGTTGCTCGCGCATTCTACGATCAGTGGATCGCAAGATTTGGTACACCGTTACGCATTACTACAGATCAAGGACGGCAGTTCGAGTCACACCTATTTAGGCAACTAAACCGTCTAATAGGAAATACCCACTACAGAACTACCGCATATCATCCAGCAGCGAACGGCATGGTGGAGCGTTTCCATCGTCAATTTAAGGCAGCAATCAAATGTCACAAAAACTCTAGATGGACCGAGATTCTACCATCTGTCATGCTTGGAATTCGGGCAGCATGGAAGGATGACCTTCAGGCAACAACAGCAGAGATGTTGTATGGAGAACCCCTTCGGTTACCTGGCGAATTTCTAACGTCATCACAGGCAGCAGGCGATGAAGATACAGCCAACTTTGTGCAAGTTCTACGCCAGCATATGCAACAACTGCGCCCTGTCAATGGTTCCAAGCATGGAGAAAAGTCGACATTTATTTTTAAAGATTTAGCAACTACCGAACATGTATTTGTCCGACGAGACGGGCCCAAAAAACTATTACAAGAACCATATGAAGGTCCGTATAAAGTTGTTGCTAGATTTGAGAAAACGTTTGTGGTCCATATCCGTGGCCGAGATGTCACAGTCTCTATTGATAGACTAAAACCGGCATATATTATGGCAAACAAAGAAAACAATGATGACAACGAATTTGAAGAGCCTGAAGATACCTTCATTGCCAGTCCAGTGCCAGAAAATATCGTCCACTCTCAAGAACGCACTACGAGATCAAATAGAGTTGTCCGTTTTCCAGATCGTCTACAAGTTGGAATTTCAAGATCTTCATCATTGGCAGGGGAGTACTGTAGCGCCTGTCATGTATACACATACACACACATACACAAGCACGCATTCTCTGATTTTATATATACAATAAAATACAGTTACTTAGAAATAAGGATTCTTTTGTTAATAATAATTTTGAGTAGTCTGTCACTGTTTACAAAAATAAATTCATATTGTTTTCACTGAATCTGGCTTTTAATTACAATACTGCACCCTAATCACCAAAGTCCTAACTCCAACGCTAATCAATTTAACCAACAGCTGAAGCACAGTCCAGAATTGGAGAGACGGCCAGTAGCGGCCGCGGAGTTGTTGGACGACTCGGAACCGATCCAAGAAGCCGAACCCCCGAGGAGATCCACCAGGGAACGGCGGCAGCCTCAGCGCTATCCGGCGCACAATCAGGCTGATCGAGGACGAGCAACCCCGAAGGATGGCCGAGTGTTGAAATTCCCGCGTAACCTCTACACCAGCCTCGATAGCATCCGGGAGGCGTGGCGGTTGCGGGGAGTAACAGACAGACAGTTGAAGTGTTGACGTCGTGCAGTGAATAAAAATATCAACAACAAATATTATAGAATACGATGTAATATTTAATAAATCAACCTTCATAACATATATGTAATATCTAATAAATAAAATGCTAACACATTGAACTGGGGCGTATCCCTAAGGGTAGGCATGGGCCCCAAAATCACTGGTGACATCTGCCTGACTGGTGTGAGGTGACAGACAGAGGCACTTTTTTGCCTTATGCTTATTTTTTTTTTAATTTGTCGAATTTTCCGGAAGAGAAAGAGGTCGAAATGTTATTTTTGAGCGCATTCATCGTGAACTTCATACATGTAAATTTCTATAGAAAACAGAGCCTGTAGTACCAAAGAATTCATTACTTTAAATAAAATTTTGAGTGGGGTAAAAAATAGTGAATAAATTTTGTTAAAAAAATCTATTTCAAATATTTCTGTGAATTTTTGAAATATCCAAATATTTCAGTAATTATACAGTACAGATAATTTAACGTTTGAAAATTATTCCCTAAAATAAAGATAATAAACAGAGTGTCAATCGTATAACAAATATCAAATGATTATATTTCACTGCTGTAATTATTTAACAGAATAATTATGACAAAAAAGAAACCACATTGAATTAAAGCTTACATAAAGTAATAGTTAAAAGAAATACAATAACAGTATGGAAATGTTATTAAAAACATATTTTATTCATAAATCAAACAAGCTATGGAAACACTACAGAATTATTAGCGACTTGTAAGATTCTTTTAATTTATTTATTGGAATAATAATAATTTAAATATTTTATATGCATCTAGATAAAAATTAACACTAGCTATAAATACGCAGCGAATCGGCAATTTCAACTTCGGAGTCGGAGCGGGCGTTTAAGCCACGTAAGTGTACACATTGCGGTTCTCGCGAGACCTCGCCAGATACGCCCGTTCGATCAGCCCTTCTATCCGCTCTTTGATGATTACTGGCGAAGGTAAAAAGCGGCTTTTGAGCTGTTTGGTCACTTCCGCAACCAGAACGTTGTGTGACAGGCGCTTCCGGGATTTCATGATCCTCACAATAGCGGCTTCAATCACATGTTTGCGGTCCTCGTCAACCTTCTTCCTTGTTTCGCGTGTCTCAGGCTCTGATTCGCCAATCGGAACAACTGTTGGGAATTTCACTCGGTGCAGCTTCGACGAGAACGAATCGTTGACGCAGAACTCGTGAGATGGTTCGATTTCTTTCGTCCCTGGGTTTTTTAACAAGATACGCTTATCTTTGCGAATCGTGAGGGACTGGAGCGCGCGGATTAAGTCGTGCTCAGGGATATCTGTCTCGCTTTGTATTTCCTCGTATGTGAGTTTCTCTCGGTTGTTGAACAGCATGAGAACGCACATTTGGTACGTGGACACCTGGATGATATGCTTGCGAGGGCCGAGCCGGGAAGAGCTTGAGGCAACGCTCTCCTCGCCCCTCGGCCTATAGAATATTGCGTTTAGATCTGCTGTGCCGAGTTGTGGTTGGAGAGTTAACTGTCGGCCTTTATATTTACCTGAGTAAAATCTGGAATCAACAAACGCACACATGTCAGATAAATGTATTTGGCCCGGTTTTACTATCGATGGTTAACTTTTTGGTAAGCTGAACCTAACTTGCAAGTTAACTTCGAGTTTACTTGGGAAGTGTTTTTCATTCATTTTATTAATGAAAGTTTACTGCAATGTTGGTACACTGTAAATTATGAAACAATTTGTTTATTGGAGAACTGTCACTGTCAAAATCAATGTTTGGGTATTAACTGTCAGTGAAGATTTTCAGTACTTTTATTTGCTCGTTTAAAATTTTTTTTAAAGGTTTTATTTTTAATATTGTGTCTGTTTGTGATTATAGTTTGTGCGTTGGGGTACCAAAAGTGCGTAAAAATAAAATTTAATTATTTCATTCTGTACTGTTTTCGTTGTACCACAGTATAAGAAATTCTTATACTATGATACTACGAAAATAAATTAATTAAATTTTATTTTTACACACTTTTGGTACCACAACACACAAACTATAATCGCAAACACACACAATATTAAAAATAAAACCTTTATGACGACCTAGATGAACGAATCAACTGATAAATATAAAAGATGTGATAACTTCAATAAATATGACGAGGATTTATTAATTTCTTTGGTAGATAAACAAAGATATTATTAAAACAAAAAGACAGGGGCTGTAAATTGGCAGCAGAAAGCACATGCGTGAAAGATAATTAAAGAAGCAATTTCTTCCCGTACAACAAAAAGAACTGCAACATATTTGAAAACGAAATATCAATTTCGAAAAACTTTTGTCTCCAAATTGTTAATTCATTTTCTGTTTGAGGCTTTTTTATATAATGTAGTCTCAAATTAGCTAAGACTGCACTGACACCTGTCAAATTTACTGCAATGCTTAAAAAACTTCCATAAATACATATAAAATCGAAATTATTTTGTTAACAATATTTATAGTTTGTTAAGGATGCATGGGTATAGTTGTTAATATTATTTACATTATATGTTATTTTGTATATGGTTGGCCTTCAGGCATTTAATATTATTATTATTATTATTATTATTTATTGGTGAAAGACAATCATTTCTAAAATTATTAAATTTAACTGCTGTTACAAATATTTGACAATTACGAGTATACCTGTTTGTTGGATGCTACAAAACCTCCAGTTTCATCTAATATCTGTTCTATAAGTTCTTTTATCTAATTCCGTTTTGTAAAGTTGAATTTTACCTAACCTTCTGACGTTATGAAATGTCACTTTTTACATAATTTCTATGAAATGGGTTTTGTAATAGTTATTTACATTATACGTGCGGTAAGTTTAGTTTTACAGCGCGAAGTTTTGTATTGGAGCACGACGCGCAGCGGAGTGCTTTAATAAAACTGAGCGATGTATAATAAACTTAACGCACACATAATGTATTACATTTTCTGGCCGATATACCTACTACTTGAAAAGAAAGATTTCCATTTATAACCTAAAAATATGACAATTTAATAATTCCCGCATAGACTACATGAGCGATTCAAATGTTACCTACCTTTCTCGATATTCTGTATTACAATTCATTTAATATAATTAAAATAAAATAAATCACCAATTCTCATCAATCCAATCAATCAGTTTTATCTTTTGACATTTTATTAGTTATGTCATATTTACCAACTGTGAAATATCTGTACTTAGTTAGGATAAGTGTTAAGAGATGGGGCTGCTGGCAAATGTAATTTTTATATAAAATTTTTAGTTTTATTTATTTCTATGTTACTTTATTTAATTTAATTAAATTAATTTAATTTTACAACTGATATTCAATTGAATTAAATGTCTTGTAGATGCCTACTTTAATAATAAATAAAATAATTTATTGCTTGTCAAATATTGACAATGAATAATTTGGAAGGTAGAGGAACGAAATTATGGAATTAGATAAAATATTGTACGTAATACGTTATGAAAAACGATATTGTTTTGTGGTTGTTTGTTTGTTTTGGCAAACTTACAGCTCGTTAAACAATATCGCTCTTTTCATAACTGAATACGTAAATAACTATTTGTCAATCTAAACTGATTAAAAAAATTCAATTAATTGTATTCTTCAAAGAAGTTTGGTCTATGCCCAATTATTTTTGTGCGTCGAATTGATTCGTCTTTATCGTCACTAAACGCAGTTACTTCAAAATCATTCATTTTTATACTCGTATGTTCAAAATGTCACAATTCGAGGTTACGAACTGATAGTCAAAGTAAAACTTAAAGTTAACTACAACCTAATGTTTTGGTAAAAGTAAACTACAAGTTAACCCATAATCTTTATTTGTAAAACGGTAAGTGTTGGTTAACTTCTAGTTTACTACAAACTCTTAGTTAACCTTCGATTGTAAAACTGGCCCTTTGAGTTGAATGTTTACAGAATGATACAGACCTACGGAAGGCCTCGAAGGAGTTTCCTGGCGCGGCTGGGATGATACATTTAGGCATGGCGCTCTGCGCTGGCCAAAAAGCAGTTGTGAGGACGCGAACACTCAAATCCACTCCGTGTAGACTTGTCTGCAAACAAAACATAATATTAAGAGATTTCAAGCTCATTTATTAATTCAAACAATATGCGTTTTAAAACAGACATTTCTACAAAATTCTTCACAGATTTATAACGTGTTTGTTTACAAATAACCTAACCTAACTACGCTGACAGCAGTGACAGCTAGTCAAACTTGCTCAAACATACACTGGAGTGTTTTATGAAAACACAGAACTAGAGTACACTAGTTTACACCGCACTGCACTGCACTATCCTGCACTACACTTTCTGAACTTCTCATCGAACAGACCTAGTATATGTTTAAAAATCCCGATGCAAAAGTTTATATACGTTTTTCAGTAAATGATTGTAGCGTAAATAGTCACGTGATTTAGCCATGTGCCAATTATAATGAAAGTGACGAAGACACATTAATTGCTATTATTATTAATTTGTTAAGTATCTAGCAATAATTCTATTTTCTTTTTGTGCTTTTATTTTCAATAATTTAATTAAATTATCTCAAAATTACCTGGATGTCATATACGCTAGGGTGTCCCTTATTTTGCAAAACTACTAATTTTTCAGGTCGCTCCCCTTAAAAGTTTTAAGTTTGAGGAGAAAAAAATTATGGAAATTTTCAGATTTTTTCAATTGAACTAACCCGTGCCACCAAGGGGTCCAAGATTAAGGTGAACCATACGGGCTGAAGATAGCGCAAGATGAACATGACTTTTTTGAAACAATATATCATTATTATAATAAATGAAACATATAATGTTTTATACCTACGTTTGTAGATAAAAGTCCAAAGTTTTGTAATAAATTTTAAAATGCCAATTTTGTTTACATATTATACATGAACATAATTTTCAAAGTAGTCAAATATATGTCACACATTCCCATGAACGACTACAGTAATACAAATAATGTGTATATTTATAAATATGATCGTCTATAACATACTAAAATTATTTTACATTTGAATTTACAGTTTTTGAGAAACAAATAAAAATATACCAAAAAGTGTGTTTTTTGGTACATTTTTATAAATAATAAATAAATATATCATCACGCCTTTTACCCATTACGGGTGTGGCACTCTGCTTACGCAGATCTCGGTAAGTGATATATTTTTTCGTATGAAGTGCGGTTACCAGCCGTCAAATCATAGCCCCCAAGGATGTTAGTGGAGGAGGAACCACAGCGGTAAATTTAAATTTGTAACTGTCGGCAGTGGGATTCGAACTGAGGATCTCACGATCCACAGTCCGACACGTTACCTCGGAGCTATTTACCCCATTATATTTTTATTTATTTCTCAAAAACTGTAAATTCAAATGTAAAATAATTTTAGTATGTTATAGACGATTATATTTATAAATATACGAATTATTTTCATTACTGTCGTCGTTCATGGGAATTAGAAATTAGGTATCAAAATTCTGAATTTTTGACCAACTAGACTTCAACGAATATTTTTTTATAGTTGAATGTTTCAGTTATCCTTTTCATCCACATATATAAATACTAGAATGTTCAAAGACTTCACAGTAATAATTGTTTTGTTTTTCGATAAGAATAATTGTAAAAAATAATTTATTGAAATTTGAATTTGCAAAACAAAATTCATGGGAGTGAACGATCCCAACGAAAATATGTTCTTCATCTGACATTGCAATGTACAAGTCACTGTAAAAAATCCATGATATTTTGACGAATGGAGGTAGTTGGACCATAAAGAACATGAAAATAGAATACAGAATTTGCTGTTTTTTAAAAAAATAAAGGGTTCGTTCTTTCGACGCGTATGTTTGACCTTAAATGACATTTAACATGGTATTTGGTGGTGTTCATGATCAAAAATGTATAACTTATCAAAATTTCAGTCAAAAAATCTGAAGCTTTGGAATAATATGTTTTTGACGTCGCTGAATTCAAATATAATGTCAAAATAGACATTTGAATAAATGACAGCTGTCAAAATCGCTGTTAAAATTTCATTTTGCTGTCAATTATTAACCAAATTGACAGCTGTCACTTATTCAAATGTCAATTTTGACATTAAATTTGAATTCAGCGATGTCAAAAACATATTCCAAAGTTTCAGATTGTTTAACTGAAATTTGGCTAAGTTATACATTTTTTATCATGAACACCACCAAATACCATGTTAAATGTCATTTAAACTTGGACCCCTTGGTGGCACGGGTTAGTTCAACTGAAAAAATCTGATGTGGCCAGCACATAACCTCCCGCCCAATACTACTCTTAAACGGTACAAAATAGTATTTGATGATACAGAAACATACCTTCTTATTTGTTTATTTTCTATTTATATTTTTGAGAATTTATATTTCTTTCGTATATTTATTTAATTTTTTGACATATATTTCACTAAGAAAACTGCTTCACAATCACAATGACATGTGTCACATTTCGTAAAAAATTGAAAATTTTTAAATGTTTGCATGGTGTACTAGGAATGCAAGATTTGTGAAATCTAATTTCTTTATATTTTATTATCTCCAAATCTAATGAAAATTTATAAAATTAGTGTAAACACGTAAAATTAAATATTCTTCAACTTTCAAAATAACATAAATTGTTGAAAAAGGAAATTTAACCGTGTTTTTCACGAAAAAGGGCTTCAAGTAAACTGCTACTTCCGGTCGACCAATTTTAACCAAAATCTAATCAGCTCTTCATTTAAATATAAGAAGCAATAATACAAAAAATTGTATTTTTTGGTATTATAGTATTTGAGTTATGCGAGACGAAAAAATTGCTACAGACTACACACACACATACATACAGACATCATCGCGAAAATAGTAAAATCGTACTGTAGGGACCCTAAAACGTACTTATTCATTGAAAACTCACTACCCAAATTTCTGACCAAAAACAATACCTCCCTTACCTAGAGGTAGGCGGGAGGTAAAAATCTGAAAAAATTCCACAATTTTTTTCTCCTCAAACTTAAAACTTTTAAGGGGAGCGACCTGAAAAATTAGTAGTTTTGTAAAATAAGGGACACCCTAATATACGCACTTGCATGTAGTAGAGTCTTGTAAGATGACAGTTGATGGTTAAAGTGTACTTACCCTTGACGTTAAAATGTGCTCCTTAAACTCTTCCTTTATCGTATTCGACACAGTCATGTCCTTGCACATACCCTCGATGTTTGACGTGAACTGAAATCCACATTCTGTCTGTAAAAATTATAAAAATTATTATTACTGTTATTATTATAATTTTTTTGTTGAGACACTAATATGCGCAAAATTCTTACTAATGCATGCAAAATTACAGATATCTATGTCTGCTGTACATTTGGAAAAGAAAAGGGAGAATTTTGCACCAAAAATGGAATAAGCAAGCACAAAGATAACAGGAAAATAAGGGTGAAGTATTAACCAAAGTCAAGTTCATCCATATCTAGAATAAGCATAATAAATGTAGGCAACACTAAAGCTGTATTTACATACAACTTATTGCAGTGGTCTTGCTGTTGCGTTGCTAGCGTATGATGTTTGACAAGTGCTACAGCGCACAGTCGTTCACAATGACTTGTTGCTGTTGAAGCGCCGTTGCCTTGCGTTGCTCGAGTTTATAAACTCCAAACTCAAGCAATGCAACTGCAAGGAAACGGAAGCATCAGCCAATCAGAGAGCGCTATGAAAAAGGATAGATATATTTGACGCGTTGACACTTAACCTAACATACATACATACATACATAACGTCACGCTATGTCCCACTTAGAACCCGGAAACACAGTTAACCAACAATCAATCTCCTCCAAACATTCCTAACCTGACACACCACTTTCGCCGCGTCCACATTCATACATGCTCGTTTATTCTTCACACTCGGAATCATTCGTTCACGCAACAAACCATCAATCATACCCAACCAGTTATTCCTCGGACGCCCGCGCAATCGTTCACCTTCAATCTCACCCACATATATTAGTTTCACCAACCTTTCATTCGACATTCGCTCAACATGTCCAAACCACCTCAACTGACTCACTCCCACTTTCTTAACAACACTCTTCTCAATCTCACACTCATCATACACCAATGTATTCCGTATACAATCACGTCTCGTATACCCACATACTCCTCTCAAATATCTCATTTCCACAGCAGCTATACATCGTTCATGCTTCTTCATCCACACCCAACATTCATACATCAATGTAGGCACTAACACACCATTATAAACACTCAATCGAGCATCTCTAGAAGACTCTAGGTACATTCACGTTTCGAGCAAATGTACCAAATACCTTGCACCTTGCAGACACTCGCCTTTTAATCTCCCGGTCAATACGTCCATCCCTCGAGAACATACTACCCAAATATACAAATTCATTCACTTGTTCCAGTCTCACACCATTCACTGAAACATTACAATCAGTCACCAAATCATTCTTCTCAAACACCAACACTTTACATTTATCGACATTCAATAGCAGATTTAAACCTTTCCCTACTTCATTTATGCTCACAATCATTCTTCTCAATTGCTCCTCAGTTTCACCCAACACAACAACATCATCCGCATAAGCTAACGCAGGCACTATACGTCCACCAATACGTACACCATCTGTTCCATTCAATGCCTTTCGTAACAACACATCCATATACAAATTAAACAACCAAAGACATTCCACAACCCTGTGCTACACCAACATCTATACGAAACCAATCACTCAATCTACCATCAACTCTCACCGCAGCCTCACTTCCTTCATACAACGCTCGAATCGCTCCCAACAAATTACCATCCACACCGTACTCTACAAGTGTACAAGTACATCCCACATAGTCTCTCGAGGAACACTGTCATACGCTTTCTTTAAATCGAGAAAGCCACAGAACACCTTTTTGTTCTTATCAAGTGACTTCTCAACAATCATTCGAAGAGAAAACAATTGATCTACACAACCTCTCTCAGGCAAAAAACCTCCTTGCATATCACTTAACTTCGAAATTGTTAAGGCTCGCACCTTATGAATTAAGATTTTTCCATACAACTTCCCTACCACACTCAATAAACTTATCGCTCGAAAATTTGTACATTCACTCGAACTGCCTTTGCCTTTAAATAAAGGACAAATAACAGCACGTTTCTAATCATCAAGAGCCTCGCACCGTTTCAAACAAAATCTGAACAAATAAACTAACCAATCAAATAATCTTTCACCACCATATTTCAACATTTCATTTGTTATGCCATCCAAACCGGGAGCCTTACCATTCTTTAGACGCATCAATGCAAAGCTGACATCACCTTCATCTATATCCCATTCAACGTTTCTAGCATTTCTTGCATTTCCTCCTCTATTATTCACTCCATTTACACCACCATACAATTCCTTAAAATACTCACGCCATCTATTCCTAACATCTGACTCATTCCACAACAAATCACCATTCGCACTCTTAATTGCTTTCACTGGTCTTGTACTCCCACCTCTCAATCTCTTTACAGTCTGCCAAAACATTCTCTTATTCATACTAAAATCATTCGTTAATCTTTCACTCATCAATTCATCAAAACGTGCCTTACTTTCTCTTACGACTCTCTCTTAACACATTTATTCTTCCTCTTGTATTCCATCAGGTATTCATCACGCAAAGTTCCTGGTACATCCTTCACATTCAAAAATTTCAAATACGCCCTCTTTTTCTCCTCAATCGCTTCTTTCACTTCTTCATTCCACCATTTACCACAAATTTCTTTCGCACATTGAAGGACAATGCCCTTAAATTTCACCCAAACATCATTTATGCAACAATCAAAATTAGGCTCACATTCAGGCAAAGATTCGTTCAATTTCTCTACAAATAACCCTCGAACATCCTCATTCTGCAAAACATTGGATTTCACACGAAACAAGCTCCCAGAACCTTGTACCCTCATTCTCCAACACTTACTTAGACGTATACGCGACACAACCAAATAATGGTCATTCGTTCCAAGCTCAGCCCCTCTTTTTACACGTGTATCAACAACCAAACTCCTCAAGCGCTCATCATACAAAACAAAATCAATCACACTACGTCTATTCGTACTTACATTCTCCCATGTATATATATGAGCTAACTTATGCTTAAAAATGGAATTGGAAATGAAGAGGTTCCGCTCCATACAAAAAGAGACTATTTTCCTACCGTTATCATTCACTCTAGAATCCCCAAATTCACCTAACACGCTACCAGACACACTACTCTTTACACCCACCCAACCATTCAAATAACCACAAACAATTACTTTCTCGCCAGGATCACACGCATCAATCACGCTATCTAACAAATTCCAAAATTGATCCTTTGCAAGATCACTTTCAGATTCAGTTGGGCCGTAAACGGACACAACGAAGATTCTATGAAAGCCTACCTTTAATCTGCACCATAAAATTCTCTCCGAAATACAACCATCATTTCTAATACATGCTTTCATTCGTTCACTTACAACCATACCCACAACTTACCTTTAATTTTGAGATCATATTTTTCTCCCAGTCGTCACTAACAGATTTGTTCAGCAACAGACGTTTCGCCAGTTGCTGTTTATAATATCGTTCGAATACATCCTTCTCTTCCAAAAATCTTAACATGACCACGCATTTATCCAGAACTTGTTCGATCTCTTGCTCAGTCATCTAAAAAATCATCAAATTACTACAACATTTCACATAAAAAACAACAAACACTTACTGCTTTGTCTCCTTTCTTGAGTTTGTCATCAATGTACAGCGAAAGGTACTCCGGTGATTTCGGATTTAGATTTAAAAAGTGCTCAAAATCGGAAGCTATCATCTGTTTAAAGGTGATGTCGTTCGCGAAGGAGTTAACTAAGAACTGATCGAATCGATCCTTAAGATCGAGTAAGGATTGCACCAAACTATTCGCGTTTTTAGCGTGTTGGTACTTTTCTTCTTGTACTAGGGCTTTGCCTTGTTCTCGCAGATAGTGGCTAACGAAATCCGACATTTTTTTCAGACCATCGTTCACGCGCCTGGAGAGCGCATACATGGAAGCCAAATCTTCCGTCTTATCGTTCTGTAACATGTGCACCACCTCGGAATTCTCCATCTGGAACAAACATTATGTAGGTGCTGGTTTATTCTCCATCATTAATGCTAGTTATACGTACTTCTACAATGGTCTTTGTATGTTTTTTGATGAGTTCCTCTTCTACGACTTCTACAATTCTAGACTCGGTTGATTCGTCTAAATAATGTTTTGCTCTCTGCTTCTTCGTTAATTCTTGCTTCTACTTTTTTATGTAAACAGATGCACTATTCTGTATTATGGTGTATCGTGTTTTATGATTCGTTTACATTAAACAAAGAACACAGATGATTGGTTAAACGTTATTATAACTTAAATAACAACAAAGAAATATGTACGAATCACTTTTAGTATTTTTTGTCGTGTTTTGTAATTCGTTTACATTAAACAAAAAACATAAATGACAACAATGAAATAGTAACGAATCAATTTTATTATTTATTGTCGTGTTTTGTGATTCGTTTAAATTGGAACAAAGAACATAAATTTTTGTTTAAATGTTATTATAACTTTAATAAATTAATAAATAGCACTCTGCTTTAAGAGAATTTCCCTAAATCAGCGGTGAAATAACCGTCTCAGGAATTGTAAGTACGACATATTTTATTTACCTATTATTTTAGACAGCCGATGAATATAAGCTAGAATACGATAGCCGTCGAGGTGATGGTATTTGGGCAGTAGCTTTAGCCATCCAGGTTTACAAAACTGTCTACGCAAAACAATCGGATAATAACAGATAATTAAATAAAAATGACAACTTTTGACAGTTACCATATTTCGGTGCATATTCGACCCAGCGGTTTCTTCCATAGAAATACCGCGCATTTTCGAAGTATTTGTTGTCATATTTATCAGTTCCCACTAGTTTTCCGTCTTTTATGTCATCCATTCTAAAATAAACAGCATATTTTTAAGAAGGAAATTTTTAAGGTTATGTTATATAATACTTACCTGTACATCTTGTATAAAGACGCTCTAATACCCCCATTTGCTTTAACTATAGCGAAAAACTTGGATATTTTATCCAAGCCATGTAATTTAGCCATTATTAGCTAGTTAATTTAATTTTTAACAATTTTATGAAATGTCAAATATCTTCAAATCTAACCTTGATATTTTGGTGTTACACCAAGACCATTTAGATCAATTATGTAATGATTTTACTGGAAATTGCAGGGTTTATGAGAAAGGATTTTTAACATATGAATAAACAGAGAAAAATTTCGCCTATTGTACGAAACAATTGGAATAATTTATATTATTGTTATTTTGTTGCAGTCTGTTGTAAAATAAAATTTTAAAAGCCGATAATAAAAATATCTTCTATTTAACAACGGTGAGAGAGTACGCATGTCTATATTTACATCATTTACATAATTACATTTTGTTTTGTGGCGGTAACAACAAGATACGAAGCACAACATGAGCACAGCAGTGATCTGATCACTGGAGCACAAGCACGAAAAATATTCTTTGAATATAGTAAAAATATTTCTGTTTTGCTGAATGCTTATTATAGTTAAATTAATTATTCATTTGGTAAGTATCATATTATAAAATACATTGCTATATAGTACAAACCAAAATTTTATAGGTTAAAACGAAAAATTTGTTATGAATAAAAGCAAGAAAAGGTAAATAAAAAACAAAAACAATGCAAGAGAATAAAGAAAATAGAAATAATAATATACCACAGACTACAAATAAGTTTAATAAAAATTACTATAAAAACATGAGCAACGATTTATTTGAAGAATTTTGCAAACGATTATTAACTTTACACCGAACTGGAGTTTATATACCTCCTCCAAAACCTCGCATTTGTATCAATAAAAGGAGGGCAAAGAAGGGTCCCCGGGAATACAATCCAGATGAAAAGAAAAGAAGTACATTATTTGGAAAAGGACGGGTTGGAGTAAGTTGCGAATCATACGGGATTAAAAACTGTGCATGTTGTCGCCCCAGAAATGAAGATCCAGTTCGTATTTTGATAAATAAATCAGAACAAAATAAACCACAAGAAGCATCCGAAGTTATTGAACGAAAAATACAAGAAATTCTAGCACAATATAATGAAGAAAAAAAGAAAGAACAAGCAAGAGAAAATTGCGCCTCATTTGGTGAACAAAACATACCACAAGAAAAATCCCAAAGGTATAAAATAAAACATAATAAATATGCACTAAAAGTAAATAATAATGTTTCTAGAGTTTTAAAAGCTAAACCATTCGATGATTTCAAAAAGTATGATCTGAAAGTACAAGAAGTTATGGATACTGCCACTAAATTTGACGAAAAAGTTCGAAAACTTATGGCAAAGTATTGTACAGCTGGAGAAATTAAATCTGCTACAGACACACAAATGGATAGTGAACTAATTAGTAACGATACTGAAAATGGAAGCGATAATTTTACTCATGTAGTAGATAGTGATATTTATGCTGCACCGAGTACATCATTTGCTCAAAATAAACCAAAAGTAATTGCTGAAATAATTTTGTCTGATAGCGATGATACTAATGATGCATACATTGAAGTGATTAAAACCCCACCAAATAATATAAAAGAAATTCCTTCGCAAAATTTTAATAATTCAAATACCGATAAAGCAATTAATATGGTGCCCCAATATATTATCCCAAAGAAAACTGAAGATGTGGTTGATTTGACATCTGAAATTAATTTCTTAAAAACACCCTTAAGGGAAAAGAGTACCAATATTTCCCATATTATTGATATAAACGATAGTTTAACGGAAACAAACTTCGAAGAATCTGAAAAGATATCACAACCATCTGCTAAACCCATGGAATGTCCAATATGTTTGGAATCTCTTCAAAATAAAGAAATAATGTCGACAATTTGTGGACATATCTTTTGTTCACCATGTATCCAAAATAGTATTAGACGAAATAAGAAATGCCCAAATTGCCGAAAGTGCTTAACTTTGAAAAGCATTCATCCTATATTTTTATATTAATTTCAGTTACCAGTTAATTTTATAACTATTGTACAAATATTTATAAATTATTTACTATTTCTCAGCTTCTAAAATAGTAAATTTTAAGTTTAAAATGATATTTATAATTTATGGAGATTTGTATATTGTATATCACTCATTTATATTCAATTAGAGTATTTCAAAAACAAAAGAATCTCAAAAATTATTCATTATAAATCTGCAATAATCGTATTTTATTTTCATTATTACCAGAATGTTACTTATATTATATTTAATTATTTTTGTAATTATATTACTACTGTGATGAAATGAAAAGCACTTATTTTTATAAGAAAATAGGTGTTTTTAAATAAGTGTTATATTCATATTTTTATTATAATAAATATTTGTTTTCGCTTTGTTACACAAAATCATAGTTTTATAAGAGTATTGAATTTTTTTTGTAATAAAGTACTGATTTGAATAAAGTCTAAGTTTTTCTTCAAGCGTATTATAATATTCATATTATGATACTTCATATACGACATAGAAGTTAATCATCATGGTTGCTATTCACAAGTCTGGCTACTAACTAGAACATTTTAAAATTTGGCACTGTTACTTTGATTGTTGGACCTTGGAGATCAACAATTTTTTCATAGCAACAGTGTTAAATCTTAAAATGCCTTAGTTAGTAGCCCTTAGTACAGACCTGTGAGTAGCAACCCATGTTATTAATAATAAATGTAATTGTACGGCGTACATTAATTTCATAGCACTGGTCACTGGTGGCAGCAGTTACAAGGGCAGCTGTGACGAGTGACAGTTATGTTCTGTCATATTTTATACACGAGGCCCTGACCCCGGCTCAGGGGCTCCGCCCCTCGGGTCCCGAGACCACGGCACCGGCCCAGGGACTCCGCCCCCGCACCTGATTTTATTATTTAAAATGGCAGGAAAAAAACTACACTTGTATTTTATATACCTGAAGTTTTCTTGGGAATGCTTGAAGAAAAAATAATATGTCACTCAAACACCCACTGCAACTCCTAGTAACATAAACTATTACATTCATATTTTTACCTTTTATAATTATACTTTTTTTACACATAGTACAAATATATTGAGGTGGTTTGGATATGTTGAGCGAATGTCGAATGAAAGGTTGGTGAAACTAATATATGTAGGTGAGGTTGAAGGTGAACGATTGCGTGGGCGTCCGAGGAATAAGTGGTTGGGTATGATGGTTTGTTGCGTGAACGAATGATTCCGAGTGTGAAGAATAAATGAGCATGTATGAAACGCACTATGAATGCAGACGAGGCGAAAGTGGTGTGTCAGGATAGGAATGTTTGGAGGAGATTGATTGTTGGATGACTGTTTCTGGGTTCGTGCTACCCCACTGAATGGGATATAGCGTGATGTTATGTCTGTATGTATGTATATTTCGAGGTTTCCCGTTTTGACCTTTTTTATTAACGTATTGATCATTATTTGCACAAGGAATAAGCTGCTAAGACAACGTTTAATTAAAATAGTTATTCTTATATTATTCAAAATAGAAATATTGACAATTTTTTTATTAGTGTAAAAATTATATTTTATATATAGTAAGAATAAGCAACTTATTAAACATTTTTCGTATTAAAAATGACTCAAATATTTATATGCTGTGTATAAGAAAGTTCATATACGTATTAAGATGCGTAATAGACATATGATTAGAAGTTATACGTATATATGAGAAAAGTTGACGTTGCTATTCGATATTTTAAATTCCCTCATTTGCGCACGCCCAAGCACTCCAAATTGGCGCGAAATGGTATATTTTACCGGTATTTTGCACTCAACACAGTCCACACAGTCACAGTAACAAGGTTATTTAAATATTTGTATACCTTTAATTCTCTACGTTGTGTATGTTATTATATAAAAATGACTAGGTATAACAATTATATAATAGTAAATTATAAAAATTATTAATATTTTTTCTTACAGCCAAGAAAATCATCATGAAATAGGTAAAGAGGAAAGTACTCACGAAGAGTATCAGTATTTGAATCTAATTAGAAACATCATTAATAATGGTAAATATAAAAAATATTATTAGTTATTGTTATTTAAATTAAAATATTTTATAGGAGTCCTACGAGGTGATCGTACGGGAACTGGCACATATGGCATATTTGGGGCCCAAATGCGTTACTCACTACGAGACAACGTATTTCCTTTGTTGACAACGAAAAATGTATTTTGGAGAGCAGTTGTTGAAGAATTACTTTGGTTTATTCGTGGAAGTACAAATGCCCTTGATTTGAAAAAGAAAAATGTACACATTTGGGATGGAAACAGTTCAAGAGAATTCTTGGACTCATTGGGTTTCCATAATCGAGAAGAAGGTAATTATTTTACTATATGAATGTCGCTTTCTCCATCTATGAATAAACTACTTGTCAAATAAATGAAAAGTATCGCATCAATAAATGACAACACATATCATTTGAGCTATGATTTCGATGCGATATTTTTTATTTATTCGACAAATAGTTTATTCAGAGTTTATTCGTAGATGGAGAAACTGGCTCTAATTATTATAAACAAATGAAAACTGAAAGTATTAACTCGTGTTACAAACAAATGAAAGAGTACATTGCATGTTTCTTTTATTTCAGGTGATTTGGGCCCAGTTTACGGATTCCAGTGGCGACATTTTGGAGCCGAATATAAAGACATGCACACAGATTATTCTGGTCAGGGCATAGACCAACTAAAAAATATAATTGAGACGCTTAAAACCAACCCAAATGATCGTCGTATGATCATGTGTGCTTGGAATCCAGTTGATATTCCTAAAATGGCATTACCTCCGTGTCATTGTCTCGTTCAGTTTTTCGTAGCAAATGGTGAACTATCTTGCCAGTTATATCAAAGATCTGCAGATATGGGATTAGGAGTTCCGTTTAATATTGCTAGTTATTCTCTGCTCACGTATATGATGGCCCATGTTACTGGATTAAAAGTAAACATTCGAAAACTATTTTATTGTGACTCTTGAATCGATTTTTTGTTTTTTGTTTTGCAGCCAGGAGATTTTGTTCATACACTTGGAGATGCTCATGTTTATAAAAATCATGTTGAACCTTTAAAGGAACAGATAGACAGGACTCCTCGTCCGTTTCCTACATTGACCATCAAAAGAAAAGTTACGTCTATTGAAGATTTTACACCTGATGATTTTCTGTTGGAAAATTATAAACCACATCCAAAGATTAAAATGGAAATGTCAGTTTAATAATAATGTAAAAAATATTGGTGATGGGAATCTCGTACTTATTTTAAATGTATTAATTTATTAGTGTAAAAATGTATTATATCAATAAATAATTTTAAGTGAAAAATTTAATTAAATATTTCTCCTCATAACAGGAAATTAATTTCCCATCTACGGCTTATACTGAAATTTGAATCAATCAATCAGATTTAAACCCTCGATACAGCTTGTGATGATTTACCGCACTTTTTTAAATTTGATGACAACATGTTTGAAGTGTAAAGAAAGTTTTCCTCTCACCCGATAGGTTGGTAACAAATACAGAAAAGAAAAGTCTATCATATTAGTCATCTAGCAAAAAATAATACAAAGTGTTTCGTGTAACAGTTATTTATATTGAAGTGTAACAAAATAGTTTAATCTTATCGAACATGTTATAAACAATGTCCAAGCCAAGTAGAGAAGTTGTACACGAAGGCTGGCTAATCAAATCTCCACCCACAAAACGAATTTGGAGAGCAGTATGTTTTTGTTTTGACATTTTTGACACATTTATCTGTTTTGTGGTTTTGTTTATATTTTGTTTTTAAATTTTTATCTATAAAGAACCAAGTTCTGATTTCAATTGTTTTTCAGCGATGGAGGAAACGTTGGTTTACTTTACGTCACACAGGCGAATTGCCTGGACAATATTTCCTGGAGTATTATACAGATCGTAATTGTCGAAAATTAAAAGGAACGATAGATTTAGATCAATGTGAACAAGTATGATCGAAAATTTCTGTTTTAAACTTTATTCTAACAATTTGTGTGTATAGGTGGACGCTGGTTTACTTTTTGAACAACGAAAATTAAAATATCCATACATGTTTGACATAAAGACTCCTTCGCGAGTTTACTATCTAGCTGCTGAATCAGAGCAAGATATGAACAGTTGGGTCGATTGTATATGTCAAGTTTGTTGTTTGAAAGCATTTTCGGACGAGCAAGAACGTAAGTTACAATAAAAATAAAATAAAAGTGAATCCATACTCTCAATTTTAGTGGAAATTCCAGTTACGGGCACTCATGAACTGGTTGACATTGAACAAACCGAAAATAGAATTGAAAACACAGTACCTGAAACGCCGCCATTATCACCGATATCAGGGCCGTATATCCCAATTTCCGAATGCATTACCGGTCGGCCAATAAATTCGTCCGTAGGAGTACAAGATTTCTATTGTTTACTTTCTCGAAATGCCACAAATACAGCATTAAATTCATCGGGAATGTCTAGTGCCCAAGAGTCTGATATAGTACCTTTTATACCACCGACCCCTCAGAAACGCAGACATCAACAGCAGCACTCTATTAGTTCAAATGATATTCCCAACGATTTAGATCCTAGATTTTACGATTTGCCGAGACAGTTACAACTTCCGCAAGAATCGAAAAACAATGCTAAATGGATGGAAACGTACATGAATTCTAGCTTAGAAAGAGCGTCTACGCCCCCTTTACAAAGTCCAACCGATTCTGAAAGTGTATTTACTGATGAAGAGTCCAGGGATGAATGGATTCATCCTGTTTTACCTTCAGAAAATGGTAAGGAGACATATATTTCTTTATTTTGCTGCTAGAACCAGTTGCTTACAGGCCAATCAATATTTTAAACTTTAAACGTAACGAGGTCAGTTACTTAGAAAATGACTCATCAATTTAATTACACATAAATTATATCAAAGTAGTTGCATTTGAGTATAGTCATTTGATTTAAAATTTTAGTTAAAGAATTTTACATTTATTCGCAAATAGTCTTACAAACTATAATTTTGATAAAAAATTTAATGCTTGTTTTTAATTTTTTCGTCTATTCTTAATTTATTTTTTATCAATGTTATTATTTTATGTAAAATAAATTTAAAAAATTCTTTTTCGCCTTTGATATTATTTAAAATATTGATTTGTTTCTACATTATGCTCCATTTAAATGTAGTTTTATAAAAAAAAAAAATACATTCCTACCCTTGGTCGTGGATATTATGTAATCGAAACATTGGTATGGCAATAATAAATTTTATATATTGCCTGAGATTCATAAAGATTGCGTTTATTAATAGAAAAAAAAATAGAATGCAGGAACGTATTATGGAAAAATAATAAATTAAAGTTCAAGAATGCATTGAACATATTAAAGTAGCCTTCATTGAGTGAATGTAATAATCGGCCTTTTTGAATATGTAATGAACTGTAACTGAAACAATTCAAAGCAATATTTAAAGAATTATTATGATCTCATTCTTAGGATTAAAAGAGCCCCGCCCATCTGATAGTTCAATAGAAATGGAACCATCATCTTGGAGCGTAGTACAAAGATTTGGAAGGTTAACTGTGGTTGACTCTCCAACTATTAAACCATCGGATAATATCCCACCTATAGATGAAGCGCCACCTAGACCACCGAAACCATCACATTTAGGAAAAGGGCCAAGCTATTTAAATTTGGGAAATTCTCCCAAACCGGCGCGCGTTAAAAGTAACCCTAAAGAACAAGTTGAATTACTTACTAGTAATGAAAAAATGCAAAATCAAGAATTAGATCCTACACAGGTCAGTTTATTTCAATTTTATTTTACGCTTTCACACGTTCCTAAAATGTTATTTAAAAAAAATACTTCAAATAAAAACGATAGAAAATTTAGTTCTCGTCTCGTTTACTTAAAGCATTTATCCTGCAAATTCTCACGAATCAAGTTTAATTCACTGATTATAGTTGATCAACAAAAGTTGAATGACTTGAATCAGTTTTCAATAGACAATGACCATCAGTTTCATTTTTAAAATCGTGTCGAATGCAGTTGTGCATTTAGGTAACAATTTTATTTAACATGAGAAAAAATTGTAAGAAATCTTGCTGAACAAACTAGCAAGGATAAAGAAATTAGAAATTGATAATAATTTGCGGATACTAATCACTGGAACGAAAAAGTTTGACCGGGTTAAACTTTTTTTTGATCCACTAAAAAGTTGATCAACTCTATTGAAATAAGGTTCTCACTATAGCTTTCATTCAACTTTTATTGATCAACTTGATTCGTGAGAACATATCTTACAATAATTAATCACATTTATCGATGATTTCACTGGCGGTCTGTTTGCTTATTTGAAAATCATGAAATTATTTTTGTTATTTTTTAATGTAAAAATATTAATATTGCTTTTTAATCTCTAGCCTGTAAGTGATGAAATGTACGATTTTCCTCGTTCGCACGTGGTTGAAAACGAACCAGTCTCAAAGACAATTCTGTCTTCTCGGCATTGTTATAACAACGCTGCTCCTTCAGAAATCGATGGACAAGTATTTCGGTATGATATAACCGCGACTGAAGGCATGACCTCTGACCAACCCACCCAGTTCGACAACACTCAAGATGAAGAACCTGCATCACCATGTTCACAGAGTTCTTGTTCGACAGCAGCACCCTATTCTAATCTTCCTAGCCCCTTACTACCAGAAACTCAGGTATGATTTATAATTCGTAATTTTTTTAATAGATTTTTAACTCTTGCCACATATCTGGAGAATTATCTGCTTTTCTTCTAAAATGAATATTATAAGCTACAATTTTTATGTGAACCTATTTTCTGTATCTCGCACTATTTAACTATTAAAACATATTAAAGAAATAGTATCTAACAATCTGTTCTTCTTTTTTGTTTGAAATGTAGAGTACTAGAATTATAGTTAAGGCTTTATTCTGAAATAGGTTTTGAATATTTGTTGACAGACTGGCTCTGGTCCTCCAGTAGTGAATAGATGTTTAAAACCAGGTCGCAAACTATCTGATTCTGCTTCCATTTGCTCTCTGCCAGAACCTTCATCTCCTAGATCAGCACCTAATGTGGATCGAAAATTAAAGCCTAGTGCTCAAGTACAGGTAAATCTATTATTTTATCATGTTTCAAGAATGTGGTGAATTATTTTTAGCTCTTTAATCAATTAATTATAGTTGTTATACTTACATACGTGCTTAATGTTCACGTACTTATTTAGTTATCACTACTTGGAAAGTAAAAGCATGTGATATGTTCTTGACGTAATAAATAATGGTATTATTTTCTTTACTAGAATTTCAAGAATCTTAAACGTGACTCATAAAATAAACCATGCAAGTGTAGTTTTATCAAGCTTAAGTTGTAAACACAAGAAGAACTATTTTCTATGCATTTACATACTGGTCCAGTTGCATAAGAAATTCTGAGCTAAACATGTTAATTACATAAAAAAGTTGAATTGAAAAAAAAATGTATATAATGAAAGTAAAATTTCGACATTTCAATATTCTAACTTCTAGAAGTTCAATAAAATACATTAAAATAATAAAATTGATAGTTATGAAAATATTATTCCGTTATTGTTTAATTAAAAAATTTTTTAATGTGATGTTAACCACCTTGGCCATTGTTACCTTTTATACGCTACCAAACAATATATACTGCTGGATACAAGAAAATGGTACACTTCTTTTTACGATTGCCGTTAAATTTTAATAAAACTGCTGATGATAATCTGTGAAAACTTTAAAGAAACAAAATGAAAGTATAATAATCAAGAAACAATAACATTTTAATTGACAAACATAATCTAAAGTCAAAATAGTTTAGTTTAACGAGGCACTAATATACCAAATTTACAGCATAGATGCTGCCGAAGTATGAATAAAATTTTAATAGATTATTTATTAGTTCGATTGTTCACAGCAACGAATGATTTGTATTATGAAAAATGTCAAATTAATTAGTTTATCCAACACCTCTCAATAAATGCTCTATAACTATGGCGATTTTAAACAAGGAAAGTAACAGATTACCCACTAGGCCACTAGTGGATATAATTTAGAGAAAAGTCACTTAAATTTAGAAAATTTGAAACATATATTATTGTCAAATAATATTTCTTTAATATATTTTGCAATTATTAAGAGATGTTGCATAAAACGATATACTTTACAAGTGGGCAAAGTAAGGAATTATCTACGAGAGAAATTTTAGTACACGAAGCCGAAGGCTGAGTGATAATTTTATCGAGTATAACTATAATGATAATTTTATCGAGTATAACTATAATGATTATTTTTTGACGTTTATTTAAACCAATCAAATGCTTTATTGTATGTCACGTGTCTGCGTTTTAACCAATCCTGTCATTATTATACTGAGAATAATGCCCTTGTGATTATTCCCGGCAATTTTCTCTGTAGCTTTTTTGTTTTTGTTGACAGATGTCAGATAGGTATCATCAACACAAGTAAAAATGAGCAAAAAAGATGGATTTAGTGACGTGCCTGATGATGAAATAAAAAAATATTCTAATTAAATATAACTCGAGAGTTCGATAAATTAGAAAATAATTCTCCAGTATATTTCTCAAATTATTTTCAATTTATTCTCACCCTCTTGTTATATCATTACTGATAATTTTATCGAGTATAACTATTTGTTGAAACCGGAGCGAAAGTTACAAAAACGTTTCAAACCTTCCGTTACCTTAGAAACGTAGTCACGAAAACGTGTAAACATTCTGTTCCCTTAGAAACGAGATAAATGCGTTAGAAAATTAGATTATAGGACGGTCTTTCCTTCTACGAACAAACTTCCAAAAAAGTTAATAGAATAAATAAAAAATTACCCATCAAAAAATGACTTCTAAATCGATTGCTATCATTTGAGCTATGATTTCGATGCGACATTTTCCATTTATTCGGTGAATAATTTATTCGGTATTTAATGCGGCCCTTAATTTTTTAATTTAAAATTTATATTTATTATTTTCAATGGTTTCAGAAAAAAATTAATACATAATTCTTCAGTAAAATATCTGTACTTGACTCGGAGCCGTAAAATACTCGACACAAAGTGCCTCGTATTCCAATATGACAGTAATGTGCAACTTTCCTGACTCTTATATTATGTAAATAACTATTTCCTTAATTCATTTTTATGTAAGGTCATAGAAAAAAACATACATGCGAGAACCTTTTTTACAATATGCTATAAATTGTTAAATTTGTGTCTAGGTTCGCAAAACTAGTGAATTTGAATTCGATCATGGTAGCTTAAGATTACAAAGAGCAGCACCTAGTCCAACACCTCCTTCATTCGCATCGAGAGATGATGATTTCGCTGATGAGCAGGTAATTAAATATTACATATATTTTTTCTGGCAATTTAGCTGTAAATATTTGGGTGATATTTGATCTGTAATGTATTAAAAAATTTTAAGAAACTAATATTTTCTAACTTATTTTGTCGTAAACAATATTTTTAAAAGAAAGGCTTTTTATTTTGTTTGTTAAAAATTTAAGAAACCCCTTTCCGCGAAATTCTAAATTTCCGTATATATCCTAATTATTTTTCTTTTCAGGTTTATTTTTACCAATACAACAACCAATTCTTAGCAGCGCCGCGCGGCAGTAAGGATTTCGAGAAACTCCAATACTTAGATCTAGATTTAGATACTGATGCATACAATGGGAGTATCAGTGCACCGCAACCACCGAAATCTCCTGGACCTTTAACCGTGTACAAAACAGTCGATTTCGTCAAAACTGAAGCATTTAAACGTACTCGACAGTGCGTAGAAGCTGCCAGAAAAAATGTGGCATAGAACCAGTGTACCTTTAAACATATCGTACGTGCAATTATGTAAAACAACTAAAGCAATATTTTTAAAAATATGGCAGCATTTACTATGATATTTTTACATCACAAAAATATTACGAATATATTTTCTAACGGTATTTTTAAAGAGTATTTTCAGATAATGATGAGATGTTACAAAGAATGTGATTATAAATCCGACAAATATGTTACAGAGTTGATGAAATATAAAATATTTTTAAAAATATTAAGACAGAAATAAAACGATTGATATAATCAATAATTTTTAATGCTTATCAAAAGTTTTATTACAATTTTCTAGTTGATTATAAATACTTAACAAAGGATATGTATTTAATATAGATTACAGTGCACTTGTTGATTGCACAGTTAAAGTTTTATTATCCACAAAATTTGTCTGTTTTGAATTAACAGAATACAAAATCTTTTTAGATATTTCACTTTTAACTAGACTACGTATTTCCAAAAATAGTATTTAACCATAGTATTTTGTTATTTACGCAAATATACACTTCACCATTTAAAGTAATATTTTAAGTTTTTGTAAATAACGTAAAAGTTTATAATATATTTGTTATTAAGACATAAAATTTTTATTGCTACACATATAATTGTTAGATTAATGATTTTTCAATTCATATTATGTTAGCTATGGTATATAATTTAATAGTAATAAATATCTGGTTGCCATTTTGTAAATATTTTTATAAGTTTTTTAGTATTTTTACAAGGGTATGAGTGTATTATTTTATACTTATTTTTATCGTTACTTCTTGTAAATAGTAAAGAATAAATCTTATATCAAATATAGATATATTGCACTTATAGTTGTTTTTCATTTTATATATCCCCGTAACTACATTTTACATTCGAAAATCAAAATATATTTATTTTACCGCTAATTTTCAAAATGTCTCTTTCCGGCTTGTGCAGAATCGCGCGTAAATTGGTGTTTGGCGAATCTGTTTACAAAATCGTTAGTAGCAAACTTATCGTCAGAAATTTTGTTTCAGTTGTTAACTTGAATCCGATTAAAATTGTATCCATAATGCCTCCAAAAAGAAAACGTGAAACTGCAGCTACTGTAAGTATTTTCATAAATAAGTCTAACCTTTGAATTATTTATAACCAAACATCTGAAAAGATGCTTTTTACCATCAATATTTTGATTAAAGTTAACTGAATACAACTGATGTGTAAAACAAAATAAAAATTTACGTTTACAGAAAGTATCAAAAGCTAAATCAACAAAGAAAGATGAAGAAAATGAAAACGATGAAGGTGAAGTTGAAACTACTACTAAACCTAAAAGAACACGAGCTGTTAAAAAAGTATCGCCTCCACCAACACCCACCGATTCCGAATCAGAAATAGAAGAACCAAAACCTGCCAAAAAATCAAGAAAACCAACAAAAACCAAAGAGGTCGCCGAAGATAAACCTTCCAGAGGTCGCAAGAAAGCCAAAGTAGAAAATGATGATTCCGAGGAAGAGGAGGTGATGCCCACAAAAGGACGTAGGAAGCCTAAACCAGACAACGATGATGATGACGAGGAGGAAGAAATTATTAAGCCGGCTAAAAGTCGTAAAAATGCAAAAGCTGAAAAAAGTGCTGCCGCGCCGGCTAAAAATAAAACATCAACAAGTTATGATGAGTTGAATTTCGATGAATGTGCCAGAAAAAATGCTGAAGGGAAAGATTGGAACTTTAAAATTTCAAACTGGAACGTTGATGGCATCAGGGCCTGGCTGAAGAAAGGTAATAGTAATTTACATTACGCAACTCTGCAAATATTTTTGTCGCATTTTAAGCAATTTTATAAAGTATAATTGTATATCCTTTCTTTTATTCTAATTTAAATAATGTGTAGCATATCGGTTTGTCGACCGAATTTCTGTGAATGCATTTTGTTAATTTCAAGTAAAAAATATTTTAGTTGCTTATTAAATGAATATTTTTCAGGTGCTTTAGATTACATTCAGTATGAAAAACCCGATGTATTTTGTCTACAAGAAACAAAATGTTCCATGGATAAACTACCTCCAGATGTGAAAGAAGTTGATGGCTACAAAGTATACTGGCATTGCAGTTCAAAAGATGGTTACGCTGGTGTAGCTTTGTACTCGAAAACCGAACCGATTTCTGTTCAATACGGCGTAGGTCATGAAGACCATGACGATGAAGGCCGAATGATTACTGCAGAGTATGAAAAGTTTTATGTAATAAGCGTTTATGTACCGAACGCTGGCAGAGGATTAGTTACACTTCCGAAACGATTAAAATGGAACGATGTTTTTCGAAATTTCGTTGCTCAATTGGATAAGAAGAAGCCAGTCATTGTTTGTGGGGATATGAACGTTGCACATTTAGAAATTGGTAATTAATTTTGTTGCAATTTTGATGTTTAAGCAAACACGTCGTCTCTAAAATTAAGAGACATTAAAAATAATCACGTTCCTCAATGGTCAATATATCTGTTACCAAATTTTTATTTTTAAAATTATACTATATGTTACTACACAACAAAATAAAATACCAGAAATTTTACTTGAAATTAATTATTTAAAAAAATAAGAGAATGGACGAGTGACGTAATTTTGGTAAAAGAGAGACAGACATATTTGGAAGAAAGAGATACAATCTGTTTTCTGAAATGTCAAATATTTTTCGCTTTTGTTTAATTTTCCATAACCGTATTACAATTTTTCTAATGAATATTAATATTAATTGTTTGAAATTTCGTGAAATACTAACATTAGATAACCAAATGGGCCATATTGCCATATTTTTAAATTTCGAACAACATCTGTATTTACACTTTTGCTGTAAAGGGTAAAAATTTACAACAATATAAAAAAATCTGATGTGGCCAGCACATAACCTCTCGCCCAATACTACTCTTAAACGGTACAAAATAGTATTTGATGATACAGAAACATACCTTCTTATTTGTTTATTTTCTATTTATATTTGAGAATTTTAATTTTCTTTCGTATATTTATTTAATTTTTTGACATATTTCACTAAGAAAACAGCTTCACAATCACAATGACATGTGTCACATTTCGTAAAAAATTGAAAATTTTCCATGGTGTACTAGGAATGCAAGATTTGTGAAATCTAATTTCTTTATATTTTATTATCTCTAAATCTAATGAAAATTATTAAAATTAGTGTAATCAAAACAAATGTAGAATTAAATATTCTTCAACTTTCAAAATAATATAAATTGTTGAAAAAGGAAATTTAACCGTGTTTTTCACGAAAAACTGTTAAGGGCTTCAAGTAAACTGCTACTTCCGGTTGACCAATTTTATCCAAAATCTAATCAGCTCTTCATTTAAATATAAGAAGCAATAATTCAAAAAATTGTATTTTTTGGTATTATAGTATTTGAGTTATGCGAGACGAAAAAATTGCCACAGACTACACACACACACATACATACATACATACATACAGACATCATCGCGAAAATAGTAAAATCGTATTGTAGGGACCCTAAAACGTGCTTATTCATTGAAAACTCACTACCCAATAGGCGGGAGGTAAAAATAGCATTTAAATCACCATACGCCACATTTCAAGTCTGTACCCGGTATATGCTCCGCCCAATGATATCATTAGCTCTACCAAAACTACGTCACGTCAAAGTTCAATTTATATGAATTTCAAATTGAAAATACCATAAAACTATAATATTAATGTAGTTTTTGTTAGTATTATGAGATAACAAAATGGTTAATTTACTTATTTAATAATTAGTTTTTCTTTAAATTCATTTACAGTAATAGAACCCATTGTATTAGAGCGAAAAATCGATTGTTTATATTAATGGTAGTAATTTTTTTTAAGTTGCAGTAAAGATAGAAAGTTTTGATTAATAATTACGACATATTTGCTTTGACGTGGTTACTTTTTGTGGTCAAAAGCATTAAATTCATCAAATGTACTTTGTTTGTATTATTAGGTTCCAGTACATTTCCGTTTTCTGTTTGTAATATTTTAAAGATTATAATTTTCTGGTTGATCTATTTGTGATTATCTGTAGTTACGGTCATATTTAATCTTAATCATTTATTTCATAGATAATTAATCTCTTTCTCTTTTAATTGTAATTAGATTTGGCAAATCCAAAAACGAATACGAAGAATGCAGGCTTTACCAAAGAAGAAAGAGACGGCATGACTGATTTTCTTAACAATGGTTTTATAGATACTTACAGAGAAATTTATCCTGATAAAACTCAGGCCTACACTTTTTGGACTTACATGTCGAACTGCCGGGCAAAAAATGTTGGATGGTAAATTTTTATTATTAAAATATTGTAATTCCTATTTTGAAATTGATATTTTTAGGAGACTGGATTATTTTCTTGTGTCGAAGAGGTTCATGGATGCCGTTTGCGATAATGTTATTCGAAGTGAAGTTTTTGGTAGCGATCACTGCCCAATTACTCTGTTTTTAAATGTTTAAGTAACACATCTTGTAAATTTTTATTTATTAAATAAACACTTTGTAAAATTTTCTTTTTACTGTAATAATATTTAATAACAAAAGTATGTAATCATTGCATTTACTGTTTTGTTTTTATTATTCATACAAATATGAATCTAAAATTATTTGATTTTAATATCAGGAGCTTAAAAGGCGAGTGTCTGCAGGCTGCAAGATATTGATTGGGTGCTCTGAATACATTTTCTCAAAATGTGAATGTATCAAGAGATGTTCGATTGAGTGTTTATAATGGTGTGTTAGTGCCTATATTGATGTATAGATCGGTATGAAGGGTCATAAACGACTGCTGTGAAAATGAGGTATTTGAGAGAAGTGTGTGCGTATACAAGATTGTGATCGTGTATGAAATACCTTGGTGTACGGTGAGTGTGAGATTGATAATAATGTTATTAAAAAAGTGGGATTGATTCTGTTAGGTTGGTTAAACTTACATACGCGGGTGAACGATTTCGTAAACTTACGAAGAATAAGGAGTTAGGTATAATTGATTGTTTGTTGCGTGTATGAATAACTCCCAATTGTGAAGAATAGTCGTGCTTGTATGAATGTGGACGAGGCGAAAATGGTGTGCAAAAATAGAAATGTTTGGAGGAGATTGATTGTTTCAGGGTCCGTGCTACACTGCACGAACAATGCACTTTTATGTAGTACAAAATTTCGAAGAACATAAGAAGCAAAGGCTTGAGTTATATATTTTTGTTAAATTAAACTGGTCATCATGCGAACAGAATCTCTAAAAATATGAACATTCTGTGTGAACTTTAAATAAGAATAGAATATATCGTTCTTTACTTTTGATCCTGGAGTACTGCCATCTGATATGAAAAATGTGAAATGTTATGTTTGTAAATCCAGAAATTCTTTGTTATTATTTTCTCGAATACCGCTGACCACATAGACTGAACCATAAACTATTTAACTTTTGCTTTTATATATAATTGCAAAGTAAAATCCTACCTTCCGTTCCAACTGAATTTTCGGATTGGCGACTGGCAAGGAATGATAGCCTGTCGTTCATGTTTCTACCCAAACACATTATATTAAAAACGAATAACTACCGAATATTAATTGTTTAACAAAACACATGACACATTTTATCGTAATTTAAAGGTTTTTAATAAAATAAACTATACACTTTACAATGTCACGGACGCGACATGCTGTCAAGCTGTTATATTTCTGTAAAACAATTGCACATCACTAACATTGCCTACTTGATCAAACATTATTATATATTGACATTGGGACTTGTAAAAACCTGAACACAAACTGTTGGTGCTATATTCTGTCCGAATTACAAATGCGATAAAATAAGATTTATTAATTTTTTGGAATGCTAATTTAAACAAATTCTAATATATTTTGAAGAATTTATAATGAATGGAAAAGAATTCCCCCGGAAGGAAAACAACAATGGTAATACTAATATTTGAACACAAATTTACCAAATAACTATAAATCTTTTTAATTAGCATTTATAATAATATTGATATAGCTATTTATTTTATTATCAAATATTTGGGGTCTCTTTTTTATATTATTACTCAATTATAATGTTTCATTTACTTCCCGTAATTTGCATGAGAACTATCGAAAAAGTTCTACCTTTTTTTCTCTAAATTATGGGTGCAAATTTGTTTGTTTTATAATAAAATAAATTAAGTCACGTATTTTATTTTACAAATTTGATGCGAATTATTATCAGAGTGGAAAAGAATTTAGTGAAAGTCTAGTGTCGTCAGAATAAAATGTAATTTATTATGTCAAAATGCATCATTTGATGACATGGTTATTCAAGCGATCCGTTTTTATAAGACTCGATTAGTTTCCGATAATTTAGAAAGTAAAATAAGGAATAAATGCGAGTACATTACTGCAATAGATTGACATTTTGTCTTATTTCAGTAGCGGCACGTTTTCTTAATAATTCAGAAAATACAGAGTTTATTTTGGGGTAGCATTACTCATTTTCGAGTTTATTCTTGAAGCTCTGTTTATACATAATAATAGTTTTATTAAATGTAATGTTTTTGTCGAAAAATAAAGAATAAGAAATTTAAATTTGAAACAACTACGCTCATGAGATTTTATTACATGGTTCATTACGACTAAAAATTAGTGTGAATTGCATTCAAGTGTTAAAATAAATTGAATAAGCGAGTTATAGTCTAAAGTAAAAGTTTTATTATATGCCTCCCTATATCTTAAAATGGAGTATAAATATCTAGTTGTCATGATGAAGAAGTACATTTCGTGTTAGAACCTTAAACGATAAGGTTCTCACACCAATAATATGAGTGTGCAATACTTCAGCAGCCTCGTGCTGCTTATTATTCTAGTGAATTATTGTGAGAATACCGCGGTTGGTACAGTGAAACCAATTTCATATTCATACGGTACTTTTGACCAAAAAGGTTCCGAAAGCAAATTAGTTTACGTGAAAGCACCGAACTCACCATTGTTGTATTATAATTCAGTTCCGTTACCGGCACCATTTGTGCAAGCCAGTGAAAAGATCGAAGTTGTGGCTCCAGCGGCAGAGAAGAGTCTTCAGCCGCCCATCGCATTCTCTTTTATCAAGAGGGATGACTTGGACTTACAAGCTACGAACGATGACTTCGACAGCCAGAAAGAAGAGTATGAGGTTCATGAACCCGATGTAGAAGGACATGGCCATGGCGGAGGTGCTGGCGGACATGGAGGAAGCGGTGGCCACGGAGGCGGAAGTGGTGGACATGGCGGTGGCCACGGAGGCGGAAGTGGTGGACATGGCGGTGGCCACGGAGGCGGAAGTGGTGGACATGGAGGAGGTCACGGAGGTGGAAGCGGTGGACATGGAGGAGGACACGGAGGTGGAAGCGGTGGACATGGAGGAGGACACGGAGGTGGAAGCGGTGGACATGGAGGAGGACACGGAGGTGGAAGCGGTGGACATGGAGGAGGTCACGGAGGTGGAGGCGGTGGACATGGAGGAGGACACGGAGGTGGAAGCGGTGGACATGGAGGAGGACACGGAGGTGGAAGTGGCGGACATGGAGGAGGACACGGAGGCGGAAGTGGTGGACATGGAGGAGGTCACGGAGGTGGAGGCGGTGGACATGGAGGAGGACACGGAGGTGGAAGCGGTGGACATGGAGGAGGACACGGAGGTGGAAGCGGTGGACATGGAGGAGGACACGGAGGTGGAAGTGGTGGACATGGAGGAGGACACGGAGGTGGAAGTGGTGGACATGGAGGAGGTCACGGAGGCGGAAGTGGCGGTCACGGAGGAGGTGGTGGACACGGAGGTGGTCATGGCGGTGGAAGTGGAGGAGGTGGTCATGGAGGACACGGGGGCGGCGGCGGAGGTCATGGTTGGGGGCATGGAGGCGGCGGCGGACATGGCGGTGGCGGCGCTGGTCATGGTGGCCACGGAGGTGGAGGAGGAGGAGGTGGTCATGGAGGTGGTCACGGAGATGGTGGTCATGGAGGACATGGTGGCGGCGGCGGTGGTGGTCATGGAGGTGGTGGCGGCGGTGGCCACGGAGGTCATGGAAGCGGTGGCCACGGAGGTCATGGAGGCGGTGGTGGAGGAGGAGGTCATGGCGGTGGAGGCCACGGTGGAGGCGGCGGAGGCGGTAGCAGCAAACACGCGAAAGGCGGTGGAAAAGAACATCATTCAGACCATCATTCTGATCATGGTGAAAAGGGTGACAAGGGCTACAAAGGACACCACGACCACGAGAAAGAAGAGAAGGGACATCATGACAAGGAGGGACATTCTGGTAAATACAGTGACCACGGTGGACACAAGAAGAAACACCACCATGATGACGGCTACTACGGCGGCAAGAATTACGGCGAGAAGGGACAAAAGGGAGCTAAAGTAAGAATATGAATAATTCAAACACCAATAATAACTGTATTTAATATAAATTTTATTATTTTCAGTATGCTGAAAGCGGAGAACATGACAAAGGACACAGCACTAAAGGAGAACACAACATTCACAAGAACGAAGAATACGAAAAGAAACAAGAGTTTTATGACGAATATCATGAAGGCGGTGAAGATGAGAAGCATGGCGGTTTTCATCATGAACATGATCATCATAAGGTATAACAACCATTGTTTCATCTAACATCAATGTCTCATACTAATTTCTTACTTACAGGGCGGTTCAGAAAAAGGTGGCCATTTGAAGGCTGGTTATCACGACGATCACCACGGCAAGAAAGGTGGTCATGAAAAGGGAAGTCATTACAAAGATGAGAAAGGACACAAAGTAGCCAAAGGACAGAAGGACCATCACGAACATGAAGAAAAATATGGAAAGAAAGGAGGAAAGAATGTTGGGAAGAAATGGAAGTTCCAAAAGAAAGACTAAGTAATAGTTGTTTTGTTTGATTTTATATTGTTATTGTTGACCTAATGTTTGTATTTTATTAAAGATAAATAAATTTTATTACAATACTTCTGAAGACATTTAATTTATGTGATGTAGATTATAGAGCTGTATTTTATAATAATTTATACATGTTTCTCGGAATCGCCTCTTGAATAATTAATAATAATTTAAAGAGAATTGCAAATAAATTTAATACACAACATGAAGGTACAAATAGAGATCTAAATTTGAGAAATGTTGACAACAAAATTTCATTAGTTGTACTTTGAATACGTCTTGCATTATTTTATTTTATACTTCAACTGAAACGAATATGAGTATTAAAATGATTATCTTTATTAAAAGTATTCCATTTTTACTTTGGACGTTCCTATTAAAATACATGTGAAATATTGTTGAGCTGCAATACATTCATCGCTGCTTGGTGTAACTAAAAAAAAAAATTAACATTATAGTTGATTGATTCTGTTAGTGTAACAGTAATAAAATAATCTTACTTATAAGAATGCACTCCGTAACTATTTCAGCTAGCTTGGCATACAAATAATGGTGCTTCTCTTTGAGGATGCTAATGTCTTCCATAGACTTATTAAAATTTAAGCGATTATTGTAATCTAGCTAAATAGAAAATGATATTTATTATTTCTTTCATTCAATTTTGATTGCACAACTCACCAATTCAACTTTTTTATAATAACATCCAAGCAAACAAAACTGAACTCTGGTTTTTGGCATTTGTTGATACACTTCTAAGACTTTCATGTCCTCTATTAATATTAAAAGAAACATTTAAATTAATATAGAAATACAAAGTTAGTTAACGTGTTAAAATCAAAAGTGTTAAATCCGAGTAGAACTAGCAGAAGGAAAAGGAAAAATGAGGATGAAGTATGGTAGAAAAGAACCGACTGAAAGCTGATGAAAAACCGATGCGTCTCTGGAGGAATCATCCTAAATTTCGCTTACCCGAGTTTACAATGAATAGTGTTAACTTCTACTTGTACAAGTTTAAGTTGTACATTCCAAATTCAAAATTTACTTTTGAATCCCCCACTAAATAATAATTTTGTAGCATAATGCCAGTGTAAATTTGTGCAAAATAATTGTTACAGTGAAACGTCGATTATCCGAACGCTAGTTATATAAAACGTCGATTAATAAAAAGGTAACTTGAAGTCTGTAAAACGCTTGCGAGATTTACAAACACTTTTATTGTGTTCTGCTTTTTTTAAAAGTTTTGTAATGTATTTTAAGACGTGCCAAAATAAATGTTTACGTTTTTTTTTTTGTTAGGTTAGTACGGTGTTTTGTGTATTACTATCGTCAATGATCAGTTATATGAAAAATCGATTTCCGGACACTCCCAATCCCCGCTTGTTTCAGATAATTAACGCTGCACTGTATTTATATAGCAGGTACCGAAAGAGTATCTTCCCGCATGAGTGCTTATATGCATTTGCACTTTTTATAATGACCAAAATTATTTTTAGCGGAATTAAAATTAAATCAAAATATTTGGAAATTTACTAACTCTACAGCAGCAAAGTCATATAAATCACCGATTTCTAAGGAATTTGATATAACAGTTGCAAAAAAATTGTGTTCGCACTTTTCTTAAAATTATTGACGATTATCGATGGTTTTTGTAGGTTTTGATATATGAAAATCGATGCAACATTTTAGAATTAAATTTTGTTATTTTTAAGATGATATTGCTGTAGAATGCCCGAGGAAAGCCAATGAATTTTGTACATACAGTGTGTAGAATTAAAATTTGGAATATAGGGATTTCAATGCTATTTTTTAAATGTTATTTTTACCTATTCACTTCACAGCAAAGGTGTAAATACAAAAGTAAATTTTAAAATGCATACAATAATTGGTTACCTAATTGTTATTATTTCACGATATATCAATCAAATTTATTAAAAAAATTGTAACATGGCTATGGAAATTTAGACAAAAACGAAAATTATTTGACATTGCAAATGCAGGTTAATAGTTATTTGTTTATCAAAATACCATATTTACAACAGAGGCTGCCGAAGCTATAAATCTTTGTTGCATGCCGAGTTGAACACATAATTTTTTTGCCGATTTGGAATTAATGTTAATTTAGTGATTATTTTACTTAGATATTTTGAAGGTAATTGCTGTCAAATTACATTGCCATGGATGTATTGAACGGTTGCTATATGTTTATTGACGGTTGCTATGCGTTTGTTGAGCGGTTGTTACGTAAAATATTTTTACAGCCTTGGCATAAAAGTGACACTTTACACACTGTTAGCAGTCCGTGAAATGTCATCTTTAATGAAAATCGGCAAAGAAAAGTATTTATTTAATAGAATTACAATGAACTACGAAATTTCCATAGAAAATAATACATAATGCCAAATTCATGCAGCCATTTTCATTTTCATTTAATTTAATTTTAAATTTTAATTTAATTCTAATTTATCTTTTTTAAATGTAGCATTCATGGAACACAAAAATATTAAATTAAATGAGAATGAAAGCACGTCATGTGTTACATTTAAGTTAATTTTTAAATATTGGAATAATAAATACACATACAGTTGTGCGATTCATGTTTTGCAAGCATGAAGTTTTTTAAATAGTGATCATGATTTGTGACAAGTGATTATATATTCATCATATCGTTTTATTATTTAAAAATGAAGAAAAGAAGAACCCAGTTAAGTCGTTTGTTCAACAAACAGATTCCGCAGGGAAAATATTTCTTCAATAATCTTTTGAAATCTATGTTACTACATCATGATCATAAGAGCTTCTTTATTTTTGAATAAAATTTCTTTTTTATCGGACAGAAAATTGTATTTTCTCATTTCCAATCAGTTCTACTTAAGTCAAACCATCAAAATTATTCATATTTTAGCAAAGAATTTCAATTTTCAATGATTTAAAATATAACCTTTTCAAACACAAACGTCAAAATTTTTCATTTTCATTTAAAAGATAAAAGTTGGTTATCTTATAAATTAAATTAAATGAAAATGAAAATGAGAACATAAATTAAATGATTGCATGAATGCTTCCATTTAATAATATGTGTTTATTTTTTCAATTAAATTAAATTAAAATTAAATGAAAATGAAAATGGCTGCATGAATTCGGCATAAATCTAAATCTTTTTTCTGAAATGTCAAATATTTTTGTTTTTGTTTAATTTTCCATGGCCGTGTTACAATTTTCCTAATAAATATTGATTTTAATTTTATTGATGTATCGTGAATTACTAATATTTAGGTAACCAAATGGGCCTTATTGCATGCATTTTTAAGTTTTGAACAATTTTTGAATTTACACCTTTGCTGTAAGTAAACTGGTAAAAATTTACATAAGCATAAAAAAAATTGCATAGAAATCCCTATATTCCACATTTAAATTCTACACCCTCTATATCTTAACGTAAGAGTGCGCGAATTCAAAATGTTTGGTTGTCAATAACCGAGAGTCAAATAAAAGTAGGTTTTACATATTACAATAAATAAATTAAATACATTACTACACCATTTATTCATTTCCGGGTATGGTATTCTGCTTAGAGCAGAATTCGGAATCACGGAGGAAACTTTTATGTGAGAATTTGTTGGTTTTGGCTGGGGAACATACACAAGAATCTATATTTTTGTCATCAAAGGATGAAAGGCAGGGAAAGGGGGCACGACTAAAAAAATAAACTCAGCATACACAATCCATTATGCGGGGAACCTAGTTTAGACGGTTCGAAAAATCGTTTTTTTTTAATTTCATATTTCGTTTGTAAAACTTTTCAAGAATATGTCCTAAAAGTTTTATAACAAAATTCTGATTCATTCCGATGTTATGAGCGCTACAGTGAAAGAATAATTTAATAATGTTATGATGTACATCTATTAAGTTTTTCAAGTCATCCCGAAGAAATGTTGCTTTATCTGCTTCTTCGAATTTTTCATTTTCAGCTTTGATTTCAAACGCGTTTCTCTTGAAACAATTTTTTTTAACTTGTGGGAACACTAACTCAAAAAATTATCGACCAATCATTCTACAAATTTGCATGAATATTCTTTATTCAATTACACCCGACATGAACTAAACTCTGGGATGATTCTTGTATAAAATATTTATTTTAATGCAAAAAAAAAAATGGTGAAAAATCATACCATTTTGTTAAAACACTTCTAAAACATGCAATTTTCAATTTTTTCGATTCGTGTTTAGTTCATATTTTCCCTTCAAGACTACTTCCGGTCATCGTAGATCTGAACCATGCTTTTACTCTTCTGATGGTGCTAAATGATCGTTCTATTGTACAAATGGTACATGGTTGAGTATTAGCGATTAGTAAAGCATTCCTTGTAGCAGGGTAAAAATTTCTTTGCTATTTCTAGAGGGGGGGGGGCTGCCCACTCCCCTTGACTACGCCTTTGAGAGGAATACTTTATACTGGTAATCCTACGAAAAGGTTTTTAATTGCATAAACAAATAAAGACCACATGGAACAAATATGATAAGTCCATTTTTCAATTTTTAGATTTCAATTCCAAAGTGATGACCTACATTTTGAAATAAATAAAAGCGGGAAAAATCTAACTAGTACGTGGAAGAGGTAAAAATCTGATGTTGCAGCACATAACCTCCCGCCCAATACAACTATTAAACGGTAGAAAATAGTATTTGATGTTACAGAAACATATCTTCTTATTTGTTTATTTTCTATTTATATTTAAGAAATAAAATTTTCTTTCGTATATTTATTTAATTTTTTGACATATATTTCAGTAAGAAAACAGCTTCACAATCACAATGACGTGTCACATTTCGTAAAAAATTGAAAATTTTTGTGTTTCTATGGTGTACATGGAATGCAAGATTTATAAAAATTTAATTTCTTTATATTTGATTATCTCCAAAATTAATGAAAATTCATCAAATTAGTGTAATCAAAACAGATGTAAATTGAAATATTCTACAACTTTCAAAATAACATAAATTGTTGAAAATAAAATTTAATTTAATTTATAAGAAAACAGCTTCACAATCTCAATGACGTATCTCATTTCGTAAAAAAATAAATTTTTTAAGTGTTTCCACTGTGTACATGGAATGCAAGATTTATGAAATTTAATTTCTTTATATTTTATTACATTAGTTCATTGGCTGAACTGAGTGTAGGTTATTGTCAGTAGTGTTGCGATATTTAACATTTTTTATACGAATTATAGCTTTCTTTGAAACAGCAATGTTAAAGCTGATTTCTACTTTATGCTGATCTACTAAATTATAGACGTATGGGTTTTGTAAGTGGTGGGTATACCATTATGCTTGAATTACATTATACTTTTTTCGTACAGATTTTCGTTTGAGTTTCATTCGAGGAATTCCTAGCCTTTTCTAGGATAATATAAATAGTATAAAAATATTCGCTCTGCTGTATTTTCTATTCGCAGTTATAAAGTTTGTCAACTTGGCCTACTTCGGAAAACGTCTAAAATAATCGATTTCGGACGAATAATTAAAAAAATGTAAATCGAAAGAAACTTGAATGAAAATCGAAACAAAAATGTAGTATAAATCTAGACAATAAAAGTATAATGTAATTCAAGCTTTAATGTACAGCTAACTTTACATTACAAAAAGCTGATAAGTTCACGAATTAACGGAGAAAACCTGCTCCTCAGTACCCTTTAAAAAAATTAAAAAAGTACATCAGATTTTTTCCCCTGTGGTCTTCAAATCTAAAGACGATAATTCAAATTGTATTTCATAAATAAATATAAAAATATACCATCACTTTTTTACGCATTTTGAGTGTATTGGTCTAGTACTCAGTTTACGCAGATCTCGATACGTGATATATTTTTAATTAGAGATGGGCGAATACCATCCGCGAATACTCGAATACTTCGAATAATGAAAGTATTTGAGATTCGAGATTCCGAATATTATCAGCAAAACAACAAATTCGAATACCTCGAATATTACACTAGGTACATGTTTAGTCAGCGCTGTGTTCTGCAGACAGGTATAAAACATTACTATTTATTTTAATGTACTTTTTTCTTCAGTTTTTTTTTTAAGTTTAAACCTAGGAAGTATTATAGTTTATGTATTTAATAAAAATATTCGTGGTACACAAGTACTCGAGATATTCCAATTTGAAAAACTGATATTCGTCTATCACTATTTTTAATACATGAAGTGCGCTTACCAGCCATCAAGTCACTACCCCCAAAGATGTAAGTAGAGGGAAAAACCACGTTACCACGAAGCTGTTTGCCCCATAAATATATTTAGTCACATGTTAAAATCATTTATGTACTTTTAAAGCAACAATATTGTATCACTCAAATAAATAAAAGTAAATGGAAGAGAAGAGTCATATGATGTAGTTTACATTACTATCAAACATTCGATTCAATGTTATTGTTCATGTAAAATTAAGAATATTAGTCTCGTTAGTAGGAATGGATTATAAACCCTAAATTTGTTTTAAAAATTTATTTAAAACAAATGCTTTAATACTGGTAGCTCTGAACTATGCTGCACATTTAGAAGCTGAAGACAAAAAATAAATGATTTTGGAGAGATTGTGAAAAAGACTTCTTAGTAGCTAAAGCTAACTTATTATTAAATTTTATATTAGAGTTAAATATTTTAGTAAGAAAGAAATACTGAATAAGGTGAAAAAACATACAGAACTCACAATATATAAATAATAAAACTGTTGGATATATTTCTGTTGATATAAATAATTCGAAACGTTGAACTTAATAAACTTATATCTAGAGAAATATATCTAAAAGTCTTATTATTTATACAAAAAATCCCATATAATTTTGTTTCGAAAACAATTTTTAAATTATGTAATGTAATAGTGCATTATAATAAATACCCATAGTCGCATTATATTCCTGTTGACATTCAATTTGAAATCTGTATCCGTCGTCTCCTGCATATTGGTATTTATTCAGGACGTCATAATATTTCTAAAATTGTAATTAAGTGTTGATTATTCCATACTATAATAATTTTGTTATTTATAAGTTTAGACTGAATCTATTGTTTGGTTTCTTTTCCAGAATAAAATAAAAATGCATTAGGTATTTGAGAACCATTAAAAATATTAAAATAAAATATAATTTACACATTTTATTTTACAATGAAGTTGTGAACTTACTGCAAGCACATAGAAAGTGTTGAATCCAATAAGAGAATAAATAAATAGATAAGAGTTCATGCTGCACCGAAATTGTACCACTATTAATACGGTGCTTCAGAACATCTCACTTATATATGTAGGTCTACACCATGTCTGCACGTCCACATATGAGATAAGAAGGAACTTTATTATCGAGGAGTACATTAAGTACTTCTGAAATCGACAAATTATTAATGTGAGATTATAAATTTGAAAGTACTCTGTTACGTAGACAAGTTACCTGTTAGTATTTAACTGTAAAGTTTTGATTGTTATTTCTTAGTAATATTAATTTGTTGGTTAAGTAGTCTGTTAAAACTTGTTCTATTAGGCGATGATGCTGACGTTGAGCATATGGATAAGAACTAACCCCTTCCCCCCACCACTATTAAATTGTGTATTTAATTACATTACTGCTGACTTAAGTAAAATGTATTTAAAATAGGAGGTAAAATTATATTTTTATGATACAATTACTCTCACCATTTCACAAGCAGTGCAAGTTGGTAGAGTTGTTGCCAGGTCCAGGAGTCAGCTTCATTTCGGCGTATTCATGTGATTGAGAGAATAATACAAAATTTGTTTAATAAAAATTAAATTTTAATAACCTCCCGACACAAAAAAAATCTCTGAAAAGTAAAAAAATTAAATGTGTTTGCTGGCTCTTTTACTTTATTTGAAGTACCTAGGAATATTTGGATCCAAGCGTCGTCGTGTGGGGGGACCGTTAAAGAAGTATTTTCATTATTGTTGCTGAGGGCAGACGTAGTCGACGGTTCTGTCTATTTTACGAATTTTTCTGAGTAAATCAATGAAGACAGAAGTGCGAACTATTTAATATTGTTGTTTTGATACTTACCTACGTTGCCTAGATGGAGTAATTGTATTAAAATTTCATACTTTATCATTACCAAACTTTTTAATATTTGTATCCTTTTTTTATTTACTTACCCAGACGCGACAACGCGTAGATTAAAATATTACTAGGTACTCATGATAAAGTAAAAGGGCCAAAAACACATTTTATTTTCTTACTTTTAAAAATTTTTTTTTTGTCGGGGGTTATTTAAATTTTTAATTTAATTTTTAATTCAAACTTTTTAAATTACTAGTTAATTATATTTTATTTTTATGTGAAAGTTGGTAAGGCCCTTTTGTCAAGTAAGAAATGAGCTTATGATCTTCAAACGTTTTAACAGATCTTCATAAATTATAGGTAGCTAAGAACCATTTCGATCACATCAGCTTTCAAACAGAAAAAAAACCGCATTAAAATCGGTCCATTCGTTTGGAAGCTACGAAGCCACAAAAAACACATAGATACACAGATACACATGTTATACTTATTATACCCCTCTTTTCCATCGGGGGTTAAAAAAACTTTTTTTATAATGCCTTTAATACGTACATTTTTAAGTTTGTTATAATCTGACAATATCGAACCGAATATTTGGCAGCAATGTACTTCAATTTTCTTTTATTTATATAGGTGCATACATTTATAACATTACGCTATATCACATATAGTGGGAATAATCACAATGAAGCAACAATCAATCTCCTCTAAACATTCCATTCTTACACCACTTTCTCCTCGCCTACATTCATAGTGCGATTCATATACATACCGAGGGTTTTTTTATCAGTATACATAGGGATGTGTCATTATTAACACAGTTACTGTTAAAATGATTGACAGCGATGTATTGCAGCGTTTTTTAATAATTAAATATACGGATAATTTGCATGGATTATTGGATTAATAATAATAGTCAATCATAATGAAACAAAAAATGCAAGTTTAAACAAATAAGGAATTTGTTTTAATTACTTTAGTACACAATAAAGTACATTAAATTGATAGGAATAATTAATTTAAATTATTGTGAGGAATCCCTATGTTTACATATTTAAAAATCGCTATAATACATTGCTGTCAAACACTTTAACTGTGACTATGGTAATGGGTAATGACACAACTCTATATATACTGATAAAAAAAAAACTCTCGGTAGGTATATGCACGTCTATTCTATACTCTTGGAACAATCACTTATGCCTAATCAATATTCCTCGGGCGCCCACGCAATGTTCACACAATAAAAATTAAGTTTTATTGGTGCAAATGACTTAATTTTGATATTATTTATTATGATCAATGTTATATTAATCTTTTAGGGCACGACAATCCTAAGAGGGCCAGGGCTTAAGTACCGTGGCGAAACTTTATAATAAAGTGATTTTGTTATGAAACTTTATAATATAGTAATTTATATGAAATCATTAAGCCATGTGCTTTTTAATTGTAAACCTATTATGTAATGTATGTTTATAATTTCAAAATTTTACCAATATGTAATAGCTATTAATATAACAAGAAAATTATGCGATTTATAATATTGGAGGATGTTGCTAATGGACGAGGCTAATGGACGAGGCGCCAGCCGAGTCACTGTACAACGCCCGAGAAGGTTTAAATCGCAAATATTCGAGTTAATTCGAAAGCTTTATCGTATCATTGAGGATGTCAATTCAAAACCAAATCAACATTTGTGTCTATCATATAAAACAATTACGTAAAAGGTTTTATCTACGATAGTGTGTAAAATTGATGTTTAGTTGTTAGTTTTAAGTTTGCAAAACTGTTGTTTAGTAATAAGATTTCATTAGTCACGGGTTACCGTGATTACACTTTTTAAATGCGCCAAATTTGCAAAAAGATTGTTATCATGGCAAACTTCTCATTCAAAATTATGATTCAAATTCATAAATAAAAATATTTTTTTATAATAAGTTTTAATTATTGCAAAACTCATTTCTTGGATCATTAAGCCTTAACTAATTCTAAATTTAAAATTTAATTATAATAATAGTAAATAAATTGTAATATTTCAAAAATATTTATTGTTTTTTATTTACTGCACACATTACAATAATCATTCTCATATAAATAGTTTAAATTCAAATGTCGACTCCAATCTGAAAATAGAAACATTCATTAATTTACGTAAATTCATTTGAATTAATTATTAATATCATTTACTTCTTTTGCTTTTTTGGTCACGCAGTCCAGGTATATTTTCACTGATTCACATTGATCTTTATCCGGTTTTACTAAAAATAAAAAGAAATATAAAAATTAATTTAAATGAAGTAACTGTAACTTGTAACATTATATAAATTAAGATTTTAACATGTGGATTTTCATTTGTTATTTCTATTGTTATGTTATGCTGTTATTTGTTATTATTTTTTAGAAACAATAAATGTGATTAGAGGCTATACAGTGCAGGTAGAGAATGATTGTTCTGTAAACCATGCCGAAATATTTTAAAATTTAACATAGCAGAAACCTAACAAACAATTAGAAACATAATTAGATTTAAATTAACAGAAGCTAAATAGACAAATCAGTAACAATATGTGTGATAGAATTGTAAAATTTCACGTTAAAATAATAAACTGTTATGGGCACCATAACACCTGCTGCCATAGATTTCTTATCAAACAATGCAGGAATACGGTCCACCACTATCAAGAAATGGTCATTACATCAAAAATTTACATTTCAACTATGACAGATGTCAAAGTATTATATTTTTCAAGCTTAATTCGAAAATGGTGACAGTACAAGAAAAATATTTCAAACAGCAATAATTGTAGATATTAACATTTAAAACATTATTCTAATAACAAAAATTGTCATCAAACCATAATTTACTGATATATTTAAAAATAACTTGATAAAGCTTCAAGTAAACTACCACTTCCAATATATTTTCATTTTAGTGGTTTTTTAGAAACCGTAACTTTAGAGATCCACACACACAAAAGATAATTGCAGAATTGTGTCACCTGTAAATTATTTGTAGAGAACCTAGTATATAACTGCATTTAAAGAAGAAGAAGAAGTCAGAAAACTTGCAATATAGCAGCGTCGCTGCTCAGACGAATGATTTTTTTGGAAAGTTATTAATTTTAGGCTTATGTTGCAGTAGATAATTCATTTCATATCAAATCGTGTTGACAGGTATTTTGGAGTATAGTTTCTGACTTCTTTTTCAGGAAATTGTTTCTTAAGGGATTTCTTTGATTGAACTAAGCGCTAAGTTCATAAATATTTTTGGTTAATACAGTACCTTTCACATGTTTTTAAATTAAAAAGTAAGCAATATATTTGAGAAAAAAATTAATTAAAACTTACCGGTTGCGATACATTCCTTCAATATTTTGCTCACTTTGTCATAAGCATCTTTGCTTTCCTCCTTTAATGATTCAAGCTCTTCCACGGCTTTTTCATACACTAATTTGTTATTGGCATCCATCTACAAAAAATATGTATATATTTACAATAACTCATTAAGGTTTCTTGCTTTTTCTTTTTTTATGAAGATGGTAAGCGGACAAACTACTTATGGTTGTATACCGCTTAATGAGTGGATGATTATGAATTTATGTGAACACAAACGACCATGCTCTTCAGTGGGATTCGAACTCTCGAGGCCTGGCGTGCTAGGTTAGTAACATACCTACTACACCCCGGAGATCGACAAGGTTTCTTGTTATTTGCGTATTTCTTTGACACAATTAGTTTGTGTCTTCATATACAGTGTGTCCGAAAATGAACCGGCAATATTTTAAGCATGAATTCCAGAATTTATTTGAAGTTCATATATACATATGTACTGAACGTAATTGTTAACGAGTCATTGTTTATTTCATAATGTATGTGGCTATAGTTTTCCCTTTCCATTGAGATGCGCAATGCATCACCTTTGTATTTACGTTTACACCATGCTGAGGCCTTTAATTTGATACCTAAATCGAATGAGTTTACTCAATATTTATTACATCTCATAGTTTAAAAGGCGGGCGGACATTTTTCCCCCGTTGTATTTTCCCCTGACTATTAATTCCTCTAAACAATCAAATTTATAATTTACATTAAAAATGAATACTGTGATTCAAGTTTATCGGGCGTGAGTTATGTAGGCTTACGATTTGTTTGGTAAAAGGGCGAGCTAAGCGAGCTACCTACAGGTAATTTCCAGTAAAAATGAGTGCTGTAATTCGAGTTTGTCAAGTGTGAATTGTGTTTGGAAAAAGTGTCGTATAATCGGGTCCTTAGAATACAATTTGAAAAAAATATTGCGGGGAAAAATGATTAGGGGAAAAGTGATCAGGGGAAAAACGCCAGGGAAAAAACTATACGATTATACCCCAAAATCCCAATCATTTTAAAATGCAGTCAGTTTGTTTCAAAACCGAAAGCAGATATGAGAAAATTGCAAATGATATTTTATATTCGAAATATCACTTACTTTTATTTAATACTTTTTTCGCATTTGATTTTATATTCAAAATAAATTAAATTTATTGTTTTGTGTGTGAAGTATACATTCCTTTCCGGTCTTGCAAAATCAACTTAATTCTTCACATTCTCATGAAACTTATAATTATGAAATATTCAAATATTGTTATTTTTCTCGATCATGAGTGGACACAAAACCATCTATATAGACATCATTGAGAAAATGTTCAAAGGGAATCAGGGGACTTCAAATCATGAGTTTCTGTGTAAATCTGGCAATCGATTTTTTTATGATTGCTATACTATTACTACCTATAAGAAAGTAAAAATTGTATGTAAACTTACGGTTCCGGTAGCTTTGTACATACACGCCAAAAGACAGAATTGTTTTTTAGTTTTGGGTAAAACAGTCTCGTCTTCTAATACAACCATGTCATCTGCAATTATACATTATTTATCACTTTTAACTTGCTAAGCAACCGCTAAAAATGTCACTTTTAACAACGGTCTTGGATAAAAGTACTTTATTATGTATTCTACAAACAGAAGTTCAATTTGTTTTTGCCGCCGGTATAAAAGTGTCTCCTTGATGACACTTTTACTTTGGCAGCAGACAAAGTAAAATACTATGAAAATTTTACAGTTAAGAATGAAACAAATAAACAATAATAACAAAACAACATATTCTATGGCAACAAGAAGTGCCGTTGAAATTTTGAGCATGTTTTATTGATTCATATTTTCTATGTTTGAAAAAATAATATCATATATTATACTCAATGTACTGTTTTTGTCAAATAAATCTATTATATATTCATAATAAACTAAATATTAGTTAGAACGTCATACAATTGTTTACTTTGTTTGAATTTCATGACTATTACTATAAACAAGCAATTTTTTTACAATTTTTATTCTAATAATTTCGGTTATAAAACGTGCAAGATGAAATGTGATTACCGATTTATATACAGAATTCAATTATCTACAATATTTATTCGAAACACTCTTCTCTAAAATTAACTGGCGTATTTTGCGCTAGGAAATACTTATTTCCCACGTTAAATACGTCAGGTTTCATGTTACACTCGGTGTATTATAATAGGAAGTGTTTGTATGATGCCACAAAATCTGATTGATTATTGTCTTAAATTTACTTCCTTTGTGATTTGTAAAATGAAATTTGCTTCATCTATAAGTTTATGAATTAAAAAATCTTACCATCACTAGCATCTGTCTGCTTCTTACATGTTTCTGCAATTTTCTTCTCTTCTTCTTCTGTTGTGGCGAGCTAAAGAAATAAGAAAGAGCATTAGGTTTTCAAATATTTTAACAACAATGCAATCAGCAGAAGGAAAATATTCAAGAAATACTTTTTTATTTGATATCGGTACTAAAGTGCTCAAAAAGCGCCATTAAAAGCTCAGAAATCGTCACTAAAGTCGCCCAATATACGACGATTTTGAGCAACGCAGTGTTGGCAACCGTAAAATAATTATTGTACAAGGAGGATAATTTTGACTGATATATAACGTATTGTAATAAATTTATACGTAAGATGAAACAATATGTGCACGAAGAATTAACTAATTCCGATGAAGAAATTCAGGACAAAACACAATTTTGAGTGTTATTTACGATTACTTCAATATTCGAGGTTGGCAATTGACAACTGACAGTTGTATAAACTTAACCTATATAACATTTTTTTACAGTTGTTTTCTAATTTTAGATTTTAAATAAAATGTAATATATACCGCGGCACTGAAGTTCCTTTTTATCACTCACATGGTTTATTTTCCTCGGCCCTACGGGCCTCGGCATATAAATTCCATATTCATGATAAAAAGTTAAACTTTAGTGACTTGATACATAAAAAAACTATTATTCAAATAAGTTAAAAAATAATAATTATAAAGTAATTTTAACAATATGTGTTTTCAGAGCTCACTAGTATCGGACTGTGGATCATGAGACCCTCAGTTCGAATCGCACGCACAAAAATATATCATATACAGTGATTGAAAAAACATATGGGAAAAAAGTTTACTATGGATTTGACAAAAAAATTTATGTAACAAATAAAGTTTTGCTTTTCTTAAAACTCAAATATCAGTCATGAAATTAGACTTATCACATGCAGGTTGTTCAATAATTGAATTTTAAAAAGTTACTGACAACAGTAAAGTAATTTTCCAGTGAAATATTCATTTCCATAATTTTCAACGGCATGCTAGATTTTTTTGACATTAAGAAAACCTTTGAGTACTGCTTCCATGCTTCAAAATTTTTTTAATGGGATGATTATACCCAAATATTTCATTCAAAAATTTTTTGTGTATCTAACAATTTGGATATTTACTCCTGTTAGCAATTTCAAAATATGTAATTATTGAAAAGCCTGAATGTGATAAGTATGATTTCACGATTGATATTTGGGTTTTAAGAGAAGACAAGCTTTTTTTTGTCAAATGAATAGTAAACTTTTTTCTTATATGTTAAAGACTTTTTTCAATCACTCTGTATATCGAGATCTGTGAAAGCAGAGCACCATACCCAAAAAATGGGTAAAAGGAGTGGTGATGCATTTATTTATGCATTTAAACGAAAGTGTACATAATGTTATTTAGTAGAATGTAATAGAATAACCGTAGTTATCGCGAATTCTTATGGGGAACGCATATCGGTTTGTAGACCTTTTGAATAAATAAATAAAGTCCGACTATTTGGATTAACGGATCCTTAAAATTAGCAGATAAGTTATAGAATACGCCCAATAGTTCAACAAAATATGTTTTCGATTCCATTATTTTGCAGGTTAAATATGTACTCAAGTTTGTTAAATTTTGGTAATATTCGTCGAAAACTAGAATGACAAAAATGTTACCAAGCAACAATCTTTCAAAATAAAAGTTTTTCCGGCAAAATAATGCTCTTTTAAGATATTACTATTGAATGCACATTTACAGATCATTAATAAATATTTTAATCATTTCTAAGTCATAAGATTACTAAATGAAATCATATTTAAGAACTAGTAAAAATAATAAACAATAAGCAATAAATATAATTGACAAAAATATATTATAATTAACCTCCAAGAATTTTAAAGCATAAATATTCTACAATTATGTGTCATATTAAATTTAATTAATGATCTAATAATAATTTACTTACTGTAAACACGATATTTAATAATACAAACAGACACAAAGCTTGTAATTGATACTTCATATTTGGGTACTTGTTATACGACCAGCTCACGACGAAAGGAAGAACTAATGTAAATATTGTATTTTGCGGATGCTTATTTATACTATGACCATCATTAACTAATTATCAGATATTTTATATTGTGCTTATTTTTAAATTTTTCGTTTCCTGTTTGAATCACTGATTTTTTTTGATTAATGACCGATGGTGGTGACATATTAAATAACTCAGTTATTCTAGTTTTATATTTCTATCCTATTTATATGTTCAAATTATATGTTATACAAGATTATAAATTTTTATATTACCTGTAATTTATACCGTAATTTTTCAATGAATAACCTCGTCCTAATATTAAAAAAATGTTCTATAGGATTTTAAATATTATCATTTTTATAATATAGACCTCAATGCAGTAGATTTTTTTCTGTAATAGAAAAAGTTTTGAATTGAAGTTCAAAAAATATTTTAATATATTTAATTGTTCAAGGTTTACTAAAATAATACCTGGAAAATTTGGGAATATATTTTTAATAATTAAAACAATTATTTGGTAATTAACTATGTTTTTACACAGTTACGTAATGCTTAATTTGGCGATGTTATTACAATTTGCCTAAAAAAAGTAATTTGATGTACATGTTCTATTTTACTATACAAACAAATAATTTTTTTCTCAAAGAGAAACCAAAAAAATATTACAATGCTAAAAAAACTTGAAAGACAATTCGGTCATAATGTCATATTTTTTATTTTAATTTAAATTTTATTATTTTATTTCAACGATAATGGTGTTTTTTAATTGGACCCAAAGTATTTTATTGATGAATAGCTCTATTTTAGTCTATATGATTATAATGGAAAGATGTAAACTTTTAATAAATTTTCAAATAATTTATTTAAATTATGTTGTAGATAATCGATTTCGGCATTAACTTTGTTGAAACATAGGTTGTAGTTATATTATTTAAATTTGAAATATTAAAATGTATAACATGTGTATGTGTTATTTGTTCACGATGTGACCTGATGATGACAAAATAAATGTCGATGTTGATTGTCTACAAGATAATTTAAATAAATTATTTGGAAATTTGTTACAAGTCAGTCTGCTTACTTTTACATCGTTCCCTTATGATATACCCAACATGATTTATACCAAAATAATATACTTACGTATATTTGTCTTAATAAAGTTTCATTAATTAAATTACTACGCGAAGTTAGCCAAAATAGTAGGTAAATTTCAACTTTACAGTTTACAGACCCTCATGGCAAAATTTTACTTCAGACTCTTTGTTTTATGTCAAACTTGAATTATAAACCTAAAATAACCAAAAAATTATCATATAATTAATGCACACATGCAGAACACGTCTAAGAATATATGTATAAAACGTAATGAAAATTCTAACAAAATTTGACACTTAACACTATTTTTGTTATCACAGCCCAGTCTTAACAGCTTGCTGACGATTTTTTTACAAATGCATAATGCTATTTATTTATGTTTTTAATTAATAATTTAACGATTTCGGAAAAAATCTGATGTGGCCAGCACATAACCTCCCGCCCAATACTACTCTTAAGCGGTACAAAATAGTATTTGATGATGCAGAAACATACCTTCTTATTTGTTTATTTTCTATTTATATTTGAGAATTTTTATTTTCTTTCGTATATTTATTAATTTTTTTGACATATATTTCACTAAAAGTGAATAAGTAAAAATTTACAGCAATAAAAAATATCTTTGAAATTCCTATATTTCACATTTAGATTCCACACCCTGTAAGTTTCTCTACTTATTGTTACAGACTAATTATAAAAATCACAAATCTATATCGAAAATTTCTAAGCGATGTAAAAATTTTGTTTAGCAGTGTATATTTGTTTTTAAAAAATTACGAAAAAACAGAAAGTGATTCAGAAATCTAAATTAATTTATGTGATCCAATTTCAATTGACCTAGAGAGAAACCCTTATTTAATTAAGCAAATAGAGCTCAGATTAAGTGTAGCATGTACTCTTCGCACAGATTAGTCCTATATTTGAACTACACTATAGAGAAGTGTCCTAGGATCATTTTATAATCACATTTCTAGACTTCATTTAGAGAGTTTTAGCTTGAATAACTCTAGATAAAAACTTTGTAATGCACACCTTATGGCCTTCAATTAATTATTTAATTATTATCGCAAACAAAAGGATGTCTCATTGTTTTATCTTTTTACATGAGAGGCCAGGCTTGGTAGAACAAATATATTCATTTGATTCTACATATTGCTGTCTGTATTTCTATATGTTTACGATCTCAATGAAAATACTTCCTTTGAACTTAATAATTTTCATATTATTTATTGTTAGTCTTACCATAGGGTTTAGAATTTACAAAATATGATTTACGCAGTTTATGTCAAAGTGATTTTAATTCTTTCAGTGACATACTTAATCTAGTCTTCTGCATAATCTGCAATTTCTGTTATACCTCGGTAATCAATATTTATTGTGTCTTTCTTCATTTGTACTTCTAAACAACGGAATTAACTGTTTATTGTTTTTCTCATTTAATATGCACCGTGTTATTGTTTTGATTTGTATTAATTTGAATCTTTTATTTTAGTTGGATTCGTCTGCATTATTTTTCTGTTCTCCTATTTGGAAACTCTTTGTTCCAAAATTTAAACTATTGTTTCCACATTTCTGCATAAATTCCTTATTTCTATTGCAAATATCAATTTTTTTCTTAATTGTTAACATTTATTCAATCAGTTTTTATCGTCATCTTCTCTCCTTATATTTTTCTCTAGCATTCTTGCATCATTGAAATTTCAGATTGTCTTAATTTTTCTTTTTTCTTTATTTTACTTTAGTATAATCATATTGCATATATTACTTTAACAAAGAAATTTGAAATTTATAATTAATTAAGTTGAAATCGTAATTTTTTTAAAATAAGAAAAAATAATACTGGTATATCATTACGTTGAATACTCATTTTAATATGTGGTTACCAGCCGATAAATCACGGCCTCCAAGGATGGGAGTGAGTTCATTTTATGTGGTGAAAATTATCAAAATTCACTATGGAAAATATTTCGTCTGTGGGATACAAAACATTTACCAATACAATGAAAAAAATCTGATGTGGCCAGCACAAAACCTCCCGATTAATACTACTCTTAAACGATACAAAATAGTATTTGATGATACAGAAACATACCTTCATATTTGTATATTTTCTATTTATATTTGAGAATTTTAATTTCCTTTCGTATATTTATTTAATTTTCTAACATATATTTCACTAAGAAAATAGCTTCACAATCACAATGACATGTGTCACATTTCATAAAAAATTGAAAAATTTTAAATATTTTCTTGGTGTACTAGGAATGCAAGATTTGTGAAATCTAATTTCTTTATATTTTATTATCTCTAAATCTAATGAAAATTTATGAAATTAGTGTAATTAAAACACATGTAAAATCAAATATTCTACAACTTTTAAAATAACATAAATTGTTGAAAAAGGAAATGTAACCGTGTTTTTCACGAAAAACTGGAGACCTATTCTAATTCGTAGCAACCAAATATTTAGTCGAATGACGTATTTTTGATGACGTCAGGCGACTTGGGTAAATTTCTAGGAACTTAGTTTACTCAGGTTGGTTACAAAAATAAAACTATATATTTTGGTGTGGTATTCCCCGTCGGTTACCCGAAACAGATCATGAGCATCTCTTATCAAATGCCTCATTGCACGAGATTGCTCTCTTCTTTCTTCCAACTCTTGCATCAGCATTAGAGCGGGCAAAATAAACGCCATAACCTAAACAAAACCAGTTATTAAATATGTACAAAACATTTGTATTTGTATCTTATCCACAGTTTAATTTTATCTAAATTTTATTTACACATTACAATATATACTTAAAAAATTGATAATCTCCAAACTGCACCTCAAAAAACACAATTTTGACGTAGCGACTATGTTAACAACTAGTTGACAGCAGTTGATAGCAGAAAGTCGCTAAGTCAAGTCTAGTCGCTAATGATGACGTCACATATAAGTTACATTTTATCCCGCAAGGTGGCTACACTATCGGTAGCGACTTTTAATGACGTCAAGCCAGTCGCTACAGTTGGTTGCTATGAATTAGAATCGGTCTCCTGTTAAGGGCTTCAAGTAAACTGCTACTTCCGGTTGACCAATTTTATCCAAAATCTAATCAGCTCTTCATTTAAATATAAGAATCAATAATTCACAAAATTGTATTTTTTGGTATTATAGTATTTGAGTTATGCGAGACGAAAAAATTGCCACAGACTACACACACACACACATACATACATACATACATACATACATACATACAGACATCATCGCGAAAATAGTAAAATCGTATTGTAGGGACCCTAAAACGTGCTTATTCATTGAAAACTCACTACCCAATTTTTTGACCAAAAACAATACCTCCCTTACCTAGAGGTAGGGGGGAGGTAAAAATATTGCAGTAAGGGGAAATAAGGAAATTAAAAAGAGAAAAAAATATGTTATAGGTAATGCAAAGACAATTTATTTACTAACGTATACAAGTAACAGTATTTTAAAAATTCTCACATCATTCAAAAATATGCAAACACTTTTAGCTGAAGTTGTTGAATTTAAGAACGGTGGAGAAGGTGCATGAAGTCAATTTTGATGTCGTTCTGAAACAAACCAGATGAGTTAATTCTCATACAATACATACCATATAATCGCTAAATGAATTTTGGAAATAATTAAATTACCGCTTTGAATTCTCTGAGACCGCATTCCGAAAGCTTGGCAGCAACTTCGCATTCGTCATCACCTCCGGGAACTATGAAAATATTTAAAAACATAAATTAGAATTGTTGTTATGTAATATTAAAATGATAATTACCTTCAGCAGCGCAAGTTTCGAAGACTTTCATCATCTTCTCGTATTTCTCTGCGTCTTTTTCTTTGACGTGTTCCATGAGTTCTTCAACACGGACCAAGTTTACTTTGTTGTCGTCTCCCATCTAGAATTTAAAAATTATAATATTAATTAATGTACATTCATCAAAAATTAAACATTTTTACAGTTTTAACATCATCATGATCATGAGATATTAAATAAAATAATAATAAAAGTTCACAATAAATACTACTTTTTTAGAATCTAACTGCAAGTGAAAACTAGGAATAGTATGTTACATCCTTAATACGTTTGAACGTTAATTTATATGTTATATAAATATTAAATATAAAAAATTTACTTACAATTCCCAATTTCTTGTTGACGCAGGCACCGAAACATTTTGCAGCTTTAGATTCGGGAGGTTTTTGTTGCAATAACAAACTAACTTCATCTGAAAGATTAACAAAGAAATGAAAGACTAAAACTTAAAGAAAATACAAGTACAGAAGATTTATTTACACACATAAAAATAACTACTTATTTCAAGAAAATTTTCCTTTTGTATGCATTCGTTGAAGTAAATTTTTGTTCTTGTAGCTTCAATTCAAAAAAATATTAATTTTATTTCTTATTTTTTTCTGCTTAAAAAAAAAGAATATATTTTAAATTTTGATTTTTAAAACAATGAAAAAGACACCGTTTTAATTTTAAACAAAACGTTTTTATTTAAAACGATTTCATTTTAAATTAAAACTATTCCTATTTCGTCACCATAATGAGTTTCAATTGAATACTTTGATATGTTCCTTGAAAACTAAATTAATTTTCAATGAAAGTGAAATCGGATTGATACTAATCAAATAAATTTTTCTCTTCATTTAAGAGGAATCTGTATGTTCCAAGAAAACATTTTTATCAGTGATTAAAATCTTGTAAAATATATTTATAAAGTAAGAAATATTCCATATTTTTGACTGTTAGCATAATAGAAGAGTGAAATTACCATCAGTAACTTCAGTGGACTCCTTGCACTCCTTGAGAATTCCTTCCAACTTCTCCAATTGCTCAGGAGTCAGATCCGCCTGGAAAAACATAATAAATATATTAATAAAACATAGAAGTACTTTTACAAAATAAATTAGCTTTAAATCTGATTTTAAAAAATTATGCTAAATCAAAATTCTTAATTAACGAAATTTTCCTTGTAAATTTGGATATCTACCAGTATTAAAATTAGAAAAGAAAAACGTTTTTAAGTTTCAGCAAAACTTCTGGATTAAGTTTTTGTTTTCTTGATAAAGAATTATGTACAATAAATCGAAACGTTGTATTTAAATAAAAAAATGTAAAGTAGGTACTTAATCCAAAAGTCTTGAGTTCTGAAAGTATTTTCAACTTATTAAGTTATATTTATTTCATTATTTTAAAATAATAAATCAAGAGTTGTTTTCTAACGTTATTTTGACTTACTTGGACATAGCAGAGAGCGATCACAACCAACGCGAATACGACCTTCATGTTGAATAATTAATAATTAATTACTACACTGTTAATATCTCACTGTTCGTCTTTAATATGACAGTACTTGACTGATACCTCGATGTCTTCGTGTCTGCTTATATAGTCAAACAGACACCTGATTCATAAACACTTTTTTTGCTAATGGAAATATAAGAAATGATATTGCTACGGCCATTTTCGTATTGAGTTATACTTAGAAAATATAAAAAAAGTGTATTACTTAAAACAAATTAGTAGGTGCAATAATTAACTACTTGAAATAAATTAATAAAAATAATAATTATTATTAATAAAGTTGCCAAAAATCTTTGGTCTTAGCGAAAGTTTAGAATTTATTTTAATATAAGCCCAATTTATTTTTTACAGTTTTATAACTTGAAAACAATTTAAATTGTTTTAAAATTTTAATTTTCTATAATATTAATTGAAGCAAAACTCATCCATTAAATTTTTGACTCATAATTTTTTTTTTTAAGTTTTATTGACTGTAATAAAGGAAGACACGCAAGATATTTAGTTTAGTAGTTTTTATCAAATATGCATATTTTACGTCTCGCACATATGCCTATTTAAGAAATTAAGATAGAATGTTTTCAGTAGATAAGCGAATATGATTTCACTCTTTTCACAATGGTGCCCGTGTGTAACAATTTTTTAAACTTCGAATACTTAAAATTTTATGATAAATATGTTTAAGTTTAAGTTAAGAGTTTATTAGATTTTGTTTGCAATTTATCAACTGTAAACTTGTTTAATTGATGATCTATTGGGTTTTTTATACATATCGCAGCGAAAAATAGATTTGTTAAATTTCGTTATAATAAATAAGCTTCACTTTTTTAATACTTTTCTCTCTATACAGGGTGAGTCATCGAAATGCCCGTCTTCGATATCTCCCTTGTCGTTAGAAATAAGGCATGAATTTATTAACAAAATTTATTCGACTACTAAAGGAGCATAACGTAAAATTATTTTCACATATACAGGGTGTAACGTAACGGCTAGACGAGAATTGTTTGTCTTTTTTTAAATGGAACACCCTATATATTTTTATATATTTTGAATTGTATTTTATTCACCTATACGGACATATGAATTTTGTTTTAGTTTTCCGCGGCGTTGTCAAGTTTTTCCGTTTTTTCTCTAAAAAAGGCCGAATACACGCATTGCTTTGTGAAGGCGTACTGAAGTTATTTTAATAGTAAAATTTAAGAATTTTTTTTCTGCGCAACTGTAACTATACTCTATGTTTTGATATACTTTCTTTTAAATGTAATTATACAGGGTGTTCAATAAAGCGAATCCAACTTACTCCACTTCAAATGATTATAACTCGCAATTTTCAAATGGAACATCCTATATTTTATTATTCTGTTGTGTGCCATTTTGTATTACCTTCAATTATTATTAAGGGTATCCTATGCCTAAAACCAATAATTTCGGAGATTTTTACCATTTTTCACTAAATTAATTTATTCAATTAAAAATGAAATCTAGTATACCATGGATATGTTTTTTTTTAAAATTTATTGTTTTGTTTTAATTTACAAAATACTTCCAATATAACCGCAATTCTTACGGAAACATATTTGCAGACGGTTTATAAATGAGTAATTTACTCTTCGCTTGCGTCGACAATTCCAAATCAGTTACGGATTTGCATCATACTTTTTTGATAATAATACGAGTATTAACGGACAAAATTATTGTTAATTTTTACAAACTGATTCTCTAAACGATTTAGAAAATTTACCTCTCAATATTATCCGGAGATTGTGGTTTCAACACGATGGTGCAGCAGCTCACAACAGTCTTCAGGTTAGGCATTATTTAAATGAAGAATTTCTTAAAAGATGGATTAGACAAGGTGGTCCAAGTAATTGGCCCGCAAGATTTTCGGATCTTGCAAACTTACATTATTTCTTGTTTATCGGTTTATCAGACAGCACCAACTACACAAGAAGATATGATGGAGCGAATTCGTAACTCTTTTGAAACTGCCAACGCAAATATACTGCGAAGAGTGAATTACTCATTTAAAAACTGTCTGCAAATATGTTTGCATAAGTATGACAATTATATTGGAAATAATTTCCATGATATACTAGATTTAATTTTAATTCAATAAATTAATTTAGTGAAAAATGGCAAAAATCTCCGAAATTATTGGTTTTAGACATAGGATACCCTTAATAACAAATGAAAGTAATACAAAATGGCATACAATAGAATAATAAAATATAGGGTGTTCCATTTGAAATTGGCGAGTTATACTCATTTGAAGTGGAGTAAGTTTGATTCGCTTTATTGAACACCCTGTATAATTACATTTAATTGAAAGTATGTCAAAACATAGAGTATAGTTACAGTTGCGCAGAAAAAAAAATTCTTAAATTTTACTATTAAAATAACTTCATTACGCCTTCACAAAGCAATGCGTGTATTCGGCCTTTTTTAGAGAAAAAATCTGATGTGGCCAGCACATAACCTCCCGCCCAATACTACTCTTAAACGGTACAAAATAGTATTTGATGATACAGAAACATACCTTCTTATTTGTTTATTTTCTTTATATTTGAAAATTTTAATGTTCTTTCGTATATTTATTTAATTTTATGACATATATTTCACTAAGAAAACAGCTTCACAATCACAATGACATGTGTCACATTTCGTAAAAATTTGAAAATTTTTAAATGTTTTCATGGTGTACTAGGAATGCAAGATTTGTAAAATCTAATTTTTTTATATTTTATTATCTTTAAATCTAAAGGAAATTAATAAAATTAGTGTAATAAAAACACATGTAAAATTAAATATTCTTCAACTTTCAAAATAACATAAATTGTTGAAAAAGGAAATTTAAACGTGTTTTTTCACGAAAAACTGTTAAGGGCTTCAAGTAAACTGCTACTTCCAGTTGACCAATTTTATCCAAAATCTAATCAGCTCTTCATTTAAATATAAGAAGCAATAATTCACAAAATTGTATTTTTTCGTATTATAGTATTTGAGTTATGCGAGACGAAAAAATTGCCACAGACTACACACACACACACATACATACATACATACATACATACATACATACATACATACATACAGACATCATCGCGAAAATAGTAAAATCGTAATGTAGGGACCCTAAAACGTGCTTATTCATTAAAAACTCACTACCCAATTTTTTGACCAAAAACAATACCTCCCTTTCCTAGAGGTAGGCGGGAGGTAAAAACGGAAAAACTTGACAACGCCGCGGAAAACTAAAACGAAATTCATATGTCCGTATAGGTGAATAAAATACAATTCAAAATATATAAAAATATATAGGGTGTTCCATTTAAAAAAAGACAAACAATTCTCGTCTAGCTGTTACGTTACACCCTGTATATGTGAAAATAATTTTACGTTATGCTCCTTTAGTAGTCGAATAAATTTTGTTAATAAATATATGCCGTATTTCTAACGACAAGGGAGATATCGAAGACGGGCATTTCGATGACTCACCCTGTATATGTGCTGGGAACAACAGATTTGTTTTTAAATAATATAATTTTAAATATATTTATATTTTAGATAAATAAAGTGTAATATGAGATCCAACATTTGCTCCTTTGGATGTACAGTATGATCTAAATTTATGGGTCATAATCATAACTGCGAACTTCTGAACAATAAAAGCTACGAATTTAGTTAAATAATTGATGTGCTTTGATATACGTTTATAACTCTAAAAATTCTTATCTCGCTACTAGATAAGGCTAAAATATAAATTTAACGAGTTTCATCTTTGAAACATTAACATTTTTGTTTGTTATGAAGATGGTAAGCGGACTAACTACTAATAGTTATAGACTGCTTAATGAGAAGATGATAGTGAATTTATATCACACAAACGACCATGCTCTTCATTGTGATTCGAACCCACGACCCCTGGTCTGCTAGGCTAGTGACAGCCACTACTCCAATGAGATCGGCATATTAACGTTTAATTATAATTTTGTTAAAATTGCATTTATTATTTAAACATGGTAATATGTTTAAAGTAATACGAATGAATTAATTCTGTTTATAAAATGGAATTACGAGGAAAATTCGTTCATTAAATTAATATTTCAGTATATTGCCAAAGTTTACCACAACTATAATTTTATTTTGTTGTTTACCACAGAACTATCAATCTGTAATTTTATATTTACTTCTTACACGTGCATGAATAGTAATGGAGGAACAAATCGGTACTCGATGAATACGTTTTTCTGTCTCTCCCAATATCTCAAAATGTTTTCTCAATTGAATACGAAAAATGTATTTACGATTTTATTTAATAGAAATTGAGAAGAAATCATAATTTAGATTGGTTGCTAATATGAGTTAATTATCTCCGTCACTTCGTGGTATGTTCAGACTAAAGCTCATGAAGATCCTCAGTGCGATTCCCACATACAACAATATTGCCAGTTTTAAAATTTCTCTAAGATTTTCCACTCTTCTAATATATTTAATGGCAGGTAACAGAATTCACGATATATTTATTCAAATATATATATTTATAAGCAGATGTATTTCAAATCTATTTAAATGAATTAAGTTAGTAGTTTTTACCTCCCGCCTACCTCTAGGTAAGGGAGGTATTGTTTTTGGTCAAAATATTGGGTAGTGAGTTTTCAATGATTAAGTACGTTTTAGGGTCCCTACATTACGATTTTACTATTTTCGCGATGATGTCTGTATGGATGTATGTATGTATGTATGTATGTATGTATGTATGTATGTATGTATGTGTGTGTGTGTGTAGTCTGTGGCAATTTTTTCGTCTCGCATAACTCAAATTCTATATTACCAAAAAATACAATTTTGTGAATTATTGCTTCTTATATTTAAATGAAGAGCTGATTAGATTTTGGATAAAATTGGTCAACCGGAAGTAGCAGTTTACTTGAAGCCCTTAACAGTTTTTCGTGAAAAACACGGTTAAATTTCCTTTTTCAACAATTTATGTTATTTTGAAAGTTGAAGAATATTTAATTTTACATGTGTTTTGATAACACTAATTTTATTAATTTCCATTAGATTTAGAGATAATAAAATATAAAGAAATTAGATTTCACAAATCTTGCATTCCTAGTACACCATGGAAATATTTTCAATTTTATACGAAATGTGACACATGTCATTGTGATTGTGAAGCTGTTTTCTTAGTGAAATATATGTCAAAAAATTAAATAAATATACGAAAGAAAATTAAAATTCTCAAATATAAATAGAAAATAAACAAATAAAAAGGTATGTTTCTGTATCATCAAATACTATTTTGTACCGTTTAAGAGTAGTATTGGGCGGGAGGTTATGTGCACTTGAGAAAATTATCGTCAATTTGACATGCACTTGGGATATTATATATGAATATTTCCCTTGAAAAATTTCAACTAATCACGTTGCAGTATTTTCTGAATTTTGACCAGTGACAATCGAATACAGTAAATATTTTGCAAATCGAGTATTTGCACAAGTGCGATATTTATAATAATTGTAAACACAATGACAAATAGTTTAATTTCTTCGTTTTAAAAGGACAAAAGGGGTAATATCTTCAATTTTTCAATCAATTTGTTCAAAAGAATTATTTTCAAAACATTGATGACTCATTTTTAACGTAATTTGACAAATGACATTTATCAAAGTCTGACGTTTATGTGATAGATTAAAATGAAAATATGTTCAATAATTTAAAATAATGACTGAAATCTTCCTCGAGAAATATTTGTCTATTTATCCCTCGTGCATGGCAAATACAAATCAGAATATTTTCTCTCGTGCACGTTCTTGCACTCGTAAAAATCTTCAGGTATTTGCCATGCACTTGGGATATAACTACTGAATATACTATTTTTAAGATATGTCAAATAGAGCGAGTGGTTCTTTAGCTGCACGCTGCACTTCAGAGGCCCCTATCAAAAAGAGTCCCCCGCCAAACCAAAAGTTTGATCAAAATATATGTGTAACAATTATTTTGAAATTTATTTTCGTATTTCGATTCTGGAACAATCTAATTTTCAATAAAATATGGAATGAATTTTTTCATAATTGTATAATTGTACGTATACCCAATAAAAGAAAAATTCAACTATGATATGATATTTATAAAATACCAACACAATAGGCTATTCCACGGCATTTTTAAATTTTTTATTCTTGAAGTACATACAAATATAAGACCACATGTGAAAATCCGAGTTACAAATTCCTCCAAATAAGCGAGATATTAAGGTCTGAATTTCAAATTACACTGATGACGTAGGATGTGTATTATACTAGAAATAAACAAACGGTGGTTCACAGACTTTCGAAAAAATGTTGAGAAAATTGCAAAATAATATAAATATTTAAATTGTAATATTACATTTCATTGTTAGAGAAATAAAATTAATTAATATACTTAATTTATTTCTCTTTTTGTCTCATTTAACAAAAATATTTTGACATTCTCGAAGTTAGGTAGTTGGTGACGCTGGAATCGTACAGTTTTGCATTGACTGCTGCATAAATGTATATTTTAAAAATATTCTACTATGTTTAGGATTTGACACTAAAAGTGCATCAAGTTACAAAAGAGGACTTCGGCTTGCCATTCAAGTTAGCACGACCGCACGTATCGCGCAGCAACATAAACATTCTTCAATTTTACATTCGTTTTACTCGGAACCAGTTCATTTTAGAAAAGAAATGTTTTAATGAAAAAACATCTTTGATATGTGTACAACAACTTTGTCACTATGTATTAGGGTCCATCTCTTATTAACGAAAACTTTGTGGCTGATAGAAAATTTCACTGTAAAAACATGAAATCTCGTTCCCCTTTTGTTGTTTTTAATTAATATATACTATTTTTAATCAAGATATATAATGAGTTTATGCACTACTACACGCACAGATCATACAAAAATTTAAATCTGAAAGAATTATTGTTATATCCTCATAAATAGAGAAGATATCACGAAGTAAAGTTAAAAATGTATTAGCGCAAATAAATTATAATTTTAATTCAACAAGCACGCAAACACAAGAAAATCACCCGTGCAGAATCCGAATAGATCCGACACGCCCGAATATGTATATTTCTTAGTAAAGGAGGAGTGGGGGTAAATACTTGAATCCCATTTGCCATACACCTCGAGCGTCATCAAAAACAAAACATGCCGTATTTATTAAAGGTAGTAATTTATAATTAAAAATATGGAATTTTCTGCATATATTAATTCTTATCTTTCATATTTTCAATAAACTTTTATCATTTTTGATTATGGTGGAATAGCCTATTAAAAAATTTTGCAGTGAGGGAAAATAAGGAAATTAAAAAAAGAAAAAAATATGTTACAGGTAATGCAAAGACATTTATTTACTAACGTATACAAATAACAGTATTTTAAAAATTCTCATAATATTCCAAAATATGCAAACACTTTTAGCTGAAGTTGTTGAATTTAAGAACGGTGGAGAAGGTGCATGAAGTCAATTTTGATGTCGTTCTGAAACAAACCAGATGAGTTAATTTTCATACAATACATACCATAAAATAATTAATTGAATTTTATAAATAATTAAATTACCGCTTTGAATTCTCTGAGACAGCATTCACCAAGCTTGGCAGCAACTTCGCATTCGTCATCACCTCCGGGAACTGTGAAAATATTTAAAAACATAAATTAGAATTGTTGTTATGTAATATTAAAATGATAATTACCTTCAGCAGCGCAAGTTTCGAAGACTTTCATCATCTTCTCGTATTTCTCTGCGTCTTTTTCTTTGACGTGTTCCATGAGTTCTTCAACACGGGCCAAGTTTACTTTGTTGTCGTCTCCCAGCTAGAATTTAAGAAAATAATAATATTAATAATTTTATAGCAATGTAGATTTATCAAAATTTAAAATGGCTGTTACATTTTTGCAATTTTAACATTACCATGGCCATGAGATATTAAACAAATAATTTTAAAAAGTTCACAATATAGATATTTTTTGATTCTAACTGCAACTGAAAACTGGGAATAGGATCTTTCACCCCTAATACGTGTGAAAATTTGGTATAAATGAACGCTGAACTTTTATTATTTTTAATAGACAGTAAAAAACAAGAGAAGTAATTTATATGTTTTATAAATATAAATTTTAAAATATTAACTTACAATTCCCAACTTCTTCTTGATGCAGGCACCGAAGCATTTTCCAGCTTTAGATTCGGGGAGTTTGTGTTGCAATAACAAATTAACATCCTCTGAAAGAATAACAAAGAAATGGAAGACAAACTTAAAGAATACAAGCGCAAAATATTGATTTGGTACGCACATGAAAATAACTTCATGTTTCAAGAAAATTTTCTGTTTTCCTTTTGTATGCATTCGTTAAAGAAAATGTATCTACTTTTTTCTGCTTTGAATATATTTTAAATTTTGTTTTTAAAAATAATGGAAAGAAGTCGTTTTAATTTTAAACAAAACGTTTTTATTTAAAACGATATCATTTTGAATTAAAACTATTCCTATTCAAACTACTTCGTCCCCATAATAGTTGATATGTTCCTTCTAAACTAAATTAATTGTTATACAAGAATATTGATTGAACCTACAAAATTTTCAATGGAAACGTAATCGGATTTGCACTATTCAAATAAATTTTTATCTTCATTTAAGAGTAATCTGTTTGTTCCAAGAAAAAAATTTATCAGTGATTAAAATCTTGTAAAATATGTTTGTAAAGTAAGAAATATTCTATATATTTGACTGTTAACATAATAAAAGGGTGAAATTACCATCAGTAACTTCAGTGGACTCCTTGCACTCCTTGAGAATTCCTTCCAACTTCTCCAATTGCTCAGGAGTCAGATCCGCCTGGAAAAACATAGTAAATATATTAATAAAACATAGAAGTACTTTTATAAAATAAATTAGCTTTAAATGTGATTTAAAAAATATTGCTAAATCAAAATTCTTAATTAACGAAATTTTCCTTGTAAATTTGGATAAAAATTACAGTATTTAGAAGTTACAAAATATATTTGGATCTCTAAATGTTATTTGTACAATTATTAATTTGTACTAATTTCAAAATTAGAAAAGAAAATCGTTTTTAAGTTTCAGCAAAACTTCTGGATCAGGTTTTTGTTTTCTTGATAAAGAATTATGTACAATAAATCGAAACGTTGTATTTAAATAAAAAATTTAAAGTACTTAATCCAAAAGTCTTGAGTTCTGAAAGTATTTTCAACTTATTAAGTTATATTTATTTCATTATTTTAAAATAATTTACAAAGGATAATTTGAGAATATAACTTTTTGAATTTAAATATAAAATAATTAAAAATCAAAAGTTGTTTTCTAACGTTACAAGTTCTGAATTATTTTCTTTAAGTTATTAAAAAATTATTTTGACTTACTTGGACATAGCAGAGAGCGATCACAACCAACGCGAATACGACCTTCATGTTGAATAATTAATAATTAATTACCACACTGTTAATATCTCACTGTTCGTCTTTAATATGACAGTACTTGACTGATACCTCGCTGTGTCTTCGTGTCTGCTTATATAGTCAAACAGACACCTGATTCATAAACACTTTTTTTGCTAATGGAAATATAAGCAATGATATTGCAACGCCCATTTCCGTATCGAGTTATACTGAGAAAATATAATTAAAAGTGTATTACTGAAAACAAATGAGTAGGTTCAATATTTAACTACTTGAAATAAATTAGTATTAGTAAAGTTGCCAAAAATCTTTGGTTTTAGCGAAAGTTTAGAATTTATTTTAATATAAGCCCAATTTATTTTTTTGTAGTTTTATAATTTGAAAACAATATAATTTGTTTTAAAATTTAAATTTTCTATTATATTACCTAATTAAAGTAAAGCTCATCCAAAAAATTTTAACTGCTAATTTTTGTTAGAAAAATGATAACATTGTGTTAGATTTTTATTTAAAGTTTTATTGACTGTAATTGGAAAGATAAACAAGAAATTTAGTTTAGTAATTTTCACCAATCATGCATATTTTACCTCTAGCACCTATATCTATTTAAGAAATTAAAGGAGTATATTTTCAGACGTTTTAGGGTCCCTAGAATATGATTTCACTGCTTTCACAATGAGTCTGTGTGTAACAATTTTTTCAACTTAACATTTAATGATAATATGTTTAAGTTTAAGTTACGAGTCTATTAGATTTTGTTAGCAATTCATCAACTGGAAATTTAAGTTTAAATGAAAACCTATATGGTTTTAATTTCGCAGTGATTAATTGATTTTTTTAATTTTGTTATAATAAATAAGTATGTAGAATAATGGAAGCTACAATTTTTTAATGCTTTTCTCTCTATATATGTGCTGGGAACAATAGATTTGTTTTTAAATTGTATTATCATTTTAAACATTTCTTTTAGATAAATATATTTGGAAAAGAAATTGTAATATGAGATCCAACATTTTTTCCTTTTGATGTACAGTATGTCCTAATCATAACTGCTAACTTCTAAACAATGAGAGCTACGAATTCAGTTAAATAATCTTTTTAAATGAGCAGCCAGGCTTGGTAGAACAAATATATTCATTTGATTCTAGATATTGCTATCTGTATTTCTATATGTTACAATCTCATTGAAAATACTTCCTTTGATCTTAAGGCAGGATACCACCTTTGCCTGTAATTTTGGAGGCGTTTTTCATGATTTTTTTTTTCATACAAGGTATGCTCAGAAACAAAATCGGTTTTAGTCATTTATTTGTACAACTTTTATCTATGATTACCAAATTTTTAAAAGTGAAATATTAAAAATTGCGTAATTGCGTAAATCATACGGTAATATATTATTAGAAAGTATTCTGTACACTTACCTGTTAGATATGGAATATAATAATTAAAGGTGTGATATATCACAATTATTAATCAATATCAACTTTAAATTTGACAGAAAAGAATTACAGTAACTGGATTCCAATAATTTGTTTTATTTATGACACTTGGACCCAAAATGGCGGATGAGAATACTCATATATTCTAGTACCTTAGTTGAACACGTATGACTTGTTCCTTGCGTGACTTTATTTTGACAATTACTTGATATATAGATGTTAAACCTGTTTAATGTGTTATTCTCATTGTAACTATAAATTTATTTTAAAAATAGAAATTAATTAATATCTTGTCTTCAAAACTTTCTAACTAATAATACAAATATTATTTTTATAATATGTCACACAACACATATTTTTACACTTCACAATTATTTGACACGTTACATGATATTAAAAATGTTTTATGGTGCAATTCTAAGCATAATCGTAAGTTCGTAAGGTGTTCTCGTAAGACTCGTAACAGTTTACGAATCAAAGAGCAATTCTGTGCAAAACTATTGCTTACGATCACTCGTAAATATCTTACGATTTCTCGAAAATTTTACGTTGAGAGGGTAACTGGACGTAACATTACGGTTTTGATTTTTCTCTCTAATCATTGCTCAATTTTGTCAATAAAATGAATGAAAATATAAATACGAGTATTTGGAATATTACTCTTCTTCTTGTTGAATATAACAGGTAATGCATAACAAAAATATGTTAATTATACGTCAAGAAAAATTTCCTTATTACATATTTTAGAAATTACTTGCGTCTCTTGCGCAGACACATATATAAGAGATTTGGTAAACCCATTTGACATTACTATTGCAAATTTCAAACAAATATTAGATTGGATCAGTAATGAACAATCAATTTTATTTGTAATATAGAACCATTTTATAATCCATTAAATTCAAGAATTCCATTGCATATTATAGTATTCCATTTATATTTAAATATATCGGGAGATTAAATAAAAATGGCATCAAATACTGCCAAGACAAATTTTTCGTATGTCATAATTGACAATGACACATGTCACCGATTGTTCATGGATGATTGTAGACGATGGGGATGTAAATGAAGATCTTGTTTCATAATTCGTAGACAAGACTATTTTTCTTAAAATTTGTAATGAAAACTCATCACATGGTTGTATTTGATAAGTAAATAAATAAAAAAAACAACTGTCATATTCAATATTCAGATACTGTATTAGCAATGAAGTTAGACACTGACCGTAAAATATAACGTCAATCGTAAAGCTAAATCTGTAACGTTTGTTGATACAGTTTTCTGCACAGAATTGTATTTATCGTAAATCTGTAACTTGACTTGTTACGATTGTCTCGTACACTACGGTTTTACGGTTTTACGATTAAATATAAAAATTGCTTAGAATTGCACCATTAGTTTTTGTTCCCATTGTAACTAAGAATATATAAATATATTCTTAAACATATAATTTAGTTTTTCTCAAAGCAGCATGTACAAGAAAAGAATGTACTTTATATAAGAAAGTAAAAATAAGATCGCTATAGCAAAAATCTTACGTACATTATTAGATTACACCACGGAGAAGACTTGTGCAAGTTACAAGTCGATCCGATGAAAATTGTAAGAGTAATCTGACACGCAGATTTGAGAAACATAGTTTTGATAAAAACGAGTTTATTTCAACTAACCGTCAATGTGCAATACCCGCGCCATGCAGAATTCCTTCCGCATCTATTTACTTTTCGTTGATAAGCTCCCGAGCAGAAACACTACTTCTAACCTTTCGAGCAACTTCAGACATCGAATCCTCCGCTTTCTGAATGCGATAATTATTGGCTTATGTACAAAAATTATAGAAATTTTGATTTATAGGCTGGTTCAAAGTTTGAAAATTTCCATAATGCTGTGTAACTCATCGCTGAAACTACATTCTGTAATACCCAGCAGCAAAGACGTAAACCAAGCAATACGTGAATAATGTATCACAACCAATTCGTTATGAACTATGTAAAATATAGAAGTATATATCTTATGTTATAGTGGAAATAGTAAGTATCCATATCTACTTCACTATTTGGAACTAAAAGGGCCTGTAATATGGTTGGTATATTGTTTATGACAGGCAATGTGTCGGTTTAACGCAAGAAAAATATTTCAACCACTTTTCTAATAATTAATTTCGATTCTATACATTTACATTTGAGTACTTTACGAAGAAACAAAATTTTTCGATTTTTTTTATGTGGAATAGTGGTATCCTGCATAATAATAATTTTCATATTATATATTATTAGTAATATTAACCCTCTATTGCATACTGTTCCCGCACGGGAACATAAAATTAAAATTTTTTTTTTTCTTTTCTTATGCAGTTTACATTCATGGCAATCATGTTGTAACATTTGGAAACATTATATACACTTTGTCAATTGCCAATTAGGGAATTCCTCCCAATTTGATCAACATAAAAATAGTATATTGTGTATCAAGTGCCGAAAATAGCATCTTACATGCGAGTGTTTTATTTGTGGCACGACCCGAAGGGGAGTGCTGCAGAAAAACATGAGCATGTAAGAGCATTTTCGCACGTGGTGCACACTATACTTTTTCTACGATCATTTTTTAAAATTATGTATTAAATACGTTCTCCAAAAATGATTTTGTTCTTCTATTAATTTTCCAATCAATGAGTTTCCGATAAATGTCATCGTACCTTTTGCGGGATTTTTCGGGCAATAAATTATTGCAGCTATTGCTGGCTGCTGCAATAATTTCTGGAGGTGTACATTCATAAATTTCTTCTGTATCACTCATTTTCTTGTTATCTTGTTATTCTTATTTTAGTGAAAAGTTTTAAATTGACATTTAAATAAACAGGATATCAAGGTAACCTAGGTAACTAAAACAAAGCCTACAAAGATAAATAGATACACATGCATTTTCGTGCATTTTACAAGCGTCCTTACATGCACTTTCGTGCATTTTACATTCATGCTCTTTTCTGTTGTTTGTAATAATCGATTTTCGGAGTGAGCAGTGATATTTCGAAAATGCGATTTTCGATAGTGAGCGTAGAAAAAAAATTTTAACTGGAAAAAGTATAATTACAGAAACTGAGATATAAAATGTAAAATTTGAAGGAAGCAGCTTATTACCTGCTGATATATTACAGCTAAATATACCTTTACAAAATTTTCAAAAAAAAATTTTATCTGATGTTTTCCTAGAAGGGGTTGTTTATCAAACAATTTTGTATAATACGCGAAGACGACCCAATAGACCAAAGTTCTATTGTAAGTTGAATTTGTTCATAATGTTCCCAATAGTGAACAAAATTAAAAAAAAAAAATTTTTTAATTTTGGAAAAAAAATTATGTAACACACTTATTTTAAATATATGAATATTTCTTTTGTAAGAAATAATGTTTTTGAGCCCTTATTTAAAAGAAATAATAATTCATGCAATAGAGGGTTAAGATATCGTGTAGTCGGCACTTGGTGGACCATTTTATAATAATAAAGTTTGAATAAAATACTTGATTTGTCCACAAAATAATAATTTATTCAAACTTTATTATTTATTATTAGTCTTACCATAGGGTTTAGAATCTACAAAATGTGATTTACGTAGTACATGTTAAAGTGATTTTTTCTTCTTTCAGTGACATACTTCATTTAGTCTTCTGCATAATCTGCAATTTCTGTTATACCTCGGTAACCAATATTTATTGTCTCTTTTTCATTTGCACATCTAAACAACGAAATTAACGGTTTATTGTTTTTCTAATTTAAGATGCACCGCGTTATTGTTGGAATTTGTATTAATTTGAATCTTTTATTTTAGTTGGATTCGTCTGCATTATTTTTCTGTTCTCCTATTTGGAAACTCTTTATTCCAAAATTTAAACTATTGTTTCTACAGTTCTGCATAAATTCCTCATTTCTATTGCAAATATCTTTTTTTTTAACTGTCAACATTTATTCAATCAGTTTTTATCGTCATCTTTTCTCCTTATATTTCTCCAGCATTCTTACAATATTGAAATATCAGATTGCCTTAATTTTTTTTTCTTCATTTTACTTTAGTATAATCATATCGTATTTATTTCTTTAACATGAAAATTTTAAATTTATATATTAATTAAGTTGGAATCGTAGTTTTTTAAAATAAGAAAAAATAATTCTGGTATATCATCACATTGAATACCCATTTCAATATATGGTACTCTGCTCAATGCAGAACTCGATATTGTGATATATTTTTGCGCGTGAAGTGTGGTTACCAGCCGATAAATCACGGCCTCCAAGGATGGGAGTGAGTTCATTTTATTTGGTGAAAATTATCGGAATTTATTTTGGAAAATATGTCGTCTGTGGGGTCCAAAACATTACCAATACAATGAAAACATATTGCAGTAAGGGAAAGACATTTATTTACTAACGTATACAAGTAACAATATTTTAAAAATTCTCACAACATTCCAAAATATGCAAACACTTTTAGCTGAAGTTGTTGAATTTAAGAACGATGGAGAAGGTGCATGAAGTCAATTTTGATGTCGTTCTGAAACAAACCAGATGAGTTAATTTTCATACAATACATACCATAAAAACACTAATTGAATTTTGTAAATAATTATATTACCGCTTTGAATTCTCTGAGACAGCATTCACCAAGCTTGGCAGCAACTTCGCATTCGTCATCACCTCCGGGAACTGTGAAAATATTTAAAAACATAAATTAGTATTGATGTTATGTAATATTAAAATGATAATTACCTTCAGCAGCGCAAGTTTCGAAGACTTTCATCATCTTCTCGTATTTCTCTGCGTCTTTTTCTTTGACGTGTTCCATGAGTTCTTCAACACGGGCCATGTTGACTTTGTTGTCGTCTCCCAACTAAAATTTAAAAAATAATTTTAAATAGGTAATAATTTTAGAGCAATGTAGATTTATCAAAATTTTAAATGGGTGTTACATTTTTGTAATTTTAACATTACCATGGCCATGAGATATTAAATAAAATAATTTTAAAAAGTTCAGCAATAATGATATACTTTTTAAGATTCTAACTGCAACTGAAATAGGATCTTACACTCGTAATACGTGTGAAAATTTGGCATAAATTGAACGCTGAACTTTTATTATTTTTAATAGACAGTAAAAAACCAGATAAGTTAATTTATATGTTTTATAAATATAAATTTTAAAATATTAACTTACAATTCCCAACTTCTTCTTGATGCAGGCACCGAAGCATTTTCCAGCTTTAGATTCGGGGAGTTTGTGTTGCAATAACAAATCAACATCCTCTGAAAGATTAACAAAGAAATGGAAGACTTAAACTTAAAGAAAATACAAGCGCAAAAGATTGATTTGCTACGCACATAAAAATAACTTCGTTTCAAGGAAATTTTCAGTTTTCCTTTTGTATGCATTCGTTGAAAAAAATTTTATTTCTTACAGGTTCAATTCAAAAAAATATTTATTTTAAATATACATTTTATTTATCCACTTTTTTCTGCTTTGGCAGAAATGAATATATTTTAAATTTCGTTTTTAAAAATAATGAAAAGAAGTTTTAATTATAAACAAAACATTTTTTTTTAAAACGATATCATTTTCAATTAAAACTACTCATATTCAAACTACATCGTCTCAGTGGAATACTTTGATAATATTTCCTCCAAAACTAAATTAATTTTCATACAAGAATATTTATTAAACCTATTAAATTTTTCAATGAAAACGAAATCGAATTGGCACTTTAAATAAATTTTTCTTTTCATTTAAGAGGAATCTGTTAGTTCCCAGAAAACATTTTTATCAGTGATTAAAATCTTGTAAAATATGTTTGTAAAGTAAGAAATATTTCATATTTTTGACTATTAGCATAATAGAAGAGTGAAATTACCATCAGTAACTTCAGTGGACTCCTTGCACTCCTTGAGAATTCCTTCCAACTTCTCCAATTGCTCAGGAGTCAGATCCGCCTGGAAAAACATAATAAATATATTAATAAAACATAGAAGTACTTTTATCAAGTAAATTAGCTTTAAATCTGATTCTTTAAAATGATGCTAAATCAAAATTCTAAATTCAAATGAAATTTTTTCCTTGAAAATTTGGATAAAAGTTACAAGTATTTAGAAGTTACAAAATATATTTGGATCTCTAAATGTTATTTGTATATTATTAATTTGTACTAATTTCAAAATTAGAAAAGAAAATCGTTTTTAAGTTTCATTGGATTAAGATTTAGTTTTCCTGATAAAGAATTATCACAATAAGTCGAAACGTTGTATTTAAACAAAAAAAAATTAAAGTACTTCATCCATAAGTCTTGAGTTCTGAAAATATTTTCAACTTATTAAGTTATATTTATTTCATTATTTTTAATTAATTTACAGAGGATAATTTGAGAATATAACTTTTGGAATTTAAATATAAAAGAATTAAAAATCAAAAGTTGTTTTCTAACGTTACAAGTTCTGAATGATTTTCTTTAAGATATTAAAAAATTATTTTGACTTACTTGGACATAGCAGAGAGCGATCACAACCAACGCGAATAGGACCTTCATGTTGAATAATTAATAATTAATTACCACACTGTTAATATCTCACTGTTCGTCTTTAATATGACAGTACTTGACTGATACCTCGCTGTGTCTTCGTTCCTGCTTATATAGTCAAACAGACACCTGATTCATAAACACTTTTTTTGCTAATGGAAATATAAGCAATGATATTGCAACGCCCATTTCCGTATCGAGTTATACTGAGAAAATATAATTAAAAGTGTATTACTGAAAACAAATGAGTAGGTTCAATATTTAGCTACTTGAAATAAATTAGTATTAATAAAGTTGCCAAAAATTTATGGTTTTCTCGAAAATAAATAGCTCCGTGGTAACGTGTCGGACTGTGGATCGTGAGGTCCTCAGTTCGAATCCCACTGCCGACAGTTACAAATTTAAATTTACCCCTGTGGTTCCCCCTCCACTAACATCCTTGGGGGCTATGATTTGACGGCTGGTAACCGCACTTCATACGAAAAAATATATCACCTACCGTGATCTGCGTAAGCAGAGTGCCACACCCGTAATGGGTAAAAGGCGTGATGATATATTTATATTTATTTATTTATTTAATACTTAAAATTTAATGATAATGGTTGCTATTCACAGGTCTATACTAAGGGCAAACTAACTAGGGCATTTTAAGATTTAACACTGTTGCTAAGAAAAAAATTGTTGATCTCCAAGGTAATCAACAACTTTTGCAAAGTAACAGTGCCAAATTTTCTAATATTCTAGCTACTAGCCCTTAGTATAGACCTGCGAATAGCAATGTGTAAGTTTAAGTTTATTGGATTTTATTTGCAACTGGACATTTTAGTAAAATTGAAGCTCTATAAGGTTTTTTAAAAACATCGCAGTGAACAATCGATTTGTTAAATTGTGTTGTAATAAATAAGGATGTAAAATAATAGAAGTTACAATTTTTAATACTTTTTTCTCTATATATGTGTTTGGAACAACAGATTTGTATTTAAATAATCTTATAATTTTAAATATGAACATTTCTTTTAAATAAATATATTTGGACAAGAAATTGTAATATGAGATCCAACATTTGTTCCTTTGGATGGACATTATATTCTAATTTTAAGGGTCATAATCATAACTGCTAACTTCTTTTGTGTTTTGAGGTGTCTATAGCTTTCCAAAAATTCTTATCTCACTACTAAATAATGGACAAAATATAAATTCAACAGATTTCATCAAGAAAATGGTAAGCAGACTGACTACTATTGATTATATGTCGCGTAATGAGTGGATGATTGTGAATTTATGTGAACACAAACGACCATGCTCTTCAGTGTGATTCGAACCCACGACCCCTGGTGTGCTAGGCTAGTGACATAGCCACTATTCCAGTGAGATCGGCATTTAATAAAATTTTGTTAAAATTTAATTTATTTTATTAAACATGGTAATATTTTTCAAGAAATAATTCTATTTATATAATGGATTTACGAGGAAAATTGTTTCAATTAAATTAATATTTCAGTATATTGCCAAACGATAATTTTATTTTGTTGTTTACCACAAAATTATCAATCTGTAATTTTATATTTACTTCTTATACGTGCATGAATAGTAATGGAGGAACAAATCAGTACTTGGTGAATATGTTTTTTAATTATATACAGTATAAACATCTATTTTTTACAATACGTCGATAGTTAGAATTTTAAAATATTTTTAGTTTCTCACAATATCTCAAAAATATAATGAATTATGTATCTGCGAATCCTAAATTCAGAAGAGACTGTTTCAAATAATTTTTCTGATTTGGTCCCGAAAAATGTGTTTAAAATAATGTTTCAACAATTATTTTTAAGATTTTTACGATTTTATTTACTAGAAATTGAGGAGAAATCAAAATTTAGATTGGTTGCTAATATGGAGTAATTATTTTCGTCACTCCTTGGTATGTTTCAGACTAAAGATCATGAGATCATGTAGTCGCTTTTACATTTCTCTAAGATTTTCCACTCTACTAATATTTAGAAGATGGGTATTTCGAATCTTTTAAAATAAATTATGTTAGTTTTCTAACGTATATATTTATATAAATATAAAAGAAAAACATTATTTTTAAGATGTGTCAAATAAGGCCGAGTGGGTAGATTTACATGCACTAAAAAGAGACCCCCAACAAACAAAAATTTTTATCAAAATGTATGTGCAACAATTATTTTGAAATTTATTTTCGTTTTTCGTTTGTGTAACAATCAAATTTTCAATAAAAAATGGTATGAATTTTTTAATAATTATATGATTATGCGTACAAATACCCATTAAAGGAAAAGTTCAACTATGATATGATATTAATAAAATATGACAAATTTCATTTGTATCGTATACACATATATTTTCATGCAATTACGTACAAAAATAAATACATACGTATTTCATTTTAAAGTAAGAAAATAAATATATTTTGTGTAATCAACATTGTTAAAATAAACTAAAATAAAATCCATAAAAGTCTTTCAAAAACTAAATTTATTTTACTTTTATCGGAAAACATGTCATATATATTACATACATTTTATTTCTATCACTATGACAATCTCATTTATTTTTTAACCTTTTCTCCTATATTATCTGAAATAATCACAGCGACATACATGTTAATAATGAAGGTAAATCCCTGAACAATTACGCTATCAGTCGCATTGTAAGGGATCTAGAATATGCCCTACTCTTTTGTTCTATACATTATTGTATTCAATGCTTTCATTATTTTATGCATCACAAATTGAGTAGAAAAATTACCCAATTTAGTTAACAAATCATAATTAAGTAAACAATAGTTATTTGCTAGGCTCCAAAATACTAGATTTACGGCAAAAGTTGCCGTTTCATTGACGAGGCGAAGAAATTAATGCTGCCGAAGCTGTAAATCTGTGTTTGGTGCCGAGTTGAACATATAATTTTTTTGATGATTTAAAATTTATTTATTAAAAATTATAAAAAATTAAAATTTATATTAATTTAGTGATTATTTTATATACAAATTCTAAAGGTTATAGCTGTCAAATTACATTGCCATGTATTTATTAACGGTTGTTATGCTTTTGTTAACGGTTACTGTGCGTTTGTAGAGCGGTTGTTATGTAATATAATTTTACAGCCTTTACAAAAGTGACGCTTTACAGATTGTTAGCAGTCCGTAAAACGTCACCTTTAATGTAAATCGGCAAAAAATATATTATCACGTCATTTCCACTTTTTCGGTGTAATTTTGTTTTCGTAGGTCTTGGTGATTCACGTAATTTTAATCGTAAAGTGCTATTACTAGCTATTAACTAACGGACCCTAAAGATTTTAGTGGAGGGCAAACACATGGGTAAAGTTACATTTACATGCTGGCTACATTATCAACTGCGGAAATCCAATGTACGATCTTATGATCTAGGAACCGATGTATTGCTTCGGGCTATATGTTTTTTTTTTCAAAGTAAATTAAGTAACTGCATAAAAAAATCAGTTGTGTCCAGCACGGGACCTACCGCTTAACTCATTTTACTAATACCATACTAACAGTCACAAGTACATTTAATAGTTTTATGTGAACCACATCTAAATCAAGATGAAAGCAATGAATGATGTCAACTTACTGTCAATGTCATAATAATTTAAATTTTATGTAGAAACAATGGACAAACGATCATGGACTACAAGATACCGGAGTTTCAATCACTAAATTATAAATTATACTTTAGTTCTAAAATGATATCAGATATGGAAAAATGTGTTTAGGAATGTTTGTAGATAATCATAATTTCTTTCTTTTATATTAACAAAAATTGTCCTAAATACTTGATTAATTGACATATTTAAAAACAAAATCTTATCGTTCTTGAAGCAAAGTACCAAATTTTTATCATAATTAACTGGGCTCTTCTGTAGGTTGTACCAATGCAAAATAATAATTGTCTGTACCTGTACCTGAGAAAATGGGCAAAATGACACCTAATTATAAATTGAAGGTATTTAACAAAAATGATTTAAATACTAATGTAATATTACATATCATCTTCTGGCCATTTAATAGAGCTATGTAATTCACCGCGCTAAATTATATTTGTACGTGATATGTCCTTCGATATGTTATAATTACCCATGTTCATTACGAGATCTAATTGTCCGCGGCGCAATAACCATAAAAATTATTGTTTGTGCTGTTATGTTTAAATCAGAAAACCTTTATGAGATTATAATGTAAGGTTCGTTACAGCATCTAACAGGGACGTAATCAGAAGATTTCATAAAAACAATTCGTTATTAATTTAATTAGGATGACGTGCAAATTTTTACTGAAAAACTAATTACATAATTGTTATGATGATTAATGGCATGTTTCAAAGAATTTTTCAAAAGGCGTATATAGTTACCTAAATTATTGAAAATATTGATATGGGTAAATAGGTAAGAAAAAAATTGAAAAAGAAAACTAATCTATATTACGTAGATTAATTTTTTTTTGTTTTTTAAGCTACGTATAAAAACGTTTGGATCTAACAAAGGAAAATAATTAAAAAACAATTATCAGCATGGATAAGTAATAAATATTATTTTATTTGCTAATAGCTATATTTACTCTTCAAATAATAATTTACGATTAATTTTAAACTATTCATAAAAAAATTACAAGGTACTTATCTAAAATTTTAATTGATAATAAAAATGTATTAAATCATTAATAGTTATATATGAATTTATAAACTATGAAAACTATAATAAAATAGTTATTTATGCTACTTGTGTCCGAAGAGCCAATTTATTGAATGAATGGAATGTTTGAATCAATTGTAATAAGCTAGTATTATAAATCCACGAGTGCAATACTGACACTGACACTTTTGACACGAGTTGCATTCAAGAGTTTTGTACGATCTAAAATAAAATAAATAAATGTGTAATCACCAGTGGTGTAGTGCTAAAAACAAAAGTACCGGAACGCTACTCTTTTAACAAAGTAATGATGTTCAATAAATAAATGGCCTCATCAATTTTAAACTACCTATTCGAATTATCATCTTTCTTAACACTAGTTTCATAAGTTTCCTTGTGTGTTTTCTTTTGACTGTTACGCCCGTTTTCATACTCAACTTTAAGTCAACTTTAAAACTTTACGGAGTCTACTTTTTCCGTTGGGTGGAAAATTACGTTGTTTTTATTTTATTTTATCTGATCATATTTTAATTATTTATTATGTATTTATTGTTTTAAACCTTGACGAAGAGATTCATCTACGTGTGTTTGTTCATATTTATTTATTTATTACACTTTTAACATGTTTTATATTAGTTTCCGTTAATATCACTTCCTGTAAAAGACGCATGTGGCGTCGAAACCGGTCGAGGTAATATTTGAATAAAATGTTTGGCTGCTATCCAAGAGTTTACATACATCTTCAGCCCAAAAATAGTCCTTATCATTAAAACTTTACGTTAAAGTTAAAGTTATATCAACTTTCATAATATTATTTAAGACTTTAATATTACTTTAAACTAAAGTGAACTCAAACGTCACTTTACAGCAACTTTAAGACATTAAATAGTTGGTTAGGTTTATTGTTATTTTAAAATTACAAAATGGATTTATTTTCTTCGTCTTCTACTTCACCTGAAAGTAGTTCTTAAAATGAATATTACATAATAAGGAAACCAAAAGTTTGTAAAAAAACGTATTACTAGTTTTGATATATGGGAGTGATCACGAATTTTATTAAAGATTTAGGTTTAGCAAAGCGGTTGTTTTTGTGAAATTGTCTCGATTCGCCGCAGTATATTTTTTCGCTCATGTTTTTAGGCTATCATATTAGCTTTTTATCTGTTGTAAAGTTCTCGGTGGATTTGAACTCTTATATTCTTTCAGAATATCTAACCATGCTTTTTCCTGAAATTAAATTTAATAAGTATATGTTAAAATATAAGAAATTTGTTATAAATAACTTACTCGCTCATGTGGTGTAGTATTGTTACTGCTTTTAGAATCAACCGTATTTTTATATTTGCTTATTATATTTATTAGTAATAATTCTTCTTCTCTAGTGGAGTTCACGCCTCTTATAATTGCTTTTGTAGTCATATTGCTTACTTAAGGTTTTAAAAATACCAAATCTTTGAGTTATTTTCGTTATTTGACACATTCAGTAATATCAACATACTTCAAAATAGCTTAAAGTTTACTTTACTTAAAGTAGTCATTATGAAATTGCCAACTTTAAATTAAAGATAAAGTCATAAAGTTACTTTAGATAAAGTCTTAAAGTGTATCTGATTATGAAAATGGGCATAACTTGAATAAAAAAAATGTTTGTTCTGTTTCTATTTTATACGCGCCGTTTCCCTCATTTTGTTCTGTTTCTTGTTTAGCCTTATTGTCTTTTTTATATAAAGCATGAAATTAACAGTAAACACTAATAAATACCAAGACAGTCTTAACACAATCATGGCAAAAAAACTAAGTTAGCGTATGCCGTATGCGGACAAAAGCACGCGCGCGGCATCTTAGAATACCCATTGCATTCTGCAAAGGCTGTACCCTATATACAATATATCTACATTATGTCGTTGATTCAAAACTTTTAATTAAATATGAAATTAACAGCAACCGTACCTTAACAAAACGCGTTCCGGTCGTACAAAAAAGTACCGGAACGTCGTTCCGGCGGTTTCCGGTCCCACTACACCACTGGTCATCACGTAATTTACCCATTTGGAGGGTGTCACTCACCTTTCTGAGATCTTGGTAATTGTGAGAAATGTGCAGTAACCAGTAGTCAAATGGCGGCCAGCAAATGATATATAAAATACTTAACAATAATATTTAAGAATATTACTTTTTGAAAAATTTATTGCGAGCATTATGATGTATGGTCCAAAATTTAAGAATTCAATCAAAATGTCTTAGATGGATACTTGGGTTAGATAAACAAATACTAATATATTAGAGAAAGAAACAAGACGATACAAAATAAAGATAGAAGTAAGAGAGTACTATGAAGAGAAACTAACAATATCAAGAAAAGAAGAAAGAAAGCAGAAAAAGATTCAATGTGAAGTAAAATGCACAAAATTTTTTAAAGAAACGGAGACTCAATGACGTATAAGAAAAGAGGAAGAAATCTAAAGCAGAATATGGTGGACGAAATGATACGGAGAAATCTATTCATGTAGAATGAGATAAAAAGAGAAAAGATATGTAAATTAACTTTTAATTCAGTATACAACAATACAACTACGTATTACCTACAAGCATACCACTGTACATATATGACTATAGAAACGGAGACTCAATGACGTATAAGAAAAGAGGAAGAAATCTAAAGCAGAATATGGTGGACGAAATGATACGGAGAAATCTATTCATGTAGAATGAGATAAAAAGAGAAAAGATATGTAAATTAACTTTTAATTCAGTATACAACAATACAACTACGTATTACCTACAAGCATACCACTGTACATATATGACTATAGAAAATATAAATTTAAAAATAATTGCAAGATTATAATAGGAAACGAACAAAATTAAAAATTACTGGACGAGAAACGATGATAGACAATACAAAATATGTGGAAGAGAATTTGAGACAATAAATCACTTAAAAAGAGACTGTACAGAAGACCTAAGAAATGACAAATCTACATAACAGCTAATACACGAAGAAAACCCAGACACTGACTGGATGAAGAGAGTGCACCGAATTAGATTAAATATTTAAACATAGTATTAGTTTTATGCCCGGTATTACGAGTATAAAGCAAAAAATCTGTGATTAAATTTTACTTATCAACTAAACTACTTTAACTAAAGATTTCGGTATTATTTTTTTTTATTTTTATTTTTTTATGATCCCATTAGTATTTACAATCTATCTTTGTAGAGATATTCAGTAAATTTTAGTGATTAAAGACTATATGACATGTGAAAGTAACTGCCCATTGGCAGTACTTCACTTACATTTACTTAGTTTGCTATAGTTACTATAATTACAGTTGACTAAATTAAATAATATTATGAAAATACTTAATCCTAAGATGAACTTATTTAAATCGGTCTGTAAATCTAGAGGGTTGTGACGTTTTAAACGTTTAACACTACCGCACTGCACAAGATTCACGGCTAGTTTATTTTTGTGACACTCTAATCTTTGAATGTATCTTGCACTCAGTCTGGGGATTTCTTCTTTCACGGAAGGCATTTGGAGATCTTGTGAAATTATCCAGTTGGGGACAAACCATGGAGCATTGACGATCATACGAAGAATTTTTGATTAAAATCTTTCGATGATTTCGATGTTGGAGGTACTTGCTGACCCCCTTAGTTCGATACCGTAGGTTCAGACTGGCTTGATTATTGCTTTATACAGCAGCAATTTGTTGTCGGTGGAGAGGATGGATTTTCTACCGATGAGCCAATACAGCTGTTTTATCTTTAAACCTAGCTGCTTTCGTTTGGTCATTTCGGTATTATAAAGACATTTTATATTAAGGGAGCTAGTAAATCTAGCACCTAAACTAATTGACGAAAATAAAATTCCTTGGCTATGTTTATGCAAGATAAATTCCCACGACTAGTTTTTAACCAATCATAATGCAAAACACTTGAAAATTCAACCAATAGGAACAGTTTTATACTGAAAATTTTTTGGTTAAAGAAATATCCAATCGAATCCCTGTATTTCTGATCACGTGTGCAAAAGTAACCAATCAGGTCACAATTACACTGATAATTTCCCCGGGAAATTATCACCTGTTGCTAAGTAACAGTTGGTGACAGCCGGTTGACAGTTAATTCAATATTTGATTTGTTTATTTCAAAATGTTATTTTCACGGTATGAAAGTGAAAATAATAATAATAATCGCAAAAAATTTTCTCACCGAATATCCCTCGACCATTGATATAGTTATTAACGTCATTAGGCCGATATGAAGCAAATAACGGATGCGGCTGAAGTTTGTAAACCGAGGCGATAGCTTTCGTGATTGTTGCTAAGCAAAAAAAATTCGATCATAAATAAACATTTATCGATAAAATCAGAAGGTCTTGTAATATTACCCTCGATAAAATAGATAAATGTCTACTTTTTCAAGACATTCGTATAACGAGTAAGTAAATAGTTCAGTACTAACGTATTGGTCTGTGTGTCATGAGATCCTTAATTCTATTCCTACAATGACAGGTACTTTAACTTTAACCTATATGATTCCTTCGTCACTAACAGATAATGGGATCGGTTCATTAGCAACTAAGAATTGCAAGAACGTCATATAATTTTATTGATTCACTAAACAGACCAATAACTTATAGTTCTGATTTCGGACCTATAAATATTTAACGGTTCAATAAATTAATCTCTTTTAAATGAAGTTTGAGGTTTACTGTCAAAATTGCACAAAGAATTAATTGTTGTTGAATTTATGTTATAATAATTACTAATTAAAGAACTAATATAATTAATCGCATGTATATACATATATTTATTATTCCAGAAGATAATTAAATTATATTTTGGTAGAATTATATCATCGTCATCGTCATCGAATGAAGAAATTATTTTTGAAATATTAGAACTTCTTTCACACCACCATATGTTTGGTGACAGATCAAATACTTTAGAGCATTTCGATGAGATTGATTTTAAACAAAGATTTCGATTCAATAACCAGCTTGAGTTTGTAAAAACAACAAAACGAAGTATGTTAGTATCAGCAATCACACAATTTTTAAGAACTCTACGTTATTATGCTACTGTAGAGTGTCACACAACGTTGGGTGATCCTACACGCATACATAAATCTACTGTCTGTCGAATTATTCGATAAGTCACCAAGAGCATTGCTGCCTTAAGAAGAGATTTTATTCACATGCCATCAGACAGGAATGAAATTGCAAATTGAAATTCTAGAAAAGTCTGTTTCTCTCTTTCTGAAATATTTGACTTCAATATAGTAATACTGTTGCTACGAAAACAATTCATTTACTAAAGATCTCATAGTTATTTATTCACATGATGCATACAATATTTTATCCTACACCTCTCAATAAATGCTCTATAACACACTTGTGAGTATTTTTTTATTTATAATAATAATACACAACACTAACTAACTACTAACTACTGCATTTCAATTTAGAAAATTTAAAACATGCCACTGTCAAATAATATTTCATTAATAAATTTTTCATTTATTAAGAGGTGTTGGATAAAACGTTATACTTCACACGTGGGCAAAGTGGAATTATCCACTCGATAAAATTATCACACTCAGCCTTCAGCTTCGTGTGCTAAAATTTCTCTCGTGGGTAATTCCTGACTTTGCCCACTTGTAAAGTAAATAACTATTTTCCAACACCTTATTTAATATGCTCCTTGAATAAAACTAAAATTACATTTAATTAAAAATTTGACATAAATATTTATGTTTCATCTTTTTTGTTACCAACGCTTACTTGTATACTTTATAAGTTGCAACGTAATTTTGCTTAAAATATAGAAAATATACACATCTACATTTTGTCATTACTATAGCAACGTGTTACATAACCCATTAGTGGACAAAATAATACTTAGCTATCCTTACTTTTAAAGTATTATTTTAGTTTCGAGAATTCAGTGGATAAAATACCACTTTACAAGTGTGTTGGAAAAATGTTTTTTCATTCAACTATTTGAATTTTAACAATTAGGTAGGTATTCATTAAATTTATTCGACCAGTAAATAATGATTCAATAAACTACTTATTGGACAGTTCTCCTGCAACCCAGCATCAATATCCCTTTTTAATGATCGATTAAATTTAGTTATGAAGTAACCAAATCAAGGCTAAATTTTTGTTTATAATACCGGCCCTTAAAGTATTAGAAATAAATGAAATTACTATATAATAATGTAAATATAGATAATATAGAAATTTGAACACAGCAACTATTACATCAAATGCACAAGACCATTTCGTGAAATAGATTTATTTTTTATTTCTGTAAATTGCGTTACACAACAAGTAGTTGTCATTCTAGATTTTATTACACGCTGTTTGTATAATTATTCACTCTTTGTAGGTACCGAATGTGAGTCACTTTTAGCGCGGTAGTATTTAATAATACGTAATTAGATAAGAAGATGTATAAATGCGGTACATAAAATAATTTTTTAGCTTGAACTGACATACGCCAGATTAAATCGCTATGAAGGAAATGAAAACTCTAAAACTTGCAGGATGAAGCGCGGTGAAATTTGAAGAAAGATTACCTAAGGAAATAGGAAATTTCAATATTGAAAGAATGCTGGAGATATATAAGAAGAGAACATGAGAATTAAAATTATTTGTTAAATGGAGATAACTAAGAAAAACTTATTGTGAAAGAAATTGATATTCTGCAATACATGTAGAGATTTAGCAAAACATTAGTTCAAACTTTAATACAAACAGAAATTGTATATCCAGGGATAAGAACAGCAAAATAAAATAAACGATTCCAAAAGATACAAATTAATAGAAACACCAACATTACCATGGTATATCTTAAATAAGAAAACCGATATAAAGTTAAATGTGTTTAGGTGGAAATGACGAAAGAGTTAATAAAAATTAACGAGAGATGAAAGACTGTGCGGAAAGGAAGATGTAATAATGCATCATTTAAGAATATTATGCAGAGAAATTAGAGGAGAACTAGGATAGAAAATTGAACTATTGAAAGCCATTTTATTTGTAGATTCTAAGCTCCAGGGCAAGAATTATAATAAATAAATTAGCTTTAATATTATATTTTTTTTGCATAAAAGCGTGTTTTCCTCAAAACGATAAAATAATTTAATTTTTAATGTATTATTTGCAGACTGATTCACCAGTACGATTAAATCTAGCTAACTTAATTATATTTTAATGTCTAGGTTAATCTAGAGATCATCAAGCTCCATTTAATTTGGAATTTTTTAAATTTTATTACTTATTTATACAATAATTCGGAGCAGAGCTGAGCAAAATACTGAGAAAAAGTACTTGAAATACTAATTACCAATTACTAGTATTTGGAAAAAGTAATTCAAATAAAATTTATTTTTATGAACTCTAAGTATTTGAAAATGCAATTACTGAAATTATTTAATTGGAAAAAAACAATTCCCAAATACAATTACTGTTAAAAAGGATTTGAAATACACAAATATTTGAGTACTTATATATTAACGTATTTCAATTATTTTCATTATATGTATGTATTTGAATAACTTTTTTGGGGAATAAACACAAATAGTAACAGAAAATTTATATTAAATAAGTATTTTATTTCAAAAACATAAAATGTACATGTTTATAAGTAAGATAGGTTAAAAAAAAAAACCATATTAAATAGGTACTCGTATTTTATTTCAATAACATAAAATGTACATACATTTATAAGTTTGAAAGATAGGTTCAAAAAAAAAAGAACAACAAAAACCTAAAGCAAAACATGAATTCGCACGGAAGCGTAAATTCCTGAAGTATTTCAATAAATGTAGTAATTTGAATTAAATAAAGTATTTGAATTGAAAAATTATTTGAAATACTAATTCAATTATTAAACATATTTGAATTACCAAAATCAATTACCAATTCCAATTACTTAGTAGGTGAACCTCGCAATTACCAAATACTTTTAACAAATTTGAAAAGTAATTGAGTACCAAATACTTTTCGCCGAAAAGTAATTTAATTAGTATTTCAATTACTTTTAATTGAATTAATGCTCAGCTCTGATTCGGAGGTCACCTGAAAATTACAAGTTGTGGCAGTACAGGGATCTAGGTGTTGGGTGTTGCTAAATGTTTCCTTTAAGAGTATTTAGTATGTGAAAAAAGGAAAAAAAATACATTTTTCAATTCTATAATTTTTTAAATATTCAACTAACATACTTTAATGTAATTGATCAATAATGAACTATATATTAAATTATACAAGTAAATTTACATTATAAACAAAATGCATGTCATTGGTTTTGAAATAAATAATTATTATTATTATAAATATACATATATTTTTATTCGTGTTACCACTGTCTTCATAAAACATACCATTAACTGTAAAGAACCAATTAAAGTAAAACATAGACAGCAAGAAACTATTATGAAATAACACAAATAATTATTTAGAATTTTTAAATACGGTCCGATCCAGTCTATTATACTATAATCATAGTCATCATGTAACTGAGTTCCGAAGTGTATTAACCCTCTATTGCATACTGTTCCCGAACGGGAACATAAAATTAAAAATTTTTTTTTCTTTTCTTATGCAGTTTACATTCATGGCAATCATGTTGTAACATTTGGGAACATTATATACACTTTGTCAATTGCCAATTAGGTTATTTCTTCCAATTTGACCAACATAAAAAAAAATATTTTTACTGGAAAAAGGATAATTACAGAAACTGAGATATAAAATATAAAATTTGAAGGAAGCAGTTTATTACCTACTGATATATTACAGCCAAATACACCTTTACAAAATTTCCAAAAAAAATTTTATCTGATGTTTTCCTAGAAGAGGTTGTTTATCAAACAATTTTGTATAGTACGCGAAGACGACCCAATAGACCAAAGTTCTATTGTAAGTTGAATTTGTTCATAATGTTCCCAATAGTGAACAAAACTGTAAAAAGAAATTATTTTATTTTTGGAAAAAAATTTATGTAACACACTTATTTTAAATATATGAATATTTCTTTTGTAAAAAATAATGTTTTTGAGCCATTATTTGAAAAAAATAATAATTCATGCAATAGAGGGTTAATAGCAAAGGTATCTGAACCTGAACACTCTTTAATGAAAATATTCTTCGTTACTATCGCTATAGTCATTTAAATCAATAATTAGGGATTCGATATCATCTAACATATGACCAGCTTCCCAAAAGTTTTTTTCTTTATTTATTATGTGTTTATTATCATTTTCCCATTTATGAGTGGATATTGATAAATAAGCTTCACTTATTATTTTTTTTTTCTTGAAAGTTGTATTATTGGAAGCAATACGAGTTTTGACTCAATGCAAATGAGTTCAGTAGCATTAATACGCAGTGATAAGGAAGCAATCTGAGAATTTTAACTTGTTGAGAACTGCTGATTACAATCAGCTATTTAATACTAACATTTCATTATGAAATACTTAAACTGTAAAGAAAAAGTATTACATGCTTGAAAAATAACTAATATATCAAAAATAATGTAAGTGTAGCAAATAAAACAAAATATCAAGTAAGATCATAATACTTTAATATTTTTTGCTGAATTATAATAATAGACACAATGATTATAAAAATTAGCATCAATAACATTGAACTGAACTATCAGAATGATATTGTGTTTCATTTGTTTTTTATTTCCATGGCTATCTGATTTTTGTGGAAAACGTCATATTTTCTTTTCTGAATATCTAGTGTTAGAGGTATTCTATTGCATTAAATGAGGACTTTTTATAAGTAAAAATTAATTCTAAACAAATTTTAATTCTTGTATTTTTGCTCTAAAATGGACAAGAGAGCCAATTTCCGCACATTTTTAAAATCCGATGTTAAACTGCTATGTTCCACGTTTCGTTGCACACAATATCTATTTTATAATTAGAAATAGAGCATATTCATACGAAATAATATCTACTAGATCAAAGTGATAAACAGTCAATAGTTCACTTATAATTATTAAGTACATTTTTTTTAATTCAATGAACCTAATGTTAATCATTAGTATCTGAACAGGTGAACACTTTCATGCATGTTTAACGTAATTATCTATATTAAAGGATGAACACAATTAATTGAATAAACTATTTAATTTTATGGTTGTTTCAAAGAAATTAATGCAATTACATATTAGCATAACATGTATTTTCGTTTTTACACTATCATCTGATGGTGATCAAGATCATCTTATGATGGTGTAAGAACACCAATATTTCCAAGTTTTTATGTAATTCTTTGAATTAACTAAAGATAATAACATAATTTTATTGAGGAAAGTAATTAGATAATAAAAACAATTATTTATAGGCTTATACTACTCAAGTATTTATTTAATATCACTGTAATTTTATACAATAAGTTTTAATTAATTATTAAAATCATTGAATTAATCCTCCAAGAAGTCGGCTAATTTAAGACCAACCTGAAAAATACAACAAATAATATTTGTAATATTATGTAGTAATAACTGCAAAGAAAAAAAAGAGTAAACCATTAGCATTGTCATAATAATTGTTGTATATACTTCGATAAACTTAGATACTTTTTGTGAAATGTACACATTTAGTTCAACAATATGGGAGAACATAATGTCAAATGAATGTTAGTAAAGTTTTTATAAAAATTATAATTTGGTTATTTATATTGCAATAAATCAATGTGTTTCATTAATAAAATGCAATTGTTACTTTGTATTATGTAGATTCAACCATTACAATAAAGCGCCATTTTTTAGTCATTGAATTTACATACAAGGATTTATTTTCGTTAGTTTAGCATGTATGACACTGTATTGTAATTTGTTGACTTTAAATAAATTTTAAAGTATTTTTTAAATAAGTTTGGAGAATTGATACATCTCTGATTCTGTCATCGATTTATTGAGATTTCTGTAATTGATATTCATTTCTTGTTTACTTTTAGATGTAACTATGCGTTTTTTTTTTATATTAGAAAAAACTTTCAAATCTCATAGTAATAAATAAACAGATTTTTGTTTATATTCGTAAGTTCTGTAATATTTCAAAAATATTTATTATATTATTCTAAATGTTTTAATCAATACATAACGTACGGAAAAAAATGAAAGTATAACTAGGGGGGTCCAAAATAATATCGTTTCCAAATAAACTTTTGACAAAAACTCAACAACCAAAAAATTACAGTAATTTTTTTAAAATTAACGCCCACCTATTAAATACTACTGGAAGTAGTTAAGAAAAATCATTATTTTCTCGTTTCCATAAAACTACTTTTCTTTCAATCTAACATTTTGTTATTTTAATTTTAAATTATGCACACAATAAAAAATAATAATGGCAAATGCAGTGAATTGTAGAAATTTTTTAATTAATGAAACTGATTCCATAATCAAATTCATGTCTACATATATCTCATTACTGAAAGTAGTAACAGTTGTAATTTTGTTTTTAAGTGCCTCTCAACCATGTGGATTGTGGCCAGCAATGTTTGAACAATATAAGAAAAATTTAAATAGCCGTAACTTTTATGATAACACATTAGGTTTTTTCTTACCTAAACATTGCTCAACTAACTTTAAAGTATTTCCAATTTATATTTAAAACACAATTAACCGCTGTTGTTTGTAAGGACTGCTTATTAATTGATTCAACTTTAATTAGCTGTATTTTTTATTATTGAGTTTTTGACAAAAGTTTATTAAGAAAAAGACATTATTTAGGGCCCCCTTAACTACATTTTCAATCTTTTCCGTAATTTACAAACCATCCTGTGTAACATGAATCACGACATGAATCGAATCTCATAATCAACAGTTGCCATTTTAACTTTTCCTTTGAAATCTGCGAAAACAGAGTACTATACACCCAAACTGGATGAATTGAGTAATATATTAATTTATTTATGACTATAACTGTCAATTGCGTATAATCAATGAGAGTAATGACTTCTGCCAAATAAATCCTTACTTAATAAATACTGCAGTTTCTAAAATCATTTTGAAATATCAAGCATTTTCGTAGTTGATTTTTCTGTCATTGCTTACAATGTACTTTTATACGTTCATGATACACATATGTAATTATTTTCAATAAATATAACACTGTGTCTTTGTCATACAATCTCACACATGAATACACCAGTCATACACGCAATCATTTTCAACGAATTATTAACTAATAAACACATTTTTATGTCATGCAACAACTCAAATATAAACTAACAGCTTTTTTCCATAAAAATCATTCATTCTTTAAGCAATAAAAAATATATTATAAAAATTATTAATATATTTCACCTTGTAGATCATGCAGAATTGGATGTTCTGACGCATGCACATGCTACGAAATCTAAACACTATACTAAACTATACTGAAAGCCAATAATTAAACAATTAATTTAAGCACAGCCATTACAGGTTAGTTTGCTATAATATTTTATTCACAAAATTAACTATTGTATTAATTGGACATCTAATCATCAATGTTAGTTATTTCTATTCACCACCTCCCATAATGATACCAGTCTGAAACAAACAATACATTTAATTATATATTTTTTATTGTTACGTGATGGCGCTGCAATTGTAGGTCGAGATAAGTAACTCCTGCCGTGATATGGAATAAACAAAAAGAAATATTTTGATGAAGAATTGTGCTGAATTTAATTAAACAATTAATAATTTAGTACGAAGAAAAAATGTTAGTTTTTGATTACTGATTAGGTGTCTTAAGAATATATGACTTGGGAAATAATTTTATAGCATTGCTTCCATAACAACATAAAGGAAAAATATTTATGCAATAGTTTTATATCTGAATCAGTCATAATAGTCATTTCAATTTCTGCGAAAAGGTAAACAATTGAACAATCAAACATGTTTTGTTTGCAACTTTAGAAACAAAGACAGGTAATTAAATGAGTAATATATAATGCATCGATTAAATCAAATTGAAAGTATAATTTTCTAATCATAATTGATTTTGTTTCCTGTATACTCGATCCAATTTCTCTGATATTAAACTGTAAATTTCATCGTGAATAGAATTTTTTATTGATATTGAAAGATGAAGAAGACTTATAAATAATAAGAACAATATTAGGACCAATAAAGATATCAGAAAACGAATACAGGATAAGAATGAACTATGAAATAGAACAAGAGTTGGAAGAAGACATAGTGAAAAGGATCAAGAAACAGAGACTCAGATGGCTTGGACATACATAGAGAGGAGAAGAAAAGGGTGCATTGAAATCAGTAATAGAATGAAGAACATGAGACAACCTGCAAAGTAAAACAAAAGATAGGAGCATGTGGAAAAAACCTAACTACAAGAATTAAAAGGAAAAGAATTGGAGATAGATCCACTTAAAAAAAAGGATCTAGAGAGCATTATAAAAATCCATAGTGGCTGCATTTTTATTTTTATGTGATTATTTTAATTATTATAAAAAAAATTCCGAGAAACTTTATTTTAAAATTAAATGCCTACATATCTACAGTATCTACCGGGTGTTGCATTTTCGAGCAATGTATCTTTATATTTTTTAATGTCACATCATGTATATTTGCAAAATTTTCAAGATCTTTTATAGCTCTTTAAAACAGTTCTTATTCATTATAGTTATAAAATAACCAAAACTCATATTTTTACTACTAAAGAATCATATGAGATTAAGCTATGAATTGTTTGTGAATGTTTAATAGTTATTTGTTTAACTAGGCATCAAAATACCAGATTTACAGCAAAGGCTGCCGTTTCATTGACGAGGCGAAGCCGAGGCAATGAATGCTGCCGAAGCTATAAATCTGTTTTTGATGCAGAGTTGAATACATAATTTTTTTTGCCGATTTGTAATTAATATTAATTTAGTGATTATTTTATATAGATATTTTGAAGGTTATCGGCTGTCAAATTACGTTGCCATGCGCGTATTGAACGGTTGCTATGCGTTGGATGAGCGGTTGTAATGAAAAAGTGACACTTTTTAGACTGTTAGCAGTCCGTGAAGTGTCATCTTTAATGTCAATCGGCAAAAAACAATTATATTAGTCGCTGTCAAATCTGTAATAATTATTATTTACTTTTTTATTTAGTTTAACTTTATTATCTTTTCGTTGTTATATTTTATTTAGTTTGTTGTATTGATATTAAAAGGCAGACATTTGAACATTTTTTATAAAATTATTTATAGTTCTTATGGCATACTTTCTGCGTATGATTCTTTGTTAGTAAAAACATTTACTGATCATTAATAACGAATAAGGACAATTAAATTTTAAAAAAAATAAAGATCTTGAAAATTTTGCAGCAATCATATAGAGTTTTGCATTAAGAAATATAAAAAAATAAATAAATATATCATCACGCCTTTTACTCAACGCGGGTGTGGCACTCTGCTTACGCAGATCTCGGTAGGTGATATATTTTTTCGTATGAAGTGCGGTTACCAGCCGTCAAATCATAGCCCCCAAGGATGTTAGTGGAGGGGGAACCACAGGGGTAAATTTAAATTTGTAACTGTCGGCAGTGGGATTCGAACTGAGGATCTCACGATCCACAGTCCGAAATATTAATTTGCATAAAATGGAACACCCGGTAGAAAAACATATGCTGCAATTATGTGGGCATTTAAATTTAAAATGACCATTGATTGAAAAAATAAAATGAAAAATACGGAATGATGGACCATCCGGTATATAAATAATACGACGTAGATTGTGGTAATGTCCACATGTAAACACTGAAGTATACTACGAGTATTCGTACATGAAGTAGATTACATGCCCAACATTCCCTAGTATACGAGCATGCAATGAATAAGTTACATTAAAGCTCTAATATATTTCATGCGTAATTGTCAAATGATTGTAAAACTTACAGCAGCAGCTTCCTTCTTAGTGCACTCCATCATTTTCTTGGCCATCTCGCATTCGTCAGTCTCAGAGTTTACTGCAATTTTACAAAAACAATGTTAAGCGATAATCTCGCAATCTCATTGATAACTTGTAATTTGATGTCATCACATAATGGGGAAATACGTAATGTAATGAGATTAACGGTGTAAGAATAGATCTTAACCATTTAATTATTGCTAATTCAAAAACGAAAACAAGTTACGTATACATGCACGTCCTTCTCGGTAATTGGTTCGCTTGAAATCATTGTTTTAAGTGAGAGCAGTGGATCGTAAACTGTTCTCAGAGTTTATATAAAATTTCAGTATTTTTCATAATAGCATAACTGATTCTGATTATATTATTTGATTGTATATTAAATAATTTACCTTCAGTGGCGCAGGTCTCAATGACTTTCATTCCCTTTTCATATTTATCAGCATCTTTCGCTTTCAGGGGGGCAGCGAGTTCCTTGATGTGGGCAACATCGATTTTGTTGTCAGCAGACATCTATAGAAACATCGAAAACTTTTATTTTGTTCTTAAATGAAGCTAATGATTTCTATTTTATGATTCAGTAGGACTTTTGCAACTGTGGTTGTTTTTAATGTAACTATAGTTATTTGAACTGGTAATGAAGCAATATTTTTTCCTTCATTTGAAGCCGGAGAGTATTACACGATTATAAGTATTTCTTTGCAAGTAGCTTTAAATATGTCTTAATAAATTATCTTATCAATCTATTTACACGATTAAGTTTTAAGTGAATTAAAATATCCAAGTGTCAAAACTTCATTATATCAACACAAATTATATCTATCATTTCAAATCTATTCAAATTACGATTATGGTAATCGGTACATTTCACTACGTGCAAAGCTGGATAATTTTCGTATATATCCAACAATATTTAAATTTATTCTCTATGTCACTGTGTAATTTAAAATTTAATGTGAATCAAAACACTTGTACACGCAAAAAAAAACATAAATGACATTTGACAGCTACTTCTCTTTCAAATCATGCTCTAAGTTGATAATTCATTAAAAACAGCAATGCGCAAAGGCACAGCCAAATGTTTTAGGAACTATTAAAAAAAGTACCGCATATTCAGGTTTTTCGTTATAAGTCTCTCTTACATTTACGTTATTGTACGAGAAAGAAAACTTTCAAAGTCATTTGAAAAGAAAAACTTCATCGTGCAATGCACGCTTAACGAATGAAGTCTCGTGAAATTGATAGGTAATGGATGAAGAATTGAAATTCTTTATTTAGGAAGATGGCCACTTTCAGGAATTTGAATATCCATCTTAAAAAAATTGGCATATAAATTTATATGACAACTGTTTTTTCTCTCTTGTAGTCTTCAGGTCTGACGAAGATGGGTATTTAAATATCCGAAACCGGTCGCCTTCCTAAATAATAATGAAAGTAAATTAAGACTACTTATAGAGTTTCATTTTTCTTCCATTGCTTTTATATAGTGTGGTGACTAACTTGGCCGGTCATAGGTGTTTTACATGATAAATAACACTTATGCAATAATTTACTGCTTCCATAATAATGTCAGAGAAGTTTCAATAAAAGTTGAAGAGAGTTGAACCAGTGAACAAATATCATTTTACTTATTTAATAAAGGCTAAAAGGACATCAATGGCAAGCATATAATTAAGTGTAAAGTGTCACTTACATCTTCAATGTAACTAGTAAAAGCTAAAAACTAATAAAACGAGGTAATATGCAAGCTAGAGTAAAGCTTTAATTGTACGTGGGGAACTTTCAGAATAAATGTTGATATGTTTTGAATACTTACGACACCGAATTCTTTGTTCATGCAGGCAACGAAGCATTGGCCTGTCTTGGTTTCAGGAACTTCATGCTTCATTAAAACAGACAAGTCCTCTGAAAAGTTTTGAAGAAAATGAGTTACATCCACTACAATTGCAATTTAATTTTAGTTATCTACAAGTGGGCATATTTAAAATATTAGTTCAGAACCTTAAAATGACTACGTTTACACGTACGGCAAAATTTTACTTTGACATAACTTTAAAAAGATAATTTAAAAAAAATGAAGTTTTTGTACCTAATTTATGTCATTGAACATTTATTTCGACAAGGGCGCCGGGACAAAATACTAAACTTGTGTGTATCATAAAATATTGTACAATACTCGACCGTAACCCATAGTTTACATTCTCCCTCTCTCGTAAAGCTCTGAGTAACGATCTTGCAAGGTATTACTATTATGTTTAAAATATAAAATAAATTATAATGTTCTTGAAACTCAAATGCAAATAAAATATAATAGATGAGCAATAATAAAAGTTATCAATAATATTTCCGCGCAGAATAATTTCAATATAGTGCCACACCCAAAATGAGTTATAGGCATGATGATATTTTATTTTAAACTTAAAAAAAAAAATTAGCTGTGACTTCATACCATCGGTGGCTCCAGTCTTTGGTTTGCAAACTTCGATGGCAGCATTGATCTTCTCCATTTGTTCAGGTGTGGGGGCAGCCTAAGCAAGAATTAATTTCATATTTAATAACTGGTATTTGTTTAATGCACCGTGTATAATAGGTTGTTTTTAATATTTTAATTATTAGGTAAAATGAGTCATTTTGCAAACTGCATATTAAATAAAATGATTCTAAAATTTTTATATCTTCGTAACGTAAGTTATTTATATTCTGGGAAATTTAGTAGAACCCAAAATTAATTCTGAATGACACGACTAATTTTAAAATCATCATTGTACTTTGATTGTAATTCACGTGATCGTAAATTGTAGTGAGTATGAAAAATAGGAAAATATTTAATTGTTGATTTCTTTTATATAGGAAACATACATACTCGTACATTCAAACCAATAAAATATAACTATTTACTATAGTATTGTTTTGTTTTTTTTACAAATATATGTATTTATTTTCCTACATTTAGATGAACTATTATAAGCTAGTACAGTTAAAAAGTTGGTCAAATGGATCCTTTTATTTAGATTTTAGAGCCACTTCAGTAGAATATATTTTCGACCCTAATAATTAAATGAAAAGATTTTTAGTTTTAGTTTTGTAATAATATTTGTTAAAATTCGACGAAACAGATCTCTTAATTAAAAGATTCACCTGTTTTTCTGGAAGCAGATTTTTGTATAGTATTTAGAATCGCCTAATTTAATATTATATTGCTAGGAGTTGAAACAGGACTTTTGTATTTGGGGCCGAAGCTATGCAAATTGAGCGAAACACAAAATACTGTTAAAGTCCGAGTGACGCATACTATTTTTTCTTCAAGCATTTTCAAGTAAACTTGAGGTATATAAAATACAAGTATGTCGTTTTTTTCTGCCATTTTAAACAATAAAATTTGACAGAACCAATTGGAAACACAACTTGTCACAGTTGCCCTTGTAGGTGCTGCCACCAGTGGTATATGAAACAACTAAAATATTATTGTACAACGTACAATTATATTTACATAATTTTATTAGTAACAAAATGATTAACTTCTAGGTTATATATGTAATAGCAAAGTATGTATATTTATAATACGCTTGAAGAAAAATAATATTACAGAACTTAAATCTTCTCATTTATTTGCATGAGTTTTCAACTTATTGAAACATCTCTAAGATTGCTTTAATTTCTAGTATATTTTCAATTGGAAAAGTATCACCGCAAACTAGTAGTAGAGATTATTTTTCTGTGTGAAATGTTTAAAAAACAACTACATGTTGATAATTTTATATTATATTTTGAAAAATTCTTTCGCTTTTAAGAGAATAAAAAATAAATTCTTCGGTCTGCAGTCAAAATATTTATTAAATTTTTATTATTTAAATAAATATTTTGACTTTAGTCCGAAGAAACTTTTATTTTATTACTGTTCATAGTTGATCATCATTCCTGTTAACAATAATATTCAACTAAAAGCTTAATAGTAAATTATGTAATAATGAATTTCACGCGAGGTTTGAAATAGATAAAGTCACATGGGCTTGAAATAGGGAACTCTGTACGAGATGCACAAGATTTATATCCAATTTTATGAACAATAATAATTCATTTTAACTCCAATTCACTCAAATGCAGTGAAAGGTTTTAGTGAACAAGAATTAAATCCGCTAACTTGGTTGTATTTCGATTGTGATATCCAAAGTAGCAATATTAAAAAAAAATACTTACATGGGTGAAGGCAACAGCCAGCACAAGAACAACAGCACTTACAACAAATTTCATTTTTGAATTTATTTTGTTTCAGAGACTCTACTGAACAATTCACTGTTGCTTGTTGGTGAATGATGCTTCAGTCGCCTCCACCCAAAGGTTTTATAGTCAGCTAGGTGTGTTTCCGCGGACGGGAAGAGAAGACGCCTATTTCCTGATCAGATTGGTGTTATTTAATGATGTACATTATTCCATTATTAACATTGTGTCATCATTATTAAAACTGAGATGGCCTTCGGACATCCACAGTGGCCACAATAAACATTGCGACGAAATTTAAACACGCAAATATATCACAATAGTTTTGATATGTGACGGGACACGCGGACATGTTTTAGATTTTATCTTGTTGTTCTGTACAATTATGGCTTAAATATAACTATTATTATTAGTTTTTAGGTCATCGGGAATTTATTATGATTTTTATTGAAAAATGTTGTTTTGTAACAATTCGATCTGATAGGGGTTTGATCATATTTACGCTATTGGAATCAATTTGTTATTGAATAGATTTGCTTGAGTGAGTCTAATTGATCTCTGATATCTGGATTACCGCATAAAATATTTTATATGTTTATTTACAAAGCGTGTTATTTACTACATCATATAATTTTAGAATTACATTTCTTGATTTGACCCTAGATCACAAAATACTATGTTGACTCAGAAGTGTTAGAAGGTTCACATCCAGGGACTTTGTAGAACATTTAAACTTCAAAATTATTGTTACTTTAACTTAATTTCGTTAGTTCTTTATTTTCACCGTTCCGTTCTTTCGATCAGCAATTGTAATTTACACTATATTTATAATATTTTGATTAATTTTGATTAAATTGACTTGATAATGTTCTCAACTGAGGTCGGAACGGCGCCAATTACTTATGTTTCATTAATAAATAATTTAAGACATCCATCCAATTACATTTATTATCCTTTAATTTTTCTCAGGAAAAATTCCAACTTTGTGGAAAATTTGCGAAACCAGCGACAGTGTTCACATTTTTATTTATGACAGGTTTAATTTCAGATTTGTTTGTAAACGTAATTGAGGGGGTGTGTAATCGTTTTATTATAATTCTTCGTGTTCTGGTGGACTGAAGTATACCATCTATCCAACAGGACATATAATAATAGTTTTACAACTAACATAGAATGGTACTCATGCTGCAAATCATACGGGTATGAAATGAAAATTCCATTGGAATTGTACACTATACTTTTTCTACGACCACGATATTATTTCCAAATTAATTTATATTTTAATAATAAATTTTTCCCGATTTCACTATTTCAACATTTGAACACTCTAAATAGGTATACTAGCATTGGCACCTGTACTGAAATAAAATTATTTTTATTGAAATATTCAAAATACGAATTCATTTCTCACTATGCTTGCAATGTACCTCCTTTTCCTAGCAACAACAAACATACAATGAACAGATTTCTAAGTGGTCGTAGAATAATAGAATTTGTTTGTTTCTCTTCCTGACTCATTTTGATTTTACCCTAATATTTCATAGGTAATAGCGATTAACTTTCCCTTATTTTTCTTCTACATACTCCATGATTTGCTTGCATATATGGCTATCGAAAGGGATACTGTATTATATAGCTTTAGTTTTGCTTTTCTATCTGTTTCCCTTTTACCTAATAAATATACTGCAATGATTATAAAATATCATTGCAACCCCTATACGAGCCCAGAATTATATTATTTGGCCCAAATAAGTCTTTTAGAATAGCTTTAAAAAATATTTCTGATCTAACAAAGGGATAATTTATTGTATTAAATTTATTTATGTCATAAATTCTGTTATTTTAAAGAATATTTTAAGAAAAAATAACTGAAATAATATCAAATTTACTGATACCACAAACACTATTTTTAAATCTGATGACAACAAAGTACAGAAAATTGTTTCAAATAAAAATTGAAAGTAATATTATTCAACATCTTTTTGATTCCAATGAAATTTTCTCTATCTCATTTATTTATTAAGATAAGCCCAAAAACCCTGATAGGCCTTGAAATAATCAACCACTTACTGTTGATGAATTGTTTCCAAAATCTAATTAATTCGTAACAAAAACAATACCTCCATTACATATATGTATGAGCAAAATGTAAAAATTATAGAATTTAAGATATAAATAAGGTGAATTAAATAAATTTCCTTTTTATGACTTTAATTGGGCCAAATAATATTATTCTGGGCTCGTACGCCACAATTTAATTGTACTATTTTTATTGTTTGATTTCTTTATCCTGTTTGCTATTTCTGGAAATATTTTGCGATCTTGTGATAGTATGCTTCCAAAATACTTGTAAGCTATTACTCTCTCTAGATTTTTCGAGTTAATTTTTATTCCATGTTCATCCTGTTCTCTCATTTTATCACCATAATGCTCTTATCTGTATTTACTTCCATTCCCTTGTTGTTATCTTTTCTCTTTTCTACATTTTTATTAGTGAGTCCGATATCAAAACTATGTCATAAGCTTATAAGAGGCTATTTATTGTTATACCAATTTAGTTTTTTAGGGTCCTGTCCATTACAATGATGAAAAGTAGCAAGATTACGCTATCTCCTATTTCTATTTTACAACGAGAAAAACAATTGAAATATAAACAAATCAAACAGTGCTATTATTACAATACTATTTAAATTAACATACATTTACATAACAATTAACAAAAAACAATGTTATCTATAAATAATATGTGTTCTATCCACAGTCTCTTATTTCAGGCAGGTATAAATAAAATACAACTTTAATTTTTCTCAATTATTTGGTAATATTAAGAAAGTTTATTTATTGTTGCATTCAGAAAAAAATCTAAATCGCATGGTTAAGTGAAAATAAAATTAGAAAAAAATTTAAAATAAAAAGGTTATGTTTCTGAATTTGAGAACCACTAGTAGAAAGAAATACTTGGCTAATTTCGATGAATTTTTTTTATACTTATTCAGTAGGTGGCGCTGTTGTCGAGACCCAGAATTTTTTTTAAATTTTCCTGACCTGACCATCCATGTGAAATAATAAAATAATGAGATGTCTGAAATTGCTTCTGTAAAAATACTTAGTTTTAACAGTTTCAATAATAGTATATTGTGTTATTAGGATTAAATGTGATACTTTGTGTGCTGAGCATGTAAGTTTGAACAACGGGCAAACTATCAAATTATTGAACTACAACATCAGAATTTTTCATAATATTTTACTTTGGAATATAGCATTTCTGCTTGTTGAATACGAATACATACATAACAACAGACTATTATGACGTTTGAAGAAAAAATAAACCTGGTTTTAATGCCCTAATTTATCTTTCCTTCTCGTGGACTGAAGTGTCAGTTTTAATCTCGGAGAGATTAAATTTAAAAATACTAAATCAGTATTATATCTAATCACCAGCATTGCTATCAACATCGAATATTGCGCTCAAATGATAGAAGCTTCCACAATTTTTGATTGATCATAAAAATACACTAGCAGCACAGTTTCCGATCCGTGTATTTTTGTATTTTTTTATTGTCACACCACTTGCTGAAAATTTCGAATTTTTAAATAATTTTTCAAAATTTTTCGCCAGTATTTTTTCTTCAAATTATCCATAATGAAACGTCACTCAAATTAAGCATAAAATTTTTCATTATGTTTCTGATTTCTAGGCAACCTAAAAATTTGTAAGTATATATTTTAAATCCTTTAATATTAATCATTATTTAAAATGTATTGCTGGAATCAGGTGATTATTTCCCTCGCGTACGGCTCATGAAATAAACTTCACCCTCAGGATTAAATCATGCATTTCAGTCCCTTGCTATATAAACTATTATTATTCTTCACGAATGGAAAATAAGTAGTTCCACAGGATACATTTAGTAAAATTTTATGTAATTTACAGTGAAGTTATATAATTGCCTTTATTCTACATAACTTCACTACATTTTCTCCCGAATAATGTTGAAAAAATATAAATAGAATAATATATTGTTTAGATTTGAAATATGAATTTGTTGTTATGATTGTAAAATGTGATATCTGATAAATATACGAAATATGTTGAAGGTAATATTATGTCATAAAACGTAACAATAATATTTATTTCTGTAGTTGACATTGATATTACATTTTTAACATAAAATATTACTATATTTTAGTTCTGTTTTTGTTGTATAATAAGAAGAATTTACGTGCTAAATGCAATAATGATGTCTTACTAACATTTCATATATTTTATATGTTGCAAAGTCGTATTAATTTATAACTAATACTTTATTGTTTGCACTATATTGACAGATTAAATGAAATACCTTTTCATATTGATGATAATTTGTAGAAAAATACACTAAAAACAATGACAATTAGTAAATCCTTTGTGAATAATAACATAACAGATATTTTATTAATAAAAATTATTGCTAAAAGAAAAATTATAATTTGTTTTTGTGTTTTCCTTTTTTTATTATTTGTGGAATAATACATAGGATTCCTAAAATTAACATCAGTGTCTCCTGCCCAATAAATTGCATTAATAATAGTGTATTATATATTAAGAGAAGTGCATGATTTTTTCACGCAGAGTAAATTGAAGCACGAGCCGTAGACGAGGACTGCAATACGATAAGTAGTAGTAGTAATAATAAGATATCATTAGTCGCACGTTGCCGAGCAACTAGTGATTACTAGATATTTACGATATAAATGGGATAAAAGCATTATTAAGATATGCATGTGAAATTTGCACGACGCCTCAGCCGAGTTGTGTAATTACATAAGTATATTAATAATATATTAAAACATTGAACAATTTTTATCTACGCTTGCCCAAAGTTAAAAAATTAAAATAATTTGGCTTTATTTTTTTGACAAATAGAAAATTAATCCAAGTAGTTGCTGTAAAAATGTTTTTAATCCGTAACGACCACAATTTGACATTAAACAATTATGTAACATTTGACAGATGAATGATTAATTTGACGGGTAAAATATCAAATAAACAGAAAAACGACAAGCATTTATTTATTTTTGTTTCAATTCCATAGCAATTTGATATTTTCAAACAATTTTCAATGTTTTCATATTTAATTTCTGTCGTTAAAAAGCATGTGAAAGTAATTCTGTTTATTGTTTCAGATGCAGAATTTTATGCTCTACAACATGTATTTGAAACATTTTTGCCTAAAATAATTTGAGGAGCAATGCGCACGGTAAAACTGTTTTTTCATGTTAATCGCTTATGTACACAAGTATGATGTTCCATCCGGTATAATAAATAGTACGATAATGAAAAATGGGGTAAATAGCTCCGTGGTAACGTGTCGGACTGTGAATCATGAGATCCTCAGTTCGAATCCCACAGTTGCCAATTTAAATTTACCCCTGTGGTTCCTTCACTTCATACACAAAAATATATCACTTACCGAGATCTGCGTAAGCAGAGTGCCACACACATAATGGCTAAAAGACGTGATGTTATATTTATTTATTTTTATTTTATTTATGAAAACGAGTGCGACAATGAAGTTCTTAACTCACGCAAAATGAGTGGGATTAGTGACATTTAACTCACGGGCAGGTAAAATATTTAAAAACGCCAAATTTGCTAAAAATTTCTTATCATGCGAAACTTCTTATTTAATATTGTGTTCCTAATTCATAAATAAAAACATTTGTTTGTATTTATTTGGTTTGTTCATTATATCATAGATAAAATATTGTACTACACACATACGTAAAGCATCTTTAGTTACTCAGGGGTCTTAAGACACTAAAGACTAACTTTACATTATTGCATCGTAAATTCGTAAATAATCATTATTGCACTGTCTAAATAAGTATGCAGCTATACGGACAGGGGAAATTCTGCTCCAAATTATACAATTAATTGGTGTCCATGATAGCGACTACCGAAAATCATTAAATGTTCACGATAAACGGAGGATTATGTAATGAAAAAACTGTTTATGTTAGCCGGAAGTTTATTGTATCTCGTGTCTACTATAAACCATTACTTCATGTCAAATTTTCTATATTGTTTTGTTACAATTTAATGGAAGACAATTAATTGTAATCGTTCCCAATATAAATTCGTAATCGTATTAAATGAGGATGTATCAAATTAATCGTATTAAGTGATTTATCGGATATTACCAATGCTTTGTTGTTGTTATATTGCACAAACATATAACCTGTAACCATAAGCCTACATGATGTATTATTTTAAAGGTAATTACATAATTACTCTTTCATGGTAGTCAAATTTCTGAGTATTAAATTATACCTGTCTATTTATTAATAATATTACTAAGAATAACAAAAAACATCTTTTCAAATTAATTGAAATTGTGTTTGTCAACGGCACGCAATATGATTCAACAATAAACATATACTCTTTTTTAATTTAAAGTATACGTAATTATAATTAACAATAATATTGCTTTAATGATTGGCATTATATTCTGTTGAACATTAAAATCGTTTATGTAATTATTTCCCATGACAAAGCCATATTGTACGTTATTTTAAAACAACAATTAATATATACGAGTATATATATATATATATATATATATATATATATATATATATATATATATATATATATAGTTTTATTTGAAATAGTCAATCTTGTGGTGTGGCGATCTGATTAGGACACATCTCGGAATTTGATAAATAAAATATAATGAAGAATTATAATGCATGTTAAATAGACAAATAAATCATCACCCAGGATCTTATTATCAATCCGATACATAACTAGTTATTAAACCATGGGAAAAATGTTTAAATAAAAATATCGTGTGTACCACTGACAATACATTATATTTCTTTTAAACTAAAAATTAAAATTATCAATACTTTAACTTAGTTCAGTTTTCGGAAATGAAACAACCTAGCAACTGCCACCAAATATGCAATATATCTTGTTTTGTTATTAAAGTATATATAATGTTATACAGGGTGGTGACTTGGACAACGCAGCATAGGGATTACAATGGTAAATTCTTAGTGTGCACTTATTTGCTTCCCTAATTATTTTAGAGCAATAGCTTATTTAGATTATATCTAGAGAAAAAAATTCTGCATCTATTGATACCATTGTTTATAAATTTCCGTTGTTCGGAAGAGAAAAAATCGAAGAAATTAAAATTAACTTTTTTACAAAAATCATTGATGCCATGGAATAAATAAAACAATAAATAAAAACAAGCGGCCTAACATTTGACGTTTAAATTATTAAATATCGTTGTTATAATGTATTCAATACAAGAAAAAGTAGAAGTGATTAAATGGTTTTATTCCGGAAGTAGTGAACGCGAAGTAAGTGCCATGTTTGGTGTTAAATATCCGAAACGGCCAATTCGAGCAAGTACTACAGCCCACAGGATAATTTTGAAGTTTGAGACTGCAGGCACTGTAATAAATAGTTACAAGTGTAATAATGACGTTCAGAATTTAATTCAGAACGAGGAAATTAAGAACTTTAATGTTTTGATATACATCATTCCCGAGTACTGCGAATTAAAAAAAAAAAACAAATACCAATCATATAAGTACCATTTTCACCAAGAGTTCCGAGAACATGATTTGGCGAGAAGAAATACATTTTGCTTCCAAATGATGGAAAAATGAAATGAGGCGAGAGAATTTCAAAATTTAGGAGAATTAAAAAATTCTATTCAAATTGAGTGTGCTAAAATATCACAAAGATAATTAGCAAATGTCAGACGAGAATTTTACGACAGGTTGGGCCATTTTTATGGTAAATGGTGGTTTGTTTGAACATTTGCTATGATTTGTTATAATTTTGTGTTTATATGTTGTTAAAATAAAATCCTGTTTCCCAATACTCTTTTTATGGTTTTTCAAATAATTTATAATAAGTTTAGGGTCGTTACTTAATATGAACCTAAATTATACTGTTGCCAAATGACATTGTTGTAATCAGCTTTTAGTTTGTTTTAATTTCCGGTATAAATCCATTTAATCATTTCTTTTTGTTGAATTGAGTGGATACATTATAAAAGCTGTATTTAATAATTAGTTTAAACGTCAAAAACCAAGGGCAAAAGTTAACGCGCTTGTTTTTTATTTATTGTTTAAATTTTTCCATGGCATCATTGATTTTAGCAAAAAAGTTAATTTTATTTTTTTCGATTTTACCTCTTCCGGACAATGGAAATTTGTAAACAATGGTATCAATAGAACCAGAATTTTTTTCTCTAAATAAAATCTTAATAAAGTTTTGCTCTAAAATAATTAGGGGAGCAAATAATTGCATACTAAGAATTTACCATTGTAATCCCTATGCTGCGTCGTCCAAGTCACCACCCTGTATATTGTCTGGTCTAAATAAATATATAAATGGGGGATTGATATAGAAGCATTTTGAGATTTAAAGGCACAGAAACATACATTTATAATTAAAATGTGTTTCTCAAATATTTTAATGAAATATTTGTCAATCGATTTTAACTGTAATGCATAAATATTGTTTATTTGAAATCGGCACTAAAGTGCTCAAAAATCGCCATGAAAAGCTCAGAAATCGTCACTAAAGTAACCTATTATACGACGATTTTGAGCAACCCAGTGTTGGCAACCGTTAAATAATTATTGTACAATTAGGATAATTTTGGCAGATAACGTACTATAGTAAATTTGGACATAAATGAAACAAAATTTGCAAGAAGGATTAAACTAATTAATTCCGATGACGAAATTGAGGACAAAACACATAATTCTGAGTATTATTTACGATAACTTCACTTATCGAGATTGGCAACACTGACTGTCAGTTTCAATTGACAACTGACATGTATAAACTTAACCTATATTGTAATTTTTTTACAGTTTTTTCGAATTTTAGATTTAAAATTAAACTTAATATGTACCTCGGCACTAAAGTTCCTTTTTATCACTCATATGGTTTATTTTTCTCGGCCCTACAGGCCTCGGCAACTAAATTCCATATTGATGGTAAAAAATTGAACTTCAGTGCCTCAATACATAAATAATTATTTAATGTGCATTTTATAAATATTCTAATCTATTATGTATTATATTTATTTCTTTTTAATATATTCTCAAATATTTTTCTCAATAGGCTAAAAAATTCTTTATATTTTATATGAGAATAAAATTTTTATTAATATTAATAAATAAAATATTTACAGAGTAATTCATAATGTACGGTGCACATTAAAAGTGTAGCTAGTATGGCCCACAAAATGTTCTTTTACTTGGTAAATTATTTTAAAAAATTCCATAACCAGAGAATTATAGCAGCTTAAAGTTATATTTAATTAACATACATTTTATGAATAACGCTAGAATTAATAGGAAAAAATTCGAAATATCATTATTATCTCGTTTCGAAGAATTTATTGCAAAATTTGATAATTTGCTGTTACATTGTAAAAGTAAAATAGTAAATAGAACTCATTTTAAGTACTCAATTAAATTCATTTTATTATGTCCAAATTTATGCTTAAATAAACTATAAATTTATTAAACTGAAATTAAAGCATTCACAATTGAGTATGACGTTTAACTGAATTGCCATTTTAATAAATTTCAAGGTGAATTTGTTTTCAAATTATATTTTCTAATTTGTTATTAAGTGGCTCTCAACAATAATGAGAGCAATTTTTAAGTAATAAAATAAAATGTTAAATGGTTGTAATTTTATGTAATTCATATTAATGTGTCTGTAGGGTACAAGGTATTGGGTGCTCTGGGTACATTTGCTCGAAACGTGAATATATCTAGAGATACTCGATACAATGTCATATTATTTTTTCAAGACAAGGTAGAAAACGCCACCGTTCTTCTCCCGAAATAGTGAGGAAAATGTGTTGTTCCTCTATAGAGAGGAAAATATAGAAGTGTTATCAATATGAATGTTATTTACAAAAAACATTTTATAAAAATTATAAATAAATTCCTAATTTTACTAAAAATCCTTATTTTAGTGATACACATACTTTAAATTATCTTACAATTAAGTTTTATATTTTTCTTTTTATTAAATCACAATTTGACAACTTAGTAAAGATATTTAACCCTCTATTGCATGAATTATTATTTTTTTTTAAATAAGGGCTCAAAAACATTATTTTTTACAAAAGAAATATTAATATATTTAAAATAAGTGTGTTAAATAAATTTTTTTCCAAAAATAAAAAAAAATTTAAGTTTTGTTTACTATTGGAAACATTATGAACAAATTCAACTTCCATTAGAACTTTGGTCTATTGGGTCGTCTTCGTGTACTATACAAAATTGTTGATAAACAACCTCTTCTAGGAAAACATCAGATTAAAAACATTTTTGGAAATTTTGTAAAGGTGTATTTAGCTGTAATATATGAGCAGGTAATAAGCAGCTTCCTTCAAATTTTACATTTTCTATCTCAGTTTCTGTAATTATCCTTTTTCCACTTCAAAAATTTTTTTTTATGTTGGTCAAATTGGGAGGAATGACCTAATTGGCAATTGACAAAGTGTATATAATGTTCCCAAATGTTACAACATGATTGCCATGAATGTAAACTGCATGAGAAAAGAAAAGAAAAATTTTAAATTTTATGTTCCCGTTCGGGAACAGTACGCAATAGAGGGTTAAGATTGGCTCATTGGCAACACTGCTACACCGTCTTGTGTCTGATAACCTAACTTTTAACGTGTCAGTCTGTCAGTTATGTTCTCAAAGTGTATTTTAGGTCCGATCAAATCGTTTTTAGAATGATGTCGTGAAAAAAATGTTGCTCATGAGGCAAACTTTGAGCTCGAGGGGAAAAAGAAGCGCTTTCCTCTCTAGTTTTACAAATAACTATTTTGTACCCCTGCCAATACATTAAATTTCTTCCGTGGGTATGATATAAATTATCTGTGTAATTATTATCATCCCACTACTTTCACGTGAAAATCCATAAGCAACCGTTAAATCACACTTAAAAGATAGTATGGAGGAAGCCATAAGGGTAATTTCATGTAATGACAATTTTCGGAAATATCAGAAATTTATCGGGTTTCAAGACTTACAGTCCGATGCGTTTCTAAGGGGCTCTGTTTTCCGTATTACATAATTGTGTTAGTTATATTTAATTTCTCTATAATTGTTTCAGACTTTGGATTAGACTTTGAGTAAAAACAAGTAAAACACTACATAATTAAATGCTACTCTATTACTATAGTTGAATCATTTGTATAATTGGTAAAATATAGTTTAATAAATTGGTAAAACCCAAAGTGCAATGTGACAAGTATTAAGTACAAAAATAACTTATATAAACATAATCTATTATCTATGAAGTTATTTCCTGCAGTAGGTATCAGTGGCATTTGTATCCAAACCCTTCATTTTCAAATTACGGAAATTACATGAGCGTATAACTATATAAACTAAGTACAGCGTTGGAGATATCTAATTCCCTTGTTTTTTGCTCGTGACGTGAAACTAGACTCGGATAGCAAGCAGACTTATTTAATTGCAAGTCTATGTTACACGACGAACTAAATAGTTCCTAGTGTTTCCGCTGCATGACGCTATCTCTGTTGTTTCATTTTGCAGACAGTGCTGTCTCCGGCGGCAATTCAGTGAAGCTTACGACAAAAAGTTTTGCAGGAATATACTTGTACTGTGTCAAATTCAACAAGAGAAGTAAATAGTAAGCTTTGCTGGAGGATACAGCTGTTTGCACGAATTTTGTTGTCAATTTTGAAGGGTTGTAGAAACTTCATATTATTTCAGTTTTAATTTAGATTCGCTTCAGTAATTTTTGTTTACAATTGATTTTAGCAAAAAACTTAGCTGAGTAAATTACTAATTAAAGAATATTTGAATAGTCCACCAGTTTTAATTAAATTAATAATATAATAATAACATTGAGTTTAAAGTAAATTGAATTATAAGAATTTTGTTCGGAAATATCAATCCTCCATCGATTTTTATACATACTTAACTTAATTAGACAGTTGTGAATGTAAATAAATTCTACAAAAAATACTTATTGGAGAGAAGGCAGCTTTATTGATTTCTTAATAATATTATTTTTACCTACACATTATACCCAGTTTACACAAAGATTTTTTTATAAGAAAGTTCAAGATAATATACCGGTCAATGAAATTTTATATTAAAAGTAATTGTTTAAGCCAGTGTTTCTTAAACTTTTGTTTTCAAAGGACTCCCTGAAGAATGAGTATGTGTAAAAGAACATCCCGGTTAAGAAAAAAGTAAATGTAAATAAAGTTCTCCCAATAGGCAGTAAATTTCCCAAGTCATTTAATCTTTTATCATTAAAATTTACTGAATATCTGTTGTATTGTAATATAAGAATGAGATCACAAAAGAAAATTTTAAGGTTAAAAGGCATATTTCTGCACAATTGTTATATTTAAGTAATCTATTTGTAATCTTCACTCAAAAAAAGAAGATTTACATTAACTCCTAAATAAATATCAATTATTTAGTCACTTTGTTGATAAATTTAATATGCAAAGTGATTTTGCATTTATTTGCAACTCTGTAGGTATTTATATTATATGGAAGTTTAAAACTCAATAAAGTATGTATTAGAAAACGATTTAAGCTACGTAAATTTATGTCTATGTCGTTAGTAAACGAAATAAAATTTTTATGAATGATGAAAAATAATAGAAAAATTAACGATTGTTTGAAAAGCATTCAACTTTGAATTCATTGTTTTTTATTCTTAGCTAACTCAAAGTTTTGTGTCGCAAATACCATATCTGCGCCTGCGTACCTACTACTTATCTTACAGCTGAGCACATTACACTATATAAGATTTTGGCGCAATTTTCTTTAAAATATAAACTGGGTGGATAGGATTAAAATAGCGGCATAGATAAATTATTGTACTGTAGTATTTTGAAGATTAATTAGAAATATTGTGTATGCTTGTCCCTATTGAACACATTATAATATTTTTCATTCTCGATTAAATCACTACTGAATAAGAGAATTAATGAACTTTTAAAAAAATATTTAAATACATATACAGGATGTTTCCTTTAAAACAACCAACGCTTCTTTGGGCGAACTAATGACTTTAGATAAAAATGTTGTATACAAAAAATAACCATGGAAAAAAGGACCCCAGAAAATTAAACCAGTGGTTCTCAAACGATAGAATTAAATTATATTTTTTAAATAGTAACCTATATAAATTTTTAGTCCATTAGATAGAGAATTTTTTTCTGATTTCAACGATATAAATATGAAATGAGGTAAAACAATTATTTTGAGAAAAATGGTATTAAAAATCAGAAATAATTTTTCAACATTGAATAGGCTATGCAATAAACTATTATTACGATTATTGCCTATTGTCCAGTAAAAATCTTCACGAAACAGGCCAAATCCGGAAAAATTGATAAAGTATATTTTATGGCTGAATTTCATTCCTTGTTGCTCGTACATTAAAAATATCCAACATCTAGAACGCTACCCCTGTGGCTTCATACCCTAATTTTGATTTAAGGGTTGAAAATGGTCTTTTTTTAATAATTGTGTTTTCTACGTTTATTTTTAATTTTAGAGGAAAATATCAAGAGAACAAAGTTATAGAGCCGAAAATTTCCTATCGATATGGTGTTTTTAAAAAAAAATTATGCGAATTTTCGCTGCTAGAGGGATCAAAAATATTACATCGTATGTATTTAAATTCAAAATATGACATTTAAATATGCTACAAAATTGAATTTTATACAACTGTTTTGGGGAATTTATTATTTGTAAAATTGTCAGATTTGGAGCTGTCATTCCTCACGTAAAATTATTGCAATTAGTATTTTATTGAAGTGAACGTGAACGTGAATTTTGTGAACGTGAAATAGTAAAAACAATATTAAAAACACGTGTTACAATGCCCAATTGTACTAGTACTAGTTGTTCAATATACTATAGAATATTACTACAACAGCAAGAAATGAATGAAATTAACATTATATTTATTTGAAATTTATTGAACAGTATAAGTACGTCACGTCACACAAATTATTTGTTGACTTGCAAAGAACATAGTTTGTATATTAAACAGTATGAATAGCAAAACACAAGATGAAATTACAAACAGTGCAGAAGGGTACTTTTCACACTTGCATTGCCATTGTCATGAACAGTTAGATCTGGCTGCACATACACTTGACTGTATTCTGTGTTCACTGAGGACGCAATGCGATTAAATTTAACGAGACTCCAGTTTTAGCAAAATGAGATTAAGTTTAGCTCTTTGCATTTAACTTTTAGTATCTGGTGGTGCTTCGGACTAATAGAGTAATACTAAAACGTTTTGGAATCAATTGTAGATATTACATTATTCTATATATGTTTCATAAAGATATCTTTATTACGTGGATTATTTAATTCCACAAAAAGTACTCGGAAAAACATGGCTAACATCTCATATTTTAATAAATAATAATTTTTTTACTGGTTTTAAAATTAAACAATAAATATTTAAACTAAATTTAATTATTCTTTATCTTTATACATAAAATTCCGGTTTGCGTGTGTTTGTAATTCTTCTCTTCCTTTTGTTTGATCGATTTTAATCAATTTTTTTTTGTACTGGATGGTTCTTAGCTATACAGTAGGATCCGGTAGGATTTTCCTGACTTATTTTCATGTGACACCTTAAGAAAAAAAATTCTGATGTGTCAAGCACATAACATCCCGCCCAATACAACTCTTAAAAGGTACAAAGTAGTATTTGATGATACAGAAAAATACCTTCTTATTTGTTTACTTTCTATTTATATTTCAGAAATTTAATTTTCTTCCGTATATTTATTTATTTTTATTTATTAAGAAAACAGCTTAACAATCACAATCATATTTCGTAAAAAATTGAAAATTTGTCAGTATTTCCATGGTTATCTCTAAATCTAATGAAAATTAATGAAATTAGTATAAACAATACACATGTAAAATTAAATATTCTACAATATTCAATATAACATAAATTGTTGCTTATTTAATTTAATCGTGTTTTTTCACGAAAAACTCTTAAGGGGGGTCTAGTGAGCTGCTACTTTCGGTTGACCAATTTTTTTTTTATATTCTACTGTATTTAAATGATGCGAGACGAAATAATCGGTACAGACCACACACACAGTCACATACATACATGCATAGAGACATCATCGCGAAAATAGTAATATCGTATTGTATGGACCCTAAAACTTATTCTTTGAATATTCACTACCCAATTTATTTTCCAAAAACAATACCTCCCTGGTACATATTCACGTACAGTTAACCTTCAGTCTCGAATCTGCAGTTAAAATTTTACAGTACTCGAATATGTCGCCAACTGTAAATTGTTAGTGAATTACATTATTAGTTTTTTACTGAACTTTAAATATTCCTTCCGTAATGCTTTATAAATATATTTGCAAGTTTCTGCTATAATTTTTCCTAGGGTCTGTTATGATATAATATAAATGCCGAAAATTTAAAATTTTCTAAATTGCGCCCAGTTGTTAAATACCGGTGTGTTACGATTAATCGTTCTTCTTCCATAACGGTATTTTCCTTTGTTAAATAAGGTTTTACCAAATTTAAATGTTGAAACATGAATCATCCATTCTCTGATAATTATTGAGGTCATCTTTATTTGATTCTTTTAATTTTCGTACCAAAGTCATATGTGACAATTTGTTTTGTTCCAGATAAACGTTTTTTATCTTTGCATATTGGCTCTTGTAATAGAAGAATTACTAGAAAAAGTGCTAATTTTCGTTTTCTTGTATTATTTATGATACATGTTTTCATCACCAAGTCCATAAAGAATGGGGTCATACACTTTTAAAAAAGATGTGTTTTTTTTACAAATTATAAAAATTTAGATCATTTCAGTCATATTATTCAATATTTCGTATAATTTTTTAACTTTTCATTCATAATTTCCTTTATGAAGTTTCGCGGTTGCAAAATCATGACGTCAACTTGTAATAGAATGTACAGCATGGCAAGGCAAAAGAGATGTTGATAACAAATAATAATTTGCTTTTCAGGGTTGTAATAATTACTTATTATTATTAAAATAAACACTCCAATATATTAAATTAGGGATTCGTTAATTATAACGTTTTTACACAAAGAGTTTAGGACGTGTTAAAATAAAAATGCTTTGATGTACTATATTTTGTCGCTTGTCGGTAATGTCGGTAGTCTCATTATGATACCTGTCATCTCAAGTCATATGTTGCAGTTAACAACGATTTTCAAATTAAACTTATGTTTATTATTTTGCTCAGGTAATGTGAATAAACTATATTTGTAAAAACCTCTCAGTAAATAACAATGACAGATAACAGCCAATTTGACAGTTGGTGTAGTTCCTCTTTCTCCGCAAGAGCGTGTTTCGTAGAATTACAAGATGACGACACAAGCGAAAAATTTGAATTGGGATGCCAATTTCAAAAAAAACTTATCTTAATAACTAAATGCCTTTTAATATTAAAATTAGTATCTATATTTTTAATTTTACTCAAACTTACTGAAAAAAAATAATAATAATAAAAAATGAAATAGGTGTATGACCCCATTGTCAATATTTTGTTCATATATGGTGCCAATTCAGATGATCTGCAGTCCCAGGACTGTCGATTTAGAAACTCAAGGCAACACAAACAACTCTGAAGTAAGCGGGAGGTAAAAATTCATCAAAATCGATTGAGCCGTTTAGGAGGAGACGAATTACGAATACCGGAGTCCGCTTGTATTCCAATAAAATTAATAATCTAACTCATATATAGGTCAGATCCAGATCGACAATAGAAATATAACTTTCATTCCCCTCCACCACATCGTCCTAATAATTTTATTTTACCAACTGTACAATTATGTTCCTCTCCTTCCTGTATAAACCTGTGTACTAATTTTTTCTCTAAAATTTAAAAACTCATCCTGTATACCTTAAGTACTTTTTCTTTACACATAAGCGTTTCTGAATTTATTGTTATGGTTATTTGCTATTTCAAAACGTTACATTTCAGATTAATGACGTACATTTTCATCTTAATTATTTTTCCTATTGGGCATCCAAACTTAAAATACGCTATAAACTATTGGTAGAAAGCTGAACTAATCATAAGGTACATAAATTTCATTGTATTATGAAATTAATTGTTTGTTTTTTTAAATTAATAACAACAGTAGTTATTTTAAGAATATTTCAATGTAAATAACACATTTGTTTAAGCCGTAGGTATTATTTAAATAAGATGTAAAAATGAAAGGTACATTTTATTTGTAGATTATAGGTTAAGATTGAATTTTCTGCAAAAAAAAAAACCTATGAAAACTGTAAAATTTGCACTAATATAAAGCAAGCATTCGCCATCATAAGATATACAAAATGAATTTGACATATACCTTTCGTAAATTATGATTAACACCATCTCTTGATAATTTGGAAGCCTATAGTAAAATATTTTCTCCAATTTTTGAGAACAGTATTTATTTAGAATAAAAATATTTAATACTATTTTAATCTATATCTTTTCTTTCGTCCATTTTCTCATTTTACTGTAATTTAAATACAAATTTGCATGTTTATATGGCAAAAAAATGAATAATTTGTTTAAGAAATCTAGTTCACTGTTATATAATTTGAAACAATATTGAATGGTTGTGTGTAATGGCCCAAGAATTAAAAACTAATCCAAAGTTCATTAAAATAGACGACGTTAATTATCTCTCGAACGCGTGTATGAGCTAAAAAATGAATAACGTAAAATTGTGATGACAGATGAAAATTTGGAAACCGTTTCCTTTCATCGACCTTGATTGTTGGGTCCGTTGTATTGGCGTTCCAGTAGATTAAATGTAGTTTCCTGCTCATGTAATTAACATGTAATAGTATTTCATTATGCAAAGTTTAGTAAGAATTAAATTGTTATCATTTTCGTTTTGACAGTTTTTTTTTTCGTTAGATTCTGAACGTTAATGTCAAAGTGATGCGAATAAAGGAAAAATGACAACTCAAAGAATAATATAGATAACATAATTGAATTGCCAGAAACTCAATGATATTTAACTATATTTGTTGATTTACTTAAAAAGCACTAATTATGACTACAAAAATATAGAGATACAGATGTGTGGTCACCACTCGAATTTCAAAAAGTTTTAATTTGGTAGCAAATTGGAATGAATTCTAATTAAATATTATACAAATAATTGATGATCGCTCAAAAGTAATATTTCATATTTTAGTTCAGTTTTCCGCTATAAGATCTTCAATTTGACACGAAGCCTGACAAAATTCAATTAACTATTGTAAGAAACAATTGAAGATAGGTCGAAAATAATTTTTAATATTTTGTGAAAAAATAAAATAAAATTATCACACTCAGCCTTCGGCTTTGTGTGCTAAAATTTCTCTCGTGGATAATTCCTTAGTTTGCCCACTTGTAAAGAAAATAACTAGTATTTACTCGTTGAACTGTCTTCCGAATACCATTCGTGTTACAAGTTATGTTTACAATTTTTGGGGCTGCGTCACTCATGATTATTACACTTGAAAATATCACTTGTGCTGCGCACTCGTGTTATTTAAAATCAAGCGTAAAACCTATTCGTGAAACAGCACCAAACCACAGTATAAGAGCTTCAAGCTCTTATACTGTGACCAAACATTGTCGGCATAACATCTTGCCATTGATGTCGGAAACGAAAGGCGCAAGTTTTTGGACGTTTCCACTTGTTGCAATAAATAAGATATTGTCATTATTATTTTTTATATATCAGTTTAAAAATTAAAATGTATGTGTACGTTTATTATATTGATATTATTTTAGTTGTGTTTCGTGATGTGCAATGTCCTACTGTTTGTTTAAGTTCAATAATGTCTTTATTTTTATTGGAAAACTTTTCCCATATTGTTTCAATAAATAAATATAACCTATAGTTTTATTTTTATTTTCAATTCATACAAAAATTTTTCTTTTTAACATACACCATGAGTCCATGTTGAATGACGACCTTCGCTGGGGCAAGTTAGAAATAATGATGTTTGACCAACAATCTGGAATTCTGGACACACGCCAAGAGACTTCGAGAATGTTGATATTCACCGATGTATCTCGACATTCACCAGATTTTGGTCTTTTACTACATTAAAGTATGGAAAAATGTGGTACAAATATCTTCTTGGTTAAAGTTCTGTAGATTTTATTAAATTAAAATACAACTGTGCTTAATACTTGGTACCTACTTATATTGTTAGTTTTTGATTGTTTGTTTGCCTGACGAAAAATTACGTATAGTAATTCGAAACGTATTTTAATAAATTGACAAATTTTAACCAAAAATTTTTTATTTATTTAAATACTATGATATCTAAAAGCTTTTCTTTTAATTTATTCAATACTTAAACGTATTTAATATTAAAGTTATAGATGATAATTGGAAAACAGTAACAGTACAAAATTTTACTTCATGTAAATAAAATAAATTTCAAGTATTTTTGATAATAAAACAAAAATATATCATCACGCCTTTTACTCATTATGGTTGTGGTACTCTGCTTATGCAGATCTCGGTAACTGATATATATTTTCGTATGTAGTGCGATTACCAGCCGTCAAATCATAGCCCCCAGAGATGTTAGTGAAGGGGGAACCACGCAATCCACAGTCCGATCTATTTACCCCTTTGATAAACCCACTTTTTTCATGATCAACAGTGACTCTGCAATTTAATTTTGTATTTTGAAGGTTTAAATACCATGCACATTAATAAAACTATAACACTATAACAGGGAGAATTAAATGTATTTAATTTTTCTCTTTATCGCTTTAATATCATTGAACATACAAATAATTTAAAATATTTACCGTTTCTTATTTTCTGTTACATTTTTATTTGTCGCCTTCTTCATTTGTAAGAATTGTGTTTGTGTTTTAAAATCACACAAGTTTTCATTGAAATGAATGTATTTGTAGTGGGTGGGAATATTTTTTAATGTCAATCCTTATTTGTATCCAGTTTCGTTTGGCATTTCCCATATCGTATTTCTGAGATTTCCTGCACATTAAGATGAATCATTTTCGAAAGTACATGACGACTATAAATGACACTATTTCTACTTGCATATACACCCTATCACCATCTGCTGTTCATGGCTTTCGTTTTTTGTTTTTTAGTTTTGGTAGGTTCGTGTTTACAAATCCATAGTGAATCTATTAGCGCATTGGTTTATTTCGGTAAGACTTCTATTTGAATCTGGTATTCATTTGCTTGTTTATTTAATAGTGACTAATATATGTGGCCATCTGGTATTTAAATAAATACATTGGTACAAGATTTTAAAGAAAATATTAGTTAATTGAACTTTAACTTGCCGGTTTCTCAAGTTGAGATTTTAGAGTTATAATAATATCATCGATCCATATTCCCATTTTGGGTTTGACATTGTGCTTTCGCAGATTTCGGTAAGGGATATATTTTTGCACATGAATTGCGGTTATAAATATCTCGATGCTCAATATCTATATCCAAGAATCCTTCTACATACATATAAACAAATCTTAATAGTACGCAAATTTTGCCCAGAGTTTCTTATTCGTTGCCATCCTTCATGCATCCTGTAGTGTAACTTTCCTCTTCTTCAGAGTATTGTTAGTTAAGGTATGGCAGTTGTCTTTTGGTTTTCCACGATTCCTGTCTTCCTTCACGTTTGTTATCCAAATTTGCCGCACCATTGTCGATTCATTCATTCTTATTATATGGCTCCATCATGGCAACTGTCTTGTTTCTATGAAATCTTGTGTTGGCTTGCAATATAAAATAGGCAAGTAAATTTACATAGATCGACACAACATTGTATGTCTATTGGAGGTGTGGGCTTAGGAGCCTTTACTATGCTTACATACTTCTTATTTATTACATTTATTTTATAAATTCTGCTGTTTAGTTATTTTAAAAAAAAAGTTTGTGCCTCCTACGAAAGCCATATACAGGGTTGTGTTATGACTGACTCAAAATCGGTTATTATAATGAAAATATCCGAGAGTGTTAAATTGTTTTACAGTAATATTAGTGTATTGGGTTCAAATCCGACTCTTATGTTTGATATTTTGTTGGTACTTTTTATTAGTAGTATTGATGTGAATAAAATAATAATAGAATTATTAGTGGAAGCTATAGATATATTTCGTTAGCGACAAATATAAATATTGAATACGATATTTGAGAGTATTATATGATGGTGATGAACTTAATTAGATTATTTAGTAGGAAAACAATGAAAAGGTAGTATCTATTTCTCTTTCTTTCATTCTTTGTTTGTTTATTTATTCATTCTTTCTTTATTTGTTTGTTTCAATACAGTTAAATATTTATCAATCTATGTAGCTAAATTTCTGCAATTGTAAATCTATGTATTGTGTTGTTGATTAAATATAGGTACATTATGAATTAAAGAATTAAACTGATTACCTTAATTGTCTGTCTATCTTTCTTTCTATCGTTATGCATATTTATGTTGCTTCGGGATCTACGATTGCAGATCCATCTTTCATTTTTGTCTAACCTAACCGAAAGATATAGTAATTTTACAAGTATGTAATTATAAGATTTATAATACATTGTGTATCCACGGAGACATTTAAGGAAATAATTATAAGATCTGTAATTGCAGAACATATCAATGCATTTATTTCTCCAACATTATATGAATGCAATACCAAGAAATTATATTTCACGACTATTATTATGCGGAGAAATTTTTATGAAAGACTTGGGTTTTGCTTAGCGAATAATGGAGATGAAAGCATATGATCTAGAGATTTATTTTTAGTGTTCCTCATAATTGAACTTTTAATTTGACACTAAAATAAATGAATTGTTTATCTAATTACTTGATTATGAATAGCGTTAAAAAATTGCTCCAATTCTTCATTATAATAACTGATTTTTTTGAATTTTTTAACATTTTTGTAGCCTAAATTAAATAATTAAATGAATCTGTTCACTGATTCAGATGCAGATATTGAATCTCTACAACTTTTATTTGAAACATTTTTTCCCTAAAATGATTAAGGTAGTAGGAAATTGGCTAATTAGTTAAGCGCCTATTATCAGTCAGTCACCACCTTTAAAAGCAATGGAAGAAGAATTGAAACTCCATAAGTTGTAAAATAAACCACGGTATTGGAGAATTCAATCACAAAATCAAATTCAAATGAGAGATAATAAACGTAATATGAAGATTAATTTGAAACTTTATTTTTGAGAGCTCATACCTACTGAGTATAGATAATTTATGAGTTTATCAAAAAGTATTTCAATTACTTCTTTTATCAACTTAAAAGCTGTACTTAATAATTTTACATTTATTATATAGAATAAAAGAATCAGATGTTTAGAGTTATTTAAAAAAAATCTTATACGAAAACCATATTGATCCTGTTATCTATAAAATATCCCGAAATTGAAGGAATCAAACATAAAATATTTCAGATGAAAGTTATAGGAAATTAAAAATTAATCTAAATGTGTCATTTATAAAATGTATTATACCTATAGTATTAGTATTAAATATAAATATTATGGTTAATAGAGGTGATTATAAAATATACATATATTTTTTATCAATGTACTCCGCGGGTGCAAATATTCTTATTCGTATCCTACTGCATTCAAACACCAAAAATAAGTATATCAATATCTATTACATAAAATTGCTAAAATATGTACAATGTCAACAATACACTTGAATATTATATCTTGTGTATTACATTAAATAAATTTTTGATTAAAATAACAAGAATTACAGAAAACAACACCAATTCGTCTTAACCAACCAAAGAAATCTGCTGTGGTTAGTAATGCAATTGAATTTTTGCACAAAATTTTCTCGGATTTTGTTGACATATTTTTTTAAGCGAGAAGTACGGATCTTATATTCCATAGTCCGATGTTTTTATGTTATTAGCACAATCATATTTTATCATAAATGACTACATTCTAAAAATACGTCTTCTAAACATTACAATCAGAACTGGCGGTAAAAGTTGAAAACAAGAATGCTGCATCTTGCAAGCCGCATCATGCAACCATGCAAGTGGGAATTGCTTTATTTGAGCTAGCCACGCGTGTTTCCTATGTTAGTCACATACATCAGCTGAGAGCAATGCAACGCCAAGCAATCCACATTCCCTTCTCCAGTCGGAAGGTCATTGGTTCCGTCGCTGCTGTAGCGTAGCAAGCCGGCCGGCTCTCGCAAGACAACAGTCCGCTTCGTGGAAGGTGTTTTGTTGACTGTCTGAGACTCCGCATCTTTTCATACCGTTCACAGCTGATTTACCGAACAAATTTACACTTAACATTGCTTAAATTGTTCGTCCAAATAAATAGAACTATTTTTTGTGTTTGGTTTGTTTTGAGCGTATGAATACAGTTTAGATGCACCGGTTTTATTTGTTGAGGTTATGTTTAGTTGTTTAACAGTGTAGTTCGTATTGTATTATTAGTTTTAAATTGATTTTGTGCTTTGAAGAGTGTTGTGCATGTGATATAAAAATACTATTTTAGTGTTTAGTGTGTATTTACAATTGATTAGTGACTTTTGTTTTGATTACAACAATGTGAATTGATTTGGTTAATTGCTGCCGCTTCACGTTCCACAATGTCCGCGAAAGGTAAGAATTATATGTAAGTTTTGAATCCCTGGTCTCGCTTCCGAAGCGAGTATTCTGTTCTCTGCCCGTAATTTATGCACCATTAGTATGTCATTGGAATCGTATAGTGTCTAGCGCATAAATATTATGAGCCCACGTTAAGAAGTGCATGTACAACATAAATAATAATGGTTCTGATTTTTCATCCTTGTTGTATCTTGATTTTAATACTTGCAAGAGTTGTACTGCACGTGGGATACAGGTATAATATCGGCCGTTCACCTTTATCTGTCTGTTGTGTAGGCAAGAAAGTTGCATCGCCTTTATATTTTTTTAATTATCAACGTTATCTTTAGTTGTAAATGTAAACCTTAATGCTAATGATGCATGATGGAGGTGTTTGTTAATGTAATAGCGTCTATTAATTAACTAGGTTTTTTATTAGATAGTGTAAATGAGGACAGAATACATGTATTATGAAATTTACTATTGAATTTGTCGCTATGTACTACGTTCAAATAGGAAGAATAATTGATATTCTAGTCATTTTAAAACTCATGTTTGATTGTTTATCTTTATGTACAAGTTACGTGCTTCGCTTTCATGGGTGCGCATGCATTCAAACATGCATAAAATTTGTTACATTTATCATATTTGTACGAAAGTAATTTATGCAAAATGCATAAGTAAAGACAAAGCCTCACTAAACTGTATTATACTTATGAACTTGTAATTTAGAAAAGTTTAAGTAGATAAAGTGTGTGTAATTATTAGCACAAATTGTAAAAGTAGGACCAAGGATATTAGTAATTGACGTTGACATTGAATCATTCAAGTAACTTAACCTACCTTAAATTAATTTTAAAATATCACCGAGAATATAACTTTTCACATTTTTATCTCCCCCCACTTGCAGGTAAGACAGGTATTGTGCCGAGTCAAAATTTTCGATAGTGAGTTTTCAACAGATACGCTTATAAATAGAAAATAAATAAATAAGAAGGTATGTTTCTGTATCATCAAGTACTATTTTGTATCGGGCGGGAGGTTATATGGTGGACACATCAGATTTCACTTTTGCTGTAAGTGAATAGGTAAATATTTACAGCAATATCAAAAAATATCATTGAATTGTACCTACCGAGTCAATATTTTGTTACTAAAGATTCTGAGAGCGAATAAAATTCACACAATAAGATTAAAAACAGCTATTAACAAGTTCGATTTTGAATTATTTTACGAATTATGCTATTATTTAGCAGTTTTGTACTACGTGAATACGCCATTCAGTACCGTGCAGCCGCATGTGTCAAAGATAACTATATTTACATTTTGAAAACTCATTAAGTTAAAAATAAATTTAAGTTCAATTAATAGGATAAATAAAGTTGTTTTGGACTGTACAACATAGACCTAAATTTTCTCTATTCTACTTTAACAGTGCTGGGGGCCGCGATTTGACGACTAGTACTCGCACCTTCATATCGAAAACTGTATAAAAAATATATAAATAGAAAGCTCCGTTGTAACGCGTCGGACTGTGGATCGTGAGATCCTCAGTTCGAATCCCACAGCTGACAGTTGCCAATTTAAATTTACCCCTGTGGTTCCCCCTCCACTAAGATCCTTGGAGGATATGATTTGACGGCTGGTAACCGCACTTCATACGTAAAAATATATCATTTTACCGAGATCTGCGTAAGCAGAGTGCCACACTCATAATGAGTAAAAAGCGTGATGATATATTTTCGAATATTTTATTTTATTTTAAAAAAATTATTTTTAATTTCTAACTTTATACTATTTTTTAGGGAATATAAGCTCTATGGTAATACATTTGACATATGATATATTAAAATTTTCATTAAGCAACAAAAGTGTAAATACAAACAATGTTCAGAAATAATAACTGCATACAATAAGCCTAAATTTATTGATATACTACGTTACTGTCATGAGATAGACAGAAAATAAAATTTATAACTTTTAGCTATTTAAAGAGTGAGTAAATTTTAACTTTTGTCTATCTCATGACATAAGAGTATATTATACATTAAGGGAGAAAAGTGTATGATTTTTTTCCAGCGAAGTAAAATGAAGCACGAGCGGTAGGCGAAGGCTACAATACAACAAGGGAAAAAATACACTTTTCTAATGCGATGTACATATTATATTTTTCACGACCCCCAATATTTATGATGGTTTTTATGTATTTCAAAATTATTTGAATTGTAATATAATTTATTATAGTTACCTTTGATTTGTTTAATTTTAATTATTTTTCACATTATTTGAGCGCTTTCCCTCACGACGGGAGAGAAAGTGCATAAATCTCCAGTGGATATGAAATTGGTTGTTTCTGTCATGATTTTGATATCATAGAAACCGAGTTTCTCTCCCGGTCGTGAAAAAATTTATTATATCATTTGATGCAGTTTTTGTTTCTGAACATTTTTTGTATTTACACTTTATTCTAAAATTCATAGGGAATAATGAACTTTCGCCCAATGAAAATTTTAACATTTTATTTTCTATAGAGCCAATTCAGTAACTTACTTGTTAATTTTTAACCAATAATAGTTATTTGTATAACTAGGCACTAAAATACTAGATTTACAGCAGAGGCAATGAATGCTACCGAAGCTATAAATCTGAGTTTAGTGCCGAGTTAAACAGATAATATTTTTGCCTATTTGGAATTAATATTAATTTAGTGATTATTTTATATACGAGGGCAGTTTGATAAGTCCGTGACTTTTCGAATTTCCCGTGTAGTAACTTTGATGGTAACACTGCTCCCGTCAACTAACATCTAGTAATAGACTAAAGTCAAAATTTGAGTAAGCTGCGTCGTTACATTTTTGTTTGTCAGCCATTAAAAGCAGTCTACCTCGTGAATTTTAACGAAAATGGTAAAAAGTAAATTTCATGTGCTGATTAATCATTAATTTTTGCGTAAAAAAACCATCACCGAAACCAAGGAAAAGCTCGATAAATATTATGGGAACTCTGCACCATCAATTTCAATGGTTAAGAAGTGATTTACTGAGTTCCGTTGTGGTCGTACCAGTACAAATGACGCTGAACGTTCAGGTCACCCAAAAGAGGTCGTCATGCCAGAAATTGTCGATAAATTCATGAAATGATATTGGACGATAGGAAAATGAAAGTGCGTGAGGAGGCTGAGGCTGTGGGCATTTCAACTGAGCAGGTACATCACATTTTACATGAATATTTGGACATGAAAAAACTATCGGCGCGATGGCTGCCGCGATTGCTCACATTCGAGCATAAGCGCAACCAACTTCACCATGGCAAAATTTATAAATTAGGCTATAAACTGCTACCTCATCCAGAATATTCTCCAGATTTAGTCCTCTGTGACTATTTTCTTTTAATAAACCTGAAGAAATGGCTGGGTGAAAGGAGATTTGGGTCTAATGAAGAGGTCATCACTGAAACAAACGCCTATTTTGAGGGTCTTGAGAAAACCTTTTATTTGGAAGGTATTAAAAAATTGTAAAAATGGTAGACTAAATGTATCGAGCTAAAATGGGACTATGAAGAGAAATAAAATTTTTTTATTCGAAAAGTCACGGACTTATCAAACTGCCCTCGTACCTACATATTTTGAAGGTTATCGCTGTTAAATTACGTTACCATGCGTTTGTTGAAAGGTTTCTATACATTTGTTGACGGTTACTATGCGTTTGTTTAAAATATTGCCTAGGCATAAAAGTGACAGTTTACAGACTGTTAGCAATCCATAAAGTGTCACCTTTAATGTAATCGGCAAAAAAATATTTTTGTCAAATGAAATTTTAAATTTTTATTCGGTGACGTCTGTTATTATTGGTTAAAATTTTTAACAGGCCGTTAAAAATTAGTAAGTAAATTACCCCTCTGTCCTATAAAGAACGTGGACACCTGGTAGATATAAATTATTCCTATGGTAACTGCATCCCTTATATTTTCGGGGGCTTTGGTTTGACGGTTGGCAACACTGTACTAAAATCTGCTTTAAGTAAACTGTCATATTCAGAAATGAGTAGAAGTTCGTGATGATTTATGTATTTACGTTTCGAAAAAAAAAAAAATATTATTACAAATATTTTAAACCCAATAACAAAGTATTACATTCACAAACTTTTATTAAATAGAAAAGACAAATTCCTGTTATAAAAATTTCATATATCCTTTCCCAAACATAACTTAAAAGAAAAGCAATCATTTGATTCAGAAACTTTTCATCCAATTGGCTTGATGCCAGCTATTTTCCCGACATTGAAGGCAAATAAAAGACTCTCGTAGACCTCTTTGACTCTGGAAGAATAACTTCTGTGAGAAATATTTACCTTTGTGGCATTTTTTTGTGAGAAGCAAGTTGTCTGTGTATGTGTACGGACCGTGAAGTGCTGTGTTGATATATACGAATCAGTGTAGCTGGTTTCCGGTCTACCATTAGCTACGTCCGGTAAGAAACTGTGTTAAGGCCTGGCTTGGAACCTGATTACTGGTTAAATACGCTTAAATACCGAGTCGGATGTACGATGACTCATAATCAACACTGTCCTAGCTCCTGAGATTTGATTGGGCAGGACTGGAATTAAATAATTGTTTCTGTGAAGGAGCTCAAAATAAAAGGATGTGGTAAACTTTACTCTCAACTACACTGGCTTTGCTTTGTTAGTCTTTATTATTTGTAACGTTATTAAACTCGTTAAATTACACTTATTGGCTGAATTAGATGCAGTGTGGCACTCTGCTTTCGCAGATCAAAGTAAGTAAGGCGTCAGGTCGTGGCGGTATTATCGATTGTGTGATTCGAACTGAAGATCTCCACGATATGTGTTTTCCATCATTATTATTTTCAACTTGTTTATAAAAGATATTTTCTTTCAAATAATTAAGAAAGCTTAATTATCGACAATTTCGTGTCGTTTGCTGTATTCTGGGACATTACTAATATTGGTTCTGTCTTTACCTTCAGTTAATAAATAATAGACTTGTTATCAGTGATACAAACGTGGTATCTTTTATATTTAAGCTATAATAGCTACGAGTTTAGGTTTTAGGTTCTGTAATATTAATGGTAAATTGTTAGATTGTGTTAAATAGAGAAATGTTGTACAAAACTTTATTTGAGTGATTATTTTTTGACGTTTCTCTAAACCAATGAAATGCTTTATTGTATGTCACGTGTCTGCGTTTTAACCAATCCTGTCATTATTATACTGAGAATAAAGCTCTTGTGATTATTCCCGGCAATTTTCTCTGTAGCTTCTTTGTTTTTATTGACAGATGTCAGGTGTCAGATAGTTATCATCAACACAAGTAAAAATGAGCAAAAAAGATATATTTAGGGGCGTGCCTGATGATGAAATCAAAAAATAATCTAATTAAATATAACTCGAGAAATCGATAAATTAGAAAATAATTCTTCAGTATCTTTCTCAAACTTGTCGCCATTTGGTAATAGCCACTCAAGTTTTCGAAAGATCTGTCAAATTATTTTCAATTTATTCTCTCTCTTGTTATATTTTTACTGATTATTTTTTTGACGTTTATTTAAACCAATCAAATGCTTTATTATATGTCACGTGTCTGCGTTTTAACCAATCCTATCATTATTATACTGAGAATAATGCTCTTGTGATTATTCCCGGCAATTTTCTCTGTAGCTTTTTTGTTTTTGTTGACAGATGTCAGATGTCAGATAAGTATCATCAACACAAGTAAAAATGAGCAAAGAAGATAGATTTAGTGCTGTGCCTGATAGTGAAATCAAAAAATAATCTAATTAAATATAACTCGAGAGTTCGATAAATCGAAAATAATTCTCCAATATCTTTCTCAAACTTGTCACCATTTGGCAATAGCCACTCAAGCCCTACGGGCTTTCGTGGCTATTGCCTGGCAACAAGTTTTCGAAAGATCTGTCAAATTATTTTCAATTTATTCTCACCCTCTTGTTATATTATTACTGAAAATTTTGGTAGATCGAAAAAAGAAGAAAGTTTCAATTTGATAAAATTTTAATAACTGTTATAAAATCAATTGACGATTGTACAAAATTATATTTTTTAGTTTATTTGTTGTCATTGCAATTATGATAATTAAAATAGTTTGCTAGAAAAAAAATTGGACAATTTTTTTCTGTGAACAGTTCAATGACAATAAAATAAAATTGTAATAATAAAGGAACCATAACATTTTAATTGTTAAAAACTAAATCAATAGTAAAATTTATACAATATTTAAACAAAACAATGTATAAAAGTGTCTTGCCGATCGCGGTGGTGTAGTGGCTATGTTACTAGCCTATCAGGCCAGAGGTCGTGAGTTCGAATTCACTGAAGCATGGTCGTTTGTGTTTCATAAAATTCATAATCATTCAATCGTGGAGCTGCATATGACAAAAGTAGTTAGTTCGCTTCCTATCTTCGTTAAAAAAGTGTCTTTTTTGTCCAGCTGTGTAAATTTTTAATTTTATAATTTGATTTTTCTTAAAATTAAAAGCGAAAACAATATTTTTTAATTTCAAATATTATTGCTGACATTTTTTATATGAAACTATTTTTCGCTGTTAATTTTTGAAATAAATTTAATTTGTTATTTTGTGGGGTAGTAGTAATTAATATTTAATCAGCGCTGTATATTTTGTTATGAAACATGTATAAAGTATTGATACTATTAATTTCTGGTTCAAGAATTATTTCTCATACGGGCACTCGCATATACACAGAAAGTCCTTGAGAAAATGTTTCGGATTCAAGGAACATCAAAATATGTGTTTCCGCGAAAATTTCTCGGAGACTTTTTTCATGCTTATTTACACTGTGTATGAAATGAAAACACACATTTGTTGTCGGACATGGGAATCAAATAGTGAATCACATGGTCTACATTCCGGTGCATTACCAAGAAGCCGACTAAGAATCTATGTATCTAATATTTATTTTCAGTTAGAATAATTATGGATTAGTGTTTTATATATAATACTTATGAACAAAATTATCGAATATTTAATTATGATGAATCAAGGAAAAACTAAAGATGGTTTTAGTTCACAAAATAAAATTTGCACTCTCAGAGTAATACTATGTATTATTAACCCTCTATTGCATGAATTATTATTTTTTATAAATAAGGGCTCTAAAACATTATTTTTTACAAAAGAAGTATTAATATATTTACAATAAGTGTTACATAAAATTTTTTCCAAAAATAAAAAAATATTTTTTAACTTTTGTTCACTATTGGGAACATTATGAACAAATTCAACTTACAATAGAACTTTGGTCTATTGGGTCGTCTTCGCGTACTATATAAAATTGTTTGTTAAAAAACTTTTCTAGGAAAACATCAGATAAAGAAAAATTTTTGGAAATTTTGTAAAGGTGTATTTAGCTGTAATATATCAGCAGGTAATAAGCAGCTTCCTTCAAATTTCACATTTTATATCTCAGTTTCTGTAGTTATCCTTTTTCCTGTAAATTTTTTTTTTTTTTATGTTGGTCAAATTGGGAGGAATGACCTAATTGGCAATTGACAAAGTGTATATAATGTTCCCAAATATTTCAACATGATTGCCATGAATGTAAACTGCATAAGAAAAGAAAAGAAAAATTTTAAATTTTATGTTCCCGTTCGGGAACAGTATGCAATAGAGGGTTAACATCAGAGACTGAAAATTTTATTTTATGAACTAAAACTATCTTTACTTTTTCCTTGATTCATCATAATTAAACATTCGATAATTTTATCCATGAGTATATATCCAGGGTTACATACATGCAATAAACTTCAAATTTAATTTAAATATTCATGAATCTATAAATTATAATAAGAATTTCTTATTTTCAGTTATACTGGCACCCATTAAATTTTATATTCGTTACGTAGATTACGTATACAAAAAAATTTTAGAAAAGAAAAATTAACTGTAGGTACGTTATTTTTTTAGAATTTACTGTTCATCTTTGGAATGAATCGTAAAGTTACTGTCAAATAAAGTAGTTATTTTCCTCTTACATACATTCATGATTCATTTTCAAATATGAGACCTTGTTCCGTGACCTCGTTCACATTAAACAAGTGTAATGTGTGATCTTATTGTAGTACATTACTCGTCAGGTGTAACAACAAAAGGCAAATAATTAAATATTATCATATCAATTACGTGTTGCAATAAATATGCAGTTCGCAATTTTACTATAAGGCATTTAATCCAATTTTACGCATTATAATTATTTAATTAGTATTGGAACGATTCAATGTCATTTAGCATAATTTAAATAATTCGTGGTAGGATTTCTCTTAATTGGTTTTATATTTTATAATAATAAGAGGATTATAGTTGCATATAAGATGTATCTTTCCTATTAGAAAGTAAATGAATAAAGAGTATTAAGATTAATATCTGTCTTTATATAATTATTAGTATTCATTAGGATTAGGTGTATTGTATAATATAATACTTCTTTAATTTGAATTAGCTTTCTCCTATCGAATGATAAAAATTAATTTTTATGCAATTCATGTTCATGCATAATAACATTTGAAATGATATAAGGAAACCATATAATTTGATAAATCTAATAGAATTTCATAAAAATTTTGAACGTAGTACATTATGTATAATTCATACTTTTTACTGTTGTGTTGAGTTCAATGGATCATCCTAGGATACTAATAGGAGTTGATTATCTTTTTTTTTAAAGAATAAATGCATTTACAAATAAATTTTGATATAATTTAGGTGTGGAAAAACAATTGTAAATATGAGAATAAGATATCTCAAAGTTGGGTACCTACTAACATTTAGTATTCCTTCAGAATAAAAGAATTTAATAATATACCGGGTGGAACATCATACCTGTGTACATAGGCGATTAACATGAAAAAACAGTTTTTCCGTGCGCATTGCTCCCCAAATTATTTTAGGCAAAAATGCTTCAAATACATGTTGTAGAGTATAAAATTCTGCATCTAAATCAATAAACAGAATTACATTTACATGCTTTGTAACGACAGAAATTAAATATGAAAGCAAGGATTATTTATTTTTGTTTCAATTCCATGGCTATTTGATATTTTCAACGTAATTTTCCATGTTTTCATATTTAATTTCTGTCGTTACAAAGCAAGTAAAAGTTATTCTATTTATTGATTTAGATGCAGAATTTTATGCTCTACAACATGTATTTGAAGCATTTGTGCCTAAAATAATTTGGGGAGCAATGCGCATGGAAAAACTGTTTTTTTCATGTTAATCGCCTATGTACACAGGTATGATGTTCCACCCGGTAGAAGGGAATTTTCTGATGAAGATGACTTTTAAAATACTCAATACCTCCCGCCATAGATTTCTTATCAAACAATGCAGGAACACTACACGCTATGTAAGCATCGACACCTGCGCCATCATGCGGCGCGACGCCGCAACATTTCCGGGAATCGCGCTGTGACAGCTGTATTGTTTAACATAGGAAAAGCGCGTGAAAATTAATAGTTCGAACGGAAAAAAGGAATCGAATAATTGTTGTAGTGTTGTGGGCTGCAGAAATACAAGAAGAATACTCCCACTATGAAGTTTTACTCATTTCCCAATAAAGCTTGGGAAATTGACCGAAAGAAGAAATGGATCGCTGCAGTTCGCCGATAATCTCTCTGTCAAGGTCTCTTTGGGTCGTTTTTGCTTGCAAGTTCCCTTTCCTATTACAGTGGTTATACAAGTGATTGATTTTGGTATTGGGAGTACCTGGGATGTATTAGAGGTATATTGAAAATAAAAACCAATTGATTTTGGTGACATTTTGCGGAAATTCGTTGCAAACTATTTATAGTAATTTAAAAATATATCAACAGTCGTTTATATATTATTCCTCACTTATATTAATAACAACATAAGCATTTTTAAAAGGAATCCTTAAGATTTAAATTGGCAGAATTAAAACGATGTTTGAAAAAAGTGATAACGGAAGATCGTACTCTTCCAGAAATTATAGAAGCGACACAAGAAAAGCAGTTTGATAGATTGCTGTCTGTACACAATCTAAACCTAGACATATGGAAGTGTATACAAATTCTAAAGAATGTTATCTAATATCTCCGGAAATGTTCTCCTAGTATACTTTCAGGAGCAAGCACATAATTATTAATTTTTTATAATTACATATTACCTATGTTACAAATAATTCAGAAGCTTGAATTTTCTTAAAAAGTGACATTTTACAAGTCAATAATAATCCATTATACTATTTTTATCATGCGCTGTTTTGATGGTCATTTTTAAGAAGTGCGATTTATCATAGTACGGCTGGAAATGTTTATTTTTAGTGTTTGCCAGGAAAAGGAAATAGAAATTACTATTATCAAATGTTTTATAACTGTATTTACGTTGAAATATACATATGATTCAGTGTCGGATGTAAAATATATAATTTATAACATTATTCTTAAAGTATGTAGGTGTCAGGTTGTCAACTGGGTATGTGAAAGTTGCAAACTTATATAATATATACATTTGTAAATGTCGTAAATATCTATTACGGCTGTAAAACCCATGAATAATTAAATATATTTCAAATATGTAGTATTGCCTCTTTTTATAATTATAAATATTTATTTTTCTGCCGCGATACACACATTTATCAGTAATTCAAAATAATGAAAATTTATGTAAATTTAAGTATGTATGCTTCTGGTAGTTGTACAAACTTAATGAATTGCTAATTTTCTTTTGTGTGCATTCAGAATTCTCAATTGAAATTAACATTAAACGAATGCGTAAACGATTACAAATTGTTCTCAAGGAGCTGATAAATCTATCTCCAGAAAAGTAAAACCACACGCACTCTTAAACACGACACTTCCTCTTCGATTTTCCATGAATTTGCTTGGCTATCTTGAAATCTTAGAATTTTACAGCATTGCAGATTTTGTTAATAGCTATTTTACACGCTTGGGCTATTACTCATAAATAATTGAAATACTTTTTAACTTTTTAAGTGAGTTTTGATCGCTCAGCCGTGATGTTATGGTAAAATGGTTGCAATGCATATAAAGTTGAAGTTTGTAAGACTGTTATTAATGTTCACTTCCCACGTTAGGCACTTACCTACACCAATGGAATCTGCTTAAAATGCAGCTTGAGTATACCGCGTTATTAGGAAATAAATTTTGAACGTTGTAGATGCATGGTCTTTTTTCGATATATTAAACAGTTTACAATATAGATAAATAGCTCCATGGCAACGTATCGGACTGTGGATTATAAAATTTTCAATTCGAATCTCACAGTAGACAAAGTCGTAACTTTTAACTTTATCCCAGTATTGAATAATTGTAGTCGGAATTTGGAAAAGGGAATCAAATAAGCATCACTTTATTTGGGTTAACGTTTCATGTATAATATACTCAACCTCAGAATCTACATGTAATTAATTTTTTTTTTGTATTACAATGTTGAAAATCATTGAGATTAATTGAGCATGTAAAATAATAAAAGTACAAATAATTATTATCTACGACCGTTGTTAAAAGTGTCCTTTTTCACGGTTGCTTAGCAAGTTAAAAGAGTCACTTTTTAACACTAGTGTTAAAAGTAACATAGCAACGTGTTAAAAGTGATTTTATTGTTACTTTAAACACATTGCTAACAATTTGTATCAATAAATTAACAAATATAACAAATATTTTAGTATTTACTAATACACTAAGGAAGATCGTAGATAAAATTTTGTATGATATTTGTGTTAAAAGTGATTTAATTCGTTCGTGGGGTTGTTTCACTCGGCTTCGCCTTGTTTCGCAAACTTCCCCACTTACTCATAAAATGTCACTTTTTACAAATAAATCTTAAATAACTATTTTATACAAAAAGTAAATAACAAATTAGTCAAAAAGTATATAAAAGTACGTACAATCTAAAGTAAATATTAAAGATTGAACATATAGAAAATTAATTGTAAATTACATATAGACAGCTATTGAACTAATCTCCCAAATGAAGACTGGTGTAAAAAAAAACCCTAAATTAGAAACAAGTTACTAGCAACTATCAAAATGTAAAAAACAATAAAATTTACCAATTGAAAATCGTTATAAAATGTTAACATATATTTTATTAAGGTACTGGACATCTTTTCTAAAATTCACAGTGTTATCGTGGTGCGCAATATGTAACATTTCAAGGAATGATCTCATATTGAAATTTTGTTTCTTACCAAGTATATAAATGCTGATTGGCCAAAGCCGTTTTATTTTTAATTATTTGTCCTTACCAATTTTTTGTTTGACCAATATATGTTAAATTACAATTTTTACAGTTTATTTTGTAAACTATATCATATGTCTGTCAAGATAAGGAAGTGTCAACTTTTAATTTGAAATAATACCCCCAATTTAAAGGTACTGTAATCCCTATAGTTAAAGCAGAGTGACGCACTCATAATAATTAAATAGAGTGATGATATATTTATTTAAATACAATACAAATATTATATGGATGGTCTTAATAGACGGAGAGAGACTCAGAGTTCAAATTTAATGTAGTCTATGACCATAGCGAAATTTAAAGAAACAAATTATAAAATAGATAAATTTTCCATAATGTTATTGCGTAATAATAATAAAAACTACATTAATCTTACAATTTTATGCTATTTTCGATTTTGAATCAAAATTATTGCAAGTCTCGTCTCGTCAAATTGGGTAAAGCATATCCATTGAGGTCGGTCGTAGCGCTTTGAAATTTACGTTTGCCATATGTCGGGTGGTACAACCAATATCTTAACGTCCGTGAACCTGACCCGACCAATTAAAATTTTTCATATTTTTATTTCAAAATAGTATTGTTTAACGTTTGTTTACGTTTGTTTAATCATAAATTTTGTTTGTTTACAATTATTTTATCTATTTTTTTAAAAATAATGTTTGGTCGGGTCAGGTTCTCACTAGCCCGACCAAATTATCAAATCGTTTGTTTAACTTTACTAATTTGTTCTACAGTGTTTGTTTAAATATGTTTACTACTTTCAAACGTTTGTTTTGCTACCGAGCCCAAATTAAATATAAAACAACATGGTTGCACCAGATTCACGTTTGCCCGACCAATTATTTTTTTAATATTTTTATTATAAAATAGTATTGTTTATATTTTTTTAACGATTGTTTAATCACAAATTTTGTTTGTTTACAATTATTTTATTAGTTATTTTAAAAATAATGTTTGGCCGGGTCAAGAACACAGTAGCCCGACTAAATGGACAAATAGTTTGTTTAACTTTACTAATGTATTCTACAGAAAACAAAAATTAAATATAAAATAATGTGATTTCACCAGATTAATATTTGCCCGACCTATAGATTTTTTAAAATATTTTCATTATAGAATAATATTGTTTTTCCGAAATCTATAATAAAGTACACGATATTACTAGGTACGCGAAGTTAGCCAACATAGTAGCTCAAGTTAAACTTTACAGACTCTTATGTCTAACTTGAATTACAAACCTGGTCGGGTCAGGTTCACGGACGTAATATTTTACACATTGATATCATGCAAAAAATAAAGGAATAAAACTATAGTTTCTTGGACTAAAAATTACTTATATTAAATAGAAAAGCAAGAAACTTACCTACCTATCTATAAATACCTAATACATAAAATCATAACACATAATATGTATCTAACTCTTTCATCTTTCTTTTCAAATATGTTTATCTTTTCCTTACGAAAACTACGTCACATATATCTTTTCCTAATATTTAACTTAATATTTCGCAAACTCTAAAATCCTATTTAAATTTAAAATAATACGGTTATTTTATTTTCTTGTTTAAAATCATTAAACAATAAAATTTGCTCACTGATCCTATTGTCATATTAATTTTTCTGTATTTTAATATACATAATTACATAATATGATTACGAATGGTATTCATAATTAGATTAGGGAATCTACAATTTGAAAGTATATTAAACACAATAGGTAAAAAATGAATAAAAATTGAGAAGAAAGACAAAGTAAACAACTGTTAAATAAGAGGGAAAGACGAAGGAAGATATAGAAAAGCAACATAGAAGAAATATCAACAAAGAGGTAAAGAAGAAAGCAAAAACCAGGAATTAATTTAAAAAGAAAATTGATCTTGACACCCGAATATTTTAAAAGATAATGTTATTATCTATCTACATACATTTCTTTGAGAAAATATTTCTGGAAAGAAATTGAATCGTTAGTGGACAAAATTAAATATCAAAATTTGACCGTACCGTATATTTATTGCAGCAAGTAATTATGATTGCATGGCGATGGCGCGTATTAAAAATGTATACAAACCAATAAAATATTACATTTAATTCAATCTTATATTGAACCTTATGTACGCAATCGTTGAATTATTAACAATAAATCATGATAAAAATCGATGATAAGATTTTCTTGGAAGTGCATCTTTGGAATTCCCTGAAATCGTTGTTACCATGACATCTACATGAGTGGATGATTTTGTCTTATGAGTCTGTATGTGCAATAAACAAGGAGAGCAAGGATAACGAAACTTAATAATTATAAGTTGCGTGACAGTGCGTAGAACTGATATGATTTTAATAATAATTGCAATACATTAAGTGGACGTTTACTCGATGAACAAAACAATAATAAATTCATTGTATTTCAAATATAGAATCAACTAACGAAAATAGTTTCACATAAAAGATGTTAAAAATAATATTTAGAATAATAAATACATATATAATATTCGCAATTTTCTTGTATCTTTTTCTAATTTATTAAATTATTTCCGTAATCATAGTTTCTATGGGAATAAGTATATAACTTGAACATCTACGCTTTTTGACAAACATGTTTCAAATAAGTGATTGTATAATAAAATATCCTATATTTACAGGTCAAATATATTTCCACCTATTATATCAGATACATCTTTACGTGGAAATGTACCGGGTTATAATCTTGAAGACTGTAGAAACAGTTTGAAAATTTCAATGTACTAAATTGTTATTTCTGTTAGATCTTTTATGTCATGAAGAAACAGTTAAAAATAAATTGGAGACATTGACCTTTAAATAAATATATAATTAATTGCAGGTTACAGTTAAATAGCGACTAAATGTTGGTACCTACATAATTTTCACATATGTGAGAACAATTATAATGACATACTTTTATGCTTCTTTTATATGCAGTTATTTATAAATGAGACAAATTAAAATATAATGAATGAAGAATATACCCATCGTAGAATGTGAACTGAAGAGAAAGCTTATAATTAAATCTTGAATACTAAAGTTAATACATAGGTATAATAATTCTATAACAATAGAATGAAAAACACGCAATACATGTTTACCGTTATAAATTTTACTTTTTAAAACATGTTTGTTATTGTAAAAATAAATAAAATTTTTATTGCATTTCATATAAAATCATTTTTTTATTAAGTTTATTTGTTGAACTAATTACAAGTATTCACAAAATTAATTCTACTGCCTCTTATTGAATAAATTTTGAAATGAAATATAATTTTCAATGTCTTAAGATATATTTTTTATTTCATACTTATTTGGGAAAGTATGTATAGGTTGAAAATTAAAATTTTAATATATTTTTTTCAAACAGATAATTTTCTGAAAATTGTATTATGCATAAAAGAATAATCAGCGAAAAACATGAATTATTAAGAAAATAATTGGCGAACTTTATTATAAGTTAATCTTGGTCGAAAAGTAAACACACATAGAAAACATATATATTGTTTATTTAAAACTCTTACGGCCGGTTGCACCAACATTAGTTAAATTTTAAACTTTATTTAAATATATAAAAGCAAATCGAAGTTATATGTCATATGTAGTAATTAACATTGATGTCAACAATTAGATACGCTTTTATTTATTTAAACCAAATATAAAATTTAACTAACGTTGCTGCAACCGGCCATTAGTCATATTTGAAAAAGTGTTTTTATTTGCTTTTGACCAGAGTGCATATATTTTTATTGAATATATTGTATTTCTTAATATTTATTGTTCTACGGTCCTTAAAAATCTTGTTATGGTTTAAAAACT